>CM031244.1:721631628-722906628 GCA_018340775.1 Taxus wallichiana var. yunnanensis
TGGTTTTAATGGCTTGTTGACATTTCGGAATTCTCCTTCAGTTTGGAGGCCACTGCAAAATAGAATTTTGATATTTTTTGCACAGGGGAAGAGCCCTCCTTACGCAATCGTAGCCTTATGTCGACACTCCCAGATTTCAATTGTCCTTACCGCCACCATTTGTGAGTCCTCCATTCGCTATGTTAGGGTTCTTGTTCTCATTTCCACAATTGTATTTACCAACAATGATCTCTGGTTTGGGAGGGTTAGAGCAACCTCCACTTTTATCCTGGTTTGTATAAGAGAAATTTATTTCTGCAGATTTTTGTGGATCATTGTGTCCTTTGATCGATGGGCTCATATTTGGTAAGAATAAAAGTCCCAAATTTGATCAAGCATAAATCATAAATCAAGTATAAACTATTAAAAATCAAAAATAACTTTTCATAGAAGAAATTAAGAGACATTTGAATAAATACTAACATGCCTTTCTATTTGGTATTGCGTTATCTTGAAAAATATGAAGAGGAGGAGGCTTCCAAAAAGAGTGAAAAAATTTGTACATGAGAAGGGGTGTGAATTTTGAAAGTGAAGCAAAAAGAACCATTTATAGAAACCATTGAAGAGCAAGCTTGCGACCATAAGGTAGAGGAAATTGTGAGAGATCAAACTCATGGGCAAGAAACAATGGTTGAAAAAGGTAAAACGTCAAAGAATAAGGTTAGGATTTCTACAAATTAGACAAAAGAAGATAGGGTGAAGGCCATTGATGATATTGAGTTTAACTATTATCCTATTAAGATCATGCAACTAAAAATATACATGCATCCTTCATCTATTTAGCATAAACGGATGAAATAATGCTAAAAAGATGGGGTCTCGACACTATTTTGAGCATGGCAAAGGAGGATGAGATTTTTGCATAAGAAGGAAACCATTCGCTTTCATAGGAGAAAAAGTCACAAGATTGATTTTTGAGAGAACATATTAATTATCAGAAGAAATTAACATGCAGTTCAACAATCCATGTGTTCCATTTTCCATGTAGCACTCCAGGGTTACAAGAGTTGTTAGCTCATGCACCTAACTACCATCCATATTTCCACCAAAGATACTTTAGACTAATGCTCCCCACATATTTCTAGTTCTAGGTTCTATTCCACATACAAGCTTATAAACTATCTCTAGTCTTTGTATCCCACCATTGGTTCACCCACCTAATCTTCTTATAATGACTCCAATGGTAACATCTCCAAATGAAACTATTACTCATGATAGTCTAATCCCGAGTTGTAAATGAAGGTGAGACTTCATAAGTAATGAATAGAACAATCTATGAACTTTGGCAGCTGTAAGAGAACACGATTTCGCTATGTATCGATGACTAAAACTATGGAATGTAAAAATCCCAGAATGCATTATTGCATTCAGAAGTAGTAGTTTGTATCAGTTCAGCAAGAGAGCTTATTTTTTTCGCTATTTTGATGATAAAGACTGCAATATAAAAACCCAAAATGTATTATTGCATTTACAGGTTGTAGTATGTTTCAGTCAAGCAAGAGAACATCTTTTTGGTATTTCCATGATGCAGACTATGTAATAAAAAGAACCCAGAATGCATTACTACCCAATTAAATCTTAGTTTGTTTGTGTTAATAATGTGATGAATTTGAAAGAAATGGTTTATGCACATATCTGCAACTATAACTATAACTAGCTCCCAACGACATGATTTTCTATTGCTCCCTGTTAAACACTATTTTATATAGCATACAGTTCATATAAACAATGCAACGTTCAACATTACAACAAACAAATCACTTTTCCACTGCCCAAGTTCCAAGTTCAAAGAAAAGCCTATATTCCCACACTAATTTTCACGCGAGTTTTCTCTACTGTATAGAAAAACTAAAATTTCATGTGTGTCTGTTTGAAGTGGGTGCATCAATTGTATGGAGGTCCCAGTCCATTGTTCCAGAAGAAATTTATGATTAAATTATATGGATACTTAAAATCTCCACTCCTAAGTGTTAACCGGTACGTGTGGGCGCCTATTATTTGGTGACATAGATTTTTAAAGTGAATAAGAAGAGAGGCAATGATAATATCTTCTACAATGCAAAGGCCATGACTACTTTACCAATTCGGTGAAATTCCACGTAGAGCCAAATGTACTTGTGCAAGAGCATTTCTAACCAACAATGGAAACGTGGATATGGAGGTGTGAAGTATTGAAGTTAAAGTTGGGGTGAGAAATTCTAAGGAAGAGGGGGCTTTGAAGAAGTGGATGGAGAGAGGAGAATTTCAAGGGTGGAGAAATTATTGGGAGGAATATAAGCAATCCTTTTCTTTGTTTCACTAAGTCACATGTACTATTATTCATTTTGAAAAGTTGTTGTAAGGAGACAAGAAGTGTGATGCATAAATCCTAAAGGAAACATACCTTAAAGAAGTTGTGAAAGTAATTCCTTACCATTCAATATTCATAATGTCACCAAATACGTTTTGCAATGTCAATGTTTGTGTTTTGTGGATTGTTAGAGCCCAAGCCATTTTGAGGGGGATTCACTTGCACTTACTGCGATAATTGCAAAGATAGGAGATGTCAAAGAGACTCAAAGCATCCCATGTCTAACTGATTTTAGTCATTGGATTTGATAAAGACAATACATGGCAATTCAGGTGGTTTTGCACTAGCTTTATAGACAATATATTTAAGTTGGAAAATTAGACCAAGAAAACTTAATCATTACCATTGTTGCATCATCCTAATTATCTTATAATAAAATTATATATAAATTTTATTTTAATATCACTCAATCTTATGTCACGAGGGGTCACTTGGTAAAAAATGTTTAAAACAAGTGTGATCATGAGATTCTAAATATAACCCCTCATTATTAGGATTTATCAATGCATACTCTCATTATGAAGGTCATCTTTTACACTAATATCCCTATTTATACATATATACCAAAAAAATGTAAATAAAAATATTCTCTATATGATCACACCTATTATGTACCACCTTACTAAGGTCACACCAAGGTGATCCTCGTGCCTTATGTATGAGCTTTAATAAGGAAAAAGCCAATATTCCCAAAAAAAGTATAAGAACAAGCCAAAAACAATCTTGTCTAAACAATAATGAATTTACATTCCAAATGATTTTTGTTACATTTAGTGACTCTTGGACTTATGCACACATTAATATTTAGATTAAAATGAATTTGCAACTGCATTGTTACAAATATAGATATTAATAATCCATACAAGTGATTGTCCTATTTAATGCAATGTTTTTTGAGTATTAAATCTATCTTAATATTTGTCAACCTAAAAGGTCTTACTTTATAATGACTTAATTTATTTACTGCAATTATATTGTATATTTTTTTAATAATATAAACATTGAACTAATACAACAAAAAATTATAAACATAATGAAAAAATAAAATACTTCATATTAGGAAAACATGGTATATTAAAAGGACATATATATATAGCGATCAGCTTCGACTTTCGTATAGTAAGTTACATATGGACTGTGTCAATTTTGTAAACCACTCTAAGGAAAAACGTGGTGTGATGCATAGTTCCTTGAGGAAACATATTAGTCTAGAGATATCTTTGAAAGTAAGCCCTTCTAGTTCAATACTTCCAAAGTCAATAGTCATTTTTTTTTCAAATCTCAAAATGCTTGTAATTTGTGGACAATTAGATCCCACGCCATTTTTAATGGAGTTTGTTCACACTTTTCATGGGAAAATATAGTGATAGAGACACGTTTGGGGCCTCATCATCCATTAAGGGCCAATATAGTAGTTAATTTAATAACAATAAAATATGGTAAATCAAGTGGTTGTGAGTGAGCTTTATAGAAATCAGATTTAACTTGCTTAGGTGGACCAAAAAACTTAATCACAATCACTACATTGTAATTGTCTTAAAATAGTTTCCAACCTAGAAAAAATACTTTTTAATAGCTTTGCATTTTTTGGGAATATTGCAATTACATTATTATTTGTGTTAATAACATAAAATTAAACTAATAAAACAAAAAATTATAAACACATTGAAAATATAAAATACTTCACAACAAATAAGCCCTTTTATCACAATTATTTCACAAAATTTCTACAATTTAGAAGGATTGTACAATAATTGTGGCATCTCTATGATAATTACTTTTTAGTTTTTATATTTTGTAGATATTCTACAATTCACATATACCAATAATAATTTATAGATAAGACACACATCTAATCCTTTCTCATAGAAATTGTACAATTATTAAATATAGAACTAAAATTTATTATTAAATTTATTTTACCATATTACATTTATCGAACATTTTCAAAATACTATTATTTTAGATTAACATTAAATTTTGAAATAAAATAATTCTTAAATACCACATATAAAAAAAAATTAATATTTTAAAATAAATTTATTAAAAAACCAAAATTAAAAGTAAAATATTGTAAAATTATGATTATATAAATATATATTTATTTCTACACATATTAAGAAATTTTAAATATTTTTAGATTTATATTAAAATATTTAGCTTTATTTATATAGAGTTGAACATAATTTTCTAAACATAACTAATTGCTTTCTAAATAGTCAGATATGATTAAAATACCAACCACCAATAATGTTAGAATTTATTATTATAAAAAAATTAATAATATTATTATGTTATAAATAATAAATAAATAAATGACATTGCTAACTATTATTTCTTTTACCTCCTTTATTTCACTTTGCCCATGAAACTTGGTCAATGTGCACACTATTACTTAATACAATTTTGCCACATCACATTGAAACTCGAAAACACTTAAAACACTTGGCACTTGGAACTATTTGACTTGGCCATGATATCAATCTTATGATCCGTTATTTTTTTAATTTTTGGACAACTAAAACTTCAATGTGTTTCGTCTCTTACCACTTAGTTGCACTTGCAGCCATTCCTTTTTCTACGGGGTGCGTCGTATAGAAATTTTTCCCTGCATTATGCCAAAGAAATCTCCTTTACGGCTTGATCATCCTCAAATGTATGTCCATTACACCAATTCCTCTATTCAAATCATCATTGGCTTATTCCTCATTTATATCTCATGTTGGTGAATTTGGTTTTACATTGTACGTTTATGATCTCCATATTAGACATTAATGTTTTTAACATATTTTTCGAGTTCCACCCTTTACTACGATTGATCCACTACTTGACCTTGCTAACAAATGTCTTATCACATGATTCTTATTTTTCTTTAATAAGTCAAATCTCCATTTGTCTATGACCTGATTCCACAAACTATTTAGATTGAGCATCAATGGTGGCTTTCCAAAGAGAGCACGTTGAGTGAGAATAAAAACACATATCAACACTCCCACGTTCGAGAAATGGATCAACTCTCTCTACAGTCCACCGCTTTGTTTGTTCGGTGGTGATAGGTGGCTCCAAAATTGGTCACCGATCCATATGTGTCAATACCCTTGGTGACGTTGTTGGTGACCCATCTTGCACTCTCCTCCACTTGTTATTTGGCGGTTGGCTCATCCAACTCAACTCTAACCTCTGGTTGGTGGATTATAGTAGTCACTTGAGCCACACTTAATGGTAGTGCCACGGAGGATTACCTTTTGTTCCCCATGGAACTACTCAATCATTTTCTTTACCTCCTCAAAGTGAATTCACCGCATGGCCTCCATCACCATTTTCCATTGATGGGAATTTCTGATATAGGCCTTCCTTCCACATGGATGGGATTCACCCCACCCACCGTACGAAGTGTGGGTGGACTATATGCCTCTCTCCAAATGGCACACTATTGTGCTCATCCATCTCATTCTCCATTATAAGATTGACTATTTAATGTAAACAAGTTCATTATCTCCTTACTCTTAAATTAAATTGTAATTGTGTCTAACAAATTTTTATTATAAACCTATTGTTAGGGTTTTTTATTTGTTTCATACATGTTTTGTTATAGGTGTTTGGTGAATTTAAAAAATACAATGTTAAGTAGAGGGAAATTTTCTTATAATGGAATACCATATTGCAGATTACATAAGCCAATGGTATGCTTTCCAAACATTGACATTATTTTACCAAATGGAATCCATAGATCATTAAATCACTTATTTTCCCTTTTCATTATGGTCACAACCTTACAACCACTAATTAAAGCATTGATTGCAAGCTCCTCTCTCGCATGCATGTAATGCTCATCATGGTGGGACTGCTAGTTTTTAATTTTAATTTTTTTACTATCCTCCACTCCATGCATGCCTTGTCTAAATAACTATTTAATGGTAGTTTATTATGCCCACCCACCGACCTTGCCTCATCTTTTTTTTATAGTAATAATATTCATCTTCCTTTCCTTAAAATTTTGTGGGACTACTTCCCAGTTTGGTGGTTAGGCTGCGTATGTTTGGTGGGAGGATTTATGACCCTACCTCTCCTAAATTCTTGTTTTGGTCTTGAAAACATGTTGGATTTTACCTGTTTGGTGGACCTACTCACACCAAACTTAAACTTGTTAACTGCCTGTTATTTCTTTATTTTTTGTTTTGTCCTACTTGGTCCACAATTTGGGGAAAAAGGATATGCTTCATGAAGTTTGGACACCTATTGTTTGATCCTTTTTTTTGGTTGCGTAGTTTCTGGGATTGGTGGTTTTCTGTGCCAAGGATTGGACTAGCTGCGCATATGCTAGCAAGGGCAATCTGTGTTGGCTATTTTTTGTTATTGGCCCTCCTAGGCATACCCTGTAGTCATGGGTTTTCCATGAGACCACATTTCTTTGATGCAGTTTGTTAGCAATTTTTGGCCTCGTGTATTCTTTCCCTTTGTTCTTTCACAGCTCCCGAGGCACCTACGATTGCAGCCATCAAATAAATCCTTTTTCATTGTGTTCGATGGATGTCTTTACCTTGTTTCAAAATGTGATGTTGGCACTAGCTATGTGCATGCTAGCATTGGGAGCTGAGTAGGTTGGACATCCGATTGGTCAATTTGGTGAGTCAAGTTACAGACTCTTTTTATGCCGAGCCTATAATCATGGCTATTTTTCCATGAGACCCCATCGCTTTGAGTCTTTTGTCTACTATTCACGTGCCTCGTGGATGCTTCCATATTTTGCATATGTGGCCCTGAGGTACCTACTACTATAGCTGACAAACAAATATGTTTTCCTTTGTGTGCTTCAATGGATTCCATGTCCTTCTACCATGCCCCTTTTAACGCAAGTTGGGAGGATGTTTACAAGGTTATGGGGTCTGGATTTTTCCCCTGTCGACCACGTGTTTCTGTGGCCTCTTCTTTGAACCCATTTTGTGTATATATTGCATTCATGACAGTCTTTGAGGCCACATTTATTTTTGACTGATGCCACTTGAGGATTTTGGAGCTCCCTGCCTATGCCAATGTGGGAGTGAGTGTGGTTTTAGCACCCAGCCAGTGGAAGAGACGTGATTCGACCTGTGGAGTGTTGTTGCAGGCTTGAGAGTGATTTTGGCGACTTGTAGAAGCTGGAGAAATAGGAAAGATAAACCTACCATTGCTACAATTTCTAAAATTTAAAAATATCATGAAATAGAAATTTATTTTCCTAAAATTTGTTTGTCTCTGCTTTTTTTTGTGGGCTTTGACATCTTGCCTGAGAAATATCTTCTGTCCTCTTGAAATTTTCTTATATTAGCAATAATAGTTACTAGTGTAATATTGTTCAAAGATATATTTATTTTCCTCTTACTCTAGTTGTTGCGTGTTCATGCTTGAATGATCAACCTTCTACCATTATTAGTTGCATTTACGGGATTGGGTATCAATTTTTTCATGTTTTTATAACTAGTGTTTTTGTTGTAAAAGAAAGCCTGTTGTAACTTTAAACCTCTTTCTTTTCATACGAACCTATTATCAGTAGATTTGATTTTCTTCCTAGATAACCACTTTGCTCAATTTCTATGAAATTTTAGATCTAGTTATCCAAGTAGTTACCTTATCAAAGAATGCCTCTTTCGGGTGTGTGAGTTGTATTTATCATCTAGGTTTATAACCCCTCCCCTTCTCTATTTTTCCTTAAATAAAATGGATTAGTGGAATCAATTCCAGTGTAGTTTTACCTTTCATTTATGGTATGTTGAGCACATTCACGTGGGTTATGACAACCTTGCTTTAGCAAACAACCACTAGATGAAACCCGATCCGGGTTGACTATAGTTTTATGGACACTTAATCACCCTTTTGGATTTTGACAACAAATCTCATAATGTCAATTGTTTCTTTGGTGTTTCCCAACCATTGAGTGGTGTGGTTGTCGAGGTTTGTTAGACCTCCATGTTCTCCTTTCTTGGACTAAGTAAGTGGTCCCTTCGATATTCATTCATCCCGCAAGTTTACAAAACTTTGTGTGTGTTGACTTCAAGTGGTTAGATTTATGCTTGGAGGGAGTATCTTGGCTAAGGTACATGGATTATTAGTTTTTTTTTACCTTGATTATTCCTGCATAATTTTTTATTATACTAGACACATACCCTATCACCTGTTGATCATCGATGTAGGACCAAGACGTTAAGGTTTTTCCTTAAGGGGCACTTTGACTGTTCCTTATGAATCTTGAACCGCAATGAAAATTTTGTCACCGAGATTTGAAGTTACATGTGTGCATTTATGGATAGTACTCTTTTATTGTCAGAACTACCTTGGCTTTTAATTCATGATGACTCTTGGTGGTATATATAATGGTGCATCTAGCTGATTTTATTGACATTTGGATGACGTATGTATGTTGATATCTTGTTGACTTATGATAGAAATTTTAAGATCATTAGGGACATTTGGAGGTATTTTTATTTTATAGATACGTTGTTGAATTATGACTGAAGTTGTTGTTAAGATAATGGCATATGGTGATACATGTAAATGTAATTTTCTTTTTAGAATGGTTTGAATATGTTAATGAGGGGTACTTTAAAAGAACTTGTGATGGAAAGGGGTAATCCACTTTGTTTTAAACCGAAACTATAGACTTATTGAGGAGGTTTGGAAATCCATAGTGTTATTGATGTTTAAAATGTTAACTTGTATGACGGAACTCTCTTTTACTCTCGCTTGTTGTTACTAGCCTATAAGGGTAGTGGCCTCTTCTTGAATGATTGTGAAATTCCTTGGAGTCAATGGCTGAAACTAGTATTTATTTTCCTTCCCTTTTAAACAATGTTGAGTGGTGGTCATGTATTAGATTTCAATCATATAATCTATATGATTACATGATTGAAATTTTAATACACTCGACTTTTCGTGTTTAACCTTTGAATCCCGTGGTTCCTCCTAGATTAATTGTTCAATTTTGTCATTATAGAAATTTAGTATCATAGCTTGTGCTTTTGGTACCTTTTGATGATTTTAGATTGTTGGTTTGAATATCAGTTTTCAATCTTATAACCTATTTGTTTATTTGATGGAAACCCCATTACACTAGACTATTTGTTTCTAACTTATCAAGCCAATGGTCCCTTCTCAAATGATTGTTAAACTTTTGTTGCTTTTGAGACAAATGTTCATAACCAAAGTATAATACTTTCTTCTTATATTGGTGGGATGGAAATTTTATTATAACTTAGGTAGTTGTTAGTATTTAGAGCTTTGATCCAATTCTTGGAATAGAAGGTTTCCTTCCTTGATATTGTTAGATATTAGTTTATTGTTGCTTTGTGTAGTCTTATCTTGCTCAGTTATCACAAACCGACTTTCGGGATATTAATTGTTGCAAATGTCTTATGCTAGTAGAAGAAGGAAAGACTTGTATTTGATTGCATCAATCTTGGTTATGAAGTTCTTTTGTACGAATACTTTTTATGTTGTAAAACTCTAGAAAGGGTCCCGTGGAAATTTTAGAAGAGGGTCAATGCCTTAGTATAATGTATTGTGGAGTAATGTTGTCTTAACTATTGAAACCTTGGCTTGTTTTTCTATCATGGAAAAATATAAAATTTGATTACCATATTGTTATGAGTGGTTTTAATGGATTATAGGAATTCTAATAATAGTATAGCATTGCTTGACCAATGTTGTTACTCTCTTGTTCCCTATTCATAGTTCCATAGAATTGTTTTGTCTCTTGGGTTCGTGTCATGATGTATAGCAATGATGTAACCATGTATAGTTTTCACAAAGGAGTAATGGTAAAATTTTCTCTTGAGATAACATGTTGTGTTGTAAACTCTTCTAGGACATAGTAACAATGCAATTTTAAGCATAATAAAATGGGTTAAAATTACTTATAAAAGTTTATATATATATATATATATATATATATATATATATATATATATATATATATATATATATATATATATATATATATATATATATATATATATTAATGTAGTTGTGATCTACTTGATAACAATTGTGCCCTTAAGTGATCAAAGAGGAAACTATATTTTGTAATAAAAATGTATATACCTTGTCTTTTCCTAAGCTAAACTAATCAACATTATCCTTGTTTTTGGTAAGTCCTTAAACGATCTTAAGGTGAAATCAATGATTAGATTTTGGAAGGTAATAAGGTCATCTTAAGTAGAAGAAGACTGATTAGAAACCATTCAATCTATCTCACCATTCAATTATATATCTCTTGGGTTCGTGTCGTGTCGTATAGCAATGATGTAACCATGTATAGTTTTCACAAAGAAGTAATGTAAAATTTGCTCTTAAGATAACACATTGTGTTGTAAACTCTTCTAGGACATAGTAACAATGCAATTTTAAGCATAATAAAATGGGTTAAATTACTTATAAAAGTTTATATATATATATATATATATATATATATATATATATATATATATATATATATATATATATATATATATATAAATTAATGTAGTTGTCAATCTCACAATCTCAATCTCAATTAAAAACATAATTTATATACCTATGTCAATCTCACAAGTGAATTTTAAGTGAAACCTTTATTCTTTCTGGATAGATTCTTATCCCTAATAAAATCCTAGTTAATAACTAATGGGATTTTAAGATGAATCCTATTCGACCTCCTTCCTCTTAATTCTTCCAAAATGCTTTGAAATCTCCTCTTTTTTTGTTAAATGTTTGATCCTTGCACAAGGAGGTGGTAGTTCCAAACTAAATGGTACTTTCCCTCAATTGGAGCTTATGCTCATCACCTTTCTCAATGGAGGTAGGAAACAAGATTCAATAGCTTGGGTATGAATAATTAACCTTGTGAGAGATGGAAAACTCCCTTTCTAAATCAAACTGATTAAGCAAGTTATTTACATATAATTGATGATCCTCTTTTAGAAAAATTGGTCCTAATATAATTAGTAAATAGTATAAAAGAAAGAAGTTCACCTTTGTAACAATAATTGCTCGAATCAAAACGTGAATCTCCTAGATCGTAAAGTTGGGTCTTGAAAGACGTTTCTGGTAAATACATAACCTTAAAATATTTTACACCATGGGATGTCCTTAACTGTAATTGTGTATTGTGGTTGGAATTTTTCATTGTGCCTTGTCGAAGAGAAAATTGAATTGTTCATGTTGGGTGTTATATGTTTCCTTATTTCCTATGTGATCAACGTTGTGTCAAGCTTATTGAGATTTGGTCATAGCCCCTTCCAGTGGTCGCCCGTGTTGCCGTGTAAACTCCAAGTAAGTCAAAAAAATATCTAGTTTTTCAGTGTTGTATTTATGTGTGTTTTAGTGGGCATTACAATGCATGCGCGCACTGATTTCAAACTTGAATCCCCAAATAAATAATATCTTCCCTTACTTCCCAACTCCTCTAAAATTACATGCCATTCTAAAATAGAATTACATTCCTATTCAAAAATTATATGAAACATCTACTTAATCCATGATTAGGAAATAAGTTTTAAAAGATGGGAGATAGTGAATGAATATTAAACTTGTGAAAAATAAATAAGGGAAATGTGCGAAGAAGTTACAATATTGAAATTGAATATCAAATTAATAATTATTTAAAATAATGTCAAATTTGATATTAATAGTAATATTTCTATGTTTTTAAAAGTATAATTCCATAATTCATTATTGTGGTAATTAAATTGTAGCTTCCACCTACATGTTCAATGGTAATGACGATTGTAGAAAATATTGTTGAAATTACCACAATGTAATAAACACAAAATTACAAATTATAGAAATATTACAAAAATAAAATATATAGATAAACTACACTATTTTTTATATTGTGGAATATTCATAACATTAAAAGTGTGGGAAAGTTATAAATATGAAAAAAATGTGGGCGATATACAATATAAATAATGTAGGTGAGCTATAAATTATTTAAATTGTGGACTATCTATAGATCCACAGTATACAATGAATTGTGGAAATACTACAATAACATGTCAAAATGTGGATTAGCTATAATTTGATTGCCACATTTTAAATTTTTGAAATACCATATAACCACAAAAATATTGTTGAAAAATTGTGGCAAAAAGCTTACTTGTGTTGTAGTAAAACATGGTGTATTTAATAACATAAGCAATCCTCTTCTTTCTTCTAGTAAGTCACATATGGAACATGTGTCATTTTTGTGAACTACTATAAGGATAAGGGGGTGCGATACACATATCCTTGAGAAAACATACTCTAAAGTAACTCTGAAAGCAAACCATTTTCAATCAATACTCCTAATGTTAACTATTACTTTTTCAGCAACGACAACCTTTGTGTTTTGTGAATAGTTATAGAGCCCACAAAATTTTGAATGGAATTTACTTGCACTTTTTGCAAGAAACTCTAAAGATAGGGAAACTTCAAGGGGACTCGATATCCCATGTTGATCCAATGTAGTTGTTCATTTTGTTAACTAAACAACATGGAAATTCAAGTGGTTTTGTGTCACCTTTGTAGACAATATATTTAACTTGGTAAAGTGGACTAAAGAAGATCCAATCATTACCATCACTACATCGTCTTATTCTTCTTATAATATCTTCATTATATACTTTATTTTAATACCCATTAAACCTTATGCATGTGTTATATTAATCAAAAACACATCAAAAGCATCCAATATTACCAAAATGTAGAATAAGAAACCCAAAACATGAAAAGAGTATTTAAATTGTAATGGATTTACATTTAAATTAATTTTTGTTTGAATTGTTGATTTTTAGCCTCATGTGCACACTAATATTTAGATTAAAATTAATTTGAAACCATGTCATTAAAAATTTAAATATTACTAATGGAAACAAACAATTTCCTATTTGATGCAATGTTTGTTAAGTATTAAATTTGACTTTAAAAATGCCAACATAAAAATATGCAACCAATATTGTTAAAAAATCGTTGATTAACCAACTTTGATGCCAATCTTGATCAAGAAACTAACATTGATATTGTGTTATAAAAAATTTACCAAAATGGATCATTATTAATTTTCTCAATTTTTGATGTTTCAAATAGAAATTAACTTTGAAATAAAACATATGATGAGTGATTAGAAACTCATAAAAACCCATTCCGCAACAGTTTCTTCCTTATGTCATTTTTTTACGATTGTCTTAATTTATATTTAATTCATTCAAAACTTAATTAATGTAATGCCCACTCCTCTTCGACACTTATTTTACTATGATTTTGATTATTGTTGATTGGAGACATGGACATTATTATTATTTTTTGGTTAGCATGTTGATAGCCAATATGGACATCTTGATTATGGATATGTTGTGACTCATATTATGGATAAATATTTGAGTATTTGATGATGATCTAGAGGTGTTACCATGTTATTTACTAACGTTTTAGAATCTTGATGATAATTATTACATTGAGATGTTTGGACTGACCTTATGATCTCATTGATGTTATGAATTATCAAAATTGAGATGTTTGGTGATTGCAAATAATTTATATAGGTTCCTTAATTTGATGATGAAGATATAGCTTCGTGTATGATGTTGTTGGATGATATGTATGTGTATTTTATCTCTTGATGCATTTGATGCGGCCTTGAGGACAAAGGGGTATTGTTTGATTGGCTATTGGAAATTATATCACAATAAAAAAGAAGGGTCTAGGAGACTAACCATGGAAGAATATCAAATGTTTGCAACAAGGCCACCTTGGCAACTTTGTGTTTGTGTGTGTTGATTGTTTCATTGTTGAGTTTTTTAGGAGGCCCCCATGGGGGTGACCTCATATGTGGCAATGGGTTTGTGTGTGTTCTTTTCCCCTTTCATTTCATTTATTGTGTTGTGTATGTGATTCTTTTATTGTAGAAGTATTGTAAAATTATTCTCACTTTATTATTGCTTATTAATGTGCTCTTGTTTAGTTAATTAACCATGTGATTAAGTTAAATTGAGATGTGACTATGTGGGCATTAAATGGGTTAGATAGTCCTTGTTATCTTATTTATTTTAGATGGATTTTATTGATTTTAAGTTGTGTACTCATCCTCACTTTTCAAATCTCGAATTTTGACTTTGGAGCCACTTTTGAGGCTTGTGGGACAAGTTAAACTTGTCCCATGCCTCTTAAACTTTCCTACCAACCATACCTATGAATTAAGGGGCCAAATTTAGCCCTCATGATGTATTTTTGAATGAAAAAGGGGCAATTAATGTCACCTTTTTACTTACCCTCTTAATTGTGTCCTTGGAAGCATGGAGTGGAGGTTTGAGTGCAAGTTTGAGTATGTCATAACCTCACCCTACCCATTTATGAGTCTTGGTCTTTGTGTTTGACTTAGTGAGGTGGATTGGAGGAGAAGTGATGTGGCATCCTACATGGAGCCACCTCACCATCCTCTCCACATTTTCTATTTATTTGAGTTATTTTGGAGTTTTGGGGGTTACTTGGTTTGGTTGCACACTTGCATATTTTGGTGATTTTTCTTGAGTTACTTGTTTTTGGAGCTTGGGAGCTTGCTTTTGGATTGGCTTGGACTTGGAATAAGCTTGAAGTTTGTTTCTTAAATATTGAAGGTTCTTGCAATGGCAAGGTAGGGTCTTTAACCTTGCATTTTATTTTACTTGTTGTGTGTTAAATTGTAAAATGAATGAATGTGTTTGTTTTGAATTTGGGGTAGTATGACCTTAAGGATGGTGTGGGGAGAAGGAAAATGGGGATATTTTGAGGGAGGGATAAGAGTTTTGTATGTTTATTTGGAGGGAGTTTGGGTTGGGTGTTCCACCTTGAGAAGATAAAGGAAATTTCTTGCCTTATCTTTAGATGTTTTACATGAGAGGGTAATAAGATATTTGAGGGAGTGATAAGATATTGAGGGAGGGATAATATTTTTGTATGTGTGGATGGAGATTTTGGAGGTTTCAAGGTGGAAACTTAACCCATTGGGAGGTATAAGGGGTTCCCCATATTTCTCTTCTCCTTTGGCTTAGATTTTAAGCCTATGTGTTGGAAAGTTGTTTATTGTTGCTATTATTGTTATTGTGCTTGTATGTGTTGCAATTTTTGTTGGCATGAATGTATGTATTATTGAAGCCTTCATTAAAATTTTCCATGGTTGCAAACATTCCCTATTTCTCCATTGTTGGGGCTCGGGGGCCAATGAGAAGGATGGATTCTCCTTCTCATTAGAATAAGGTTGGGAGGTGAGTGTTGTTCTATGCTCCCTTCCTTGTTATTATGATTTGGAGTTGAAGAAATGAAGGAGCTCAAATTTTATGCCTTGGTTGGATTTACATTGTGTAGAAGACAAAGAAAGAGAGACTATTTTGTAAATTTTACCATGTTGTCTCCACTTGAGTGGAGGGATTTTGTATAACTTGAATTTTAAAGAGTGAACTCCTTGTAAATGTATTATTGAAATGTGATTGTATTAATTATTCAAGGAATGTATATGTTTGAAAATAGGAATGTGAAGGTTGTAACTCATTTATCGTTGTATCTCATTCCAAAATTGTAATTTAAGTCAAGTGTGCATTTGATTTATTAATGAAGTTGTTCTTATTGAAATGGGAATATGAAGGAAATATATGTATTGTTTTTCCTATTGAAATGATCTTGTTGTACTCATTGTGTTTCTTATAAAGGAAAGAAGTTCTAAATGGTTGAGTTCTCATTCTTGTTTTCACTCTTGAGTGTTGTAAGAAAAAAGATAGAACTCTATTATAGTTTTTATACTTCATTCAATATTGGAAACACAACTATGAATGCATCTAGTTATTCCTTAACAATTTGAAGAAACATGTTACTATTTTCCTTTTAAATTTTTGAATGAAAAGAATATGATCCCAACAAATAAATATTTAAATTTACTCCCAAAATCACAATACGTGTCTAAATTGGTTGTTGAAAACTAAGATAAACCTTTTAGATGATCTACGCATAGATAAATAAATGTATGCCTAACGTAAAATTTAACTTCAATTAACAGGTTGCACCATGGTTTTATGGAAAAACAACCCTTACTATCACACGGTAGTCACTGGTGTGTCCAAGGAAAGAAATTTAAGCCTTTCCTATTTGGATTAGGCTCCTGCTTTCCCTTTGGATTTTGGAAACCCAAGTCTTCCTAGGGATTGCTTTAGAGCACTTGGGGTGTTGATAGTTGTTGATCCACCACCGAATCCCACTCTAGGTTGATCTATGAGAACCTTTGCATCAATGTGCCTATTGGAGTGGGTGTCCTGAAATGAATATTTTTGGATTCCTTCCTAGGTAAATGGGAATAGAGTATTGATATTGAACCTTCCCCTATCATCTATGGAAGATGCAAGGTAGTAGGACTCGAAGGTAAAAATGTAACCGTGAATATTTGCATGATTCAATGGAAGAACGAATAAAAGTAATATTACATTTCTCTCGATGGTTGATGTGTCGATCGTAGTTGGAGGTCGATGAAGATGACTTGGTGAAGGAGTGTGTACCGCATCTTATAATTTGGATGTTTCGTGGATGACTTTACTCGCTTGGTCACTTTTTCTAGAGATGCTCTGATTGTTTCCTCTCCTCCTTTGGTCGATGATAAATCTAGTGGTGGAGTGGTGGTGGTGGGTAATAGCCCTTACCGTTGGGTGGGTGCCATGAATGCGGAAGAAAATGAGCGGGTGGTTCAAATTTTGAATGAAAATTTAATTCCCCTACCTATTTCATGTCGGATGTTAAAGAGGATAATTTATCAATGGATGTTACGGTTGTTTTGAGGTAGTGTGGGCTCTCAAATTTGGGTCTTGCATTTCAAAAATCGGATGTATGTATGCTTGGTAGGGACGGTCAAATTCCTTTGACAAATTGGAATGGTAGAAAAGTGGGGACCTTGGATCGATAGCAAAGCTTTGGGTACCACGGGTGATGGTCATGAATGGATGGTGGTCCATCCTAGACGCTCTATTTGTACGGCTTGTAAATGATCCCGATTTCTTCTCGGTGTCTTGTGGTTTTCTTTGGTTGGGTGGGTTCTCGACTGGAATTGTTGTATGGTTAATCCGATGGTAGAGGATTTCTTTGGTTAGTCTTATCATTTTATCTTTCGCTCCTTTTATGTGGTTTTTTTACGTCCTCAAAACCAAAATATTTTACCTTATCTAAAAAGAACTTCAATTAACTTCATTTGCAAAGTGTATGTTTTCTATAGTAATGGCTACACTAACTGGTATCGGCAAAATATAGGGAACTAGTAGCGGTTTGTAAACTGGAACCAGACACCTATCTGTTAAGTAATTTTTAAAAATGGTACTAATTAGCATCGGTGAATAGGGAACCGACATCAGTCTAATAGATCATCATCGTTTACTATGCATCTACATGTTTTTAAAAAAATAATGACATGTTGGAGGCCTAACCTCCCCCCAACCCAAAACGTCTTTCCGAATAAAACCTAGCTACGGCCATCAAGGCTAAACCAGGCTTAAACTGAATAGAAACACATAGATGTATATATATGTGAAAACAATAACTTGTAAATAAAATACTCATATCTAAGAGCATATGCACTCTAAAATGGAAATATACATACATGTGAATATATATATATATATATATATATATAATGTATGTATATATATGTATTTGTATGTATATATACCCAACACTTGCAAAATGTGGATTTAAAACCATAATGCAAACACAAACCATAGTTGTAAACCCTTGAAGGAAAACAAATAAATCAAGAGAATAAATGGAGGAAATCCTCCATCATTCTAGATCTTAACAAAAATATGCATCCTCATAACTTCCCTAAGCATCCATAGCTTCCACCTCCTTCAACTTGCAAAACTCAAATGAACAAATGAAAGGGTTAAGGCCAAAAAAGGGATAAAAGAGATCATAAGGATTTTTAGGGCTTTTGGGAAAACCTAGATCTAAGGGTTCTCATTAATCTAATCCTAGGGTAGAGATTTTTCCCTACACATTTTAAGTTATGGGTAATTTGATGGGAATGAATTGCTAAATAAAGTGAATGGGGCCAATAAATTAAAGGGGTCACCATGGGATTTCCAACTAGTGGGTTAGGCTAGGTTGGGACCCTTTTTCCCTTGTGAGATAATAAATAAATAATTAGTAATTGGACTATGAGTAAGTTGAGTAAATATTAAGGGTTGTGCTTAAATAACTAAATTATTTAAAGCGGGGTTAAATGGAATAATGTAAAAGTATAAAACAAGTATTAAATTAAGGGTGTGGCATGGGTATTAATTACATAGGTAAGTATGATTAAATTACTTAGAAATATTAATAATCAAATTTTAAATTTGAATTAATTCAATTAATTCAATTTGGACAATATGGAAGGTTTTACAATCCGTAACATTCCTAGAAAAATAAATATTTAAATAGTTAAAGGGATAATTGATGACCAAAATAAGCTCACACTTAGTTTGGGTCAACTGACACCATTTTCCCCTTTTGTGCTTCAATCTGAATTATTACATATTTTAAGCATTTAAGGCCCCCTAAAAACATTTCCATCAGATAGGAAATTTCTTCCCTTTCCAGAGATATAAAGAAGTCCTTCCAGCTTCTCATATTTCGTAAGTTACTGGTCGACAAGCCTTGGAAGGATTTTTTGCCAAAAGCGGGCCGGCAAGCCTAGGGAAGATTTTTTTCGAATAGAAATCATGGATCAAGCGAGGTGACGGGAGAAATTTTGACATTTTTTCCTTTTCGTAAAAAGGCACAAGTATAATTGCGAGCCCAGAAGGATTCCTTATGAAAAGTGGAAAATGCAGGCCGACGGGCCTGAAGATGTCTTTTTTTCCCAAAATGGAAAATGTGGGTCGGCGGGCCCGGGGATGACTCAAGTGTAAAAGAGAGTTTGTGGGGCCGTGGAGGAAATTTTTCCCAAGTATGAATGCGGGCAAGTGGGTCTACGGGAGACTTTGGAACTTTTACACTTTCCACAAAATGGTGCAATTTTCAAGTGCGAGCCCGTGGGGTCTCATTGGCCGTTGAAAAGTCATAGATCCCACAGAGGGTGCCACGTGCCTCATCGGCACAAATCCCAAGCTAGAATCCAAAATGGAGACCCCAAACAAGCACCAAGCTTCCATGAGTCCTAGGTCCAAAAAGGGACAGATTCGACAATTTAAAATTCAAAATGGGGAAGAACCGGTGAGACGACGCCATGTGTCGACTCCTGCGCAACTTCAAAGATCAACTCCAAAGGTGGATCCCCAAATAAGTGCATGTTCACCACGTGGTCAAAGTCAAAAAAGGGGACACAAATGGATAATTAAATTGGCTAAGTATAGATATTTAGTGGAAGACCCCATGTGTCTCATCGGCGCAACACCAAGGCTAGGTCCAAAGAGCGGGTTCCCCAACATGCGCAGACTCTCCACGTGTCTTGGGTCCAACAGAAGTCAAATAGATCAAGGCCTGAATCAACTAAGTATAGATAACTAATAGAAAATGCCATGTATCTCATCGACGTAAATTCAAAGGCATGACCCAAGGCGAGACTCGGAACAAGTGCTAGCCCCCACGTGTCCGAGATCCCGAAAAGGAAGAAGCAGTCATTAAAAATTCTAAACAAAGGTAGGCTAAGCGAAGGAGCCATGTGTTAGCATGGCGCAATTTCAAAAGTAAAATTGAAAGCTGGTTCCCAAATGTGTGCTGAGCCTCCACGTGTCCAGGTTCGACTTATGGTCCCACCGAACAAAGGACTAAACCAAAAACACAAAAAGTAGGGCAAAGCCGTGGAAGGTGCCATGTGTCTCATCAACACAATTTCAAAGGTGTGACCCAAAAAGTAGTCCCCAAATGAACGCCAACTCGCCACGTGACCGAATCTGAAAAGGTAAGGTCGGTTGTTAAAAATTCCAAAATCCTATGGAGGCCTCCATGTGTCTCAACCATGCAATTTCATAGGTAAAAGTCTGGGCGGTTTCCAAATAAGCGAAGGCCTCCACATGTCTTGGGTCAAGCATAGGGTCTTCGCCAACAGGAGGAACTCGGGCAGATACAAAGGAAACCGAGGAGCCCACGGAAGCCACCACGTGTCAATATGGAGTAATTTCAAAGTGAATGATAGGGGCTGAATCTTCAAGATGTGTGAGGCTCCCTCGTAGACCCTATATGGACAGACTCTTTTAAATATTACGTGCCCATGACCCCGATCTTCAAAAAGCCATATCTTTTGATTAAAAACTTAGATTTGGGCAGAAGAGGACTTTTGGGAAAGATCTCGGCGTCGGCTTCTCACCGACCTCCATTAATGTTTTGTTGCACTATTTTCTTGTGATAGTCAAGTCTCCCACCTTCCGCCATTATGAAGAATGGGCCTCTATCTTACCTAGTAAGGGACAACAACAGGGCATGGGTATTGTAGCGAGACTCATCATTATGGCAGGTGGATTTTAATGCTTTCTAAAGTGGTTGGAGTAGGCGAATTCAATGCATATCTCAAGGTGGTTGAAGCAAGATTCATATTTTCCCTCTCTCTTTCTCTCTCATTCTTCTATATATTGTAAAGGAGGGGCATATTCAAAGGGTTGTTCATCTTTTCTCTCTTGCCCCCTCTCTCTTTCTTCTTTAGGGTAGAATGCGAGTCTAAGCCTCTTCTCTTGGCTCTCTGTAATGGAATATTCTTCCTCTTTCCCACTATGATGTACCATGTGACTTTTGGAGCAATAGAATATGTTTCATGATGTATTTGTCCATCCTTTGCTTATTTTGTTGTCTCTTTTCTCCTCTCGTCATTACAGGGTATATTGTGCATACTCGATGTTTATTGCAGGTCCCGAGAGTTGTGCTTAATGGGTCTTGAAATGGTGTTCCATGTGACATTCATCTTTGGTTTGTGGTGCATCTTGTCCACCCCTTCTCTGCTCACCTCTCTCCACTTTAGGTAGTTTGGATCTGTGATCAGCCACTTCCTTTTCTAGTGTATCATTGCTTAGTGTAGGCTCTCTTTCACCCTCTCTCTCTCTCTCCATGTCTCCTTGGAATAGTTAGATTAGGATAGATTAGTTTTCCTGCACTCGAGTAGCTTGTGGCAAGTAGATTAGGAAGAAAGAACCAACCTTCTCTGGAGGTCCATCTCAAGTTTGCAAGTCCCATAGCTTGAGAGATGGTCCAATGTTGTGCAATCACACCGAATGCCCCATCCTAGATCCCGAGGCCATTTTGGGTGCTTTGATTTTTAGTAACATTTTTTTTGACACGCCCGAGTGGGACATTGAGGTTATATTCTTTCTCATCTTTCTGAGGTGTCTCATTATCAATAGCAAATCTTAAGCCACCGTGCGACCCACTTGCCCAACAGCTTTGGCATGCGTAGTGGGACAGGTCTTAAGCACCTTACCTCTTCATTTCATCAAGTTGATGTGTTCTTGGTGAGATTCAGTGTTTTGAGGCACATACAAAACACATCTAGCGACTCCATTTTTCAACGACCCATTCTCTTAGTTTCTGAGACTTTTCCATCCATTTCCACCCATCTTCATTCATCTTTCTTTCCATATCTTTCATTTTCTCCCATCCCATGAAGTTGTGCAATCATGAATTCATTCCCCTCATGGAATTCACACCTACAACAGTGCATTCCACCTCCAATGTATTTCCCAACTCCTCCAGATCAGCATTATGATCAGATCCAAGACCATTATGCTTACCCATATGAGCAGGGTCAAAACCAGTTTGGCCATGGAGCTTATCAAGAACAAGGGGACACATACAATGGTAACAACTACACAGAGGATGTTGATTTGCAAGAGGATATCCAACCTTTGGAGGCACACATGGTGCAATCAAGTGCCGCATAGCTCGATGATGAAGCATTCGAATTTGTTATAGGGCACCTTGTCCATGGGTCGGCCCTATGCTAAGACATTATAGCCCTCAGGAGAAGATTGACTTCATGGTTGAAATGTTGCCTCACCTTACGTAGTGGATTGAGGATATTGAGGCATATGAGAAAAGTGTGAGACAACCTTGTCAATGGGTAAGTCAGTCACCATCTCCTTGTCCTTCATTTTCTCTTTCTCAAACTCTATCATTTCAGCAGGGTCAAGATTCTAGCTTCCCATATGCTTCCCCTAAGTGTTGAATTCCCTTCTCCATCTCCTAGTCTTCCATCTCATCTCAACTCCTCTGCCCTTTTCCCTTCCAAGTAGTCATTCCCTCCAAACAAAAAAGAATTTTCACTTCTCACCACCACAAAAAATTAAAAATTTGGTTGAAACCCCACCCACTCCTCTCTTGCCTTCCCAATTCCATGTGGGGAAGAGATTCCAAATACTAGTCAAGGAGAATAGAGCAAGAAGAGGAACCCAACAAAGAAGAAATGATAGAAGATCTAAAGATTTGGGCTATCATATTTGGGTTTACAAAGATCCCCTTGATGGTTAAGCCAACAGAGGAGGTCAAGGTTGAAGAGCCAGTGGTGGTTGAGGTTGAGTTTACAACATAACAAGAACAAGAACAAGAAGGAGAAGATCAGTAATTTGTTTTCTCTGAATGCAGTGTCCATAATGACACTTTTCCTGAAGAGAATGTTGATCTAATCTAAGATGCACAACTAGTCATCAAGGAAGAATAATAATCAGCTCCAATTCCAGTTAAAAAGGAGCATATGGAGGAGAACCATACAGTTCCATAGGCTCCAAGTGTGGAGTAGACCATAGAAGAACCTTCATTTCTTCCTCCCACTTCATCCCCTTTGAAATCTGATGTTGAAGAGGAGTTTGAGATTTCAAAATTCATTTTTGAAGAAGACGAGAACAATAGTGAGCAAGTTTCAAATGAAGAGGACACCATGGAGGAGGTCGAGCACATGCAGCAAGATAACAAGGAGGCAAACTATCTGTCAGACTTGGAAGATTGTTTTGATGGAGAGGAGCCCGAAGAGATAACATCATTTTTCCTCCATCATCCACCTCTCAAGCACATGAGCCTATTTCCATGAAGGAGAGCATTCAATGACAACAACCTACACTTCATAACAGCCCTCTAGAACCAAGGTTGGAAGATATAAGTCTTCCATGTTCTTCACAGGAGAAGGAAAGAAAAAATCAAGAGGATGTCATCATCCCTTCCACACCATCCATACAGGAAGGTCTGCAAGAAGACTTCATTCTTGGAGTTGAAGTTCAAATCCATGGGCACATTCAAAGGATCAGACCGTGCCCTATCGTGTACTTGGTTTCATCAGAGCCAAGGGAGAATCCAAAACTAGTCATGCCCACTTCAGGGCATGAGGATGAGCTCCAAAGTACCAAGGATCAGTTGTAATGCCTCTTCAATCCAAATGTAGAGCAACTAAAAGAGGCATTTGTCTTGTTTCTAGTTAACACCTTGATGATTTGGGTGGAGGATCGGCTTATAGTTAGTTTTTCACTCATACAAGCAGCCATATTTAGTGTCAAATCATTTGCATGGTTTCCCCTTTTGAGAAAGGGAAGCTACTTCTCCCTACCAATTGCACAGGATTTGTTTGAGTCCCCTTTCTCTCTGGTTAGTGTAGTATAGGAGTAGGTTTGTTTTTAGTAGAAGAAGTGCTTGTTCACACTCTATATGTTCCACTTGGAGCATGTATGATTTCCAATTTTGTACATAGTGTGTTATGGTGTTTTGTTGCTCGTGCACATGACATTAGAACTAGTAGGGTGATTCCGGGGTTAGCTCTAGTTCCAACAGTTTCCAAGTGGCTCAGGGATGGGATTTTCAAATCTCAAATCATATTTGTGTTTACCAGTAGAATCTATGCCCAATGGATGTTTCAAAGCAAATCGATCATTTCACCTAGCAAGGGTGATACCAATGAGTCACCAATTGTTGACCAAAATAAGCTCACACTTATTTTGGGTCAACTGACACCATTTTCCCCCTTTTGTGCTTCAATACAAATTATTACATATTTTAAGCACTTGAGGCCCCCTAAAAACATTTCCATCAAATAGGAAATTTCTTCCCTTTTTCGATATATATAAAAATTCCTTCTAACTCCTCATATTTCACAAGTTACAGGTCGATGGGCCTTGAAAGGATTTTTTGCCAAAAGCGGGTCGGCATGCCTCCTGAAACTTTTTTGTCAAATGGAAATCACGGACACTGGGATGTGGGAGAAATTTTGACATTTTTGACTGTTATCACCGAATCATAGCACCCCTGTGTTTATACAAGTGCATATACTTGAACTCATGGTGTGATTGGATAACATGGGTACTATCTCCAAGTTGTGGGACTTGCTACTTGAGATAGACCTCCAGAGAAAGCTGGTTCTTACTCCTAAACTACCTGCCACAATCTACTCTAATGCAGGGGAAACTAACTATTCTAATCTAAATTTCCAAGGACTAGGGGAGAAAGAATGCATAAAATGAAAGCCTACACTAAAGCGGTGATACACCAGAAAAGGAGGGTGTGAGAGTAGTCTCCAAATGCGTGAAATACAGAGGCAAAGTGCACACTAGAAGAGGTGATGACAGTTCTCCATAATCTAGCAAAATGCATTCACAACGATATTCCAAGCATACGCAATGATAATGGATCCTCGTAAAAACATAATAATAGACACAATATTCTTGTAGAAAGATTAAAGGGGCAAGAAGAATGCAAGAAAACATAGCAAGGGAAGATATATCCACAAACTGATATTTTATTGCTTCATGATATGCACAGTTCAATCTATTACAGGATAAGGGCCTGGATCACCATGCAAGGAGTCCACTACAAGGGCCTGCAGCACATTGGCTTCACAAAGCAATTTTGATAGAGCTTTTCTATCTAAAAACTCTCCTTTACAATGAGCCCAACACTCCAATTTATAGAAAAATGAGAAGAGAAAGAGAAGGGAAAATGAAAATCCCGAAATCTATCCTTCAACCACTTGTAAGAGGCATTAAATGGAGTAAAATGATTATATATTACTTGAAAAAGGCTCCCCATACTGTCCCAGGTGCTGCAATAGAGAAAGAATGATGACCATGCCTCTTAATTGCACTCCCAACCACCAAATGAAACACTTTTATGAACTCCAGCCACGTTTTATAAAAAATATCCATTGATCTCACCAAATCTGAATTTCTTGATTTTTGTGCATCGGTCTTGGAGCCACGATTCCAACGGTACCAATTTTGTGTGATTTTGTTGAGAAATGCAAAAGTTATGGCCTTCTGAGTGCGGGTAGCTATTTTGGATCTGGCAGGCATTTTCTGTCATTTGACGGGAATGAGCATTAACTGACTGGAGCCAAATATGTTTATTTTATTTAAATATATCTACCCTCATTAAAAATAATAAATCCATTTTGTGTTCGTCGTCTTGTTCCGAAAAATCCAATTTTGTGAAATCGAGCTCGGAGTCAAAAGTTATGGCCGTTTGAAGTTTCACAGGTCAAACGTTGACTTTTCTTCTTTGCCTTCGGCCGCTTCAGCTTTTGCATCCCTCGCGTCCCGCGCGTACCTTTGGCCCGGATGTCCCAAATGAAAATCTCCTAGCTTCGCCGATTCGGGCTTCCTTGTCCCTCTTTTGCTGCCTTTTCACCTTTTCGGCCGGTTCGCGTCCCGCGCGTACCTTTGTCCCAACTGTCCGATCGCTGGGACAAATATCTCCGAACCACCCGAAATGGACTATTTTTTGCCTTTTTCGGCCGGTTTGCGTCCCTCGCGTACCTACGGCCCAGATGTCCCAAACCGCGCGATAACAAAACTTGGTGATTTTTTCCACTTTTCGGCCATTTCGGCTTTTCGCGTCCTGCGCATTCTTTTGTCCCGGCTGCTCCAACTGCTGCGCGGACTACCTGGCGGATTTTCGGCCGGTTCGCGCCCCAACGTCCCAACTGTCCCAACTGCCACGTGAACTAGGACTTAGCTGATTTTCTTCATTTTTTCGGCCCCAAGCTTGGTTTTTTGTAATTTTTTCACCTTTTCTAACTCGTTGGGTTTTCTTCTTGGATGGGAGAGTTAGAAGGAAGCCGAGGGGGCCCCAAAAACATGATTTCGGGCCTTAAATCAATCTATTTGCTTGGGACTAAAGAATTTGATGCATGTTATCAAAATTACCTTGAGGGGTGAATTTTGGATAACATGACCTTTTCACAAAAAGGCACAAGTATAGTTGCACGGGCCCGCGGCCCGAGATAGATTCCATATGAAAAGTGGAAAATGCGGGCCTATGGACCCAAGATGTCTTTTTACCCAAAATGGAAAATGTGGGCCGACGGACCTGGGGATGACTCAAGTATAAAAGCGAGTCTACGGGGCCACAAAGGAATTTTTTTCCAAGTATGAATGCGGGTCGGCGGGTCTGTGGGAGACTTTGGAACTTTTACAATTTCCGCAAAATGGCACAATTTTCAAGTGCAGGCCCACAAGCCCGCGGGTCTCATCGGCCGTTGAAAATTCATAGACCCGCGGAGGGTGCTAGGTGCCTCATCGATGCAAATCCAAAGATAGAATCTAAAACAGAGACCCCAAACAAGCACCAAGCTTCCACGAGTCCCAGGTTCAAAAAGGGATAGAGTCAACATTCGAAAAGTCAAAATGGGGTAGAATCGGCAAACAACGCCACATGTCGACTCGACAAAACTTCAAAGATCAAATCCAAAGGTAGATCCCCAAATAAGGGCAGGTTCACCATGTGGTCAAATTCAAAAAAAAGTGGAAACAATCACCATTTAAATCGGCTAAGTATAGAGAGTTGGTGAAAGACCTCACGTGTCTCATCAATTCAACACCAAGGTTGGGTCCAAAGAGTAGGTTCCCAAACGTGCGCAGACTCTCCACGTGTCTTGGGTCCAACAGAAGTCAAATGGATCAAGGCCTAAATCGGCTAAGTATAGAGAATCGGTGGATGGCGCCACTTGTCTCATCAACACAAATTCAATGGCGTGACCCAAGGCGGAGACTCGAGACAAGTGCTAGCCCCCACGTGTCCAGAGCCTGAAAAGGTAGAAGCGGTCATTAAAAATTCTAAACAGAGGTAGGCTAGCGGAAGGAGCCACGTGTCAGCATGACATAATTTCAAAAGTAAAATTTAGAGTAGGTTCCCAAATGTGCGCTGAGCCTCCACGTTTCCAGTCGGTTAGACTTATGTTCCCGCTAAACAAAGGGACTTAACCAAAAAACACAAAGATGTAGGGCGAGCTGTGGAAGGTTCCATGTGTCTCATCAAAGACAATTTCAAATGTGCAACCAAAACGGTAGTTCCCAAATGAGTGCCAACTCGCCACATGGCCAGAGTCTGAAAAGGTAAGGTCGGTCATTAAAAAGTCCAAAAGCCCGAAGGCCTCCACGTGTCTCGATCACGTAATTTCAAAAGCAAAAACTAGGGGCATTTTCCAAAAAAGTGGAAGGCCTCCACATGTCTCGGGTCAGGCATAGGTTCTTCACCAACTGGAGGAACTAAGGTAGGATACAAAGGAAATCGAGGAGCCTGTGGAAGTTGCCATGTGTCACTCTGGCACAATTTCAAAAGTGAAAGGTAGGGGCTGAATCTTCAAGATGCGCGAGGCTGCCACGTGGACCCTGTATGGACAGACTCTTTTAAATATTGTGTGCCTACGACCTTGATCTTTAGATAGCCATATCTTTCGATTGGAAACTCAGATTTGGGAGGGAGAGGATTTTTGGAACGATCTCGATGCCAGTTTCTCACCTGCCTCCATTAATTTTTCGACTCGCTATTTTCGGGGACTGTCAAGTCTCCTACCTTCCACCATGATGAAGAATGGGCCTCTTTCTTACCCAGTAAGGGACAACAATAGGGCATGGGTGTTGTAGTGAGACTCTTCATTGTGGCAAGTGGATTTCAATGCTTTCTGAAGTGGTTGGAGTAGGTGGAATTCAATGCATATCTTAAGGTGGTTGAAGCAGGATTCATATTTTCCCTTCTTTCTCTCTCTCATTCTTCTATATATTGTAAAGGAAGGGCATATTCAAAGGGTTATTCATCTTTTCTCTCCTACCCCCTCTCTTTTTTCTTCCCTTAGGGTAGAATGTGAGTCTAAACCTCCTCCCATGGCTCTATAATGACATCTTCTTGCCTCTTGCCTACTGATGATGTACCTTGTGACTTTTGGAGCAATAGAATATGTTTCATGATGCATTTTTCCATCCTTTTCTTATTTTTTATCTCTTCTCGCCTCTCATCATTATAGGGTATACTGTGCATACTCTTATGTTTATCGCAGGTCTTGGGAGCTGTGCTTAATGGGTCTTGAAGTGGTGTCTTGTGTGACATTCATCTTTGGTCTGTGGTGCATCTTGTCCACCCCTTCCTCTACTCACCTTTCTCCGCTTCAGGCAGTTTGGATCTATGATCAGTCACTTCCTTTTCTGGTGTATCACCACTTAGTGTAGGTTCTCTTTCACCCTCTCTCTCTCTCTCCTATCTCCTTGGAATGGTTAGATTAGGATAGATTAGTTTTCCTGCACATGAGTATCTTATGGTTAGGTAGATTAGGAAGTAAGAACCAGCCTTTTCTGGAGGTCCATCTCAGGTTTACAAGTCCCATAGCTTGAGAGATGGTCCAATGTTGTGCAATCACATCGAATGCTCCATCCCGGATCTCAAGCCATTCGAGGGTGTTGTGATTTTACACTAATAATAATGTTTCAAATGGGAAAAAAATTAAAATGTAATAGAAAGATTTAAATTTAATTCAAATGTAGTTAACAAAAAAATCAGTAATTTTACATGAGTAATTAATGTATTTGATGTGGTTTTGGTGCATTGAATTATGGATGTTATAGTTAAAAAGATGATAAAACACAACAAAATTGAATAAGACATGACAAGGATTTGATAACGAGTTTTCCATTAGCTACATCTCAGGGATCATTAAAAATGTAATCGATCTATTAAAAATCAACTTACAAGTACACCATACAACTCACAAAATGATAAATAGACCCTATCACCTGCAAATAGAGCTGAAAAACTGATGTGAAGACTTTGAACCTGTGTTAGCAAACGTCTTCCTATACATGTGTGGCTTTCAAGGTTTTCTCCATCAAAATAGGCTCATGTTTCTTTAGAAAGAAAGTGTAAAAATATCCATCATGTACTAATCCTCCTTCATGAAGTTAAATTTCAGTTTATTTAGGCATTCCTCCTTTAAGAATTCAAAAAGCTATGATAAAATGGTGTTATAGTCTCCTCGTAGCCATCAAATAGGAGCTATCGCACACCTAACATGGTAAGAATTCGACCTGTTTAAATATCAATTTCTCCTTTTATAATACTTACAATCCGGGAGATTTGGTTGAGGAGCTTAATATTTTACCCCAAAGTGTGGGGTTTAAATCTCCCAAATTTATTTTTACTACAATTATGGATTAGGAGTACATCCCACATTTGGTGTGTGACATAGGAGGGAAGGCTTAAAATATCATATTTAAATGTTTATGTTCAACCATGGCTTCAGGCGACATCCTCCTCTATTTTTCCAATGATGGGATTGACACCCGTCTTGGTGGATATGTGTGGAATGATGCCCTAGAACTTGGTCTTATTGTGTCTAATCTTGGATATTTGGGGATAGGCAAGCCTTCTTGGCTTGGCTTGTAACTCAATTGATGGTAGGGTTGGCAGATATGTTGTATATGGCTCTGTCAGGGTGACTTTTGTATTGTATCTCGGTCCGTGATTTGGTTGGCATCAGTGTTGATTTGAAACATTTGTCCTAGCTAGGTGGCATATTTGAGTATGTGAAATGAGGCTTATCCATGAAGTTCCACTTGTCCTCTTTGGAGCCTAACATGTATTAACTAGAAAATGCACCAAATAACATAGTGCAAATGAGATAATCAACACCACCATTAGTAATATGAAAATTGGGTCTCCTTTCGAAATAATAGTATACTCGGTTTTGAAACCTAAAATTTTGTACACCCTTGTCGAAGATCAGAGTGTAAAAAATTGACATTATTTTTTCCCTTCTCTACTTGCACATTGCCACTTATTGACTTTTGATAGGTCGATCGGTTGTTCATTGTTCTCCCCGAGGTACCCGCGCTGATACATTCTTGTTAATCATGTGAGGGTGGTATTTTATGCATACGATTCTGTTTTAACCCATTCAAATTGCTACAAAAATTTTACTATGAGATATTTTGTAAGAAATAGGTAAAGAGAATTTTGGGGAACATTTATTTTCCTAAAATGACCTCTAGATCACTCCTCCCCTTAGAAGTCTTTTGGTCTCCAAAAGTCTTATTCCAAAACTGAAACTAAATTAATTAAGGTACTTAACACCCCTCTGTAAGGTTTCCATTCTTCTTCTCTACCCAAAAATATCTCTGCACAACACAAACATACATGAGAAAATAGTATTGAAGATAAAAATTACTATAAGTTATCAAATGTCATCACAAAAATGGATTAGTATATAATAGACAACAAATGCCTCTCAACAATTGTCCAATAGAATCCCTATGATTTGGCCAATAACCGTAATTACACAATCTCACCCAAAAAATAAGTATAAAATATAAAACACAATGTCATAAAACAAGTTATCCAACCGACCTTGTGAAACGGTCAAATCATTCTTGTTTAAGGTTTTTTTATTATATGTTATTAATGAAAAAATAACAAAACTCAAATAAGGAGGGTTTACCAATACCTACGGCGACAATCAAAATGTCGGGATGATGGAATACGGACAATATAAAGAGATCCCTCTATAAACCCCATTTTTACTTAACCAAATTAAAGCGGAGAAAGTTAAGACAAAATGTCATATATATATATATATATATATATATATATATATATATATATATATATATATATATATATATAACATAACAAGTATATGAGCCACTTAACATCATCAACCATATCAAAATTACTAAATCATTTAACATTGATTAACAATAAATAGGAAGGTAAGATTCTTTCCTTTCATTTTCCATTTTGCAAAATTAAAGTTGATGTTTCCAAATGCCATACACTAATCATAAAATTGCTTTCTAACATTTACATTTTGTATGAATGCCATTCTTTACAAATTGATATTGATCATATCATATAAACTCAATATATTACATATAGTGAGCTTTGTTTTTAGTGTGAAAGCTAACAGGTTTCTCCTGCTCTCTATTTTTATCTTCATGTTGGTTCTGGACTAGTTTTTTCTCTATTTTGTTCCTAGTTTTGTGTTGGTTCTAGACTGGTTTTTACTATGTTTTGTTCTTATTTTTTACTCTTGAAATCTTTATGGATATATTTGGATTGTATATCCTTGCAACCATACTCGGGAGAGGGAGAGTATCATTGGGACATTTTTCCACCAATCGAGAGACATGGAAGTCTCCCCAAGCACATCTTCTTTAGAATGGTCCTTCCCTTCAATGAAACACATAGATCATGGATTATGCGGCAAGAGGATGTATCATATGAAATGAGGTTGTCATCTACCTTTGGGCACCTACCTTGGGCATCTCACAACACCTAGTGAGCTAGGACTGGAATAATTTATATTCCTATGTCTAATTAAGTATACCATAATTTGACATGTTTGTGGCCACAAGACTATAGGGAAGATGGGCACCCACCAAGTCTCTTGACTCCTCTGCTAGATTTATTTAGACCTTGAATATTAAATTAAGTTCTCGAGGAGTTAATGTGAACGACACCACCTAGTGCTGTCACATCCTAGTCTCACAAATTCCAAAGGGTCTACAACCTTTAAAAGGGTTAAAAATATGTTATCTACTCATTCTAGAAGAGCAAGAATTAAGTGATAAAATTTCACCATCATGCTTAATAAGGCATTAAGATTTAAGGTAGAAAATCTAGTCAATTATTTTTAAAATTTATACTAATACAAGGGTGTATAAAACTAGACTGTTGTTTTATATTGTTTTATCGAGAGATCATGAATTGAAATAATTTAATATTTATTATTATCTAATTAATTTGATTTAGTTGGAAAGAAAATTTCCATATTCACTAGGAGGTGAGTAACTTTTATTAGTTTCTTATCACCAGAGCTAACTTGACACCAGCTCATATGAGGGGGTTGACAAATGCATGTGGTAAAAGGAAAAACTGAAAATTTTAAATTTGTAGTAGACATCTCCAAACATGAAGCTAGGGAATTGAAAATGCCAAGCCATAAAAACTAATAGATGCTATCAACTCCAATAATTTATTCAATTTTTCAAACATTTGAGATAAGGCTTTCTTAGAAACGCAAGTCTGCAATAGTTGGTTGTGCATCACTTCATAAAACCCACCCTCTCTACCTAATGTTTTGAGATTGCAATTGAGATCGGGAGTAGATTGCATTGTATTTGGTTTAGCATGGTTTTAAAGGAAAGATTAAAAAAGGTATTGTTATGAAATCTAATCCTACCAAAATGATAAGAATTCCTCCTTTTTGTCATTAGTGTTGTTATGAATCCTTCTTTAATGATATAAAATTAAAAGACTGTATAGGTGGCTAAAGTTTATTGAAAATTTAATGGAGGGGGTGGATTACAATGTGGATTATCATCTGGATTTTTTATTCATTTGATAACCCAAACTCATAACATATATAATTAATGCATGGTATATTACAACAGATAAACATGTAGCTAATTAGCTAGGATTTTTTATTTATCCCAAAACAAAAACTCAGAATAGATGAAATTAATTCATGGTATTTTCAGTAGGATAAACCCCATACCTTTCGGATATGCTAAAAATTCCAAGCTCCTTATACGTTTTTCTCCTTTTCCCGATCTGCCCCTTTTTCTTCCCGTGCATGAATGTTTTTTACCTCATTTTCTTTCTTTTTTATATTTTATTTCCTTTTACTACTTCCATTCTCCCCTTTACTAATCAAAATCCCCTCCTCCACGTGAATGTGGAAAATCTAGTTAATGGAGTGACTCCTCCTTAAAAGGTAGGAAATCTTCCAAAAATAGGAAATTTCATTAAATTTATAAACCACTTCTTCTAATTGTTGTGTCTAAAATTGAATAATTATCCTTGGGTTCTTTAATGTAATTAAAACATAACCATCCTTCCTCAAAGTTTGGGTGCCCCTTTTTAGTATTTCTCTTGTACATGGTGTTACACATTATTTATTTTATTTAAAACCATTAATTATTTTATTATTGACTACTATATATTAATACTTGTCTCTTAGTATTTTTATTTCTTTTTTTTAGGAAATTAATTACTATCCCTCACATGATTTACTTATTTAAAGGTACCTTCAAGGATCAATCGGTTTTATTAATATTTACTCGTGAAACAAATCCATATATATACTACCTATATAGACCGATAACTGCATCATAAACCTATTTTTGTTAAGACTTAAAAAGGGTTCTTACCTCCTCTTACATCCATGCAGTTCAGAAAAAGTATTTATACTTCCCTAAAGTGGACACAACCTAGTCACATGGTTTACATCCCTTTGCCACATTGTTTTCCATCATCTATCTACCTCTTCCTAATGATACTCTCCCTCCTTCTGAGGGTAATTTTTCCTGCGCACACCACCACTCAACATAACACTCACACATTTTTTAGCGTTAAGAAATAAATTATCTTATAAACTCATAATAATAATAATAATAATAATAATAATAATTAATACTTTTGCGAGGCATAAATAAGGAAACTTGATCATTTCACGTCTAACCATGGTCATATAATTTATTTATTGATCAACATGCATAACTCATCTCAAAACATCTAACAACTACATTCATCCATAATTAAATAAAATACCATAATATTCGGGTTGTGACATCCCTCCCTACTAGGAAAATACATCATCCCGATGTTAATCAAGTAAAAACATCACATGTTTGATCAATCTGAAATGATAAGTGTTTAAAACATAGCATGTCTAATCAAATAAAAGTATTAAGTGTCTATCAAATGATCATAATTTCTAATCAAATAAAAGTATCAAGTGTCTATCAAATGACCATAATGTCTAATCAAATAAAAGTATCAAGTTTCTATCAAATGACCATAATGTATAATAAAATAAAAGTATCAAGTGTCTATCAAATGACCATAATGTCTAATCAAAAAGATGTGGGAAGTTCTGAAGAACTTCATCCATGTCCTCCCATGTAGCACTATTCTCAGAGTATTGGTCCCATTGGACCTTACACTAAGAAATATCTCTGTTCCACAAATGAATTTTACAAGTATCAATGATTCGCAAGGGTTTTACCAGAACCACTCCCAGATCCTCCACCTATAAATATTTCCAATCAATAACATGAGATACATCTGGATGATATTTCTTAAGTAAAGAGACATGAAAAACATCATGGAGTTGAGCTAAAGTGGGTGGTAGAAAAGCTTATATGCCACTGGATTAATCACTTCCAAAACTTTGAAAGGTCCCACGTATTGTGGAGAAAGTTTGGAAGCCTTCCCAAACTTGATTGAACTTTTCTTTGGTTTGAATCTAAGGAAAACCTTGTCCCCTTTCTCAAAATTTTGTGGAGTTCTTTTTCTGTCTGCATAGCTCTTCTATCTATATGTTGCTTCAACCAATCTTTTCTTAATCTGTACTACCTTCTCTTCCATCTCCTGAAGCATTTCGGGTCCTATCAAGATTCTATCTTCCTTCTTATCCCAGCTAATGGGAGTGCGACACTTACGACCATACAAATCCTCAAAAGGAGCTATTCCCAAAGTAGAGTGAGTGGAGTTATTGTATGCAAACTCAACTAACGGTAGATACTCCTCCCATCTATATTTCTATTTTGTGCAATACAGCAAAGCATGTCTTCCAAAAACTTGATTAACTCTCTCTATTTTTCCATCTGTCTCAAGATGGTATGCAGTGTTGAAATTGAGCTTTGTACCAAGGGTTACATGCAAGGTTTTCCAAAACCTAGAAGTCATCCTAGTATCACGATCTGAAATTATCTTCTCTAGAAATCCATGAAGTCTAAATATCTCTTGCACAAATCTACATGCTAGAGTGGGTGCATCATCCATCAAGTTTCTTGGAATGAAATGTGCCACTTTGGTGAGTTTTTCAATCACCACTAAAACAACATCATGTCTATTCTTAGACATTGGGAGTCCTTGGAAAAATTCCATGCTGATAACTTTCCATTTCTATTTTGGAACACTATGTGGGTATAAAAACCCTACAGGATGCACATGCTCAACTTTGACACGCTAGCATTCTAAACATTTGACAACAAAATTTGTAATATCTCTTTTCAAACCTGGCCATACATATAACTGTTTAACATCTTCTACCATCTTAGTCACCCCAGGATGACCTAAATAGGGAGCACCATGTGCTTCCTCCAAAACTATGGTTCACAAACCACCATGGTCTGGAACATATATTCTATCATTAAACCTCAAGATTCCATCTCTCTTTATCTGATAGCCCTCATACCTATGATCTCAACTATCAACCTCAAGAGCATCCTTAACATGCTTGTAAAATTTATGAGATGGTAGCTTCTCTAGGATATGTTTTCTAAAAGTATTCCAAACTACAGAGATGGTGAATATGTGTCTTCGTCAACTTAGTGCATCTACGACCTTGTTTTCCTTTCCTTTAATGTACTCAATATCAAAGTCATACTCACTCAGAAACTCTAACCAATGTCTTTGGTGGGAATTTAGGTTAGGTTGAGTAAAAATATATTTGAGACCCAAGTGATCAGTCTTGAGTTCAAATGGTTTCCCTAAAAGGAAGTGCCTCCAAGTTTGCAAGGCATGAATAATAGTGCTAACTCCAAATCATGTGGAGCATAATTTAGTTCTCCTTTCCTGATTTTCCTTGACTCATATGCAACAACATGGTTATCTTGTAGAAAAACTCCCCAAAACCATCTCGTTAATACATCTATGACCATTTTGAAGTCCCCATTAGGATTGGGAACCATCAAGATAGGATTTGTTAACTTTTCTTTCAACAACTTGAAGGCATTCTCATAATTTTCAGTCCAAATGAACATTTTCCCTTTCTTTTGTAGTGAAGTAATTGGACTCGTAACCTTGGAAAATCCTTCCACAAACCTCCTATAATACCCAAAGCCCATAAATCTTCACACTTCATGCACATTCTTAGGAGAAGGCCAATCCATAATTTCTTGGATCTTAGATGGATCAACTATTATGCCTTCTTTTGATATAATGTGACCAAGATATTGCACTTGAGGTTGGAAAAAGGTGCATTTAGATAGATTTATGTATAATTTGTGTTTTCTCAACCTTTCCAAAACCAACCTTAGGTGCTCATGATGTTCTTCTTCCATCCTAGAGTATATTAAAATATCATCTAGGAAGATCAAAATAAATTTTTCCAAATAATCTCTAAAGACATTGTTCATAAAAGTTGCACATGCATGTGTAAGTCCAAAGGTAATATGGTGAACTCGTAATGACCATAACAAGTTCAAAAATTTGTTTTGTGTATGTCCTCATCTCTTATTCTCAAATGATAGTATATAGACCTTAAGTCGATATTGTAAAATATTGTAGCTCCTTGCATTTGATCAAAAAGATTGTCAATGCGGGGTAAGGGGTACCTGTTCTTTATAGTTACTTTATTCAACATCATGTAGTCAATGCAAAGCCTTAAAGTTCCATCCTTCTTTTTCAAAAATATCACAGGAGCACCCTAAGGAGAAACACTTGGTCGAATCAAACCCTTAGCCAAAAATTCTTGTAATTGAGATTTTAATTCAAACAATTTAGTTGTAGTCATACAATATGGGGCTTTGGATTGGGGTTCAGTTCTAGGCATGAGATCTATTGAGAAGTCAAACTCTCTTTGAGGTGGAAGTCCTGAAGTTCCTCAGGAAATACATCCTTATAATCATATAGGAAAGGATAGTCTTCAATGGTTGGTTCCTTTTCACTCTCCATGTCATGGATGTGTACTACATACATGACACACCCTTTTCTCTTCACCTTCTTTAGTTACATCACATAAATTTGCCTAAGACTAATCTCTCTCTTAGTTCCTTATATGCTTACTTCTCTTCCATTATCATCTAAACATAGTATTGTCTTAGCAAAATAATCAACCTTAGCCCGATGTTTCCACAACCAGTTCACTCCCAAAATCACATCATACGATCCCAATGGTGCAATATATGTTTTACTGAGGTTAGTTTGGGAAGTTGTAAATCAGCCTCAAATAAGCATTTCTCTACTTTTCGCTCAACTTGGTTTCCATATTGCACTACCCAAGTATGTTCCATATAACCATATTTTCTAGATATTTTGCTTAAAATTTCAGGAGCTACAAAACATTCAGTTTCCAATGTGTCTATCAAAATAGTGACTGGATAAGCAAAAGGAGTACCTGATGCTTTTATAGGTATAGTATAATGGTCATACTGGTGGTTATCAACTGCCACATGTTTGCATTACTAAAAGGTTTACTACTAGTTTGATGCACGTGCCTTATTATCTCCTATGTGTTTGATGGAAAATGGCTAGCATAGTGATCTCCCTACATATGAAACACCCATCTTTTGGTCCTTTGGTGAAATTCCCATGGTTTCCTGTGTTTCCATTATTGTTCTAATTCTAATTTCATTGCCATTGTTTCCATTCATGTTCCCATTACTATTGTTTCCATTATTTTTTCCATTACCATTGCCATTTCTATTTTTGTTCTTAAAATTTCCTCTTGATTTGAAGTTTTTCCCTTGTCTAGAGGGGTTGAACCTATTAGTTTTCCAATTCTTCTTTTGAAAAGATATGATTGAGAGTTGTTCCCCTTTTCTTTAAAATATTTCCTAGCTTCATAGATGGCCTTCAATTTTTGTTTTTGCTTCAATGATTTCTCAAATACTTGGTCCATGGTCGAAGGTCCATGAACATCAACCTCAGATCCTATTTGGGGTTTCAATCCCATGATGAATTTTTTTATATGAAATTTCTCATCCTTATGATATTAAGGCACATATTTAAGAAGTCGGGTGAAGTTATCTCGCTTTCTATTACTAACATTCATTTCTAGTGAAGGTTATGAAATTATGTCAACTTCCTATCAAAGTATAGTTGTGGTAACCATCTTTTGCAAAAGAGTGACGAACAATTCCCAAGTAGTATTTTCATGGTGAGGTTTCTTTCGGCCTTAATGTTATTCCACTAATTTTATGCCTCTCTAGTGAGGTGATAGGCTCCCCATATAGCTTTGGTCTTCGCTGAAAAGTTACAGAGCTCAAAGTATTGCTCAATCTCAATAAGCCATGACCTAGCTCCATCTCCTATGGCATCTCATTTTAACTTAGGAGGTAGCACCCTCTTGAGATCCTTGGCCAATTCAGCCTTTATTAGAGGTCATTTTTGCGGCTCCTGTTGATCATTGTTTTTCTCTATCTCCTCTCCTTGTTCATTTTTTCCTCCTCATTTTCTTCATAATATTCCTTTACTTCTTCTTCAGCCCTTTGTTCCAAAAGATGTACCCTATCCCAAGTTTTAGTTAACATTAACAGAATTTGGTCTAATTTTTCTTGATGCCCTTGACTCTCAACATTATTTTCACTACTATTGGATTCGTTTCTAGTTTGGGCCATTATTTACCTAAACATTTTGAAATAAAAAAATATTTAAGGTTTTGTAATGAGCTCCATTACATCAAGTGTTGAACCTACGGATCTGATACCATGATGTAATAACCCATTTTTACTTAACCAAATTCAAGCAGAGAAAGTTAACAAAAGAAGTCATATATATATATATATATATATATATATATATATATATATATATATATATATATATATATATATATATATATATATATAATACCATAACCAAGTATATGAATTACTTAACATCATCAACCATATCAAAATCACTAAATCATTTAACATTCATTAACAATAAAGAGGAAGGTAAGATTCTTTCTTTTCATTTTCCATTTCACAAAATTAAAGTCGATGTTTCCAAATGCTATACACTAATCATAAAAATGATTTCTAACATTTTATTCTATATGAATGTCATTATTTACAAATTGATATTGATCATATCATATAAACTCAATATATTACATATAGTGATCTTTGTTTTTTTTTTAGTATGAAATCTAAAGCAGGTTTCTCCTGCTCTCTGTTTTTTTCTTCATGTTGGTTACTGGTTTTTTATATGTTATGTTCTTGGTTTTGTGTCGGTTCTAGACTAGTTTTTCTTTGTTTCATTCCTAGTTTTGACTCTTGAAATATTTATGGCTATATTTGGATTGTATATCCTTACAACCATACTCGTGAGAGGGATATATCATTGGGATGTTTTTCCACCAATCAAGGACATGGCAATATCCTTCACATCTCCTTTATAGAGTGTCCTTTCCCTTCAACGAAGCACATAGATCATGGATTATGCGGCAAGAGGATGTATCATATAAACCGAGGTTAGTGTCTACCTTCGACACACCTACTTGGGCATCTCACAACACCTAGTGAGTGAGGAATGGAATGATTTATACTCCTATGTCTAATTAAGTATACCATAATTTAACATGCTTGTGGCCACAAGAATATAGGGAATATGGGCACCCACCAAGTCTCTCGACTCCTCAACTACATTTATCTAGACCTTGAATATTAAATTAAGTTCTTGAGGAGTTAATGTGAACGACACCACCTAGTACGTCACATCCTAGTCTCACAAATTCCAAAGGGTCTAAAAATATGTTATCTTCTCATTCTAGAAGTGCAAGAATTAAGTGAGGGAATGTCAACATCATGCTTAATAAAGGCATTAAAATTTAAGTTAGAAAATCCATTCATTTATTATTAAAATTTAATACTAATACAAGGGTGTAGAAACTAGACTGTTGTTCTATACTTTTTATCAAGAGATCACACATTGAAATAATTTAATATTTATTATTATCTCATTAATTTGTATTGGTTTAGTTTTTCTAGATTCTGCATTTGATTTGAAGGATTCTTATTAATTTATTATTTTGATTGACTAGGAGCAGGATTACAGATTAGCACATAAAAGACAATAATGGAAATGACAACAACATTCAACTAAGACTGATTAGATTTAGTGGGAAAGAAAATTTCCAAATTTACTATGAGGTGAGTAAATTTGATTAGCTTCTTATCACCAGAGCTAACTTGACACCAACTCATTTGAGGGAGTTGACAAATGCATGTGGTAAAGGAAAAGTTGAAAATTTTAAATTTTCAGCAAACATCTCCAAACCTAAAGCTAGGAAAAGAAAACAATAAGCCATAAAAACTAATAGCTAGTATCAACTACAATAATTTATTTAATTTTCAGAAATTTGAGGTAAGGATTTTTTGGAAACATATGGTTGGAATAGTTGGTTGTGCATCACTTCTTACAACCCACCATCTCTACCTAATGTTGTGAGATTGCAATTGAGATCGGCAAGTGGATTGCATTTTCATTGGTTAAACATGGTTTTAAAGAAAAATATAAAAAAACATATTGTTATGAAATATACTCCTACTAAAATGATAAGGAATCCTCCTTTTTGTCATTGGTGTTGCTACGAATTAATCCTTCCTTAATGACATAAAATTAAAATATTGTATAAGTGGTTGAATTTGATTGAAAATTCAATGGATGGAGGTGGAATATGGTGCAAATTATTGGCTAGAGTTTTTATTTGTCCCATAACCCAAACTCAAAACAGATATAATTAATTCATGGTATTTTTCATCAGGATAAACCCGTACATTATCAGCTAGGATTTTTTATTTATCCCAAAATCAAAACTTAGAATATATATAATTAATTCATGGTATTTTCAGTAGGATAAACCCCATACCTTTCACTGATGCTAAAACTTCCAAGCTCATTATACATTTTTCTCCTTTTTCCGATCTACCACCTTTTTGTTCCAGTGAATGAATGTTTTCTTTTACCTCCTTTTCTTTATTTTATATTTTATTTCCTTTTATTATTTCCATTCTCCCATTTACTAATCAAAATCTCCTCCTCCAGGTGAATGTGGAGAATCTGCAGTTAATGGAGTGACTCCTCCTTAAAAGGTGGGTAATCTTCCAAAAATAGGAAATTTTAAAAATTTATAAACCAATTCTTTGAACTAGTGTGTGTGGAGTTGAAGAATTTTCCTTGGGTTCTTTGAATGTAATTAAAACTTAACCATCCTTCCTCAAAGTTTTGGCGCCCCATTTTAGTATTTCTCTTGTACATAGTGTTACCTTGTAAGATGAAAAATAGGGATGGAAGCCTAGTGATTTTATTAGTAATGAATCGATCAAAGACGAATGTATGACTGTAATATTTATAGATATTGTACAGTCATGTACATACAAAAATAGGGAGTTGCCAACTATGCAACAAATATAATACCGTGTATAGAAAACTCCAAATATATAATTTTAACTATATAACAATTATAATAATGACAAAAGACTTATACAGGAATACTATTCCAAATTACAAATAATAAATGGTTATCAACAAATTACCTTTAATTAATAATTAACTAAGGTAAATGCATAATTAACCTAGGTAAACTAAGTTTTACCTAACATTTCCCCCCTTAATTTTGCATTGTCTCAAGGGATGAGGAGAGGAACTCTCGAACAACTCGAACTTGTCACATGCAAGTGACTTTATGAATATATTTACTCGTTGTTCAGTTGTTGGAAAAAACTGAAGTTGTATATTGTGTTTTAAGACATGCTCGCATATGAAATGTACTTGTACTTCAATGTGCTTTGTTCTTTCATGAAAAACTAGATTGCGAACAAGTTTGAGAACACCTTCATTGTCAACATACATGGTGGTTGGTTTGTCCTGTGGTATTCCAAGTCCTTCAAGTATGTGATGTATCCATATCACTTCACGATGACTTCACTGCAAAACGATACTCGGCTTCGATGGAAGAACGAAAAAAAGTGTTGTTTCTTGATTCCCCATGATATTGGTCCAGATCCCATAAAGAACACAAACCCTAAAGTAGATTTTCTATCATCAATGTTGCCTGCATAATCTAAATCTGAATATCCTGAAAATAATAAGTTGTCATTCTTCTTGTATTGTAGACCAAGATCCACTAATCTCTTGAGATATCTCAAGATGCACCTTTTTGCCTTCCAATCAAAAACTTTAGGTTCATACATGAACCTGGAAAGAGAGATCACTGCAAATCTGATATATGGTCTAGTGTAGGTTAGGTAAATGAGACTCCCAATCAACTGTCGATAGAGAGTGGCATTTACCGTAGGAGATGGTTCTAAAAAGATAATTGCAGTCTCATCTCCATAGGTATAACAATAGGTATGTAATCCATAGTCTTGAATTTCTTGAGAATTGTCTTGGTCTATTTCAACCGAGAAAAAAGATATGATTCCCTTTCGTCATACTTCCAATCAAACAAAATAATGCATTAGCACGAGATCTGTCATGTCGAACGATCGGTTAAGATCTTTCTTCATTGCATCGATCATCCTCACCGAACCGCCAGCCGGTGATGACTAGATTGTCGACATAGACAAAAATAATCACAATCTCCCCTTGCTTCTTGAGGTAGAGATTGGGATCATATAGATTTCTAAAAATCCATGTTGTGCGAGATGGTCATCAATTTTGATGTACTTGGGGTGCCTGTTTAAGGCCATACAGAGATTTCTTAAATATGTGTATCTTTGCTTCTTGACCAGGTATAACATATCCCTCGGGTTGAGTCATATAGAATTCTTCTTATAAATCTTCATTCAAAAAGGCACTTCATTTGTTGTGGAATTTATCACTGCTTAAAATTCCTTCATTTGTTGTGGAATTTATCACTCCTATTGTCAGGGTAAATGTTCCCCCTGTATTTGGTTGAGTGTATTGAGACTCTTTATATTTGTTTTTAAGCCTCCAGAGGTTATGTATCTCCATGTCTAATTTTGGCACATGTTGATGTAGGCAACTCACAAAAATGGAAATGTGTTATCTTTTTACACCATTCCTGAGTATGAAGCTTGGAGAGAATCATTGAGTGGATCGATAACTGGCTGGACCATAAAGTACTACAAAGTAATGCTAGTTTGTTTTCTCTTTATATGTTTTTAAGTTCTGGTTTTGTTCACTTGCTGATTAGGTATCACTTGTTGCTTGGACCATACAGGGTTTGGGCACAAGTACTTCTAAAGAGGGCAAGGAGTATTTCATAGATCTGGACAAGCACAAAAAAGATTTTGTGTGGGTTGATGAGAAAGATGGAGATGCAATTGAGCTGGCCTTCAACAGGAAGAAGATAGAGGCCAGAAAAAACTGGCTGAGACAATTTGAGGTAGTTAGGCTAGGGGAGCAAGGTGAAATGAAATCTGAATTAAAATGATATTCATTTCAACACTAACAAGTTAACAGTTGCCACCTTTTCCTTTGGAGAACTTAATTGGTTATGATTGTCAATCCCATGTCAGTGAGTTTATTCTTCCTCATATCAATCAGCTTATAGAATGGGAGAGAAGGGCTAAGGTTCTTATCAATGAGATTATTAGTCGTTATGAAAATTATTGGCAACGGGATAGTTTATACGCTGCAGCTGATCCAAATTTCTTTGTCACATGGAGATGCGACAAATCAAGAAGAAAGAATTTTAAAAAATCTGGACAGTGCTGCAAAAGATCTTATAAGTTCAGGGGTTATTTCTGGTGTTGGGGAAAGAGGTACAGCCACAGTGGAAGAAGCCATTGGGGAAGAGAGCAGAGGAGTAGAATTAGATAAAGAAAAAGAGGGTTTTGAAAACTAGAAACTTTTATTATTGAGGAAACTTTAAATATTGAATTTGAAAACTTCTACTATTGAGTATGTACTATGGTATTTGAATTTAATTATATGGATTTATATACAATCTTTAATTTTAATTGCATTAGATGGTGATTATCATGAATTATATGTATGTTTCTTGTTTACTTGCATTGTCATGAATTATATGTGGACGTAGATGATGAATGATGATAATTGATAATTAATGATAGATGATGATGAAAGACGATGAATGACGATAATGATATGATATATATGGACGATGATCAATTTAATGTGGACGTAGATTTATCATCAAGCACAGTAATTCTTCTTCTCTAGACTTTTGAACTTGTTTTAAGATAATTATTCTCTATACTTGTAACGATATGATCATAATGTCATTAGAATGGATAAAGATGATAAATAAATGGAATGTGTTATAATGGATATAGATGACATTAATGATTAGAATGGATATAGATGACATTAGAACGAATAGAATTGTGTTAATAATAATTGTAGTGTCAGGACTCAGGATATGATAATGATATGGTGATGATATGATATATATGGATGATGAGGAATTTTATGATATGATATATATAATTCTAAGAAATCAAGAAAGAATCATCACTGGTAAGAAATTAAACATAATTGCAAATATGATAGGGTTTAGCTTACCTCTTGCGTATTAGATTGCTGTGAAATCATCAAGGGTAAGCGTATTAGATTGCTGTGAAATCTTGCGTATATGACAGGGTTTGTTTTACCTGACATTGTAGATAGAGGGGTGAGTTCCCGACATTGTCGGTTGGGAAGTGCCAATGAACATCTTTAAATATATAGACCAACAATATCTTTAAATAAATGTAAATATATAGAATTAGACTGTAACATCTTTAATGATAACAAGAGCTAAAAAAATGTAATGTAAAAACAATAAGATTATGTTGAAGAAGATACCTATTTAAAATTGAAATCATCACCGGTAATGTGCTAGATCTTTGTCTTAAAAAATTCAACACAAAAAATGGATTAGTAGATAGATGGGTGAGTTGCCTGACATTGTTAGTCCCGAGAAGTAACAGCTTCCTCGGACGGATGTCAACCCACGTTTTCAAAAAATAAAAAGATTGTATTTAACTAAATGTAAATACATAGACCTGTAACATCTTTAATGATAACCAGAGCTGAAAAAAATGAATAGTAACAAACAATAAGATTAAGGGGAAAAAGATACCTCCTTAAAGTTGAAATCATCACTGCCACTGGTAATGAGCTAGATCTGATGTTTTAAAAAAATCCAACACAAGAAATGGATTAGTAGATAGATGGGTGAATTGCCTGACATTTTTAGTATATAGACCTGTAACATCTTTAATGATAAAGATAAAAGATAGATAAAGAAGATACCTATTTAAAGTTGAAACAATCCATTATCAATAGCTTCATCAAACTCGATGTTGTCTTCTGTAGAATGTGACGAAGAGCCAATTACACTCTCAAGGTTGGGAATATTTGTACTTGTAGCTGTATTATTCACACCTCTTCTTTCACAAAGGGAATTCCAGTGCGCAATTTCTCTATCGAACGGAAAGGTTTCGATGGAGTATCGAGAAACATAACACCTCATGCAACTTTCCAGATTTTTATCCAACCTGTTTCTCAGTTTTGATTTTATAAATGATAATGCACTGAAAACCCTTTCATCCTCCACAGACCCCAAAATCATTGTTTGGCATAACTCATATAATCTAAAATATTCACTGATATCTTCTTGTAAGATAGAACTTTGATAGATTCCTCGCCACAGCCTTGTAATAGCACCACTTTCAGAAGGTTGATCTAAATTCTTATATTGGTTCCTCATTGTTGTTGCAAAATTTGTTGACTGAAACTTTAATAAATCGACATTCAGTATACCTTTGATTTCCATACCCTTGAGCTCTGACATCTTTGTAAATTGTTCCATTATTGTACCCATTGATTTATGGAAATGCTTTCTGACAAAGTCTGCACGGCCACCTTCAGTATTCCAAAAATTAGGATTCATCACACCCATGGCTTCCAGAATTTTATCTTTACAGAAATGTTCCCTAATTTCTGATGACAAGGTTTCTGAAATTTTTTTAAGCTTTATTCTTGTTTCAACTATAACAGACTCAAACAAATTACGTGTCACGGGAACATCTTCTCGTTCTGATCCTGTAATATCTTGACATTTTTGCAAAATGTGCATTGGTATTTCCCTCCCATTAACAGTGATGCAGAGGTGATCGTGGATATTAAATCTCAAAAAGGTGTTAGGATTTTTAAGATCTAATAAATCTTTCCAATTTTCAAAAACAGTGCATCAAAACTATCACGGGAACAAGATAAATATATCTAGACTTTGACATACCATTTTTCTCATCCGTATAAAATCCACAATATAGATTAATCACCCTATGCATGCTTCATCGGTGTATTGATCTCCTTTAACATTGGAAGAATACCAACCAATGTAAGCAATGTCTCCAAATCGCTTAAATGGAACAACAAGTCCCTTGCCCTTGCCCTATCAACTTCATGACGGTATTTGTACATGAAACCAACCAATGAAGGATACTCCTCACAAACTATGCATGCGGGTTCATACAAAGAGATCCATCTAGTCTCCACATCCTTGAAAGTTTTTGCCATCCAGTAATTCCAATTGCAAATTTTGGAACTCGAGAAAACGCTTTGGGCTACTTGACATATAGGCATGAAGTTCTCTTATAAGGTCTTCTAATTTAGCAACATTTTCGTAGTTGCTTACCATTTTATACGCTAAATTCATTCTATGAGCCATACAGTGAATTGGTAGCATATATGGGGCCACTGTTGTTTGTAATCTAACACGAGCCCTGTTCGGTGACCTTGCATGACAGATGCACCATCTGCTCCAATGCATACCAACTTCATAGCAATTTCATAATCAGTCATTCCAAAGAACATCTTTCAAATGAGAAACAACTATTTTATATAGGTTTTCGGCATTGCGATTTCAACCATTTTCATAACACCCAACGGATGAGGTTTCCTTATATGATTTTCTAAAGTATAGATGTGGATACATACCCATGCAAAGGTGTTGTCATTGCTAGCACTTCATCAATTGAAAGAGAGATAAATTTTGCTTTTTTACATTCTATTTCAAATCTTCCTTCTCTATCATCAAGAGGCATTTTGCCATTTCCCATTCACTACTTTCGGACCAATGAGACGAGGTACATTCAAGCATTCCGTTAAATTGATACAAAACTTTGAAATCGAGGAAATCCGAATCGCTCTTCCTTTTTTAGTATTTGAAAAAAGTAGAGAATTATATGAATTTTGCATGTAGATTTGTTTCTTTCATCTTACCAATATGCGATGTGATCGTTCCTAACTTTTCCAACATATTTATGTGTTTTTACCTTTCTGCCTCATATTCCACTTTGTGTATCTAACATGCATGCATTATTTTTCGAGTTTTCCACCTATGTGTTTTGATTTTCTGCTATCCGCCCCAAGTTACGGATTAAATATTGTTTTCCACAATGTTTTTCTATAGTGTCCAGCTTCAGTTGCATTTTTGTTGCTTTCCCAATTTCCACGTACATATTGTACATGTACATTCAGATGGGATTTCTTCAGAATTAGATGATTGTACAGGTTCAATAATGGAAATTTAGCTGCCCAATCAAACTTGTATGTCCTACCAATGGTCCACATATTCTTGTTCGTTTTCAATGCTTTACTTTTTTGAGTAGAATTTTGAGCAATATCACAATCACCTAGTTTCCTCTTTCTTGGACCGGAGTTTGATTTTGATTTCTATCTTCCATTTTGCTGAGTGTTTGTATCTGTGATATCTAGCTGCACTTCTGGTTGCACCCCAATAGGAACAATATCTTCAAGATCTGGCATATTATCGTAGGTTTCATTTGTTTGACTTTGATACTGTGCAGAATGCATGTCCACCTCAATAATACCTTCCACATAGTCAGTATTCTGATTCTTTGTGGTGGCATCTATATGATTGGTATTTACAATATATGTATCCGCAGAGTTTCCAAAATACTTGAAGAGTGATTTAAGAGATTTCTTACTTACTTTTAGGTTATTCATATTCTTTGAGCTGGCACCTTCCATTATTCTGAAAAGAGTCTTGCGTCAACAAAAGAACCAAGTAGCGACTCTGTCCAGTGTCTGAGGTCTTGTCGTGCGTCCCCTGTCTGAGGTCTTTGTCACGTGTCAACTCTGCACTTGTCACGCGTCAACAACCCATTTCCTGTCGCGCATCCACTGTCTGAATATACTGTCGTGCATCAACACTGCCCAAGTCGCGCGTCAACACTTCCTCTGTCGCTCATCAACACTTCCTCTTTCGCGTGTCAACTTCTTTGCCCAAGTCGCGCGTCAACACTTCCTCTGTCGCGCGTCAGTACAGCTATTGTCGCGCGTCAACAATGCCCTTGTCGCGTGTCAACACTGCATTTGTCATGCGTCGCAACAATCACAAAGCTAACGATGTCAAATCTCTGGTGCTTAAGGGTATGCGAGTTCAAATTTCACAGTATTGGTAATTTGTTAAGCTACTTGAGGTATACTACCCGGCGAATCAGCTAGGTTTTTATAGGAGATGTTTTCAAATGAAGGCGAAGCTGACCCCCAAAAAAATATACTATATATTTTAGGCAAACAGGACACCGACCCGCTTCGAATAATTCACCTTTTCAAATTTTCCTAAAATGAAATTTTCGCCATATTACAAATATTCACCACTAAAATTATCCTGTCTAGGAGTTAACCTGATCTGAAAACATACTCTTTTTCAACCTAGGGACATATAATACATCCGATAATCTACGATTAAAGTGAACCAAGGGTAGAGAAATGTTCCCAATTTCTGAAGCGTGTATGAAGAATCATCACCTAACAAAACATGGTTTTTCAAAGGTGTGCCCCTCATTGAAGTAAACCAGTCTCTGTGGCTGATCATGTGTCAAGTGGCTCCTAAATCAACATATCATACATCACTAGATGACATGGAGGGTTCACTTAATTGAGCAATGTACAAGTAGTCTTCAACATCTGATTGTTCTTCTTGTTCAAAAATATTTCCTTGTTAATGGTATTTTATTTTCCAGTTCCCCTTCTTCTTCCCTTGATTGTAGTTAGAATGTCCCTTATAATATTGTTTATTTTGAGGTCCAAAGTTGCTTGATGAACCTTTCTTATAAGTATTATACCAACAATCTTTCAACTCATGTCCTCTTTTGCAAATAGGAAATTTCTTATTTTATTTTTTTCCCCTTAATGTTGATACTTGATTTTGGGACTTTTGATAGGAATTAGGTTTTCCTTTTCCTTTTCCTTTCCATTTCTGATGAGAAGAAAGTGCATTCTCCTCTTCATCATCTTTATTGTACATAGATTCCTCTTGTTGCAGTAGGTTCACTAACTTGTTGAAACTAACTATCATATCTGACAAGTTTAGTGTTGTCACAAAAATGTGGTATGAAGGAGGGAGGGCTCTCAAAAATGGGAATGAGAGCTTCATCAATGACCACTTCTCCCAGGGCTATAAGTGAAGCCCTCAACTCTGCAACTCTTCTCAAGAAAGCTTCTATTTTCTCATTTTGTTTAAACTTCAGTGTGTGTAACTGAATCTACAAATTCAGTATGACATTCTTGTTTTTGGCCTCGTACACCGTGCTCAACTTATCCCATGCTTCTTTGGATGTTTTGGCATCTTGAATGTGGGGTTGCATGTCATCGGTCATTGCAAATAAGACTATAATTTTGGCCTTCTGATCGAATCTATCAAACTATCTCTCTGTTGTGTTGTATCAGTTGTTGATCTAGTTACAGTACCATTCACAACAGTCCAGATCTCTTCAAACTCAAGTTGTGTCTTGATTTTTGTCTTCATCTTTGCATAGTTATTTCCTCTAAGTAGTTGTGAATCTGGAAGAAAGAACTTGGGGGCATTGGTGCCCATTTTGCAAGATCAACTAGACAAAGGGTAAGGCTCTTATCACTCTAGGTATATGGTCTCCCAATCTATATAGTGTCAATCTAATATACCAAACCTTTCTATTTATGCGCCCTTCCAATATACCCATCGGTATGTGGAAAAATCTCACCCTTTCTATATACCCGATGGTACGTGAAAGAGGCATTAACATTCGTGAAAGAATTCGATATGTGGTACCAAGACAGTACTAAAAGGGGTCTATGTGATTATTGACACCAGCTCAAAGAAATATCCTCATATGCATGTGCAACTTCGCTATATACTCAGATAATTTCTCAGTTCGGATTTAAGTTGATAAATCATTCACAGATGGATGGGAGGGCTCAAAGTGTGTGCATTGTGTCCTTATTACTCCCCATCAGTTTAAAGGGACGATGCCCAGACAACGTTATTGCAGCTATATTAGGCATTAAGTGCAGTAGTAGTTGTGATAGCTTTACCCGTAAGCACTTCCCATAGGCACCGTTTATACCAAACGCTACGAATGACATCCAAAGATCTCATGAGTGATTCAGAACCAAATTTTTATTATTTTTGAGTACAAAACTCTGTTATTTTTACAGCAATTACAATCATTTTTGGTTAAATATGGTAACCTGCAAATTAGTACAATACACTGAATTATACAATTACATTCAAAATTCTAAAAAAATTGAATGACAGGCAAATTTTGTTTTGTTTTTCGGGGCCCTGGTGTCCTCTGGAGCTCAATACAGCTTCTTTGTGTGAAAAATTGCTAAAAACAGTGAAAAAACAATTTTCAAATATGCCCCCTTTGGAAAAAGTTGCCCGAAATCAAAAAATAAGTGAAATGAGAGAAAACAAATTGCCCTATGTTAGGGTTTTCTCCACTATTTTTAATAGCTTGTTTAGTTGTAAATAAGTGGGTTAGCTATGGTTTTGCCACTAGAACTACCTCTATAATTGGTAGTTTTACCAAATCTACCACTAAATGTCAAAGTGGTTTTAAATATTGTTAGGGGTAGGGGTCGAACCATACACCACTCTCCCCTAAAGCTTTTCCATTTAACAATGCAACACCCAATGGGCATATCCTATAAAAGGAGCAATAGAAATTTATCTGATGAAAATATCGACTAACCTTTCGAATAGCTCGATGTGGTAGAGGAGAAGATCGAAATGGCTTGCTTTGTGGAGGATCCGCATGGCTGGGACGTGTACATAGGTAGTTTAGGGCTTCCGTAGATAATGGAACTTAATTCATTTTTATCTCCTTTGCATGTTTTTGAATGCCTTTGTTCTTTTCTTCATTTTTTGTTTAACGCTGCCATTGTTTGTTGAATTGTGTAGGTCACGGTGGTCTTTTGAATGCTTAGCGGCCCCATTTGTTTGTGGAAGGTCCCATTTCAATGAAAAACATCGTCGCTTGTAATGGATCTCAATGATAAGCCTTTGCAACTCACCACAATACAAAGTTGAGTTTGGTCGTTTCTTGTTGCGGAGTTCGTGTTGGGGGATGACTCGGTTAGAGGTGAATGGCTTGGCCACCCTAAAACCTTTTTCCAACTCGCCCTTTTATGCTTTGTTAGGTAAACAGTGCTCGATCACCAAACAAAACTTGTCTAAACCAATGTGAAGCATGATTTGTATTTTTGTATGCGGGGGTGTAGCGTGGATCGATGAATGATGTTGCTTGAATGGCTTGCCGGAGACTATGGGAGTTTCACACCATGCACGGCTTTCGATGGGGTTTGTTTGAATACACAACGCTAGATCACAAGAGTCGAGGATCTAACCTCCAACTCGGTTGCGAAAGGCTCGGATGTAGATACATGGCTCACCCAATGCAAGGGGACTCGAATTTCTTCAACTCGATGGATACTTTATAAGCATCTTAGTGGACTCGTTAAACAACGGGATCTCCTTTTGTAAAGCAGCTGTGACTTAGCTTTGTTTGAGCTCATTGGATAGCTCGATCAAGGATCTATCTGAAACACAGCTCGATCCTCCAAATTTTATGTTTCTTCCACTGTTAGCTATGACTACGTGTCACTAAATTTTAGTGATAAAACCCTAATGGGGAAAAAAAAATTAATTTTCTTTTCTTGCAACAAATTTTTCTTGGTGCGGGGTGCACCGCATTCAAAAAAAATAGTGTTCCAAACACCTAGAATGAAACATGGGGTTTTGGGGATGCAGGGATGTCTGGGAAGTTGTTGGAGGCAACACAGGCTCTCTAGAGATGCGATTTCTTCTCCAAGACACTTTTACCACTACAACCTCTCTCCAACCTAGCCAATATCTTTAACCTGCTCTGGTACCAAATATAAGATGAAGAACATGGACGGAATCCTGGTGATTTTATTAATAATGAATCCAATCAAATACAAAATGTATGACTTGCAATATTTATAGATATTACACAATCATGTACATACAAAATAAGGAGTTGCAACTATGCAACAAATATAATCCCATGTACAGAAAACTCCAAATATATAGTTTCAACTATATAACAATTATAATAATGAAAAAGGCTTATACGGGAATACTATTCCCAATTACAAATAATAAATGGTTATTAACAACTTACCTTTAATTAATAATTAACTAAGGTAAATGCATAATTAACCTAGGTAAACTAAGTTTTACCTAACAGTTCCACATTATTTATTTTATTTAAAACCATTAATTATTTTATTATTGACTACTATATATTAATACTTGTCTCTTAGTATTTTTCTTTCTTCTCGATTTTTAGGAACTTAATTACTATCCCTCATGTAATTTATTTATTTAATAATTTTATTAAAAGGTTCCTTCAATAATAATTTGGTGTTATTAATATTTACGCATGAACCAAATCCATATATACTACCTATATAGACCGATAACTGCATCATAGACCTATTTTCCATTAAGACTAAAAAGGGTTCTTACCTACTCTTGCGGCCATGTGAGTTCGGGAAAAAAGGATTTATACTTCCCTAAAGTGGACACAACCTAGTCACATGGTTTACATCCCTTTGCCACATTTTTCCATCATCTATTTGCCTCTTCCCGATGATACTCTCCCTCCTTTTGAGGGTAATTTTTCTTACACACACCACCACTCAACATAGCACTCACACATTTATTAGCGTTAGAAAATAAATGTTAAGAAATAAATTGTAACGACAACTAAATTCTCCCCACTCAAGACCAAGAACAACCTAGGTTTAGTTAGGAAAAGATAAGGAATAATTTTTTTTTGTTTATTTGAGTTCCCAACAAAATTTCTAGATTCCATTACAACAGATATTGAATCATCCTACAAAACACTAAGAGCGAGAAACTCATCCTTAGTGCAGATAGGTTATCTTCTTGCGGGGCGCATGGAAGAAATTTCCCCAAGCACGAAGGGGGTGTGGAAGGAAACTTTTCTTACATGCGCGGAAGAGAAGTGCGGGAAAAATATTTTTCTCCGGGCCACGCAAGAGTGGACACGGAAGAGACTCATTCTGTCCCGGCACACAAGATGGGCGCAGGAGAGACTCATTCTCTCCGGGTGAGCAAGATGGCTCTTGGCGCACAAGGGGATCATTTTATAATGGGCGTGCAAGGTGCACAAGTAAGACACTCTGTGTGCACAAGAGGTGTTGGGTGTGCAAGGGTGTCCAAGGCGCACGCGCAAGAAATTCTATCTTTTTCTGCAAACTTCAAAAAGCCATAACTTTAGCTAGGGAGCTCAGATTTTGAAAAATGAGGACTTTTCGGAAAGCTCTCGATGTCCTCTTTGCACAGAACCTTAAGAATTTATTTTGGATAAATTTTTAAGGGTAAATTTTGAGAAAAACAGTCTGCAGGATTTTAAAAGGCAAGTCGTTAAATTTTAACTTCTGAAATTTTAATCAATTGATCTTCTTCCTCTCTCAACTTGTCAATTAGACCTGGAGGATTGTTCTTAGATGGATTTAGGATAGATTGCAAGGGTTAATTTTTTGATTTGAAGGTCAATTCAAAATTTCCAACATTTGACAGAAAAAAGACTACAAATTTGCCTTTGTTCGATTTGAAAGGTTTCCTAAAGATTTCTTAAGTGTTTTAGTTTGTTTGGGGTCAATTTGGTCATACTAAGTTCAATTTAATGTTTAATTTTATTGTTCATTGTTGCATAGGTCATTCTGTATATTTTGAATTAAAAAATCTGCAGAGTTTACAGTGAAACAAAATAAGATCTATACTTGCACACAAACAGATCTATTTCCATTTACCAATCTTAAAACTATGAATTCATTTCCAACTCTAATCTATAATTTTAAGTTTTTTTCACATCAAGTTGTGCAAAAGCCCAAATGTAGATTCTAATTTTCAAATCATTCATTTCACAAAATAGATTAATACCTTTTATTCATACGTATTTCTTTCTTCCAATTTTTCCAAACAGGGATATCAAATACGAGTTTAAATATAACAAAGCCATGTTGAACAAGGTAAGGCAACTTCCATTAATTTACTAAATCTTTTATAACTCCTTTTCCATATACTTTCAAAATACAACGTACAAAATACATGTCTTTCTTTCAAAAACCAAGAACAGAGTATATCTCTTTCATATTTCAATTTACAACTTTCATTGTCAATGCAAGGTATATTTTCCATTACAAATAATATACAAATCATCCACTTCAAAGTGGGAAAGGGCTAAAATAATATTTCATTTCACAGGACTATCAAACTATCATTTTCTCAGCTCTAGAACAGCAACATGCATATTTTCCATTCTTTCAATCTAATCACAACAATAGCAAGGGAAAGGCAACGCTCTCCACCCAACCAAGACATTGTAGCACACCAAAATACCAACACAAGGACAACACAAAGAAATACAAGATAATTTTTTTTTGACTTGCTTGACAAACAAGACGCAACATGTCGTCACCAAGGATACAACTAACACTTTGTGAATAACTTAATACAAGGATGGCCCTAAAGGCAGACGGAAAACGTTCACACCTTGCAAGGATAATTTACTATTCACTTGCGAAAGGACAGAAAAAGACCAACCACATTACATAGTTATAGCTAAAGACATCCCACCGTGAAAATCTTCTTAAGCTTACTGATTTACTAGAGTCATCTTACAATTCTTAGCTTACGTTCGCTCAAAAGTTCAAGATTTGTTTCATACCATTCTTCTTTTAGGATTAAGTTTCTTTTCTTTTGTAAAACTTGAGGACTATCCTAGGATCACCTATAATATGAACATTCATTGATTAATTTGTTTACAAAACCAGGTGGTATACAATTCCACAAAGGCTATCTATCTAAACCCCCTCTCTCCGAACTCGTTTCATACCCACATTGCAAAAAGGAGGAAAGCATCGAAACAAAAGGAGGGGATTATCGTTAAGGTTCAGAACCCTAATCATCTTTGATCAAAGAATTAAAATTTTATCGACCAAAAACAACTTCATTATTATCTTCTTTATTTATTCATCTATGTATTCCTCTTCTTTTATCTTTGATTATCTTTAGAAAAAAAAGAGTTTCAACCCACGAAAATATGCCTAGAATAACATTGTTACTAGTACCATGGAGGGTTACTAAATCAATAAGCATTATGACCTGAAAGAAGGAATTATCGTTACTCAACAAGAACACAAATCACGGTTATAACATTTCCATTCAACATGGCACATGAACCCAAGGAGTCAAGAGATTGGATTTCACTTGGGTCAAGAACAAGAAGGTAACAAAATAAGCCAAGTCATGCTACAAAATTTTCACGACTACAATTGATATCACCAAAAGAATACTCCTAACAAGGTCAAGACTAAATATTATTTCTCACAAGGAAATTTCAAGTTTTGACTACACAAGAACAAGACACTCTATTTCACCATTACCGAACAATACAAGGCAAGAGGTCATATCAACTCTCTTTACTGAAATGCTACACAATTTACAATGCATTGGACATTTTTACCAGAACTTCATAATGGTACAGATGAAACTTTTACACTCTTTTCTTCTAGTCTACTCGCATAATCCATCTGCACAAATATTAACTAGAGTCAGTTCGCTAGAACTGAGCATGTTAAGTCTATGCATTGAAATAATAAGCTAACATTTAACAATTGACATGAAAGGAATGTTCTACTTCATGAAAGGATCAAAGAACAAACCACTAATCTACTTTTCACATGAGGTAAGGATCTACACCAGCCAACAATGAGGAAGTCAAACATTCCAGCAAGCAGTATATCACAAAACAAAGAAACAATCCAAGAACTCGTGGGATAGGAACGAAAGGTCAATAGTATAGAGAATTTTGATCATGCAACCGTATGGATTACGTGACTTAAATCTAATATTCAAACCATCCATCTTAAAAGGGAAATAAAAACTTGAGAGTCAAAGACATACTAGTTACGATCAAGACGCGAAACAAAACATAGTTACCCAATCCTTCCAGGAGGATGTTTCATAGAAATAAAGGGATACGTGACCCCGAAGGAAACATTCCATCGTTACAATCTAAACAAGAGGTCTACCGCCTCTTCCTTACAAGGTATTTTAAAAGTAATAAACGTTAACAACTAGGATTCTCTCTAATTTCTTTGGTTTGCAACTAGGATTCTCTCTTCCTAGAACTTTCTATTGCTAAAGGTTGTATCCTGAATCCCATTGATCTACTTTCGGGCATTGAGGACAATAATGAAATTTCCTTCTTTCCTTCCTAATGTCTGATACCAGAATAGATTATTGAAGAACCACAAGCCGCAAGCCTTATTAGGAAACGAGTAAATAAAAAAATAGCTCACAAGTAAGCTACACTCTAGGTAGGCAAGCATGACAACTTTTAAATGGAAACCCTAAACAAACTTCATTCGTAATCTTCATAAATAGCATACATACTATTATCCAAGACAATATAGCACTATGTGTAAAATGTTGTACAATATCAATTCATTCCAGCAGGACTCTCACTTACGCAACAAATTACATTCAATAGAAAGGTAATCAAGGAGTAGTGTTACAACTAATAAAACAAGAGCCACTCTAGCTAAGGACCCAGATTTCCATATTTTTGATATTCCTTATCAATGATGATAAAACACCGCAAAAGAAATATACATGCATTTGTGTTTTATCCAGCGGTAAGTCTACATTCAGTAGATCTGAAAGGTGATAACTATCTTGTCAGCACAAGCAAGGGAACAAGCCAAAGAGGAAAGAAGCATTCGAGTGGGGCAGAAGTACTAATGAAGGCAACCCCCTAAGGAAGCAAAAAGCAAGAAGTATCTACTATCGAGCAGAAATCAGACCCAAGCATTTATGAGCTTCTATTGATTTGATATCGCTTAGGGTAGCCATAACCAAGCATTTTGAAAGGTAACATTTATTTATTTATTTATTTTTATTTTTATTTTTTTATAGCTTCCATGTTTCATAAGAATGTCCCTTTCCCATTTCAGATGGTTTGATCCAAAACAAACAAAAGCAAGTAAAACATTGTTCTCAGCCATATAATTATAACAGAGTAAAGATAACAACAATTTTCCCCTATGCAAACCAATCATGAAAGGAACATCGATTCAGGAGAAGGAACAGGAAAAAAAAAAAAAACCAATGCACTCAAGGACAATCGATAAAATCAAACACAATATTCCATCTTAAAGCATCATTTCAGGTAGGAGATCATTTATTTCATGAAGTTGAAAAAGGAAAGCAAAATATTTCAGGGGCTAGTCTTAACATGCCTGGTTTAGAACGCCATCTCCATAAGTAAAAGATTGTCTCAAAGCTGTTGTTTGCCCTTAACCCAAAGTGCTCTGCGAGCTCGTGCTAGCGCCACATTCACGCGGTGAAAAACAGCTACAAACCAGCCCCATGATTTGAAGCTCGGACACAAGACATACTGATTACATCACGCTCCTGGTTCTGAAAGGCATCAACCGTAATGATATATAAACCTTTTTCTTCATCAGATTTGGGGACAACATAAAAACTGTGGTAGTTCCAAAAGAAGAGCGTTGTTCCAAAGTAGATTTCGCCAGCAAAATTTCTGTATGATATAGCATTTTGGTATGCCAAACAAACTTCAATCTTGGATTTCAAAGCATCAGATATTGATAAAAACCTTTTCAGACTTGTTTTCATATATGGATGCCTTCTCTTGCATAGGCAATAGTAACTTTGATATTGTAATCAAACTAGCGTCTAATGTTTCAGAAAACTCTTGCTAAGTTAGTCCATTTGATGAAACTTGTTGCAAAGGTACGTTTCACCTCCCAAACAAGGCATTTCTACTTCAGTCTTTTGCAGAGGATTCCATCACTCCAATATTTTCATAAGATTAGCAATTGAATGTCTTCTCACCAAACTGCTGGATCCACTGAAGATGTGAATTCCACTTTTTCATTTGCTTCAATATGAGAACGTGCTTTCTTCACATTGTGTGCTACTCTCAATTCAAATGTAACTGTCATCTCTTACACACGCACGGAGATTAATATATATCATCAGCACATATTTTAACAGCAAAACCAGGCCTTAAATAGCTTCTAAAGAAGCCTTGATTTTTACTTACATCATATAAGGAGGGATCAAATGTGTAGAAAAGGCCACAATATCCACTCAATGCATCCACAATGTTGTGGTAAAAACAAGAAATAATGCAAGGAAGTGTTGTTCATAACAAAAGACGATGTGAAAATGAAAGTGGAGGCAAGCTGCATTTCAATGTTCCTTTGCTCTGTATCTTCACAACAAACCACCATATCAACCCATGGGCTAGGCGCTGGAATAACTTCCAGCCAGAGCTAGGAACAGTATTGAATGCAATCTCAGCCTCACTTGCAAAACTTGCCTCAAGATTTGATTGAGCTTCTTCCATGTTAAATTCATCACCTGGACGGAGCGACTTTCCAAAATGAAAAGGCAAGACAGCTCAACCAAAAACTTTATCTCGTTCTTCTACTACAGCGGTGAGATTTTGCAACAGCTGGTCATGGCTGTGGTCGCGTGCAACTAGAACAGCATGATCAACACCAAAGGCTCCCTGGGGACGCCCTGCAGCACCTGTCACGCTTAACTCATTCTGACCTCCACGAGTAGGGAGGGAGGAACAGGCGGCTGCAACCAGAACAACATTTAGCAACAAAACACTCGGCCCCCATTCTAACCAGGACCCGCCAGGAGGAAAATCGTTGTGAAAACAGCCTGAGCGGCCATGGCAAGGAGAGGAACAGCAACAGAAAAGTTCCCAAACACCTGCGACTCCATTGGCCTGGGGTTTTTCACGCCATGGCCTCTCAAATCCCAACAAAACCAACCTCCTTGATCACGCGGCCAAACAGGTCAAGGGGAGCAGTTAGCACGGGGCGCGAGAAATTTGCCAATCCAAGGAATTAAAGGAGGTGGGGCGGCTGGCAGAGGTAAGGCCGGCAACAGCAGATAGAATTTTGACTTTAAAAAAAACGTGTCCCCTCCAACCTGCGCCACACACCTACTCTCCCTTCTTTCCCACGCAAACCCTACTTTCCTTCATTTGTTTATTTTTACTTATATTTTATTTCATTTCATTAACATCAATAGTAAGTTTGTAACTCAACTATAACATCCGAAGCGCTACTGCGAGCAAACAAGCATACAAAACTATAGAGCAAAATAACAGACCTGGTTTACGCTAAGTCGCATTTTAAATTTCGGCATTCTATCTATTTCTGAATTAAATATATCAACCAAACATACCATGACATGGTTCTATCGAACACGGTAGAATATTCATTCTATGACATTACAAATACAACAATAATATTATCTGAAGAAGAAGGTTCCCTCAATTTGGAACTCTATCTCCACGAATGAGAAACCGTCACATGAACAACAAGCGCATTTACCTGCCATTAACATTATAAATACTAAAATCTTTAATCAATCCACGTTAGTTCACCGATTTGGTTAAACTCATTGAATTAAATATATGTGATATATGGACAAGATTGCAGTTCAATGGTTAGGATGAAGGTTCGTTAAGTATAAACTCTTTACAATATTTTTGATAGATAATGAAATAAATAAGATCCTGACTTTCCTTAGTCAAAGGAAGACTTTGGTATATGATATAGATATACCTAAATTTAACGAGTGTAAACAACTGTATGTTAAAGGCTTCGAGTAAAAATATACGCTTACTCAACAAGTGTTATCACTCATATGTTGAAAGCTTCTCAACAAGTATTAACAGTTATATATTGTAGGTTTTGATATAGAGATATGTTTATCACACAAATGTTATAAACTATACGTTAAAAGTTTCAATAGAAATAAACACATAGTCAACATATACTGCAACGACCCAACAAGGAAAGGGTCACTACGCCATGAACCTGGGTAACCGCCAAACGGGTATTACATTCTCCTCCCCTTAAGAAGGCATCGTCCTCGATGCGACATAACACAGAGGAAAGGAAAAGGTACGTAACCAAGAACAGGTAAAGGAGAAATTACGCCCTAGGGTTTAAAATTTTAGTTGATTAAAGCACGGCCACAGGGTAGCCTTAGGAACATTTGGTAGAAATTTTAACTTTAAATGTTCTGTGAAGATTGGCAGTTCTTTCTTGTTTTTTTTTTTTTTTAATTTTCATTAGTCTCTTTCCGTTATCATTATTTCTAGCTTAATTTCTTTTAAAATAAAATATCATCATGGAAGAGTTTCTATTTATTCCTTATTGTGGGTGCCCAACATGAACTGCTACCACAACATCCTATCAGTTCACAAGACACTCTGATTCACAAGTACACAAGTATATACTTCAAGATTGTATTACACCACAAAAGGGTTACTCAAATACGGAATGGATTAGGCACAGTCCACATAGTACACGTCACACATCAATGACTGACATACAAGATACTCAACCAAAAGAGTACTACAATCCACCAAACATTTCCTCAATTTGCATCAATGAAAAATTCACATAACACCAAACAAATGCTACAGGTACATAGTGTCCACATGGGAATCAATGACATAACCACAACATCACAACACATATCCATCTGACATGAGTAACACATACATCAAAAGACCACTACCAAACATCACAATGACTCAACATATGTCCTGGAACATCAACCATACAGGATGCAGGATATCATAAGTCTCCCTCAAACTCTTATGCCTCCCTCAAGTCTCTTATGCCTCCCTCAAGTCTCTTATGCCTCCCTCAAACTCTTATGCCTCCCTCAAGTCTCTTATACCTCCCTCAAACTCTTATGCCTCCCCAAGTCTCTTATGCCTCCTCAAACTCTTATGCCTCCCTCAAGAGGCCGGTTGTCCCTATGGTCCAAGACACATAGAGTTTGGACACTCCTAACCCAAGTGACATGATAACGCGTGGTTCAACAACCCGCTAGTTATATGTACCCCTTGGGGTGTACCCCATACAACGAAGCGGGTCCATAGGTCCAACCAATCCATGGTGCATCCCATGACCCTATTCCACACACCATGACATTAGAACCAAGACAACAATCCAAATCAAAGTGCCAAGTGGCAAAGTACAAGCCTTGGGAAAGGCGGTAAAATTTCCAAATTTAAAAGAAGACCCCAAATCAAGCTAAAATAAATGGCCAAATAGCCAAAGTTAGTATCGAAATCCCCATGTTAGTGCCACAAACCAAGGAAATGCCCAAAATTGTAAAGCATTGCAATCAAGAAAAGATGCTGGTCCTTGTAAAATAAAGTAAAAAGCTCAATTTACGAATAAAATCAACTTATAATAATGTCACATTACGATAACTGTGTGGCCTTATCTGGCCACCAAAGGGGTACTCAACGAGTTGCTGGCACTCGGAACATCGAGCCTCAGCTCGTAAAATATATATCAATCCCGCCACCCTTCGACAAGGCTAAACATAGTCATAGATACACTAAGGTTGCATACATACAACCACATAGGGAGAGAGGAAAGAGTCACATGTAATCTACTAAACCGAGTTTTGACTCGAGTTATTGACCCATGGTACACCATTCCTCACTCTCAACATACACTTCTACCGATCTCCCTCAGGGTCGGTTAGTGTAAGGCTCACAACATAACATGTAACTACATTACTAACACCATGGTGGTACACACATAGCTACCATAACGTCTCACGTATGGTAGGTATACGGGGTAGATCACAATCATACATTCACAGGGTGCAATACATCACTTTACCACATTCTGCACCCAAAGTGCAATCACAATACGATAGGGTTCATACACTCACCGTATGACCCTAATTCACGACATGAAGCATTACATATTACACAACTCATATATACGATGAACATAATAACATCACAACATAACAATAATTGCTTCATAACAAGGTAGTACACACATTTCTTCAAAACATGGTAAAAACATCATGATACAACTTATTTCTTTTAACATCAATCTAGTCATACAACACATTGATACACTTACATATCACAATATGCCACGATGCTCCAACACTACGTCATCCACATTATAATTCTCTTCACACGCCACAAATAGTAATTCACACGTGAACTCTTCATAGAATCCACAAGAAGGAGAGAGAATACTCTCATCCCTAACACATCAACATGATGACAAATACGCACTGAGTGACATACACATCACATGCATTCACAATATAACAATTACGACAATAATCACATCACGCTTAAAGCACATTACTCTTCCAATATAAATTATCATCATGCAACATCATCATCATCATGCAGTATCATCATGTAACACTACCACCACCATGTAACATCACCATACAACACCAATCCGGCCCATAGGTTCGAGAGCATGAACCTACGCTCTGATACCAAAGTGTAGCACACCAAAAATACCAACACAAGGACAACACAGTGAAATACAAGATAATTTTTTTTTGACTTGCTTGACACATAACAAGACGCAACATGTCGTCACCAAGGATACAACTAACACTGTGAACAACTTAATACAAGGATGGCCCTAAAGGCAACACGGAAAACGTTCACACCTTTCAAGGACAATTTACTATTCACTTGCGAAAGGACAGGCAAAAGACCAACCACATTACATAGTTATAGCTAAAGACATCCCACTGTGAAAATCTTCTTAAGCTTACTGATTTACTAGAGTCATCTTACAATTCTTAGCTTACGTTCTGGAAAGTTCAAGATTTGTTTCATACCATTCTTCTTTTAGGATTAAGTTTCTTTTCTTTTGTAAAACTTGAGGACTATCCTAGGATCACCTATAATATGAACATTCATTGATTAATTTGTTTACAAAACCAGGTGGTATACAATTCCACAAGGCTATCTATCTAAACCCCCTCTACTGAACTCGTTTCATACCCACATTGCAAAAAGGAGGAAAGCATCGAAACAAAAGGAGGGGAGTATCGTTAAGGTTCAGAACCCTAATCATCTTTGATCAAAGAATTAAAATTTTATCGACCAAAACAACTTCATTATTATCTTCTTTATTTATTCATCTATGTATTCCTCTTCTTTTATCTTTGATTATCTTTAGAAAAAAAAAGAGTTTCAACCCACGAAAATATGCCTAGAATAACATTGTTACTAGTACCATGGAGGGTTACTAAATCAATAAGCATTATGACTCGAAAGAAGGAATCATCGTTACTCAACAAGAACACAAATCACGGTTATAACATTTCCATTCAACATGGCACATGAACCCAAGGAGTCAAGAGATTGGATTTCACTTGGGTCAAGAACAAGAAGGTAACAAAATAAGCCAAGTCATGCTACAAAATTTTCACGACTACAATTGATATCACCAAAAGAATACTCCTAACAAGGTCAAGACTGAATATTATTTCTCACAAAGGAAATTTCAAGTTTTGACTACACAAGAACAAGACACTCTATTTCACCATTACCGAACAATACAAGGCAAGAGGTCATATCAACTCTCTTTACAGGCAATGCTACACAATTTACAATGCATTGGACATTTTTACAAGGAACTTCATAATGGTACAGATGAAACTTTTACACTCTTTTCTTCTAGTCTACTCACATAATCCATCTGCACAAATATTAACTAGAGTCAGTTCGCTAGAACTGAGCATGTTAAGTCTATGCATTGAAATAATAAGCTAACATTTAACAATTGACATGAAAGGAATGTTCTACTTCATGAAAGGATCAAAGCACAAACCACTAATCTACTTTTCACACGAGGTAAGGATCTACACCAGCCAACAATGAGGAAGTCAAACATTCCGTGCAAGCAAAGATATCACAAAACAAAGAAACAATCCAAGAACTCGTGGGATAGGAACGAAAGGTCAATAGTATAGAGAATTTTGATCATGCAACCGTATGGATTACGTGACTTAAATCTAATATTCAAACCATCCATCTTAAAAGGAAAGAAAAACTTGAGAGTCAAAGACATACTAGTTACGATCAAGACGCGAAACAAAACATAGTTACCCAGTCCTTCCAGGAGGATGTTTCATAGCAATAAAGGGATACGTGACCCCGAAGGAAACATTCCATCGTTACAATCTAAACAAGAGGTCTACCGCCTCTTCCTTACAAGGTCTTTTAAAAGTAATAAATGTTAACAACTAGGATTCTCTCTAATTTCTTTGGTTTGCAACTAGGATTCTCTCTTCCTAGAACTTTCTATTGCTAAAGGTTGTATCCTGAATCCCATTGATCTACTTTCGGGCATTGAGGACAATAATGAAATTTCCTTCTTTCCTTCCTAATGTCTAATACCAGAATAGATTATTGAAGAACCACAAGCCATGAAGCCTTATTAGGAAACGAGTAAATAAAAAAATAGCTCACAAGTAAGCTACACTCTAGGTAGGTAAGCATGACAACTTTTAAATGGAAAGCCTAAACAAACTTCATTCGTAATCTTCATAAATAGCATACATACTATTATCCAAGCCAATATAGCACTATGTGTTAAAAGTTGTACAATAGCAATTTATTCCAACAGGACTCTCACTTACGCAACAAATTACATTCAATAGAAAGGTAATCAAGGAGTAGTGTTACAACTAATAAAACAAGAGCCACTCTAGCTAAGGACCCAGATTTCCATATTTTTGATATTCCTTATCAATGATGATAAAACACCGCAAAAGAAATATACATGCATTTGTGTTTTATCCAAAGTGGTAAGTCTACATTCATGAGATCGAAAGGTGATAACTATCTTGTCGGCCTGACAAGCAAGGAACAAGCCAAAGAGGAAAGAAGCATTCCAAAGGTGGGCGAAGTACTAATGAAGGCAACCCCTAAGGAAGCAAAAAGCAAGAAGTATCTACTATCGAGCAGAAATCAGACCCAAGCATTTATGAGCTTCTATTGATTTGATATCGCTTAGGGTAGCCATAACCAAGCATTTTGAAAGGTAACATTTATTTATTTATTTATTTATTTTAGCTTCCATGTTTCATAAGAATGTCCCTTTCCCATTTCAGATGGTTTGATCCAAAACAAACAAAGGCAAGTAAAACATTGTTCTCACCATATAATTATAATAGAGTAAAGATAAAAAAATTTCCCTATGCAAACCAATCATGAAAGGAACATCGATTCGGGAGAAGGCAGAAGAAAAAAAAGAAACCAATGCACTCAAAGGACAATCGATAAAAATCAAACACAAAATTCCATCTTAAAGCATCATTTCGGTAGGAGATCATTTATTTCATGAAGTTGAAAAAGGAAAGCAAAATATTTGAGGGGCTAGTCTTAACATGCCTGGTTTAGAACGCCATCTCCAAGTAAAAGATTGTCTCAAAGCTGTTGTTTTCCCTTAACCCAAAGTGCTCTGCATGAGCTCATGCTAGCGCCACATTCACGCGGTGAAAAAACTACAAACCAGCCCCATGATTTGAAGCTCGGACACAAGACATACTGATTACATCACGCTCCTGGTTCTGAAAGGCATCAACCGTAATGATATATAAACCTTTTCTTCATCAGATTTGGGGACATCATCAAAAAGCGTGGTAGTTCCAAAAGAAGAGCGTTGTTCCAAAGTAGATTTCGCAAAGAAATTTCGTATGATATAGCATTTTGGTATGCCAAACAAACTTCAATCTTGGATTTCAAAGCCTCGAGATATTAATAAAAACCTTTTCGAGACTTGTTTTCATATATGGATGCCTTCTCTTGCATAGGCAATAGTAACTTTGATATTGTAATCAAACTAGCGTCTAATGTTTCAGAAAACTCTTGCTAAGTTAGTCCATTTGATGAAACTTGTTGCAAAGGTACGTTTCACCTCCCAAACAAGGCATTTCTACTTTAGTCTTTTGCGAGAGGATTCCATCACTCCAATATTTTCATAAGATTAGCAATTGAATGTCTTCTCACCAAACTGCTAGATCCACTTTGAAGATGTGAATTCCACTTTTCATTTGCTTGATATGAGAACGTGCTTTCTTCACATTGTGTGCTACTCTCAATTCAAATGTAATCAATCTCTTACACACACACGGAGATTAATATTAATCATCAAAGACATATTTTAATAGCAAAAACCCGAGGCCTTAAATAGCTTCTAAAGAAGCCTTGATTTTTACTTACATCATATAAGGAGGGATCAAATGTGTGAAAAGGCCATAATATCCACTCGAAGCATCCACAATGTTGTGGTAAAAACAAGAAATAATGCAAGGAAGTGTTGTTCATAACAAAAGACGATGTGAAAATGAAAGTGGAGGCAAGCTACATTTCAATGTTCCTTCGCTGCTCGTATCTTCACAACAAACCACCATATCAACCCATGGCTAGGCGTTGGAATAACTTCACCTGCAGCTAGGAACAGTATTGAATGCAATCTCAGCCTCACTTGCAAAACTTGCCTCAAGATTTGATTGAGCTTCTTCCATGTTAAATTCATCACAGATTTTGAGCGACTTTCCAAAATGAAAAGGCAAGACAGCTCAACCAAAACTTTATCTCGTTCTTCTACTACAGCGCTGAGATTTTGCAACAGCTGGTCATGGCTGTGGTCGCGTGCAACCAGAACAGCATGATCAACACCAAAGGCTCCCTGGGGACGCCCTGCAGCACCTGTCACGCTTAGCTCATTCTGACCTCCACGAGTAGGGAGGGAGGAACAGTAGCTGCAACGTAACAGCATTTAGCAACAAAACACTCGGCCCCGATTCTAACCAGGGACCCGCCAGAGGAAAATTGTTGTGAAAAAACAGCTGGCGGCCATGTCAAGGAGAGGAACAGCAACGAGAAAAAGTTCCCAAACACTGCGACTCCATTGGCACAGGGTTTTTTCCACGCCATGGCCTCTCAAATCCCAACAAAACCAACCTCCTTGATCACGCGGCCAAACAGGTCAAGGGGAGCAAATAGCATGGGCGTGAGAAATTTGCCAATCCAAGGAATTAAAGGAGGTGGGGCGGCTGGTAGAGGTAAGGCGCAACAAAGCAGATAGAATTTTGACTTTAAAAAAACGTGTCCCCTCCAACCCGCGCCTTTTGATACCTACTCTCCCTTCTTTCCCACGCAAACCCTACTTTCCTTCATTTGTTTATTTTTACTTATATTTTATTTCATTTCATTAACATCAATAGTAAGTTTGTAACTCAACTATAACATCCGAAGCGCTACTCATGAGCAAACAAGCATACAAAACTATAGAGCAAAATAACATACTCGGTTTACACTAAGTCGCATTTTAAATTTCAGCATTCTATCTGTTTATAAGAATGTCCCTTTCCCATTTCGTATGGTTTGATCCAAAACAAACAAAGGCAAGTAAAACATTGTTCTCACCATATAATTATAACAGAGTAAAGATAACAACAATTTTCCCCTATGCAAACCAATCATGAAAGGAACATCGATTCAGGAGAAGGAACAGGAAGAAAAAAAAGAAACCAATGCACTCAAGGACAATCGATAAAAATCAAACACAAAATTCCATCTTAAAGCATCATTTCGTAGGAGATCATTTATTTCATGAAGTTGAAAAAGGAAAGCAAAATATTTCAGGGGCTAGTCTTAACATGCCTGGTTTAGAACGCCATCTCCAAAAGTAAAAGATTGTCTCAAAGCCGCTGTTTGCCCTTAACCCAAAGTGCTCTGCGAGCTCATGCTAGCGTCACATTCACGCGGTGAAAAACAGCTACAAACCAGCCCCATGATTTGAAGCTCGACACAAGACATACTGATTACATCACGCTCCGGCTCTGAAAGGCATCAACCGTAATGATATATAAACCTTTTCTTCATCGATTTGGGGACAGGATCAAAACCGTGGTAGTTCCAAAAGAAGAGCACTATTCCAAAGTAGATTTCGCCAAATAGAAAATTTCGTATGATATAGCATTTTGGTATGCCAAACAAACTTCAATCTTGGATTTCAAAGCCTCGATATTGATAAAAACCTTTTCAGGACTTGTTTTCATATATGGATGCCTTCTCTTGCATAGTGCAATAGTAACTTTGATATTGTAATCAAACTAGCGTCTAATGTTTCGAAAACTCTTGCTAAGTTAGTCCATTTGATGAAACTTGTTGCAAAGTACGTTTCACCTCCCAAACAAGGCCTCTCAAATCCCAACAAAACCAACCTCCTTGATCACGCGGCCAACAGTCAAGGGGAGCGAGTTAGCACGGGCGCGAGAAATTTGCCAATCCAAGGAATTAAAGGAGGTGGGGCCACTTTGGAGGTAAGGCCGCAACAACATATAGAATTTTGACTTTAAAAAAATGTGTCCCCTCCAACTGTGCCACACACCTACTCTCCCTTCTTTCCCACGCAAACCCCGCTTCCTTCATTTGTTTATTTTTATTTATATTTTATTTCATTTCATTAACATCAATAGTAAGTTTGTAACTCAACTATAACATCCGAAGCGCTACTACGAGAAAACAAGCATACAAAACTATAGAGCAAAATAACATACCTGGTTTACGCTAAGTTGCATTTTAAATTTCGGCATTCTATCTATTTCTAAATTAAATATATCAACCAAACATACCATGACATGGTTCTATTGAACACGGTAGAATATTCGTCTACATGACATTACAAATACAAAAATAATATTATCTCGAAGAAGAAGGTTCCCTCAATTTGGAACTCTATCTCCACGAATGAGAAACCGTCACATGAACAAAGCGCATTTACCTGCCATTAACATTATAAATACTAAAATCTTTAATCAATCCACGTTAGTTCACTGACTGGTTAAACTCTGTTGAATTAAATATATGTGATATATGGACAAGATTGCAGTTCAATGGTGAGGATGAAGGTTCGTTAAGTATAAATTCTTTACAATATTTTTGATAGATAATGAAATAAATAAGATCCTGACTTTCCTTAGTCAAAGGAAGACTTTGGTATATGATATAGATATACCTAAATTTAATGAGTGTAAACAACTGTATGTTAAAGGCTTCGAGTAAAAATATACGCTTACTCAACAAGTGTTATCACTCATATGTTGAAAGCTTCTCAACAAGTATTAACAGTTATATATTGTAGGTTTTGATATAGAGATATGTTTATCACACAAATGTTATAAACTATACGTTAAAAGTTTCAATAGAAATAAACACATAGTCAACATATACTGCAACGACTCCAACAAGGAAAGGGGTCACTACGCGCTGAACTCCTGGTAACCGCCAAACGGGGTATTACGGACATCCAATGGAGAGGAGAAGCCATCCTCTCCATTGGCCCCTAAGCCCCAACCACATTACAATGGGAGAAGATTTCAACTCATGGCAACTACTAGCTTCCACAATACTTAACATATAATTTCACATTCATTCCATTTTCATACAAGCACAAGAACAACTCAACAAGAATAAATCAACAAAGCAACAAACCACAAGGCTTATCAAGAAAGCCAAAAGAGTAAGACCTATGGGGAGGCCACTTATGCCTCCCAATGGGAATGGGTGCCCACCTAAAAGCCTCCAATGCAAATCACAATTTCCCCTACAAACTCTTATGCCTCCCTCAAGTACCCCTTATACCTCCATACACTCTTATGCCTCCCTCAATCTCTTATGCCTCCCTCATAATAAGAACAAGAAGAAATGCAAGCATTCCTCATACTAGGTGGGGCACCCAACCCAAACTCCCTCCACAAGAAAGTGATCTCTTATGCCTCCCTACAAGAAAACTCCCCATAGTCTCCTCCCACTCCCAACTTAGGCAATCTACCCACACCCAACAAGCATTCCAAAGAGACAACAACACTCAACACAACATATAAACACATAAATTAAAAAGAACATAATTTAAACTAAGGTGAAGCTCCTACCTCTCCATGGTAGAGCTTGTTCCAAGTATGAAGTTCCAAGCTTCTCCAAAGATCAAGCAAGCATCCACAAAGCTCCAACAATCCACAAACTCTCTCAAAATCCTCTCACTCTCCAAAATTCAAGAGACTAAAATGATCATGTAACCCCCAAACAAGCAAAAATGATTCAATAAATAGAGAAAGGAGAGGGAGGGATGATGTGGCTCCAAGTAGGATGCCACCTCATTTCCTCTCCACTCCACATCACTTGGTCAACCTCATATTCCAAAGCACAATTAATAAGTGGTTGGAGGAATGACAAGAACCTTACACACTCCATCTAAGCCCACTCCCCCAAAGGACAAAATTAAATATTTGAAAGAAAGTGCAATTAACATTTCACATTTTATCCCCCAAAACACCTAAAAGGGCCTAAATTTGACCCCCAACCCATAGGTAGGGTTGGCATGGGCATTTAAGAGGTGTGGGACAAGTTTGACTTGTCCCACAAGCTTCCAAATTTGGCCTCTAAGGCCAAATTCGAGTTTCCCATGAAGGGTAGAGTGTGCTACACTCAAAAATCAAACACACATCACTCAACACAAAATCCAAGAGTAAATCAAGTCTAATAAATGAACTCCTTTTTAGTCACATCTTTAATTAGTTTAGGATAAATTTAAATTAGCTTAATTAAGACACTACAACCCATGAATAATAAGGGGTAAACACATCCAAAAATCTAAATAATAAAGCAAGTAAATTTCATTATTAAAAGAAAACACATACAACATTATTAAAAGGAAATTAAAACAAAACAACACATGACCCCTAGGTCACAATTTTCCCCTAACCAATAATTCTAACACACACACAATTACATGTTGCCATGGTGACCCTAGTTGAATTCTTCTCGAATTCCGATGTGGTTGGTCTCCAATCCCCCGATGTTGTTGTGAATATAATATGCCTGCAAAACAGAGAATACCTCCTTCGGCCTCATGGCCGCATTAAAATATTCATGTCAAATATACGATATAAATATAAAATCAACAATATATGATTTAATATCATCTATGCAAATACAATATCACTTACAATTTCTAGCACATTTCTATTCCATATTTCATCCATGTCAAAATGATCACAACATTAATCCAATTATCAAAGGTCTACTCAATAAGACTAATTATATCACATGTCAGAAATATAGATAAATAACCATGTCAACAAGTATATCAATATCAACATCAAATGTCTCTAATGGTCCATATGCATCATATACGAATCAAATCAATAACAATTTAAGATCTTTGACATCTACTAACATGCTAAATCAAAAAGTTGTAATATATCCATAAGAGCAGTCGACAGTAATGGAAACAATAATCAAAAAGGTGTCAAAGGGAAGTGGGCACTACAAAAATTATCTTATAAACTCATAATAATAATTAATACTTTTTGAGGCATAAATAAGGAAAATTGATCATTTCACGTATAACCATGGTCATATAATATATTTACTAATCAACATGCATAACTCATCTCAAAACATCTAACAACTACATTTTTTCACAATTAAATACAATGCCATAATATTCAGTTTGTGACATATCTCCCTACCAGAAAGACATCGCCCGATGTTAATCAAGTAAAAACATCACATGTTTGATCAACTGAAAAGATAAGTGTCTAAAACATAACATGTCCAATCAAATAAAAGTATCAAGTGTCTATCAAATGATCATAATGTATAATCGAATAAAAGTATCAAGTGTCTATCAAATGACCATAATGTCTAATCAAATAAAAGTATCAAGTGTCTATCAAATGACCATAATGTCTAATCAAATAAAAGTATCAAGTGTCTATCAAATGACCATAATGTCTAATCAAATAAATTTTGGCACATGTTGAACATGGTGGTGTTTCCAACTAAAACACAAAATATTCCATCAACCTTGTTAGTGTCCATAGTAGGTGGGGACCATACAAATTCATTAACAAAGTCTCCTTCACTACCACCTGAAAATATGGAAGATTGAATATATGTCTAAATTAGCAAGGACATGGTTTAGGTGCATGAGCTTGTAGCTATCATCGATGGTGTAGCCAAACATGGGACCCTGGTCTCCTACTTCGATCTCATATAGGTGTTTGGTGAGATGGATGTGGATTCCCTGAAAAATGTCAAGGCTTTGTTGCTTTTGTGTCCAAGCTTATTAAGGCTATTTTTTTCTAGGCCCTACTCCGAACGTGTCCAACAATGCATCGAATATGGAAAAAATTATATTGCTATAGTAAGTGGTTTCAAATAAAAAAGTATTTTGGGCATATTTCACTCTCTATCACGCAAAAATGCCCACATATAAGGAAATTCAAGAATAACGTTTATGTGTTTTATCGAGCCAAATCTATACAAATGTTTTATTCTAAGAAGAAAAATCCCTATATTTTCCTATTTTTCACCACCAAACATAATTCTAAACGCTTCCCATGATTGCTTTCATAACATAAATTCTAACACAACAAGACAATGTGTGTTATATCACAATTTTAAAATACGGAGATAATAAGACATACTAAAATCCTATGTGTAGATATTTCATAAGATTCATTAATGGTGGTCATGGATTTAATGATGTTGAGATCACATGCATCCCTCAATTGCATAACAATTCAAATAATTAGTTATTTTTTGTGTTTGTACAATTAGTGACCGGAGTTGCCTATGTATTATGTTTATATCATTTATTTGGCCCGTGTGTTATGTTTTATATATTGTTGTCTTATTTGTATGTTTTGATTGTACATATGATTACAAAGTTCAAAGATAATCTTGCATAATTCTAACATAAATCTCAAAAAGACTCGGATTAGAACATATACCCAAATTGAAGCACAACATAACTAAAAATATAACATTATTAAGGTAAATGCTTGAGTGGTATTTTAGCATGCCTAGTAAAAGATTATTTCTTATTAAACCCTTGTAGAAGTTTAATTTAAAGAAGACTGAGTGGTGAATTGATAAATTGCTTATAAAAATAACAATTTAAAAAATAGATAAAATGCAAAATCACTTGCCTACGAAATCCAAACTTTCTTTGAACAATGACCGCTATATTAGAACTAAAGCTGAGTAAAAAATAAGTCATCACATTTGAGGAGAGTTTGAATTTGAAATGGACATAATGTTTATGATCGTAGGTTTTATATTTCCCACCACCTACACAAATATATATGAAACCACGATGGGAGCACTCTCACCTACACATTCGGTTCCTAAATTGTATAGCTTTAAAGTTCTTCACAAGTACTTTCAATTTTCAAATTATTTAGAATTAATGAGTTTAGACATCCGCATAGAATGCAAATTGTATAAATAGTGGTTGAAATAAATAAGGTCTCTGGTAAATAACTTGTAAATGTAAGGCCACACCAAAACACTAAATTCGGGCACTTGGTAAGGCGCTTACAAAGTTTTTATAACTTGTGATAGCCTCTCTCAAAGGAAGGTTTTAGACTTGGGAGGTATAGCATTTTAGACTTGTGTGCTTTAAAATATCAATGTCATGTAACTTATTTTTAATAAATTATAATTTTATGATTAATTTTGTGTCTTTATTTTAGCCAAGAATACAAAAATATTAGTAATAATTAAATATTAAATATATAATTTAAAAATATAACCCAAATATTAAATTATAAAAATATAAAGTCAATTGATTGGTGGAAGAAAAAAATTAATTGAAATGTTAAAGCTAATATACCTGGATAATAAACATAAATAAATTTACAGTCCGTCAACGAAATCAAATGCTTTTCAATCAGAAAATGGAGCAGAAGAGAAGTTTTGGGAAAATCCACTTTGACCACGTCGCAGTGTTTCCAGATATAGCGGAGCGCGAAGTTGCTGATTTAGCAGAACCCCGGCCTAATTTCAGCGGACTCTCAACGGACTTCATTGATGTACAGCGGTTCAGAGGGGCCAAACTCCTCCATCCTCTGCTCGTCGGCGTCTCTTTCATGCACAAATTTTCCTTCACCGATTTGGATTTCTGTTGAAAATTGACAGTTTTGAGCTTCATTTTCCCAAACATTTGGCCCTCCTGGTAATTACAGGAAACCGATCTCTTCAGAAAAGAGTTATCCGCCCGCTTATTGTTGGCATTCCCTACTTGTTTGAGACGGATGTCCTCCATCTTCATTGGTGCTGTTTTTATCAACCCCGGGGTTAATAATTGCTGCCATTTAAGTCCTGTTTTACTCGCCGAAGAGGGCGACTTTGATTTCCGATTTGCCTGCTTGGATGTAGAAGAATCACCGGTTGAAGTCGCCAAATTACCCTGCTGTGGATTTTTGTGAGAGGCAGAGTAATAACCCTTTGTTTGGGAATCCATTCTCCATGCCTGCACCTTCTCATTTAACAGAAGGCGATTTTCATGGGTTGAGTTGGATTTACTGTATGGAAAATGTGCGAGAGGAAGGAGACGGCCTTGATGAAACAGATCGTCCGCCGGGCAAATTTTATACGCCGTCGAGCTCGATCTGCCCAAGTCGAAGTGGAAGTTGAAATCGCGCCGGTGTGAAGATCCCAGGTTCGATTCCTGTAACGCGACCTCCCTTTCCACGGGCAGTCCAACGCCTGTGTGAGCCCCTCGTTCCGTAATGAGGTCACACAAGGAAAGAGTTTCCTCCTCGTCTTCCTCCCATCGTGTGCACATAGCTGCGTCTGGGGTGATCCATAATTTGTCGGTCTCAAAATTGATTCCGAACCCCATATCTCTTTGATATGCCCGAATCGCCCAAAGTTGTGTATCCTTTTAACAGAATTTCACACCAGTGGAGAAATATGACTTAAAATTGAAATTGAAATTGTTCGGACTCCAACAGAAATAACAGTAAAAATAGGCAGCAAAAGAGGAGCAGTATTCGTATTACGTGGGATTTTAGACTCAGATCTCCCATAGATATATACATGTGGGAAGCGAGAGTCCAGATGGAAATTTTTCATATCATTTTAAAAATATCTAAGCAATCTAGAAAAACGAAAATTTCAACATGCAGATGAAAATGTCTTAGTTTGAAGTGAGGGCGTCAATTGTGGGGTCCATTGTTCCAGAAGAAATATATGATTAAATTATATATTTACAAGCTCACCTAAGTGACAGGGATGTTGTAAAGTGACAGAGGAAAGAGAAGATGATAAAACCTAACTTCCAGAATGTAAAGGCGGCCGCGGCTGCTTTTAATCAACGGAATTCCCCGCAGAGCCGTGCTCGTTTTAGCAACATGTTCTCTGGGACTTCCCGATGTAATTTTTACTAACCCTTTTCCATTTCCAAAAGGTTTAATTATGTGTTACCAAATAATTACGTCCAAGGGTTGGTAGGTACCCTCACGAATTCAAAAGCACGCGCAGACGTTGATTAGTCGATGCAACACAGCGGTCCACGTCGCGGGTCAATACCTGTCATCGTCTCTCAAATCCTTCACGTAAAAGCGGCGTGGTCAATTGTTTAGGTATTACGCTGCCAAATGTTAGTAGGGCAACTTTTTGCTCTTTTTCTTTGATTTATTCTTGCCCTTCGTGGAAATGGCTAATAAAGGATAGCTCTTTTACCTTCCGAGTCCGAATGGAACACACCTCTTCTTGCCCTTCACTTTCAGAATTTGCCAAATTTTAGTTAGTAGGGTCACTCTAGCACCTTGATTATTGTAGCTGCCATTTGCATCTCTTCACTACATACCTAACTAAAAAATGTAGCATTTATGAAAAACTACAAAATAGTTTATTAAAACTAATTTATTAGTATACTTTTTTAGTCTACATTAGTATTTAAAAATAATAATCATGCCCAAGGCATTTCCCCCTATGAGAATTACTCATGCCCATTCATCAAAACAATCTCCACTGTTCCTTTTGAATGGTAGATTATTCTGGTTTCCTAATATGAAAATGGAATCACCATCGAACTTGCATACTCAGACAATCTTCTTCCAGTGTCTTTGCAGCAACAAGAAAATAGTCATGAATACTCCTCATCCCATTTAACCGTTGTTATTTTGAGATGACCAATTTCATAATTTTCACTTTTCAATGCCTCCATCAATGGCGGCCACTGCACATCTTTATCTGTTCCATTTTCATTTTGTTTATCTGTTTTTTCAGTGCCCGTGTGCCTGTATTTTGTCCTCTCCCCTTTGCCGGAGATTTATACCATTCTCGAGTTTGTTACTGTAGACCGTATAGTGCTTTTCCATCCGGCACAAATGGAAAATCCATGATGGATTTGTCTGTTGAGGGTTTCCATCCACTTTATACTTGCTAGGGTTTCATAAGCCTTTGTTCATTTATCCAATCCCCACAAGTCGGACGACTCTATCTCGCCAGTATATCCAGCAGTAGCAATATTTAGCTCCAGTGAAAAAAATAAACGTAAATCAACTTCCAACGACAGAATTTTAATGATTTATCTTTGCGTGAAATCTGAAACACAGATATGTGCAAGTCATCGTAACTATGTGCTGTAAAAAATGAACTTATCTAAACTCTACGTTGAAAAAGACTTTGCATGCATCAATGAAATTACAAGTTTTAACAAGTGTTGGTTCAAAGTTCGATCTCACTCGCCTCTTGTTTTTAAATAAATAATAGTAAAGATGATGTTAAACAGGCACGTGGGAATGCATTTGTTTAATGTATGAGATGGGCAATTTGGTACTTTTTATACTGCTGAAGGCAAGTATATATGCTTCACCAATACAATTAACATTTTCTCTCCAACCAATCACTTTGTGCCACATGACAAATTTAATTTTTGATTTTCAAGTTCTCTAATGTTTTTAAAGGAATATACCTCTACCCTTTATTGAAGTATATTCTATCATTTATTGTTTGATAGCTTATTTTTCTCTTTAACACTGTCAATTACGGTTGTTTGTCAGATGGGCGGCTGTTTGTCGGAGACTAGAAAAGTGGCCTTGGGCTGACATTGATTATTTGAAGTTGAAACTCTTGCCGCCCTAGCTAGAGCTCTGCTCTGTAAACATTTCCCATTCTTGTCTGATGTAAGGCATTTCGCAGCAGTGTTGGCTCGGCCCAAAGAAGAAGATAAAGAAACATCATGGAGGGACATCATGGTCAAAATTCGCAACGTTGCAATTTCCACACACATCGATCTACATTGACTGAAATAATTCTCTTCTACACAGGAAGGATTCACGAGATCCACGAAGTCTGTGGAAAATATGGCGTGGGCGCTAAGATGGACTCCATGGATTTGGAGCAGGAAAAAGGAATTACCATTCAATCTGTTGTTGCGTACTGCACTTGGGATGGCCATCAGGTTTGTTTCCACAAAAGAAATGCAGTTGAAAACCCTACATCTACAACTTTTTTTGATGGAGCAGGAGCCTCGATGGTCGAAGGATCTGTTAGGTGGCCTTTGGTGAATCGACCATGAGTCAGGGGAGCTAGATCTAGTGGGCGTCGTTCGCAACATTTTTGCAATTTATTTATAGAAGGTGTTATTATAACCCTTTCCCAGGCTTCACTGTTTTTCCATGCTCATTAGGAGATGGACGAAGGGAATGCTCGAAATGGGTATTTATGTATTTCCAGGGATGTTATAGGTTATTACCATGTTAATTCTGATTTCATGACGAGTTACAGATTAGCTGAGGAAATCTGAAAAGTCTGTACTTAAATCGAAATATTTCATTTTAGGGTTTGAAAATGTGAAAAATCACTGGCAAGCGGTTCTGAATGTTTTAGGGCCCGAAAGGTTGAATTTTTGTGTGTGTTTTATTATATTTGGTTGAGTTATCTTGTATTTTTCTCTTTGGATTCATATGCCATGAATGGGCCATATGGGTGTGGTGTAAAATTACAGTTTCATAACTAAATGTTAGTGACTAATGCATTAAAACATTTGAATGTTTGGATATATTTTGAATCTTTTCTTTAACGAAAATGATTGTGCAGATGATCCTTGGTGTCAACGAACCTTGGATCTTGAGTGCTACTTGACTGTGGGTTTCAAGTATTGGATTGTTCTCATTATTTCACTCTTATGATTTGAACCCATTACTCTATGCTTTGTTATATTGCCCTTAAATCTCATTGGCCGCAATTGATGCATTATGTATTAAATATTACTCATTACTATACAATGTTTAGGCCTGCCATTGTCATCTTCCCATTTTCCCCTGAAATTGTGTGGAACTCAATTTAAGGGTATCCGGAGTTTTCCTTTTTTGGCTTATGATTGTGCCCTGACTTCAACTATTTAAGGATCTAAGCTACTTTTGACTTACCCAAGCATTCATTATGTATTCCCCCATATCCATATTCAGTTTTGAAATAATATTCTGACAAAGATAAATTGATGCAAAAATGATTTAAAGTACAGTTACAAGAGAAATGCAGTAAATGGGCGAGGCAGAGTATAGGAAAAATGAAAGGCAGATGATCGCAGGCTCGGAGCATAATGCTTCGCACCCGCATATCATGTGTTATGCTTTCCATGGCTGTTGTTGTGTCTTCAATTTATGTGGCAGGACGGTATAAATTTTAGACTTTTCAGAGTTGTTGTTTTGTAAATTCAATATAGAATATTGTGCTTTCATGATTCCCAATGCAGAAGTAATCGAAGGGGTCAATTTTTCTTTTACAAGTATAGAATACTTTATGTACATTTTAATGTGAATTCTTGGAAAACATTTTTCCCCTAGAAAATTTGCTAATTGATGAGATTAATTTTCCAATTTTTCGAAAAAATAGCCAATTTACAAAATGTAGCCTGTAAAATTTCCCCTAGAAAGCATTATGGATGGTTGTTTGTTTCTTTCTCAATGGTGCTTTTACTTTTCATTAGTGTATGCAGAGAATAGAATCTACCTTTCTTAAGAGTTGGTACCAGTAATGACCCAAAAATTGACACACACTGAACAACACAAAGAAAAGACAGGATAATTTTTTTTTTGACTTGCTTGACACATAACATGATGCAACATGTCGTCACCAAGAGACACAACTAACACCGTGAACAACTTGATATAAGGATGGCCTTAAAGTCAAAGCACGAAACGTTCACACCCAAAAGGATAATACATTTTTTTCCTTTTTGACAAGACAACATAGAAGTCCAATCACATAACACACTTACAGTTAGGGCCAACCACAATGAGATATTCTTGAGGGTTATTTATTTTAAAAGGACATCTTGCAATTCTTAGCTTACGTTTTCAAGGAGGCTCAAGATATGATTCATACAATTCATCTTACCAGGCTAAGTTTATTCTTTTTACACTGAGTAATCACCTTTAATCTTCTCTATTATGACATTCATTTGCTTAATTCGTTTATTTAGAGAAAGGGGGTAATTTAATTTCACAAGGCCATCTATTAACACTTACGCTACTAGAACTTGTTCATGCCCATATGACAACATGGGTTTGCGTTTAACGAACTTAAGAGAAGAAAGACAAGGCACCTTGGAAAAGGTTAGAGGGAGAAGGTTGAGATGAAACATCTTTAGGACCCCATTAGTTATTGCCAAAATTTAATTGAAGCTAGGGCTCTTAACCAGAATTATCAACAACTTTACTTAGGCTTCGCTAAAAGTATTAACAAGGAGTAAAAATTTACTTTCCAAATGGTGGTGAGAAAGATGGTGAGGTCTCCAATTTGTTTTCTCTGGCTTATTAAATCTTATCATCTTCAAACAACTAATAGTTCATTTCACCTTAGGGTCATTTTACAAATTTCACCATAAAAGGAATAATGTTCACTAGAGGAGCTAGGGTTATCATGATATAAAGTTTACTTGCAATGATAGTCCTGCCCTTGTTTACTTAAAGAATTTCTTTCTCTCAAGTTGGTGACCCCTACGTTACTTTATTTGAATACAACTTTTAATTTAACTTCCAGAAGTATTAAACAATCCCATGTTAGTTTACTTATGACACTTTATTACTAAGTCATATCAAGGTTTAACTCAAAATTTATTCTCAAGGCAAGGTTGTAGCAACACTCATTTACAAGATCAAAACAAGATTACATCAATTCTTAAAATACTGATACTCCAACAAAGTCACTCAACAACAATAACCAAATTTTCTTATAATTTCAATGATGGTCAAACAATACAAGGTTTCCAAAGTTCAGATGACAAAGTCCACAATACTTTATACTAAGACATTAATCCTCTTTTAAACTTTCCAACCGACGTTAACAATAGCTGAACAACATAAAAAAGGTTTCGAGAAAGGAACTTCTCAACGAGGTTGATGACAAAAGTTTACAAATCTATCCCTCATCTACACGCAAAATCCATCTGCAGCAAATTTTCTACAAGAGTCAATTCACGAGAACTGAGCAAGATAAGGCTACACAAAACCACCATAACTATTATCTAACAATATCATGAAAAGAAGCACTTTATTACAAGAATTTGGGTCAGACCTCTAAACACTATCAACAGTTCAAGTTATACTAAAGTCTTCATCATGCCAATCAAAGGAGGAGAAGACCTTGTACTTCGATTAGGAGTAAAGGCAACGAAAATATAGCAATCGTAAGAGAATGGCCCTTGGCCCTATAAGGAGAAAACAAATAATTTAGCAAAAATAGAAATCCCATCAAGTAAGTAATTAAACCATAATTACAAGATTAAGATTTGATATATACACCAACCATCTAGAAATTTATCAAAGGTACCAAACGCATAGACTAAATTAATATATTTCTAAAAGAACAAGAGTTGATCGGTCCAAGAAAGGGGAACCACGGGTTTCAAAATTAACATAAAAAGCCATGTATAATCGAGTTTCAAACCGGAAATCAAATAAAGTATACACACAACATAAGTTTCGAGGTGAAAGCAAGCATATTAGTTTTGACCATTAACTACAAGATTTTCCAATCATCCAAGAAGGGTCAAAGTCTTGCGAGCTAGTAGTGCAAACACACGAGAGAAGAAGGGGGTTCCGTCCAACAAGAGTATACAATAATGTCATCAAAATTTTTTATAACACTAAAGATTTGCAAACCTCCACTACTGATACTAATGTTTGGTTAATTTAAAATAAATTACCCATATCCCAAAACAACCATATTTTACTGAACCCTTGTAACACAATCAACCGTCGCACAAATAGCTACAAACATAATTTCTAAGTGACATTATCAAAAAAACCTTCTCGCTATGAATCCATAAGATTATCAAATGAAAGCTGAGTTTTTTCCCGAAGATTAATCACATTTAAGGAAATTTCCATCACAAACTATTACGGTAATTACGTGCATAAAAACTGACCAATATTAATTAATAGCGTTAACATTACAAGGGAGAAAATAATGCCGAGTTAGGAAAAAGAAGAGCGCCATCAGCAATAATTCTAAGAGAGGGGATTAGACCAAACTATTCTAGTGTCAACGAGGTGCTGGATTCGCACAATGAAACCTCGAGCTTAGCTGATCCGAAGAGCTAGTTATGGTTCAAGTTGATAGGGATGGTCAAGGTACTTCTTGGGGATGGCCTTAAAATCCTAGAAACAAGATGAAAGATAGTATAAGAGTCTAAACACGTGAGACGGAAAAACACATTGCACACAAACCTTTTCATTCTACCAGTTTTAATACCAAAACTCTAAGTTGGCTAGCCCAAGCATGGATCACACTAATCCTACGACCTTCCTTTCTCGATGCCAAAAGGTTATCAAAGGGACTTGCAAAGGAGCTAACAAAAAACGTCAAAGACAACCTTGGGTGCTAGGGAGGGGGTTTCATAGTTATCGTAAACTTACTTCCATAATATCGAAAATACTAGTTGATCAACATAATAACTTGCAACTCAATCACAGAGAAGAATTAATACATAAACAAACAGACGAAGGTCTATCATTCGAGTAAGAGAAACATAACATTCAGAGGAGAGGGCACACGCATCCTTTCGACCCACATACTATCAACGATAAAAGCTAAAACAAGAAGAAACAAGCAGAAAGGGAAATCTCCCATCATGACATCCAACTGACAAATCAATGCAAGGAAAAGTGGTTCGATTTCACAATAATTTTAAATAAAATAACAGTAGAAAAGTGTAGAAATATCTTGCCTTTTTCTCCAGCTTCAACAGGTCGTACAGACTCCACACGGGTCAGCATAAGAACTGTAGGTACTGGAATCCGGGTGCACCAGTTCTAAGCGGTCCACATTCACGATCCGCGAGACCATGCAATTGAAGAGGATTTTTGTCAAACAGTTCACGAGCATTGTTGTATCTGAAGTGACTCCATGCACTTGTGCTCAACTATTGCTTTCCTTGAGCTTTTACTTCTTGTGGGATCCGAAAACCAACTCACATACCCTATACGGCTACCACAAACACAAGTGATCTACACAAGGCTGGAGGAGATATTTTCAGAGAAGAACCTAGCAAGGATGTCACGGCAAGCAAAGGTTGTAGGAGATGGATTTACCCAAGTTACTCAGATTTGTTTCAACTTCCTATGCCTCCTCAACAAACCCATTCCAAAACATATCATGCAATCCTTGTTGTCCTTTGGCCATATTTCACTCAGGCATTTTGTCAAACAGTTTGGGTGTCTTATGCTTGCTTCCACTTTGCATAAGTATCTACCAACGCCCAGCAAACAAAGCATTTGACACAGCCTTGTCCCTTCTCCATTATTTTCCAAGTTTCCAAGGTGTCTCAACCCACCCAATTTGTCCACAACCAACAATCATTGTTGTCCAAAAGACCACATTTCTTTCAAGTTTTGCCCAAACCATCCGAACACTTTGTTGAGCATCCAGATCAGGAGTAAAAATCTGTCTTAAGATAGTTATGTGCCCAGGACACTAGCAGATACAACAAGCAACAAAAATCTCTTTTTCAAAAGCATTGGAGAACGTCCATGCCCTGCTCAAACAATCCCACTTTGGTATAGGCATGGAGATGCTATCAAAGGTTGTGGAGTTTGGCTTTACACCTGCTCTTTGCATTTGCTTGTAAGTTTATAAAGCCATTTCAACATATCCATACTATACAGAGCCTGCAGAAGTAGACACAAACACACCCCTCTCCAGCCCCAAAGGCACCCATTGCAATACTATCAAGATAATATGGCACAACACCCCCACCCACAGAAAGTGAAAATACAGGTTGGTTACAACATAAGATTCGATACATTTGTAAGAGAAACAATCTTCACTTCTGCTTATGCTTTCATGTCTAAAGGCTTGCAGAGGTAGCCCTTTTACCACTTTGGAGCAAAAGCATGGCATCTTCCATCATACCCAAATGGCAACATGCCTATCCAAGAATCAGGTGCTTCCATTCCTCTCGTCACCATTGCATATACAATAGCCATCTCCCTCTACAAAACCCCAGTCAGCAGCTCATGAAGCAGGCATTTCAGCTGCAGCTTGTAGGTGTGATAATTCCACAGAAACCTTTATGCCTGCCAAATTAGTGACTCGTTGAAGAAGCTCACATAATTGCAAAGCAAAATGTGCTTCAGGAATATTCTGATATGAAACAGACCCACCCCTATGAGATCCTCTTCCATGAGTTACATCGTAGAACAAGCAAGGTCTCAGTAGAGAATCTTTGCAAATACATTTCATCAGGTCTCCTGGTAACACTCTCACTGTCACAAAGTCGATTTTGATAGAAATATCTTGAAGGAGAATCCCGAATTTGAGGATGCAGTCGATACTGAACAGATAACAACATAGTTGGATGACCTGCTTGTTGGAGGCGCTCACGAAGGCTTCTACTATACTGCAACGTGCCTGCTACCTGGCTATTTACTGTGCAGGCCGTGCTGAGGATCCCCGACCAGAACACACCCCGCAGCACCCAATGAAAGTGGAGGTAACACGCCTACTAGCTGCACGGCCTAGAAAACGTGCCAGAGAGAAAAAATGCCCATACGCAGAGGGGAAGAAAGCAAAAGAAAGAAGAAGGTTCGTAGGCGGGTAAATGCAGAGGAGCAGCTCGAAAAAGGGACAAAGAGACACTCAAACACGTTTCCCTCCTTCCAACGCCTACAGCCCCAGAAAAAACGTGCCTAACACCCACCTATACGCATTGAAAGAGAATCCAAATGAGATCAAGGTGCAGAAAATCGGGACTCCACCGACTCCCGTCTCCCTCATGCAAGGACAGAAAAAACGCGGTGGTCAAAAAGTCTGCAGGTTGGGTGGTTGGGAGGAGGCCAAGGTGGCAGTGGAGGGCAGGTGGCAGAAATGGAAGCCGATGCCCAACGGGCATTACATGGACACAAGAACGCCAAGTAAATTTGATGTGTTTTCATGTCAGATTCCATTTGTATTTTTTGGATGTTGCACTTTTTTCTGTCGTGAAATAGTTATTTGGGGTTAAAGAATCCAGTTAAGATGAGATGATTCTGTTGAAAGTCAGTCCAACTTCCCCTGAAATATTCTCTTTTTTTGCAGATAGCCTAGCGGTCATTATCATTGCCATGGGTTATAGGTCAGATATTATTGATGAGACAACGGACTACAAGTCAATTTTTTTCGCAAATCTCTTATAATCTTAATTTTTTCTTTGGTAAACATTCTCCTATTGCATGTACATGCCACGAATGAGGGGTAGCCCTTTTGTCAAAGTCACCTGGGATTTGCACCTGCCCTTATCCATAGGGTTGCGCCACACTGAGTGAGTTGGATTTGGTATTTTACCTGATTGGGATGCTTTATCATGTCTCTTGTGGAGTCGAACCTTTGGCTATGCCTTGAAAACCCCCATTGCTTTCACCACCTCAGCTCAGCTCATTTGACAAAATTTGCTATAAACATTAGAGCAGAGTTTGTAAAGGACATGTGGGTGGCCTTGGGTCATTGAAAATTTTAGGGTAAACATTAGAGGAGACCTTGTGGAGAACGTGAAGGTGGGCTTGGGCCCTTCACATGATTACACTCTTTGGATGGCTCTTTCTTTCCTAAACCATCATCCAAAAAAATGTGCAAGCCATTGCACAATTTTAGCTCAAATCCATTTAATTACTGGTCTGCAACACATTGATGGGCGTGAGTCCCGAAGATGTTATGTTCACAATGATGTGTTTTATTTTGGATTGGATACAAAAACATTGGGAGTGCTTCCATTTTGGAGTGCTCCCATTTCATGCATGTCTTGCAATTACTATAGTCTATGAGAACACATTTTCAACATTCTTTTGAATATTTCACACGCCTTCCAAAAGGCTTTACTATCAATCTTTTCCATTCACTTGACATTCTTTTCTTTTCTATGTTCAAAGAAATAGTGGACAACAGTATAGATGAAACACTATCTTATAGAATATTTTTTCCACAAACCAAACAAAAGGATTACAAAAAACGATATCAATATTAAACCCCATAGTTGCAACACATTCAATTATTTCAAATTCCAATTTTACGATTTCGAATGTTGCATATATATATGTATTACAAAGCAAGATGTTAAAAAGAAAATTTCCTTTCGCATTTCTTCAAATGTTTTGCACATACAATTTTGATCTTCACATCCTACCAATCATCATCTTCGGCAGTATTTGCCATATCGTGGCCTTGTTGTATTATGTTTCTTTATTTTTCTATAGAAGCATTTCAAAGATGGGTAATCTATATTTCATTAATCCATCATAGGGACAAGTGACTCTTTCTTTTGTTTTCAACCTCCGAAAAGTCAATTTTGCTCAACTTTGTAGGATTTGGTGTTAGGAAATAATTATTAGTGTTCACATAATTTACTGTGTGGTAAATACTTGTGTATTTAGTAAATGTAAATGTTAGTAGTTAGTTATATTATTGTTATATAAACAATAATATATTATTGGTTGGAGTTGTTTTAACAACTCGTATGATTTGAGTTGTGTATTGTTACGTGAGTAAAAATCACAACTAAATAAGGGTTGAGTGGTTATAGAAGCCTTAATAGGCTTCCCTATTTATAGGATATGTGATTCCTATATATTTGTAAATCTAGGATGAATTAAATTGATAAAATATAGTGATTATTATTACTTTGTATTTTCCTTCGGCAATCCAAATCTCTATATTTGGCATGACTCTAACAAATTGTGATGAAAATGTTGAAGAAGCAGCAGAAAAACCATTTGAAAAACTAACACAATTGTGATGAAAATGTTGATGTTTTGTTCTTGTAGATTTGGTTGGATTCCTTTCATAAATTATTTTTACTTCTAAACATTTTGGATTTTCCCCATTTTTTGGTTTGTCCCCTTTAAATGTAATTCACACTTATGCGTTCAAGATATAGACGATATAGTGAACCACAATGCCCTTCCCCTCCCTCAAACCCCTTTTTAACTACCCTCATCCTCTCCCTCTTTTTCACTTCCTCAATTTTCAAATCTTCGCCCCATCCCCTTTGGCATTTCCATCATACACTCCACATACAATTGCTAGTTATTAAATTTTCAAAAGTATGTATGATTTGTAAAGAGTTGTAAATTCTTTCTATATTAATTTATTGATTATGATTATTTTAAAAATATAGATTCTTGGACTTTTTGTGTTCAATAGACAAGTTTTATATATGTGAGGCCAAGATTTTGAGGTTTAAATTTGATAGCCACTTATGTTTTTAAAAAGAATTAAGTGATGTCAATTTTATTACTATTGGCCTTCAAATTATGAAAAATTGTAGTATTATATACAAATAAAAAGTCGAGATTATTTATATACCAATATAACAATTATATAGATGTATATGAAAAACACAAGCATATTCTAAGTAACTTGTAAGATGAAAGAGATGGTTATCTAAAAATTGTATAAACATTTTATGGATAAACACAATCAAAATGTATGAGGACTCTTGACATTTAAAGTTTGAATCTCCTATGATAAACCTATGTCACTTTCCAAATGATATTACAATATTGATGGTCCAAATCAACTAAGCACTTATGTCGACATACAAAATATATTCAATATTCAATCATTTATTCATATGCATCATCAAAGATCTTAATATTAACAACTGAGATAAAATCTTTAATATCAATGACCAATCTCGATATCTTGACTCATACATATGCATGTTCCCTCACTCGAGATTTAATGATTAACGAATTAGATTAGTTGATGAAGATCAACAACCAATCTTTCAAAATTATATCCCTTTGTTCATAGTGCATTCATTTCATACTACAAGATTGGTGGCAACGATTAAACCATTGTACATGTAGGGCCTAAATTCAAGTATAGGGATTGCAATTTTTAACCTCTACGCTCGTTTACATGTTTTCCATGTTTTAGCCATATAATATACTTGTAAAATTTTGATATTATTGTGTCTTCATACCACCATATTTGAACTATGACTGTCATTTTCACATAGATCTTTATGAATGTTATATAATATATTGATATGCATAAAAATAAATTGCACCTATAAAATAATACTATAAAATTGGGACAATGTCACCTTTCTCTTTCAAACAAATCTCCAACTTTCTCTAGGACCGTAAGTTTAGCTCCCTTAAGAAGAAGAGGTGTACCTAAATTTTCTCTGGTCCTCGATGATATAGATAATGTAGAATAGACCAAATCGTCAATATTCTATTATCATTATTATTTAAAACTATTCTAAAAATTATAGATTTGTCACTTTGTATGTTTTCTTCATCCTTTCTCAAGGGATGGTTCATTGATTCGTAGAAACCCTCTTCACTTTCCACTTTGCTTACATCTGCTCCTTTCCATTTTCTCCTTTTGTCTTGAATGTACTTTCCCTCCCTTCCCATAGGTGACACAAACCTTCAAAAATCATGTGTTTTGATTTGACTCTTCCTTTTCCCCTTTCCCTTCTCCTTCCCCCTATCAATGTATGCATTTCATCTTGATGCAATTGCTAGTAATTTCTAGTAATATTTATCTGTGTTGTATATTTTGTAACTTTATTCAATGGAGAGACACAATTTTATTATTTTAGACATTATTGTTGCCCATGTATGATTGTAGATGTGATTTTTCTGCTAGACTTATCTTTGGGGATTCAAATTCGAATAAGAATAAGATCAAAATTGATTTACAATGACCTGTTAAAAATATATAGCTCTGTTTATATATATTTGAAGTTATGGGTGTCATAAAGATTTGATTTTGAGTTTATGGGCGTCTATATTTTGACTTTTCAACTTTTTTCAAGATAAAAAACATCCTATTTGTTCTCAACACATGTCAATTACATTTATGTTAGACAAGAATATAATCAATTATCATTATTCTCTCAGCTTTGTCAAATGCAAGTTTTATTTATAATTTTTAGGCAAGAATATAATTATTTATCATTAATCTATGAGCTTTGTCAGATACAAATTTTATTTGTTTTTTAGATCTTATAAAAGGGTAGCCAAAATGTGACGATTATTAAAATAGGTCTCCTAAAATAGTTGGTAAAACATCTGTAATCTTTTTGGAATGTTTGGTCTATAACTTTGCTAACTTGCATTAAAAGAACAAAATATTGATTATCTAATATGATTAAAAAGAATAGTTCAAACTACATTTCATGAATGACCTATGATTTTCCTATCATAACAAAAACAAGTTTCTCAAATGTAAGCCGTTAAAAACTTGACTTAGATACATAGTAAACCACCTTGAAGTCTTTGTTTGAGGTTGCTTGCACTGTTAAATGTGTATGATATACAAGGGTTATGATATGGAAAATCCTACACTATATAGAGGATTAAAAATCATTAATGTTAAAATTAAATTTTAGAACTTTTACAACATAAACATATAGTAAAACATAGAAATTCACTTTTAAACAATTAAACCCTACTAACATTTTGCATGAAATAAATGATTACAAATCAAGCATGTTCAAGTATTATTTTGGTTTACAATTCAAAACTTGAATCAAATCCACAATAAACCACCTTGAAGTCTCCTTGAGACCAGCCAAAGCCTTTCAACCATCCTCAGGTTCTGCAAACTGATTTTAAAAAGTGTCTCTCCCTACTCGTTGGAAAGATTATTAAAAAATGCAATTTCATTTCATATCCATATATTGATATTCTCGGTTAGCAAATGTGTTTGTTGACTTCATCCAAATGGAGTGTTATGAATATTTTTCTAATTCTTAAGCCCCTTGTTAATGTGGAAGCAGGGAAATTATTACTCATCCATGGAATTCAATTCACATGCAAATATAAAATTACATTGCGTTGAATGTCAACTATACTCGGATTCCACAAATTGATTTTAAAAAGTGTCTCTACTTGCACGTTGGATAGATTATAAAAACTAATTCCAATTTCATTTCATATCCATATATTTGATATTCTTTGTCAACAAATGTATAAGTTATTTAATGTTTATTTATGTTGCGTATGTTACAACCTTCGTTAAAACTCTCCTCGAATTAAGACACATTATTGTTGCTTCAAAGTTAAATATTACTTATGGACGTGTTAACCATTATAACCTTTATTGACTTTAAATAAACATTAAAGCATTAATGTAAGACTGTTTGCCATGTGGAAATGTCAGGTTATTATCAAAAGACTCGTCTATATTTTACCTCGCTAAAAATTAAAATACACACGATGAACCACGTAGGCACATTGCACTTTGAGGTGTTTGCTTACGAGACTTTTGTATGTTTATGCTGAAAGGTGATTTACATTGCAGAAGGCATGGTGGGCATCTAACACAGTTGCACATGTCAACGGAGGATAGGTAGCGACAAAGGACGACAAAGCACGACGCATGTTGAGTCATGGACTTCATGTGGTTGACATTAGCACCCATTACACCTCCACCAACCTTACTAATATTTGCTTCTTTTCCATTATTGCATCCTCAGACCGAAAAAATCAAATACCTAAATCAACACTATTCTACCTCTCTATTTCTTTCCCCTTTCCACATATCATTCCTCCACCACATCCCTTTCGACATTAACATCACATTACTTAAAAACAATTTTTGCAGTCATTATGGTCAAATTGTTCCCTTATGTTTTCGTTATCTTGTAATAATGAGGACACCTCTTCATAATAAGAGACGCCCTCTCTTACAATAGAGCAAAGGTATATAGACAAAAGCGACTTGTCAATTGAATTTTTTGTACTTAATCCTTTAAGAAAGTGTCATTTTCAAGTGATTTCCGCAAAGATTAATCGTAGGTATGTAGCCAAATGTTTCGAACGAGAGATCTCATTTTGCGCCTGATATACGATCGAATAAAAAAAAAGTCGCTGAAAATGGCCACTTTTTAAGTCGAATGCTTTGGATATTTAACATTTATCACTTTTTCACCCCTAACATTTTAACATTTCCTCGAGGATCGCGATTCGCGAATGCTTTGGACAGTTAAATATAATATAATAAACATAAACATAAATAAATTTACAGTCCGTCAATGAAATCAAATGCTTTTCAATCAGAAAATGGAGCAGAAGAGAAGTTTTGGGAAAATCCACTTTGACCTCGTCGCAGTGCTTCCAAATATAGCGGAACGCGAAGTTGCTGATTTAGCAGAACCCCGGCCTAAATTCAGCGGACACTCAACGGACTTCATTGATGTACAGCGGTTCAGAGGGGCCAAACTCCTCCATCCTCTGCTCGTCGGCGTCTCTTTCACGCACAAATTTTCCTTCACCGATTTGGATTTCTGTTGAAAATTGACAGTTTTGAGCTTCATATTCCCAAACATTTGGCCCTGCTGGTAATTACAGGAAACCGATCTCTTCAGAAAAGAGTTATCCGCCCGATTATTGTTGGGATGCCCTACTTGTTTGAGACGGATGTCCTCCATCTTCATGGGTGGTGTTTTTATCAACCCCGAGGTTAATAATTGCTGCCATTTAAGTCCTGTTTTACTCGCCGAAGAGGGCGACTTTGATTTCCTATTTGCCTGCTTGGATGTAGAAGAATCGCCGGTTGAAGTCGCCAAATTACCCTGCTGTAGAGTTTTGTGAGAGGCAAAGTAACAACCCTTTGTTTGGGAATCCGTTCTCCATGCCTGCACCTTCTCATTTAACAGAAGGCGATTTCCATGGGTTGAGTTGGATTTACTGTATGGAAAATGTGCGAGAGGAAGAAGACGGCCTTGATGAAACAGATCGTCCGCCGGGCAAATGTTATACGCCGTCGAGCTAGATCGGCCCAAGTCGAAGTCGAAGTCGAAGTCGAAATCATGGCGGTGTGAAGATCCCAGGTTCGATTCCGGTAACGCAACCTCCCTTTCCACGGGCAGCCCAACGCTTCGGTGAGCCCCTCGTTCCGTAATGAGGTCACACAAGGAAAGAGTTTCCTCCTCGTCTTCCTCCCATCGCGTGCACATAGCTGCGTCTGGGGTGATCCATAATTTGTCCGTCTCAAAATTGATTCCGAACCCCATATCTCTTTGATATGCCCGAATCGCCCAAAGCTGTGAATCTTTTTAACAGAATTTCACACCAGTGGAGAAATATGACTGAAATTGAAATTGAAATTGAAATTGTTCGGACTCCAACAGAAATAACAGTAAAAATAGGCAGCAAAAGAGGAGCAGTTTTCGTAGTATTGGGTTTTTTGAGAAAAGAACCGGCTGGCCGTTATAAACTCAGTTCTCCCGTGTATATTTACACATGGGGAGCGAGGTTGCAGATGGAAATTTCTGTGAGCATATTTTAATGCCAAGTGGTCTAGAAAAACCAAAATTTCAAGATGTGGACTAGAATTTCTCAGTTTGAAGTGAGTGCGTCAATTGTATGGTCCACTGTTCCAGAAGGAAAATATGATTAAATTATATATGGATAGTTGAAAGCTCTATTGGTAAGTGTCAAAGTGGTCAAGAGGGATGTTGTAAAGAGGAAATGATGATAGTTGATCGCTTCTAGAATTCAAAGGCCGCGGCTGCTTTACCAATTCAACGCAATTCCACGGAGAGCCGTGCTTGTTTAAGCAACATGTTCTCTAGTAACCCACGCAATTTTTACTAACCCTTTTCCTTAATACTTACTGCTCAATACCTGTCGTCCTCTCTCAGATCCTTCTTGCTCTTCCAGATTGCGGTTTTTGTAAAAGTGTGTTGAATGTGGGGTGGGGCAGAGTCCAGAGAAGTTTCATGGGTGTTTGATTGCGTGTTCAATTGTTTATGTATCTGCCAGTGCCTGTACGGTTTCTACGCTGGCAAATGTAAACTGGGTTAGTTTGGGTTTGGTTCGCACATCTGGTCGAAAATACTGCAGGCCTCGATTCACCAGTATACCGCAGACATATTCACATTTTCTTCTGCGCATGACGGGATTTTACCAATCTGTTCTCTCAAAATAATCCCAATCACGCTCTACTCGTACCCATTTCCACCATACATTGCTTCCTCGCGGAAATGGTGAGTATGTTCCTCAATTCACCCAAAACATGCAAAGTATCCAGAAGAAGTCTTACAAATTAAGAGACCGATTTTTAATCCTCCAGCTGCTAATAACAAGGAGAAAATGGAAGCATCATCAGAATATGTAGGTGTTTGCGGTTTACAAAAAGGATGTAATGTCAATGTTGTGGCACCTTCCATTTTGGATCAGATAAGGGCTGCGTTATTCAATGGTTCTGAGCTTTGTTTTTTTTATTAGATTAGGTAAAAAACTGGGATGGGCTTCCTGGGACCGTACAAAGATAAAATTCCAAGCCTTGTAATCTGTTTTATGTTGTTTGATTTATTATTCTGTGGTCGGCAGTATATATAGGTTTCAAAAAAACTAATTTTCACCTTTTTAATGACCAATCACAATAAAACATATTACATTTTAGATCATTTGTACATAGTTTTTTTAAAATATGTATTTATTTGATTTTTTCAAAAAGTAGATTCTATTTTTCTATTGGCTGAAAATAAATTATAAGCATCTCAAGTTTTTTTTATTAATAAAAACAAGAATTTTCAAGTTTTTTATATACTATACTTTAAACATTATAATTACAAAAATATTAAATTATTGTAATTAATGTATCAAGTACAACATTAAATTTTCACTTTTTTAATGACCAATCACAATAAAGCATATTACATTTTAGATCATTTGTATATAGTTTTTTTAAAAATATACTATACTTTAAACATTATAATTACAAAAATATTAAATTATTGTAATTAATGTATCAAGTACAACATTAAATTTTCACTTTTTAATGACCAATCACAATAAAGCATATTACATTTTAGATCATTTGTATATAGTTTTTTTAAAAATATGTATTTATTTGATTTTTTCAAAAAGTAGATTCTATTTTTCTATTGGCTGAAAATAAATTATAAGCATCTCAAGTTTTTTTGATTAATAAAAACAAGAATTTTCAAGTTTTTTATATACTATACTTTAAACATTATAATATCACTTTATGATATTTTTTGCTTCCAATTTCTATTTATTACTATATTTACTCTACATGCATTCCAAATTGTTGCAAATATTGACATGCTACTACAATTTACATAGTAGTCTTCACAAAATGAAAGTGTGGTTATAAGCCTCCCACCATACATCAACATATAATTTGCAACTGTGAAGAAACAAACTAGGGACTTAACTATATTATATAACCAATTGTTCTATCATAACTTCTCGCCCGACTCTTTACGCATACTTGCCACCGTAAATGCAATCGACCGCGTGGTCCACAAGCAACACCATAACCTCTTCCTCCACTAAAATGCACCTTCATCGGCAGGATTTGCCATTTCATGGCCTTGTTTGTTTATTTACTTGTATAAACAGTGGTAGCTACACCTCAAATCGGTGTAGCCGCCTTTTGCATCTCTTACCACATAAATAAATAAATGTGACAATTTGGTGTTGCGTTGTTTTTGTGGATTTATGAAAACTATAAAATAGTTTATTGAAAATAATTTATTACTACGCTTTTTAATTTAGATTAATATTTTATTTTATTTTATGAAAAAAATCTTATATTATATTAAAATGTAACATGATATAAGATTTTCTAAACAATAAAAACGGATGGTATGAGAGTACGCCCTAAAGCCACAAACACACAAAACTAAGCCAAGCAAAACAACAAAGCAACAGCTACATGGGGGTCCGAGGAGAACCAAAAACAAAGTTACTCAAGTCCAATGGATAATGAGAAACAAGAGTGTCAAAGCACCCATTTTCTCTTCAAAACACGTGACAACAGTCCATGGCACCTATTGGGGTGCCAGGTCGAGCGGAGGATCAATGCACGGGCTATCTTGAGTGGGATCAAAATCAAAAGACTAGGATACATGCGTTCGTTTGGCACTCGCTGCTAGCAGGGGGAAACTCAACAAACATATCTTCTAAATTTCCAAGGTGAGAGCATTCTTTGACTTCTGGCATTGCAAATGACTACTAGCCTTTAGGCCGCGAAGAAACCCCGTTGCTCTTCTTCTTTTTATTCGGGGGTAAGCCTCCAAGATGCCCATTTTGATGGCATAACCGACATCAAAGGTCGTGTTCTCATAGTCAAGGACTTGTATCCATTTGAATCCATCATGGATTAACTCCAACTCTTTTGGAAAACCTTTGCTAAGATTCACCTCAATATAAATACATGTGTAGGAGAACAATCCTTGCTTGGGTCATTCATCATCCATCTTAATGAACTAACCAAGAGTGTCACTAATAACAACATCAACCGCAATGTGCCAAAAGGAGAGAGGGAGATTGGGGAGATGAACCCAAACCTGCATTTTTGAAACAACCATATTAGAAGGATCAAAATCCAAAAACCATTGAGTAATAAAAAGGCCAGCCCTACCCCAGAACCAAGGACCTTCATTAAGAATCCGTTGACACTCTATCGGAGAGAAGAAACAAACAATAAAAAAACCTTTGTGCACAACTGAATCTCTCAGTCACAACGCCAAGTAGAAAAGATCCATTGATGCAGATCTTTAGTCCGAGGTCTAAAGCCATTAAACCAACAAATAAGGGCATAATATTTAAGAGAAGAGATTGATTCGGTTACCTCTGAGAATGACAATGTAACTACCAAAGAGGTTGTGGATTTTTCCACAATATAAGGCACATCTGGAACCCCAATAAAACCCTGTCTTTATTTTCTTGCTGATGAAATCTGCTCCGGATTACCAGAAGCGAGCGCCACAAAGGATTTTGCAAGTGAAGAGGTAGAGCCGCCACCCACACTATGAGACCTGCCACTGCCACCATCATTGCCATTGGCCTGCACCTACTTGCGTGAGTCATTAGGGTTTGAAACCATTCTTCCGTGTTTTTCTTATTTGGAGTTTTCAGAGTACTTCGCTTTCACCTATTTTTCAAAATAGCTAGGACAAAATTTTATTCACAATTAACATTAGATTGATATTTTAAATACATAGTTATTCAAAATCAAGAGTATTTATGGTTTGTAAAGAGTTGTAAATTCTTCTTATATTAATTTATTGATTATCGGTATTTTAAAATATCATATTTTCTTGTCCTCTAGTTTTCTTGAACTTTTCTATGTTCAATAGACTAGTTTTTATATTTGAGGCCAACATTCTCACGTTTAAAGTTGATGCCCACTTATACTTGTCAAAAATAATTAGGTGATGTCTTTTTTTAGTATTGGCCTTCAAATTGTGCACAATTGTAGTATTGTATACAAATAAAAATTCAGTATTGTGTGTGTGTGTGTGTGTGTGTGTGTGTGTGTGAAAATGACAAGCATATGTCAAGTTTGCAAGATGAAAGAAATGGTTATCTAGAAATTTACAATGGATAAAAACAAACAAAATGTGTAAGCAACCGTCAAACTTAAAGCTTGGTCGACACTAAATGAAATTTTAATGAAATGTGTTACGTTTGAGCCTTGACTCAATGCTTCACCATGAAGTTAGTGCTCAAAATTCTAATCGTTGAATCATAATTTTAGCCTCATTTAAGAGTAGGATAAAAGTGCAAAAAAGTGAGAGTGTCGTCTCTACTTGCCTATGATTGGTTGAATCATTATCTTAACCTCATTTAAGAGGAATACAAAAGATACACAAAAGTGGCAAACATCGGCTACATGGGAATGAGCTCAAACGAGAATTCATTACTAGTGGTATATAGGGTTAATATATAGCCACATACCAAGACTACTAATGAATGCGAGATTATATTTTTAAATAACAAAGATTATAGAATTATAATTTAAGCAATTTTAAATGTGATCCTAGTTAATCACACAATGTTAGTCCTAGTGGCACTTCTGCATCACCTCCATTGACATATAATGGTATATTAGGTTTATATATTATTATAGATTAAGCCTACTTGTCAATATGTGATTAAGTCTTTCAATGAATGAGAATATTAGATTTGTAGAAGAAATTCCAAGATGAAAAAAATCTAGTTTAGACTAGTAAGACATGTATTTAGAGGCATTTGAACAAGATTTGTTTTATTATGAAAGTGCATAGGAGGAGAATGTAATGCTAAGGAAGTAAGCATATGTACTCATCTTGTAAAGATTGAACGATTAATATCACACATAACTTCATCTCTATACACATCAATTTATAAATTATATAAAAATTGTTCATTCCCCAAAATCTAATGACCCTTTAGCAACCAAGATAACTTATATAGATCTTTATGCATTATCCTCCAAAAACTAAATTTATCCAACATTTATTATAAAACAACATTATCTATATAACCACTATCTAAGATTAACTTACAATACTCAAGCCTCCTTGATTATAAATCATCATAAACAAGTTATTCCTCTATGGTGGACTATTTTCCTCTTTTGTAGGTTTCAAAAGAACATTTTTCATCATGTGTACTTATCTAGTTTCAAGTTTGGTGTGATGTAATAAATCAGCACTTTCTCCATCAGTTTGCGCAATACACACATTTGAGTTATTTCACTTACTTCCATCATTATGCACAAGTGGACACTCAAAGGCTCTATTTCTATCTTCTTCATGCTCAAACAATGTTCCAATTAATTCACGTCCTTCGACTTGATGTCTTCCTATGAAACCACCTCTACTTTTTTTTACGGAATCATTACACTATGAAGTGCTTTCCTTTCCTTGCACACTTGTTCCTCTTCTACTTTCTTGTCCATGTAATCCTATGCAAACTTTCATTTCCTTCTAATTGTGTTTTATTGTATGTGTTCTAGGCTATTTTCTACCCTTAGCACACATTGATGTGCTTCCTCAACAAAATGTATTTTGATCATCCCAAAATCATCTTGATTTCCACCCAAAATCCATTCATATTTAATGTAAAATATTTGTGTATCATCTTCAACATGACCATTCTAACAATTAGCTTGTAAAATTCATCCATGTAATCACTTGCATTCACTTGGAATTTGTCTCAAATTTTACAACTTCTTAATTAAACTCATGGTAATACTTCAAAATGAACTTTCCCTTCAATTTTGCAATAAATATATTCCATGTATTAATATGAGCTCTTTTCCCTTGCACAATATTTCACTTTTTACATTCTCCCACAAAAGAGATGCACGACCTTTCTATCTCATGTCAATAAAATTGTTTTGTCTCGATCTTCTAAGTTTCCATAGTTATAATATTTTTCTAACTTAACTATAGTGACGACAAGGTACATAAAGGGCTCTACCGGGTACTCCTCAAGCCTGTCATTTCCAGATTCAATGCAATGAAATCACTCAAGAACAACTCAAGTTTCATTAACTTAAAATCCTTACAACATCTACAATTGTTTTCCCTTTATGGGATAGTTACAAATCTACAGAGCTAAAGGGGTGATGAATTGAAAATCTTGGACGTGTGATTCAAGTCCTTCAAAATATATCTTTTTAAAAGTCTCGGAAAGCCCTCAAAAATTCCCTTAAACATGGTGCTAGGAAGCTATTTATAGACTTTTCCGGCCCATTCAAAATTTGAAATTCCTTCCAGAACTCTCTTCTAATCCCATTCAAACTTGAATTTAAACTCATATGCATTAATGGCAGCCAACTACCCCTGGTTTGGTAGTTGAGAGAAGTCTATCTAGAAACTCCACATCATTGCTAAGTTGAAATCCTTCAAACCCGCCACTCGGTCATTTTATGTCTTCAAGTAACTCCTTTCTACACACTCTATATTTTCTTTGTTAAAAGATTCATGTGCCCCTTATTTCATTTCAGGCTTAAGAATGGTGTTTGATTCTTTACACACCTGGTACGTAACTTATCGATCCCTTTCTTTGAATCTTACCAAAACTCCCGCACTTGGCTCCATCGTGTCCCCTAATGTAGCATATCCAAAATTTATATGCAATCCTTCCTTCTTCAAAGGTGTTTCGCATTGTCGCACACTATTCTTATGCACCCTAGTTACTTAGATGACCTATTTTAATTCTTGTATGTGCCACCTTAGCCAAAATTTCAAAATTGTATGCAATCTTTTGAATCTCCCATGATGTTCCTACATCAAACACCCCGTAAAACAAAAGTGAGCTCCATCTTAGGAGTAGGGCTTCGTGTATGGCTGTCGACCAAGCTCCTTTACGTGTATCTATGTCACATTTTATTTTGCACACTCCTTCCACTTCATCAAGTACTCCTTGTATTCCTTTCTACATTTCTTCTTTACTATCCTCAAGTCTAGTATGGCCTCAATCTCCTCATCCTTCTTATTTGGTATTTTCCTTCTCCTATATCAAATTGATTTTCTATCTCTAGTGTGTCTTTATCTAATTCTCTTACACGTTACTCCTCAACCTGGTGCACACTATTATCACCCTCATGGAACTCATATAATATGAGATATTTAATATTTGATGGACATCTAATCCCTCAGGAAACTCTAACTTGTACGCATTTGTCCCAATCTTCTCTACTACCTTATATAGTCCAATTTTATTTTGTTTCAAGTTGTTATAGGTTCTCTTGGGAAGCCTTTCCTCGTATAGGTGTTCAATCACTTGATATCCTTCCTCAAATTATTTGCTTTATGTGCCTTTTATCCATATGTTTCTTGTAACCGTGGTTACTTTTCTCCAATTTCTCACCCACCTTCTTACATAAATGTGCATATATTGTGCATATTATTTGGCCTCAAAGACACTTGTTATTTATGATATCGCATAACTTTGGAACTCCCTTTGGACTTGTCCCATAAAAATTGAAATGAGGTTCTCCATGTGCTTCATTGTAATGTAATCATTGTAATCAAACCTAGCTTCATGCGTAATATCCTCTTTCTCAAATAGTTCTGTCAAGAATTTTAGGCCATTTTGTCTACCCGACGGCCAAAGGGTGTTTTCAAGGTTGACTTGGTTTTTTAATTTTATTAGATTGTGCTAAAAATAAAGTAAAATATCATTAAAGCACATATAATTAATTAATGGATTGTTTAAGTTATTTTTTTAACTTAGGAAAGTGCATTTAAATAAATTAACAAATTATTTAATGTGCCTTCCTAGGCAAAAAATGCGACTTGCCTTGGGGAAGGGTCAAATAAGCCAAAAATGCAACTTGCTTGAGAAGGAAATAATTAATTAATAATTAATTATGCTGATTTGGAAAAAGTGTGACTTGCATCTTTGGAGGGTTTTTTGGATATAAGGAGAAAATGCGACTTGGGGAAAGGTATTCTAGATTATTGTTAGTTTCTCCCTACGCTAACTTTGAGCTTTTGCAGACAGAATCCAAGGACGAAAACCCTCTGGATTATTCCTCTTGTGGATGGAAACCCCAGGAGTAGTGAGAGGAGTTCCTATTCAAGGATCTTCATTGTATTCACAAGTTTTTATCATTTCAGTAGTTTGAAAGAGAAACAAATTGCAGCAAAGGGGCATACGCACTTCTTCTAGAGTGGGGTGACCTATTCTATAGTCGTTTTATGTAGTATCTGAGGTATTTTTCATGATAGATAATTATTGTAATTTCCAACATCAGTTATATATCAAATCAATTTGGTTTGAATCATTTATAGTGGGTTTTGGACAATCTTTATTATCAATCTATCTGCAGATTTATAATTGTATTGCCGTAATATTTAGCATCATAAATCATTATTAAATACATGGCTGAATTGTTCATGAAGAAATCTACCTGTTAAACCCTAGGCACCTTTTCTGTATTCACTTGGTTTGCAGGGTTTGTTTTATTTAATTTATCTATGCAATTGAGTATGGTGTTCTATGGATTCTTTTGATTTAACTCTACTTCATATTTGAGCCAAAGAAATATATATTTTTAAAAAAATCATTAAGGAAAAAGGGGTTTGGTATCTTTTAGTGGTATCAGAGCAATGTATCCTCCCAACCTGTGTGGGAAGGAAGCAGAGAGTGTATTAAAAATAGAAATATGATTTGAATGCATAACACAGAGAGGACAGTCCACATAGATACTACACCCGCAGATGGGCATGACTCGAAGCTGGTATTGTAGGAGGTGACAGAATGGAATTTTTGGGTGATAGACCAGAGAGTCCTCCTCGAGAGGAACATGCAGATCCAGATAGGGATTTCATTCAGATATGGCAGCCACTCAGAGGCAGTTGTTACAGACTATGGAGCGCATGGGCACTACCTTGGACAGGTTGGCACTAGATAGGCCGCGGGACAGGCACGGCAGGAGGGATAGATCCGTATCAGTTGCTAGTGGTTACAAGGATCACAAAAGCATCACCTTCAGAGCTTGGGAGTGTTAGGGGATCGCCACGCCGTGAGCGGAGGCATACTCATACAGATGAGCGGAGACACACTCATACAGATGAGAGGAGACCTACGCGGACTGCAGATAGGCCTATGCAGCCTAACTTCCTGCCTAGAGATGACCCACCGATATTGAGGGATGACCGGAAGAAGTAGCTTTTCCGATACTATTATGGCAGTCAGTGATGAGTGGAGGAGTTTACCGTAGCATGTGAGGGATGTATTTCCCTCCCACAGTATTGTGCTCAGAGGAGAGATAACATGAGGGATGGATAGGACAGAGGCCTAGAGCGCAACAGAACATGGATTTGCAGCAAGTTACCAATAAGGTAACCCTCTCCACTTTTGATGGTAGTGGAAAGATCAGTGCCAGGGCTTGGATTCACAAGCTCAACACATATCTTACCCTCAAACCCATGAGGGAGAAGGAGGCCATATAGTTCGCTACATTAAACCTTAAGGGGTGGCTTATGATTGGTGGCACCATGGGTTAGTTACATAGGGTCATGAGCTTCTACAGTCATACAGGGATTTCAGCGAGAGGTTGATTGTGAGATTTGATCGCAAGGATGTGGAGCTTTATTATAGGGACTTGGCATAGCTCCAACAGAGTGGACACGTTGATTCATACATCAACGAATTTCAGCTTGTAGCAGTTATGGTTCCAGAGATGCCTGAGAAGAGGGTGGTGATGTTATTTATAGAGGGCCTTCATGATAGGATGAGAGGATTGGTCAAGGCTCTTAAGCCTAGGACATTGCATGATGCCATCTAGATAGCATTGGACTTGGACACATCCCCCACTTCCTATCAGCCCACTTCTTATCAGCCCAATAAGAAGTTTCCCACGAGCTCCAGGCCATTTCAACACTCTACCGTTCCACAGAAGAGTGCACCACCTCCTAAGGTGGATCAGGAGACTCGTAATGAGTTGAGGAGGAAGAAGCTTTGCTTTCATTGCAAAGATCATTGGGAGCCTGGACATCGTTGCCTTGGTAAAGGCAAGGTGCATCTCATTGAGGTGATTTCAGATGGGGATGATGATCACTCGCCAGATACAGATGCAGAGGATGAGGGCAGTGGCCATGATGCACAGGGGGAGCAGCCCCAAGTAGAGCTTGGCGAGAGTGAGGCATTGGATTCATCCGATGTCACTATTGCTACACTCTCAGGAGTTCCTAGGTACCATCCCTTTCGGCTGAAGGGAGTGCTTAAGGGATAGTGGATTGTTTGTTTGGTTGACAGTGGAGCTACGCAAAACTTCATTGATGAGGGGTTGGCTGCGAAGTGAGGATTACAGGTTGAGGAATTTGAGGGGTTTAGTGTACGAGTAGTAGATGGATTTGCTATTAGTTGCACTAAGAGGATTCCACGGCTTAGTATTCAGATGGGGGACTACACATTGACCGATGACTTCTATGTTATTGGACTTGGTGAGATTGATACAGTATTGGGTATTCAATGGTTACAGTCCCTTGGCAGATATGTGCAGGATTTCTGGAGGATGGAGTTGGAGTTTATGGTGGATAAGAAGAAGATTGTGCTTCGACTCTTTCTGACGGTGGGCCTAGAGTTGTTTCAGCACGCAAGATGGAGTCTATAGTCAAACATGGAGAGGTTGCATGGGCAGCCTAGTGTTTCATTTCATCCAAATCTTCTTCAGACAGTGAGCAGCCTTTTCATATTGACATCCAAATTCATACCGAATAAACACGACTCCAGTGTTTGGTGACATTCCTCCAGGTAGACCACCAGATAGAGGGTTTGAGCATGTTATAGAGCTTGAGGAGGGTGCTAAACCCATGATGACTACATGCCTTATCACCATCCTAAGACATATAAGGATGAGATAGAGAAGGCCATTAGAGAGCTCTTGGAGATGGGACACATCCATCCTAGTTCTAGTCCCTTTGCTTCTTCAGTTGTTTTGGTGAAGAAGAAGGATGGGACCATGAGGATGTGCATTGACTATCATGCACTAAACAAGAAAACCATCAAGAATAGGTATCCCATTCCTCACATTGATGAGCTTTTAGATGAGTTGCATGGATCTATCTATTTTTCGAAGATTGATCTTTGATCAGGATACCACCAGATTTGAGTTCGGGATGAGGACATTCACAAGACAACCTTCAGGTGTCACTACGGGCACTATGAGTTCTTGGTGATGCCATTTGGACTCACCAATGCACCTGCTACATTTCAATCATGTATGAACCATCTCTTCAACAGGCAGTTGAGGCAGTTTGTGTTGGTATTTTTTGATGATATTATGATATATAGCAGGACATGGGATGATCATTTGAGGCATCTTGATGAGGTACTTAGCATAATGGAGACTCAATATTTATTTGCTAAGATGTCCAAGTGTGAATTTGGACTTACAGAGATATTGTATCTTGGGCATGTCATTGGGGCCAATGGGGTCAAGGTCCATCAGGAGAAGATACAAGCAATGCAGGATTGGCCACCACCCAGGAATATCTCTGACTTGTGAGGATTCTTGGGGTTATGTGGTTACTACCGGAGGTTCGTGAAGGGTTATTCTCAGCTGGTAGCTCCATTGACAAATCTTACATGGAAGGGGGCATTTAGATGGACAGATGAGGCACAGGTAGTATTTGAGAGGCTCAAGGTAATTATGAGCACTTGTCCAGTTTTGGCTCTTCCAGATTTCTCACGCCCTTCATTTTAGAGTGTGATGCTTTGGGATTGGGGATTGGTGCAGTTCTTATGTAGGATCACCATCCTATTGCCTTCGAGAGCAGGAAGTTGAGAGATAATGAGAGATTGTATTCCACCTATGATAAGGAGATGCTTGCCATTATGCATGCTTTGGCAAAGTTCAGACAGTATTTGGTGGGTGGAAAATTTGTGGTGAGAACCGACCACAACAACTTGAAATATTTCCTGGAACAAAAGGAACTCAATGAGAGGCAACAAAAATGGGTCAGCAGAATCCAGGCATATGATTTTGACATTGAGTATGTCAAGGGGACGAAGAATGTAGTGGCTGATGCACTTTCTAGAAACCCCATCTCACTGCCCTATGTTCTTTGAGCGAGATTTCAGCAGATTGGAAATCTCAATTGTTAGTTGAGTATTCCAAAAATACTTGGGCATGTGACATTATAGATGGAAAAATTTAGGATGGACGGTATGAGAAAATAGCTGATTTGATTTTGTATAAGGGTAGAATTTACGTAGTTCCTAAATTTGAGCTTAAGGAGAAGATTATGCATGCTTTCCATGATGCACCACTACAGACATCTAGGGTATTTTAAAACATACAGCAAATTAGAGAGAGATTCTCCTGGAAGGGTCTCAAGGATGATGTCTTGCGCCATGTCCATGAGTGTATGACTTGTCAGCAGAACAAGTCAGAGCATACTTTCCCATTAGGTTTGCTATAGCCATTGCCAATTCTGAAACGTAAGTGGGAAAGTATTTCGATGGATTTCATTACAGGTCTTCCCATGGTGTAAGGGAATGATCACATTTATGTAGTAGTTGATCGGTTGACAAAATATGCACACTTTTTCGCTGTCCCTACTAGCTTTAAGGCACCTCATGTGGTTGATTTGTTCTTCCGTCAGATATTCAAGTTGCATGGACTTCCAAAGAACATAGTTAGTGATCGGGATAGTAGGTTTATGAGCATATTTTGGCAGGAGATTTTCTGTTTGGTTCACACTAAGTTGACTCCTAGCACTAGTTATCACCCTCAGATGGATGGGTAGACAGAGATTGTGAACAAGTGGATAGAGGGTTATCTTTGTAACTATGTTGCAGGATAGCAGAAGGCATGGGTAAAGTTGCTATATTTATGTGAGTATTGTTATAACACCACTTACCATATGTCTATTGGTATGACTCCATTCCGAGCATTGTATGGATATGATGTGAGATCTTTTGTTGATTTGGCGTTTGGGGATAGTAGAGCTCCCAAGGCTCAAGAGAGTTTATAGGATAGTTAGGACATCCTTAAGGTACTTAAGGAAAATATTCAACGGGCCTAGAATCAGCAGAAGATGTATGCAGATAGGCACAGAGTGGAGAGAGCATTTGAGGTAGGAGACATGGTGTTTCTACGTCTTCAGCCTTACAGATAGAGTACTCTCAAGAAGAGTGGGGCTGAAAAGCTCAAGCCATGATTCTATGGTCCATACAGGGTGTTGAGGAGAGTTGGTGAAGTGGCATATGAGCTAGAGTTGCCTTCTGAGAGTAAGATACACAATGTCTTTCATGTATCTTGCTTGAAAAAGGCCTTGGGGCAGCACATTATTTCTTCTACAGAGTTACCACCCTTGGATGAGGAAGGGAGATTGGATTTAGTGCCAGAGGAGATCTTGGATAGCCGAGAGAGGAGATTGAGGAATAGAGTTATTCGGGAGTTCCTGGTGAGGTGGAAAGAGTTACCAATAGAGGATGCTACATGGGAGGGTGAGTCTATATTACAACGCATCCAGCTCTACAGTTGCTTGGGGACAAGCAATCTCGGGAAGGGAGGACTGTAATGTCCCTCTTTCTCGAATAGTTCGGTTGAAGACCTTTGGTCCGTTTTGTCTACCCGACGGCCAAAGGGTGTTTTCAAGGGTGACTTCGGTTTATTAATTTTATTATATTGTGCTCAAAATAAAGTAAAATATCATTAAAGCACATATAATTAATTAATGGACTGTTTAAGTGACTTTGACTTAGGAAAGTGCATTTAAATAAATTAACAAATTATTTAATGTGCCTTCCTAGGCAAAAAATGCGACTTGCCTTGGGGAAGGGTCAAATAAGCCAAAAATGTGACTTGCTTGAAGAAAGGAAATAATTAATTAAAAATTAATTATGCTGATTTGGGAAAAAGTGTGACTTGCATCTTTGGAGGGTTTTTTGGCTATAAGGAAAAAATGCGACTTGGGGAAAGGTATTCCAGATTATTATTATTTTCTCCCGGCAGTTAGCTTTGAGCTTTTGCAGACAAAATCCAAGGATGGAAACCCTCTGGATTATTCCTCTTGTGGACGGAAACCCCAGGAGCAGTGAGAGGAGTTCCTATTCAGGGATCTTCATTGTATTCACAAGTTTTTATCATTTCAGCAGTTTGAAAGAGAAATAAATTGCAGCAGTGGGCATACAGACTTCTTCTAGAGTGGGGTGACTTATTCTATAGTTGTTTTATGTAGTATCTGAGGTATTTTTCATGCTAGATAATTATTGTAATTTCCAACATCATTTATATATCAAATTGATTTGGTTTGAATCATTTACAACGGGGTTTTGGACAATCTTTATTATCAATCTATCTCGTAAATTTATAATTGTATTGTCATAATATTTAACATCATAAATCATTATTAAATACACGGCTGAATTGTTCATGAAGAAATTTGTCTGTTTAAACCTTAGGCACCTTTTCTGTATTCACCCAGTTTGCAGGGTTTGTTTTATTTAATTTATCTATGTAGTTTGAGTATGGTGTTCTATGGATTCTTTTGACGTTATCAATTCAGATTTGAGCGAGCAATATATATTACAAAATATATATTCAGTGCAAAAAGGGTTTGGGATCTTTCTCGCTTGTGCCAACATCATATCCCATTGTCCTAGTTTATCTCCTACCAAGTTACACAATAATTTTCCTATGCTTATATTCACCACTTATGTCTACCCATCAAGATATGGATGGTATGTCAAACTATGAGTCAATGAACCTCGCGACACGTGGCATTGGATGACATGATAGTCGTGATGATGCAATGCATGGGTAGTTTTATGTATACGGTGCATATTGTTGGGAAATAACCCTCACTAGAATATGTAGGTGTTTATGGTGTTAATTTTGTGGCTCCTTCCATTTTGGATCAAATCGGGGTTGCATTATTCAACGGGAAAGGGGGAAGAAACAGAAAAAGAAAAAGAAAACAAAGATAAAATAACTAGCTTTGAAATTTGTTTTATGTTGTTTGATTTATTTGTTTATTGTATAAACAGTGGTAGTTGCATCTCTGATCATTGAAATAACTTTTTGATCTCTTGACCACATAAATAAATAAATGTGGCATTTTGGTTTTGTGTTGTTTTTGTGGATTTATGAAAAACTACAAAATAGTTTATTGAAAATAATTTATTACTATAGTTTTTCAATCTAGATTAGTATTTTGAAACAATAGTTATTAAATTTACAAGATTATTTATGGTTTGTAAAGAGTTATAAATTATTCTTATATTAATTTATTGATTATGATTATTTTAAAATATCATATTTTCTTATCCTCTATTTTTCTTGAACTTTTTGTGTTTAATAGACTAGTTTTCTATATTTGAGGCCAACATTTTCAAGTATAATTTTGATGGACACTTATACTTTTCAAAAATAATTAGGTGATGTTAATTTTTAGTATTGGCCTTCAAATTGTGCACAATTGTAATATTGTATATAAACCAGCAATCACACGTGAGATGGACGATGTGAATGTCAAGGGTCGATGTACGACGGTTGTTTTTGAGGGATCAAAACATAAAATGAGGAATCGGGTTTCAAAAGAGGGGGTTTAGAGGAGGAGAAGCAATTGGGAGAGTATAGTATTGGGTGGAACTATTTTGAGGAAGAATCCTTTCTTACAAGGAGGAAGAAATGTAAGATGTACATATATTGTCAAATATTCGATGAAAAAGTGGGCACGGTGTGCAGGGCATCATGATAATATAGTCCGGAGATATCTTAGAAAGCAAGGTGTTTTTGGTTCAATGTTGAAGTCGACATATGTTAAAAACTGCATTTCTTTGTATTGAGGGTTCATTATGTTGTCAATTTCAAGCTAATATATGATTACGATTTTTCTTTAGAATTTAAGAATGTGAATAAGGGCTATGTAGCATTATTCAATCGGTAACTAACCTTTCTATTGGACAACATTATCAAATTAAAAATGCAGTGCACCCAAATATTTTACTACCTGCTCATATTTTTGCTTATAGTTTATATTCTTTAAGGGAGGATTGTGGGAAAATTAATTATCTGATAAGCTACTTCTAGCTCCAAGCCCATACGTATTGTAACAACCCAAAAATCACACACACAAACAACACAGTAAAAGACAGGATAATTTTTTTTTTGACTTGCTTCGACACATAACACGACACAACATGTCGTCACAAGGTTACAACCAACTCTAGGAACCACTTGTTACGGGATGACCACAAGGTCAAGCACGGAAATGTTCACACCCAAAAGGATAATACACTTTTCTTCTTTTTTACAAGACAACATAGAAGTCCAACGACGTAACACTCTAACACATAGGGCCAACCACAATGAGATATTCTTGAAGGTTATTTATTTTTAAAAAGACATCTTGCAATTCTTAGCTTACGTTTTTTTAAGGAGGCTCAAGATATGATTCATACAATTCATCTTACCAAGCTAAGTTTATTCTTTTGACACCGAATAATCATCCTTAAATCTTCTCTATTATGACATTTATTTGCTTAATTCGCTTATTTGGAGAAAGGGGGTATTTTAATTCCACAAGACCGTCTATTTACACTTACGCTACTAGGACTTGTTCATGCCCATATGACAACATGGGTTTGCGTTCAACAAACTCGGAGAAGAAAGACAAGGCACCTTGGAAAAAGGTTAGAGGGAGAAGGTTGAGTTGAAACATCTTCAAGACCTCATTAACTATTACCAAGATATAATTGAAACTTGAAAACTTAACCAGAATTATTAAAGACTTTACTTAGGGTTTACTAAATGAGTTTTATAAAAATAAAACAATTTACCATCCAATGGCTAAGAGATAGATTGTGTGGTTTCTAAAGTGTTATCTCCTGCTTATTAAATCTTATTATCTTCTAGAACAATCCATAGATTTCCGTTAAGTTCGTTTAAGAATTTCACCATGAAAGGGATAGTGTTCATGAGTGTAGCTAGGGATATCAAGTTATATAATGTTACTTAACAAAGGATAGTTTCATCTTTGATCACTTATGGAATTACATGCTCTCAAGTTGGTCACCTCTACACCAATTTATTTGCAATATAAATTTTAGTTTAACTTCTATAAGTATTAAACAACCCATTTTATTTTACTTATAACACACTATGACTAAGTATTAGAAAGATTTAACTCAACATTTAATCACAGGGATAAAGTTTAACAATATTCATTTACGAAAACGAAATAAGGTTACATCAACTCTTAGAATACCGATAGTCCATTAAGGTCACTCAACAAGTGGTAAACAAATTTTCTTATGTTTTCAATGATATATAGACAATTCAAGGTTCCAAAGTTAAGACGACATAATCCACGATACAATATACTAAGACATTGATCCTCTTCTAAATTTTCCACTAGATGTTATCAATAGTTGAACAATATAAAAAGGATTCATGCAAAAGAACTTCTCAACTGAGGTTGATGTAAAAATCTACAAGTCTATTCCTCATCTACTTGCAAAATCCATCTGCAACAAATTTTTCCACAAGAGTCAGTTCGCGAGAACTGAGCAAGATAAGGCTACACAAAACCACCATAACTATTATCTAACAATACCACGAAAAGGAAGCACTTTATTACAAGAATTGGTTCAAACCTCTAAACACTATCAACACATCAAGTTATAATAAAGTCTCCATCATGCCAATCAAGAAGGAGAAGCCCTTGTACTTCAGTTAGGATTAAAAGCAACGAAATTATAGCAATCGTATGAGAATGGCCCTTGGCCCTATAAGGAGAAAATAAACAATCTAGCAAAAACAAAATTCCCATCAAGTAAGTAATTAAACAATAATTACAAGATTGAGATTTGATATATAGACCAACCATCTAGAAATTTATCAAAGGTACCAACGCATAGGCTAAAATAATATATTTCTAAAAGAACAAAAGTTGATCGGCCCAAGAAAGGGGAACCACGGGTTCCAAAATTTAACACAAAAAGTCATGTATAATTGAGTTTCAAACCGGAAATCAAATAGAGTATACACACAACATAAGTTTCGAAGCGAAGGCAAAGTATACTAGTTTTGACCATTAACTACAAAGATTTTCCAATCATTCAAGAAGGGCCAATGTCTTACAAGCTAGTAGCAAACACGCGAGAGAAGAAGGGAGTTCCGTCAAACAAGAGTATACAATAATGTCATCAACAAATTTTATAACACTAAAGATTTGCAAACCTCTACAACAATTCTAATGTTTGGTTAATTTAAACTAAATTACCTATTTCCCAAAACAACAATATTTTAAGGCAAACCTTGGTAACACAGTCAACCGTCACACATGGATACAAACATAATTTCTAAGTGACATTATCAAAACAAAACCTTTCGCTATGAATCCATAAGACTATCAAATGAAAGATGAGTTTTTTTTCCCGAAGATTAATCACATTTAAGGAAATTTCCATCACAAAATATTAAGGTAATTACGTGCATAAAAACTAACCAATATTAATTAATAGCGTTAACACTACAAAGGAGAAATAATGCAAGTTAGGAAAAATAGAAGAGCGCCATCAACAACAATTCCGAGAGGGGGATTAGACCAAAACTATTCTAGTGTCAACGAGGTAATCGGATTCGCACAATGAACCTCAAGTTTAGTTTATCCGAAAAGCTAGTTATGGTTGTAGTTGATAGGGATGGTCAAGGTACTTCTTGAGGATGGCCTTAAAAGCCTAGAAAAAGATGAAAGATAATATAAGAGTCTAAACACACGAGATGGAAAACACATCGCACACAAACCTTTTCATTCAAAAGTTTTAATACCGAAACTCTAAGTCAAGCTAGCCCAAGCATTGATCACACTAATCCTACAACCTTCCTTTCTCGATGCCAAAAGGTTATCAAAGGGACTTACAAAGGAGCTAACAAAAACTTCAAAGACAAACTTGGGTGCTAGGGAGGGGCTTCATAGTTATCGTAAACTTACTTCCATGATATCGAAAATACTAGTTTGATCAACATAATAACTTGCAACTCGATCGCAGAGAAGAATTAATACATAAACAAACAGACGAAGGTATATCACTCGAGCAAGAGAAACATAACACCTAGAGGAGAGGGCACGCGCATCCTTTCGACCAACATACTGACAACGATAAAAGCTAAAACAAGAAGAAACAAGCAGAAGGGGAAATCTCCCATCATGACATCCAACTGACAAATCAATGCAAGGAAAAAGTAGTTCGATTTCGCAATAATTTTAAATAAAATAACAGTAGAAAAGTGTAGAAATATCTTGCCTTTTTTCTCCAGATTCAGAAGGTTTCATGGACACCGCCCGGAACAGCAACAACAATCCTCAGGTCGAATCTCCCCTTTTATAGGCTGGGCACTCAAGCTCCATTCTCGTCTATGCTTAGCCTGGGCAGAGAGCTCCAACGGTTCCAAAAACCCCAACAACACTTGCAGGCAATACATGAGCATCTGCAACTAGCCCTTCACCATCTGACTCACTGTTTGCAAGGATCATTCCAACTCCTCCGGCCCTTCTCACTTCAGCCCCCTTTTGTAACTCTGGGATTGCTTCCCCTATCACACATCACAATTTTCCTTTTCACCATTTTGGGGTCCAGAGACCTTTCCATGCAAAGGGAAGACGAATAGCTATCTCTACCATTCCCAACAGAGATGTCTCCAGCATAGATCAAGGGGACTAAATTAGACCCCAACGCCTTTCCACTGTACAAAGACACTCCCCTGACGATTTTCCCATTACCCAAAATGATGTTTGCAGGGAAATCCCTGTCTAAAGTCCCCGCCCCAACTGTTGTCACCCATGGTGAAAGATTGGTGACAGACGGCTCCACAGACCCTCGCTTTCAAGCTGCAGAAGTAGACACAAACACACCCTCTCCACCCCAAAGGCACCCATTGCAATAATATCTAGTTAATATGGCACAACACCCCGCCTACGTAAAGTGAAATCAAATCCACACCATCTTCAACAAAGCAAAGTATCAAACGCAGTAAAGTATGTCAAAATCATAAGAACGGACATCCAAAGATACCTTATATGTCATAAGCCGAGCTTTGGGTGCCATTCCTTTCACTATCCTGTAAAACCCGAATGAGGATGCATTTGATATCGAATGATAACAACATAGTTGACAACCCGTTGGTTGGAAGCGCTCGAAAAGGTTCCTACTATACCGCAACATGCCTCGCCGCCTCGCTACTTATCACATCAGCAGTCAGTTGCTGTGGATATCCGGCAAGAACACACCTCGTAGCACCCAATGAAAGTGGAGGTAACACGCCTGCTTCACTAGCTTGAAGCTTCATCTAAAACCACGCGCGCAGGGCAGAAGACAACAGGCAGACCACGAAGGACAACAAAAAAAATTGTTGCTTGATCAAACCTGAGTGAAACCAAACAAGGAAAACTTTCGAAGCTTTGTTTAAGGACTCTCCACCTTTTCAAATCAAGAGACACCATGAAAATCATCTATTTGCTCCCTGTGATTACAATCTATAGTGTACAGACTGGTAAAAGACCGTTGATCAAGGTTGAGGAGGTATTTGAGACTTGTTTTTCACCTTTTGAAGCTTGTGGACTGCTTAGAACGGCTTCAACACCTTCCATGGGTGTTCTTACCCATTTGAGATCACATAATCACCACTGTTTTACCTTGAAAATCATTCTTAGTCACACAGCTTGAAGACTCCTTCATGGTCCTGCTCGCATTTGATGCCAAGGAGATAAAGACCTTCAACCGAAGTTGCCACGAGACTTAATGAAGTGGATTGATACATTCACCTCAGCTGATCACATCGAGGACAATCACAGTTTGGAGGAGAGAGCCCTAACCACATTTTGAATCTTCAAGACAGTGCACTCAATAACTCTCACACAACTGTATACCAACTTAATGTTGTCCGCCACCAACCAGGGAGAAAAGGCGTTTCAACCACCCACACGCAGTCCATCCAAGGAAAATCTCACGCGGTCAGAGAAGGATATGCAGGCAGTCAATCAAGAAACCAAGAAGATTTGCAAATCAGAAATAATAAATGAAGTGTGGCCACCAGCAAGAAGGACTCCAACATGCCTAGAAAAAGGAGTTAATGAAGTGGCAGGTGGCCATCAAAGTTACTCCCAAATTTTCCAATAAAAGTTTAATCACCTCCACAATGGATATTTCGTAGAAAAGATTTAGCGTATTCCTTGCAAAAAAATTTTTTTGTATTTATAATTTTCGTGTTCCTTGAAAATTCCATATCGTGTTTCATTTATCCCATGTTGAAAAAGATAATGAATCTACACTCGTATCTTGATGGGAACATACAAATTTTTATGCACAATCGCTCATGTATGTATTATGCAGACTAAATTTGATGGTTGACCCTTTCTGAAATGATTTTATGATGGTTATTCAACCAACATCTCCCTTCATAGTACTATATTTTTAATGTTCGAATTTGAGAGTTTTTCATGTTTAGGTGTATCTATTGTGCTACAATAAATTACCCCCTTTAAACCTAACATCCATTAGCTTTCCAATGTTGAACTTTATAGATATCCTTATCTTAAATGAGGCGTAATATTAAGACACAAATACAATTATAACAATGAAAATACAATCATATGCTGGGAACCTAAGATTCAATAGATTCCAATAGAACTCTTTTTAACAAACGACATTAAGCATTCCATAGATCGAAGGCACGACAGACGAAAGAAGAAGAAAGGATGCTAAAAAAATAACTTCGCAAACAGGGTAAAAGTCACCTAACGATAGAAAAGGGAGCTCAATTCAGCATTCAATGACACGCACAGACAAGGACGTAATAAATAAAGTCGATGCCGACAGGGCATTACACGTATAGCCTTTTATATCATAATTTTCTAAATAATTTATTCTCTTGTTTATTTTCCTTTTTAGACTATCTTATGAAGAAGTCCACGGTTCGACTAGAGGAGTTTCAAAAATTTCTGCTATGTAACAATGAACCAATCAATCTAAATTGGTGGTCGTTGACCAAGCTATCATTTTATTCACCCTAAGATGACAAAGACTCAACAAATGAGCTACCTAAGTGTTTGCATGGACGGAGAGGATTTATTTTATTGATGTTCCAAGACAACTAATAGCCATGTCCGCTTCTTTTACCGCACATGTCGATAGAGGTTGAGCTTTCTAATAGAGACAACACTTTTATCGTAAAAAACTAATATTTATATAATGTTTCTTTTAAAAAAAAATATTTGATTGTCCAAATATATATTTTTTGATTAAAGGATAAACATTTTAATTTGTAGGATAAGTATTACATAATTTATATTGAATAAGAATTATTGACATTTTTAGATTTAGTATTAAGAATTGAGTATTTATTATATCAAATTTATTTTTATTTGGGACATTAATCTTACTCTCATCCCTTTTTGATATGGAGAAACTTTTACATAAATTATTTCTAAATGATTCGGACGATGACGTGAATAATGACAAATTTGATACGTATGTAGACATTGACATAGACGAAGATAAAAAGTTGTTGTCAGAGCTTCCATCGTAATTAAAAATAAAGTAACTGAACTACGTTGTGGGGAATCGGCCAACTATGGATTTTCATAAAATTTCATATTCAAATTGCGATTTCAGAAACCGCAACACAAAAAACCGGTTTAATGGAATAATATCTTCCTTCCTCTCTTTCTATTTTTAATCAAAAATACAGATCTAAATAAGTATCCTGTAGGGAAGTAATCTGCTAAGTCTGCACGGGAGAATTCATCATATTTACAAAGTATATCTTGAATTCGTTTGTCTCCATTAGAAATCAAGGAAGAAGATGAGAAAATAGCAGCAGTTCCTGTCCGAGCTAGGCTTTTGCTTGCCAACTGTTTTTAACTGCTCAAATTGAAATGCCTCCATCATCCATGTGTTATGGAACCTTTGTTTCATTATTTCCAAATATTTTCGTTTTTGAATCTTCCACAAAGAAGTTATAGTGATCCAAATACACGTGTACGTTAACTACTTCATACCTGGCGCACATTACTTTGTTTAAATGGGAAATAAAGTTATGGAAGTCATGTGGTCAAGAAATATTGAATCTACATTTCATAGAAAACTACATATTTGAAGACATGTTGTGTATGTGGAGGCATGCACGATTTGATGGTAGTCCCAGTGGCAGGGGTAGACCAACATCACAATAATACTATTCTCGTTAGCTGGAGACGTTTTCACTGTCGGATCATATTAAAATATTAATATGTCGACCATGTAAGGATTTCAATAATGACTTTCTGCATCTTGTCAGCTGTCAGAGGGGTGAGGGCTGAGCCCAACTTGTTAACGCCTTTGGCGCAATAATGAACTCCACCATGCACCTCTCCTTTCTCCTCATCATTTACTAGTGATAAGTTAAAATTACGCCCATCCTTTTTTATGTGAATGATATTTGTGCCATAATGGATAACCCTCATGTCATATTGCCAACTTCTTCCCAATAGTAGATGAAAAACATCCATTGACATCACATCACACAATACTTCATCGCAGTAATTTCCAATTTTGAACATGACAAGCATTTGCTCATTTACTGCAACATGGTGTCCCTTTTGTAACCTTGACACTTTGTATGGATTGGGATGTTCAATATTCCTCATCCCTAACTTCTCCACCATCTTACAAGAAAAAATATTGTCAATGTTTCCACCGCCGATGATCACTTTACAACACTTAAATCCTTCTGACTTGTAAATGGATCTAAACAAGTTATTTATCTGGCTTGCAGCCATTTTTTTGTATTGTCTTGATCAATACCTTCCTTATTATCAAGGCTTCTTCATACTCTAGTACCTCATAATGTTCTATAGATCCCACTGATTCTACATCTCCATGCTCCACATGAGTGCCAGCTTTCGTGCACGTACTCATGGCTTCACTTTGCGTATTTGGACATTTGAATGCTCGATGCCCGACAGTTGCGCACTTGAAACATGTTACGAAGAATCATCTTCCCCTTCCTCGACTGAATATATCACATCCTCTCGAAGAGTACGATGCTTCATTATCATGCACACTATTCAGGATGTCGTCTGCGCACTACTATGCCCTTCTTCCTAAGGTTGGTTATATCCTTGGTCACTTCCTCCTCTACCACGTATATCGCAGGTTCCTTTTCTAGTTGTGCTCCAAATTTTACATGTCAATGCTTCTTCCACCTTCAAAGCTAATTGGTAGGATTTCTCTACCATCTAGATGTGCAATAAGTTGAGTTATTCCTGAATTCTAAACCTCAAGCCATTGATATATCACTGACCTTCTTGTGATCGAATTCCACATGTCCATATCCTATTATGATCCTATAAAATTCCTCAGTGCAATCTTTCATCGACATCTCTTTCTGCCTCAAATTTTGTAACTTCTTAAATAAACTCATTTGGTAATCAGATGAGAAGAAATTGCTCCTCATTTTGGTGGCCATGCGATCCCAACGCCCTATCTTATCTTTGTCTCTCCTTTGTTGTTCATTTTTCACATCCTTCCTCAATAATGTTGCATATTCTTTCAACTTGGTTTCCGCTACTCTGACGCACTACATGGGTCGACTATCTCTTCAAACTCAAAGTATTCTTCCATACTTGTCAACCATTCTACAAATTCTTCTAGAACCAATCTTCCAATAAATGAAGGAACATCCATTTTAGGCCCATGACCCATTTTTAAAAGTTATCGGAGTAATTGTGCTTCTCCCATGCCTATGGCTTCAACCTCTTCTTGTACATATTCGATGACTCCTTCGTTATTTGCGCTTCTACCTACCACTTCACCTTCCCTCATGGAATTTCTTACCTAACTTGGCTCCTAAAGAACTTTTGCAATACATAAAATTTGAGTCTCGTATATAAAGTAGCGATTAAGGATGATTTATGTTGTCTTGACCACAATACATGAAGGGTTCTATGAAAGTATGAGGACTAACACCAGGAGCGTGTAGATGCCAACTCTTTGACAATAATTTGAATCTCAACATTTAAAATTTGAATCTCCTATGATAAACTTGTGTCACTTCCCAAATGAGATTGCAATATTAACGGTCCAAATCAACTAAACACTTTCATCGACATACAATATTATAATCAATAGTTGATCATTTATTCATATGCGTAATCAAAGATCTTAGTATTGACAATCGGGATTAAATCTTGAAGATCAACGACCAATCTCTATATCTTGACTCATACATAAGCATGTCCCCTCACCGAGATTTAATGATTGACGACTTAGATTAGTTGATGAAGATCGACAACCAATCTTTTAGTCATATATTATAACGACTCCAAAAATTCACACATGCTAACAACACAAAGGGGAATACAGATAACTTTTTTTTTTTGACTTGATTGACACAAAAACGACACAACATGTCGCCACCAAGGTTACAACTAACTCTGTGAACAACTCGATACAAGGATGACCACAAAGGTAACATGGAAATGTTCACACCCATTGAGGATAATTCACTTTTCTTTTTGACAAGACAACATAGGAAACCAGCACATAACACACTTACAGTTAGGGCAAGCCACAGTGAGAAATTATTTCAGGTTATTTATTTTGATAAAGCATCCTTCAATCCTTAACTTAAGTTTTCCAGGACTCTGGATATGATTCAAACAATTCCTCTTACAACGCTAAGTTTCTTACTTTTACACTGAAGAGAATTTTGCTTTAAGTCTTCTCTATTATGACCTTTATTTGCTTAATTCATTTATTTAGTAAAAGGGGTAATTTAATTCCACAAGGCCATCTGTCCACACTTATGCTACTAGAACTCGTTCATACCCTTATGACAACATGGGTTCACGTTCAACACACTTAAGATAAGGAATACAAAGCACCTTGGAAAAAGTTAGGAAGAAGGTCAAGTTGAATTCATCTTTAAAACCTCATTAGTTATTACCAGATTTAATTGAAGCTTGAGAATTTATCTAGAATTATTAAAGATTTTACTTAGGCTTCACTGAATGAGTTTTATAAAATAAAAAATTTTACCTTCCAATGGCTGAGAGATAGATTGCGTGGTTTCTAAATTATTTTCTCCTGCTTATTAAATCTTATTATCTTCTAGAACTAACCATAGATTTCCCTTAAGTCCGTTTAAGAATTTCACCATAAAAGGGATAGTGTTCACTAGTGTAGCTAGGGATATCAAGTTATATAATGTTACTTAACAAAGGATAGTTTCATCTTTGATCACTTATGGAATTACATGCTCTCAAGTTGGTCACCTCTACATTAATTTATTTGCAATATAAATTTTAGTTTAACTTCTATAAGTATTAAACAACCCATTTTATTTTACTTATGACACATTATTACTAAGTCTTAGAAAGATTTAACTCAACATTTATTCACAAGGGTAAAGTTTAACAATACTCATTTACGAAAACAAAACAAGGTCACATCAACTCTTAGAATACCGATAATCCATTAAGGCCACTCAACAAAGAGGTAAACCAATTTTCTTATATTTTCCAAGATAGACAGACAATCCAAGGTTTCCAAAGTTAAGATGACATAATCCACAATACAATATACTAAGACATTGATCCTCTTCTAAATTTTCCACTGGACGTTATCAATAGTTGAACAATATAAAAAGGATTCATGCAAAATAACTTCTCAACTGAGGTTGATGCAAAAGTCTACAAGTCTATCCCTCATCTACCCGCATAAGCCATCTGCAACAACTTTTTTTTCACAAGAGTCAGTTCGCGAGAACTGAGCAAGATAAGGCTACACAAAGCCACCATAACTAAAGTCTAACAATACCATGAAAGAAACACTCTATTACAAGAATTGGGTCAATGCCCTAAACACAACAACACCTCAAATTATCATAAAGTCTCTACCATGCCAATCAAAGAAGAAAAGGCCTTGTACTTCAATTATGAAAAAAGCAACAAAAGTTTAACAATTGTACGAGAATGGCTCTTGGCCTTATAAGAAGGAATAAACAATCTATAAGAAACAAGATTCCCATCAACAATTAAATATTTACAAGATTGAAGTTTGTCACACATGCCATCCATCTAAAATTACCAAAAGATACCAAAAGCATAGGCTTTAATATAAGATTTCTAAAAGACAAGAGCTGATCAGCCTAACCAAGAGGAACCACAATGTTCACAGATTAACATGAAAGGCCAAGCATATTAGAATTTCATTCCTGTAATCACATAGAGCATATCACTGAAATTAGATACACGGACACGACACGACATAAGTTTCGAAGCGAAGGCAAAGTATACTAGTCTTGACCATTAACTCCAAGAGATTCCCAAATCATTCAAGAAGGGCCAATGCCTTAAAGGCTAGTAATAACACGCAAGAGAAGAAGGGAACTCCGTCAAACAAGAGTATACAAAACGTCATCCAAATTTTTATATCACTAAGGATTTACAAACCTCCACAGTAATTCTAAAGTTCGGTTAATTTAAAATAAATTACTTTTTTTTTAAAACAACAATATTTTAAGTCAACCCTTCATAACACAATCAACCATCACACATAGATACAAACATAAATTTCTAAGTGACATTAACAAAACAAAACCTTCCACTATGAATCCATAAGACTATCAAATGCAAGATGAGTTTTTCCCGAAGATTAATCACGTTTAAGGCAATTTCCATCACAAAATATTAAGGTAATTACATGCATAGAAACCGACTAATATTAATTAATACCGTTAACATTATAAAGGAGAAAGAATGCAAGTTAGGAAAATAGAAAAACACCATCAACAATTATTTTGAGAGGGTGATTAGACCAAAACTGTTCTAGTGTCAACGAGGTACTGGATTCACACAATGAAACCTCGAGCTTAGTTGATCCGAAAAGCTAGTTATGGTTCAAGTTGATAGGGATGGTCAAGGTACTTCCTAAGGATGACCTTAAAAGCCTAGAAACAAGATGAAAGATAAAACAAGAGTCTAAGCACGCAAGACGGAAATGTATTGCACACAAACCTTTTCATTCTAAAATTTTTAATACTGAATCTCTAACCTGGCTAGCCCAAGCATTGATCACACTAATCCTACAACCTTTCTTTCTCGATGCCAAAAGGTTATCAAAGGGACTTGAGAGGGAGTTAACAACAAACGTCAAAAGACAAAGAAAGACAAACTTGGGTGATAGGGAGGAGCTTCATAGTTATCGTAAACTTACTTCAACGATAATGAAAATACTTGTTGGATCAACATAATAACTTGAAACTCAATCGCAGAGAAGAAGAAATACATAAACAAACAGACGAAAGGTCTATCACTCAAGCAAGAGAAACATAACACCCAGAGGAGAGGGCACACGCATGCTTTCCACCAACATACTGACAACGATAAAAGCTAAAACAAGAAGAAAACAAGCAGAAAGGGGAGATCTCCCATCATGGCATCCAACTGACAAATCAATGCAAGGAAAAGGTGGTTCGATTTCACAATAATTTAAATATAGTAATAGTAGCAAAGTGTAGAAATATCTTGCCTTCTTCTCCAGCTTCAATAGGTCACATGGACACCGCACAGACCAGTAGCAACAATCCTCGTTGAATCTCCATCCATAGCATGCAAGGCACCAACATTCCATTTTCCTCCAGCTTGTTGGGTGGTCCACACTCTTCTCACAACCAAATATGGCACAGAAGTTACAGTCAGGGTATGGTGTCCCCAAAACAAAGATCTAGAGTACCTTGAAGGAAACATGGTCTCTAGGACTGCTAAGGCTACAGTAACTACACACAAAGGGGGTTTGATAAAAATCCTAGGAACTCAAAAAGGAAAGGAAACTGCCAAGAGGAAAATCAGGCACCCTAAACTTGAAAACATATTCCCACCCTGCGTCTAAAAGGGGGTGATCAGAGCAGAACACAATGTCCATCTCCGCACAAGGGGAACCAAATCTGCCAAAAGCAACTAACAGGTGTCAAAGTGATCAGTTCACCTTACCCAGTAATCATGTAGCCAGAGACAATGGCACCAAGGGACAGGAATAGACATCCAACGAGGCGAGCAGGGAGGCGGGTTTGAAGGATGGAATCGTAGGAGTCAAAGGGACTGTGAGTGCAAACATGGAGGTATGCACAATGCGTGGAAGCTGTAAACAAAATCCCATGTAATTTATCCTTGCTTCACCACCCTCATGCCATCACCAGGTGTCCAATCAGAATAGTTCACCTTTTCCAAGCACCCCACGCAGCCAGGTCAAAATGGTAGCTTGGAACAGGTATGGACATCCATCCACGCATGCAGGATATGTGTAGAAGGATCTCCAACAAGCAACCAATAGGTGTCAAAGTCTTTTCCAGCATTCACGCAGCCAGAGAAAGTTGCAGTTTAGAACAAGCAACGTCATCCATCGAGCAAGGGGAAGAAATCAGACCCACGTCCCAGAAAATAAAACAATGCACCCAGGGAGAACTATTAATGAAAAATGCCTTGACAAAAATGATTCCAAGCTTCTCTCCACAGTCTAAAAACCTTCTCTCCACACTTGGCGGCCAGGAGGAAACAAAATACTCACGCACCAAGGGAAAAACAAATTTGAGCAGAAAAAAAAAAAAAAACACAACCCAACAAATATGCGGCCAGGAGGAAAAGGCATTTCATTCCAGCAAAAAGTCAAATCATGATTTAATTAAAACCGACAAGGAAACAAATAGGCGCCAAATAATAAATTTACACTTTCTCCACCAAACATGTCAGGCATTAACAACAAAGAAAGAAACAATAAGGAAGGACAAGGGCCAGAAATTCCTCCACGCCAAGCATGGCATAAATAATTAAAAACAAGGAAACAACCAGGTGGCCAGCAAGACGTATATGCAAAGTGTGAAACTATATAAAAAGATAAATTGTTTGACAAAAGAACATGCACTATAGTTTACAACCCCATACGCAATTGCTAACCATAAATACATATCCACAAAATGAAATAAATTTAATTAATCACAAATTTATTTTAAAATTCCGTTAGATCACCAAAATTGACGGTAGTATACAGCTGCTAAGTCCAGGGAACCGACAAAAACTCACATATTTTAGTTAATAATAATTCTTAGTAATTGAAAATGTGCAATCCTATTGTCAAGGATTCTTAGTAAAGGAAAATGTGCAATCCTATTGGTCATCCTATTTATCCGACAATATACATAATACATTTACGTGAACAAATCATCTTTTATTTATCTCTGCAAAGAAATCCATGTCTCCACGCCAAGTATGAGGATAAATTGATAATAAAATTTACCAGCTGGTGGATGAGAAACATCAAATAAACAATAACTCGCAATAAGGCATGCGTATGGCCCGAAAAGGCTTAATTAATTCAAAATGAAATTTTATTATCTATATACACATAAGAATATAACTGATACCCATTCCTTTATTATTTATTATTATTATGTTTTAAAATGTCGTGACACCTAAACGGGGTTCAAATAATCGTTTAGGACCTAACACGATAGTGACAAAACAAAACAAAAAAATTAATCGAGGGTTGAGCACAAGAGTGATCAATACTATGGAAAAATATCTTGCAGCAATTAACAACAATCAACAGGAGGTTCGATAAAGCAAGAACAAGGTTTTCCTTTAATAGGATAATTGCGAGGGACGCTGCGGGGCCAACAACCAAAAACATCGACACCGACACAAGCAGGCAAGCTCAACAAGACGAAGACACCAACGTTTCAATGGAAACGCAATGGCGTTCAGCCCTTAGAAGCACGGTCGTCACAGAATAACAGAGCAATGATGAATGGGGCATTACATTCTCCTCCCCTTAAGAAAGCATCGTCCTCGATGCAACATGACATTGAAGGAAGCAAAGGTGGTAAGCAACAAGGAACAAATAATGGCAAAAGTGCACTCTATGGTTAAAAATTTAGTTGATTAAAACACGGCCACGAGGTGGCCTTAGGAACATTTGGCAGAAATTTTAACTTTCAAGGTTCTATGAAGATTGGCAGTTCTCTCTTATTCATTATTTCATTAATCTCTTTCCATTAACATTATTCTTAATTCAAGTCCTTTAGAATTTCATTGTTGGAGAATTTTAGTTTATTCATTCTTGTGGATGCCCAATCATGAACTACAGTCACAACGCCCTACCAGGGTCATACAAGACACTACAGATTCACAACCATACAAGCAAATACTTCAAGACGGTACCACACCACAAGAGATTAGTCAATTTATGGAAAGGAACATGCACGGTCCACATAACATAGTACACGTCACACATCTATGACCAACATACAGAATACTCGAACAAAAGAGTACTACGACAACTAGACATTTCCTCAATTCCACCTACGAGAATTTTGACTCATAAAAACTACATGTAGATAGGGTCCACAAGGTCATAAATATCCACTACATCACAACACATATCCATCCGACATGAGTAACACATACATCAAAATACCACTACCAAAACATCACAATAACTCATATATCCCGAAACATGAACCATTCACACAAATATCTTATGCCTCCCTCAAACTCTTATGCCTCCCTCAAGTCTCTTATGCCTCCATCTTATGCCTCCCTTAAGGAGGTCGGTTGTCCATATGAGCCCACAGACACATAGAGTTCAAACACTCCTAACCCAAGTGACATAATAGCGCGTGGTCACAACCCGCTAGTTATCAAACTCCTATATACCCAAACATGAAGCATTCACAGGTCAAATATTCCATGGTGCATGCCTCCCATGACCCTATTCCACACTCATGACAATAGAACCAACACATGCCTCCAAGTGCTCAAGTGGTAAAGTGCCTTGGGCAAGGCGATAAAAATTTAAAATTTAAAATAAGATCCAAAACCAAGAGAAAATAAATAAATGGCCAAACAGCCATAGTTAAGTGTCAAAATAACGCATGTTAGTGCCACAACAAGGAAATGCCCAAAATTGTAAAGCCAATCAAGAAAAGCTTGGTCCATCTCAAGTAAAAAGCTCAATTTACGAATAAAATCAACTTATAATAATGGTCGCACCATTCCATGGTGCATCCCATGACCCTATTCCACACATCATGACAATAGAACCAACACAACAATCCAATCCAAGTGCATCGAGGCCTAAAATACATATCAATATCAAAATGACAATATCCCAACACAACAAAATAACCAAGTGCCAAGTGGTAAAGTACAAGCCTTGGGCAAGGCGATAAAAATTTAAAATTTAAAATAAGATCCAAAACCAAGAGAAAATAAATAAATGGCCAAATAGCCATTAGTGTCAAAATCCGCATGTTAGTGCCACAAACTAAGGAAATGCCCAAAAATTGTAAAGCATGGCAATCAAGAAAAGCAATTGGTCCTTACAAAATCAAGTAAAAAGCTCAATTTACGAATAAAATCAACTTATAATAATGTCGCATTACGATAATCAGTGTGGCCTTATCGGCCTCCAAGGGGTACTCAACGAGTTCAAGCTAGCACTCGGAACATCGAGCCTCAACTCATAAAATACATATCAATAATACAAATCATAATCATCCCACCACCACTTCGACAAGGCTAAACATAGTCATAGTTGCACTCGGGTTGCATACATACAACCACATAGGGAGAGAGGAAAGAATCACGGGTTGTTATCCACTAAACTAAATTTCCACTACTAGAAAGATGGCTACTTTTCCACAACGTTATCCACAAAATAATCAGTTTGTGGAAAAAATGTAGATTAACAACATTAAATGGATGGCTTTTATAATATACAATGTAGATTTTTCACAATTTCATAAAAGTTGTATTTAATTTGTGGAATATTCATAGTACTATAGATTTATTGTAGAAAAATCACAATTCCTCTTTATACTTGGAAAAAAAATCAAAATATAATTAAAGGATACTCTAAATAAAATCTAGATTGCAATTCCTAATTTCAGCAACATTCTAAATTTCAAACAAAAATTAATTTAAAAATATACCACTAAAACTATGATTATGTATTAGTTAAAAAGTCAAAAATATAGACACAAATTCATTTTTAATTTTTTATAATCTACAAATATTTTAATGTATTATGATTATAATATTTTGAACTAGTTTTTATCAAAAGTAAATATTCACATAATTTTTAAGATTTGATTTGATTATTAAAATTTTTGAAACCATTAAAACTTAAGTTGAGTATTATCCCTAACTCACTTTAATTGTTGACAATCTACATTTAAAAATTTAATCAAAATCTTATTGTGGATAATCTACATTAATAAAATAAATAGTGATAATAATGAGGAATGTAAAAATTAAAAAAATCATAAATAATCTACACCACCCCAAATTACAATATTATTTATGTGGATAATCTACATAACACTACTTTGTGAATAATTTACACAACTACAAACAAATTATTTGACTAGCCAATTCTACCATTAGATTGTCAAATATATATAGAGGCTCCATATGTATTAAATTGTGGATAATTCACATTAACGGTATAGCTCACTTATAAAATAATAGATGATATAATTATAAATAAATAATAATTAGATCAATATAATTTCGTTATAATTCTATACTATTTATTGTTGGAAAACTACACTACCTTAATAATGTTTTTTTATAATCCTCAATATTTGGAAATAAATATTGAATATAATTAATAATATTTATTATTGGAAACCATTATCACTATTAATATTAAATTTCTTATATGTGAATTATACATTATCTCGTAACACAATTTTGGATTATAAAAGCATTTCAAAAACAACTCCAATTATCATTTATCTTATGAATAATAAAAAGATATACATTTTTATTAAAATTAATTAGAATTAAAAATATATAATTAGATTATTAGATTATATAAAAAAATTAATTAAAATTGAAAATGAAAATCAAAACTGCTTATTAAATTTTATTTAGAATATCTATATATAAAAAATAAATAAATTGTAAATAATCAACAATCTCTCAAAATTATTAAATAAAATTAAACAAAACTTTATTTACAATTAATAATGATGGTGTAGAATATCATTTTCCATTTAGTTCTTGTGGCATTTATAACACACAATATATCTAGTACATTCGAAATCACATTAAATTAAAAATTAGTAAAATTTAACAATAGTTAGTATCATGATATAAGAAAATTAACTTTTACTACATAATTTAAATAAGAGTGGTTAACTTCTACAAAAAATACATATTGTAGTAAATTATTGTATTCAAAATTATATTAAGAAAAAAATCCATCTTTAATAAAGATCTACACCTTTATAACTCATTTTGCATCTCATCCTGATTGAATTCCTCATCATCTTGAACCAACTCTTGAACTTGTTCTGTACTGATTTCCAATTCCCCTAAGTCCACAAATAAATCAATCATGACATCTTCTCCCTCATATCCAATATCATCATCAACAAGATTATTAAATATCATTGTTGAATCTTGTGTACTTATGTAATCTGCAATATTATTTTCCTCTATTCCTCCTCGTGGCGGTATACAATCATCTGATTGTCTTAATTCATGATATTCCTCTTGGGACTCTTGTGACTCAACCTGATCTTCAATTTCATCCAATGGTTCATATTCATTTTCATTGTTTGTTTCATCTTCATCACTATCAGTCACCATTGTTAGAATCAGAGATTACATCTAAAAATGATGGATGTCGTTGGCTCCTTGGATTGTGTTCAATGATGAATGACCAATTTAAATCATCAGTATCTTTGATAAAAAAAATTTGCTCACATTGACTAGGGAATACATAAGGCTCATTTGTCTCCATAAAGTTTGATGTTTTGATAAGGGGAAAACCATTTCGATGCATTTTAAATGTTATTTGAGTTCCATCCTCAATCATTGGATACCACTTCACATGAAAGATAACCTTCTTAAATGCCCTGAAATCAAGTTCAATAATGTCTTGCAATATACCATAGTATTGTTTCCTCGAACACTCATTTGATCCATCCATCTCAAAGTACGCTGATATACCTCGATCAAAACTATGCCTTAGTTCATCAGTCTTCTCAATACGGAAATGTTTACCATATGCCCACATTGCTTTGTAATGTCTCACCTGTAACATATAAAGTACATAATTTTAAATTTTTGTCAAGGATTTATAATTTAAAAATGTGAAGAATATGATATTAAAATATTTAGAACACTACGTCCTAAGTTTCTAGTATAGATTAGAAATATATACCTTTCTCATATGTGTCCCAGTGGCAATTTCTAATTCTTCTCTAGAAACAACTGTAGGATCTTTATTATTTTGAAATATAATATTTTCTCTCAACCAACTCCAAGTACATTTATCTGGCCATCTATTTCTATGTTCAAGTGGTAGCTTCCTTGTTTGAGTTGTATTCATAGATCCCACCCTCCTAGATAAATTTAAGTAAGCATTTCTATCAGCTTCATTCTTCTTTGTATTATAACTATCAATCCACTTCTCCATGCATTTTGTGTGATGGGAAACAAAAACATGCATTCTCTCCCATTCATATGGATCTGTAACTCCGAAAAAGTCAACTTTAATTTTTATTGAAATGAGTATATTGGAGATATTAAAAAAAATTAAATCAAAAATTATGTACACACCTCGAATTGTTCTCAACTTTGACCTCATCTGAAGCACTTCACCGGTGAGCATATCTTGTTGACATTTACTCCAAAATATTGGTGTATCTAAATGAAATTTTGGCAGATATTGTGTTACGCGTACCATTGCTTTGAAAGTAGTATAACCTGTGGCAATAGATCCCTCAGGGCGAGCTCTTTGTCGTACAAAATGCTTTAGTACCTTCAATAAGCGCTCTACAAGCCACATAGACCTTGATGTAACAGGACCACAATATTCAATTTCTCTGACAAGATGTACTAGATAGTGCACTTGTGAATCAAAAAATGTGAGTGGAAGATGCTTCTGAATTGTACACAATAGTATAGGTGCTTGCTTCTTCCAATAGTCTATATCCTCCAGCCTAATCTCTTTTGAAGTTAACCACCTAACATACATCATAATTAAATATATTCAATAACAAGAATTCATTTTTAAGATATATAAATAATTCTTACAATTTTATTAAAAATAAATTTACCTCATATATGCCGATAAGTCAAATATTACATTTCTAATATGTTTGTCAAATCCATTTGGAATAATCGCTGGTAGAATAACCTACAAACAAATTTTTTTCGATTATATATCTAATGTATTTTGATTATTTGAACTCAGATATTGTAATATATACATGTTACCTATACAACTCACTTTAAGAAGGTTATGCCAATCATGTGTCTTCAGTCCTGTCAAGTCTTCATCTTTTCCTCTTGTGAATGCATTTTTGAGTGTTGCAGCAAATCCAGTAGGGAATTTTATCTCCTTAATTGTAGATTTAACTTGTCTTTTCTCCTCATTTGTTAATCTCCAAGGACCGATAGAATATGAATCATCAATAGGATTTGGCCATAGATGAGGCATGACATTATTTTCTTGAAGATCTCTTCTCAATCGTAATCCATCTTCTTTTTTTCCATTGATAAGATACCATAATGATTTTGACACATTACATCCAATGTGCATGACATCAAGGAGGTGTGCAATCGGTAAATATCTATAGTACGGAAGTTCATAGAAAATTGAAAACCTCTTCATTCCTCGAGGGAGTTCACCTTGATAAATCATGTAATAAAATAGTGAGATGTAATAAAATTAAAAAATAGAATTATATTTAATACAATTCATATTTTTATGTTCTTACCTTGAGCACTATTGTATGAAATATACCAATCATTTGGTGTCATACACTTTGGAATAGGTAATTTCATTGCTTTATTATTGAATTCACCTCGCCTCCGTGCTCGATATCGATGATTTATGGGCAAGAATTGTCTATATTCATGGAAGATAACCTTTTTGAGGTGATTGGAATGCTTAGCCATTGTTTCACTTCCACATGATGGGAAACCAAATTTTCCTTTTGTTTGAATACCTACAATTATGATTTTGAGAATATTTATGGTTAGAGGTAAATATTTGAGATCCATGTTACTCTTAAATGACAATTACAATAATTAAAAATATTATCTTACCACAACAAACAGATAATCCTGGGGCATCATGAATCGTCCAGCACATCATTCCTCGAAACAAAAACTCCCTTCTACCAATAGGCCTCGAAATATCATGCATTTGAAATCCCTTCCATAACTCTTTAAGTTCTTCAATGACTGGTCGTAAGTATATATCCATATTTTTCACTTGATATTTTCCTACAAGTGAATGAATTCAAAAATTAATTATAATGAAAATATTATAAGATTAATAAAATCATGTAATGATGAAAATAAACTAAAAGGAAATATATATTATATCTAAGGGTATAAGTTAATTCACCTGGAACTATTAAAGTCAGCATTATTTGCTCCTTTTTTATGGCCATCCAAGGTGGGAGATTATTCACAACTGCAACAATTGGCCAAATGGAGTACATTGAGGATTGGATTGAGTATGGATTAAAACCATCCATCGCTATTGAAATCCTTGCATTTCGTGGCTCACTTGCAAAATCTGGCCATTGTTCATCGATTTCTTTCCATGCTTTCCCATCTGCTACAATACGCATTGTTCCATCTATGCTCTTATTGTGAAAATGCCAATCCATGAGGTTTGCAATATCACTACATTGAAATACATGTTCAAGTTGTGGTATTAAAGGGAAATGGCGAAGTACTTTACGAGGAACTTTAATAGATTTAACAACACCTTGATGCTCATATCGACTTTCGCCACACACATGGCAATTTTCTTTATTTTCATTTTCTCCATAGAATAACATGCAATCATTAGGACAAGCATGGTAAACTTTATAATCCATTCCTAAATCATTCAAAGAACTTTTCACTTCCCTATAAGAGCGTGGTAGTTGATTTCCCTCTGGAAGTAGTTTATCAGCCAGTAACCTGAACCATACAATAATGAACAACAAATAATGAATATTTTATGTTAATAAAAACTTATATTGTGAATTATATACTATGAAATAATTAAATCTACCTCAAAAGTGTTGTAAAGCTAGTATCTGACCATCCGAAAATAGCCTTCAAATTTAGAAGTAATAAGATTGTCGTTAACACCGAGATTCGTGCGCCTTCATATAACTTTGTACTTGCAAGGGTTTTCATGTTAGATTCTTGATGAGTGAAAATTTCATGGATCATATCTTCAATCCCAGGCTCAAAGGTTCCCATTTCATCATCCATCATTTGATTTGGGTCCATTCTCTCCATATTTTCTCTTGGTTCATCACAAGAGGCATCATGACTAGTACCCTGCAAAAATAACTTATATAAATAATTAATTACTAATATTTAAATGCAAAGTAATCAGTATTAAAATTGATATGAATTAGTTATGTGCATATACCATCGGCGCTTCTTGCATAGAACCATGTTTTCCTAAATGTTGAATCTCTATTCTACGCCTCTGTCGTCTACGCCCACCACATTTTGGACAGGTACAATACACGAGCTCCTCGTACCATTCGGAAGTGTAAGGTTCAGGAGCTACACATCCATCACTATCACTAGAGCTCAAGTCATTTAGAATCCTACATTTTATTAAAAATTAATGTTAATTAACACATTTTTACACTAGAAATTTGTAATATTGTTAAAATAGTTACAAAACCTAAAGTTCACATTAAAAAACATAAAAAATAATAGATAACAAATTAAATAAATTGTACTACACATTGCAATATTAATTTGTGAAATGATTGAGATTTGTTTATATGTTTATATGGACCATGTTTTCATCCTAGTGTGGGTTTAATATTTTTTATTATTGAGAATGTTAGAATTATATAACAAACTCCAAGATTCACAAAATGATGATATATGAATCAGGGTACTATAACATGTATTTAGAGCCAATTGAATGGATTTTTAGATATTATGTAGCCATATATAAGTAAATGGAGTAGTGGGGAATCTATTTAGAGAGAATTGAATATTATTTTTTGGGAATATGTAATCAAAGAGTAGGAGAAGGAACGATGAGCAATAAATCATACTTATCGTTCAACAAATCAACCCATATTTTAAAATATGAATTTCATTTCTATTTCAATGCCACTGTCATTGGTATAACTTGATGATAATATATTTGCGTTTATATGTTATGATGGAACAAGAATAATAGTCAATAAATATGAAATTGAATTTGAAATGTATAAAAAAATAAAATTCATAAAATCAACTTCAAAATACACTAAAATTGAGATAGTAAAACACATATTTACAAATAATTATTTGTTAATTTTTAGAAATATGTAAAAATAAATTATAAAAGAATAATACTAAAGAAGAATTATAATAAAATAAATAAAATTTAATATAAAAATATTTATATATTACACTCGATTATAACTAGAAAACATAACTATAAAATTAAAGAAATAATAGAATTATAAAAAGAGGATGTGGCGATAAAAATAAAAATATTCTTAATATTATCAAAATTAAAATAAATATAATAAAAATATAAATTATGATAAATATAATGTGAAAACTTATAATATTTAAGAAGTATATTTTAAAATAAAAAGACCAATGTTTGTAAAGGTGAAGTATTCAAATTTGACTCCATGTACACTCTATTTTTGTGGCACATATACCTTAATTTTAGACAACACATAACTTAAACTAAATTAATGACATATTCCTAGTTTTGGTGGAGAACACGTAATTATAAAAACTGTAGTTTGTTTTAGGTTTTCCAAAAATCATGTTGACTTTTTCAAATGTTTTCATATTCCCATTAAAATGAAAATTACTCCCTCCAAAACAAATTTCTTTATGCCGCAGATTTAATGTAAATTTCTAGTTTGAAACTAAAATATTGGGTTTGCATTTGCTTGTTTGGAAAGTTTATACTGCACCAGATATTCAGCACAGAAATTCTTTTACCCTTTCTGGTATGTTATTATGTTTTCTATTTTTTTTTAAATAGACAATAATAAAGATTTCAGGGTTTTATGTTTTTAATGGATCTGAAGCGTGTATTCATAAAATAACCAAATATTGCTGGTTTCATATTTTATAAGTAAGAAATATGATGGAAATGTAAAAAGGCCATTGGCAATGGGTAGTATTTTAATTTTTGTTAGCATTTTAAATTAGTTTTGTGAAATTATTCAAATAAAAAGTCTTGTCCCACGGGATTATAATTCAGGTTAAAAAAGTATTTATTGTATTTTGATCTAATAATTTTTGTATTATATTTTCATCGAATAAAAATTATTATTCTTGTTTTGTACAATGATTTTGAAATAAAAAAATATAATCTATATGTATTAATGTAAGTAGAATTTAATTTTTTTTAGAATTTTATATAAAGAATTATTTCTAATATAATTAAAATATAATTATATTTATACTGCATATATTTTAAGGTATTATCAAATAAGAAATATATTTTTTTTTATCATCATGGGGGCTACACACGGCTATTATTTTAGAAATCATTTGACTATTTCTATTTTTCTCCAATATTCATTACGAATGGCAAGTAAATCAGGTACTATTCAAAAGTTATGAATTTTCATTTATGCGTGCTATATTTTTATTTATTGATATATGTGATTTATTGTCTAAATTATTACATTCTTTTATAGGGACCAACATTCATTGTTGATTTAGACTATGAGGAGAGGCTAATGCGTCTTAAGAGAAATAATTTGGAGTTACAAGAGAAAGAATTAGAACTTAAAGAGCGTGAGATGAAGATTAATTCCATGCAAAATGAAATCTCTTTGCGTGCAATTTCAGAAAATATTCCTACAAATGATGAATTTAATGGTATCCCAATATCTCCCAAAATTAATCTCCCTAATAGTACAATGACAAATTCCCTTCCTCTAGATCCTCAACAAATCAACGGTAACTCAATTTCTGCTATGAATAATGGCCCTAGTAGTACATTGATAAATTCATCTCCCATAAATCCTCAACAAAATGCTTGTAGTAGCTTTCCTTCTCATAGTGAACAATCAAATGTTCAAAAAGAAAATCTTGTGTCAAATTCTTGAGAGCATGCTTAAGGTGAGAGAAGTTACTTCCATAGGTCAAAGGGAAGCCACTCTAAAAGTAGACTACAAAGGTGAGGTACTTAAGATTAAGGGGTCTGGAACTGAATTCTATGCCATTCTAAATAGCCATATAGAGCAAATATTTGGGGATAGTTTGCATAGGACATGGCCAAAGCAACCCAAAGATAAGAAAGAGAAATTATTTTCCTTAATGGTTTCAAGCTATGGGCATATTTTTGATAGGAAATGGTTGTATTCAGAGGCTAGAAAGCGTCTACATGGAAAAAGAAACTATACAAAAAGGCTTTTAAGAAAACAACCAAATCTTCCTAAAGATCCTTTAGTTTCACAACAATCATGGAGTAAATTGCGGAGGGAACGCAATGGATTAAAAAATGGTAAGTATAAACACTTGAAGGATGTAACAAAAGCTAGACTACAACAGAAAAAGGCTAGTCATAAGTTGGGACAAGGCGGTATCAAATCCTTGCGAGCTTCTATGGTAATATTATTCTAAACTCAACTATATTTTCATATTATTATAGTCTTCAAATAATTTTTACAATCAATATATTATATTTTATTATTTCCTAATTTTTTTCTTTGTAATTTACAGGTAGTTGAATTTGGAAGGCTCCCTACAGATGACGAGATTCAATATGCTCTTATGTTTGGTTATGAAAAGTTTAGAAATGACAAGTTAATATCAAGAGATACTGTTGTAAATGATATTCACACCAATTCCACAGATTCGGTAATTTCTCTTTATTTTGAAAAAATAATTCTGACTAAATTTTCATTAGTAAAGCTTTATGATAGATGTATCATATTTTTTGTTATTTTTATCAATATTTATTGATTAATATGATTATACTTTTTCTCAATTTACATTCACAGAGCTTTCCATATACATAACACAAATCTGCCTATTTTTTATACCCCTCTATATTGGAGTGTTGGCTTCCTTTTCTCATGTGCTAAGCTTCGCATGGTGATTTCTCTGTGTGGCTAATTGTATGAGTAATTCACATTGCTGGGATTTGATAATTTGAGCACATCTCAACCACTGATGTTAAATACAAAACAACTTTGCTTCCTTCCATTCATTTACTTCAACACATTCCACTCGATTTGCTTTTGTCTAAGCATTGGCTAATTCTACACCAAGTTTTTTCTTGCTTTCCATAATTTATGCACTTGTTGCTAATAATAATGAACAACATTTGCAACAGCATCCCCTAAAAGTATATCCTCCTGTAGTTCATGAATGGTTTTACCTAGCTTCTCAGCTTCTGCATCCTTTTGGTGATGCATCTATTTAGATTAACTCACCTCTTTTAAGTTGGACTGCTTGTTAATGAGGCTTGTTGTTCTGTTGTTAAAGCTTTATTCTGCAATTTTTTATCTATAATCTTTTGTTTTGCATTATATTGTATGTAAATTAAACCTACCCAAAGAGGAGGCGGCATTAAATAAGAGCTACAAGGTTTAGAATAACTTTAGATAACATGGGTTGAGCTATTCTTTAGCGCCTCCTTTTGTTGTTCATGGTCTTGGTTTTCTAAAATCCTTGGCATTAGCAATTTTTTAAGCACACTTTGCATCATCCTAAATGTAAGTTAATTCCTTCATTGGTCAAGCGACCATCCTCTTTAGTCCTTTTCAGTGCAGCAACAAATGAAGATAATTGCTTAGTAGATTTCCTTGAGAATGATAGCCTCCTCAACAAAATGATTAAGGATTCAACTATGGCATCCACCTCTCATGATTGAATTAGTGACGCTTTTGACTATCTCCTGCTTTTAGAAATATAAAATCTCTCTAGAGTTAATTTCAGGCTCCTTACCAATACTGGAATCTCTGCAGCATTGATGGTAGCAATATCAAGATCAATGGTATAATATATCAAGACCTTCCCTTCAATCTTTCAGTAAAACCCCATCCACCAGAAGGTCCTAGATTACCATTCCAAGCATCATCAAACTTTAATTTCAAGTGTCCATCCTGAGGAGGACATTTCCATCAGCTCCTATGGAATGGTTATTTCCCCTATAGCTATATCTGGTTTTAAATAAGCCTTGTATCATTAGCCAGATAGTATTTCTAATATGCTGAATATATAAAGACTTAGAACAAAAATCAATCTAAGTATGTATTTAGTATTTACTACCAAACTGTAGTAACTTGCTTTAGATAAGGAATGAAAAAGACATTAACTGTCATTCTCCTCCTCTTTTTCCTTTGCTGGAACTGGTTTGAATCACTGTTGTGTGTTTAGGGTCACATGAGAAGTTTGATTTCTCTTCAAGTAGTAGATGGTATTTTTATACAGTTGCATGTCTTTGATATGTTGGGACATTACTTTTTCATCTACGCTTCATTAGCCTGTGAGAATTATTTAAACATCAGCTGAATGTACTAGGAGTTTGTCCTGAATTTTGTTGTAATAGCAACTTTAACTTTGTAAATACTTCTTTACCTTAGGCTATATTGGGATTACTAGGATAAACACTATCCAGATTCAATGAAATTCTTCCTAAGTTTTTTTCCAGCATCTTCCATTCTCACCTCTACTGCTTGGTCTTTGAGGCAGTCTTCAATTTGTGAACCATCGATTCATAAATGCATACCTTGAGCAAAAGAACCCTATAGGGTATTCGTAGAAAGCTTGATTTTAAATTGTCTCTTGTTTCTCATTTACGTGCTTTGATTTTAAAAGAAGGCTTCTTTCTAATCTTATTAACCGTCAACACAAGATACAAATTCCATGTCCTAAGCTTTCCCAGACGTAAAAGATGGGTGAAATCTAGGTAAAGATTAGAAAAATAATACCATTTTCTCATGGTTTTGAATAACATGCTGCGAAAAGGGGGATTAAATGCTATGATTTTTTCATAAAATTGACATTTGAAAGATGCAGAATCTGATTTGTCTTATTTTTTATTGCTAGTCAAATTTAAGGTTAAGATTACCGTATGATAAGAAAGTGAACGCAGTCTTTATGGTTTGAAAATAACAACAAAAACAATAAACTCCATAGCCAACTCACCAAAAAAATTTGTTTTGGTAAAGAGACATGGCAGATCGTTGTACGTATAGGCACCCAGAGCAAGCTAAATTTTGAATTATTTAGTCGGCCCTTGGGTTTTCTCAGATGTGTGGAGAGTAAGACTCGGCCAGTCAAACTTTGGGCGATGCACAACCAAAATAAATTACAGTAGACTAAAGCTAATCCAATACAACTTGTTCCAAAAAACTATGAAGACATGCCAAAATAAATCCAAAGCAAACGCGCATGAATCAACGCAAACAAGACTCCGCAGATGAAAATGTCGGATTTTCTTTGGCGTTTGGTGATCACACAAATTTAAAGGACGATACAATCGGTTCTATATTTGACGGATCTAGACTAATGAGAGGGCGCCAAACAACATGTAAAATCAAATGAATATTAGAAGTTGAGTCTTGCAGATTTTTCGTTTTTCATCAAATGAGATATTTACACCCTAATATATTTTATCTCCAGAACATTATTGATCTAGATTTTGTTAATAGAAAATTCGCATGCTGCAACATATGGAAATGAAATAGCTATGCGGCGGAAAATTAGACATTTCTTGTTTACTGCAGATTAGGTATCTCTGGTACTCCTGAGGTATTTTTCTGTCAAATTTATTGGCAGCTAAGACCTGGGATATGATACTCTGCATACTACTCAGCTCCACCGGTAATGCTCCAAACATATTGTTATAAATAATATCAAAGGATTCTAGTCTGGGTAATTTAAAAATCCCAGCTGGAATACTCGTCTAGTAGGAATTATCATGGAGAACTAGAAATTCAATACTCTCAACTTGTCCAAATAATGGCTGTATGCTTCCACCAAAATTGTTACCACTCAGATCTAGAAATGACAGATTCTTGCACTGGGTCAAGTTCACCAGTATGTCTCTAGACAAGTTTTCATAGAATCAGAGTGTTGAGCTTCTGTAGCAAACCAAATTGAGGCGGAATTCTGCCAAACAGTTCATTTTGTCAGAGGTCCAGAAGAACTAACTCTCTGCAGTTGTATATTTTTTCAGGAATTGATCCACTCAGTTTATTATCTGACAAATCTATTTTTCAATCTGCAAGTGTCATTAAATTTTTCTTGTGGAATAGGACTGGAGAGATGATTATAACAGAGGAGCACTTCTTACTGCCCTAGGCAGGCCTAGGTCACCTAGGGCTTAATCCATCATTGTTCCCACTACTATTTTTTCTTCTGAATGCAATTGCGGATGGCCCCTCAAAAAAATGCCGCTGCACCTTAGTTATGTCAATGTCATAATTCTGGCTTTTAACAGAGATTTTAGTTTGTGAAGCTTCAGAAAAACTTCCTATTTATTTTCCACAATTTAGGGAAAAATATTTTTACCATCTTTCTAGCTAATGAATTGTTGATTCAACATTCTTCAGATTTGATTGAATCCTTTATTTCACTACACTTATGTTCCAGTTGTATAAAATCTTCATTCAAATGGCCTCATTTTTTATTAGTATTGGGATTGTCAATACTTCTCTACAGTGAATTATTTGTTTACAGGTCTGGAATTTGACGGACGTATATAGTTTGTTTTCTAGATTTTAGATTATATTTTACAACTGGCAAAAAAAAAAAAAAAAAAATTGTATTATAGACACTTATTTTATGTTTAAGTTTTTGTAAAATAGTTTTTCGTTTATTTTAGTTGTATAATTTCATTCTTAAAGAAATATATAAGACAATATGTATATACTAATTTTTGTTTTCATTATTAATGCAGGAATTTGAAGAAAGTGAAGGATCTGACATACCTGATGGAATAGAGATTGAAGAACAAGAAAATACTGTAGAATGCAATATTTCAGCCAGTGATCATGCCCAATCCAGAGAATACAATACTGCAATCAATGCTTCTTCCCAGCAAGAACCTGAATAAAAACTTCTACAATTAACCCTCCTTCCCACGAAGAACCAGAATAAAAACTTCTACAAAAATCTCTGTCCAAACTATTTTAAATAAAATAGTTATTTATAGACTATATGAAATATCCAGATTTCATATAATATTTATGAGATAAACATGCAAACTTCAAAAATATTTTTATTTCCTACTTTAAAGATATTTATATCTTTGAAACTATTTTTTTATTAATAAATATTAAAACTGCGACATAGTTCTTTTGCATGTTTTAAAAAAGAGAAACCACTTTTTTAGATATGATTTATTTATTGCTAATTTAATATTAAATAAAATTGCACGGATTGTTTTCAATATTAATATTGAAAAGTTCTATGTTTAGAAAACTTTTATCTCGTAGACACCGTTATAGTTTTTGTATTTAGGATACATGCATTTGAATATTAATTTATATGTGGGCCCATCCATACCATTGGGAACTTTTATTTTTAAATTGTTCTTGTCATCCAGAATTATTTTGCGTGAAGGCATCAAACCTAATGTTTTTGTGAATATTTTTGTTTCAAAAATATCTTGTTTCGGTACCGTGTAATTGGTAGACAGCCCATGTAATTTTTTCATTATAGTAATTTATCTTTGAGTACAAAATTTACGCATAAATTGTCTAATTTTTGTACCTGTTTAATTTACTTCAAAGTTATTTAATTTAATATATATTTTTTATTTTTATTTGTAAAATATATTTTTAATTAAATATTAAATTCATATTATTGATATTATAAATTTGAATAAAATAACTAAAATAATCTTATATCATTTTATAAATTTTATAATAATATTTAAAATAAATATTTTATTTAAATAAATATTAATAAGAAAAATGTGAAATAAAATATATAATATTTAAGATTTATAATAATAAAAAGTTAAAATTGTAAAACAATATTATAATGTTTATAATTGTAATTTTGTAAAAATAAAATTGTGAAAATAGTTACAATTTAATAATTAAGAATTTATCTACAACTTAGCTCTAATTATTGTGACATATGCCATGATTTTATAATTGTGCATCGACAACAATATGCAATTTGTAAATATTTACACAAAATTTTAATTGTAGGTATGTAACAATATTAAAATTATGACAAATTCTACAATTATGTTATTGTGAATTTTTTACATTTATTTTTATTGTAGTTTTTTTCACAATTTTTGTCACATTTTATGTTTCCACAAAATTATTGTAGGTGGAGTCCACAAATATGGATTCACAATTTATACTAAAATATCCACAATGAAAATGTGAAAAAATTGTGGATACTATACCCTATATCTTGTAGTGTTCGGCTCGAGTTATTGACCTATGGTACACCATTCCTCACTCTCAACATACACTTCTACCGATTTCCCTCGGGGACATTTGAATGCTCGATGCCCGATTAAGCAATTTCGCGCACTCTAAACATGTTATGAAGAATCATCTTCCCCTTCCTCGATCGAATATATCGCATCCTCTCGAAGAGTACGATGCTTCATTATCATGCACACTATTCAGGGATTTCGTCTCGCGCACTACTATGCTCTTCTTCCCAGGGTTGGTTATATCCTCGGTCACTTCCTCCTCTACCACGTATATTGCAAGTTCCTTTTCTATTTGTGCTCCAAATTTTGCATGTCAATGCTTCTTCCACCTTCAAGCTAATTGGTAGGATTCCTCTACCATCTAGATGTGCAATAAGTTGAGTTATTCCTTAATTCTAAACCTCAAGCATTGATATATCACCGACCTTCTCGTGATCGAATTCCACATGTCCATATCCTATTATGATCCTATAAAATTCCTCGGTGCAATCTTTCACCGACATCTCTTTACTCCTCAAATTTTGTAACTTCTTAAATAAACTCATTTGGTGATCGGATGAGAAGAAATTGCTCCTCATTTTGGTGGCCATGTGATCCCAACACCCTATCTTATCTTTGTCTCTCCTTTGTTGTTCATTTTTCACATCCTTCCTCAATAATGTTAAATATTCTTTCAACTTGGTTTCCGCTACTTTGACGCACTACATGGGTCGACTATCTCTTCAAACTCAAAGTATTCTTCCATACTTGTCAACCATTCTACAAATTCTTCTAGAACCAATCTTCCAATAAATGAAGGAACATCCATTTTCGGCCCATGACCCATTTTTAAAAGTTATCGAGTAATTGTGCTTCTCCCATTTCTATGGCTTGACCTCTTCTTGTACATATTCGGTGACTCCTTCGTTATGTGCACTTCTACCTACCACTTCACCTTCCCTCATGGAATTGCTTACCTAACTTGGCTCCTAAAGCACTTTTTGCAATACACAAAATTTGAGTCTCATATATAAAGTAGCAATCAAGGATGATTTATGTTGTATCTGGACCACAATACACGAAGGGTTCTATGAAAGTATGAGGACTAACACCGAAGGTGGATGCCAACTCTCAACATAATTTGAATCTCAACATTTAAAATTTGAATCTCCTATGATAAACTTGTATCACTTTCCAAATAAGATTTCAATATTAACGGTCCAAATCAACTAAACACTTTCATCGACATACAATATTATAATCAATAGTTGATCATTTATTCATATGCGTAATCAAAGATCTTAGTATTGACAATCGGGATTAAATCTTGAAGATCAACGACCAATCTTGATATCTTGACTCATACTTATGCATGTCCCCTCACCCGAGATTTAATGATTGGCGACTTAGATTAGTTGATGAAGATCGACAACCAATCTTTCACCATATATCCCTTCCTTCATAGAGCATTCATTTCAAATTACAAAATTGGCGGCAATGATTAAACCATTGTATATCTAGGGCCCAAATTCAACTACACGGGTTGCAAATTTCAACCTTCATGCATGTTTACATGTTTTATGTGTTTTAGCTGTATAATACTTGCAAAAAATTTAGATTATCGTTTAGATTCAAACCACCATATTTGAAATATAACCATCATTTTCACATAGATCTTTATACTTGTTATATAATATATTGATATGTATAAAAATAAATTGCACCTATAAAATGATACTCAAAAATTGCGATGATGCCACCTTTCTCTTTCAAACAGATCTCTAACTTTTCTATAGGGTCATACGTTTAGCTCCCTCAAGGAGAGTTGGCAAACCTAAATTTTCTCAAATCCTTTGATGATATAGATAATGTAGAATAGACCAAATTATCACTATTCTAATATTTGTCTTGAATGTACTTACCCCTCTCTTCCCATAGGTGATGGTCTGATTCGACTCTTTTTCTTCGCCTAGTAGTGTGTGCATTGCATCTTCTCAATGCAATTGCTAGTAATATATCTCACACTTTATACACTTTATGGAGGGTTTTGGTGCACTTCTATTATAATAAAACAAGTGAGTCTTGCAGGGACAATTTTCGCGGTTATTATGGTCGAGTTGTTTCCTAAGTTTTAGTTATCTTGTAAAATAGGAGATTTCCCCCTCTCACAATAGAGCAAAGATCTTGTTCATTGAAATTGTTGTATTCTAATGTTTTAAGAAAGTGTCATTTTCAAGTGATTTTGGCAAAGATTAATCGTAGGTATGCAGCCAAACGTTTGGAACTCACGAGCAAAACAAACAAAAAAATCGCGTAGGATGGCCACTTTTTAACTATGCCATCACTTTTTCACCCCTAACATGATCGAGATTAGCGAATGCGTTGGATGGTTAAATATAACATAATAAAATAAACATAAATATATTTACAGTCCGTCAATGAAATTAAATGCTTTCCAATCAGAAAACGGAGCAGAAGAGAAGCTTTGGCAAAATCCATTTTGACCTCGTCGCAGTGCTTCCAAATATAGCCGAACCCGACGCCGCTGATTTAGCAGAATCGCGGCCTAAATTAAGCGGGCTGTCAACGGACTGCACTGATGTACAGCGGTTCAAAGGGGCCAAACTCCTCCACCCTCTGCTCCTCGGCGTCTCTTTCTCACACAAAATTTTCTCCTCGCATTGGGACTTCTGTGGAAAATTGACAGTTTTGGGCTTCATTTTCCCAAACATTTGGCCCTCCTGGTAATTACAGGAAACCGACCTCTTCATAAAAGAGTTATCCGCCCGATTATTGTTGAGATTCCCTACTTGTTTGAGACGGATGTCCTCCATCTTCATGGGTGGTGTTTTTATCAACCCCGGGGTTAATAATTGCTGCCATTTAAGTCCTGTTTTACTCGCCGAAGAGGGCGACTTTGATTTCCGATTTGCCTGCTTGGATGTAGAAGAATCACTGGTTGAAGTCGCCAAATTACCCTGCTGTAGATTTTTGTGAGAAGCAGAGTAATAACCCTTTGTTTGGGAATCCGTTCTCCATGCCTGCACCTTGTCATTTAACAGAAGGCGATTTTTATGGCTTGAGTACGAAAAATGTGCGAGAGGAAGGAGACGGCCTTGATGAAACAGATCGTCTGCCGGGCAAATGTCATTCGCCGTCGAGCTAGATCGACCAAACTGGAAGTCGAAGTCGTACTCCTGGCGGTGTGAAGGTCCCGGGTTCGATTCCCTATCCACGGGCAGCCCAACGCCTGTGTAAGACCCTCGTTCGGTAACGAGGTCACACAGGGAAAGAGTTTCCTCCTCCTCCTCGTCTTCCTCCCATCGCGTGCACATTGCTGCGTCTGGGACGATCCATAATTCGTCAGTCTCAAAAATGATTCCGAATACCATACCTCTTTGATATGAACGAATCGCTCAAAGATGTGAATCCTTTTAACAGTTTTTCACGCCAGTGGAGAAATAGGATTGAAATTGAAATTGTTTGGACTCCAATAGAAATAACTGTAAAAATAGGCAGCAAAAAAGAGCAGTATTCGTATTACGTGGGATTTTAGACTCAGATCTCCCATGTATATATTTATACACATGGGAAGCGAGGTTCCAGAAGGAAATTTGTCTTATCATTTTTTAAATATCTAACTAGTCTAGATTTAATTTTATAGAAAAACCAAAATTTCAACATGCAGATGAAAATGTCTTAGTTTGAAGTGAGCGCGTCAATTGTAGGGTTCGTTGTTCCAGAAGAAATATATGATTAAATTTTATATTGATAGTTAAAAGCTCGAGTGGTAAGTGGTAAAGTGGTCACCTAAGTATTATTTGGTGAGAGGGATGTTGTAAAGTGATCGCTTCTAGAGTTTAAGGCCGCGGCTGCTTCACCAATTCAACGCAGAGCCGTGCTCGTTTAAGCAACATGTTTTATAGTAACCTCCTGACGTGCCGATGCAATTTTGACACACTCTTTTCCTTAATCATTAAGTCATAGTAGGGGAAAGGCACCGATTGTGGTGCAGGGTCTAATGGGGGACATGGTGTGTGAAAAGATATTGACCTTTACAAAAAATCATCTAGAATGATATGTGAATTTAATACAACCTGATTGTGATTTATTATTTAAACATAGATGCATGTTGTAGTGCCCACTTCCCTTCGACACCATTTTGTTTTGTTGTTTTCAAATCGATTACTTCACTTATGGATTATTATGGCTTCTTGATTTAGCATGCTAGTAGATATCATAGACATTGGACTGTTATTGATTTGATCTTTATATGATGCATATGGTTTACTGGTGGACATTTGATGACGATATTTGTATACTTTTGACAGGGTTATTTATCTTTAATTATGACATGTGATATGTTTAATCATATTGAGTAGAACTTGATAATTAGACTAATGTGATGATCGTTTTGACATAAATGAAATGTGGAATAGAAATGTGCTAGAAAGTGTAAGTGATATCGTACTTGCATAGATGATAGTAAATCATGTGTCGTTTATTTTAGATTATATTGTATATTTGGCATGAATGTTTTAATGCGGCCAACAGGCCGAAGGAGGTATTCTGCTCTGCAGGTATATTATATTCACAACAATATTGGGGAGTGGAGACCAACCACATCGAATTCGAGAAGAATCCAGCTAAGGTCACCATGGCAACAAGTAATTGTGTGTGTGTTAGAATTATCTGGTTAAGGGAAAATTGTGACCTAGGGGTCATGTGTTGTTTTGTTTTATTTTTCTCTTTTTATTATGTTAGTATGTGTTGCTCTTAGTAAGTGAAATTTTACTTGTGTTATTATTCATATTCTTTGGATTGGAGTTTACCCCTTTATTAGTCATGGGTTGTAGTGTCTTAAATAAGCTAATTTGAATTTGTCCTAAACTAATCAAAGGATATGACCAAAGAGAGTTCATTTATTAGGATTTGATTTACTTGGGATTTTGTGTGGATTGATGTGTGTTTGAGTTTTGAGTGTAGCACACTCTACCCCACATGGGAAACTCGAATTTGGCCTTAGAGGCCAAATTTCAAAGCTTGTGGGACAAGTCAAACTTGTCCCACACCTCTTAAAACCCCATGCCAACCCTATATATGGGTTGGAAGGCCAAATTTAGGGTCTTTTAGGTGTTTTGGGGGGATAAAAGGGTAAAATATTAATTGCACTTCCTTTCAAAAATTTAATTTTGTCCTTTGGGGGAGTGGGTTTAGATGGAGTGTGTAAGGTGCTTGCCTTTCTTTCAACCACTTATTAATGGTGCATTGGAATATGAGGTTGACCAAGTGATGTGGAGTGGAGGGAAAAGGAGGTGGCATCCTACTTGGAGCCACATCATCCCTCCCTCTCTTTTCTCTATTTATTTGATCCTCTTGTTTGTTTTGGGGGTTGGAAGTTTCATTTTTAGTCTTTTGTATTTTGGAGAGGAGAGGATTTTGAAGGAGTTTGTGGATTTTTGGAGCTTGTTGATACTTGTGGGAATTTTGTTGGAGCTTGTGGATGATTGCTTGATCTTTGGAGGGATTGAGACTTCATACTTGGAGCAAGCTCTACCATGGAAAGGTAGGAGCTTCACCTTTGTTTGCATTATGTTTCTTTTTTGTTATATGAATGTATATTTATGTTGTGTTGTATGTTGTTTGAAATGCTTGTTGGGAATGGGTAGAATGCCTAAGTTGGGAGTGGGAGGAGACTATGGAGAGTTTTATTTGAGGGAGGCATAAGAGATCATTTTCTTGAGGAGGAGTTTGGGTTGGGTGCCCACCTTGTAAGAGAAATGCTTGCATTTCCTTTTCGTTTTTACCTTGAGGGAGCCATAAGAGTTGAGGGAGGCATAAGAGTGAATGGAGGGATAAGGGGTACTTGAGGGAGGCATAAGAGTTGTTAGGGGTATTGTGTTTTGCATTGGAGGCTTTTAGGTGGCACCCATTCCCATTGGGAGGCATAAGTGGCCTCCCCATAGGTCTTACTCTTGTGGCTTTCTTGATAAGCCTTGTGACTTGTTGTTGTGATTGTTTTCCCTCTTGTTGAGATGTTGATTTTGTTTTGAAGGATTATGGAATGAAAGTGAAATTTTATGTTAAGTTATGTGAAAGCTAGTAGTTGCCATGAGTTGGATTTTCTCCCATTGCAATGTGGTTGGGGCTCGGGGGCCAATGGAGAGGATGGCTTCTCTTCTCCATTGGGTATCTTGGTTGGGAGGAGAGCGTTGCCTCTCCCCTTATTTTGTTGTGAATCAAGCAAACTATTGGAGGAGCTACCTTGTTGATGTTGTAGCATTGGAGCCTTGTTGATGACAATGTGAAACCACCTTATATGTTTACCCACCTTGAGTGGAGGAAAAATGTAATATTGCTTTGTATTTTAGCTTCCATTATTGTAAATTTGTTCCCACATTAAGTGGAAAATGTTGTAACAAGATGTTGAAGGAAAGTTGTATTGATCTTCATTAGTAAGGTTGTAATGTGGATGGAATTGAAAGTTGAAGGAAAGACAATTTATTTATTCTCCTTTAACTTGGCTTGGAACCTCATATGAGTGTGTTGACCTTGTTGAAATGTTAGTAGTTCTTACTCTAAAACTTAATGGAAACGTTGTTGAAAACCTCTTGAGGATTGTTGAGAAATTTACTCAAAAAAATATATCGAATTTCATTTTGTACTTAAAAGAGATGTATTGGAAAAAAGTGAAATATTAGTGTATTTTCTCTTCTTGTATTGTTGATGAAAAGGCTTAAGTTTTTAAATAGCTTTCAATATGCCAATGAAGTAATTTAAGCTCTAGCTCTATTATGTTTTTCTTCGTTTATGAATTCATTGTAAAACTATTTGCAAATTATAAAGGGAAATGAAATCAAATCTACTTGAATTCCCGTACAAGGCTTATTAAATTGTGTAGAAGGAGATTTTAATGCAAAAGTACTAAGCTTATTAAGTTAATTACCCATATTTCCTTAATGTTTAATAAGGAAACTAATATTGTAAATATTATTCATATTTAAGTAATATTAAAAGTAATGGATTTACTATTATTAAATCATATTAATACCAACATACTATTAATATTCCTTTTTATATTAACATAGTATATTAATATAAACTGCAACCAAGAAATAATATTAATAGAACCTACGTATGTCCATATAATTGCAAAGCAAACTGTGCTTCATGGATATTCTGTTATGAACCAGACCCACCTCTATGCGATTTCCTTCCACGAGTTAAATCATTTTGGTTTTCTAGTTGTATATAGGACCAAAAAGGATTAGAACCGAGCCTTGGAAGGTTTAATTCACACTCCCATGATCAAATGATCTGTCAATATAGCAATGAATACATGTATGCAAATCTATAAGGAGTTATGTCAGCGACATCCTCAACTACCAAGGCAATGTTCCCATCTGCGGCAACGACTGTCTTACAATAGACAACTTCTAAGAAACAATGTTTGTCACGCCTTCTTGATTACAAGCTTTTGACTTTATCCTATGATGTGGCATGTCTCTGGTCGTGGATTACCCTTTTGCAGATAATCAGAGGTAAAGACTATTTCAGAAAACTTGTAATTAGAAAGGTAGAAAACTCAAGCATCAGTTAAGCTAAGCATAAAACAAATCTTCAAGCTACTCTCCTTTTCTTAAGGTGTACACGCCAAAAGAACCAGGCTCTACAATCTGATCAGATGTAAACAGACCCACCTCTATGAGACTCCCTTCCACGAGCTACACTGTAAACGGGTAAGTTCTCATTAGAAGATCTTGCAATAAATTTCACCAGGTCTTCTAGTAACACTCTCCGTCCCTTAATCGATTTTGATAAAAATATCTCGAAGGAGAATTCAATTTGAGGATACGGTCGATCTTTGAGCAGGATAACAACTTAGTTGGACAACCCGCTTATTGGAAGCGCTTAAAAAAGGGGCTTTCTTGCCATACTGTGTGCAATTTCTTGTGCCAAGACCCCCGCCACGAGCACACCTCACGACACCATGACAATGGAGGTAAAGCACGCCCTTCCACTCGCCCGTAGCTTTATCTTTTGTCACTACTTCACCCACATGCGCGCCATGGCTGGGTACACACGTCATCCCACGCGCCTTTGTAGCTTAATCTCTAACCTTTTTCTTTTATTGCGCGGCCAGGGTCAAGTTAATCGGTGGGCAGACCAATCGGGGGGCATAAGATTTGCAAAATCTAAAGTATGGTGATATGCGGCCGGTTTGGAGTAGTTTGCACGCAAGGAGAGGGGGTTTAATGCTATGGCAGGTGGTCGCAACCATTCCACTAATGATTTTCTGTTGTACGGTATATACCACCGAGTGGGCTTCGACCATGTTGAACAGTATGAAAATGTATAAGGTGGCTTGGTTAGTGAGTGAAATAACTGGTGGTGGCATTACGTGTATTCCCACGTATAAGCCAACTATGAAATAGACTCTTGTACCATGTATCTTGTCCAATGCAAATAACAACTCAACATGGTTTCGTTTAAATTACAAAGTGAAATATGATTAAGTTAATAAAATGTCTTTTGGTTTATAAACATATAAACTTGGTGATATATATATATCTCATTTTGAGATTTTAAATATATATATAGTATTTATATAATCAAACTAAAGATTAAATATAATACCTCAAATGTAAAATATAAAACTATTGATGTCTATCAAGCACAGATACAAATACATTATCTTGAAAGAATTTATTTGCAAACGGGCCATCATATAAGAATATAGAACAATTGTATTATGACGAGACATAAGATATGACGCTAAAGACGTTTAGCAAACCTTTCTCTAATGAATGCATGACATGAATCATGGAAACGAAGTTAAATAATTTATAAAAAAATTTAGTCGGAATTTCGGGTTGTATGTTGTGGAAGCAAGTTCTTGTCATCGTCGTCATTTTTGTGGCGTCTCACATGTTATGTTGAATATGACAGACTTTAAAATTAGTTAATATTCTATTATTCATTGATAGAATTTGAAATATACATTAATTTACATATAAGTGTACAAATATCAAGTCTATGAAACCAACTACTCATTAAGTAGTATTTACATTTTATGTACACCATATTTATTATAGTCACTTCAATATCATTTCAATCATATCTATTTTATGTACACCATATCTACGAACAAGTAAGAACATGAATACCTTCAGTAGTTTCTAGTTTGAAATGTTTAGAAGTGTTGGACAACATGAAAAGTAGGTTGTTATGTGTTTAGATGAAAAAGGATCACGTCCACACTTTATCATGCAGATTCAACAAAGCCGAAAAACATTAAAAACCATGAACCTACAAATGACTCAACTGGATAGAGGCCGAGCAAAAACGGAGCCACCGACGATGAATAAGCTCTCAACTATCAACACACAGTTTTCAATGTCTGCAGGATGTGTATTAGATTTTTGCGGTGGTAGGTGCAACTATTGGTGTCAAGCGGTTTGTGATTTTTGCGGTGGAGGGTGCAATTACTACTGCCAGCTGTGTCAATGGTCAAAGCAGAGCATTCAATTCCCAAACGTAGCATGCACCACAGGTGGCTCTAAAAACAGTCTACAGTTGGTGCCAAGCAAAACTTTCCCTAAATTTGACATACCACGATGAAACAACTCAAACACATGGCAACGGCGTGGCAATGGCGTGGAAAATAAATGTTACAAATCAAGAAAATGTGATTACATATTTTGGTGATGTTTTTATTTGCCCACATGGCGGTGATGTGGCCTACGCCCCTACAAACATAGGGTGCATCACAACCGGTGTCTTTCCCCTACCTAGCATGTCGAAAGAAATGTTGTGGAAGAAAAATTTAGGGAAAAGGGTGGGAAAATAAGAAGCGTAATTGTGTCCATTAAGGTATTTGATATGTTAATTATATGAAGGAAGAGAGATTGGATTAGAAGTTAAAATCAGTTAGGGGTTGGTGGTGTCAAAGGTTAAATTTGATGCGTTTATACGTTTTTTAATGATTTTAGCAATGAAATACTTGCAAATATTTGAAATAATCATCACATATGACTTGCAAATTTTAAGTATGACCATCATTTTTGTATATATTTATATAAATTACACACACACACACACGCACGCACACACACACACACACACCACTATTTTGCATTTTTGAAGGGCAATATTTTAAAATTACCGTCACCTACAAATTGTTTGATAGGCATAGGTGGCCATCAAATTTAACCTTTGGGTGGTGTAATGTGTGGTAATATTAGAGAGGAGCAACTAATTATGGTGATTGTTTAAAGGAAAGTACTTGAAATGTGAGTGAAGAGAATGGGAAAATTTTGTAGAAAATGCAGTTGACATGAAGAAAAGTTTTATGCAAAGAATCAAATTTGATGGGGATTAACAAAGTGGGAAATGCCCATGATATGGACAACAACCAAAACATCTTTACAACGGGATGTAAAGGAGGATGAAAAGCGACAAACGAGGGAGAGTCTCTACAATGTGCTCCTTCTAGATCGGTGGAGGCCTCCGCTCGTATACAAGGTATGGGGAACGATTGTGAAACTCTAGTTTCCTACAACCACATGACATATTTGTGAATCTTTTAAAGGGGTAAGGACTAGTTGCACAGTCATTAAGGCAATGTATTGTGGAGATATATGAAAAACAACATGTTCTCTAGTAACCTCTAGACATGCCGATGCAATTTTTACCAACTCTTTTCCTTAATCACTAACTTATACTAATGAGGTATTATCCAAAGGTTTAACGTATGGCTTAAGAAGTATTAAAAATTTCATCTCAAACAATGTAAATGGAATTAAAAAATAAAATAAAGAAACATCTCAAACATCTGCAACCAATTCCAACAAATCCACCTGAAAAAAATTGAATCGAACTGCTATACAAATTGACCATAAGATAGAACACAACATTATTTGAATCCTACTCAACAAAGAATCTAAAATAAAGAGAAACCATCAAACATCAACCCATTAGACTTAATAATTTAAACAACAGTCTGTAGCTACTAGTTAAGCAAAATTATCTACAGTGGAAATGTACTTTTTGAAAAGAAATTTACTTGGGAATTAAAAGACAATGCAGGTAATAACCTCAAATTTCAAACTTCTAAAATTAAAGCATACTCAAAATGCGCGAATGTGGAAGGACTCACCCTCGGAGATCTCCTAAATTAAAACAATTATTAGTAAGTACAAAGTAAAAGTAAGCCCTAAACAAATATGAGAAAACACATCTAAACCCTAGACTACAAAATATCAACCCGACACGAGATCAAGAAAAACTAAAGCTTAGCAAGTGCAAGAAAATGTAAAACCTAAATAAATATACGAAAAATACATCTAAACCCTACACTGCAAAATATTAACCTAAGACATCAATAAAAAACTAAAGCCTAACAAGTACATGTAAATGTTAGCCCTAAATAAATATGGGAAAATACATGTAAACCCTAAAATGCAAAATATTAATCCAACACGGATCAATAAATACTAAAACCCTACCAAATTACGAAGAAGAGGTAAAGAATTTTCCAGTGAAGAAAACAAGCAACTAGATATATGACAGAAATTCATGGGTCATGATTGGTATTCTTTACACCAAAAAAGCTATTTTCCATAGAAGATCAAAAGTTGTAAAAAAGGATTTTTGAGAATTTTTCTCGCTTTTGGTAAAGCCAAATTCAACGCAGATTACAAAAAAATGCATTATTTTACATAAATCTAAAGATATGTGGTTTTTGTAGTGGAAGACTGGGAGATTTTGAGGTTTTCGGTGTTTTTAAAAGCTAAATTAACAAATTCAATGCTTTTGATTCGTTATTTTCCTCAAAAAAGTTATGGTGGAAGCATCAAATCATTTTAGGTTTTAATGCGATTTACAGGTGTGTAAATTGTGAGGGATTCAAATTAATTACGCCAAAGGTGTTTACCAGGTTAAACAAAGCCCTCCTGGTTTGACATCCGAAGGTGACATGGAAGGCTGCAGATTGGTAGGTTCGCTACCATGCATAGTCTATTTATTCCTATTTTAATCCTCTGTTTTATCATATTTTATCGTCTACCGTGGGAATGGTGTTTATGCAACCGTAGAACATGTGTTCGACGAGGAAAAGTAAAATCAATACACTAAATGGTTCACCCGAATGAAACGCATCCTAATCTTGAATCTTATTCTTCTTCTCCATACTGATCAAAAATAGCATGAGCGGTTGAACCCGCTTGAGATACGAGATATAGATCCAAATCGATCAAGTTGTATGAGTAAAATGAGGAGATATTAAGGTTACATATTTATCTCCGTGTGCAAGTCTCATTTAATCCATAATGGTGTTGATTTTAGGATTTACTATTAGCGAGATGTAATGCCCCGCTTCATTAACCTTAACTAGTGAAGTGTGGATCCACGCTTTCACACCTAGTGGTCAATACATATGTGTATTACGCAAATTTCTTGGACATCCGAGGGGTATTATAACTTAGTCGCATTGTCTTACACAAGGCTTTGAACACCTTTAGTGGTCATCGCTATGGTTTATTCTCACAGACATGTCTAGAAAATGTTTTTAAAAAACCTTGTTTTCTTCGTGTCGTTGATCACATTCGGGAAGGTGGTCTTCAGTCGCTCAAAACTCGCTTTTATTTCGCAAGATAATACAAATGATAACATTATCATTCTGATCCAAATTCGACATCTTAAATTTAAAAAAATTGTAAATATATTGATAGGTATATATATATAGACAAACATATGATCTAAGTCAATAGATAAAAACAATAATTAAATTAATAAATCATCATTTATAGAAAATAAATAAAAATAAATAAAGAAATAGAATAAAAATATTAATATTCAAATAGGGTGGTGGAATTGAATTTGGACAGTGGAGGGTGAATAGAGTTGGTGGGTTGTAATTACAGGTGGTTGTGGAAGACGTGCGTGGGTATGGGCAACCCATCAAAGCACATGGGCGTCTGAAAACCTGCACACCTGTCTTTTCCCTTGCATGATAATTCAAGCACTTAATTTGAGATCTAGAGACATTAATCACGTTAAAACCAAGGTCAACATTGTAGATTTTTAGCAATTATTGGATAGTTGATAGCATAGGTGATTTGGTAATTAAAAAGGGATCCGATTGAACTAAAGGAGGTCGATAGGGTTCGAATCATTACGGTAACATTGTCACCAAAGCTTATCTCGTAAGTCAAGAAAGTCCCGGAATCATGCACATTTTCTGATCATTGGCTTCTCTCAACACATTGTCATCCTTCTACGACAATAGTACTTTGCAGGTGAGAAGAAACCTCGGATCCATAATTGAAAAGAGAGCCCTCGCCATTAACGAAGAATTCCTCACCGCATCAGAATCCGCCTAGAAGGCTTTAGATGTGGTTGAGCAAGAAGTTGTTGGTTTGGTTGAATGCTTTGAAAAGATTTCCAAAACATTGAACAGTTGTAGTGCTTCTACAGGAGATATCATTACGACTACAGAGAGGCTCAATCAAGAGCTTGAGAACACCACACAGCGTCAAGAGATTGTATCTTGCTTTCTTCGTGACTATCAAATTTCTCTAGATGAGGTCAACACTTTAAGGGAAGAAGAGTTAAATGATTTTTTTAAAGCACTTGCACGTGTGCAAGAAATTCACAACAATTGTAAAATGTTTCTTAGGACACACCATCAACGTGTAGGATTAGAGTTGATGGACATGATGGATGTTTACCAAGAAGGTGCTTATGAATGAATTTACGAGAAGAAGATTGAAAATTTGAATATTGCAATATGCAATATGTCGATGTCGGTTGCTACTTCTTGTGTTTTCCGATGTCGATTACTTCGGATTAGCATGCAATATGGGGATTATGCAATATGACAATGTCGGTTATTGTGTTTTCCAGCAAGTTTCATATTGCATGCTAATCAAGTGATCAAGCTCCACAACTCAACAATCTCCCATTTGGAGATTAATTAATGCACCATACATGTACAACATCATTCTTGGATCCTTAGCTTTGTTTCTTCCTCTTCAAGTCTCAAACTCGAAGACCAACAAGTGGAGTGTAGCTCCAACTTCTCCTTTGCTAATGGCTTCGTTAGCATATCCATGCAGGGTTCTCACTCATATGAATATTTTCCAGATTCAACTGCCCATCCTCCAATACCTATTGTATGAAGTGATACCTCAATTGAATGTGTTTCGTTCTCGAATGAAACATTGAGTTCTTTGCTAAATGAATTACACTCTGACTATCACTGAACAGTTTGCAATCATCTTGCTCCTTTCCCAACTCTTTCATGAACCTACTCATCCATATCATCTCCTTGCTAGCCTCTGTAGCTGCAACATACTCTACCTCTATAGTAGAAAAAGCCACAACCTTCTGCAATCTTGAAATCCAACTAATTGTCGTCCCACCTCTGTGAAAATATATTCAGTAGTGCTCCTCCTACCATCTAGATCTCCAGCCATATCCGAATCAACATAGCCACATAATGAAATATCCGAACCTCCATAGCATAACTGCATGCTAGATGTCCCTTTTAAATACTTGAGTATCCATTGGACTTCTTTCCAATGCTCTTTACCTAGATTGGCCATATATCTACTCACAACTCCCACTACTTGTGTAATGTCTAGTCTGGTACAAACCATAGCATACATGAGACTCCCAACTGTTGAAGCATATGACACTCATGTCATGTATTTGACCTCCTCATGTGATGAAGGACACTGATCTTTGCTCAATTTGAAGTTTCCAGCCATAGGTGTACTAACAAGTTTTGCATTCTACATCTTGAACCTTTCTAACACCCTCTGTAGATATAATCCTCCTGAGACAAATACAATTTCTTGTTCTTCATGTCTCTGTGTATTTGCATGCTAAGGATTCTTTTTGTAGCTCCTAAATCCTTCATAGCAAATGTGTGAGCTATCTTTCCCTTAAGCTCACCAATGTCTTGCATACTAGATCCTGCAATAAGCATATCATCCACATACAATGTAACAAAATAATATAAATCCCATTTTCAAGCTTCTTGAAATAAACACAATGGTCATATTCACATCTCAAGTAACCATGCTCATGCATAAAACTATCAAACCTCATGTATCATTGCCTTGGAGCTTGCTTGAGCCCATATAGGCTCTTTTTCAACCTGCACACTAATTTCTCCTTACTTTTGACTTCATACCCAAGCTACTATTGCATATAAATCTCTTCATCCAAATCACCATGAAGAAAATTCATCTTCACATCTAATTGCTCTAAATGCAAATCATGTACTACAACTAAACTCAATACAATACAAATAGAAGTCATCTTTACAATAGGAGAAAATATTTCACCAAATTCAATACCTATTTTCTATGCAAATCCCTTTACTACAAGTCTTTCCTTGTACCTTTTCTGTCCACCCTCTTCTTCCTTGATCCTGTAAACCCACTTGTTCTGCAATGTCCTCTTACATGTTGGTAACTTAACCAAATCCCAAGTCTGGTTTTATTCCAAGGAGTCCATCTCCTCATCCATGTCATGCTCCAATTGGATGTGGGTCTCATCCTGCATTGCTTCTTCAAAACTCTCTGGTTCACAATTATCAGTCAATAATAAATAAAATAGAGAAGGTGTAAATCTTTATGGAGGTTTACTTACCCTTTATGACCTTCTCACAGAGTTTGGGGTACTAGAGGCTCATTCTGGACCTCCTAGACATTTGTATCTAAATTTTTCAGCTGGTGGTACGCCGGTCACCTGTAACTAACGTTGGTTCGCTAATCGATGTTGGTTTGACTCTTCTATAACCCATATCGGTTACATTGTGACCGATGTCGATCAAGGTCAACCGACATCGATTCTTGTGTAACCTGTCATAATACTTTTAAATCCAAGAGTTCATTTTCATTCACAAACTTCTCAACCGGTTCGTCCTTGGGTACCAAAATTTGATCCCTGTACATTCTCTTTTCATTCCATTCAATGTCATGACTCCTAATAATTTTAGAATTTTCTAAATCTAAAACGAAATCCAAAATCACTAGGTCCATAACCAATGTCGGTGCATCTCTTGGATTTTGCATCCAACTTTTTCCTATTTTCCTTATCAATATGCACAAAAGCTTCTAAACCAAAACTTAAAAAAAAAAAAAGATCTACCTCTTTTACGGTCCAAGCTTCCTCAGTATTTCTCCATCTAGTGAACTTGAAGGCCCACGGTTAATCAAATAAATAGTTGTATTAACGCTTCTTACGCCCAAAACCGCAAAGGCAATCCATAATGTATCCTCATACTTCTAGACCGTTCTATGATTGTCATGTTGATTCTTTTTGTACCACCATTCTCCCGTGGTGTTCTTGGAACCATTTTTTTCTCTACGTATCTCATTCACTAAACAATAATAATTGAAAGCCTTGCTACAATATTCATCACCATTGTCAGATCTAAGGAATTTTAACTTTCAATTTGATTCATTTTTAACAAGGGCTATCCATCTTTTAAAAGTCTCAAAAACATCATATTTATGTTTAATACAATAAACTCATACCTTTCTTATAGCATCATCAATGAAAGTAACATAATACTAGGATCCTCCATGAGAAACTACCTGAGTTAGTCCCCACACATCTGAGTGTACAAGCTCCAATTTTTGTTGCTTCTTAGTTGCCCCAACTTTGAGAAATCTCACTCTCTTTTGCTTTCCAAAGACACAATGCTCACATAAATCAAGATCTAAAATCTTTCAAATCTGATAACTTACCCTTAGCCTTTAAGATTTGCATTCCTTTTTACTCATATGGGCCCAACCGATTATGTCACATGCATGCATTTGAATCAAGTAGATAATGCGAGAAAAGAATTAGTAACAAAGGTAAATAAATATAGCGTTCCTACCTTCTTTCCTCTTGCCACAACAAAAGCACCCTTGGTGACTTTCCAAGATTTTGTTATGAATGTAATTGGATGTAACCAGCTTCACCTAGTCTCCTGTAGAAATAAGATTCCTCTTGAGGCTTGACACATCCCTCACATCTTTCAATACCCAAGTATTTCCATTCTCGCAATTTTAGATGAACTTCCCCTTTACCGATATCTGCAAGGTTTATCATCACCCAAATAAACATGCCCAAAATTACTTTGGACATAATTTCTAAAATAACCCTTATTAAGGGTTGAATGGAAAGAAGCTCCTAAATCTAAAACTCGTGATTCAATTCTATTATCTAAAGAAAGAATAAGAGTATCTTGCATTACCTCACGATGCAACAAGATTTTCTTCTTTACCTTTATCTCGCTTGTTCATTCTCTTTATCCTTTGACCAAAAATCTTTCTTTGCATGTCCTTTCTTTCCACATTTCCAACAAATAATTCACTTACCTCTGGATTTAGATCTGTTATCCCTTGACTTTGATTTCACATTACTCTTACTCCCGAATCTCTCTTTCTACCCGCCCTTTCTACATTTAAATCATTCCTAGATGACGATTCCTCTGCACTGTACTCTTCCTGTGAATTTATTGATTCAAGATTATACTAACCACATCATCAAACTTCAAAATATTATACACGGCAATACAAATTCTTCAAACACGGCAATACAAATCCTTGAAACATATTGATTGATTGCGTGGTCGGCGGTGTCACCAACTTCGGTGGCTTTTTTACTCTTGCCTCTGCACGGGGATGGGTACACGATCCTTAATATTAGGCAGCGGCTAAATTTATCCATGGCCAAGGATGTGTACAACTTCAACGTTGATTTGGTGGAGATGTCTTGGGGCTCTTACACGAGAGGCACGACCCATTCCACTATATTGTCTCCATCTCTTACTCCACCAAAACATGGCCTTCCACCAAATGACTTATGATGATATGAGAACTATCAACATTTTTAATATTTCAAAATTTAGAAACCTTGCTCCTATTTAAAAAAATTTGAACTTGGGTAGGTGAAAATTTACCATTTCTTAGACTCTAACATCATAACAAAGAAACCCATTAAAGGAAAATTGAGCTTGTCTGTCAAAACATAGAAAAAATATAAGCACATCCTTTTCATTTCGATGCAACTCCATATCGAAATGCAAAATTAGTATGCAAACGAATCTGGGTTTCCTCTCTCAGAAGTAATATGTCAAAACCCATGGAATGCAAAAGATCCAACAATGTCAAGTAAAAACAACATTGTATATATACCCATAAATTAAGAACCCATTGTTCATAGTACATACGGAAGAAATTCATAAACATCATATGTGATATGAGCAAAAAACATGCAACTGAAAATAGCGCTTTGTATATTAAAAAAACCCACAAAAAACCCTTTGTTCAGAGTACAACTGTCAGAAATGCATCAAGGCATATACTAAAATCGCTGAAATTTAGCCACATCATGGGAGCGAAATAGTTTTCATACAAAACAATATTGCCAAACTGAAATAACATCATCCCCAAAGCTTTTCATAGTAATATGAAAAAGGAGAATTACAAATGCCCTACAACTTTCTTCCCAAAGTCGCGATACGAAACCACAAACAAAATGTCCTACATGTCATCTCTACAATGAAAACAAAGGGTTTGGTGAAGTCAAACGAGTTTCCTACAAAAATATAGCCAAACCAAATAACATTAAGTAAAAGTATGGGAAAATATGCCCCTTTGAAAACTTGCAAGCCATGACGGTGCATGCCTTTTCCCACAAAACTCCACCTACGCATGCAGAACCCAATGTCTTTGGAGACACGACATTGACACTCGAAACACCATCATTTCCCACAACACTCCAACGCATCCAAAACACAGTTTAGGGTTCCGGGGATGATAGATGATCCATGATGGCACATATAAACCAACTCCTTTTTTACATTTGCTAGGAGGTAGTATGCTTTGCCACGCGAAAAAGCGGACGCCTAGATCACCACGTGGATGGTTGCGGGCGAGTCATATGTCAACGTCGTCTCTCGAATCATCCCCGACGTCCATTCACCTCATGTGGCTTGTCGATTCACGAGAGGCTCTTTCTTACTTATAGCATGCCTTTTGGTGTAATTAAATTAAATTCACTAAATTAAAGGGTGGAGGATAGCCGAGTCGGTGACAAAGGCTTGTTGTGAGGTGTAGTGTTAGGCTTATGATCCTAGTGCTACGTCTCTGATTTGATTCTCACCATGGTCTACCAAAACCTTTTTCGTTTACCACCCGAAGTTTCGTTTACCATCCAAAGTTTGAGTCAACGAGGTCTTGGCTAATTGGTAGCAGTCGGGATTTTACTAAGAGGATGTCCAAGGTTCAAACCCCATTGGCCGTCCCCGAGCATGAGGAGTAATCACATTTGAGTCCATGTGTGCTGAAAAGTACTTCGACCAACGTCTTTGAGTGTGTGCCAACCGTATTAAAGGTAGTATGAAACCTAAGCTACAGTTGTATGAAGGTAGTATGAAACTTGTGCACCTGGTGGTCCCTTCCTCACACCAGGCTAAAGTTTACCGTATGCACCACGTCGTACAAAGCGTGAAACGTAGATTCCAGCTATACTGAACGTAGTATGAAACTTGTACACGTGGTAGTCCTTTCCTTATACGAAGCTAAAGTTTAGAGGTGCTGGGAAAGTGAGCTTAAAAATGTAAAATGTAATAATTCCTCGTAATAAAAATAAATAAAAAAATTCACAGAAGTAAGCCGCTTTCATGGGAATGTGTTTGAATTTCACTTCGTGAGGCCGTTTTCACTGGAATGGGAAAGGGGCTCAATTCCCCAAATATAGACTGTCGGCTAATAATAAAATAAACATAAATATATTTACAGTTCATCAATGAAATCAAATGCTTTACAATCAGAAAATGGAGCAGAAGAGAAGCTTTGGCAAAATCCATTTTGACCTCGTCGTAGTGCTTCCAAATATAGCCGAACCCGACGCCGCTGATTTAGCAGAACCGCGGCCTAAATTAAGCGGGCTGTCAACGGACTGCACTGGTGTACAGCGGTTCAAAGGGCCAAATTCCTCCACCCTCTGCTCCTCGGCGTCTCTTTCTCACACAAAATTTTCTCCTCGCATTGGGACTTCTGTTGAAAATTGACAGTTTTGGGCTTCATTTTCCCAAACATTTGGCCCTCCTGGTAATTACAGGAAACCGACCTCTTCAGAAAAGAGTTATCCGCCCGATTATTGTTGGGATTCCCTACTTGTTTGAGACGGATGTCCTCCATCTTCATTGGTGCTGCTTTTATCAACCCCGGGGTTAATAATTGCTGCCATTTAAGTCCTGTTTTACTCGCCGAAGAGGGCGACTTTGATTTCCGATTTGCCTGCTTGGATGTAGAAGAATCACTGGTTGAAGTCGCCAAATTACCCTGCTGTAGATTTTTGTGAGAAGCAGAGTAATAACCCTTTGTTTGGGAATCCGTTCTCCATGCCCGCACCTTCTCATTTAACAGAAGGCGATTTTCATGGCTTGAGTACGGAAAATGTGCGAGAGGAAGGAGACGGCCTTGATGAAACAGATCGTCTGCCGGGCAAATGTCATTCGCCGTCGAGCTAGATCGACCAAACTCGAAGTCGAAGTCGAAGTCGAACTCCTGGCGATGTGAAGATCCCGGGTTCGATTCCCTTTCCACGGGCAGCCCAACGCCTGTGTAAGCCCTTCGTTCCGTAACGAGGTCACACAGGGAAAGAGTTTCCTCCTCGTCTTCCTCCCATCCCGTGCACATTGCTGCGTCTGGGGCGATCCATAATTCGTCAGTCTCAAAAGCGATTCCGAATCCCATTATATCTCTTTAATATGCCCGAATCGCCCAAAGATGTGAATCCTTTTAACAGATTTTCACACCAGAGGAGAAATTGGATTGAAATTGAAATTCTTTGGACTCCAACAGAAATAACAGTAAAAATAGACGGCAAAAAGAGGAGCATTAATCGTATTAGGTGGGATTTTAGACCCAGATCTCCCATGTATATATTTATACACATGGGAAGCGAGGTTCCAGATGGAAGTTTCTCTTACCATTTTAAAAATATCTAAGAATGAGTCTACGACTATACTCCTCCTCCTCCTCTTCTAGAAAAATCAAAATTTCAACATGCTTCTATCAGAATGTCTTATTTTGAGGTGAGCGCGTCAATTGTAGGAAGGCCAGGGTCTGTTGTTCCAGAAGAAATATATGATTAAATTAGGTATTGATAGTTGAAAGCTGAACTGGTAAGTGCCAAAGTGGCCACCTAAGTATTATTTGGTGACAGGGATGTTGTGAAGTGACAGAGGAAAGAGGAGATGATAAAACCTTGTTAATTCAAAGGCCGCGCCTACCTTACCAATTCAACGCAATTCCACGCAGAGCCGTGTTCGTTTAAGCAACATGTTTTATAGTAACCTCCGCACGTGCCGATGCAATTTTTACCAACCCGTTTCCTTAAACTAGTAACGAGGCAGCCAAAAGGTTTAACGTATGGCTTAAGAAGTATTACAACTTTTAGGTATGCGTTACGAAATAATTAGGTCTAAAGGCATGTTTATTACACTCATATGCATGTTTTAGGAACCCTCACGTAGGCCTGGAATTTCAAATTATATGTGACTCGCAAAACAAAATTTATTGAGGGCTAAACTCTTTTAGGTAGGCTATAAATTTTATAAAAAAATTATAACTAGCAATTGTATGTGAGATGTGGGATGGAAACGTTGAGGGAATGCATTAGAGAAGTTAAATTGAAGGGAGTGAAACATGAAAATGTTGAAGGCATTACAAAAGAAGATTTTTTTGTGCGCATAGGTCCTCTTTCAATCCTCTAGCTATTCGAAGGTTATAAATAGGGAATGTTCCAACTTGAAGATTATAATTATGTTGATCAGTTGTCAGAATATGGTCGGATCAATCTAGTTTTAAAAATTGAATATCAATGTAGTTACTTGTTAACATTACAAATTCAACAACCGATATTATGCAATGTTGTTTATGGATCATTCATTGTTGGCCTATATTTTTTATGTATATATAAGTGATGGTGTTTGCTTTTACAATATGTGGTTTGTCGATAAAATGGAAGATTTGTGAACTGTGGGTTTATTTCTATTATTATGCGGCGAGCGTCATGTTGTGGAACAAAATATTGGGACCAGGGTCTTTCCACCCCAAATTCGACAACATCTACAAAATCCACCTTCCATTAAGCTTTAATGATTTCCCATGCCCTGCTCTAAACACCCATTTTGGCCCACCTAGGAAGATGGTGGTGCATGTGTAAAAAGGGTCATATGGAATCACGTAATAGAACAACATGAACCAGAGACACTATCCCACAAGACAATTGGAGAACCTTAAACAAATCCATGGGATCCTACAAAGGAGCTTGCCAACCTTTAGAATGGAAAACATAATAATTTGTAGAATGCACAAGCCTAGTAGAGGAGGCAACACAAGCTCAAAATGTCTAACCTGATTGTAAATCCAAGCTATCTGTAGGACACCGAGGGATTGTGATGACCCATGCAATGATTGTATCAATCCCTAAAAATTATAAATCCATTAAAAGGTAGGGCTTTTCAAGTTGATGACTATTAAGAAAAATGTAATGTTTAACAAACATTGCATTAAATAGACAATTTGGCGATGGTGACAAAAATTAATATGCAGTCCATAAGTGACTTGTCGGAAGAAAAAATGGTTCACCTATGTTCCCTTCAATAGAATCTCCAACCCAAAAATCGTATACCCTCAACCTCCTTCATCACGACTCTTATCCCATCCAACGTTTCACCTTCAATCCTTCAACTTAAACTTCTTCAAGACTACCCCTATTGGTAGATCTATCCATATGTATGTTGATAGGGAACATGCCTTCGGCATAATAATAATGTGGTCATTTCTGCAACACAAACATTCTTTTTTAGAGGAGAATGGGGAGTCGGTCGGGGCAGAGAAGGTGCGAGTCTCTCAACGATTTTCAAACCTTATTCACGATGATTTAAATGGCTCTACCTTTCAACTAAGACAAAGACATCAATTACACATTTGTTTATTCTCCCATGGCATGCAACTACAAAAGACTAAATTCTTTCTATGTAATTTTGTCTACATATCACAAGTTTGAATCACAAGAGCTGAATTCTCCTAAAGTCACTTGTATCGAGTCACATTAAAATGAAATCTCCCAATGGGACAAGTCGTCCAAGCAAGTCAGGGCCGAAAAATAAATTGATAACTTGTCCAAGCTCAAGAAATTAATGTTGCACAGGCATTGAAAAACAATAAAGTAGAAGAAAACTAAGAAGAAATAGAAAAGGAAAGGAAAGAAAAATAGGACATCCTTCTATGGGACAAATAAAATGCTACATTTCAGATTCTTATGATGCTAAATTTGGCAGGGTTTATGCAGAGGAAGGTCCAACCATCACTAAATGTGGAACTCATATTTGAAAGCGAAGCAATATTTTGCCCCTTAAAGCCTTTGATGTCAATAATCATGGAAGAGCAAAAATACGACAAACATAGTGTCTTCCCCAAATGAAGATGTATAAATGAGGCGATAGAGATGACGATGCATGGTAGGAATTCAACAAATTGCAGTATTTGGAGGCTATTGATTCTAAAGAATAAAATATTTCAATCTTTAGAATTCATTTTTAAAGTTTTTCCTATTAAAAGCTAAAACTCTGGTAACAAATTTAGCAATAGGAACCCTTCCATCATTCATGATCGAGAAATAAGTGGAGATCTAAATCAAAATTATTCTCTATACTTGAATATGATCCATGCATATGTCCTATTTTAACCTTGCTACTGTCAGGATGACAAAATATGGCCATCAGTTTAGATTCTAACACTAAGCCTCGAGGCTATAGATTTCGATCTTGGCTTCATTTGTCATACCCTTAGTTCCATCTTCCTTGTTGCTCGAATATATATACTGATGTTGAGGATACTCCTCATGTATATCGATTATCTATATCGATGTTTAATCCCTTGTCAAAAAATCATGGCTGAGTTGTTTTCCATGGAAATAAAGTCTAGGTGTTTGTTAACGCAACCCTCATCCACCTCCCTACCAATAAACCTCTTTGTGGATTCAATAGAGGGCTCACATTTCTATATTATAATTAATCATCTTCTATTCCTCACCTACTAAGAATTATGCTAAATTCTCCAAATTGCTACCAAATATAGACCCAATAATACTCATTTCATGGAATTAACTTTATAATAACTTTCCCAAGGCTAAAATACTAAAAGAAAAATACCTTTAAAAATATTGACTATTTAACTTGGGCGGAGACAACAACCACTCATGGACGGGCCAACAAAAGTGGGCTGGACTAACCCTTCGTCCCTAGAGAGTACGTAATGATGTTATGGATAAATAAACTCATAAATCATGTATGTACTAAATATCAATGGTCACGTAATCTCATGGCACTATCCTTGGGTAAATATGGTGGCCATGTCATCGTTATCTCTCTACTGATATTGTAGGTTATTCACATACCATTCTTCGGCAATTGTTAATTTTTTAAACTATTACAAAACCATTTTATACTATTACATCATTGGCCTTGCAATTGCCAGAGTTAGCAAACCTTGGTCCATATATATTCTAACTGGAAACCACAAGTTAAATTTGATGGGCACCTATGCTTGTCAAACAATTTTTAGGTGATGGTAAATTTTTAATGTTGTTGGTCAAAAATAAAAAATAATGTAATTTATACATTATTTCTAAAATTTATAAACAACTATTCTAGATTTAGTTAATCATGTGTTTAATATATTCTAATATAATTTATATATAAATGTATCTAAAATTGGCATCACGCATTTTAAATATGCAAGTTGCATGTGGTGGTTTTAAAAATTTTTGCAAGTATTTTATGTCTAAAACCATAAAAAATGTCTAAACTATCAAATTTAACGCCTTCTGCAAAAAAATTTCCATTGTGGAAGAAAAAATGAAATGTTTTTTTGTGGGGACTCATTATCGGCCATGAAATTGATAGCTTGTGATTAAAGGTTAACAATTGATAATGCCACATTGGGTTGACCATACAATGTTGACATTAATTGTGCACGTAAGATAATTGGCGATCGACATTGCCACATTGGGTTGACCATACAACGTTGACATTAATTGTGCATGCGAATTAATCCACATGGATTCTGCTTATAATTTTACATTTCTTTATTGAATTCTACAACCATTTGAATTTTATACTTTGCTTCCCCCACTCCTTGTAGTCTTGTTTCATTTCATAGATATTTTACTTTACCAGGTCTCAAATTGTGCACACAACCATTTTATATTGTTTTGATGTTGGCCTTGCACAGATGTCAAAGTGAGCAATGCTCATTCTATATACATTTTGAATTAAAACACGCCTTTGGCGTAATTAAGATAAGCCATCCATTAAGTACAAAGCGAAAGAGAACAATATGTCGACAAGTTGAGCGGGGAAGAGGTGGGGGGACTCGGATGAGAGAAAATGGTGGTTTTGGTCACAAATCGATAAAAAAATTTCTCCCTTAAAACATTTCTTTCCTCTTCATCTTCTTCTTCCTCATTGTAAAAATTGGGGTGTGCTACTACTAACGATGGAACATACATAGAAATAGACGTTTCCTCATCTTCTCACCCATATTTTGTTTCATTCCTTCCTTCCTTCCCACTCACTCCTAGTCATCATCTCCATTGACACAACAACCTCCATAATCTTCGATGAGAGAAAAATAAAAATAACACATTTAATTTCATTTGTTTTTCTGCATCAACACAAAACAATATGACAACATCCGCTAATAATGAGAAAGTGTCAAATCATGAAAATCAATCAGGCTTTTTGATGCATGCTCGTTGTTCCTTGATCAATCGAAATGGACAATAGGGTACTTTATTTATTTATATTATATTATATTATATTATATATATATATATATATATATATATATATATATATATATATTATAGATATTTTCATAGTGACCAATCTAAAATTATGTAGTACTATTAGAGTGAGTAAGGTTGGTCCATATACATTCGACTAGAAACACACCTTTGGCATAAAAACAAAGCCACTGAAGGGGTAAGATTGAATGCATTGTCAACACATTGCACTAAACAAATAAAAATTATTTTTCCTTAGACATTGGTTGGTATCATAATTGACTAGGTTCATCCATGTCATCGGCTCCTGCTTGCCACCTCATGACTTGATTCACAAACCTTTTTTTGGTCCATTAGAAAATCCCTTAAATTACCTATATCATCATGATGTTGCTTGAGCCGACACACCAATTTGATTTAGTTTTTTTAAAAATATTACTTATTTTCTTTGCATGGATTCGATCTCTAGACTAGTATATAATAAGGTTGCATTAAAAGATGAGGCTACATCAAAAGATATAGATGTGACAAGATAGACATATAGGGATCCTTGTGACTGACTAGAAATGCATACGAGTGAGAGATGTAGAAGAGAGTCACAATATAAATCAATCAAAGAACATAGAGGGACAAGGGAAAGTGTCACCAATGTGTAATTTTATTACTTAGGATTCATGCATATAACAACATATTGATGGCATAGTAAAGTGATGATATGTGCATAGTTTTGTGTCTACAATATTTTGTTGATAATGTTGTCCGTCTTGCTTATGTTTATTCTCTAGATACTTGTGAGATAAATTTGGTTAAAAATAATATATGTGTTTCTTCCCTTCCGTCCCCATATGATATTGTATCTACTCATGCAAAAATGATATTATAAATAATATTAGTGTTCATTATCTCTTTGTGCAACAAGATGTCTTAGATTCTTGTGAACAAAATGTTGTTACAAATGATGTATGTATTTCTACTATTTCTTTTTAAAAGGATATTTTACATAATGGTGAACATAATGATGCTTGTTTTTATCCTTCTTCTTCTTCTTCTCATGCTAAGGAATTTTTTGATAAGGGTATCCAAGCTTCCATTCCATCTAGTTCTTCTCATATTCATCCTAGTGTTAATGAAACTTATCCACTAACTAACCCAAGATTCAGCCCAACCCAATAGTTTCCTCATGACTACATATAATGGAAATGTTTAACCATTCAATAAGCCTCTTACTACATATGTTATTCCTCAATAGGAATTCATTTCTCTAATATACGTTGTATGTGACTTACAAAATCAGGTTCATAATCTTACTTCTACTACATTTGATGTACTTCTCTATGCTATGTTAACCAATACCTATATACATGGTGCCACTCATGATAATTTTATATATGCTACATTTTTCACACCTTGGTATGTTTTAATTTCTCCTAAGGCCTCTTGTACTTGTGGTTTCTCTTATGTCTCTCCTTCTCCCGAGTTTGATACATGCTACCCTCATATATTGATTCTCTTGCGTATTTATTATATCCTCATATTCTTCCTAATAATACATTGGTACTTAATTCATACATGGTTCAACCTTTTGTTCACTATAGGGTTTTCTCCTCATACTCCTATTCACCAATCATCTAAGTCACACATGGATTCTTATATGGATCTATTCTACTTTACGCTCCTCCTAAATTTTATATGGCATATGCACTTAAGTCGCATTATTTGTCACAAATGAGGCCCAAGCCTCCATGTCCTTTCGAAACTTTTCCACATCCTCTAGAGGTTCTCATTAGAGAATCTATATGATAGTCACCCATGGGGGCATTTGACTACCCCCTTATTTCTTAATGAAACATTCTATTTATAGGTTCAACTTGAGTGTTGAGGGAGTGGCTACACACCCAAACCTCACTTTACACACACACCGGGGAAAATTTTCTTCCCCTCTCTGGTTACTTAGACTCTACTCATCAAAACCCTAAAAGTATAAATATTTCCCCTTGGGGGCATTCTTAGATCACCCCTTCTTATCTTTGGAGAATAGGTTTTCATCTATGCCATCATGGGGCCTAAAGATCCAAAAAACATTCATATATCCTAAAAATCCAAAAACATTCAAATATATACAAAAATATTTACATTGATCTTGCTTGATTGTTTTATTGTATGCTTATATTATGCATGTTACACTTTAAATATCATATTTTCTTGACACACATGTATGTTATAGCCTTTCTCTATACACATGTGTGTTCACATGGTATATTGAGTTGAATGTAAGATACACATAGATTTTTACACGATGTGGGATGTTTGACATTGCTCTTTATTAGTTCTTCCATAACTATTAAAGGCATCGATTTTTACATTTTCCGCATCCGGTGTTATTATTCTAATGTTTACTATTTTACTTTCTCTTACCTTATTCATTCAATATATAAATTGTGTCATACTATTCATTACTCTAACATATCAATGGGTGCTTCATGTGTAGTATATATTTTATAGATCACTTCTAAATTGAGCTCATCTTCATAATATTACTTGTTTATTATTTTACATGTTTGATCTTTGCTTTCACTTATTTGCAGGAAACTCCCTTTATTACTTGATTGTTTCTCTTTGGCCAAGAGTGCCTTGATTGCTTTGCACATCCTAAGTGGTTTCCCATGTATGTGGCATATTATTTTCCATGTTGTTCTATTTATGTTTCCTTACATGATTTTGATTACATCTACTACATTTTTTCCTATTTCTTGTTACTAACACTTTTCTAGTTTTTCTATTATATTACTATGTATGTTTCATGATATCCACCATGAGCACTCCCAGTTTTCCCTTGCAAGAGTCCTAAAACTTATGTACATTAGCTACAAGTCCTCTTGTTTGGGCCACACTCCTATTAATCCATATCACATGCCCTAAACAAGGGAGAAACCATTGGGTGATAGTTTACCCTCACAATAGCTCAAGAATAAGGAAACAAAATAACCTGTACAAAATCATACATTTTATAGGTTCATAGAATGGCTTAGAAAAAAACTTGGGTCGAAAACACACATGGACTAAAATGCACAACAAGGACCATAATATATGGATGTTATAGCCCATTATATATGCTTTTGTCTTTGGGAAAATTCAATAGATTTTCTGATTGGTATAGTTTCTTAGGGAAATTTCTAGGTTCTTTACTCAATTTCAATCATAGGATGCATGGTATAGTTAATGTTATGTTGGCACCAAGTGCGTGCTGCTAGAATTTCCCAAGTACATCATGTCATCATTTCTAGATCAATTGGGTTCTTGTACATCTATAAAGACACTTGTCCATGGGTCATGGGAAGTGTCGAGGTGATTATTATCCTCGTAGGCTTGACTTCCCATTTCTCATATTTTAGGAAGGGATGGGGAACAACTAGAACACTCCCCATATAGTTCTCTTCACAATGTGGGGGGCATTTTCACTTCTTTATATTCTATTTGGCACGTTCCACTTGGGGAATGAACACCACTTAGTCCTTCCAACCAGCTCCGACACAAAGTGCAATAAATATCCATGGGAATGGTAGAAGGAGTACTCTCTGCCCCTCTCTTACAAAACAATTAGGTGTAATTTTTCCTTTATTTTTTCTTTTCTACTTACATATTGTTATTTTCACACTAAGTTCAAAATTTTCAAGTTAAAGTTCAATTTCCTATATTATGGACATTAACTACACTTTTCTCTATAGGTACTCATCTTGAAAAAAATACAACCAAAATAAAGAAAACTTCCTAGCACAAACACAAGATGTTCTGAGCGAAGGCAATGTGTGTCTACACACTCATGAGAAGTTTCCTTTAAGCATATAATTTTTTAATTTCGTAATTAAATGTGAGGGGAATGTAGACACTCATTTTGGCAATTCACATCTTGTAATAATAAAAATTATACAACACTCTTGCAGTAGTCCACACTTTCTCAATTTGACCAATTATCCTATTCCTAGATATATATCATGGAACACATATATAAGCAATTTATTCATCTCTCATTAATAAAGATCATTCATTCTACTTGGAACCTATCATCCATTAGTAAAACAATAAATAAGGGCATACTTTAGTTGGAATTTTATGATTGTTCATAAAGGGAAAATGCCTTTTTAAAAGGGTACTTTCCCTTTGTAAAAAATTAGATGAATCTATTTTAAATAGGTTCAATATATATAAGCCAAAAGGACATATAACCTACATAAAAAAATGACATATATCCTTTATTTTACATAAGGCTTATACCCTATGTTATCCATTAAAAATAGAAAAAATACTTTCTTTTATAAAAGGCATATGCATTTGCAAAGGGCATACATTATTTAACCTTTCGTTGATATTTTTGACTTTTTCCCTTTTTGAACAACCTTGGGTTTTGATTTAGGGATCCAAACTGAGCCATGGACTGCACCAAATCATCCAACACGTATTTTGTATACTTTATAATATTTATCCACCATATGGGACATAAATAATTAATCAAATATATTTTTTTAAAAAATTATATGGGTTTGTAAATGGAAGAATGTAATTTTTGAAAAAATTAATTATTATTCATATTTTGCACCCGTGTAAAATGGACAACTTAGCAAGACGAAGTATTGGCATTTGATGGGGGAAAAATAATGCTTCACAATATTTAGGGTAGCTCATGTTTTGGATCGACCGAGTTGGTCTTAACTCGTGGCGAGTTGGCTTTCCGCGGTGAATGGCCGAGTTGGATTCGATGGGCGAGTTGTTTTTTATGAATACGACAAGTTAGAGAAAGTGATGTAGAAACCTAAATTCAGTACCTACACCTTCATTTCCCGCATGTGCATACTTATTTTAATCATCCCCCTTATTAAATTAAATGCCCATCTAATCATCATTAATTAGATAAGTGACATTAATTAATTAATCATTTAACATCTCACATGCCCAATTATCCCATCCACATTAATATTTATGCCTATTAATTAATTAATTCATATTAATTAATTAATCCTCATCCATTGCCCTAACCAACCTTCTATTTCTATTGCTTTTATCCTACACACACATCCCCTTTGCTTTTCTAGCTTTTATCTATTTTTATGTCCTAACTACCCTTATCTCATCTCTTTCCCACCTAAGTGCTTTAAAGCATCCTTCTATTCTTTAAGAAGCTCAAAATCCCATCAAAATCACAAAAGAAACCTAGTGGGGAAACTTTCTCCGTAATCAGCAATGACCCAACACAGTGTCAACGTCGACCCTATAAAACTAGATGCTTTCTTTCTATTCATCATCAAATGCATGTAACTTCGGGCTTTCTTGCGAGATGAGAATCCTTCCCTACGTTGGAACACCCCTGAAACATTTACAAATCTTTTGGACATATTTTTCAGCGTGATTGCATTTCTCACAATCATTCATCGTGAGGTTTATCATTATCATCATGTTGCTTTATTCAATTTTTATCATATTATCTGGGTGTTTCTAATATCTAATCTCTTGTAGGTTCAGACCATCAACAACAGTAATTAGATATTCTTCAACAACCTTCCCCTTTAGCCTTTTTACGTGTAGGTTTCCTTTCTCATCCATTTTCCCCAACTTTATCCAATTTTTCTATAGTGCCGCCATCGACCCAGTCATATCGTCATTGACCTAGGTCTAGTTTGTCAAATAGATTTCTTTTATTCTTGTTTCCAACCATTCCTTGGAGTTTTCTACCCCTGGTCCCTCCCTGCAGACTACTCACAACATACACAGGCTCATGTCATCCTCCATTTGGAATTCAGACTTTTCAGGTTTGCATATTCATCTTATAGTCCATATCTTCCCTCCCAAGTCATCGTCGACTTGCCTCTACCACGCTTTGGGTCGCCATTGACCCGGACAGGATAATAATCAATTTACAGTTATTGTCATCTAATTATCCTTTAGATAAATTTATGTCATCTTTTCAGATTAAGTGATATTCATGTTTCTGCATTCTTATGTAATTACATCCTTTACATCACTCTTTCTAAACAAACGGGGGTTGACATCCGTGAAAGGAAGCTAATCACTTCTTGGAACCACATTTTTGGGTAACCCCCACATATATCTATCTAATCCATCTTTGATCAATTTTTGTAGGTATATCAAGTTGCAAGGAGAATCATCCATCTAATGCTCGTATCACATCTAAGGTAACATAAACCCTCCAACATTTCTGATTTGTGTAGCTTCTTTAGTAGCTAGTGCATTAACTTCATTACAAACGAGAAATTTGGACAACATTCCTAGCACGCCCGATGGGACACCCTTTAGGTGGTCTCTTTCTTTTCTATATTATTTTTTTCTACTAACACTGCAATGTGAGGCTCACTTTATTGCTTGCTCATGTTGGGTTCTTTGTTTGGATCGTTCATCAGCCAAAAGTGCAGATAAATAGGAAAAATGCTATCTAGGTATTCCTCTTTTCCCTATTTTCTCCTTTTTCATTGTACTTCCCCTTCTTGTCTGTGTTCTCATCGAAAATAACATTTCATTTTGGCTTAAAAAGAACCATTTTTTCTTCATCCTACTTGATCATATAGTCTAAGTAGGGGTTCAATCTTTGCATCACACATCTTATCACACATAGCCTAAACCTCACAAATCAAATTAACACATCAAAACAATCCCTTTCCCGGTAGACTAATTGGGATTTGATCACCCAACAGAGAAGCCGCCTCAGACATTCCCTAGCCACAACAAACTTGAAACCAAACATAGTTCACCTTCTCCTAGGTCCTTTGTTATCCAACCCCCTTTTCTTTTCACATTCTTAATCAAAACATAAAAAATAGAATTGTTTTCTTGTCTTGTCTATTTAATAATGGAACCAAATGTTTCCTCAAGTAGTTCTTAGCAGTCCACCATGACCCCATCCAAACCCTTGGTTACTTCTAGACCTTCTTCCAGTCCCATCTATGATTATCTTTGTCACAGGCCCTCTACTTCTTGATCACATAGACCAAGATCCATTGTTTTATCCCCACCGCCTCACACCATTTCTCTTTCTACCCCACCATATTTGTCTCCATTACCTCATGCCCTTCCTGGGACATCCGAAATCACCATACCCACTTCACTTATGGATGTTCCTCACCGAACCCCATCTATGACTTCTTCCTCTGTATATATCAATCAACGAGATCCCGTTTCACCTTATTACATCTCCCCTTCATCGACATACATATCTCGCTTCAGGGACATTCCTTATGAGCCTTTTGTGTCGAGACCTTCCTATTTTTCCCCATCCTCTTCATTTTACCATGATCCTACTTATTACCATGCTCCTACATCCCCCCAAACAATCCCATCTTCACCACGTAACATATTTTGATAGCCATTTCCTAATCCCCCACCAACGAGTTCATCTTCACCTTCTACATCACATCAATTTAACCCATTCTCAATCAACACCATACATCAAACATCTTCTCCCACATCTATTTTACCATCTTCATCATCTACACCTATCTTTGATAATGTGTCAACCGCCCCTTCAAGGGATATCCTAAGATCCACTATGATCCCACTACCTACCACATTAACCTCCACTGCTTCTCTTTCATCTACAACCATTCCCACTCTTACCACATCTGCACTAGCCTTGACTACACCCGTCTCTCTATCCACACCTATCATGACTAGATTGTTATCTACATCTATCCCACACACACACATGTCAAGAAAATTATTTCTTCCATCTCCACAAATCCACCACAAGTATACATTGAAATCACTATCACATATTTATTTACACATGCCCACATCATCCACTCCTCCAACATCTACCATTCGGCATCTACATCCCTCATCACATCTTCTCCATTTATGTCTATATCCATAATGCTTCTTGGGAAATCTAAGACAAACAAAAAGGCACTCACACTTCTCCCAAAATTCCCTCATCTCTACACCGATTCATCCCCCATCTATATCATCCCCCTCTCGCATAGACATTATTAACCGCATAATCCAAATACCCTTTTCTATTTCCATATCCACATCTACTCTTGTTATTGATTCCACACTTGAATCTACTCAATCCATTGCATTGGACCATATTCCCCCATCCACATCTCTTCCACCTTTTCCTATCATGCCATCCTTAGATTCCATACCGGTTCCTCTTTCTGTGCTTCTTCCTACACCTACCACATCGACTATCGTGACCACATCCCCATTATCTCCTTCTTCTTCTACACCACCTACATCATTTGAGAAATATTGGAGAGCACTTAAACTTGCAGCTACCATAGGTGATCCTCTTGTCTCATCCACATGACTAAATGTTCCCACATCGAACCAATCCCCATCCTCCCTAGAACAAATCATGCAAAAACTAATTTCTTCATTATCCACAACCCCATCTTCTAATCCGCTTTTCAAAATAACCGTCATCCCGCACAAGAGAACTCTTAAACCATCCAAATCCAAAAACCTTGACATCCTTCCACAATGGTCCCTCGAGTGTCCGCATAAGAAGATTGACATCCCTCATATCAAGACTGGATCTACATCCTCCATCATGGGGCCGCTTTCCTCTGTTTTTAGGACCCCCTCCTCCATCGTGACCTATCAACCAATCAAAATCCAAACAGTCTTATTTCCTCCTAGGAATAGCACCCTTATAAAAATACCTCTAATTGTCCAACCATCCAAGCCTAAATCATCCACCACTGTGTCTTCTTCTAGACCACCTAGACCTTAACCCAATCCACCTTCACCATCACCATCCACACCATCTTATAGAACCTTCCTGGTGCCCACATCGAATCATATGTGGAGGTCCTCTAACATTTTCTTCAGACTTTTTCCATCACGCTCCCACCTATCAAGGCCTTTGACCTAAACCATCCGAAGCCCTCATGGTTTAATCCCTATTGCATCTGTGCTTATCATTGCACTCTGGGCCATGACACCGAGCATTGTAAGGCCCTTCATACTATTTTCCATGATCTTATTGAGTGATAGGACTTCCTCAATGATTCTCCTTATCCATGATCTACTACTTCATCCATATCCCATTTGATCCCTTTTACCACATCTTCATCCGTTTAGCTTCTTGGGTCTCTTCACCCATCTACATCATCTCCTATCACTCCTCTTGACGAGGGTCCTCCTTTGTTCATCAATACTATTCACCTTGATACACTGTTAAAACTAAAATTTTCCTTCATAATTTCTATTTCATTAATGTATGTATTAGGAATAGGATGTTGTTAAGTGTAATTAGTAGTAGTGTTTGATAGAAGATAATTGCCAAAAGATCGTGTCGCTAATAATAATGTAGAGTACGATGTAGATCAAAGTACAATAGGAATGTTGTAAAAAGTAAATATTTGTCGTAAGTGGTCGGAGTAATGTTAAAATGTCAAAGTTGGGATAAGTAGAGAAGTAGGGTCTACATGATTAGAAATTAGAAATATTATATTGGTAATAAGGACAAGGAGTGAGGTCATAAATATTTTGGGTATTTTATTTGTAAAAGTCTAAAAATGTGGAACCCATGTGAAATGATAAGGTTTATCTTATCTTAAAAGATAAGCTTACATGTATAGATAAGAGTTAAGGTATGGAATATGATTCGTCAGTGGATTTCTTATCCTATCTTAGAGATAAGATGGATAAGCCTAGAAGTTCTATAAATAAAGAGGCCACCCCCTCATTTAGCATAAAAGGAAGCGGTGAGAAATATTGTATGAAGTGTGTAAAGGAAGCCATCGGTTTAAAGGTGTGTTGAAGAAGCCATTTAGAGGTGTAATTGTAAAGTTTCTCCCATAGTATTGGTGGAAGGAAAGTGAAGTCAATAACACTTGAAGTACCTCATGGGTGAGATTGTAACAATTTCATGTTAATATTATAATTTATTTTGATATTTCAGATTTGTCATCATTCCTTCTTCACATAGTCGATGGTATTCTTGTGTTATGTTTGTTGTTGTGTTTCAGATTACATCCACCAAACTAAAGGCTGTGCATTAGTAAATAATCATAGCGAGGAGTTCTGGTGAAGAATTATCATAGTGCCGGATTGGTGATGACATTTTGGTTCCGTTCAAGGGACCATTCCTCGTTGGTGGATTATGCGGAGAGATATTCCCACTTAGTCAAAAATCAATTGGAGGGTAACATTGTTTTTATTGTGCATAGTAGTTACCATGGTAAAGTCATTTTTGCCATGAATAGTAGTTACCATGGTAAAGTCATTTTTGCTTTGAGTATTTACCACAGTAAAGTCACTTTTTATCGTGAATAGTATTTACTGCAGTAACTTCACTTTTTACTGTGAATAGTGTTTACCACAGTAAAGTCAATTTTTACCGTAGTAAGTCAAGTTTTACCATAGTTTACCGTGGTCATTTCTATTTTCTATTATAGTGATTTTAATTATTGGTGCACATAAGTCTTGTTGATTGTACTTTTGGGTTGGTATTTCACTGTGGTTACTTTTGAAAATGGGGAAGATTCCTGTTTTTTCATCCCAATCTAATGAAGATGCTTCCTCTTTCATTCAAGAGTTTAAACGATCTTGTATTTGTAATGGCCTTATAAGAAGGGAACAATGGACTGAATTTTTTCCTACCTTTTTGGATGGTTCAGCCCTTAGGTGGTTTGAAACACTAGGTGATAATGTGAAAAACTCATGGGATTTATTAACTGAAAGTTTTCTTGAAGAATTTGGTGAACAACAGAGATATGCAGATCTCATGATCGATATCACAAAGCTAACCCAAGGAGAGAAGGAGAAGATAAGGGATTATCATGCTCGTGTTCTAGAGCTAAGGAGGAAGCTCGACGCCCAGATCCAGAAGGAAGGATTAGCGGATGGGTTGATGAATGGCGTGGATAATCTCCTATGTAAGCACTTCATTCTTGGGATGAAGCCAAAGATCAAACAACGAGTGAAGTATGACCACCCAGCTACCATTGAACAAGCAAAGGAGATTGCAAGAAGGCAAGAAGAAAGCATGGAAGAGGAGCCCAAAGAAATTGTTGCTAAAGTAGAGCCTACACCAGCACCTTTGCTCCAGAATCCACAACCACTCTCGGTGAGCACAAATATTTCTCCTAGTACATCTACTGAGTATGAAGATCTGCTCAAAAAGATGGGTTAATTAACTATTAATCTTCTTCAAGGAAAAGAATTTAGTTCTCGGGGAGGAGATAGAGGTCCAAAAGAAATATTTTTGAAGTTGTATGTTATGGTTGTTATAAAAGGGTCATTATAAGTATAATTGTCCAGGATAGAGCTTCTACATCCGGTAAAGGAGATAATGATAAAGGAAAAGCACACATGAATTCTTTTGATGTAGTAGATAAGAGCATAAATAATGAAGTAGATGTATTTATAACAAAAAGAAAGAAAGAAAAAGATAATCAAGATGGAAATGATCCTAAGAAGATGAAAGGAGAAACTAGTAAGAAACATAGGAGAAGAAAGTTGGGTGTGCGGGATTTTTGATTTCACGGGGAAAGGACCATACTCCATCTTGGAAGATCTGTCCAAAAGGCTTGCAAATATTACATATGGTCAACTCTTGGCTATGTCTTCTGAGAAGAGGTGGGAGCTGCGAAGTGGACTCAATGCTCGACGAAGGAAGGAGGTTGAAATCCTGTTTTGGAGGTAGAGGCAGATCCCTATGCTCCACAAGTTGAGGTATTATGTAATGGTATTTCAATTCATGATGTCTTAGTTGATGGAGGTGCTGTAATTAATGTAATGACCGAGTCTGTAATGAATATGTTGGGTTTAAAAATTGATCGCCCTTCAACACTTATGTTAAGGTCATTAAATAAGGGAAAAAATAAACCGAGAAGGTGTAGTTTCAAATGTGGCAATATCATTATGGGTGTTGTATGTGTGGTAGACTTTTAGGTGATGAAAAATGACTGCTGTTGCACTACCCAATGTTCTTTGGGAAGACCATGGCTAAGGAGAGTTCATGCAAGAAACTACTGGAATGAAGGCTTCATGACACTTGGACGTGGTAGAGAGAGGGTGAAGATAAACGTGATCCCTTGACATCATAAGGCAGAACCTGTGGATTCAAGTGATGAAACTGATGATTGGACATCCTCTTATTACTCTAGTACCAGTGAAGTGGACACTGAAGATGAAGAAAGTGAGGTTGATGTTTCAGTCATGGATATCCTTCCAGTCACACCAACTCATGACCCCATAAAATTATCTGAAGAAGAAGTTGATGATCGTCTCCAACAAATAAAGATTGGTGATGCTGTGATGGAGAGTGAGAAGGAATCCTACCTCCAGCTCTTTCGAAGGTACATACACATATTCACTTTTGATTACAAGGAACTCCGTCAAGTAAGTTGGGTAGAACATTCTATTGAGCTGGTAGATGGTGTTAAGCCCATAAAGTAAATGTCATATAGAATGAATCCTAATTTTTCCAAGACTGTAAAAGAAGAAATAGATAAGTTGCTTGATGCAGGATTCATATTTGCTATGGAGAATTCAGAATGGGTTTCTCCCATTGTGATCTCAATAAAAAAGAATGGGAAGCTACGCATTTGTGTTGATTACAGGAAGCTCAATAAGGCAACAAAGAAGGATCATTACCCTCTTCCATTTTCAGATTAGATCTTGGATGAAGTAGCTGACCAGGAGTACTATAGTTTTGTTGATGGATATAGCGGCTACAACCAAGTTTGTATAACAGAGAAAGATCAACTGAAGACCATGTTCACCACTCCTTGGGGAACGTTTTCTTATAGAGTTATGCCTTTTGGGTTGTGTAATGCTCCAGCAACATTCCAACGTTTGATGAATAGGGTGTTCGAACCCTACATTGGGACCTTCATCAGAGTATTTCTGGATGATTTTTGCATCTATGGGAGCAAGTTGGACCACCTGCACCAAATGGAGACAACATTTCAAAGGTTAGATGAAGCACAAGCCTCACTAAACCCTACAAAGTGTGTCTTTGGATGTTCTAAAGGTGTTTTGTTAGGGCATGTTGTATCTAGAGATGGTATTGGTATTGATCCTGATAAAGTTTCAAAAATCAAAGAGTTACCATTTCCTATGAATAGAAGTAAGTTGAGATCATTTTTAGGCCATGTGGGTTACTATAGAAGGTTCATCAAGAATTTCTCAAAGATTGCACAGCCACTAACCCAGTTCTTGAAGAAGGATGTTACTTATGAACCAGGAAATAAGGCGCATGAAGCTTTTGGACAACTGAAGGAAGCCCTAGTGTCTTCACCTATTTTAAAGAATCCAGATTGGAGCAAGCCATTCATTGTGTACACCGATGCATCATATGCAGCACTAGGAAGTACTTTGAGCCAAAAGGATGAAAATGGGAATGAACATCCAATTTACTTTGGGAGCAGACAAATGAGCAGTGTTGAGGTAAATTATACTGTAACTGAAAAAGAGGCTCTGGCTATCATTTTTGTTGTAAAGAAGTTTAGGAATTACTTGCTAGGGCAAAAATTTCTAGTTGTAACAGATCATCAGGCTCTAAAATATATTGTAAATAAGCCTAACCCATCAGGGAGGATAGCAAGATGGATAATTTTGCTACAAGAATTTGAATTTGATATTATAGATAGGCCAGGAAAGAAACATGTCAATGCAGATGCACTCGCTTGAGCCTATGATGGTTTATGATCATTTTGTGATGATGATGATTTCCCCGATGCAGCATTTTTATCCCTTGACACAATCCCTAGTGAATACATAGATATTTGGAATTATCTGAATGAATTCAAGTTTCCTGATGGTGCCAATGCAAAGACTAAGAGAAAGATTACTCAAGCCAGTCGTCCATATTCTATTCTACATGGAGTATTATTTCGAATAGGACCTGATGGATAGTACAAGAGGGCAGTTGGATGTGATCAAGGAAGGAACTGCTAGAAGAATTCTACAATGGTACATGTGGAGGGTACTTCTCTGAACAACTTACAGCAAGAAGGATCTTGGATGCAAGTTATCACTGGCCCACTCTTTTTAAAGATTGTTATAATTATTGTAAGACATGTGATATTTGTCAAACACATGGTAACCATAAGACTTCATCAGCTCCATTATGTCCTATTCTTCCACTTGGTCCCTTTGAAAAGTGGGGAATAGATATTATAGGTCCACTTCCAACTACCTCATGCCAAAATAAGTATATTGTAGTTGCCACAGATTATTTAACCAAGTGGGTTGAAGCTAGGCCATTGAAAATAGCTTCCATGGATGAGGTGGCAAGGTTCATATATGAACGCATTGTCACCAGATTTGGTTGTCCATTAGAAATTGTAACAGATCAAGGAAGCCACTTCATTAATGAGGTAGTAGAAGCCCTAGTCAATAAATTTTCTATTAAGCACGGAAGGCTATAACATACAAGCCAAGCACAAATGGACGAGTGGAGCGAACAAATTTTGTGTTGTGTCAAATTCTAGCAAAAGATGCAGCCTTACAGGTACATAAGTGGGATAAAAGGATTCATGCAGCATTGTGGGCATATAGGGCAACATCAAAGTCAGCAATAGGATACTCCCCATTTCAGTTGGCCTATGGCATTGATCCAGTTCTTCCTATTGAGTTTGATATTCCCACTGTGAGAGTTATGAAAAATGAAAGGATGGATGAAAGTGATTCAGTAAAAGAAAGGTTGGTACATCTTCATTTGCTAGAGGAAATGAGGGAAATAGCAAAGGATACAAGCCATAAGAAGAAAATGAAGTAGAAGGAATACTTTGATCAAAAGATCCGTTGGTCTCCATTTCATGTGAATGACTTGGTTCTAGTATATGATTCCAGATACAAAAAAGAAGACAGAAAATTTCTTCCAAAATGGATGGGGCCCTACAAAATAGCAAATTGTGCATGAAAATGGTACGTATCTGACCGGAGGAATTGGATGGCACTCCCATTACGAAATGGTTCAACCATGACAAGTTGAAGATCTTCCAAGCACAAGAATAGTCTACTTCGAGGACGGAGTAGAAGCTAGGAAGGGGAAGATGTCAACACTAAAATTTTCCTCCGTAATTTCTATTTCATTAATGTATGTATTAGGAATAGGATGTTGTTAAGTGTAATTAGTAGTAGCTTCGATAGAAGATAATCTGCGCCACAAGATCGGCTGCCAATAATGTAGAGTATGGTAACAATCAAAGTACAATAGGAATGTTGTAAAAAGTAAATATTTTTCGTAAGTGGTTCGGTAATGTTAAAATGTCAAAGTTGGGATAAGTAGAGAAGTAGGGTCTACATGATTAGAAATTAGAAATATTATATTGGTAATAAGGACAAGGAGTGAGGTCATAAATATTTTGGGTATTTTATTTGTAAAAAGTCTAAAAATGTGGAACCCATGTGAAATGATAAGGTTTATCTTATCTTAAAAGATAAGGTTACATGTATAGATAAGAGTTAAGGTATGGAATATGATTCGTTAGAGTGGATTTCTTATCCTATCTTAGAGATAAGATGGATAAGCCTGGAAGTTCTATAAATAAAGAGGCCACCCCCCTCATTTAGCATAGAAGGAAGCAGTGAGAAATATTGTATGAAGTGTGTAAAGGAAGCCATCAGTTTAAAGGTGTGTTGAAGAAGCCATTTAGAGGTGTAATTGTAAAGTTTCTCCCATAGTATTGGTGGAAGACAAGTGAAGTCAATAACACTTGAAGTACCTCATGGCTGAGATTATAACAATTTCATGTTAATATTATAATTTACTTTGATATTTCAGATTTGTCATCATTCCTTCTTCACATAGTCGATGGTATTCTTGTGTTATGTTTGTTGTTGTGTTTCCAAATTACATCCACCAAACTAAAGGATGTGCATTAGTAAATAATCATAGCACGAGGAGTTCCCGGTGAAGAATTATCATAGTGCCGGATTGGTGATGACATCATCTCCTATCACTCTTCTCCTCTCTACATCATCTCCTATCACTCTTCTTAATGAGGGTCCTCCTTTGTTCATCAATACTTTTCACCTTGATACACCATCTTCCTGACATCCATATCCTTTAACATCCACTAACTTATCCACATCCCTTTCATTGGGGAACATATTTCCCCGTTATTGATATTTTAGCATCCTTCATCTCAATTAATCCTCCCACGCTAGGGGGAATTCTTTCTGGGAATTTTTGTTCATAGATTAGTTCCTTTCCACATTTGGCATCATCATATCTCATCTAGCTCGGTTTATCCAATCATAATTTCTATCTTCTTTTATACGACCACTTTTGTGGTAATATTTGTACTTCCTTTGGAAGCACCATGGCTTTATCTAAAACCCACCATTACGGTGCATATTTCATAATCTTTATTTAACTCATCTCATGTGATCCTGATTTATTTTATCCCTATATGGGAACCATTTATTTGTCTTAAATGCATACCATTCACTTCCTTAATAGGAATCATTTTCTCTTATTTTCTCTTGTTCATGTCATACCATCTTCATAACGTGATGTTAATGTCGGTGACCTTGCGGATTTATTAGAATGCCACCACTCCATAAAGGAGATGATACGAAAGTTTTCCCCAACTAGATTGAACCATACAATATCATGCGCAAATATGGTTTGGCCTCCTCTTGACGGTAAAAACAAAATGGAATTGCTTAATGCATTGCGATTGCGGCCGTTCTATTGTTAGCGCATTTACCAATGTTATCTTAGTCATGTCTTCAGATCATTCCTCTGTTGAGTTCTGGAGCTTAAGTACTTCATATTAGCATGTTATATTAAACTTGCAGGAAAGCATAATAACCAACATCGGTTATGGAGGACAGGCATCGGTCACCTATGACCGACATCGGTCAAGAAAGGAGGAACTGGCATTTGTTAGGGCTAACCGATGTCGGTTACCTATGTATGGGTGTTTTATTTAACTCATGGGAATTATATCTAATTTTAGCATTAAAGTAGATCTATTGATTGTAATTGCATGGCTAAGTACCCTAAGTTTGTATATGCCTATATAAGCATGAAATATAGGGTTTAGAAGTGTGTGTGAGTGATTATTGTGAGAATAATTATGAGAGAGAAAATTCTTAGAGAAGAAAGAGAATCTTGAGAGAAATAAATTACTATACATTTGAGAGGTGTGGAAGATTGTAGATCTTCAATTATATATCTTCTGAAAGATTTAGATAATAGATTGAATTGTTTCTTGATGGATGTAGCCCACACTTTGGGTGAGCTATGTTAAATATAGTGTTGATTTATATCTCTTGTTTTATATATTTCTTATGGTAGAATATCTTCTTGTATTGCATATATGCATAGATCTAATATATTATCTATACAACCTTGTGTTAACCTCAACAACTAGTGTCGAGTGCTTTATTTGAGGGTTTTATGTGTTGATAGATTTACTCACGAGAGGTTTTCTCGATTGAGTGGGAGCTATAACAATGGTAAAAGAAAAAAATACAAGGTAGAAAGTTTGATGACCAAAATTATCAATTATGGAAGATGCAAATTGAGGATTGTCTATATCAAAGAGATCTGTACTTACCATTGGATGAAAAGTCCAGACCTACAAAGATGACTAATGAAGAATGGAAGATTTTTGTGAGAAAAACTTTGGGATCTATAAGATTAAGCCTTGCAGCATCCGAGGCTCCAATATTAAAGAAGTGATTTCTACGGTAGATTTAATGGAATCTTTTGCTAATTTATATGAAAAACCTAGTGCTTCAAATACAATTTATTTTATGAAGAAACTATTTAGTTTTAATATGCATGAAGGTGGATCTGCATCTAGTCATTTGAATGATTTTCGATCTATTGTAAATTAGTTAAAATCAGTTGATATTATGTTTGATGATGAAGTGAAAGTACTTTTATTTTTATGTTCTTTTCCTGATAGTTGGAATATCTTGGTAATGGTTGTTAGTAATACAACATTTGCTAATAATATTTTGAATTTTGATGATGTGGTTGGTATAATCTTGAATGGATAAATTCATAGGAAAAGTACAAAGGAATCATCATCTAGGAATTCTTTGAATGTAGAAAGTAGAGGTAGGTAGAAGGAGAGATCCAAGAGTAAGAATAATGGGAAATCAAAGTCAAGGGATGGTAGATCTAAATCCAGAGGTAAGGGAATTACCTGTTGGATATGTGGAAATAAAGGACATGCAAAGAAATATTGTTGGTAAAAGGATAAAAAGAACCAACACCTAGACAAAGGTAAAGATTCAAATAAAGAAGAAAATATTGCAATAGAGGTAATGGAAGATGATCTTATTCTTTCTTTGGATAATAGAATAGAATCATGGGTTTTAGATTCAGGAGCTTCTTTCCATGCAACCCCTAATAAGGGTTATTTTATAAATTATGTCTAAGGTAATTTTGGAGAAGTTTATTTGGGTGATGATGAACCTTGCAGTATCACTAGTAAAGAGGAAGTTCAACTAAAATTGTAGAATAGAAATACATGGGTATTGAAAGATGTGAGGCATGTGTCAAGCCTTAAGAGGAATTGTAATGCCACTGTTTTACGTTACACTGTTCATCTGCGGCGATCAGTGCTAGCATGGAGTGTCATTGTGCCTTCATCAACCTCGATTGCTGACCATTATGACTATAATTGATAATTATTTTACAAGCTGTAAAATGATAATAATGATAATAATAATAATAATAATAATGACATTATGATTGTATTATCGATCAACGATTGTATTTTATTATTACTTTCTTTATATCGATTGTTATCGATATCATCCTCTGTTATCATTAAACTATCCTTTTGATTTGTTTGTCGCTCTCGCTGATTGAGCCTCATTGCGCAAATGAGGAAGAGTATGTTTTGTGGTGGCGCCACGGTTTGGGAGTGGCGTTCACGTAAATATTTCATTTAAATACTCAACCCCATTCTCCTCCTGGGTCGACCGATCCGCAATCTTAGAATTGTTTTAAATTACTAATTTTAAATATGGATTTTTATGTCCCCAACCTACCTTGTCTCTCCCTTTTGATCTCCTTGTGTACCACGTTTGGCGTGGGAAGGAAATGTTAATGTTTTTTTTTTTACTTTGTTTCCTTGGTTGGCTAGAGGTGGGTGGCTTTAATGGCCACCTGCCATTGCATTAAAACCCCCCATCCTTCTTAGCATGTTGAAATCTCCTTGTAGGTGGCCACACTTCCCTACATTTATTAATGTTGACTTGCTAATCCCTTGAAAATTGCTATCTCGCCTTCTATATTCTCTTACATGCCGTGGTACGCGAGGGAAGGAGAGTCTATTATTTAGATTTGGTGAAGAAGGGTGTTAAAACCCCAATCTAATGGAGTCGTAGGCTTTGGGAGCTCTGCCTTTGTTGTTTTCCCTCCTCTGCAGCCGCAACAAACTCCCCGCCTATGCCAAGTGTTCCTATACTGCGAAAGTCGTATGGGCGCAAAAGATTGGGTCGATGGTGGTTTTGATGAAGCTTCAAGCTAGTGAAGTAGGCGTGTTACCTCCACTTTCATTGAGTGATGCGAGGTGTGTTCTTGTCAGGATCCACAAAGCACGACCCACAACAACATTTAGCCGAGGCGGCGAGAAAGAACTCGAGCCCCAGCGAAAAATAGGGATATTTGTAATCCTTCTCGAAGGTAGCAATCCACTCAAATCTTTAACTAAACATGTCTAGTGAGGGTGGTTCTAATTCAGGTTCATAAGCGAAGTTATTAAAAAAGAACATTGTTTTGGTTCTAATAGGACCACTGCCAAATGTCGGAAGAGTACCTTCAGAAAAAGTCATTGAGGGTGCACGCCGGCCATGGATACGCATATGCCGTGATATAATCTCTAGTGGGAAGCATGGCGTGAGCTCTCAATGCTTGAAACAAGCATCTGCCTTCATTGAATGAAGGTCAAAGTGTTTTCATAGATCGCTGTAATTTGACAAAAGAGCATCGACATGTTTTTGTGCGAAGATATTAAGGGACCCCAAACTAAGGTACATGCGGTGGTACTTGACCTACTGTCAAATTATGCATTGGTAGGATAGCGAAGCTTTGCGTACGACACATGAGAGGAGGCTTGTAGGGAGGTAAAGCTGCATCTGTTATCAACAGCATGATAAAGAATAAAGAAGTGCCTACTTTGACTGAGGTATTTTCTGGTATCATGTATTGTCAAACTGAAGCGATGTAGAGAATTCCATAAATCCTTGTTGAGAAAATGAATTGGTCCAGGTTGATGATCTTCCATCTGGTATGCATGCCCAAAAAAGCAAAGATGATAAAGTCCAAAGTGGTATGTTGCATTTTTTTAAGAAAGAAAATGACCATCACAACAATATCTCTGACAGGAATAATGCTTGAGCGGTTAAACGACCAAGATATGATTCATAAGGATCCTAACAACTTAGACATAGAAGTCTCTAAACAAAGTATTTCAAGCATTAGACCTCTAGACACAACAACAATTCAAAGGAGTGCTGTTCAGAGCTATGGTTGTGTTTCCAGTGGAATTTCTAGAAATGACTGTGTTCCAACCCTTGCTTTTCCTTCCATCTCAACATCTGATTTTCATTTTGACCTGGTTGCATGGGCAGAGAGGCCATAGAAATCCTTTCTGTCAAGGCGTTTTTCTTGCACTGCTGGCCCTTGGAAGGAGGGAAGTATGTTTGGGTGTTGTTCTACTTCCCTCTGCTCAGTTTTGTTCCTGTTTCTTGCAATGAACCCTCTTCCTTTCATTATCTTCTCCTCTGTGACTTGGGTGATGGATGCCTCTTCTCCTCCCACGTTCCAGCTTCCACTGGCTTCCTCTACAGTCTGGCATGTTTTGTTGGGTGTGGGATTTCGGGAGGGCGTCCAAAGCAATGGAAGAGGCAGGAGGACGATGTTGAATCTGGAGAAAAAGGAAGATATTTCTACACTTTTCTACTGTTATTTTATTTAAAATTATTGTGAAATCGAACCACTTTTCCTTGCATTGATTTGTCAGTTGGATGTCATGATGGGAGATTTCCCCTTTCTACTTGTTTCTTCTTGTTTTAGCTTTTATCGTTGTCAGTATGTTGATCGAAAGGATGCGTGTGCCCTCTTCTCTGGGTGTTATGTTTCTCTTGCTTGAGTGATCGATCTTCCTTTATATATATATATATATATATATATATACTCTTCTCTTCTCTCTACGATAGAGTTCCAGTTATTATTTGTTCCAGCTAGTTTTTAGCAGTCGTTATTGTAAGTGTGCAATAACTATGAAGTTCCTTCCTATCAACCAAGGTTGTCCTTCTTTGTCTTTTGACATATATTGTTAATGATCTCTCAAGCCACCTAACAACCCTTTTGGCATCGAAAAGGAAAGGTTGCAGGATTAGTGTAATCAACGCTTGGACTATTTCAGGTTAGAGATTCGGTGTTAAAACTTTTAGAATGTTTTAGTTTGCGTGCATCGTGTTTCAACCTCGAGTGTTTAGACTCCTACGTAGCTTCAGCCTGGTTCCTAGGTTTTATAGCCATTCTTAGGAGGTACTTTGACTACCCCCTTCATCTTGAATCGTAACTAGTTTTTTTTATTTAGCTATGTTCGAGGTCTTAATCGTGCAACTCTAGTACCCCCGCTATTTCTGGAATTATTTTGGTCTTCTTCCCTCTCGGAAGATTGTTGGTGAAATAATCTAGTCTTCTAACTTGTGTTTCCTCCCATTTATTATGACTGTGTTGTTAATTAGGATTGGACAACTTATATGCACATATGTACCTTAATGTTTTGTGATGAAAATTGCCTTGAATGTTGTCAACCTTGGGAAAAAAATTTCTTGCAATCAATAGTATGATGGAGTTATAGCAGAAGGAGTTGTTTTGATAATGGAACTTAGTAGTTTATGTTGTACCTTTGTTTGAACGGTTGTTTATGTTACCAAGGGTTGCCTTAAAAATATTGTTGTTTTGGGAAATAGGAAATTTATTTTAAATTAACTGAACTTTAATAATTGATGTGGAGGTTTGTAAATTTTTTAGGGTTATAAAAGTTGTTGATGACATTTTCGTATACTCTTGGTTGACGGACTCTTTTTCTTCTCTCGCGTGATTGCTACTAGCCTACAAGGCATTGGCCTTCTTGAATGATTGGGAAATCTCTTGGAGTTAGTGGCCAAAACTAGTTTACTTTGCTTATGCTTCGAAACTTATGTTGTGTGGATACTCTATGTGATTTCAGGTTTGAAACTCATTTATACATGGCTTTTTGTGTTAATTCTTGAAACCGTGGTTTCCTTTTTTTTTTTGGGCCGATCAACTCTTGTTCTTCTAGAAATATAATATTATAACCTATGCATTTGGTACCTGTGATAAAATTCTGGATGGTTGGTACTTTATATCAAATCGCACTCTTGTGATTGTTATTTAATTATTTACTTGGTGGGAATCCTGCTTTGTTAGATTGGTTATTTCTCCTTATAGGGCCAAGGGCCTTTCTCTTTCGGTTGTTATATTTTCGTTGTCTTTACTCCTAACGGAAGTACATGGTCTTCTTCCTTGTTTGGCATGGTGGAAACTTATTATAACTTGAAGTGTTGATAGTGTTTAGAGGTTTGACCCAAATTCTTGTAATAAAGTGCTTCTTTTCATGGTATTGATAGATAACAGTTATGGTGGGTTTGTGTAGCCTTATCTTGCTCAGTTCTCGTGAACTGACTCTTGTAGAAAATTTGTTGCAGATGGATTTTTGCGTGTAGATGAGGGATAGACTTGTAGACTTTTGTCATCAACCTCAGTTGAGAAGTTCCTTTGCTCGAAACTTTTTTTTATGTTGTTCAACTATTGTTAACGTCCAGTGGAAAGTTTAGAAGAGGATTAATGTCTTAGTATTATGTATTGTGGACTTTGTCATCTGAACTTTGGAAACCTTGTATTGTTTGACCATCTTTGAAATTATAAGAAAATTTGGTTATTGTTGTTGAGTGACTTTGTTGGAGTATCAGTATTTTAAGAATTGATGTAATCTTGTTTTGTTCTTGTAAATGAGTGTTGCTACAACTTTGCCTTGAGAATAAATTTTGAGTTAAACCTTGCTATGACTTAGTAATAAAGTGTCATAAGTAAACTAACATAGGATTGTTTAATACTTCTGGAAGTTAAATTAAAATTTGTATTCAAATAAAGTAACGTAGGGGTCACCAACTTGAGAGCAAGAAATTCTTTAAGTAATCAAGGGCAAGACTATCATTGCAGGTAAACTTTATAACATGATAACCCTAGCTCCTCTAGTGAACATTATTCCTTTTATGGTGAAATTTGTAAAATGACCCTAAGGTGAAATGAACTGTTAGTTGTTTGAAGATGATAAGATTTAATAAGCTAGAGAAAACAAATTGGAGACCTCACCATCTTTCTCACCACCATTTGGAAAGTAAATTTTTACTCCTTGTTAATACTTTTAGTGAAGCCTAAGTAAAGTTGTTGATAATTCTGGTTAAGAGCCCTAGCTTCAATTAAATACTGGCAATAACTAATGAGGTCCTAAAGATGTTTCATCTTGACCTTCTCCCTCTAACCCTTTTCAAGGCACCTTGTATCTCTTCTCTTAAGTGTGTTGAACTTAAAACCATGTTGTCTTGTGGGCAAGAATGAATCTTAGTAGCGTTAGTGGTGAGCAGATGGCCTTGTGGAATTTAAATACTCCTTTTTCTTGATAAATGAATTAAGCAAATAAATGTCATAATAGAGAAGATTTAAAGATAATTACTCAGTGTCAAAGGAATAAACTTGGCTTGGCAAGTTGAATTATACGAATCATATCTTGAGCCTCCTTGAAAACGTAAGCTAAGAATTGCAAGATGTCCTTTTAAAATAAATAACCCTCAAGAATATCTCATTGTGGTTGGCCCTAACTGTAAGTGTGTTTTGTGGTTGGACTTCTATGTTGTCATGTCTAAAAGAAAAGTAAATTGTCCTTGAAAGGTGTGAACGTTTCCGCGCTACCTTTATGACCATCCTTGTATCAAGTTGTTCGGTGTTAGTTGTATCCTTGGTGATCGTTGTATATATCTTCCCAGTAGATATAGACAGCGAAGATTATAGAAATCAAAGAAGCTCAAATCCCTGACATTTATCGCTTTGGCGCACAGAAAAGGTGCAGGAAAGTGGCACACAGAAATGGATGTCGATAGGGTAAAGGATGTGCCCTTGGCGCATGGAAATGGTGCATGACAATGAGTTTTGACACTAAAATGTATGCGCCAAGGCGCAGGAAAGTGGTGCACAGAAATGGATGTCGACAGGGTAAAGGATGCGCCCTTGGCGCACGGAAATGGCGCATGACAATGAGTGTTGACACTAAAATGTATGCGCCAAGGTGCAGGAAAGTGGTACACAGAAATGGATGTCGATAGGGTAAAGGATGCGCCCTTGGCGCATGGAAATGGCGCATGACAATGAGTGTTGACACTAAAATGTATGCACCAAGGCGCAGGAAAGTGGCGCACAGAAATGGATGTCGACAGGGTAAAGGATGTGCCCTTGGCACACGGAAATGGTGCATGACAATGAGTGTTGACACTAAAATGTATGCACCAAGGTGTAGGAAAGTGGCGCACAGAAATGGATGTCGACAGGGTAAAGGATGCGCCCTTGGCGCACGGAAATGGCGCATGACAATGAGTGTTGACACTAAAATGTATGCGCCAAGGCACAGGAAAGTGGCGCACAGAAATGGATGTCGAAAGGGTAAAGGATGCACCCTTGGCACACGGAAATGGCGCATGACAATGAGTGTTGACACTAAAATGTATGCGCCAAGGCACAGGAAAGTGGCGCACAGAAATGGATGTCGACAGGGTAAAGGATGCGCCCTTGGCACACGGAAATGGTGCATGACACAGAGTGTCAACAGGGAAAAATTTGTGCCTTGGCACACGTAAGAGGATGTCGACACACACACGGATGCGCCTATGGCGCACCTTCAGGAGGCGCAACATTTTGAGCGCTGACAGGAAGCAGACCCTGGCGCAGATATTCAGACGGCCATAACTTTTGACTGGGAGCTCGATTCATGCAAGGTTGGAATTTTTGGAAAGCTTACAAGGTCCTCTATCCAACTACGACTAGATATCTTTAATTGGGTGAGAAAAAATTCTTAAAAATGCAAAATACAGTTCGCCACTTTTGGGTTCGCTGGGGTTCTCACCTACCATCATAATGAGATGAATTAAATGCAACCTAGAGGTGGTTGGGGTAGTTTTGGAATTCCTCTCTCTTTTCTCTCTCATTCTTCCTATAAATTGTAAGGAGGGGCTTCTTTCTAAAGGTTGGACATTCTTGTTTTGCCCCTCCCTTCTTCTCTTTGGCAGGTAAACTTGTGGAGTTCAAACCTCCCATTTGAAACTGTAATGCAACTTTGCCTCTTGGCATTTTGCAGTGTGTTGTATCAATCTTTGGAGCAAATTAATGCATGTCTATGGATGATTCTCAACCCTCTCTGTGTTCATTTGCATCCTCCTGATCTTTCACTTTGTGAATCAAGTTATTCAGGCATGATCTTGCATTGCATTTTTTATGGTTTGTGTTTATTGGCAAGACAGGTGTTCTTCATTCCTCGGTGCATCACCTTTGTAGTTTAGGTTTTATTTTATGCATCTTCTTACCCTATCTCCTTGGCAAGTTAGATTAGGTTTTAGTAAACCCTCTGCATTTTTACGTATGCATCTGAACAGAGGAATAGGAACCGGCCTTCATCCGGAGAGCTTTTCTGATTTTGCAAGGTCCCACACTTGGGAAAAGCTCCATGTTATGCAATCGCACTGAGAGTCTCAACCCATCGAGTTGCGAGAGATATTCGGGGTGCTTTGTGATTTTCCCTCAACAAAGTGATGACATGTTGCGTCATGTTATGTGTCAAGCAAGTCAAAAAAATTATCCTATCTTTTACTTGTGTTGTTCGTGTGTGTGATTTTTGGGTCGTTACAGGAATCTTGTTTCTAAAGGGGAACTAGGTGAAGCTGGTTGCATGGTTACATTCATAACAGACTCTTGGAAAGTCACCAAGGGTGCTTTTGTTATGGCAAGAGGTAAGAAGGTATGAACGTTATATTTATCTACCTATGTTATTGATTCCTTTTCTGTGTTATCTACTTTAGATTCAGATGCATGCATGTGGCATAATCGGTTGGGCCATATGAGTTAAAAAGGAATGTAAATCTTAAAGGATAAGGGTAAGTTATCAGATTTGAAATATTTAGATCTTGATTTTTGTGAGCATTGTATCTTTAGAAATCAAAAGAGAGTGAGATTTCTCAAAGTTGGGGAAACTAAGAAGGAACAAAAATTGGAGCTTGTACACTCAAATGTGTGGGGACTAGCCCAGGTAGCTTCTCGTAGAGGACCCCAGATTATGTTACTTTCATTGATGATGCTACAAGAAAGGTATGAGTTTATTGTATTAAACATAAACTGATGTTTTTGAGACTTTTAAAAGATGGAAATCCCTTGTTGAGAATGAATAAAATTCAAAGTTAAAGTGCCTTAGATCTAACAATGGTGGTGAATATTGTAGCAAGGCTTTCAATGATTATTGTTCAGTGAATGGAATACATAGATAAAGGATGGATCTAAGAACACCACAAGAGAATGATGTTGTAGAAATAATGAACAAGACAATCATGGAACATACTAGAAGTATGAGAATACATTATGGATTGCCCTTGCAGTTTTGGGTAGAGGAAGTTGATATAGCAGTTTATTTGATTAACCGCGGGCCTTCAAGTTCACTAGATGGAGGAATACAAGAGGAAGCTTGGACCGAAAAAGAGGTAGATCTTTATTTTCTTAAAGTTTTTGGTTTAGAATATTTTATGCATATTGATAAGGAAAATTAGAAAAGTTGGATGCGAAATCCAAGAGATGCAATTTCATTGGTTATGGATCTGGTGATTTCGGATTCTATTTTTAGGATTTATAGAATTCTAAAATTATTAGGATTTATGACATTGAATGAAATGAAAATAGAATGTACATGGATCAAATTTTGGTACCTAAGGATGAACCAATTGATAAGTTTGTGAATGAAAATGAACTCTCGATTTAAAATTCATACCTATAGGGTTACACAGTAACCGATGTTGGTTGACCCATGACCGACATCGGTTAGCTGAATCAATATCGATTACAAAAGAGCCAAACCAACATCTGTTAGATGAATCGGTGTTAGTTACAGGTGACTAGCATCGTTCACTATCAAAATTGAAAACAAATGTCTAGAAGGTCCATAATGAGCCTCCAGTACCCCAAACTTCTGTGAGAAGGTCACAAAGGGTAATTAAACCTCCAGAAAGATGTACACCTTCTCTATCTTATTTATTATTGAATGATAATGGTGAAACAAAAATCTTTGAATAAGGAATGCAAGATAAGACCCACGTGCAGTGGGAGTATGGTATAGATGAGGAGATGGACTCCTTGGAACAAAACCAGACTTGGGATTTGGTTAATTTTCCAGCAAGTAAGAGGAAATTGCAAAACAAGTGAGTTTACAGGATCAAGGAAGAAGAAATTGGATAGAATAGATACAAGGCAAGGCTTGTAGTAAAGAGATTTACATAGAAAGTAGGTATTGACTTTGGTGAAATATTTTCTCTTGTTGTTAAAATGACTTTCATTCGTACTGTGTTGAATATAGTTGCAGTACATGATTTGAATTTAGAGAAACTAGATGTGAAGACAAGTTTCCTTCATGGTGATTTGGATGAAGAGATTTATATGCATCATCTTCTTAGGTATGAAGTCAAGGGTAAGGAGAAATTAGTGTGCAGGTTGAAAAAGAGTCTATATGGGCTCAAACAAGCTCCAAGGAAATGGTACATGAGGTTTGATAGTTTTGTGCATGAGCATGGTTATTTGAGATGTGAATTTGACCATTGTGTTTATTTTAATAAGCTTGAAAATGGGAGCTATATTATTTTATTAATTTATGTGGATTGTAGGATCTAGTATGTAGGACATTGGTGAGCTTAAGGAAAGCTAACTCACACATTTTCCATGAAGCATTTAGGATCTGCAAAAGAATCCTTGGCATGCAAATACAAAGAGATAAGAAGAACAAGAAATTGTATTTGGCTCAAGAGGCTTATATTAATAAGGTGTCGGAAAGGCTTAACATTAAAGATTCAAAACTAATGATTACATCTATGGCTAAAAATTCAAATTGAGAAAATATCAGTGTCCTTCATCACATGAGGAGGTCAAATACATGACATGAGTACCATATGCTTCAATAGTTGGGAGTCTCATGTATGCTATGGTTTGTACTAGACCAGACATTACACAGGCAGTGGGAGTTGTGAGTAGATTTATAAAAAAATCAAAATAAAGAGAATTGGAAAGCATTCCAATGGATATTCGAGTATTTGAGAGGGACATCTAGCATGCATTTATGCTATGGAGGTTTGAATATTTCTTTATGTGGCTATGTTGATTTAGATATTTATGGAGATTTGGATGGTAGAAGGAGCACTCTGGATATATTTTCACAAATGGTGGGATGGTAGTTAGTGGATTTCGAGATTACGAAAGGTGGTGGATTTGTCTACTATAGAGGCAGAGTATGTTGCAGCTATAGAGGCTAGAAAAGAGATGATATGGATGAATAGGGTCATGGAAGAGTTGGGAAGTGAGCAAGATGATTGAAAATTGTTCGGTGATAGTCGAGTACAATTCATTTAGCAAAGAACTCAATGTTTCATTGTATAACAAAACACATTCTATTGAGGTATCACTTCATATGACACATATTGGAGGATGGGCGACTAAAAATAGAGAAGATTCATACAAGTGAAAACCCTACGATATGTTAACGATGTCATTAGCAAAAGAAAAGTTGGAGCTACACTCCACTTCTGTTGGTATTCTAGTTTGAGACTTGAATAGGAAGAAATAAAGCTAAGGAAAGGGTCCAATAATGATGTTGTACAAGTATAGTGCATTAATTTATCTCCAAGTGGGAGATTATTGAGTTATGGAGCTTAATTACTTTAGATTAGCATGCTATATTAAACTTATAGGAAAACACGAACCGAAATTGATTATGGAGGGACCGATATTGGTCACCTATACCGACATCCGTCAGGAAAGGAGGAACCGACATCGGTTAGGGCTAACCGACGTCATCGGTTACTCGCGTGCATGGGTATTTTATTTAACTCATGGGAATTAGATCTAATTTTAGCATTAAAGTAGATCTATTGATTGTAATTGCATGGCTAAGTGCCCTAAGTTTTTATATGCCTATATAAACATGAAATATAGGGTTCGAAGTGTGTATTAGTGATTATTGTGAGAATAATTGTGAGAGAGAGAATTCTTGGAGAAGAAGGAGAAGCTTGAGATAAAGAGATTACGATACATTTGAGAGGTGTGGAAGATTGTAGATCTTCAATTGTATATCTTCTGAAAGCTTTGTATAATAGATTGGTTTGTTTCTTGGTGGATGTAGCCCACACTAGGTGAACCTTGTTAAGTATGGTATTGATTTATATATCTTGTTTTGTATATTTATTCTAGTCAAATATCCACTTTTATTGCATGTATGCTTAGATCTGATATATTATCTATACAACCTTGTGCTAACCTCAACATCCTCCATCTCATCCCCTTCCATATCTCATTGTGATGTTTGGGAATGAAAGATCCCTAATATAATCTTTGGCGCAAATATAATTTTTTTCTCACTCAACACAATAGCAAAATATTATTTTGGCAACTAGGGAAAATAGCTAGGGAAAATTGGGTAGCTTTCTGCCAAATCGACTAGGGTTTATGTGAAAACATGCTCGAATTAGCATAAAATAATTTTCTTTTACTCCCTAAACCCTTGGAATAACCTAGGAGAAATTATGGCGATAACCCTATGGAAAAACAGATTAATTCTAGGAAGGTAAACTAGGGTTTTGATGGAAAAAATTACAAAAATTACTTGAAAAAAATTATTTCTTGGTTTCAGATTGTTGCCAATATTTTTAGGAACACATTCCAATAAAAATCAGAATTTTTGGGTGCTTAGAAAACTCAGAAATCAGATCTGAAATCTGATTATAAAAACTGGAAAAAACCCTCTAAAACCCTTATGAAAAATTCTGAAACTCAGCTGCTTTTATTCATAAAAATATGGAGAATTTAGCAAATAAATTTCAGATGAAAATACCTCCAAAATAATGCCCAAACAACCCCAAGACAAGTCGATCCAATAGAATGAAAACTGCTGCAATTTTATTCTCCAAAATACTTTGAAAACATTGTTGGAAATCACTATTGCAAATGCTCAAATATCTGATTACAATCACTGGGAAATGTTGAGTGAAAATCCCTCTCAACTCTTGGGGTTTTCTTCTACAAGAGATTAAATTCCTAAGGGTTTTTGTCCTTGGAATTTTATTGCAAAAGCTAAAGCTCTATGCAAGGAAGATGATGGACAATATTTCTAGATGATGAAAGAGGCAAGTCGAATTCCTTTTTAAAGGTAAAAGGCCAAAAAACAACCTCCAAACAAGACAATGAAATTACATGCTCATTCCTAGACCAAGTCAACTTGTCCTAGGAATATTTTGTCACACATATCTATTTTTCCATTACAAGGGGCAAGTTGCAATTTTCCTAGATGTCACATTTATCTTTTTGACTTTGCCCAACTCTATTAATTTATTAAGATTTATTATTTTATTGTATGTGCATTATAATTTTATTTAATATTTTTCACAATACAAATAAATGAATAAAACTTAGTCACCCTGAAAATCACCCTTTGGTCATTAGGTAGAAAAAATGGGCTAAAGGTATTCATTTGAACTATTCGAGAAAGAGGGAATTACAAGGAACTATGTGATCTTCTCACTTCCTAGATGTGACCTTACATATGGGCACCACGATTCTACCCGTAGCATATTACTTATGGATAGGTTCTCCCCTTTGGTGAGAACTCCACAATCATTGCATCCGTCATTCTCTTATTCACCTATTAGAACCATGCAAAGGGTCCAAGGGTATCTCTTGTACATTATTATCCCCTTGTAAGTGGTCCACTTAGCTAGTCTCGGATATCCCCCATGTAAAATCAAAATTCATGGATGCTTAAATCAAAAATCAAATTATCAAAAATATATTGATCCCTTGAAGGACAACTATCATGCAAAAAATCAAAAACATGAAATCAAAATCAAAATCAAATAAGTAGACTGATCCCTTAAGGGACGACTATCATTTATTCTTGCCATATATTTATTGTATAAATTATACCATTCTCTAAAAATATGGTTACTCGGTATGGCATTTGAAGGCTTCTGTGTTGAATAACCTTCCATTTTATCAACATCCTAAGAAATCTTCCCGCATTGATCAACTTTCTCTTTCCCCTTCCCAGAGTTGGGGCATAGTTTTAGGGAACACCACTTTTGGAGAACCCTCTTTCCTTGTACAAGTTTCATCTCAAACCTCTTTTCCATGTCAACATTAGGTTTATGAGATCATCTCATCCATCATTTCCTTATGATCTTTGAAATGACTAACTATCATTGGTTATCTTCTAACATTTTTTTTGGTCACATGTGCCTTGCGTTACCTAGATCCCCTTTTTGTTTACCTTCAATGTAGTTGGAGGCATATTTTCCTCACACGTTCCTTGTTATAATGTAGTGTTGTTCGCACCTATAGGTTTCCACTATTTTGAGGCATTTTTATCCTAATCCTATCACATCTGTCTTTCAACACATCTTTCTTCATCTCAATCACCTATATGCTATCTATCTATCTTACAACACATTTATCCAAACTTACATCCATCATTAATCACATTCATTCTCAATTTTTTCCATCACATCTTACCCATATACATTATAATCATCATGATCAAAATTAAATTTAAAACATATTATCACATTACACATTTATACACATTCACATCTAAATAACCATCTAATCATACATTTATTCCACCATCATCATCAAATATAAAACAAACATACAATCTAAAATCACCATCACATCTAATCTAAAGCCATCATCATGACATATAATCTAAAATAATCATCACATTGAATTAAATCCATCACATCACATAATGAACACATGATAATCCATGAAAAAACCATATTATATCAAAATGTATATTAGTACATCACAACCCTCTAGGGACTCCCTCAAAGTAGAAATGCTATCAAAATTAGTGAAGTTAATGTCTGAGGCTCTCAATTCATCTCCCTCTAGGGAAGGTACAACACCGAACCCTACATACCATCACCACCCTCTTGGCCTCCCTCCTCTCATCGTGGTTGAGCTACACTCATTATACTCCTTGACAACCCGGCTCCACCTACCATCTACCTCTGGAGATGCTCCCAGTATCTCAAAGCATCTCGAGGTAGCCTATGGATCACAATGTCCTCATAATATTTGGCATCAACGACCAATGTTAAGTGTCTATCCATCCTAATCATGCCGGGGCAAAATCTATCCCGATCCCCAATGTGGTGCTACTTGAACACCGCTAGCTGACTCTGTCACTATAATAGTAGGTAAATCTCCAAAACAGGCCTTGTAGGCCTCCCTGCCTGTGGTAGTGGTCCCTCTCTGAATAATTTGGTCTCTCTCCTGAGTGACTGCATCCCGTTACTGCAAGGTTGTATCTCTCTCTACTCTCATCTAATCTAGCTCGGAATGCAATCGTGCCACCTCTCGCATCCTCTCTGCTCCGTCTCCACCGCCTCATGGAGTCACCTCAATATGAACCTCTATCTCTTATATCTTCTCCTCTCCCCCTCCTCAACCACCCGAGCTACCCTTGATACTTTATGACAATCAGATTATCCCACTCCTACTCTAACATCATCATCATCGTCCCATGATACAACCTCCTCCTCCAATGGGTTTTCCAGAGTAGGACTCAATAGGTCTCTATAAAGCTTCTCCTCTTATAAAAATCAGATCATGAGGAACTAACTGAATGACTCAAAAATATCATCTCACCCTATCAAATTGAATGACCTCTATCATCTCCGGTTGTTTCCTTGTACTCCTCTCGGTCCTCCTCATGCTCACTAGCTCAACATCCATACCAAAACAAGCGAGTAAATCCCAACATGGCCACCACCTAATCTAATCAACATCCAAATCTATGAGCCAACTTACCTACCAATCCACCCCTCTATTTCCCCTTTCTTGAAGGCATGATTGGCCCTCCATATCAAAAATACCATCTCTAGCTGAATATGGTCTCCTATGACCCATGGAAGCCCTAGTGGCCTAATCACTGTGACATGCTCATAAGCCCAACATTGTAGCAAGAAGCCTACATCTAACCCTAACCTCCTACCCAACCTATATCTAGATAGCTCATGGTAAACTTGAGCTAACAAGGTGGTCCTAAATGAAAATATAGTCCCATGATCAACAATATTGGCCACTACGCTAGCTAGTGCCCATAGAACCGGGATCCTCTTGATTCTAGAAAAGCATAACATGATACTGACATAATCACCATGCAAATCAACTGGCTATGTGCCACCCCAACCTCATATATCAGATCATATGAAAAGGCCCTTGAAGAAAACCTGATCTTGGGCGTATCGGCTCCGAATAGCCATGTCAAAATTTTCAGTTTGTCATCACTAATAATGGGAACTATCTTTTCCCCCCTATCAGGAGCTTGAGAATTCGATACACATCCTCTAGGGTGATAGTCATCTCCCCTATCCTAAACCAAAATGTACATGTCTTCCTATCCCACCTCTCAACCAAATCAATCATAAGCCCCACATCCCATGGGATCCTCTAATAGTATCTAAATCCTCCTAATCCAAGTATAGCTAAGTGATCCCACCCGACATCTATGACATCTCATCTGATCTTCTCATACAGAGCAGAAACTCAATCTCTAAAATATAAGGTCTCTCTAGCCTACAATCACAAGCAAAGCATGCATACATTAGACCTATGATCCAAAAATATATCCAAAGTTTCATCTAAATTTCAATCTAAACCATAATCTATCCAATCTAACCCTAGTCGACGCTGACCCATGTTGGGTTGACACATTTTAGGGTCAATCGACATGCCTTAGGGCATACTCGATGTCAACCCATCTGGGTCACCGCTAACTTCCCCTGGCACCATCCATTTTTCTAAAAAAATGCAAAAATAAATAAAACATAAAATTAAATAAAAAACCAGTGTGAGTTTTGTTACTCACTATCCTCCACACCCTCTGGCATTTCCTCGAAGCTCCAATGTATAATTTATCGAGTCTCTCTTTTCTCTCTTTTCTCTCTCTCATTAAGTTTACACATGAAAATGAGCATTTTCGATGACCACCGGGCTTATATAGCCCACCAAAACTTGGTCATCATCGACCCCTTTGGGTCATTTGTCGATTGGTCTCGATCGCCATCGACTAACCTTAGCAATAACCTTTTTTGAGATTTCTCCCCTCTTTCTTACATCCCTTCTCAGGGCGTTATTTATTGTTGACCATTATGTTTGCGCTTGTGGTCATCTCCTTTTTTTCCTTCAGGAATTTTAATTCAACATTCAGACTACTCCTCCTTTGGGCATATGTAACTCTTTAAGTCCATAGTTATGGCCATCTCTTTTCCTTCGGGCATGTTAATCATATCTATTCCCTAATTCCACCTTACGCGACTTTAATCACTTGTCTTTTGGGAATTTTACTTTATAATCCTATCTAATTCATGCAAAAATTCCTCCTTTGAGGCCATACTCATCTTCTCATTTGGGAATTACATTCATTATATCAAGTCTGCCTATTATGGCCATATTTGTGCCCGTCCTTAGGGAACCATTATTTTCATCAAAGTCCACCTTTGTGGCCATGTTTTTCCCCTTTTGGGGCATACTTTTCCTTTTTTCCTTTTTCCTTTTGCGGCCTTACATTTCCCCACTGGGGATATTTCATTCCCACCTTCTTGGCCATACCTTCCTCCTTCAAAGCATATTATTTTATCACTCTCTTTTTCATTTTTCCTTCCCAACCATTTTACGTTTCCCATTGGTCACCATACCTTTCATCTTCGTCCCTTGTGGATACATACCTTTTCACTTGATTCCTCATGTACAAAGGATTTTGTATACTTTTCACATATAGTTGCGCATAATTTGATGACTTGCCTATGACCTCGTTGGTCATCTTGACCTACATCCATACCGCAGTGATCTTCACCCACTCACTAGTCCAGAAAGTTTTTTTCCATCTTCGTTGAGACCGTAATTGTCCCCTACAAATGTGATATTGAAGTTACCGCCATAGTTTCCCATAATTAATGTAATCCTTTTTCCCGAGGCATCTTGGCTTGTTAATCATTTTACCCATCTTTTCTTCACCCACCCGCCCTTTTTCATCTACCTTTTCAAACGCATCATCAATTTCCCTTGACATCATTTATCCCCCGTTTGAGGGGGAGCTCATCATGAATTATTTTTATCTTGTTGATTTTGGAACTTAATTCCTTCACTGCCATTCTTTTGTAGAATTTCTAGAATACATAGTAACCGATGTCGGTTGGAAAACCGGCGTCGGTCACCCATGGACTGATATGGGTCAGGCAAGGAGGAACCAACATCGCTTAAGGATAATTGGCATTGGTTCCCTGTGGGTGACTAATATAATTAAGTTGTGGGAATTAGATCTATCTTTAGTCGTAAAGTGAATCTAATGGTTGTAATTGCATAACTAAAGTTCCCTAAGATTGTAGATGCATATATAAGCATAAAGCTAAGGTTTAGAAGTGAGAATTCATTGAGAATTAAGAGAAGTTTCATTTAGAAAGAAAAAGAGAAATTTGTAGAGAAGAAAGTACAGGACATCCAATAAGGTGTGGAAGATTGTAAATTTTCATTGTATTTCCTTTGTGATAATAAATTGGTTGTTTCTTGGTGAACATAGCCCACACTGGGTAAACCACATTAAATATTGTGTATTGTTTCTTTTTGTTTATTTCTGTATTGATTTTTTTATGCTTAGATCTAATTAATATATATTTACAACCGGTATTCTAACCCCAACAATTGGTATCATAACATCTATGTTTTAGGGTCTTGTGTGTTAACAGATTTACTCATAGAGGGATTTATGATTGAGTGGGAGAAAAGCAATGGGAGAAGAAGGAAAATTTAGAGTAGATAAATTTGATGGCCATGACTATCTATTATGGAAGATGCGGGTGGATGATTATCTGTATTAGAAATATTTATACTTACCGTTGGATGAGAAGGAAAGACTGCAAAGATGACTGATGAAGAATGAATATTCTTAATAGAAAGGCTTTGGGATCTATAAGATTGAGCCTGGTAGCATCTGTGGCTTTGAATATTACCGAAGCAGGATCTACGGTAGATTTGATGAAATATTTAGCAAATATATATGAAAAAAGTAGTGCTTAAAATAAAGTTCATTTGATGAAAAAATGTATAATTTAAAGATGTAAGAAGGTGGATATGCATCAAGTCATTTGAGTGATTTCCGATATCAGTAAATCAATTAAAGTCAATTAGTATTCTATTTGAGGATGAAGTGAAAGCAATTTTTTTATTATTCTCTTTTCCATATAATTGGAATAATTTGGTAATGGTTGTTAGTAATACATCGTCTGCTACTAATGTTTTAAAGTTTGATGATGTGGTTAGTATAATCCTAAATGAAGAAATACGTAGGAAAAGTACAGGAGAATCATCATTTGGGAATTCTTTGAATGTAGAAAGCATGGAAAGGTAGAAGGAAAGATCTAAGAGTAAGGATAATGTGAAATCAAAGTCTAAGAATGATAAATCTAAATCTAGAGGTAGAGGTATAATCTGCTGGAATTATGGAAAGAAAGGTCATGCAAAGAAGGATTGCTGGTTTAAGGAAAAAAAAGAGAATGTACCAGAGAAAGGTAAAGAGGCAAATGTTGCTACAAAAGAGGTAATGAAAGATTCCCTAATTCTCTCCTTGGATAATAAAATTGAGTCATGGGTTTTAGATTCAGAGCTTCTTTCCATGTAACCCCTAATAAGGGCTATTTTAGAAATTATGTCCAGGGTAATTTTGGGCATGTTTATTTAGGAGATGATGAACTATGCAATATTATTGGTAGAGGTGAAGTTCATCTTAAATTTCAGAATGGAAATACATGGATATTGAAAGATTTGAGGCATGTTCCAAGCCTTAAAAGAAATATAATTTTTGGAGGACAATTATGTGAAACTGGTTACATGGTTACACTCACAACCGAATCTTAGAAAGTTACCAAGGGATCTCTTGTTGTAGCAAGATTCAAGAAGGTAAGATCATTGTATTTATCTACTTGTATTACTAATTCCTTTGTTATTCTATCTACTTAAAATTAAAATACAAGCATGTGGCTCAATCAACTAGGCCATATGAGTAAAAAGGAATGCATATCTTAAAGGAAAAGGGTAAGTTATTAGATCTAAAACGTGTAGATATTGATTTCTGTGAGCATTGTATTTTTGGAAAGTAGAACAAAGTGAGATTTCTCAAAATTGGGGCAAAAAGAAGAAGCTTAAATTGGAGCTTGTACACTTAGATGTGTGGGGACCATCCCAAATAGCTTCTCATGGAGGATCCTAATACTATGTTACTTTCATTGATGATGCCACAAGAAAATTATCGGTTTATTGTATTAATTGTAAATATGATATTTTTGAAACTTTTAAAAGATGGAAATCCCTTGTGGAAAATGAATCGAATTAAAAGTTAAAGTTCCTTAGATCTGACAATGGTGGTGAGTACTGTAGCAAAAATTTTAATGATCATTTTTTAGTAAATGGAATACGTAGAGAAATGATGGTTCCTAGAACACCACAATAGAATGGTGTTGTAGAGAGAATGAATAGGACAATCATGGAACATGTTAGAAGCATGAGGATACATGTTGGATTTCCCTTACATTTTCGGGTGGAAGAAGTAGACACAATGGTTTATTTTATTAACCATGGACCTTCAAGTGCACTAAATGGTGGAATACTAGAAGAAGCCTGGATGAAAAGGAGGTAGATCTTTCTTTTCTTAGATTATTTGGCTTAGAAGCTTTTGTGCATATTGATAAGGAAAATAGAAAGAAATCTGGATGCTAAATCCAAAAGATGTACTTTCATTGGTTATGACTATGGTGATTTCAGATTCCGATTTTAGGATTTAGAAGGTTATAAGATAATTAGGAGTCATGACATTGATTGGAATGAAAAGAGAATGTACAGGATCAAGTTTTGGTACCCAAAGGTGAACCGTGGAGAATTTTTTGGATGAAAATGAACTCTTAGATTTAAAATTAACACCTACAGGTTTACATAGTAATTGGTATTGGTTTACCCATAACTAGTATCGGTCCCTTGTACCGACGCGCGATTCTAAAAGAGATAGATCGGTGTTGGTTAGCCAAACCAGCATCGGTAGAAGGTTACTGGCATCGGTCATTGTTAGAAGTAAATACAAATCTACAGGATGAGCAGATTGAGCCTCCAACACCCCAAATATCAGTGAGAAGGTCATAAAGGGTAAGTAGACCTCTAGAAATATTTTCACCCTCCTTGTCTTATTTATTATTGACTGATAGTGGTGAACCAAAATTTTTGAAGAAGAAATGCATGATAAATCCCACAAGCAGTGGGAGCATGACATGGATGAGGATATGAACTCCTTAGAGTATAACTAGACATGGAATTTGGTTAAGTTATCGGTAGGTAAAAGAGCATTGCGAGCAAGTGGGTTTAGAGGATCAACGAAGAATAGGGCGGATGTAAGATATATAAGGCAAGGATTATAATAAAGGGATTTGCACTAAAATCAGGTATTGAATTTAGTGAAATATTTTCTCTCTGTTAAGATGAATTCTATTTGTACTATATTGAGTTTAGTTGCGGTAGAGGATTTTCATTTAGAGCAACTTGATGTCAAGATGCAATTTCTTCATAGTGATTTAGAGGAAGATATTTACATGAATCACCACTTGGGTATAAAGTGAAGGGTAAGGATAAATTTGTGTGTAAATTGAAAAAGAGCCTATATGGGCTCAAAAATCTCCAAGAAAAAGGTATATGAGTTTTGATATTTTCATGCATAAGCATGGTTATTTGAGATGTTAATCTAACCATTGTGTTTATTTCAAGATGCTTGGAAATGGGAGCTATATTATTTTTTACCGTATGTGGATGATATGATTATTGGAGGATCTAGTATGCAGAAAATTAGTGAGCTTAAAGAAAAGCTAGCTCACACATTTACAATGAAGGATTTGGGAGTCAGTAAAGAGAATCCTTGGCATGTAAATTCATAGAGACAGGAAGTTATATTTGTCTCAAGAGGTATATCAATAAGGTGTTGGAAAGGTTTAATTTTCAAAATTCAAAACCTGTAAGTACACCTATGGCTGGACACTTCAAATTGAGAAAAGATCAATGTCCTACATCACATGAGGAGGTTGATTACATGGCACAAGTTCCGTATGCTTGATGTAGTTTGGAGCTTGACATATGCTATGGTGTGTACTGGACTGGACATTGCATAGGATGTGGGAGTTTTGAGTTGATTTATGGCTAATCTAGGTAAATAGCACTTTGAAAGCAGTCCAATGGAATCTTAGGTATTTGAGATGGACATCCATCATGCAGTTATGGTATGGAGGGTTAGATACTTCTTTACATGGCTATGTGGATTCAAACATGGCTGGTGATTTGGATGGTAGGAGGAGCACCACTGGATATGTTTTCATAGTAGGTGGCATGATAGTTAGTTGAATTTATAGATTGTAGAAGGTTATGGCCCTATTTACTATAGAGGTTGAGTATGTTGCAGCTACAAAAGATAGGAAGGAGATGATATGGATGAGAAGGTTCATGGGAGAGTTGGGAAAGGAGAAAGAGGATTACAGATTATATAGTGATAGTTAAAGTGCAATTCATTTGAAAAAGAACTCAATGTTTCATTCTAGAACGAAACACATTCAGTTGAGATATCACTTCATACGGAAGGTATTGGAGGATGGGCAACTGAAGTTAGAGAAAATTCATACAAAGGAAAATCCTGTGGATATGCTAACAAAGCCGTTGGAAAAGGAGAAGTTGGAGCTAAATTCCACTTCTGTTGGTCTTCAAGTTTGATACTTGAGGAGGGAGAAACAGACCAATAAAAGATCAAAAGAAGGAGTTGTACGGTACCGTGTAACAATTTATCTCTAAGTGGTAGATTATTGAGTTATGGAGCTTGATTGCTTCATTGGCATGCTTTCGTAGAATTTTTGGAATACACAGTAACTTGTTTTGGTCACCCATGGACCTATATCGGTCAGGAAAGGAGAAATCGAGATTGATTAAGGCTAACTATCATCGGTTTCCTGTGAGTGACTACTATAATTAAGTTGCGGGAATTAGATCTATCTTTAGTTTTAAAGTGAATCTAATGTTTTTAATTTCATATCTAAAGTGCTCTAAGATTGTAGATGAATATATAAGCATAAAGATAAGGTTTAGAAGGCATAATTCATTAAGAACTAAGAGAATTTTCCTTTAGAGAGAAAAAAGAGAAAATAGTGGAGAAGAAAGTACAGGACAGACCAAGAGGGTGTGGAAGATTGCAAATATTCATTATATTTACTCTGTGATAATAAATTGTCTGCTTTCTTAGTGGATGTAGCCCATCTTGGATGAACCATGTTAAATTTCGCACATTGTTTATTCTTGTTTATTTCCGTATTGATTATTTTTATGCTTAGATCTAATTAATATATTTGTACAACCAATGTGCTAACCCCAACATATCATTATCCAACTCTCATCATTTTTTATCTCATGGATTGCTAGCCCAAACCACTCAACAAAAGGGGAAAAATGTAGACACCTAAATTCGGTATCTAACCCTTCATCGCCCACGTGCACATGCTTATTTTAATCATCCCCCTTATTTAATTAAATGCCCATCCAATCCTCATTAATTAATTAAGTGACGTTAATTAATTAATCATTTAACATCTCACATGCCCAATTATCCCATCCACATTAATATTTATGCCTATTAATTAATTAATTCATATTAATTAATTAATCCTCATCCATTGCCCTAACCAACCTTCTATTTCTATTTCTTTTATCCTACACACACATCCCCTTTGCTTTTCTAGCTTTTATCTATTTTTATGCCCTAACTACCCTTATCTCATCTCTTGCACCTAAGTGCTTTAAATCATCCTTTTATTCTTTAAGAATCTCAAAATCCCGTCAAAAGCACAAAAACAACCTAGTGCGGAAAATTTCCCTACAATTGATGGCGACCTAGCCTGGTCACCGCCAACCCTATAAAACTAGTTGCTTTCTTTCTATTCATCATCAGATGCATGCAACTTCAGGCTTTCTTGTAAGTTGAACATCCTTCCTTGTGCTATAACATCCCTAAAGCATTTACAGATATTCTAGACATTTTTTCAACATGCTTGCATCACTCACAATCATCCGTCGTGAGGTTTATCGTTATCACCGTGTTTCTTTATTCAACTTTTATCATATTATCTGGGTGTTTCTAGTATCTAATATCTTATAGGTTCAGACCATCAACAACAACACTTAGAGATTCTTCAACAACCTTCCCCTTTAGCCTTTTTGCTTGTAGGTTTTCTTTCTCATCCATTCATCCTTGACTTTATCCAATTCTTGTATAGTCCCTACCGACCTAGTCAGATCATTGTTGACCTAGGTTTAGTTTGTCAAACAGATCTCTTCTATAGTTGTTTTCAGCCATTTCTTGGAGTTTTACGCCTGCAGAGACTACTCACTACATAAAAAGGCTCATGTCATCCTCTAATTGGCATTCAGACCTTTCAGGTATTCATATTCATCTTACAATCCAAATCTTCCCTCCTAGGTCACCGTCGACCTGCCTCTACACAGTTTGGGTTGTCGTCGACCCTGACTAGGTAACAATCAATTTATAGTTATTGTCATCTAATTAGCCTTTAGATCAATTTATTTCATCTCTCCACATTCATTGATATTCTTGTTTCTGCATGTTTCTACAATTTCATCCTTTACATCACTCTTTCTAAACAAATGTGGGTTGACATCTGTGAAAGGAAGCTAATCACTTCTTGGAACTACATTGTCAGAAACCCCCGCAGTTCAAGTAATTAGCTACTCCATATTTAATCCATATTTTTCTAGAAATTCTAAAACTGAAAAATATGGATTAGAAGTAAAAATAGAAAAAAATGGAAATATACCCGTAAAGCTAATCTAATCCATATTTTTATAATTTTACGGTATATCAAGGTGCTGCGAAGAATCATCCATCTAGCACTTGTATCATATCCTAGGTAACATAAACCCTCTATTATTTATGAGTTGTGTAACTTCTTTAGTAGATAGTGCATTAACTTGATTACGAACGAGAAATTTGGACAAAATTCTTGGCATGCATGGTGGGACACCCTTTAGGTGGTCTCTTTCTTTCTATATTATACTTTTTCTACTAACACTACCACGTGAGGATTCACTTTATTTCTTTCTCATGTTGGGTTCGTCGCTTGGATCTTTCATCACCCAAAAGTGCAGATAAATAGGAAAAGAGATATCCAGGTATTCCTCTTTACCTATTTTCTCCTTTTGCATTGTACTTCCCCTTCATGTCTGTGTTCTCATCAAAAATAACATTTTGTTTTGGCTTAAAAATAACCCTTCTTTACTTCATCATGTTTTCCCATATAGTCTAAGTAGGGGTTCAATCTTATGCATCACACATCTTATCACACATAGCCTAAACCTCATGAATCAAATTAACACATCAAAACACTTCCTTTCCTAGTAGACTGATTGGGATTTGATCACCTAATAGGAAGCCACATTAGACATTCCCTAGCCACAACAAACCTAAAACCAAACATAGTTCACCTTCTCTTAGGTCCTTTTTTATTCAGCCCCCTTTTCTTTTCACATTCTTAATAAAAACACAACAAAGGGAATTGTTTTCTTGTCTTGTCTATTTAATAGTGGAACCAAACATTTTCTCGAGTAACTCCCAATAGTCCACCATTACCCCACTCAAATCCTTGGTTTCTTCCAAAACTTCATTTAGTACCATCTATGATTATCTCCACCGCAGGCTCTCTACTTCTCTATCACATTGACCAGTAGCCCCTATTTTATCCCCATCACTTTTATCCCCACTGACTCACACCATTTATGCTTCTACCCCACCATCTTTGTCTCCATTACCTCATTCCCTTCCTGTGACATCGACATTACCATACCCAATTCACTTATGGATTTTCTTCACCATAACCTCATCAACGACTTCCTCATCCGTAGATATCAATCAACGTATCTTGTTTCACCTTATGATGTCTCCCCTTCATTCGACATACATGTCTCACCTAGGGACATCCCTTATGAGCCTTCTGTATCAGACCTTCCCATTCTTTCCCCATCCTCATCATCTTACCATGATCCTACTTATCACCATGCTCCTACATCCCCTAAACAATCCCATCTTCACCACATGACATTTTCAAACAACCATTTCCTAATCCCCCACCAGTGAGTTCATCTTCACCTTCTACATCACATCAATTTAACCCATTCTCAATCAACACCATACATTAGACATCTTCTCCCACATCTATTTTACCATCTTCATCATCTACCCCTATCTTAGATATTGTGCCAACCGCCCCTTCAAGGGATATCCTCACATCCACTATATCCATGATCCCACTACCTACCACCTTAACCTCCACTACTTCTCTTTCATCTACAACTAGTCCTACTCTTACCACATCCGTACTAGCCTTGACTACACCCATCTCTCTATCCACACCTATCATGCCTAGATTGTTATCTACATCTCTTCCACACACACCTGTCACCACAATTATTTCTTCCACATCCACGAATCCACCCCAATATACCTTGACATCACTATCACATATTTCTTTACCCATGTCAACATCATCCAATCCTCCAACATCTACCATTCCTACATCTACATTCCCATTTCATCTTCTCGATTTACGTCTACATCCATAATACCTCTTGGGACATCTAAAACAAATGAAAAATGCATTCAAAATTCTCCCATAACCCCTCATCTCTACACCGATTCATCATGTAGACACAAAATTTAGGTCACACTCCCCTTGGTACCCTTCAATTAATTAACATAACACATTTACCTAGCCACGATCCCTAGCCCCACATTGATATTAATTTAATTACTTACAAATTGAATTAATATTCCTCCTCACATTATTAATTAATTTAATTATTTTAATTAAGTTAATTTAACCCTCACACATCCACCTCATCAAGTACACCTCACCTGGACCCATTCCAGGGGGCATTTAACTCCAATGACCAAGTCATCACTCCCGATCACCGAGTCACCACTTGACCTAACTAACTAAGACTTCTTCCTAAACCTAAGTGGTCTTCTTCTATGATCTTCCTATATTTCCTAACGAGAACTCCACTTACCTAAGCAGAATCAACTTGGAAAGCACATCAAATCTAGGAAGATCTACCTATTTTTAGTAAAAATGACTATTTCACCCTAATCGACGTTGGTTTATCCTCGGTGACGTCGGTCACCTAACTTCCATCGGTTCTTTTATATATAATTTTACAACTCTTCACTCGGGCTGGTCATTTAGTTATTGGAGTTATATTGCAATCAAGCTCAAGTCTTCAAACCTTCCTACATCCAAACGAAAAAAAACACACAACCACAGTGCAAGACAAAAACCGGTTCTCCTTCCAGAGTGTTAGAATACTCATAGGAGCACACAAGTTGTGCTGTCATGGCACTGGACTCAAAAAACTCTTCTTTGATCAACCATCAACCATCTCCACATAGAGGATCTGCAAAATACCAAGTAATTACTATTGTGATTTTAATCATTTTTTCTTATTCCATTGTAGATATCTTACTTCTTTTAGTATTTCATTTCTTTTGTTACCCGTATATCACCTTCTTCCCACCAACCCACTATTCAACCACCCCAAGCCTTTTCACCCTTCTTAACCTCCTTCTTAGTATTCCTAAGTCTTCTTAGCCATATTACGACCCAAATCACACTACCCTCACTCTCTGTGAAATCATAGAGAGCCTAAAAACCCATTTTTAATAGTTTACTACCTATTGCCCCTACCGACATCGATTCATTAACTGACATCGATTTTGTCCCCATACTCGACAACTATCATCCGACCGATACCGGTCTCTATTTTCTTTTAATATCCTCAGACCATCAAGCTTCCCACTCCCCAAAACCAACCTAGACCTCAATCAACCAACCCCGATCCTTACTGGACCTCCGACATACTTGCGTGACATGAACAAACCTTGGTTCTAATTAGATTTAGTGTTGCATTTTGATATTTGGCATTAAATATAGTATATTGTGTGTATGAGAAACCTAAATCATTACATTGTAATAGGACCTATTTATTTTAGTTTATTATTCACATTAAATTGTTATTAAACAATGGATTGACAACCTCTCTAGGAAGCACCACATTTTCTGGATCTAGCATATGCTTTGGCGGCACCCATTGTCGAGTCTATTTAATAATATTCATGTGGTCTTTCTTTACATTTACAAGTAGTCCTTCCTAGACAAAAGGAGTTCTCTACGATCAACTTGGATAACGTCAACAATGTGCACATTCTACCTTCCACCTTCGCTTCACAGGTATTCCTCCTTAACCATTTACCTTCTATCTATTTCATCCTAGAAAGTGTAAAACTTATTGGTGAAACATTTTGGCATGCCCAGTGGGACCCCATTTGGGTTCTTTTACATTATTCATTCTTAGGGAATCATTATGTGTCTATTTCCTTTTAAAAGAGTTCACATTAAAATTTCTCCCTTGGAACATTCTTCCTCTTCTAGTTGTCTCAATGAAACCCATATTTTGGACCAAAAAGAATGATTTTTTCGTATTGCATTAGTGAAAGACATACTCTTTCCTATTCATCATTTCTCTCATTGAATTTAATTGTGGATTTGTGTTTAAAATCTTTGCATCCCATTTCGCCTATTACGTTTTAGCTCATTTCAATTATGGGAAACCTATATGCTGGAAGTCATGACCAGCTGATGGTTGACAAATTGAATTGTATTTCACTTAGTGGACACACTCCCAAACCAAATCACTGAAACAAACAACTCACTGCTTAAACATATTCCTCCCAAAGATTTACCGTTAACGACTAATAATTTGATTAGCGATGGAGCCAAATGCTAGTGTTTTGACCGGTCATCATATTAGAGTAGGGTCTCACATATTGTGAAGTATATATTGGGGACCTATTATCTCTTGACAATGCACCCTATAGAGATGTCCGCAGGTGTTATAAGCTTGCAAATGGATCTCTCTCTTTCTAGATACAATGGAAACAACTCAGGCCTGTGGGTATACCTATTTTGAGGTGATTCTTTGATATCAAGGCCATTTCCTTCTTGATGTATCCTAAACTAATTTTCTGGGGTTTTAAGGTAAAAGATGATTGTAAATGGATTCAAAACTGGGGTGACACACCAAAATTATTTGAGGTATTTGACTGAGTATATGCACAATTGATATGAAAAGGATTATAGATGCACAAACCAATAGTTTTCAAGTAGAATATTAAGGCAAACACTTGATGCATTGAGGGAAAATTTCACAACAATACTATTAAGATACACATGCACACTAATATTCATGTAGAAATTACTAAATTTACAACAGGTAGGATGATTAATCAGGGAATTTGACATTCACAAGAATTAATAAGACATACACAAGACTGCAAATAATTGGAAAGGAAAAATATACTTCTCATTCAAGGGGAAAAACTGGAAAAATGCTTTAGCACTCTGTGTTCAAAAAGTCCTCTCTTGTTGTTTGCCAATGCACACAATATATAGAAAAATTATCCATCCCACCCTTCCAAAAAATAGACTAAAATCAGATTTCGCCCATGCATCCTATTTTTATCCTTTATCTTGAATAAATAAAGGAATAAAATAAACATGCTAATACAATAAGGCATTAATAGCCTTTGTTACAAAAATACAATTCAGTCAAACTATGGTTGATTGTTCTATTTTTTAATAAATTTGGGTGATTAACGTTGCTAATAATAAACTTTGTTTGATGAGCAAGTCTTCTCCAATGGATGCAATCCTTTTCTTCTTGTGCTTTATGTGACATATTCTTTGATCCACTTGCAATTGCAAAAATAAATCCCTGTGTGAGCAAAAATAAATCTTTTATTTTGCAATACTTGGTAAGGTATTCACCCATGAATCCATCTTGATGGGGATCACCTCTAGTTCTGATGCTTTGACATTCCCTTTGTCTTCTTGTGGTCACATGAAAATATACTCCTCTACAAATAAAATCCATTTAACTTTCAATTTTCCCATTGTGGGGACCACCTTTATGCAAAAATAATATTCTCCTCTTACTCCATATCTTCCTTGGCACGAGATTTGACTAGATTAAGGTTCTTTTGCAATTTTTAAGGTAAGAAAATCCTTAACCTTAGGATATATATGTCATTGGTTATAATGTGGGGCTTTTGATTTACATGGCACTTAAATTTGTTTGCCCCCTTTTACAAATATTAAGGCTTGACATCCTTATTCTTTGGTATCCTTTGATTATATGTTTTGACACCCCTTTTGGGATTATTATTGCAAAATCATAATGTTGTCAACATTTTGAGATATTTCTGAGGCATCATGGTTTAGACCTTAGAAGGTCAAAGAAAATAATTATTTAAATATTTGGGTGGTTGGCCCCCTCCAACGATGACTTGACCCTTCTAAAATTTTCGGTGGATTCTTTGAACCATGGTCAACTTTAGGGTTTTTGCGATGATGGACATGTGCACACTTTTATAACTTGGGTTGAGTTTTATAATCAGATGATGAGTTAATATTGGAAAATAATTTCAAACCCTAATCTTTGGTCATTCACATTTTGAGCTCTAACGAGTTGGAGGCACTCTGCTCAAAATTCTTCTCACGGCCGCCATGATTTTTTGTTGAAGCCTTCAAATTCTTTCTGTGAGGCTCATGTGGAAGAAATTCTAAAAAATTTTGATGTGTAGTTGACATCATCCTACCACCGAAGCTATAAAATTGTTTTTTTCGTTCTTCGTGAAGGATTTGTATTGATATTTGCTTGAATCTGGGTATTTTGGTTGAGAAAATCATGGAGAGTTCATTCTTTGGAGAGGTAAAACCTTGAAACCCTCGGAAGGTGACAATACATTTCTCATCTGGTTCTATGAGCTTGGGCTTGTGTCTATAGAGTCGTTTTGCTTTTAAATTTCGGTAAGTGATCAGAATACCTAGATCCACTAATACCCATTAATGGGTTTGTGATTTATTTGACTTGGGCATGCGCTTGTCTCTGATTCGAAGTTTGAACTTTTGTATTGTTTTCTCTGTTGAATGGTGATAGACCAAAATCATGGAAGTATCAACTTTTCTCGCCTCTATTCTCTAGTTTGATTATTCTGGTTCGAGCTATTGAGATTTTGATCTATTATTGTAAACCATCATCTTTGGTTTCTGGTTTATTCACTGTGTATTGCATGCAGTTCTTCCTGTGACTCAAACTTTCTGTAAACCTTGGCGACATTGTTAAGTTTTCGAACTTAAAACTAAGGATTCTATCTCCATTTTCTTTGCTATTTTCTGAGTTTATTCAGTGCTTCTAGAAGTGGGTGCTTTGATTTTTGACATATTGCAATGCCATTCTTAATCATTTCTGAGCTTGAGCTCTAGTTACACTAAAATGGGTATGGCTTGTTGTATTTTCATTAAGTTGTATCGGCCCTTGGGTAAAATTTTACATAAAAACCGCCATTCAATTATAAATATGGTGTTGTTGTTCTCTCTGTTACTTTTCATTCTTCCCCAAATTTGGGTTCGCATGAAAACCCACTTCGTATTTAGATTGAAACCTTTATGGTGATCTACATGGCATTGATGGATGAGACATGGGTTTCCCTTTACTTGTTGTTATGCATCTTCCCAAGGTAAGCTCATGTTTGATTCGAATGGCTTTTCTTGAGCCTAGGTTAATTTGTTGTTTTCGAAGGCTTGTGATCTGTAATTCCATCCCCTAGAATGAATTTTGACTCGCTACTTTACCATGGCCGCTGCTTTGAAGGTAAGAATCTTCTTTATTTTTTAATCATGGCTTGGGTGATATCTGATTTAGAGATTCTAAGTCAATTTGATTTTTCTCAAAAGGTAATTCCATTTTTCACATGCAATTCTGTGTCTTTTGATATCCCTGCCTTCATTTGAGTTTTGCAAATTGAGAAGGTAAGCTTGTATTTTCATACCTTTTCTACTATGTTACTTTTCGTATTGATCCTTTGAGCTTTCATATGATTTTGTCTTGAATCGTGGTAGCTAATTCTATATCCAACCTTCATGAGTGATCAATGCTAGTTTGAATCCATGAATAAGCATCATGTTTTCATTAATCTTGAGATGTCTCTCTATACTGTAATACCTAACTCGTGGGTTCATCTCACTATGGATGAATTTGTAGCTTCGTAGCTTTGTATTTCTGCACTTATTTTCTGCAAGATGATATAAAACTTATCCATTGTTGCTTGCAATGTATGCTTGAGTATTTGGAAGGGCATGACTGTAATTGCTCCTTGTCTTTTTTGAAAACATTGATGGGAATTCCTTTACCCTACCAAGAGTTTTCTTTGTTGCTCTCTAAACATACTGATTCCTTTTCTAGTTGGCCCTGGAAATATGTCATAACAACTATAGTCTTCTTAAAACATGCAGCACTCTACAATACTTTGTGTACTTGATCATCTATTTCATTTTGTCATGCTCTCTAAAAATACATTCTCGCTTATGAATTCTTTTTCACTTGATCTTGATTCGACTTGTACTATGAGATGCTCCTTTTCTCCTTCTGTCTTTCATGTATCTTGTGTTTTCTATAGCTGATATTAATTTTTTCCTCTAATATCTGAAGTTGTTGATGAATTCTTTGCACTTGTATTTTTGTAATCATTAAACCTCCAAAACCTTTCTTTGTTTCTATATCAAATGTTGAATTCTTGAACACTGAAAAGGCTTTGAAAGATTGTTTTTGATGCTGAAAACGTATCCTTGAAAATTGTTTTTGCACTTCAAAGATCTTTTTCATTTCAAAAATCACAAATGGTTGCTTTTAGATCTGAACTCTTTATTTGTTGTTTGTAATTTTTTTTTGAAATAGAAAATTTGTAACTGTATTCCATGATAACTTAAAACTTGCAAGTTGTAAACTGTTATGTTGATTTCCCGCTTCAATTGATAATTACTCTTTTGAATGCATGAATTTATGAAGTTGGAAGTATAAAGAGTTAAATTAAACCCTGAGCTTAGTATTGACACAATTTTTCTCTTTTCTTAGGTACCATGATGCAGTTGCAGTGGACAGCTAGAACAACGATTCAGAAAGAAAAGAAACTTCCTCAAGGCAATGACGATTTTTTTACTTCCTTACATTTTCAGCTTTATAAGTATATGCATTCTTTTCCTCAGTTATTTCTCACGGCTTGTGTGAGAAAATATGCACAATTATTCCTCATGAATAAATGAAAATATTTTCATGTAATGAGATGTATGTCCTTTCTTTCTATACTTTTCTTCATTCGTATGGATAATGAATGAACTTATACAACTCAAAACACTTAAATAATTCACTTAATCATAGAAATAAATTAAAAATCAAGTGTACCTTATTGTTGCTCATTGAAAATGCACACTAATTGTAACATTGTACCTTGTCCTTCAAAATTGCCACTGTCTCAGAGCTTCGAACCTCATCTCTTATACATGTTCTCAATCTTTCCTTCTTCAAGGCATTGCATTGGTGGTTTACGACTATTGCATGGTTATGATGAGTATGATAAATGGAATGGCTGCATCTATGAGGCATGGCATTCTATAATTGTACCCAAGTTGTAGTTTTGATCCAAATGTGACTTCTAAGACTGTCCAAAACCAAACAATTAAAATCCATATCTTATGTTGAGGTGGTTGACCAAATCATTCAATCTGAGAAACTTAAAAGTTTTGAGTTGACTCTTTTCGCACGGGTGTAAAAATGTCAACAATTCTAGCAATCATGTGGGGAAAGCTACCTACTAGCTTATAGACCAATGCCTTACTCTTGTCCATTGGGCATAGAGTCAAATGCATACAACCAAAACTCTGCCTTTTCCGAAAAACACACCAAAACTAGAAACGATTTGGTGAACCAGATCATGTGCGCAGTGCACTTATTGAATTGAAAACTGCAATGTGCATGAACTACACTTATTGAAAGGAAATCCTAATCTACCCTATTCTAACCAGCTACAAATCAAGGCTAAATAAAACCTGAGATGGTGTTGTCCACTCAAAATTCCCTTTCTTTTTGAGAAGTTGAAAATTGAAAATTTTTGAAGTTAAATGTCTTTTCTCGTTGTCCCGGTAGTGTGAAAAGTCAAGAAATTTGAAAAATCTACGTTTTTTTGGGTCATTTTGTGAGATTTTCAACCTTGTCGACATTTTTGTCCTAAGTGTCCCAAGTTCATTCGAGCTCTATGTTCCCGATCAATTTGCTTTACCCAAAGTTCGTTCTTTTCGGGCCAATCGAACTTTTTGTCCCAAGTGTCCCAAGTTCACCCGGGCCTATTGTTCCCTTTTCATTCGATTCAGCTGAATCACGTACTCTGCGTACTTTCGTCCCTCATGTCCCGAAGCATTTGTGCATACTTTACCGGCATCGCCCGTATCGGCCAAATCACACTTTCACGTCCCGCGTGTCCCAAATGAACCAAAGGCCATTCGAGTTAATTTTTCCCGCTCTTCATAAATATATTACTTTCCAAGTTGGTAGCTATGTATTTAATGCGCATTAATTATCTTTCTCTCTCCCAAATAGCTATATAATGAACTCGCCTTTATGTGTTTTGCACACTGCTTTATTGCCATCCTTTGCTCATACCTTCGTGATCAAGATTTTTGTGCGCATACTCATTCCCCCTGCAATTTCAACCCAAGTCTAGATTGCAACCTTGACTTTTCAAACTACTATAAACATGAAGATTAAATTCCGTGGGTAGGAACAAATTTCACCACTTGAGTTTTCCATTCTTGATATCGGGGATAGTGAAGTTCACCACCTTGATTTCGGGATTTTGGGCAAGAATGACAGATGCAAATCCTTCTCCTATGGCTCGAGATGATTCATGACGGTGGTTTGGCATTCACCGATGGTTTCCTTATCTCGGTCAATGAGCGGATACGGTGCTTTCCTGTGGTTCTCATTATAACCCCGATTTGAATGAGTGACGAATGTGCATGGGGAACTCATCGCTAAACTTGACGTTGCCACCATTGGCGCTACCCTAAGAATTCAAGAGATGGAAAATGCTATAGTAATTTCCCAGAACCAGGTGCAAGCCCTCTTCGATAAGGGCAGTGAGAAATACAAGGTGCGGGTGGCAAAGTCCTGGCTTAAAAACCCTAAAAAGGGGGTGTCTCATCTGTCCAAGGTTCTTTTCCGTGCAGACTTCAATGAGGATTTTTCGTATTTTATAATCCTACTGGCTCGGGTCATGGGCTTACCCTCTACCAATGAATTTCATTTATGGATGTGCCCACTCATCAATATGGTGTGCGAAGGGACTCAGAATATCAACTGGGTAGAGATCATCAGTATGAAGCTAGTGGAGCAACTGTCTAATGTACAACAAACAAAGAAATTCTATATGAATTCATACCTGATGTATACTCTGGCAGCATTGAGGTAATGGTTTGGTTTCTCATACATCGATGCTCACAAGGGTGACCCCGTATATGCCTACTGCCCTCAGTTCACCTTGGAAACTATTAATCGAAACTTTAGAAGGGTGAATGATGCCTTCACCATGTACATTGTCAGGCTTCTAGAGAGTGACACAACGAGGATATTTTCTGATGAAGCTATGAATCTGATATTGCACTACGGTGCCTACTTCATCCAATTTAGAAAATTTTCCTATATCAGGCTTGCTAGCTATGAGAGCACCCCTCTCAAACTCCCCATGTTCTGTAATGATAAAATGGCCTTAATAGAAGTATGCACACAGCTGGACAAGTTGCACAGAACCTGCAGGGATAAGAAAATTACTGGCTTGCACTTCCCCATCACTTTGGGAAACTACACCTGCAAAACAACCCTAGATGCTCAAAACATAGAAAGAGCCCTGGCTCCCATCACTATCCATTTCTTCAGGCCAAGAACCTATTTTGACTTGAAGAAGTTTATTGAGTAGCAGAACATCAAGATCACTTATCATCATAGGAAAACATAGAAGATTATTGGGCTGACTGTGTTGATGATTTTGAAGCAAGAAGGAGGCACTATGGTAGATTTTCTCTTCAACTAATTCAAGAGCTTAACCTGTACCAAGTTCCTGAAGGGCTCCAGGATGATAATTCTGACCTATACTCATATGAGTATGACAACGTGGTCAAACACACTCCCTTGGAGGATTTGGATTGGTTCAAAAGGAGAAGGATGATCTGGTGGAAATCCTAGTTCCCGTCTTGGTAAGAACCAAAATATGGTTTGACAGAGAGTTCACGAACTCGAAGACATTTAGGTGAGTCCTCCAAAGACAACACAACACCAAGAAAAGAGGCATTGTCACCTGATTCGAGAGCACATATGCAGACCCCTCCTGCCTCATCAACTCAAGGTCCCACAGTCTCCACTCCTTCCTCATCCACACAGGTATATCAAAAGAAAGTCAGAGAAGTCAAGAAGGAGCCTGTGGAGGAAGATCCCCTAAGGAAGCATATGGAGTTGCCCTCAGGCCCAGAGAACATCATTGTTCTTAGTGAAAGTGAGGAGAGTGAAGTGCCGGTCTCTACAAGTGCTCCAGAATCCCCATGGATAAAGAAAAGGAGGTCCAAAGCACTGAGCTTCCGGGTGCTAGTGATTCCTCTGTACTGTGAAGCCCCAACCGTTCCACTCATATCCCACTAGAGGTAACAGTAGTGTAAACCTTGGGTGCTATGAGTTCTCTATCTCTTGGCCCTCTTGCCCCACCTTCTTCTTCCTCCTCCTCTTTTGCATGGGTGCAGCCTCTTGTTGACAGTAGGAAGAGAAAGTCTTCCTCCCGGATCTCGGGACCCAATTTTGATGATGTGGCAGCCTTATTAGGCACTACTCCTCCTACTCACACCAAAAAAGCCAGAACTACCTCCAGGATAGTGTCTGATGCTCAGGGCCAACAATTCCTGGAGATAGCCAAGCCTAAGGTAGACAAGCCAGAGCAAGATTTGCAAGCATCTAATCTGGAGCTCTCGAGAATTCCCATGGGAGAGTCCACCCCTAAAGGTGAGATCCACAATATTTAGGAAACAGTCACCAGAGTCATTGGGAGGGTAGAGAAAGGGAAACAAACCATAGAGCAGTTGGAGGAATAGGCCCAAATTCTTACAAGTTTCATCAAGTCTCTGCTGTCCAAAGATAAAGTTTTGGATCCTACCCCATTGACTACTCTTCCACCACCTGTAATTCTGAGCCAGGATGAAGTGCAGAGTATCAAAGACATGCACAAGTATTCCATCTATGGAAGGGCTATGGAGGCCATGGTGGATGATATGCTTGTTGCAAGATTGAATTTCATTGATGAAGCCTTTAAACTCCACGGGAAGGTGAGTAATTTGCAACAGAAGCTCTCCTCCACTATTGGGAGCATAGATAAAGAACTTAAACTTTGGAGCAGTTGCATAGTAGACCTTCGCCTCATGGGACAAACAGATGAAAATATTTTAATGGCAAGCAAGGTCTTCGATGATGCAAAGGATAACTTGTCAAAGTCATGGGTCTACAGCGTGGAATGGAAAATCAAGGTGCTAGAGGAGGCTTTGGGAGAGTTAAGAAATAGCTGGCAGAAGGGTGAGGCCTTCAAGACTCTAGTTGTATCTGCCTTCAAGGATATACATTGCCATCTTCATGATGAGACTTCTGGTGTGTCTCTCTCTTTACAAGAAATCAAAGCTCAATTCCGAGCTTTTGTCAAAGGTAACCTATTCAAGGAGAGTTCCATTTCCAAGGAAAAGATGAAGGAGATCTGCTCTCTTCAATCTGCTATAGAGGAAGCGAATAAAGATTATCATACTCATGTCGAATTCGACAAAGAAATGGAGAAGTGCCTCGGATTTTGGACTCAGTCTACTACCAACACATCGGTCCCACGAGGCAGAGACATAGCAGAGGCGTTGAAAAGATTCAGGCAGCGGATCCTAAAGTCAGTGGGCCCCTCCCATTCATGAACACCTATCTTTTCTCCTAATTCTTCTCTTTTCTTCTTTCCTTTCTTCTCGAATTTATTGTAATTAGTTGGGGTATTGCGATTAGCAGCCCTCTAACTAAACATTAGTTAAAAGAAGTAGTTACCAAAGAGTAACTAATTTGTAAACTATATAATGGCCTCTCCTCACCATTTTTGGGGAGAACTTGGCTTATTTATAAAAGTGTAAAGAAATCACAAAGAAATCAATACAGAAGGATTTCCATTCTTTGTCTATCTGATTCCTTTTTATTCATACGCTGTCCATTAAATATTGTTAGATCATTTGTTTACATTATGCTGAGAAGCTTTGTATTCTTGTAGATGTTATTTATAGAACTGTGTGTCTATTCAAATTTCATCTTATTAACGTAAGTACAAATGATCTTATTCTAATCCACTATAATCTTGCATGCATAAGGAATTATTCTATCATCTATAATTCTGGATGGTGCCTTTCTACTTATTTTCACATTTTCATTCCTCTATCCTTTTGTAATTGGTAACCTATTTAGGAAACACTTTTATGATATCCAAGTTCCATAGTGAAACCATGCTTTGTATATGTGTAAATAGGTTCATTTCTGAATAAGGGAACCTCTCCCATTAAAGAGGAGGGACTTCTTGTCCCCTGACCGTTATTGCTCTTCTCAAGTTTCTTTTTGACGACCAACAGTTTTTGGTGACTCCGCTGGGGAATCATATTCTAGTTCCATAATCACTTATCGATCATCTTTTGATCTGGTGACTCCACGTTTTACTCGAGGGAGAAGGGCCCTTGGTATTGAAGATTCTCAGTTTTAGCTTTTAGAACAACAGGTTTTCCTTTCCCTTCAAAGAAGAAGAAATATAAGAGCTCGTTCAACAAGCACTCCTCCTGTCAAAGATAGAACCCCTACGGGTGGTATTCCTTCAGAGCAAATCAGTCCTAATCTCCAAGCTCTGATTCTTGCTGGTGTTTCAGTTCCTCTTCAAGCCATTTTTCCAAGAATGGCAGTACCATTTCCTTGGGGCCATCGTGTTGGGCCTCTTGCCCTTCCTCAACCTTTACATGAGTTACCCAGAGGTAACCGAAAGAACTTTCCTAAATTCAAGGGTGATGGCAAGGTACATCCTGATGAACACATTGTGGCCTTCATAGTTACATGCGGAGTTCTGGGAGTTGAACATGAAGACGTCTCCGTAAGGATTTTTGTTGAGACTTTACAAGATAATGCTGCTGATTGGTTCTATCACCTTCCGGCCGGAGCTATCACTAGCTGGAACACAATGAGAACTAGGTTTGAAAACCGTTTCAAACCGGCGGAAGACGTGCATGCTTTGCTAGCCCAAATTTCTCAAATAAAGAAGGAATCACAAGAGCCCATGAGAGAATTTGTGGCTCGATTCAACAGGTTAATTAACAAAATTCCACCAAATACTCAACCTGTAGATCAGATCCAAAAATGCTTCTTCCTAAACGCCCAATTGCTTGAAGTTAGTTATGCATTGAGAAGGGCTAATCTCGCAACATTGGCCGAGGATCAAACTCTTGTTGTTAGTGTTGAAGATGATTTAATCATGTCGGGAAAGTTGAGGAGAGACCCTTCTAGATCTAAGTCTTCTTCTTCCTCCTCTTCCACTCCTGGACCTAATACTGATCCATTGGTACAAAAACTTGCAAATGATCTCATCACCATTAAGAAACAATTGGCTCAACATACTCCCTATGCAGATGTTCCAAGGAGGAATTTTCAGCCCAGAAATCATTTGCCGCTTCTCAAACAAGGCTAGCACTTGAAGGACCACCTATTAAAATTATCATCAATGCAACTGTGAAGTTGAAGAACCGTGAGGATGAGGAGGTTAATGAAGATTGTGAAGAATTTGTTGAAGAGGTTGATGATGAAACGATGAACTTGAGGGATCTCAAGTTAATTTCTTCACCACTGAAGGCGTTGATGAAGGAGATGATTATGATGAAGTAGTAGCAGACATGAATAGCGAATCATATGCTGTCATGACTCGAGAGCAGACAAATCAGAGGGAGAAAGTGATGCAGCCCACCAAAAAATCTAAGGAGCAGCCGACAACTATCCCTATAATTGCAAAAAGAGGATCTCCTATCCCCATTTCATCCACACCAAAGGTGAGTCTTGTCAATTCTGATACTAAAGTTACTTCTTTTTCTCCTAAAACTGATAAGCCTAGGATCCCAAGTGATGATAGCCTCGTCCACTTCTGGGTCTTTCGATATTATTGATCACCTAAAAAGACTAAGGTTCAAATCTCAGAGGTTGAATATTATCAAACCCATCCCAAGGATTTTGCTAAAATGATTCACTTTGTCAATTCTCATTCTAAAACTACCTCTAAATGCCTTGTACCCACTCCCTCTTCTGCACCATAGCCTAATCTGGTACCCATTGTCACCTCACCCAATGACAAAATCAAACCATTCTATGTAACACTCCTTATAGCTGGCCATAGGCTCAGTAATTGCATCATAGACTCAGGAGCATCAGACAATGTAATGCCTGCCAAAGTAGCTCATGCCTTAGGCCTAACTCTCACACGCACTTACGGATTTTTTTATTCCATGGAGAGTAAGGAAGTGCCCTTGGTCGGAAGAATTAAGGATGCACAAGTGGCTTTTGCTACTTTTCCTGAGAAGAAAGTTTTGGCTACTATCCTAGTAGCAGACATTCCTCCTTCATATGGGATGCTGTTAAGTAGAAATTTCTGTAAGGATGTGGGTGGAGAAATTCAAATGGATTGGTCACATGCCCTCATACTTGTTAATGAGAAAATGAAGAAGTTGCTTTGCCTAAGAAGCGATCTAAGTAAATTGTACAAAAAAATGACGATCCCAAAGCACAAATACTCTATGAGGATATGGGGCATGAAAACTACATGATTATGTCTCCAGAGAAATCCAACTCCCAAAAGTGTCACCTAAGGATCCTAATGGTGTTTGGATATTAGAGTTTGATGGAAGTTTTTCTTCAGCTGGTTCTGGAGCTGGTGTCATATTGGTGTCGCCCGAAGGAAGCATTCATCCTTTCTCATTCAAGTTGCAATTTGAAAATACCAATAATACAACAGAGTATGAAGCTCTCATTCTTGGACTCCAGGTAGCAAAAGAACAAGGTGTGAAGAATCTTCTAGCTCATGGGGATGTGGAGTTGATTGTCAAGCAAGTTAGGAACCTCTTCCAGGTAAAGAATAGAAGGTTGAAACATTACAGGAATCAGGTTTGGGACTCCATTGAATTTCTTGACACCTTCTCCATCAAAGCAATGCCTAGGGAAGAGAATACTAGGGCTGATTCACTAGTAGTCTCAGGGTCACTGTTTATACCTCATCCTGACTTTTCTCAAGATAATTCACCATTGAGATGATCCATACACCCAGTGTACCTGATAATACAAGTAACTGGAAAGTTTTCAATGACAATCAACACTTTCTTTCTTTCTTAGAACTCAAGGATAATTTTGAACAGTTGTACTTTGAAGGAAGTGATAATTTGCCTTGTGAAAGTGTGCCCTTTAATGAAGAAGTCATCAAAGAAGAAGAGGCGGATCAGGATGGATGTATCAAACTCAAAGGAAACAAGATTCCAAAAGGATTGGTGAGTTTAGAAGAACTGTTTGACAAACATGACAGGTATGTAAAGTTTAAAGCTTCTACTGACCTCAACAATCAGCTGAATATGACAAAATTAATATTGGGAGTTCTACTGATCCTAAACTCGTGAACATTGGAAAATGTTGTACATCAGATGAGAGGAAGAAGGTAATTAATCTTTTGAAGAAGTATAAAGATGTCCTTGCTTATTCCTATGAAGACTTAAAAGCCTTTCAACCAAAGGAGATGCAACATTTTATCCCTCTCAAACCTGGAATTAAGCCTTTCAAACAGAAGCAGAGGCAATACAATCCTAAGATAGCTGACACCATTTTTCAGGAAATACAGAAGTTATTAAAAGCAAAAATCATTTTTCCTATTCACCATTCAACATGGATTGCCAATATTGTGCCTGTTAGAAAGAAAAATGGTGAGATCCGCATCTGTGTCGATTTTAGGAATCTGAATCAAGCTTCTTTAAAGGACAACTATCCTTTACCCATGATGGATCAGGTCTTGCAAGCAGTAACAGGGATCCGAAATGTTTTCTATGCTTGATGGCTTCTCAGGATATAACCAGGTAGAAGTTAATACCGCAGATCAACACAAAATGGCTTTCACTACCCCTTGGGGTACCTTTGCTTACAAAAGGATGCCTTTTGGGCTCATTAATGCCGGTGCCACTTTTCAAAGAGCTATGGACTTGGCCTTTGGAAGTTTGAAAGGGAAGTGTATTGTCGTATACCTTGATGACTTGACTGTATTTTCTAAAACAAGGACAGATCATTTTCAGCACCTAGAAATAGTTCTTCTAAAATGTAGAGAACATGGGATCTCTTTAAATCCTAAGAAATCTGTTTTTTGTGTCACAGAGGGAAATTATTGGGGCACGTTGCCTCCAAAGATGGTATTAAAATTGATCCTGAGTGAGTTCAAGCTATTCAGAAAATTCCTCTTCCAACTAGCAAGAAAGGAGTACACTCTTTCTTTGGTAAGATTAACTTTCTGAGGAGATTCATCCCTGATTTTGTAGAGCTAACTTTGAATATCTCTCAAATGATGAAAGGAAAATAGACGTTTGGTTGGTCTCCTGAAGGGAAAAATGCCTTTGAAGGTATTAAAGAGGCTATTGCTAAGACTCCTGTTTTAGCGTGTCCAAATTTCAACAAAGATTTTATTATCTATTGCTATGCCATAGTTAACACCCTGGTTGTTGTTCTGCCTCAAAAAGATTCTAATGATCATGAACTCCCAATTGCATTCATGAGATAAGGTACACCATAATGGAGAAACATGCTTTTGCAGTAGTTAAAGCTGTCAAGCAGTTTCGTTTTGACATTCTTAATTCTCACTCCATAGTATTTGTACCAGATACAACCATCAAGTCCATTCTCACACAATAGGAGTTCGGATCCAAGAGAGGGAACTGGGTGGCCAAGGTCCAAGAATATGAAATTGAAATCAGACCAACTAAACTTTTTCGTGGAAAAGGCCTGTGTGAACTCATTGCCGAGGGAGCTGGACATGGGTTACTGGAGGATGAGGCCGATCTTCCTACCGCTTTTGTTTCTTGGCTCAATCGATGAATGGTATGTTGATATCACACATTTTCTCACCTATGGGAATGCCCCTCTCATTTGAATACCAAAAAAAGAGAGAGTCATTAAACTAAGGTCACCCCAATATGTTTTGTGGGAAAATGCCTTGTTTAAGCGTGGATTGGATGGGAGATTTTTAAAATGTGTGGACAAGGAACAGTAGAAGAAGCTACTTTCTACTTTTCATGATCAGGCATGTGGAGGGCACTACTCATCAAATTTTACTGCTAACAAGATTCTTCGTGGAGGATATTACTGGCCTACCTTGTTCAGGGATGCATAAAAGTGGGTTGATAAATGTGAAGCATGTCAGACTTTTGTGGGTAGACCTAAGTTGGCCTCTTTGCCCCTTAAACCAGTTGTAATCGAAGAACCTTTTCAACAATGGGGTTTGGATTTCATTGGAACACTTAATCCCTCTTCTAGTGCTGGTCATACCCATGTATTAACCGCCACAGATTATTTCACCAAATGGGTAGAAGCCATTCCAGTAAAGAGTACTACTTTAGAAGTAGTATGCAGTTTTATCAAAGAAAACATCTTGGTAAGGTATGGTGTGCCAAACAAGATCGTGACAGATAATGCTTCAAATTTTTCTTCAACCGAGATGATGGATTTTTGCTATGGATATGGCATCTCCCTAGGCTCACTCCTCATATTACTATCCTCAGGGGAATGGACAAGCAGAATCAACAAATAAAAATTTGGTGGCTATAATAAGGAAATTAGTCAATGAATCCCAACGGAACTGGCACAAGAAACTCTATGATGCTCTTTGGGCATATAGGATCACACCTAAGAGAGCCATTGAGATGTCTCCTTTTCAGGTAGTATATGGGGTGGAAGCCCAATTTCCAGATCCACAAGGAGCTACCAACCCTGCATTTAATGAAGGCCATTGAAGATACTAGTTTCAATGATTCTTTGGATAAGAGGATCATGTATCTCCACAAATTGAATGAGGACAGATTGAAAGTTACTAATAGGATATCTGCCCACCAACAAAAAGTAAAGGTCTTATTTGATAAAAAGGCCAGGTTCAGAGATTTCAAAATTGGAGACATCATTTTATTGTGGGATAAAAGGCATGAACCTCATGGCAGCCATGGCAAGTTTGATTCCCTTTGGCTCGGACCTTTCAAGATCAGGCACTTTGCTGGTAAGAATTCTTTTTACCTTGATTATATGGATGGTTCTTCTCTCCCACTTCCTTATAGTGGGCAGTACCTGAAATTTTTAAGTCATAGGTGATTAGGAAGTCCTTTTGTATATTCTGTATAGCGTTTTATTTTTCCTTCCTTCTCTTTGTTTTGGTGTGTTGTCTTCTGTATTGTTTTGGTTTGTTGACTCTATGGCCCAATGGATAAGGTACTAGTCTACTTCCCTAGTTTTTATAAATTCTTGCCTTGTCTCATTCTTTTGAACTTATGCCAAGTCATCCCCGAAGGAGCCAGCTGTTGTCCACTCAAAATTCCCTGCTTTTTGAGAATTTGAAAATTGAAAATTTTTGAAGTTAAATGTCTTTTCTGTTGTCCTGGTAATGTGAAAAGTCAAGAAATTTGAAAAATCTGCGTTTTTTGGGTCATTTCGTGAGATTTTCGGGCATGTCGGACATTTTTATCCCAAGTGTCCCAAGTTCATTTGGGTTCTCTGTTCCCCAATCGGCCGCTTTACTCAAGTCCGTTCTTTTCGTGCCGCCGGAACTTTTTCTCCCAAGTGTCCCAAGTTTGGCCGGGCCTATTGTTCCCTTTTCATCCGATTCGGCCGAATCACATACTCCACGTACTTTTGTCCTCATGTCCCGAAGAATTTGTGCATACTTTTCGGCATCGCTGTATCGGCCGAATCGCACTTTCGCGTCTCGCATGTCCCAAATGAACCAAAGGCCATTCGAGTTAATTTTTCCCGCTCTTCACAAATATCTTACTTTCCAAGTTGGTAGCTGCGTATTTAATGCACATTAATTGTATTTCTCTCTCCCAAACGGCTATATAATGAACTGCCCCTTATGAGTTTTGCACACTACTTTCTTGCCATCCTTTGCTCATACCTTCACAATCAAGATTTCTATGCGCATACTCATTCCCTTTGCAATTTCATCCCGAGTCTAGATTGTAACCTTGACTTTTCAAACTGCTATCAACATGAAGATTAAATTCCAGGGCGCAGGAAAAAATTTCTCCACTCGAGTCTACCATTCCCAATATCGGGACAGGTGAAGTTCCCCACCTTGATTTTGGGGATTTTTGGGCAAGGATGATAGACGCAAATCCTTCTCCTATGGCTCAGATGATTCATGACAGTGGTTTGGCATTCGCTGGTGGTTTCCCTATCTTGGTGCAATGCGTAGATACGGTGCTTTCCTGCGGCGCTCATTACAACCCTGATTCAAATGAGCTGACGAATGTGCATGGGGAACTCATCGCTAAACTTGACGCTACCACCATTAGCACTGCCCTAAGAATTCTAGAGATGGACAATGCTATAGTAATTTCCCAGAACCAGGTGCAAGCCCTCTTCGATCAGGATAGTGAGAAATACAAGGCGCGGGTGGCGAAGTCCTGGCTTAAAAACCCTAAAAAGGGGGCGTCTCATCTGTCCAAGGTTCTTTTCCGTGTAGACTTCAATGAGGAGTTGTCAGATTTTATAATCCTACTGGCTCGGGTCATGGGCTTACCCTCTACCAATGAATTTCATTTCTGGATGTGCCCACTCATCAATATGGTGTGCGAAGGGACTCAAAATATCAACTGGCGAGAGATCATCGCATGAAGCTAGTGGAGTAGGCTAATGTACAAAAACAAAGAAATTCTATATGACTTCATACCTGATGTATACTCTGGCAGCATCGAGGCAATGGTTTGGTTTCTCATACATCGATGCTCACAAGGGTGACCCCGTATATGCCTACTGCCCTCAGTTCACCCTGGAAACTAGCAATCACAACTTTAGAAGGGTGAATGATGCCTTCACCATGTACATTGTCAGGCTTCTGGAGAGCGACACAATGAGGATATTTTCTGATGAAGCTATGAATCTGATATCGCACTACGGTGCCTACTTCATCCAATTTAGAAAATTTTCCTATATCAGGCTTGCTGGCTATGAGAGCACCCCTCTCAAACTCCCCATGTTCTGCAATGATAAAATGGCCTTAATAGAAGTATGCAGGCAGCTGACAAGTTGCACAGAACCTGCAGGGATAAGAAAATTACTGGCTTGCACTTCCCCATCACTTTGGGAAACTACACCTGCAAAACAGCCCTAGATGCTCAAAACATAGAAAGAGCCCTAGCTCCCATCACTGTCCATTTCTTCAGGCCAAGAACCTGTTTTGACTTGAAGAATTTTATTGAGCAGAACATCAAGATCACTTATCATCATAGGGTAGACACAGAAGATTATTGGGCTGACTGTGTTGATGATTTTGAAGCAAGAAGGAGGCATTATGGCAGATTTTCTCTTCAACTAATTCAAGAGCTTAACCTGTACCAATTTCTTGAAGGGCTCTAGGATGATAATTTTGACTTGTACTCATATGAGTATGACAATGTGGTCAAACACACTCCCTTGGAGGATTTGGATTGGTTCAAAAAGGAGAAGGATGATCTGGAAATCCTAGCTCCCGTCTTGGTAAGAACCAAAATATGGTTTGACAGGAGAGTTCGCGAACTCAGAAGACATTCAAGTGAGTCCTCCAAATAAACCTCAACACCAAGAAAAGAGGCATTGTCACCTGATTCGAGAGCACATATGCAGACCCCTCATGCCTTGTCAACTCAAGGTCTCATAGTCTCCACTCCTTCCTCATCCACACAGGTATATCAAAAGAAAGTCAGAGAAGTCAAGAAGGAGCCCGTGGAGGAAGATCCCCTAAGGAAGCATACGGAGTTTCCCTCAGGCCCAGAGAACATCATTGTTCTCAGTGAAAGCGAGGAGACTAAAGTGCCGCCTCTGCAAAGCACTCCGAAGCCCCCATGGATAAAGAAAAGGAGGTCCAAAGCACTCGAGCTTCGGGTGCTAGTGATTCCTATGTACTTAAGCCCTGTGCACTCCACTCATATCCCAACTAGAGGCAATAGCATAGTGCAAACCTTGGGTGCCATGAGTTCTTTGTCTCTTGGCCCTCTTGCCCCACCTTCTTCTTCCTCCTCCTCTTTTGCATGGGTGTAGCCTCTTGTTGACAGTAGGAAGAGAAAGTCTTCCTCCCGGATCTCAGGACCCAATTTTGATGTTGTGGCAGCCTTATTAGGCACTACTCCTCCTACTCACACCAAAAAGCCAGAACTACCTCCAAGATAGTGTCTGATGCTCAGGGCCAACAATTCCTGGAGATAGCCAAGCCTAAGGTAGACAAGCCAGAGCAAGATTTGCAAGCATCTGATCTGGAGCTCTCGAGAATTCCCATGGGAGAGTCCACCCCTGAAGGTGAGATCCACAATCTTTAGGAAACAGTCACCAGAGTCATTGGGAGGGTAGAGAAAGGGTAGCAAACCATAGAGCAGTTGGAGGAATAGGCCCAGATTCTTACAAGTTTCATCAAGTCTCTATTGTCCAAAGATAAAGTTTTGGATCCTACCCCATTGACTACTCTTCCACCACCTGTAATTCTGAGCCAGGATGAAGTGCAGAGTATCAAAGACATGCACAAGTATTCCGTCTATGGAAGGGCTATGGAGGCCATGGTGGATGATATGCTTGTTGCAGGATTGAATTTCATTGATGAAGCCTTCAAACTCCACGGGAAGGTGAGTAATTTGCAACAGAAGCTCTCCTCCACTATTGGGAGCATAGATAAAGAACTTAAACTTTGGAGCAGTTGCATAGTAGACCTTCGCCTCATGGGACAAACAGATGAAAATATTTTAATGGCAAGCAAGGTCTTCGATGATGCAAAGGATAACTTGTCAAAGTCATGGGTCTACAGTGTGGAATGGAAAATCAAGGTGCTGGAGGAGGCTTTGGGAGAGTTAAGAAATAGCTGTAGAAGGGTGAGGCCTTCAAGACTCTAGTTGTATCTACCTTCAAGGATATACATTGCCATCTTCATGATGAAACTTTTGGTGTGTCTCTCTCTTTACAAGAAATCAAAGCTCAATTCTGAGCTTTTGTCAAAGGTAACCTATTCAAGGAGAGTTCCATTTCCAAGGAAAAGATGAAGGAGATCTGCTCTCTTCAATCTACTATAGAGGAAGCGAATAAAGATTATCATACTCATGTCGAATTCGACAAAGAAATGGAGAAGTGCCTCGATTTTGGACTCAGTCCACTGCCAACACATCGGTCCCACAAGGCAGAGACATAGCAGAGGCGTTGAAAAGATTCAGTAGCGGATCCTAAAGTCAGTGGGCCCCTCCCATTCATGAACACCTGTCTTTTCTCCTAATTCTTCTCTTTTCTTCTTTCCTTTCTTCTCGAATTTATTGTAATTAGTTGGGGTATTGCGATTAGCAGCCCTCTAACTAAACATTAGTTAAAAGAAGTAGTTACCAAAGAGTAACTAATTTGTAAACTATATAATGGCCTCTCCTCGCCATTTTTGGGGAGAACTTGGCTTATTTATAAAAGTGTAACGAAATCACAAAGAAATCAATACAGAAGGATTTCCATTCTTTGTCTATCCGATTCCTTTTTATTCATACGTTGTCCATTAAATATTGTTAGATCATTTATTTACATTATGCTAAGAAGCTTTGTATTCTTGTAGATGTTATTTATAGAACTGTGTGTCTATTCAAATTTCATCTTATTAACGTAAGTACAAATGATCTTATTCCAATCCACTATAATCTTGCATGCATAAGGAATTATTCTGTCATCTATAATTCTGGATGGTGCCTTTCTACTTATTTTCACATTTTCATTCCTCTGTCCTTTTGTAATTGGTAACCTATTTAGGAAACACTTTTATGATATCCAAGTTCCATAGCAAAACCATGCTTTGTATATGTGTAAATACGTTCATTTCTGAATAAGGGAACCTCTCCCATTAAAGAAGAGGGACTTCTTGTCCCTTGACTCGCTTTCTTCTTGAAGTTCCTTTTGATGACCAACAGATGGGAAGTGAAAAATAGCTTCCTTTTCTTGAGAACCAAGACAATGAATTCAGCTTGCAAAACAAGTAACATGACATAACTGAAAATGAGATGTGTACCTTGAATTTGTTCCAAAACTCAGCCCAAAACACAAAGAATCTTTCTAATTGATTTGAAAACTATTTTGAAGGGCTTTGGAACTAATTCTTGAGTATCTAACGCTCATTCTTAGGTCTCGACAAAATCATGAACTCTGGAATTGTTGTGGCATGTTGTGAACCAGCAAGATATCGAATAGGAAATGGCCTCCAAACAACTGAAAATATAATTTTATTGTCTTGTACTGAAATCTGAATCTCCTTTTGATAACGAGCTCTTTCTAAAGTTGTTTTGAAGTCTGTTTTAAGAGTTGATATGCCTCTATAAACTGTTGTATATTCTCTATGACAACTGGAACTGATATGAAAATTATTCAACCTCTTCAATCTATTTTACTTCATCAATCATAACATTGTGAAGATGATAAGATGGTTGTTGTACCTTGTTAAACTATTTGAAAAAAATCGGATCCTCAAATTGTCGTTTATCCTTTTCAATTTTTTGATCCTTTACTACCATGACCGATGTTTCAGCAATATTTTCATATTATTCCATTTTATCCCTTCTTACAATGTTCTCTGAACATTTCGTTTCCTCCTCAATAAAAAATTGTTGCTCTCGAATACTTGCAATACCTTCTAATAGTCCTTGTGAAACACTGCAAGTCCCTAATAACACAACTATCTCCATGTATGCAGTGCAACGAGGGTCTTCACACTCAACTATTTTATCATGATCATTCTGAAACTAAACTATTTCCTTTTAGTCATCAACCATGGAAGCTAATAAGCTGCAAACCGAGTGCTCGTCCCTTAGATCAACTGATTTATCTTTGGAAATGATTTGTAGATTTTCTTCGTGTTCTATCAAATGAGGTGAATCGGTAGTTCATAGGAGTATGGTTCCTTCATGCACACTATGCTCAGAATATGAAGACCATTGATTGTCTTTAACTTGCTATAAAAATAGATCCGATTTTTTTTTGAATGGGTTACTCTTCTAATTCGAGTATAATTGAATCAAATTTAGAAACCCATTGTTCAATGTTTTGTAAAAACTCCAACTCGTTATTTTCTTTAGCTCATTGTCCCTCCTGAATGATATTATGATCCTCTTTTTCCTGGGCTGGAAGTATGAGTAAAGGAGGAGTGGGACTAATCTCATCCTTAATCGAAATTTTTAAAGAGAGGTGGGTACAAACTCGCTTTTGGGACAACAACTAAATTTCAACTTGGACACTCTAATTTGTGTTCGATGCATGATTACGGGAAAGTTGGAAAGAAGGAACTGAAGTAGCCCAATAATTTAAAATTTGATGAATGGATTGCTTTTTCTTTGGGGAATATATAGGCATTGAATTTTGATAGGGAAGGTAAGTGGGAAAACTCTTTTGATAGGGTTTTGTAACCTGATGCTTATCAATTTTCACTGCTAATGATTTCTCGTATAGATTCTTGACAACTAAAAATGATTTCTTAAGTTCATTAAGCTCAATTTCAAGATCTCTTCACCTTTCACACTTAGCATAACCCTCTACATAACTTTGACCTTAAACAACGTAATGATCATCATATTGAAAATCATACTGATTTCTAAGGTTTGGGTCATAAGGATATTCATTTTGATAGGGGTTATGGAACTGGCTGAAGGGGAAATTGGATAAAAGGGATTTTGGTTTGGCTGATAATACTACTGAAAATGATTTTTCATGGCTGCGGGACCTCATAAAATACTAAAACTATAAAAATAGGTTTGCTGCTCATAAAAATAATCGATAACAAATCTGATTTTCATGATAAATACCTTGAAAAATGTAGTTGAGAAATTCAATGTTATTGAAAATTGTTGTACTAATCGGAATCAGATTTACGGAGTCACCAGATGAGTTCTGCTTGGATCTTAAATCTTCAGAACACATCAATAGTAGTTCTCATTCTCGCCCCACCGGGCGTAAGCAAAACTATTATCTCTCAAATGTGCACCCAGAGAGATGAATGCAGTGTTCTAAACTTGCAAATGGATCTCTCTCTTTCATAGATACAATGGAAACACCTCAAGTTCTGTGGGTATACCTATTTTGAGGTGAGTCTCGGGTATCAAGGCCAATTCCTTCTTGATGTTTCCTACACTAATTTTCTCATGTTTGAAGGTAAAAGATGATTGGAAATGGATTCAAAACTAGGGTGATACACCAAAATTATTTGAGGTATTTGACTGAGTATATGCACAATTGATATGAAAAGGATTCTAGATGCACAAACCAACAGTTTTTAGTAGAATATTAAGGAAAACACTTGATGCATTGAGGAAAATTTCACAACAATATTGTTTAAGCTACACATGCACACTAATATTCATGCAGAAATTACTAAATTTGCAACAGGGTAGGATAATTAATCAAGGAATTTGACATTCACAAGAATTAATAAGACATACACAAGACTACAAATAATTGGAAAGGCAAAATATACTTCTCATTCAAGGGGCAAAATCGAAAATCGCTTTCAAATTTTTGTGTCAAAAATTCCTCTCTTTTAGTTTACTAATGCACATATATAGCAAAATTATCCATCCCACCCTTCCTAAAAATAGACTAAATCTGTACTCGCCCGTGAATATTTATTTTATTCCTTTATTTATTCATGATAAAGGATAAAAATAGGATGCATGGGTGAGTACATTTTTAGTCTATGTTTAGGAAGGGTGGGAAGGATAATTTTGCAATATATTGTTTGCAATGGAAAACCACAAGAGAGGACTTTTGGACACATGAGTGCTTTGGCAGCTTGCACAATTTTTCCCCTCGAATGAGAAGTATATTTTTCCTTTCCAATTATTTGCAGTCTTTGTATGTCTTATTAATTATTGTGAATGTCAAATTCCATGATTAATCATCCTACCCGTTGCAAATTTGGTAATTTCTTCATGAATATTAGTTTGCATGTGTATCTTAAATAGTATTGTTGTGAAATTTTCCCTCAATACATCAAGTGTTTGCCTTAATATTCTACTGAAAATTGTTGGTTTATGCATCTAGAATCCTTTTCATATCAATTGTGCATATACTCAGTCAAAGATCTCAAATAATTTTTTGTGTATCACCCCAATTTTGAATCCATTTACAGTCATATTTTACCTTCAAACCCCAAAAAATTAGTTTAGGATACATCATGAAGGAACCGACCTTGATACCAGAGAGTCACCTCAAAATAGGTATACCCATAGACCTGAGGTGTTTCCATTGTATATACGAAAGAGAGAGATCCATTTGTAATATTAGAACACATGTATCCATCTCTCTACAGGTGCACTTTTTGAGAGATAACATGACCCCAAGCCAATATTTACTCGAAAACCAGCCATAGTTGTCAGTTTCCGTAGGGCACCTTTATTAACCAAAAAATCTATTCTATTCACGAGTTAGTCCTAAATGGCATAAGCCACAACATAAAATCTAAAGAATAGGATTTCATGTTTGTTAGATTTTTCTTGGTTTTTATTTCAAGGTGTGAGTTCATCTTTCTCCATTTTCTCCCCCTACACACTCCATAATCATAGTTGGTGTATTCCAACTATTTATAAGTGTGTTATGATCTATCTTTTCTCTACTCAGAATTCTAGGTTAGCCTTTTATTTGATCTAAATCATAAAAATTCACTTTTTCCATTTCTTCAAAGATTTCATAAGTAACCAAGATTTCAATCCAAAGACCACCATCGGTTACATCATGATACCACCGTTGGTTGCCATTGATTTTGTGCTTTTTGGTCATTCTTGCCAAAATAACATTCAATATACATTTATGTTCTTTCTGTGACTTGTTCTCACCTTATCATCTTTTCTCGTATCCTTTTATTGCCTACAAATTTTAGATCCATCTCATTCATACCTTTCCATCTCCAAATTTTAATTTTTTATTCATTTACAGTAGTCGGTATCGGTCTAAAGAATCGACATCGGTTCATTCATCATACAATCATCGGTTTACTGACCGTTGATTCCTTTATATTTTTGTCACTTAACTAAAATAGTGTTCAAATCACTTCCATCACTTGTTGTGACTTCCTCTGTCACTCCACTACATTTCTAGGTCTTTTATATCACCTTCAAAACCTAGTTTCACTTGATATTCACCATTTATAGCCAAGTTTTCAAATATTTCAATTTTCCACAGTAATCGACATCCGTTCCTCGACCGGCAGTGGTTACCCTTCTATACTAGCATCGCTTTCCTAATCGGCGCGGTTTACTGTTTTTTTCAATTAAAACAACAAATAATTCCACCTTTCATATCCATTTTGATCCATCTTTCTGTGTTCTTGTACCATCAACAGAGCTTAGATTACCGGCTTCTATCACAATCCGATGGTTTTGACTCGTAAACAAGCCAACACTCTTGTATTTCATGCTAGCCACTAACCACTCCCACCTAGCCCATCTCCACCTTCCATTTTATCACCTATGGACCCCAACCAACCTATTACCATACATACCAGTGACGAGGAGTTCACAAGACTCATTGATCAAAACCCCACAGACGTAGTATCACCTCTATCACTCATCCACTCATGACTCATCTGGACAACTTATATATGACATGCCTATATCCGTTCCTCCCCATGTTACCCCCACTTCTGCATCAACCACTACTAGTACATCATTACCCACTTCGCCTCATCACCCGTGGTTTCTTAGATCGACCCCACATTATCGATATATGTCATACCTATTAAAACTATCGTGCCCTCGACATCTCATCACCCTATAACATCTACCATCTCATTATCCACTTCCCCATAGTGTAGGAATACCTACATCATTTCCTTCCCATGTACATTTTGCATCCTGACCACCTCTGGTCATGGCAGCCCACACTCCCTTCCAAAACCTTGTCCTCTCCATTCCGCAGCTCTCTTCCACCGATCACCATGAGAGTCTCAGACATCCATTCCACCTACCTACACCTATCATCAAAAAACACCTATTTCATCTACCACTTATCCTGGGTATTTTCTTGTGACATCCATCCCATCCTATGTTCCCTCATCATAGTTTTCGTACTCATAACCAAAGCACATACTAGAGTGTCATCCACATAATACTCATGTTATGTCCCTCCTTATACTACAGGGGGTGCTCCATCATCACATCCCACAAATGATCTTATAAAAATGATGATAGAAAATTTGTAGAAATTAGAAGCATTTATCTCAGGCTCGTGCAACTCTCTCGACATGCAACGATATTTACAACGAGCCTATTCAATTTTCTCGGTCTAATTTTTCCATATGCTATGCATTGGGAAATGCCAAAATTCAACCGATTCAATAGTAAAGAAAACCCACAACAACATTTTTGGTCTTTTAAACATGTGTGTTATCTCATCACTCATGATGACACTTTGATCTTGTGGACATTCCCAATGTCCTTGATGGGACTAGCTTTAGATTGGTATAGTTCTCTACCCAAGCACTCCATATTTTCATTTAATCAGGTAGCTCAGACTTTTCTAGACCACTTTTCTATCAACATTGTCAATAAGGTCAACCAACTTGTACACAACATTCTAGTATGAGGACGAGTCTATCACAGACTTTCTCGCTCATTGGTGTAGCTTGATTAACCAACTCACATTCCAACTGCCTCAAACCGAGTTAATAGATTTTTTTACCCGATCTTGTTCTAGACAAATCTTGCCAATGCTCTAGGTCCAAAATTTATGCACATTCAATGAGGCATTCACAATGGCCTGAAATTTGAAATTTGTGTTATCGAGGAGAAGAAGTTACAATTGTGTAATAAAAATTCTCCTTCAAAACCAATGATTCTTCTTCTTCATCTAAACCACAAAATAATTATGCTAAAGAAAATGGATCTGCCAACCTAGTGGTTTTAAAAGCTAGACCTTCTCATCCATTCAACCAATCAAAACCTTCTTCTAATCTTTCCGCTATTCAAACTTTCCATTTCAAGTAGGAACAACGAAAATATACTCCCATTGGAGAACCTTATTCTTATGTTTTGGAAAAACTTATAAAAGCGGGAGCAATCACTCTTCCATCTATCAAAACACATACTAGTTTTGACCCTTCATTTCCTGTACCTGCATGGTACAAGGAGAATGATCACTACAATTATCACCATGTTAGAGTTCATAGTGATGGTAATTGTATAATTTTCAAAAACATCATCCAAAAATTGTTAGATAATGGAGTTCTCATCTTAGATAACCCCAATGCACCGGCTAACCAAAACCTCCACATCTTCAAAAACTATTTCAAAATCACACCCCATCATCTAGCCAAGCCAATGAAACCTCAACTAATGATACCAATGTTCGAGAGGTCCATGTCGTTTTTGATGTCATATCAGTTCCTTCCACTCAGTTTCCTCCCATCCCATCTATTGAGGAAATTCTTGCGCAAGCTCCTCCACCCACAGGCACCTATTTCATCCACTTCTCTACCCACGGAGGAGTCTACCTTACCTTATTCTCTACCCATAGAGGAGTCCACCTTACCTTTTCCTTACCCACAAAGGAGTCTTCCTTATCTTTAGATGTATCTATCCCACTCATCTTGCCACCTATCGAGCAACCCACATTACCCATTCTTCTCCCTATGGAAGATCCCAACGTACTCTCTTCTTTACCAAAGGAAGAGCCTATACAATCAAATTTACCTCCTCCTCTTCCCACAGAGGACCCGCTAATGGCATCTCTTCCTATTGGCAATAATTCCCCACTAGATTTTAAAGACCCTGTTAATTTACTATCATCTCTTCTACCCAAAAAGTCTAAAGCCAACCATTTCCATGTCTCACAAACATTCTTTATAGGGATTACTACCAAATCAACAACATCCTCCTCTATTTTTATGCCATTCCGACCGCTTGGATTATGTTGACAATTCCATGCTTTGGGGATGCCTTTGACTTCTTGTCTCAATGCAAATGCAGATGTTATCCGCTGACACTTCCATGATCTATCCAAAATTATTTCAGATAACCAAACCCTCCATGCCCATGCTAGTTGTAGCTACCCCTTCTTCATCACCCTCACCCACACCTAAACTGTTACCATCAAACAAATTTTTTCCTATGCCTAAAACCCTACCTTCACCCATATTTTCCTCCACATCTAGACCCATTACCACATTGGGATTCATGTTGACATCAAGCCTAGTCCATCCTCCTATCAAACTGGATTCAGCCACTTCCTTGCAAGCCATCACAAAGGCTATTACCCCACCTAAGAGGAAGACCCAATCTCTTATGCCGTATACATCAGCTTCACCCACTAACCCTCTTTCACGTTCAATGCTTCCATCTATCCTAGGTCTGCGCACACATTAACCTTGGTTATGCAACCCTCCTACCCAAGGTAAACCAAAAACACAATAGCCCACCTCCTCATCATGATCCTTTGTTCCAACCAAATTACCTACACAACCCGATGACTTCACCGTTACCTACATCATTTCTACCTCCCATACCTACACCACTTCTTTTATCCTCATCATTACCCATGCTATTGCCTTCTCCTCAACCAGTCCCTTCCACATTGGCTCTTACCACCATCTTAACCACATCTCCATTATCACCTTAGCTAACTTGTCCCCTTCCATCATCTACCTTCCCTTCTACATCACACACTCCTTATTCACCTTTACCCAAGAAGGTGCAACCCAAGCCCAAAACCCCACTACCTTCCAAAGAGGTAGTTAAACCTACACTTCCTCTAACAACTAGCTCACCAGCTACACCTTTACCCAAGAAGGTGCAACCCAAACCCAAAACCATATTATCTACCAAACAAGCAAGAAACTTACTCAACCTCTCGATTCCACCTCCAAAGATGCCTTTCCCACCAAAGGCACCCACACTTCCATCCAGACCCATACTTACTTCACATTGTGATCCATTAGTAGGGTTTTACACCAACATCCTAGCTAACCTTTTGGAAACCTCTATCATCATATTGCCACAACTTATACCTTACGGCCCACTCAAACCTAAACCAGAAGGGTTTGATTATACCAAAATTTGTGCTTACCATCATGTGCCAGGGTATGATGTGGAAAACTGTAAGGCTCTTAAGAGTATTCTTCTCCAACTATGTCCTCTCGAAGAAAAACTTGATGATGATGATATTTTAGATGAGGACCCTATTCCACCTTCGCCTATCACCACACATCCTCACTCCATACCTATTCAATGACCTCCATTTCCAACTCCATAGTTCTTTTACCATCCTCCAACATTTGAGATCAACACGGTCCACATCGGAGAACTAGCCCAAACTACTCCAAAATACCAAAGTTGCACCATAATCCTTTGACAAGACTCTTTTCCTTCACCACCTTTTTTCTCACCCTTCGCTACACCTTTCATGACACACATTATTCTTCACCTCATATCAATATTGTTCAAGTTGACACTCGAGCTCAGAAAGAAAAAGGAAAGGAGAAAACAAACAATTCATCTACTAAACCCTTACACAACATTCCATCTACACCTGCACCCAAAATCACCATCTATGGACCCGCATACCCTATTTCTAATGGGGTTTCCCATCATACAATGATTAAACAATTACACCAGTCTCACCTCAAAATTTCTTTTTATGACCTCATCTAAACCTCTCTCAATCTCATCGTTAGGTCCTCATTAAGGTCCTGCGATCTATTGAGGTTCTACTTAATGATCCCACACCTTCTTCCACCATTATCACTCCTCATCATGTGGCCACTCTCACCACTTCTCCTCCATCTTCTGCTCCCACTACCATTCATAAAGTCTCCACTCTTAGTTTCTCTGACGAAGAGATTGTCCCTCTCCAATCATATGATCCTAACCCCACCCTATAAATTTTTATGTCTATGTTGATAATATACATGTTCGACGTGTTATGATCAATGGAGGTTCCAATGATCAATATCATTTCCTCCCATACGTACAACCAAATGTGCATCCCTACCAATTATATGCATAATAACCCAATTATGCTACATTCATTTAATGATGCCATGACTTCCACCCTTAGCACCATCATTATCCACATTTTTGTGGGCCCCATGCCATTCCTGAATTATTCTATGTCTTAGAGGGAAATTCCAATATAATTTGTTGCTTGGCTGACCTGGATTCACACCATGGGTTGTGTTCCTTCAACCTTACACCATTGTTTAAAATTTGAACATGAAGGGAAAACTATACCATTCTAGCTAACCCTTCACCATTCAAGACCTGTAATATGTTGTATCGACCCAACAATTTCCTTATAACAGTTAAGGCATCTAGCACCATTAACACTTCTTCCTCGACCAATGCCTCATCCACCAATTATGTCAATACATATTCCATAACCAACTCCTTTATTCCCTCTACAACCATAACTTCTATAGCTGACCCATTAACAAATCCATTTACTTCTCAAACATCTGATGCTTCTTCTTCCTAGATGTCCAGTGATTCATCCATTCCAACTACCCACATACCAACTACCCATCCTTAGAAGGTGTTTTTCAATGCCTCACTGGGGGAGTACCGCCTTTATAATATTGACACATTTCTTATTCTTCAAGAGTGTGGTAACCTTCACCAGCATCCCCAATATGATCACCAGGTAGGTGAAGTTTTCCCTTATGGTCATCCCACCTTCGCACCAACTTAATGTATGGGGGACTTGATGCTTCTACCTACTCGCCCGAACCACCTTCCTAAACTTGACCATTTTCCTTCGACCTTCAATCTCTCACCAACTACCGATTTTCCAAAACTTCCTCCATTGATGCACTTGGAAGGGCTTTGGCTTTGGTTTATATGAACAAGGTTGTCATACTATCATTCCTTGCACCACCCATAAGCATAAAGATCACAGTGGTATTAGATTTTCCAAACCACCTTCTAATAAGGCCTAAGTCAAACTCATTGAGGATGATAAACCTTCCCCACCCCATTCACCTATCTCACCACCTTCACCTATAGAGTCTATGGATCTAGAATCCATTCCTCCTAGCTTTTCTTTTTCGTGAACACCGTTTTCCTAGGACCACTTATCAACGTGATGGCGAGGCTCCTTCTCTTCCCTTCCCGTATCCTAACACGATCGATGATGACACACATTATATTAACGCTGTTCAATTTCGGACAATGATTCTATTATCACCTACCTTGGTGCAAAATATTCTTATATTCACCGGTCATTGCCTTCTAAGACACAAACCATGTTGAATGAATCAACCATCGAAATCAACATTCACACTGAGGATGACCCACACATTCTAAAAATAGGCCAATCTTTAGATGTTGCTGAATAGGAAGATTTCACTTCTTTCCTCCAGAATCATAGCAATGCTTTTTCTTGGTCCTATGCCGATATGCTCAGTATTGACCCAAATATTATGGTCCATAATATTGTAACCATTCCTAATGCCAAACCCATGAAACAGAAGCTACAAAAATACATCCTCGCATTTCCCTTCTTGTCAAAGAAGAACTCCAATGCCTCCTTTTTGTTTCCTTCATTCTACCCATTGATTATCCCCAATGGATCTCTAACATTATTCCTGTCACAAAAGCAACAGGGGGACTCGCATTTACATGGATTTCTGTGACCTTAACTTGGCTTGCCCCAAAGATGACTTTCCTCTACCTAGTATTGACCAACTAGTTGATCTCACCACCGCCATGAGATGTTATCACTCATGGATGGTTTCTTGGGTTATAACCAAATATTAATCACCCTTAAGATCAAAACAAAACCTCCTTCATCACTCCTTAGGGTACCTTCTGCTATCGTGTCATGCCCTTTGGCCTTAAAAACATTGGTGTTACATATCAATGGGATATGAATTATATATTTCATGACATCATGCATAGCATATTGGAAGATTACATCGATTATCTTATTGCCAAATCTAAACATTGGGCCAAACATCTTGTAGTTCTTAAGGTTGTCTTTGATCATCTCATCAAATACTACATTCACCTTCAACCTAAGAAGTGTGTCTTCACTGTTTCTCGGAAATCTCCTTGGTTTTATCATTTATTTTCGTGGCATTGAAGTTGATACCACTAAAATCAAGGCTATTCTTGATATACCTCCACTTACTAACCTTCATCAACTTTGGATTTTGTAAGGAAATTTGTAATCTATCTCGCGCTTTATTTCTTAGCTTTTGTCTGCTACCATCCATTTCATCATCTTCTAAAAATAATGTCTCCTTCAAATGGGATGATGAATGTCACAAAGCCTTTGATGCCTTAAAACAATACCTCCTCCAACCACTTGTGCTCATTCCACCTAAGGATGACTAACCATTTTACCTTTACATTTCTGTCATTGATCATTTCCTGGGTGCAATGCTCACTCATCACGACGAGAAACACAAGGAGCAAGCGGTTTATTATATAATCCAAATGATTTTAGACTACGAGAATAGATATACTCAAGCCAATTTTTTTCCTAGCCTTACTATTTGTCATTGTAAACTTTTTCATTACGTACTCAACCAAAAACATTATTTGTCACCAATACTAACCCCTTACATTACATGTACGCTAATCCGTACTAAACACCAATGTGTTGCATGTTGGCTCATGTTTCTTGCGAACTAGATATTGAATTCATCCATCAAAAGTCTATTAAAGGATAAACCATTGCAAACCAACTTACAGACGCACCTCTTTCCGAAAATCAATTCTCTAACTTTGATTTCCTTGAGGAATCCATCGCTACCTTCTCCCTTGATGACACCATTTATCAGATGACCTTAATCTTAGACAATTCTAATGCCAATGTGGGTGTGGAAAAGGGGTTATCCTTATTCCTCTTGATGGTGAGCCTATGCCTTTATCTTTCAAACTAGATTTCGACTGTACTAATAACATTGTTGAATATGAAGCACTCATGTTAGGTCTTTAGACCGCCATATCCTTAGATGTTAAATCAATTAATATCTTTGATGAATCTTAACTAGTCATGAAGCAAGTTAACGGTTTATACCAAAGTTAATCGTAATGAGATACTTAAAAAGTATAAACATCACGTTGACATAATTTTGACTACCTTTGATCATTATGAACTTCAAACCACTCCGCACTCCACTAAAAATTCATGGATACCATGTCATGACTTACCTCTCAAATACCTACTTCACCTTCTCGACTCAAAAATATTTGTCACAGTATAATGGCTATAATCACTATCTTATCTATTCCAATACGTTAAATTTATAGGAAGAATTGAAATGGACCCACGTGACATTTGGTACAAGTAGTTCACCGACTAACTTTCCCTTTCAATTATACCTCCGATCTTACTCGCACCGATAGAGAGCCTTTCTCAAAAGTGTCTCTCACTATGTTATCATGGGGTGTCTTCTCTATAAACGTGGCTTTGACGATATTCTCCTATGAGGCCTTACAAGCTATGAAATCCTATACATCATTAAGGAAGTTCACGAGGGATTTGTGGTGGTCATTTTAGTGACATCGTTATCACTAAGCGTATCCTTCACCTTGGCTACTACTGGCCAACCTTAAACCAAGATTGTTGTGACTATGTCAAATGTTGTGTGAAATGTCAACAACACACTAATATTCACCACACCCCTACTCACACCTTACAGTCGCCAAAGACCTTTGGCCTTTCTCCCAATGGGTTTTGGATCTTGTTGGAGAGATTAACCCTCATTCTTCTCAATGTCATCAATGGATCATCACCACAACCAAATATTACACTAAATGGGTGGAAGACGTACCTCTCATTTCTACAAAAGCCGATAAAATTTGTGAATTCATCAACCATCACATCATTTGTCACTTTGGTGTTCCTCACTGCCTCATCACTGATAACAGAAAACAATTCAAAAACAAAACCTTATGAAAACTCTGTGACACCTTTTGCATTCAACTAAGTTTTTCTTCACCTTATTATCCTATAAAAATGGCCAAGCAAGATTGAATAACAATACCCTTAACAAAATTCTTATGAAAGTAGTTGATGATACTAGTAAGAATTGACACACACACATTCCTTTTTCCTTATGGGCTTATCGCACTAGTATTCATACCTCACCACAGATACACCTTTGTCTTTGGTCTACATTACAAAGTTTTTATTACCTCTCAAATTCTAAATTTCATCATTTTGTATCTCACTCAAAGACATGCTCAATGATGATGACTTTTGCCAAGACTGTTTAGCCCAACTTGAGCTTCTAGAAGAATGTCATTTAAATTCTCTCAATCACCTTAAAATCTATCAAACGTGCTATGAAAAATGTGTCCATGAATTAATCTTCAAGTTCGGTGACCTTGTCCTGTAGGAAAATCAACATGTAACAAAAGTGGAAAAATGTAAATGGGGCAAGTTTTCTCCTGATTGGATTGGACCCTACATTGTCACTCATAGATATGGATCAGGTGCTTATTGTTTATCCTCTCTCAAAGGTAAACTCAACCTAAGCCCCTCAATGCCTTGCATCTTCGACCATTATACTATTGAATCAAGTACTATATCACCTTTTGTATATTAAACACTCATCCCTTGAGCAACCTTCACCTTTCACTTACTTATTTTAAGGACCAACGACTAAATAAGAATCGTGTGATTAACCGATACCTTTTAGCCTTATCTTCAATATGAGTATCACGACTCTACTCATGGCATGATTCTCATGGATAATTTTCATTCTTTTCAGGATGGAATCCCATGGTCGTTATTCGTCACTTAAAACCTCTCTTTCATAGTTAATCTTTTGCGGGCTATAGCTTTTCCTCCATAAAAGAAGCCTATACTCCTTTATAGTCTTTCCCATGACCTAAAAGTCCAAAAAGTTCAAAAGTAATATATGGGATTTTCAAATTCAACTCCTTGATTCAAAATTTTGGAAAATAAATGAATCCCTATAAAAAGGGACATCTATCTTTCTATCTTGCTACTACAAATAGATTGCTCCCTCAAAGGACAACTATAAAAAGCTATCCATACTACATAGTCTATCCAAAAATAAGATTATTTCGAAAAATAAAAATAAAATATTCTAAAGCTTCCCACATCGATCAACTTCACGAAGACCTCAAGGAGTCATTCTATTCATCCCACATAGACTTCCTGCATCGATCAATCTATAAAAAAGAGAAAATAATATACAAAAAATCAAGAAAAATACAACTTTTTCATCATGGAATTGCCTATTTTGGTTTTGGGTATCTTGCAGAAGAGGCATGTTGTCTCACAACAAGGTTATGCTAAATAACCCATTTCACCTCACCTTATTTTCTTTCTAATCTTCTACCTACTCAAGGGACGTGCCACAAATGTGACATTTCATGATCATGTAACTTCTTTCACCCTTAGAATAGTCAACCATGCACTGCCTTTAGGGGTTTAAGTTCATAAGCCCATCCTTGGTATGCTCATTATGGTCCTTGCCAACTCTGAGGCATTTTTCCTCTTCTATTGTTCACCTCTTTTCTTACTTATTGATTCTGCTACACAGGACTAGACCTTCGACACCTACATTCTGGGATTTCTTCTCCTTTCACCTACCTCAACATTCCTTATCTATTTTTAATCAACTCATCTTAAAACACTCAACCATGCCTATTCAACCTAGACACCCCCATGCCTATTCCACCTAGATTTAACCATGCCTATTCAACTCTGAACTCAACCATGGCTAAATGTCCTAGAATCTGTCATGCCTAAAATTGACCCATCTGTTCGTCTACCTCATCATATTCTTCCCTATCCTATGGTAGAACTACATCAGCCTGAGGCCATTATTTTTGGGGCTATAGGGCAACACTCGAGGGTATGGGGCCCTTGGAGGTTAGCTTGACAACTTTTACCCCTAACCAATTTTCACCCTTTACATTCACATTCTAACCTAGTTAGTTTCTATTTACATAATAAATTAGAGATTAATATATCGCAAAAACATACATCATTTCATCATACCTACAATTTTATAACCTCAACCACATCACACTTGAATCATTTAACATTTCCATGATATCAATTACTTGGAAATTTAAACAAAACATACATACAACACATCATTTCCATAAAACAGCATTAACTTGAAATTTTCAACTCAACCATGCCTACACCTAGACTCCACCATGCCTATACCTAGACTCCACCATGCCTATACCTGACTCCATCATGCCTATACCTAACTCAACCATGCCTAAATGACCTAGAATCAACCATGCCTAACTCACCTAGTTTCCATAATAAACATAACAATAGAAATAAAACCAAGTACATCATTAGTCCAATATCATCATCAACTATATAAAAGGGAGTGTCTATGTATCAATACATATATACACAGGGATAAATAATCAAAGTATCTCAAAACTATCATGTATAATATTGAAATATTCAAGACGCAGTAGTATACATATATATCAAAATAAAAATATGATACCACATCTCATAAAGTATCATCCCCACCTAAGGCCCTCATCTCCACTCTCACCTGTATCGTCCTCTCGCCCTGTCACCTTCCTGCTCATCATCTCTCCACCCTCTAAGGGTATCTATCTACCCACCATCTCCTCCTCCTTGACCTCATCTCGGGCTCAGCCTATGAGAGATGGTAACCTCACCCTGACCCTATCTCTAGGGCCGATGACCCCCTTTGCTACTTGAACTATGAGTCTGGGACCCGATCCTCTCACTAGATGCCTGTTGGGCCTTGTGCTTAGCATATGATGGGACATCAATACCGAATATGGCCAACTGATCTTGATAATAATTAGCCTTTAGGACATCCCTAAACCTAACAATGGACACTGTCTGGGGTGGCATCATCACCCTAGCTCTAACCTGTGAACCCTACCCTAATAATAATCATCTTTGTGCATTGCTGTACCAGGGACCTTGTCCAAGTGCCGGTGCACTATAAAGTGGGACCCTATCCCGGTTCCTTTTCTAGTTCCTCCATTGGTACTGTAATGCGACTACCTTTTCTGTAATGCCACAACTTATGCTTGGGCGCGGTCAGGTTGGCCTTGTAAACATGTGACTTGTACCTATAAATTGACTACCTATGGTCCATCCCCTATGGGAGCTCTGTGGAGGAGCATGTGCCTATGATTGTGCTAGCTGACCTCGTAAACTAGTCACCTACCCTGTCAAGGTGGCCACCATGCTTGTCAAGTGGCAATTTGTCAATCGTACACATGGATTTGTCACATGTCCCTATAGTGCATTTCTCTCGCACTATAACCATCACCAAATCTGGATGCCCTAGCAATGGCAATGTTGCCTATAATTGTACTTCCCACCACTGTCTATGTGCTATCCTGGTCCCTACATCATCAAGTATGCTATTAACTAGCACCTCCTCCTTCCTTGTTGGGTCTGTAGGATGGGGTGGAAACAATGGTCTCTCCACATTATCTCTGATCTTGATGTGGAATGGTGGCGACACATCCTGATGTAGTCCAAAATGGCATCAGACTCTATCCATCGGAATGATCTCATGATTGCTGACATTCCTACCTTGTATCCACCTCAGTAGTTGTAGCCCCTTTAACTCCTCTGGCATCCCTCTATATGTGTGAAAACTAACTTAGGGTCTTCAAACTATGTCTATGGTATACAAACCCTCCAGCTGATGTCTGTAGTAATCCACATCATGCACTACCTCCTCCACTCATGGATGACCACTTAAATGCCCCATGTATCCTATATCCATCACTCTATCCACCATGATGCCAATCTACTATTGATAGTCCCCTGTGGGCACACAATCACTATGTGCTCATATGCCCAACAGTGTAGTAGGTACGTATAATGAGATATTGCATCTCTACATCCTCTGGTAGGCTCAAAGCTCCTTGTATAGATGTGTTAGATATGTAGGCGCCCATGTAAAATAAACACAATCCTCTAACATATCCCATAAGACTCCCATAAAATCCCGAGGAACTAGACCACCCTTTGAATTTGGAAGTGCATAACACCCCACCGCTACCATCATCAATGCTACCAACCGAGTCTCTTGCGGGTTTACAGATACATCGCTCCATATGAGAGACTAACACTTTGTGCTCTATCAGTCACTCGCCATCTCTCTAAATACTGTAATCATCACCTCAAAAGCCTCATCTGCTGACACTGAATAAATAGGATCCCCAACAATCGGTAACCATAGAATCTGGTATACATCCTCTAGCGTGATCATCATCTCACCGGTGGGTAGATGGAATGTGTTGGTCGTTGCATCCCATCTATCGATGAGAGCGACCATAAGACTATGATCTCATTGGATCCACCTATACTGCCTAATCCCAACCAATCCAACCTCTCATATGTGAGTCCACTCATCCTTCGTGACGCTAGGGGTCGCATCTCCCCCAATAATGGTGGGACCATATCCCGCATCATCAACTAATGTCATGCATGCATCCATGTAATTCACCAATGTCAAATACTTACCTATATTATTTATTTCTTCCCATCCCACATCTACACTTACTTACCTACCTCCTTTCCTACCTATTTCACTGATCTCTCATACCTTCTATCTCACCTCACCAAGTACCATTCTTCTATTTGATCACTATTCTTCCTGCACTCTTTGACCTAATTTTTCCTTAACCACCCACTTATCCTTACCTAATTAACCCTACACCCACCCACTTCTACCTTTACCTACCTCTATTATATCTAGGTTAACCCCATTACCCACTTCCCATTTCTACCCTCTCATTTTTAGCCCATTTAGGCCTTCTAAATCTCACCTATTAGGCCTTGGTCACTTTTCACAGTGACCAACATCGGTCACCTTGACCAGTATTAGTCACCTATCTCACCCACCAATGCCGGTATGCCAAACTGATGTTGGCTTCTTCTTGACCGATGTTGGTCTCTGGTTCGGCCCTAAGGCTAAACCCCCATGCCCCCAAATTCAAAAAAATTGAAAAAAAAAAACCTATTTACTACCCCAAACCCACCCCAATTCATTTTTCCACCTAATTAAGCTACATTCCACCCTTCCCCCACCCAAAATCATTCATTTTAACCCAATTTCACACTTTTAATTTTAACCCCCATTTCTTCATTTTAACTTCAAAATTTAATCACAAACCACTACCAAGGATCAATTCCTACCTCAACACATTGCCTCCTCCTCACTAGAACCTCCGGTCTCGAACTGGGGGTCCTCTAGCGCCTCCTTCTAGTACAGGCATGCCTCAAATATAGATCTCAGTCCTTTGACCAATCAAATCTCTCTGAATTATCTCATTAACTGGTCCACCTAGCTCCTCCAGCCACTCAGATACCTCCAACTCAGCTTGGTATAGAGCCTCATCCTTTTCTCCACGAAAAATGTTGAAAACTCTTCTCTCTGTCATTTTCTATAAATAGAAAAGTTAAAATGAATCTGTAACATACGAATTTTTACTTTTTACTATACCCTCAACTTGACCGACATCGCTTTTATCTTGATTGGTATCACATATGCCCTAGGGTACTACATTCAATTTCTCTTGATCGACAATGGTTTACCATAACCGTATCGCTTAGCTTGTTTGAGTCCCTTAGAGTATTTATCACATCATTTGATTGCCCAAAACCCTTTTCGCCTTACCCAAGTTTGCACCCAACCTTACCACTCAACCTAATTTCCTTATAGCCTCGTAACCAACCTCCATATCAAGTGGGCCATGTACTTTCCTTCACTTCACCTATGGCCTTACCTATGACCTTTCCAAAATCACCATACCCAACTTCACCCATTTTTTGACACTCAAATTCACTTACTCATTATACCTTGTAATGACGTTACTCGTGTTGTTTAGCCTAATGAACTTACCTTGCCTAATGTCATGTTGTTTATCCCGACCAGACCTTTGGTGATCTAGAACACACCTCTACCGCTCGTTCTTGCACCTTGCCTAGTTTTTTTAGGACCGTATCCTATACCTTGGATACCTGAACCACATCAACCTTATTTGGATAAATTTCTCGACCTTGGATGAAGTAGAGTTTGCAAGCTCTTCAACCTAGTACCTTATCACATTCTATATGTGTGTGTGCATTTGAATGCCACTACCTATTACCCAAACCAATATCACCATTACCAACACCTCACCTATACCTCATTTTTAATCACTTACCCATTTATCAAACTACTCACCGATTTTGTTTAACACCGCATCAATTCCTAGTTTAAGGGGGATCACCTCCATCCATACTTGGTGAAACCTAATCTTCACTCATACTTGAGACAATGAATTCCTATTTAGCATTGCTTATTAATATAAGCTACGCAACAAAAAGGGGCAAATGTAGAAACCAAATTTAGGTCACACTCCCCTTGGTCCCCTTCAATTAATGAACATAACACATTTACCTAGCCACGATCCCTAGCCTCACATTGACATTAATTTAATTACTTAAAAATTGAATTAATATTCCTCCTTAGATTATTAATTAATTTAATTAAGTTAATTTAACCCTCACACATCCACCTCATCAATACACCTCACCCTGGACCCATTCCAGGGGCATTTAACTCACAGTGACCAAGTCATCACTCCTAGTGTTGAGTCACCACTTGACCTAACTAACTAAGAATTATTCCTAAACCTAACTGGACTTCTTATATGATCTTCCAATCTTTTCTAACGATAACTCCACTTTCCTAAGTAGACATAACTTGGAAAGCAAGCCAAATCTAGGAAGATCTGCCTATTTTTAGTAAAAAGGACTATTTCACTCTAACCAACATTGGTTTATCCTTGGTCGACATTGGTCACCTAACCGCCATCGGTTCCTTTACATATAATTTCACAAATCTTCACCCGAGTTGGTCATTCAATTATTGGAGTTCTATTGCAATCAAGCTTGAATCTTCAAGCCTTCCTGCATCTAGATGACAAACACACACAACCAAAATGTAAGACAAGCAGCGGTTCTCCTTCTAGAGCATTAGAATACTCACAGGAGCACACAAGTTGTACTATCGTGGCATTGGACTCAAGCACCTCTTCTCCGATCAACCATCAACCATCTCCACTCACATGATCTACAAAATACCAAGTAATGTGATTTTAATCATTTGTGCTTATTCCATTGTAGATCTCTTACTTATTTCAGTATTTCATTTCTTTTGTTACCTATATATCACTTTCTTCCCACCAACCCACTATTCAACCACCCCAAGAATTTTCACCCTTCTTAACCTCCTTCTTAGTATTTATGAGTCTTCTCAACCATATTACGACCAAAATCACACTACCCTCACTCTATGTGCAATCATAGAGAGCATAAAAACCCATTTATAATAGTTTACTACATATTACCCCTACCAACGTTGGTTCCTTAACCATCACTGCTTTCATCCCCATACTGGCATCAATCATCCGACCGATATCAGTCTCTATGTTATTTTAATATCCTTAAACCAACAAGCTTCCCACTCACCCAAAACCAACTCAGACCTCAACCTATCAGCCCTGCACCCTTACCGGACATTTGACAGACCCACATGACCGAACAAACCTTGGTTCTCATTAGATTTAGTGTTGCATTTTGATATTTGGCATTCAATCTAGTATATTATGTGTATGAGAAACCTAAATCATTATATTGTAATAGGACCTATTTATTTCAGTCGCTTATTCAAATTAAATTGTTATTAAATAATGCATTAACAACCTCTTTAGGAGGCACCATGCTTCCTGGATCTAGTATACATTAGGAAGTCTAATGTCTTGTGTTATTTAATAATTTTTTTGTGGTATTGATTTGTATTTATAGGTAGTCATTCCCATACAAAAAGGATTTCTCTAAGATCAACTTGGATAAAGTCAACAACGTGTGCATTGTAAGGCCCTTCAAACTATTGTCCATGATCTTATTAAGCGAGAGGACCTCCTCGATGAATCCCCTTCTCCATCTACTGATTCATCCATAGCCCATCTGATCCCTTTTACCGCATCTTCATCCATTCATCTTCCTAAGTCTCTTCACCCATTTACATCATCTCCTATCACTCTTCTTGACAAGGGTCCTCCCTTGTTCATCGATATTGTTCTCCTCGATACACCATCTTCCTAAAATCCATATCCTTTGACATCCATTAACTTATCCACATCCTTTCACTGGGGGGACATATTTCCCCCGTTATTGTTCTTTTAGCATCCTTCTTCTCGATTCATCCTCCCATGCTAGGGGACTTCTTTCTAGGACTTTTTATTCATAGATTAGTTCCTTTCCACATTCAAAGCATCATCCTATCTCATCTAGCTTGGTTTATTTGATCATAATTTCTATCTTCTCCTCCTACAACCACTTTCATGGCCATATCTATGCTTCCCTTGAAGCACCATGGATTTATCTAAAACCTGCCATTTCGGAACCTATTTCATAATATTTATTTAAATCATCTCATCTAATCCTGATTTATCTTGTCCCTCTAGGGGGACCATTTATTCGTCTTAAACACATACCATTCGCTTCCCTAATAAGAAGTGCTTGCTCTTATTTTTCTTGTTCATCTCATCCCATATCCCTAACACAATGTTAACATTGGCACCCTCATGGCTTTATCGAATGACACCACTCTAGAAAGGAGCCAACACAAAAAAATTTCCCTAACTAGATCAAACCATACACTATCACGTGCAAGTATGGTTTATCCTCCTTGACGGTAAAATAGAAATGGAACCGTGTAACACATTGCACTTGTGACCATTATATTGTTAGCACATTTACCAATGTGCCCTTAGTCATGTCTTCAGATCATTCCTCCATCTCAGCCCCTTCCATAGATTATTGTGATGGTTGGGAACGATGTGATCTTCTTTCACTTCCTAGATGTGACCTTAAATATAGGCACCATGTATTTTCTCATAACATATTCCTTATGGATAGGTTATCCCCTTTGATGAGAAATCTTCAATAATTGCATCCATCACCCTCTTATTCACCTATCAGAACCATGCAAAGGGTCCAGGGCTATCTCTTATATATTATTATACCCTCCTAAGTGGTCTACTTAGCTAGTCCTGGATCTCCCCGTGTAAAATCAAAATTCATGGATGCTTAAATCAAAAATAAAAATGATCAAAAATAGACTAATCCCTTGAAGGACAACTGTTCATGCAAAAAAATAAAAAAAAAAGCATGAAATCAAAATCAAATAAATAGACCGATCCCTCGAAGGATGGCTATAATTTATTCTTGCCATCTATATATTGTATAAATTAGACCATACCCTTGAAGGATGGCTACTCCTTATGGAATTTGAAGGCTTCCCATATTGATCAGCCTTCCATTTTATCAGCATCCTAAGAAAGCTTCCTACATTGATCAGCTTTATTTTTCCCTTTCCAAAGTTGGGGTATAGTTTGAGGGAACACCACTCTTGGAGAACCCTCTTTCCTTGTACAAGTTTCATCTCAAACCTCTTTTCCACGTCAACATTATCTTAATGAGATCATCTCATCCATTGTTTCCTTATGATCTTTGAAATGACTAACTATCGTTGGTTATTTACTAACATTTGTTTTGGTTGCATGTGCCTTACGTTACCTAGATCCCATTTTTATTTACCTCCAATGCGGTTGGAGGCATATTTTCCTCACACATTCCTCATTATAACGTAGTGTTATTTGCACCTATAATTTTCCACCATTTTGAGTCATATTTATCATAATCCTATTGCATCTATCTTTCAAAGGTACATCTTTCTTCATCTCTATCTTACAACACATTTATACAAACTTGCATCCATCATTAATCACATCCATTCTCAATTTTTTTCCATCACATCTTATCCATATACATTCTAATCATCATGATCAAAATTAAACTTAAAACATATTACCACATTACACATTTATACACATCCACATCTAAATAACCATCTAATCATACATTTATTTCACCATCATCATCAAATATAAAAAAGACATACAATCTAAAATAGCCATCACATCTAATCTAAAAGCCATCATCATGACATATAATCTAAAATCATCATCACATTGAATTAAATCCATCACATCACATAATCAACAAATGAAAAACAAGGACAAAACCATATATCATATATCAAAATGTATATCGGACATCACAACCCTCTAGGGGCTCCTTAAAGAAGAAATGCTATCAATATCGGTGAAGTTAATGTCTAAGGCTCTTAAGTCCCCTCCCTCTGGGGTAGATACAACACCTAAACCTTGGACTACATTGACACCCTCAAGGCCTACCTCCTCTCACCATAGCTAAGCTACACTTGATGTACTCCTCAATAGCCCATTTCCACCTACCACCTACCTCTGAAGATGTTCACAGTATCTCGACGTTCAAGGTAGCCTATGGATCACAATGTCCTCATAATATTTGGCCTTAGTGGCCAACACTAAGTACCTATCCATCCCAATCATGTCGAGGGAAGAATTTATCTTGATCCCTATGGTGATTCTTGAACATGGCTGGCCAACTCTGTCACTATAATAGTAGCCAAATCTCCAAAACGTGTCTTGTAGGGCTCCCTCTACCTGCAGTAGCAGTCCCTTCCCTAAATAATTTATTGTCTCTCCTAAGTGACCACATTTCTCTACCGCAAGTATGTATCTCTCTCTACTCTCATCTGATCTAGCTTGGCACATAAGTGTGCCACCTCTGTAGCCTCTCCTCTTCTATCTCCACCGCCTCCTGGAGATGTGTCAATCACAACTTCCATCACCTCTATCTCCTCTCCTCCCTCCTTAACCACCCATTCTTCCCATTCTACCGTATGAAAATTAGAGTATCCTACTCCTTTTGCAACATCATATTCATCATCCCATGATCCATCCTACTCTTCCAATGGGTCTACCATACTAGAACTTGACAACTCTCTATCCATCTCCTCCCTCTTGTAAAAAATTGGATCATGAGGCACCTTTGAATGAATGACTCTAAATCGTCATCTCACCTTATTGAATTGAATTACCTCTATCATATTTTTCCATCTCTCCTGCACCCATCTCATCCTCCTCATCCTCACTAGCTCCACATCTATACTAGGCCATGCAGGGAAATCCTAATATGGCCACCACCTAATATGATCGACATCCAACTTGGTGAGCCAATTTACATACCAATCCACCCCTCTCTCACCCATGTCTCCAAAGGCCTGATCGGCCCTCCATCTACAAAATCCCACCTCTAAATATGGTCTCTTGTGACCCATGGAAGCCTTGGTGGCCTAATCACTACAATATGATCATAAGCCCAACATTATATCAAGACGCCTACATCTCGACCATGACCTCCTACTTGCCATGTATCCAAATAGCTCATTATAAACCTGAGCTAACAAGGTGGTTCCAAATGAAAATACAGTCCCATGATAAAAAAATATTGGCCACTACGATAGTAAGGATTGTACGGATGCTACCATCTCGATAATGAATTTTGTGCTTCCAATCGGTAGCGGAAAAGGAAATGTCTCGCACCATGATGAAGAAAATCACCGGTAGCGATAAAAAATTTCTACCGATCGTTTGCATTTATGTAACCAGGTCAAAAATGGGAGAAAAAAGTAAAGTAATGCAATCGTCCGACACCGGAAAGAATTATGCAACTGACCATGAGGGGAAGAAAATGATATTGTCTGAGAGTAATAGATTCATGTAACCGGTTGAACACGGGAGCGAACCGAGCTTTAATAGAAGTAGTACAAAGTTTTTCAACCACCATTTTAATGAGGTATGGCACCCATGACTACCCATGCAAGAAAAGTACCAAATTTTATGGCTCCCATACCTCTTAAATTAGACTTGTTAGTTGGCGAGGAAATTTTGAGGATCTTCATCTATATATTGTAAAATTTACCTCATTTTGAGGAGAGACATTTTGTAATGTAAAGGAACTTTTAAAATTTTTCCAAAGTTGTTGTGAGTTGTCGGCTTCAAATTTGGGCATTTTCTAAAGGATTCTTTCCTTGTTCCTATATTGTAATGGATTGTGCATCATTTTAAGCAATAAAATTGGTGTTTTGTGGATTTTCTTGCCCTAGCTTGAGTTGTGTTGCCTTCTTCACCTTTCATTACATTTGCAAATATAGTGTGCATATTGTGTTCTTTTACAGGAATCAAATTCATTGTGCTACACAAGGATGGAGATGTAAAAAAATTTTAGACTGTGGCACTTTTTCTACCCTCTCCCACTCTGTTTTCTCCCTATTTTCACTCACTTAGAATCTTTGTACTCCCTTATTCTTGGTGCTATCACCTCCCTTATTTTAGGATTTTGATTTTATGCATCTCTCTCTTCCATGGTCTCTTCGAATTCTTAGTTAGTGTCAAAATAGTTGCATTTCCATTTCTAGGATTATATTTAGCATTAGAAATAGGTAAAGGAACCAACCTTCTCTAGAGGTTTGTCTTAATTACAGGGTCCCACACCTTGAGACAATCCCATGTTAGAAAATTACACTGATTTCCTAGACAACTCACTTGCAAAATTCGAGGGGTGATCTAATTTCACACTAATAGTTTTGGAACACCCAGGTGGGACCAAGAAGTCAATAATTCCATTTTTATCAAGATTGGGTGTGTGTCTTGATGATATTCCATCCTTTAGAGGCTCTGTAGCAACACATCTAATGACTCCGATCATAAAATCAACTAGTTTTAGCAGTGTTGGTGGTTCAAGTTCATGAGAAGGATTCAAACAAGGTCTAGAACAAGAGAAAAAGGATATTTGAATACTTACAACTATCTCCAGGAGAGGAAGAAGAGGAAGACAAGTTCAAAGATCTCCATCTCCACCGAATAGGACTCTTTCAACACCTCCACCTAGTAGGCCATTTATTCAATCAACTAGAGTTCTTAGGTAAATTAGAATGGATCAAAACCACCAAATCCATTTGATAATTTCATGGGTAGTATTCCACTCAATCTCAATTCACAAAATCCATTTCCAATGAAAACATTGAAGAACATCCCATATTTCACTAGGGAGAATTATATGACTCCAATTGATCACATCCAAGACATTACAAATGTTTTTGCCATTCATGAAATTATTAAGATGGATGTGGAAATCACACTTATTACCTCTTTTTTCTCAAAAGAAAATCCTTACATGGTTCAACAACTTAGCAGTTGGATCAATTCAGAACTGGAATGAACTATGCTTAGGAATTTGTAACTAGTTTGGGGAAAGAGCAAAAACTTATCTCTTTTAGAGAAGTTGAATACAATCAAAAGAGCACCAAATGAACAAATGGTCAAATTCAATTTCAGATTCCAAAGAACATGGGATAGGATTCCAATTTTCGTAAGACCAACTGTTGAAAGGTGCATTTCTCTATTTCCTTAAAGCTTTAAATTTTGATATATCTATAATGATACAATCTATGGGAGGGATAACCTTACTAGGAGCTTATGTTATAGCCATTAGAGCTAATAATTGCCTAATTCAAGCTGGTAAACTTACACTTAGGCCACCTATGCCTATTTATCCAAAAATGGGGAATCCTAGTTCTAGTCAAGCACCTACACTAGCCCCTATCCCAACTCCTAGAAATCATAGTTCCAATGAGGCTTCCACTTCTTCTTCTAACACCTCAACTGAACTCTAGGAGGTCATGAAGCAATTGCAAAACCTAGGGAATGAGTTGGTGACCCTCAAGAGGCAACAATCTCATAATTTTAGACCTTATCAGCCTCAAGCTCAACCAAATAGGCCTCCATATTAGCCTAATATGCCCCATGTTAAAGTTGTAAAAAAAAATCAAGGACAACCCCAACTCTGCTAAACCATTTCAACCATATAATCCTAATGCACTTCAATGTCTAGAGCCATGGTTCTAGCCCAAAATAACCTTGCAGTAGGAATATGAATGGTGTTTCCCTTGTGGTCAACCCCATAATTAGGAAACATGTTTCAATGGTATGTTAAACTAGGCCTTGATGGTACAAAATGTTGGTGTGCACAAGAGACAAATGAAGAAGAAAATCAGCAAACAAGCCGACATTCGGGAGGCAACCCAAAGTGATACTTCACTAGTGAACTAACAAGATAGGATTTATGTGGAAAAAATCAGTCTCCTTCTCAAGGGGTAGGGTCCAACATAAGGTATAAGAAAATAAATATATAGGGAGGAAAATCATCAAATTCAGGTGTTTCTCAACCTTCTATCACACTTCAAGGAGTTAGTAACTCGAGGTATAGTCTCCCAGGTTCACAAAATCAGCCTAGAGTACCTGTTGTATCGGCTCATGTTCAAGAGAAGTGGAACCAAAAAGAGGATAGAAAAAGGACATCCCATCTCCATTCAACATCATTGACCACATGAAGAAAAAAATGTAAGTATCTCTATGTATGGGAATCATTATCAATTCCTGGCCAAAGGGATATTTTGCAAGTAGCTATAACTAATTTTCCCATCTCAAATGAGTCACCTAAGGATCAAGAGAAGGTCCTCACCAATGCAGTGTAGAAAAATGAGGGTCAACCAAGTATAAATATGAATCCTCCACCATTTTATGTGTCCTTGATTATTAGGAACAACCTAGTACACAACTACATGATTGACTCAAGGGAAAGCATCTCAGTGATGCCAAAGCAAATTACAGATCAGTTGGGTCTTAAGTATGAATCGTTCTCAAAGAGAGTGGTAAAATTAGATGGAACAACAATGGGAATAGTTGGAATCATCAATAATATGAATCTAACACTACATGCATGCCCAAATGTCACAGTCTAGTAAGACATATTAGTGATTGACTTACCACCACTCTTCGCCTTGTGTTTGTCAAGATATTTCACTGTTAAAATTAGAGAGTACCTATCAATTGATTGGTCCCACATGATTTTTAGGACAAGGTATGGAGCTAAAGCTATAATAAGATCACAACCTATTGTTACATTTCACATTTACCCTCATATACCAAGTCCAATCAATGTCAATTGCTCATATTTTGACCAAGAAGATTGCCCAAGAACTCCAGAGATAGACACTAAGGTTGGGGGCATTCTAGATTTAAAAATTGATGAGTGGGCTCACAGAAGACATACTTATCATCCATACATTATCATCCATACAAAGATATGGATGAAGCTGAATTGGGCATCTATTGTCTACATGAGGAAAATCTAGCTCTTGCTAGCATCACTAAACCAGATGATGAAGATGACAATGAAGTTTGGCAGTTGTTCTTCGATGGTTCAAGGAGTAGGTAAGGTACTAGAGGAGGAGCAATGATTATATCTCCCAAAGGTATGAAATATTAATCCACTTTCAGATTTCAATTTGGATTCAAATGACACAGTTGAGTATGAAGCATTAATCCATGGATTACATTAGGAAAGGAAAAAAGGTATCAAGAACTTGCAATTTTTTTGGGATAGTGAGCTAGTTGTAAATCTGATTAGAGGGATTAATGCTAATAAAAATTATCTCCTCAAAATTATAAGAACACGTGTATGGGATCTCATTAAAGAATTTGAGGCATTTAACATTGATTCCATTCTAAGGAAGAAGAATGAGGTTATAGATAGGTTTGCAACAATTGGAGTAGTGTTTTGATGTTGTTGGGGATATCAAGAATGAAAAAAGCAGACTCATATATAAAAGTGGTCGTGAGCCAGTTGTTTGAGATAACAACGCTAGGTGACAAGTGTTCAAAAGTGATAAGAAAATCATAAATTTCTTGCAAGAGGAAGCTGAGTTCTCCTCAAGAAATCAAGATAAATTGGAGTAATAATATGGTGATCAAGTAGTCTAGTTGAGAACAAATAAGCTCCCAAAAGGTCTAGTGACTCTTGAGTCAATCTTCAATCCTAATGATCAATTCTAGAAGGAAAAGGAAAATATTCAAGTAAAGGGGAAGATTCAGAGCCCATTTCAGTTGGAGAGAGGGTAAAGTACTCCAAATTGGAAAAGTAAGTATTGATCAAGAAAAATATGATTTCATACAAATTTTCCAAGAATTACTAGATGTATTTGTTTGGAGCTATGAGGACTTAAGAGGATTTAATCTAAGGTTGGCACAACACACTATTGAACTGGATCTAGAAGCTAAGCTCATATGACATAAGTAAAGGCCAATCAATCCCTCATATTGAGCCTCTCATGAAGAAGGAACTAAATAAGCTCATTGAGGAAAGCATTTTTTTTCCAATCAAGCACTCTTCATGGGTAACAAATATAGTACCAGTTATGAAAAGAAATGGGGAAATCAGGTTGTGTATAGATTTGTGATAATTGAATAGAGCTTCTCTCATAGAACATTATTTTCTTCCTTCCATTTAGCAAATATTGCAAATAGTAGTTGGATCAAAAATATTCTCACTCATAGATGGCTACTCGAGGCTATAATCAAATTATGGTGAAAGAGGAATACCAATTCAAAACATCCTTCACCACAAAATGGGGCACATACACTTATAAGAAGATGTTATTCGGATTGTCAAATGATGGATCTGAATTCTAGAGTGATATTGACATGGCATTCAAGGGGCTGATAAACAAAATAGTTCTTGTGTACTTAGATGACATTATTGTATTTTCCAAGAATGCAACAAGTCACCTCCATCACCTCAGGAAAGTGTTCCAAAGATGCAGGAGATTCAGTGTCTCTAAATCTGAAGAAGTGTATATTCCTAGCTCATGAAGGTAAGCTATTAGGCCACATAGTATCTAAAGAGGGGATGAAAAATTATCCATAAAGAGTTGAAGCTTTTTGTGATCTACCATTGCAAAAGTCACAAAAAGGCTCTCCAAAATTTATTGGGGAAAATCAAATTTTGTAGGAGGTTTGTTCCTAATTTTGTTAATCTTGTCAAGCCACTAACATTAATGTTGAAGAAGAACATGGATTTAAGATTGATTTCTAAAGGGAAAGAAATTTTTGAAGAAATAAATCAAGCCATTGCACAGGCTCCAACCCTCATAAATCCATTTTTTGAAGGACTTCACTCTATATTATTTTGGTGGCACAGATGCAATATCTGGCAATACTAGTACAACTAAATCAAGAAGGATTGGAGCAGCCTATTGCATTCTTCAGCCAGGGCCTTGAATATTATGAGGTGAGGTATTCATTCATTGAAAAACATGTCCTTGTTGTGATAAGAATTTTAAATAAATTCAGACATCTAGTGTCAAATAATAGAATTCATTTACTAGTTTCACATGCGGGTGTGAAAGATTTTATTTTGAACAAGGATCTTAATGAGAAAAGGGTTGGTTGGATAACCAAGGTCATGGAGTATGACATTGATATCAATGTGACCAAACTGGTTACAGGAAAAGGGTAATGTGAATACTTATTTTCAAGTTACCATATAGATGAAGGCCATCTTTATGGTCCAAGGTGATCAAGAGAAATCAACAATGCCTCACACTATTCTTGTTGGCCTCGAGATATAGTCCACTTCCTTCAAACAAGTCAATGTCCTCAAGAATTGAGTAAGGCCAAAAGAAGGTATTTCAGGTTTCATTGTATTCCATTTTTATTATTTGATGGCTTTTTGTTCAAAAGGGATGTGAATGGTATCCTCCTAAGATGCATCAAAACATATCAGATAGAGAAGGTATTACATGAATTTCATGATGGAGAAATAGGTGGCCATTTTTCCCCAAGGGTAACAAATCTTAGAATTATGAAGGTAGGGTACTATTGGCCTAACCTCTTTAATGATTGTTATGAATGGATTAGGAAATGTAAGAAATGTGCCTTCTTCACAAGTAAAGAGAAGTTAGTAGCCCTTCCACTCCACCCCATTTCGTAAATGAGTCATTCATGCAATGGGGGCTAGATTTTATTGGAGTGATTAATCCAAACTCTAGCTTGGGTCACAAATGGATCCTTACAACCACGGATTACTTCACCAAGTGGACAGAAGCAGTTGCACTCAAGGAAGCAAATGAGGCCATCATCTTATATTTTTATGAGGGTATTGTGGCAAGATTTGGTGTTCCTTCCATAATTATATTAGATAATGCCTTGGATTTTCTTGGGACAAAGATATATGAGTGGGAAGTGAAAAATGGCATCTATTTGAGCACTTCCTCAAATTATTACCCTCGGGTAATCGGTAGGCTAATTCCACCAACAATTTTTTTTTCAAAATCATAAGGAGGATATTGGATAAGAACCAAAGAACATGGTACACCAAGTGAAATCAGCCTTATAGTACGATATAATTACTCTAAAGAGGTCAATAGGAAACTCTCCTTATATGTTAGTCTATGGGAGGGAAGCAAGGATGCCCATATCTCTTGAGTTACCAGCACTAGAATTTCTCAAACAATTAGAACTATCTAAGTTTGGGCCCATTGAGGCTAGATATACAGAGCTCATAGAGCTGGATGAGATAAGGTACCAAGCAGTGTAAATCATGGAGAAGGATCAAGCCTTGATCAAGAGGTGCTTTGATAATAAGGCCAGAAATAGAACCTTCTAAGAGGGGACTTGGTCCTAAAATGGGATGCAGACAGAGCCAAACCAAGAAGACACTCCAAGTTTTATGTAATACGGAGTGGCCCTTACTTGATTCCATGTTGTAAGACTAATACTTCCTTCCAATTATCTAAGTTGGATGGAGAAGAATTACATATTCCAGTCAATGGAATCTATCTCAAGCATTGTTACTAAAGTGAAGTATCTTCCTTATACATATTAGTTTAGAATTTATAATTCCTCCAAGTTCTTGTAGCACATTTCTTTGTTGTAGTTTAGGTTTGTTTTTATAAGAATTTATTTTTCACTCTCTGCATGTTCTATTTGGAATGTGTATGGATTTTTGTTTATATATAGTTGTGCCTTTGTTGCTCTTACACTTTCCAATTTTAGGTAGAGGTCTGTGATGAAACAACTCCCTAGTAGTGTTTCAAAGGTTTAAGGGAGAATTCATAGATGTCATACCAGTTTCAGTAATCATAATGACTCCATGCCCAACGGATCCTCTGAGGTCACTAGTCTTTCAAATTTAGCAAGAAGATTACCCCATGAGTCACCAAATTATTATCCATATTTTCCCCCTCCTTAAAATGGACAACTTAGCGAGGACAAAGTGTTGGCATTTGATGGGGAAAATAAATTATTCCTAATCTTTAGGGTATCTCGTGTTTTGGCTTGGTGAGTAGCTCACCATGGATAATGTCCGAGTTGGCTTCGTTGGGCGAGATATTTTTTGTGAATACGGCGAGTTGGAGAAAGTGGTAGAGAAAATCCACTAGTAGCATGTATGAATGCTACAGGTGCGGTATCATTTCAAGCACCTTTGGCTGACTAGTAGCAGGATCATATTATCATGATTGTAATAGTAATAATGAACTCCCATCCCCTCCTTTTATATATTTTCAAAAAGTTATTTTATTTATTACTCCTTCACCTACCAACAATCCTCATTAATTGATCTATTTTTTCCATTTTCGTGTGTTTACATCTTCGTGCCCCAGATCATAAACTTATAGCGCTCCCTCCTAGCTTTTGGCTAAAAATTATCTTCAAAGATGCTTCCATGCACCCAAGTACCTCGTCATTGTGCCTTCCACTAGTAGTCTTCATGGCCTCCGCTTACCTCGCGTTATATTGTTCCATCATTTATCTCCATCTATGGTCATCTTTTCTAGAAGCAATCTCTTTTCTAACAATTCTCCAACTTTGAATAACACCCGTAGAATTTTTTCCTTTCATGTGTACTTATTTTCAACAGTCATGTACCTGGATATCAATAACCACCCCACACTAAGGGTATGTGTAGTCCTCTGCACATATAAATTCTTCAAATAGTAATTAGCTTCTAGCGTGCAAACGCGCTTATTACACAAAAACACCAACTAAATTGACAAAGCATAGCGACAAAGAAGGAAATACATAATTGAAAACCTAATCTAAATGGAAACATTGCCTTATTACAAACACTAAGAAGACTTATTTATAGTAGGGCTTCAGCCTACTCCCATTGAAGTAACTGGGTAATAGTGTTCCATCAAACACCTCTAATTGTAAGCGCTGTTTCAAGTATGTGAGTTATAACATATGGCCCCCACCAATGTACCTTGATTTTTCTTGGATGGCACAAAAACTTAGAATCATAAAGAAGCACCATCTATCCAATTTCAAATTTTTTATCCCTAATGTGTCTGTCATTCCATGCTTTCTGCCAGGTCTTTTCTTGTTTTTAACTCCAACGTGCTATTACTTTTCGTTCATCCAACTTGATTAACTTGGCAATCCATTCTTCTAATGCTTGTTCATCAGCGAGATCTCTAGCACGTGAAATACACAAAGAAGGTAACATGAATTCCAGAGGAAAAACTACTGCTACACCAAACACTAACTGAAATGGTGTGGCTTTGTTCAACCTTTTATATGTTGTTCGATATGCCCAAAGTACTGCAAATACTTTATCATGGCAATCCTTTCTTCCAACATCACAGATTTTTGTCAATGTATGGCTCAAAATATTATTGAAAGCCTCGGTAGTTCCATTTACCCGAGGATGACATGTTGTAGTCTTATGGTGTGCAATCATGAATTCATCCAATAAAATTCTCGATTGTCTCATTCAAAAAATGTGTGCCCCTATCACTGGTCAAACTCAAAGGACATCCATCCCTTTTACTAATATTTTCCCATAAAAACATGGCTATCATGGCTGATGTACAATCCTTTGTAGGTCTTGCTTCTTCCCACCTTATCAAATTGTTTGTATAGGTAATGATATAGCATGATCCGATCCTAAGCATGGTCAGTGAAATAGGACCCAAAAAATCTATAGCCCATTTATCAAATAGTTTCTCACTGGTAATGGGTCTTAGAGGCATTTCATCTCATTGACCGGGTTTCCCAAGATGGTGACAGTGATCACAATCCTTGCAATAATCCTTACAATATTTATACAAGGTCTCCCACCATAATCCAGTGAGTAGAATCTTGTGCACAGTGGCATCACCTATATAGTGGCCACTGCAATACCACCATGAGCTTCCTCCATGATATCTATGTGCTCATGTTCTAGTACACAACGGTGCAATACTTCATCCTGACCTAATTTGTACAGGTCACCGCTAATCAACATATAGGGTGCCACACGTATAGCAAGTTGTTTCTTCTCTAAGGATTTCATTCCTTTTGGTGCCATACCTATTCGTAGAAAGACAACAATATCCTCTAATTCGATGGCACGTGTTGTAACCTGTATAACTATGCATCGAACATGGTATCTTTAATGGCATGTGCTTCTTCTCCTGACTGTATTCTGGATAAATGGTCTGGTCCAGAATTACTTTTCCCCTGGTTTCACCACAACCTGTCAAATCAAATTCTTGAAATAAGAGTACCCATCTGCATATACGCCCTGTAAAATGGGCTTATTTACCAAATAATTCAATGCCATGTGATATGTATAAAAGAAAAATGGTGTAGCTAATAGGTACTATTTGAATTTATGTAGCACATAGATCATTAACAAAGTTTCACGCTTTGTAGTTGTGTAATTCTAGCTCAGTAGGAGTCAGCTTTCTACTAGCAAAATAGATAGGATGATCTATAATACCTTCTCTAGGCTGAGCCAATACCATGCCAATGGTCATGTCGAGATGTCCACATGTACATGAAATGGTTGGTCCCACAAAGGAAAACATAGAATAGGCGCGGTAGTAAGTTTCTCCTTTAATGTCTTGAATGCATGTTGTTGCAGTTCTCCCTAGTAGAATGTACCTTTTCCTTTCAATAACTCCTCCAAAGGTGTGAAAATCTTGGCATATCCCTTTATGAAATTCCTATAATACTCCGTGTGACCCAAGAATCCACGTACCTCACTTTGAATGGTAGGATCTTTTAGGTCGATAATGACTGCAACCTTAGTTGGATCAACCAACAAACCTTCCTTACAGATTATGTGTCCTAATAGTATTCCAAATGGTGTAGAAAATATGCACTTCTTGATGTTCAAAGAGATACTCAATTGTCTACATCTTTCAAACATTAAGCTTAGATTGTCACAATGATCTTTAACTAATCCATACATCATCCAATCATCCAAATAAATATGTAAGAAGTTGTGAATAAATTCCTTGAATGCTTGAACAACTATGCGTAAAACTATAACAGGTGTGTTTTTCATACCAAAAGGCATCACAATATAAGAAAATCTACCCCATTCAGTAGTAAAAGTAGTTTTTTCTTGATCCTCCTAGGAAATCCTAACTTGATGATACCCAGAGAACCCATCTGTAAACAAATAGATTTCATGCCTATGACACCTTCTAGTATTTCCTCAGTGAATGGCATAGGAAAAGGATCAATCACACATGCAACATTCATCTCCATGTAGTCCACATAGATCCTAATCCTTCCATCCTTCTTGATACTGTTCACCATTGGACTAACCCATTACGAATCGTCGAGGGCTTAACGATTCTTGACTTCAACATTTTGTCAATCTTTTCCTTGACCTTTTTGTGCAAGTTGGGGTTCATCTTGTAGGGTCTATTTCTAACTGGGAGCACACCCTCTTTAAGCTTTATCTTCATATCTCCTAATGATTTATGCATGCCTTTAATCTCATGGTACCCCAGGGAATAAATCCTTATAATCCCATAGTAACTCTATGATTTTTTCCACTTGAGTCGACCAATAGTCTCCATTATGGCCTCCTTAGGCTCAAGATCGATCCAATATTCACTTTCTTTGTCTTCATAGGTTCATGATAGGCATGTGTGGTCTTATCTCGCACTATCCAACACCTCATACCTACCTGCTTGAATGGTTTATATCCATATTTTCTACTTCTTCATCATCCACTAAGTAGACCATTTTCCCTTTTTCTTTCTCAAGTAAAGCGCATTAAAGTAGTGTGGCATTGGCCTTTGTTTCTTTAGCAAAATGCGCTCCTGAATCTCCTTCATCCAATAACTCTTGAATGATTTCTTTTGCTACAATGCTTCTTTGGCGCTTGTTGCTTCGGTGCGGGTTATGATTTTTACCTACAATGCCTCAGATTCTGCTTCCAACTTGGGCATTCACTGATTTTCCATAGTGCATTGAATCCTAACCATCCCTGCGCCTTTTTTTTATTATTTATGCTACTTACTAAGATGCTCATACAAGTATGGGCATTCGCCATAACTATGATTCTTTCAACGGAAAGAACATGTAATACTCTGAGGAAATTCACGCCTGTAGTGGTCAGGGGATCCACATGTATAATAGGTTCCTCATGGTAACTCACCTCTTCCACCACCATGGCCCCTTCCTCTAAATCCACCTTGGTATCCTTGACCTCTTCCATGACCTCCTTCAAAATGCCCTTCATTTCGATCATAGCGCGCCTGATGGTGATCCTAATCCTGATGCTCATTCTTGCCTTTGAATTTATCTCGAAACTCCTGTCTGTAATACAAGCAATATATCTCGTAGCGTACTTAGATCTAATAAATTAGCCGGAAGTCTTTTGTGTCATGATTCATGGACTTATAAATTTTGCAGTAGCATGAAACATTCTTCCTTATCGCGCATTGTAGTAATGGGTAGCGACTAACATCATGGTTTAGATGGCATATCTCACAATCCAACAATAATGAGTGCACTGATCTAGTGGGGAAAACTATCCTTTGTGTGACCTTCCACTTCACAATCTATGCACCAAATCCCTATGCACATCTCATGTGCTAAATTTACCGATAGTTTCTCCAACTTCTTTTCCATAGCTACGATATGTGCTTCTAAAAATGGGCTCACCCCAATGTCTATACTTCTAACTTCCTTAGCGCGTAAGGCTACTTCAATTGCTTTGCGTGGATCGAGTGTATGATTTATGTGATAGTTCCTCTCAAAAAGGTGTAATCGGACCTCTAACAAACCATTGTGTATGCTACCTTGCATAAATATAGGTTTTAAGTTTAAATTTTTTATATCTCACTTAAAAAAAAGAATGGGGCCATTTTAGAGTTGAAGTATTTTTTACGGTTTAGGTGTCCATTTTTTATTTTTTTAAAGAACAAGTATAGGATTAAACTTATTAATATTGATTACTAAGGCCACCAACCTTAAACTACCCTCCATTCACCATGGAGCCCATACGAATGGGGTAGTTATAAACTATAGTATAAAGAACTATATAAGATATATAGTTTTCAAATTATATAAATTTTAATACGATGCTTATATAAGTTATTATATAAACCTTATTCTATATATTTTTAATTTAAAAAATATAGTTATAGATTAACTATAAACTATAGTTTTTCAAAACAAATTCTTTTAGGGGTCTAAAGAACATGGGCATGAATTTACCTTCCAAATATTTAACTCCGCAAACATTTCAAATTATAGAAAACATGAAAATTATTCCATATAGTAATAAATCATTTCCTTTTACTCGTATGTGATTTTCACGCAGGTAAATATTTGAAGCCCCTTTCACCTGTGCACACATAAATCTCCAAACAAATATTATTTCCATATAATTTACAAAATGTAAATGAAAGTAAGAATTATATCATATTACATCTCCCCCAAAAAAATTAGGGATTTAAAATTGTAAAACCCTAAAAATTTAACGAGTTTAATTGCACAAATGTAGTGCCAAAATAAATTGGAGAAAAAAGGAAGGGGATTGGATACTTTTATATACCCTTTCGAGTTGGTTGAAAAAATCCGTATAAATTAAATAAATAAAATACAAAATATTTAATTTACCTCCCTCTCATTACCATGTTAGAATTTGAGGATTCTAATAAATATGGATTTAATCAACTTACATATTATATAATGTTATAATAAATATTTAAATAAACATTACATCATAACATAAGTAAATAAAGAAATAATTACATGAAATAAATAACATATGTGACACATTATTTATAGTGAAAAACCCCAATAGGGTAAAAACCACTTTGAAAATAACCTTTTACTTCAGAGAACTTATTTTACATCCAGTAAGATCACCTCCTCCTTTAAAACCCTATTTACCAAGGGTAAAACCAAATCACTTGATTTGCACACCTTTGATATATTTCTCTGAATATATCAAATGAGGACCTAAAGTCCTTTTTATATAAGGTGATCGGGTATGTCTCCCGACCCACCTTTTCAACCTAAAATAGTTGACACATACACCTAGGTTTATAATATTTAATATTAGAAATATAATCATTTCATGATATTAAATATTTAACCTAAAGTATATACCTAGGTTAACATATTTAATAATAGAAATATAAATATAAATATAAATATTATTAAATATTAACCTATATATTAGTGATGGACCCATATACATTAAGGGTTGGCTAGGCCACTTAATCATTATGTTCCAACACTCTTCCTTAATGTTAAGTGGGATAACATAACATATGCCTGTAGATTACCTACACGTGGTACACTACAAGATTTACAATCCTTAAACCATAAAAGTTTTAGGCTAACATATCGGTTGAAGGAATTATAACACCTTCATCATACTCAATTTACCTTTTTCATCCCATGATCGGTGGCTAAGTATGATTTGTGAGTTTTACATGTTCTCACGTGTTCTCATAAAGGTTATTAAACCCAAGCATATATGTATCTCAATGTAATTCGTCCTTTGATGTTGAACCAAATTCTTAATCAAGAGTAATATAACTCTGGCCACCACATAGAAGAGGAATACTTCCTTTAGATTCCATGTGTCTCTACCAATGACCAATTGCATGACCAAATGGCTTATTTACTTCTTCCATTGTACTTCTCTGCCTTAGTAGAAGAAATGGATACTGTTGATTGCATTTGTTGTTCTAAGTAATGGTTCCTACACCAAAAAAACTTGAACACATATCTAGTATATTTTATAACACAACATCAGTATGGTTAGAATCACAAAATCCATATAAGATAGCATTTTCATTCTTAGTATAATGCAACCCATAATTGATTGTTCCTTTAATATATCTAAAAATTTTTTTGCAAGATTCCAATGATCTCTAAAAAGGTTCTGCATAAACCTTGAAGTAATTCCTACTGTATAGGAAATATTTGATCTAGTTATAGTTAGATAAATCAAATTATCAACTAACAACATATATAAAATAGGATCAAATTTTTCATATGTAAATTTAGGGTCAATATTTATTCCAACTTCCATTGAAGTAGAAAATGGTTTACAATCAATCATAAGAAACTTTTTCAATACAATGGTTTCATATTGTGTTTTGAAAAATAACAATAGAATGAAATACATTCATACAAAGAACATGATGTGAGAGACCTAACTCATTCATTTCAAAGTATTGCTTCAATTTCTCTTTATTCTTTATTCAAAATATGAAAATCATCAACATATATACATGTAATGATAATATGTGAGTCTTATTGCTTAATGAATATATCATTATTAGAAGAACAATTAAAAAAACCTAATAGTTTAAAGAAGGAAACGATTTTCGCATACCAAGCTCTAAGAGTTTGTTTTAAACGATATAAGGATTTATCAACTTACAAACATAGTTTTATTTACTAGTTTCTTCTAATAATTTAGGTTGAAACATGTAAAATTCTTCTTTTAAATCACAATTCAAAAAATTATTTTCTTATCGATTTGGTGGATTTCCACCCAAATTGAGTGACAATCAAAATAAGGCCCTAACGAGTACTCGTTTTAGCTATAGGGGAAAATGTCTCAACATAATCAATACCAGGTTTTGATTGAAACCTATAGAGACAAGTATAGCTTTATGTCATTAAGCGTCATGCCGAATCAGGGTAAGCAATCATGTGTATAGATAGTATTAAAACTAGTGAGATCAAGAAGAACGTGTTCCAAAAATGTCCTATTTATATATAAAGTACAGGTGAAGGGTAGTAGTGAGACTACTTGTGGGGGAGAGGTAGATGAAAATGCGTTGAAACTATTAACAGAGAAAATATATAGGAGCATGACATTAGTGGATGGAGGATTTTAGAAGCGGTACTCTCCCGAGCCATTGGCGATAAATGTTTCTTCAAAATAATAATTTTCCATGCCGAGAGGAGTAAAATCAAGTGTTTGTAATGTTTCATCAGTGAGTTTGAAAATATCAACCTTTGTCATTAGACACGGTGGAAAATTTGGTTTGTGCATCATATGTGTGGGTAACGTTATTGGGGACCTTCAAGGTGGTGAAGAAGTAGGGGGTGGTGGGGATGGAGTGCTAGCAGGGACAAATAAAGTGGGAAAAATAATAGCCGAAGTGTGAGTAGATATAGTAGGAGAAGGAATGGTAGGAATAGTAGAGGTGGGTACACTAGATTGGCCGACATCATATTGATCTAGGTTAGCATATGAAATAGGTTGAGGTGGTGGGACATGCATAGAGGTGACAAGGTCAATACAAAAATATTTGAAGGGTTTTGGGTCAATGGTAACAGTATGTTCATAACCATTATAAAGGAATTTGACACATTGATGTATAGTGGAGGGTACAAATTGCATGGCATGGATCTAAGGCTTTCCTAAGAGGAGATTGAATTGAAAAGAAACATCGAGGACGTAGAATTCAGTAAGAACATTTTTAGGTCTGACTTGAATATAAAGGGAGATTGTGCCTAAGCATGTACGAGTGGAGGAATCATAACCACAGATGAGAGAATGTACGCGTAGAGGAATCATAACCACGATGAGAGTGGAGTTACGAGAGATGAGACTATCATTGATGCCTAATTATTATAAGAGGGAATGGGCACAGAGATTAATGGAAGACCCTTTTCAATGAGGACACACTTAATACAGGTAGTACTAATGACGGTGGTAATGAGAAAGGGTGCACAAGGGTTATTACGGGTGGTAGGTGATATGTCCTCATTTGTAAAGGAGATTGAATGAGGTAAACTACAAAGAGATTGAATGAGATGGGAAAAATATTTGGTAGAGTGATCATGTTCAACATGAATGACACAAAGAGTAGCCTCAAGGGTAGTCCAGAAGTCTGGTGCATTACGTAATAAATCGTAAAGGGATATCTTAGTGGGTGTATTTTTAAGCTGGTCGATAATGTCATAGCCTTTAGGAGCAGTTGGTGGAGTGGAGAATGCAATTTGGGGTGGTATGGAAATAGGTGGACCATCCGGTGGAGTGATATGAGTGTGAATATTAATTACGATGTTAATGGATGAGTTCAATGATGGGGTGAGAGAGTGAGGTGGATGCTGAGTGTAGACATGCATGAAGTTAGCTACGGTAGTAGTTATATTGGTGACCTTGGTAGGTGTATAGGTGGGGTACGAAGATTGGGCCATGACCTGATAAGGGGATGACATGGTAGGAGAAAAGGGGGTGAGGAAAAAACCCTAAAAGGTGGTGGAAAGAACGATTGGGTTCACCAAAATGATTAACAAAAATAAGGCCTAATGGGACCTAAATGGGGTATTTAGGGTATTAATGTTAATCTAAATAGGAGGACTAAAACGTTGTAAATAAACTAAAGCAATATGAAATGAATGTAAACAAACTATTCTAAGTGAAATCAAAACCCTAATATGTAAGAGGTAATAAGGAAATGACTTAGTTGATAACAGGAGACTATTGTAAGTTGTCACAGATTTGGAATTGGAACTCGGTAGTGCAGATGAACACTTAGAGGCCCTGTAGAGGGTAGATTTGGACTGTTTGAAGTGACACATGAGCCAGGAGTGTCTTGGGGCATCCTAGGGCACCCTAGTCTGGATTTTGGGCACTCAGAATAATATAAATTCTCAAAACCTCAATTTGGCATGGTCGTTAAGTGTTTCGAATACTCTCTATCTATCACACTAGATTCACCGGATGAACTGGATGACGCCTTACACATGAAGAAGAAGAATGGGTTGGACTGACCTCAGTTGCCAAACCAGTGGACTTATCCCTGAGCACTGCACTATATTATGGACCCTGATTTAGTTCTAGTGAGTGTGTGTATGTCGTGCCCTAGGTACTCTCGTGCAGTTGCACTTTGTAAAATAGTGAGATATGGTAGCTATAGAAGATGTAGATAGTATAATAGAATGAATAGAATCCCTCATCCTCTAAGAATGTGTGTGATGCATAATTTCCTAGCTTGAATGTATGGTGTTATGTGGATGCAAGATGGTGTAATGGATGCAACCCTAGATGGAGTGATAGTAGTGATAGGATGCAATGACCTAAGACCCTTATTATGGTCTTATAAGCTTTATATTTATAGGGATCTCAAGTTTAATTTTGTAATTAATCCTAACAATTTGGACCGAGGAAAAGATAAAGATGACCAACGGCTAGAAGTGACCAAAAGTAGTGAAAGAGGCTAAGCATAGATTGACGTGCTCGATTGTCTTTGGGGTTCCCCATTATAGGGTGGGGCGTCTAGAATTAGGGCTAGAATCTCGAGGAATTTAGAAAATGGGGTGATAAGTATCGGGAAATACACTAGAAAGATGAAGTAAAACATAAAACAAAGATTGAAAATGATAGGATTAATTGGTTCTTTGTATACTTGATAACCTTCTAAATAGTAGTATAATATCGGGCTAAATATTATCTAATGTGCAATATTTGTGTCTGCATAGCTTAACAAGAGTAAGTACAAAAAGATCTCAAATGTTGTGTGAATGTGATGGTGTGATGTGATATGCAAGATGTGAAGATGATATAAGTAGCATTTCCACGTAGTGGATGTGCGTGGGATGATTTTTATTTAGGAATTCTCCCTCAATAGTAAATTATGAACCATATAACAAAAGTGTGTCATCGAGTGATGATAATATAGCGTGTGAACCGAGAGATGTGAAAATGCTTGAAAATATTTATCTTGGAGCATAGAGTGTATAACAAAGGATATAAGATTAGATGATGTGAGGTTCAATTAAGAATTGGGCAATCAACACTAAAGTATAAACCGTGGAACTAGAGTGCGTCATCGGGTAATGATGGTACAGTGTGTGTACGAGAGATGTAATAGTTCCTAGAAATATAGACATGAAGCACGGGCGTGAAATGTAGTAAATAAGATATAAGTAGATACTAGAGATAATTGATAGTGATGGAAGGGGTAGAAATTTTGATGCCCCCATGCATGTGAGGGATAGAAGGCTATCCAATGATAGTGAAGATGAGGGTCCCCCACCTAATATTGGATGAGACAAAGGCATGTGACCATGGTCTAAGATTGGTGTAGGAGAGTAACTATGTACATATGAATGAGACTGATCTCGTAAAGGAGGTGTAGAACACCTATAGAAACAAGCTTCCTGAGTAGGGGACATAGGCCGATGAGGTGGACTAATGGATTGGTGAGAATGAAAATTTCATGATGTGGGCCATGTACAAATAGATTATTTGGGTGTAGAAATAGCCTTAGCCTTTAGAGGTGTAGGATACCTAGATGTTTTGAATTGTGCAAAAATAGAGGCAAGAGTGGTCGGAGGTAACAGTGTACATGATGAAATACCTTTGATGGCACAACAACTTGCTTGTTATGGATGAAATTGATACATAAGTGAAGCATAGAAGGTATAGCTTGGGTAGATCGGAGCCAAAGAAGACTTAGGACCATGTCAAAACCTTCAATTTTAGATGTAATGAGGAATTTTATAGGCATAGTAAGGGACCTAATTGTAATGGGAAGAATGACACGTCCATAAGAATTAAGTACTAGGAATCTGATTTTGGATGTTGGAAATTTGATAGCTAATAAGAGTGTCATAGAGAATGCATTGGAAAGGGACGATGGATGGATGAAAGTATTTTTGACTATATAAGTATGAATATAAGTATTAATATGCAATGAATCAAAGGAAAATGTAGCATGGTAATAATGATATGATAATTTGATAACTAGTGGTGGCATATCGGTAGTAGCAATAAGAAAATTAAGTGGTCCCAAGGAAGGAGGAGGAACAACATGATATGTATTGTTTGCAAAATAATTAGTAGTTGGCTTGTCATGCTTTGGTAGAGGGTCATTGCAGATTTTAAGCGTTTGATTATCATTGACCAATTTAGCAAGAGATGACTCAGGGAGATCGATCGATTATTATACATAATATCTTAAATGAGATGTAGTCATAGTGTGTATTTTTGTCGTAATTACAGCCACATGGGTGAAAAGGATCGAGATTGAGTAGTACAGAAGAGTAATGAGATGGTTTTCTATAAGCTACGTGAAGAGGAACTGAGGTTCATAAGGTAATCTAGTGAAATTACACCTCATGAATTGCAATGAATCTTGTGACATTTATATCTGAATAGCATAACAAAATAATATATTGATCTTCGTTATTTTGACATACACAATACATGGCTATTATATAGCCAAACAAATAGCTAAAACAACCTCCTATAATTTAGGAAGCGATTCTGAAACAATAAACTATATATGTGAAGTTGTTTTAACAACTTCACATATAAAGAGAGCAAGAGAACCATTGAGGAGCTCGATAAGATGGATGCTGCTCAGATGACCGCGTTAGGCATGTTTCAAGCTTGGAAAAAAGTCAAGATCAGTATTGATCAAGCGGTCAAGAAGTAGTCCTGGATACTTCTACTGCTCTTTTTGTTAATATTACTGTTTCTTGGCTGTCGTCTTGCTGTTTTTTTACCGTTGTTTTTTGTTAAGTCTTGTCGTAGTTGTTTAAGGCTACGTTGATTTTGTTGTAACTCTTGAACCGTGCTCTGCCTACTCGCTCCTCTCTCTTATTCCGGCTTATAGGCCTTATTTTGTATTCAAGGGTATAGTCCCTTTCAAAAAACTATTTGCCAATATTAAAAAAACAACTTCACATATAATACCAAGTAATTATGAGTTGTCTCTCAACAACTCATAATACAATGTTTACACTATATTAATATTCCTAACATTCACCCCCTTAGTGTGAACATGGGGCGAAGTGTAGTTGAAACTAGAATCATATGCCTACGCATATTTTTAGGTCTGCATATTGTTCCTCTCCTCTGGACACCAGCTACCCTCCTATACAACTGTTTCACTGATTGACACCTTCCACACCACATCACAACACTTCAAGAGAACATATAGTAAATATTGCATGTACCAAGCAAACATACACAAAATGTTGCTCTTTATTTTGCACACCAAATAAAATAAACACACAACTAGAAATAAATATGTCACCACCACAAAATGCGACCTCGTCGTTGGTGACTGACGAGAAGCAATGATCGCCCTCCATCCTCTGTTGCCTCCTGCCTCCAGTGTTTAGTTATTTTAGTAGAGATAATCTTCATCACTAGGGAAAGAAATTTCTTCATCAGTTGCATAATCTTCCCAGTCAATTTCTTCTTCAACAATATAAGCCTTTTGATCAAGCTTATCATCAAGGAGATCTTGTGCCCATTTCTTACAATTTAGTATGACATGTCCTACTTCTTTACAATAATAACATTTGATTTTTCCTTTTGTAGGAACGTGCTTTGAATTATACCTTCCCCTTTTTGATGACGTACTAGCTTTAGTGTGTACATATAAGACTTCTTCCTCTGGTTCTAAAGGTTCATTCTGATCAAGAAGAGTAGAAACTACTCCTTCTAAACCAATTTTAATCTTTCTCAAAGTAAAAACCATATGAGACATTTTTTTAGGCAAACTATTCAAAATAATTTCTTTGGCATCATCATCATTTACCTTCTCATTAATACCCGCAAGCTGATTGAGAAGAGAGCGGAACTTGCTGATGTGTTCTACCATTTTTGCACTTTCATCCATCTTTAATCCATAAAGTCTCTGCTTAAGAGTTGTCTTAGCACTATCTACTTCAGATCCGAATAGTTTATTTAATGTCTCCCAAATTTCCTTTGTCGACTTTGTGAAGTCTACATGGTGTAGGTAGGCTTTTGAAAAATTGAGACCAATAGTTCCCAAGGCCTTTTGATCCTTGATATTCCATTTTGCGAGATCTGTTGGATTTGTTGGTGTTGTCATATTTGGTTTAACCACATCCCACAAATCTTTCTCAATCAAGTTCAGCTGCATCTGGATTCTCCATGTATGAAAATCACATCCTTCGAACTTCTCAACAAGACTCAATTTCTCCATTTTCACAACTATTGTATTACAATTGACGGTAATAATACCAATAAATCACTATTTTAAAAAGTAATAAAGGGAAATTACTTTTTAAATACTCTAAACATTTTTTTAAACTTGCAACCCATAAACTCACGTATATAGTTTATTATATATCAACTCCAAACATTTTAATATATCAATGAATACTTTTATTCATGCCTATTTGTTGTGGTTGCGTGGCAGTGGTGATCGCTTTAGATAAACTCCGTGATCGCTTTAGATACCACAGATCATGATCATATCCACCTGTTATCCACGGGACTGCGGCTGCGGGGCACACTTTTTACATCCTCTAATCTGCGTGGACACGACACTCCATACTACACAGCCTGCATTCTCCAAGGACACGGCACTCCAAACTGCACAGCCTGCGTATTCTCTCAAACATGCACTGCCATCACATGGGGCAAGAGATCATCGACTGCCCCTTCAAAATTATTCTCTTATAGATCAACCTCATATAGATCAACCTCGCTCTGCTACCAAATGATAGATTTAGATCTGAATAGCATAACAAAATAATATATTGATCTTCATTATTTTGACATACACAATACATGGCTATTATATAGCCAAACAAATAGCTAAAACAACCTCCTATAATTTAGGAGTAGTTACAAACAATAAACTATATACGTGAAGTTGTTTTAACAACTTCACATATAATACCAAGTAATTATGAGTTGTCTCTCAACAACTCATAATACAATGTTTACACTATATTAATATTCCTAACATCATGGTGGGTGTAGAAACAACGTTGAAAGTGGTTTTATCTTTAGTAGACTTAGTGGATGGCTTGAATGCTTATTTTTCCTGGAACTTGTTAGAAGAATAAGTGGAGGAAGTATCATAATACTTAAATTTTCCCATAGATAATAATTTACTTTCACATAATTTGAGTGTATGGCATAATTGGGTGAAAGAAGGAGAAGTCGCAAAAAATGACACTCTCTTGGAGAGAAGGAAAAATACTTTGAATGAATATATCTTGTAATTCCGTGTTAGCTAAAAAATTGGCTATTTTGGCAAGATTATTCTTATATCACAAAACATATCCCGCAAGATGTTCATTGGATCATTATTTAATTTTGGCAAGTTGTGCATAGGATATATTTTTTCCGATATTCATATAAAAATGAGCAAGGAAATCATTAGAAAAGGATGTAAAATAGGTTACTTGAATGGACAAGAATATAATAGAGCCATCACATAGCATAATCATGTAAGTTTTGAGGAAACAATTTAGACAATAGTGTAAGATCATCAACATAGTCAAGACATGCAACATGAAAGGATCAAAGGTGCTCATGAGGGTCATCATGGCCATTAAAGGTGGGAAGCTTTGGTGTAATGAAGTTAGGAGGAAATGGATAAGAGGAAATTGTGGATGCAAAAGGGCTATGAATAAGTGTGAGGAATCTAGATATGGAGAGGAATGTGAAGTAACCTCGCTCTAATTGTGGATTTAGGATTGTAAATCTTGGTATAAAGAAGCTAGGTCATGAGTTCCTGAAGAGGAGACATGTCATTAATAAGGAGAGTAAAGTGATTTTTAGGAGTAGGCATAGAAAAGGGGATTTAGGTAGAAGGGTGGTGGAGGAATTAGGAGGATGTGTCAAAATAGGAAGAAAAGTATTATTGGAGACTAGAGGGTTGATCTCAGCTAAATTAATGGCTTCCTCATGAGAAATGAATAATAAGAGATCTAATTCTTGAGGATGTTCAACAATATGAACCTAGAGATCATGAAGATCTTCATCAGTAAAGGGTTCATAAGTCTCATTCATGGAAGAAAATCATAAGAATGCCTAGAGGCAAGGTAGGGTTCAAGAAAATGGGTTCACCAAATGATTTAATCAAATTGAATTAAACCTTATTTCAGAATAAATTACTCTAACTAATGATAAGTGTGGAAAGTACAATAATGTCAAATAAATAAGCATACAACAATCTAAAATCCTAATAAAATGAGATAGGTAAGGTGACTTAGCGATTTAGTATAATCTGGAAGTGATCTAAAGTGAGTAATCTGTTGGAATAGGTGGAAACAATTTCTTCAAAGCTCATCGAGGGTTATGGAACTCAAAACCATACAAGACAAAAGTTTCCATCGGAGGACAAGAGCACCTAGGAGTTAGTGACTAAAATGGGCACTTGTGTCCTTATATGCTCGAGTTCTATTCTTTTATGGGTTGGAGGTGCTACATTGTTGATATGCTTTTGTCACTCTAGTTTCGCTTTAATGTCATCGATTGTACACAAAAAGATGTCTACTGCACATGTCCATAAACCACATCAAATATAATAAAAAATATGTAGAATGTGGAGTCAGAATGAGCTCAATGGTCACTTGAAGAGTGATCTTACGAATTATCACTACACTACATTTCAGACTCCATGTAGCTATTGGTGCATGTGTGTGTAATGATTCCCTAGGTTTCCCTTGTGCAAGTTACACTATGATAGCGGGCTAGATTTAGATTACTCCAAGTATGAAAATGTGTGTGATGGAATAAAATGAACATCCCCTCCTATATTGTGTATGTATATTGATACAAACCTTTTCCCTTATATGGATGTAATAAATAAATGTTTTTAATGCTATGTGTGCCTTTCTACAAGCTTAAGTGATGATAGATAATACTTATGATGTTTGGACCCTTATTTAAGAGAAATAAGTAAATATATGATTCCCTTGTTTGAAATTTTTAATTGAAAACTGAAAGGAAGACCTAAAATTTTAAAAGGTGACCAAAATTAAAAGAGACTCAAAAGAGTAAGAAGAAGATAAAGACGGTCGGGAGTACCCAGGGATGGACATGAGCGACTAGGAACTTCTTTCCTAACTGGGCACTAGTTTCGATGTCATGAAAAGATAAATTAGTTAAGTTTTGATAGAGTTTTAAGGTGTGTAAGGCCATTAAAGGTGCAAGAGATACACAAAATACCCAAAAGGATTTGTCAACCACTAGTTTTTTTGCTTAGGAATTATGTATACATTAGTATGCTTTAAGACTAGAAATATACCCAAGTGCATAGATTTGGTGTCTACAAATACAAGGTAGTATTTTTGCATTGTATTTTTACACAAAATATTCTATACACATCAGTGCGTTGTGAGCCTATTAAAATCTCAAGTGGGGGTATTTTAAATTCTATTCAAGACCCATAAATTTGTTTATCCTACACTTGTTGGAAACTATGTTTCGAACTTAGCTCACCGACACACCACTCTAGGTGAAAGAATGGGTACGTGTAAAAATCTTCAAATAAATTATTTTAAATAATCCCAAATTTTCTAATTATATTCATTTGTCATTTTCCATGCAAATTCATATATTGGATGGCCAAAATTCATTAAGTTTCGGTCCTGGGGTAAAGAAAACATTTTTGGAAGTTAGTTATGGGTCCAAATCATGTTCCGGAGCAACACTTGTGTGCTTAGGAAAAAATTTTGTATCCTATTGCACCCTTGAATCACATTTGAGGTGAAATTTAACCTTAAAAGTACACCTCACTCTCATTGGTCCAATTTCACAACTCAAAAACATAAGATGGAGGCTTAAAAACTGCACTTTATGACTTGTTAAGTGCTTTAAGTGATGGTGGGTCCCATATCTTCCTCCAAGTGCACATTATATAACCTATTACACCTTGGGAACACTTTTGAGGTTTAATTACACCCCAAAAGTATGTCATTCTTTGATTGGTTCATAATGTACATGTACATGCATGCCAACCCAACTCAAAAACATGAAAATAGGCTTGTGTTTATGATGTGCATGCTTATTTTGTCCCCCATCCACCCTCCATGGCACACTTCAACATACATCATGTGCCTTGGGTGAAAATATAAGGTGCAATTGCACCAAAAAAGGGTACCCAACCATAATGGGACACTCAAACTCCACTTCTCCACTTCTTCCATCCTTTTATTTCACCATGTGCTTCCTCCACTCCATCTTCCACCATATAAGTGCATCCACTTTTGCTTCCAAAACTCATAATCACATAAAAAAACTTTAAAACTAAAAATAAAATATTTGGAAGCCATTAGAGCCCCTTTTGAAGCTAGATTTTTCCTCCCAACAACAAGAAACCTCATATGATCCCCTAGTTATCTCAATCATGTTTCCTTCATATATCATGGCACAATGCTCCGTTTGATACCAAATTTGAACTAGAAGTTCCTTGTATGGACACCTTCAAGATGATCTACTGATTACATACTATGAAAACCGAATTAAAAATATATGGATGACTATTATTTTTTATCAACTTGTGATGCAACCTAGAATTCATAAATAACCCAAGTGCACCGACACACTCGAAGCATGCAAAGGCACCAGGCACCTCCTTATATTTTCTTATACAGAACATTAGCATGATGATTCATATAGGTATTGAAATCATTACCAATACTAAACAACACACAAAGCATAAACCAAATCTAGATCTTAGAGTATATGTAAGATGAACTAAACAATGACTATAAAAATATTTACCATGCAAGAACTAGATTCAGTCATGTTTAACACCATTATCCAACTAATATGAACCATTGCATTAAATATTGTAAAACACATAAGCTTCTTACATTACATAAGTATCTCCATGAGTCATGCACATGACAAAACCAGGAGCATAACTCTACAACTTGACACACAAAAAACCATGCAAATCAATACATATATAGGGGTGGGGACTTTCCTTCACCACCCATGCACTTCTCAAAATAGGTCACATGCTAATAATAGCCATGTGCCTTTACAAAAGGATGCACAACATGTAAGTGCTCTTCATAATAGACTTCCTACATTTAATTATGAGTAGATTCATATTATTATCCTAAACTATATATAGTGCTCAACTCTTGCTTGTTCCCAAAATACCATTATGTGGACCGCAAGTCTTTATGTCTTTATGTGCTCAACACGCTATCTCCAAAATAGCCCTTGTCCAAAAAATGGCTAATTCCTTATTCAAGGTGTCTTGGCATGCGCTTATTCTCGCTTTTCCGCCATGCCCTCAAATATGCCTTGCTCCAGCGTGTGCATCCTTTATGTGCCTTCACCTTAGAGAAATATTCTATCTTCTCAAAGAACTTTTCCTTGCACTTTGAAAATTCAAGATTTACATGTTAGATTTCTCCCAAATCTCACGAAGGAACCATTTGAAACTTGGAGCAATATTTTCTATCATGAAATTAATTTTTTTGAACCATAATTCATGATTTCAAGTTCAATAAATCAAAATATATTATAAAAAATGTCCTGCAACTTTATACCCCCTTTAAAACCCTACACCCTTTAGAAATTGATCTGGATCATTCTTTCAAACCCTCAAAGAGAACCCCTTAAAATTCGAGCATCCATTTCTATCCCCAAGAGATTAAAATTATCCTAAGATCAGATAAAATAGATGAGAATTTCTCATGGAATGATCAGATGAATTTTTCCATATCTCCCATTTCTTCAATTTACCAAGCTTTTCCCATAACTAAAATCCATTTTTGATTTTCTTGCGAATTTCAATAAGGGGAGCTAATAAATTTGAATGAATTCTTTGTCTTGGGATTATATTTCTAAAGAATTAAGACATGTTCAATTTGGATTTTATTTACTTAATTTTTTTCTGAATTACAAAATCAGTGGCAATTTGTAGCACCAAATTACACTCAAATTATAAGGTTTTCAGAAAAAGTTGTAGAATCCAATTTCCTTTGTATTAGATCATCCCTATCACTTTACATGGAAAAAAATTTAAAATCACAAGATGTAGTTCCATTACTTTAGTTACGAGTATGTTTCTATCTTGGTATTTGAATACCACGATACTAGAGACAACAATGTGGAACACTTGGACTTCGATGATCGAGGGGGAGAATGGAAGAACTAGTCCACAAAGTGTCTCTTGCTAAGATGATATTTCAAAGTGGGTCATATTGATATATTGGTTTCCCCCTTGCTCTTCAAGACTCTCATTTTGTTCTATCATGTGCTAAGAACTAACAACCAAAAATCCATTCTATTACTCAAGATGATGGTTCAATCATAGTTGTGCTAACACCGAAAGGGATTTCAATATTCCTATATATACCTAGGCCCAAGAACATGGCAATTCCAATAAAATAAGATTACTTGTCCGAATGGGAGAGAAAAGAGTCATGCTTGTAGGGAATGGCCATTAGAAGCTAGATGAAAACACCATGCAAGCTCTTATTATTTCCAAAGACTCTTCCAAGGGTAAAATTCAAGGAAGAGATATTCAAATATATTTTAATTCTCAATAGGATCATGTGAGAATGACCGATGAGGGAATTCCATACTTAGATGTCATAGTTCATCGTAATAGCCACAAAGGCATCTCGTATCTAATTGGAGTCGAGCATTAGTGATAACTTTCATTTCCATCTCGTCGATCTCGAAACCACAAAGAAGTTCACAATGACCTCATATTCAATCAATGCTATCATAGAATTATAGAGGTTGCTCGAATCACTTTGAAAAAGAATATTCCAAAGAATGCACCAACATCATAACTCTACAACTTGACACACATAAAACCGTGTGAATCAATACATATATATAGGGGTGGGGACTTTCCATTCACCTCCTATGCACTTTTCAAAATAGGTCACATGCTAATAATAGTCATGCACCTTTACAAAAGGATACACAACATGTAAGTGATCTTTAGAATAGAATTCTTATGGTTAACTCTAATTAGAAATCCTATTATTAGCGTAAACTATGGATAGCGCTCATCTATTGCTTGTTCCCAAAATACCATTGCGTGGACCACAAGTCTTCATGTCTTTGTGTTCTCAACACGCTATCTCCAAGAATAGCCCTTGTCCATGAAATAGATAAGTCCCGATTCAAGGTGTCCCGGTGCACACTTATTCTTCTATTCTTCTACACCAAATGCACCTTGCTCTAGCATGTGTATCCTTTATGTTATTTCAGCTTAGAGAAATATGCCATCTGCTCAACATTACCCCACACTAAAGTACAGTTCCACCCGAAATGGGTAATTACTTCTTATGTCTCCAACAATAAAGAATAAGGAATGAAATAATGAATGAAGAACTATACAAAAGAATGAATTTTACTCTACAATACCCTCTTCCTCATGTAAGACTAACTCTAGATATTCATTTTTGAGTTCATCCTCCAAGGTCTGCTAGTCACTTAGTGCACTCCTATATTTTCCAGAATGTCTATCACTATGGCATCCATTTCATCCTAAGTGATATTTTCCTTTTCATTCTGCAACACTTGGACAACATGTTCCATACTTGAGACCATTCCCTCCATGGAGTCCATTTTCTACGCTATAAGTTTCCCAAGTTCATTGATCCTATCTTTGTGTGGATCTTGGGCTGTTGTAAGGGCCTCACACTTTTGTTTTACCAGGGCTAACCTCTTTGTGTGCCCAAGTGTTTCATCCTTCATTGCCTTCAACACTTCATTATCCTCTACTATAGTTTTGATTCTTATTATGGCGTCGATGCTACACACATGTTCAAATCTTGATCCGCTTTCTTTAACTCATATTTCAATGTTTGGAACAAGGCCTCAAAACTTGAAATTTTCCTAACAATGGTAGCCCTTTCTCTTGATGTTTCTTTTGCAGGATCTTTTGGTGTGGCCATAACAATGAGCTCTTTATTCAAAACCAGATCCACCAGAGTGCGTAAATAATGCATTACAGAGGGAAACTTCTAAGGAACTTTAGACTCCAAATAAGGCCTTACCTTAAGGATATGATCACCAAGTTCCTCAACCATGCTAATAAAGGCCTCATTGTTTTCCTCTATTTGTTACTTCTCTACTTTTAAGAACTTTATCTCTATAGTCTTATCATTTTTATCTTCAAGTAGCACTCAAATGGTGGTTGCCTTATCAATTTTCCTCCACACCACTTCAATAGATACCTTGACCAAGGCATTTCTTACTTTCTCATCAGACATTAAAGGAGGTTTGATATTCATGTGCCTAATCTATGGTTACTTCATTACCCAGCCCGAAACACATGACTTCTCATGAACATCAAAATATGGTTCATCCATGTGTGTCTGCATGGACTAGGACAATTGATTTCTAGTCTACGCATTGTCCTTTTCTAGGTCCATTAACTCCCATCCATATAAATCCTTTGGCCCTACTATGCTCTGGAACCTGGTGTGAATGATCTTGTTGGAGTCCTCTATGTACCCCATAGCCGAAGTCACATAGTCCTCACCTACCTTTCCTTTCTTTTTATTCTTTCCCTTATGAACCCGTGCACTAGAATCAGAGTGGGTTCTTCACCTTATTGTGTGGAGTGAGGTGCATTAGATGTCTCACACATCTCCTCTTATGTCTCCTTGACCCACTCTTCATCATCTTTCATTTCCTCATCACGAGGCTCCTCTGTATTTTTGGCTGCACCGGGGTTCTTGACGTGCTTTCACTAGACTCATCCTCTTCATCCTCCTTGAGCTTTAAATTTATCCTCTTCTTCTCGGTACTTATTTCTAACGGGAGATCTAAGGTGATTTGCGTAGAGGTTTTAATGGCCTTGTACTTTGATTCCTTTTCATTTTGAACACCCTTTTAAATTGGTGTTCCTCATTTATTGAGTCTGCATCTAAGTCTGGCACGTCTGTTTCCAAGTCTTCCTCCTCCTCTTGTTATTGGGGAGGAGTAATCCTGCACTCACTTTCCTTATTCTCTAAGGGATGCCTCCATCTCCTACACACTAAATCACCATTGTCCTCATGTTCATCATCATCTTCTTCTTCTAATGGTGAAATGGGATTTTCAGCCACCAAGCTCCCAATTGTATGTTTCCCCTTTAGCGATCATGGTAGCATAAATTCATTTTCAACATACTTACCATTTTCTAGCCTAGGCTTAAGTTGGATATAAATCAGTGTGACCCCACTATCTCTAATGGCCAAATTGATAGGCCTCATGGTTATATCATTTGATATGAACCTCTCAATATAAGAAGACCTACTTAGGTATGTGTAAGTCTTTCTCAAGGTATGGTAGTCATAGTCTACCTTATCTGTATTGTAGATTAACCTTCGTGCATTGAAAAACCTATGAACTGTTGCCTAGAAGAATCACATTGTAAAGGCATAAGGGAGTTTACACCAGGGAATCCATGTCCCATCCTTCATTATAAAGCATGTAATGCAAAAAAATTGGTACACAACAAATTGTATTGACTTCCCAACTATTGATGACAGCTCCTTAGGAATTCTCCATTCCTCTTCGAAGGCCATGCGAATTCTATCATACCACATCTCTGCCCTTTGCTTGAATGGGCCACTCATAGATCCCTCACATAAATACTTCTCAAACCTCTATGCTAGAGACTTATTCTCTATAGGATACTCCCAAATCTTGTTCTTTGGCCCATCGGGCACTCCAATTTCAACAAAAACAAGAGATAGAAAAATGGCACCAAATCTTATCTTCTCACCTTTACGTGCTTCTTCAATAATGGTATTTGTTATGTATCTTGCCAAGTTGTAAATTTCTCCCTGTGACATCTTCTTGGAAATGTGTAGCCACATGGTGTTCACTTGTGACCACCTCTCCTGATCATTCAACTTTGTGAGTAAGTGTGTGGCCACCTGCACAACAGGTACTTCCTTAGCTTGTAAATATCCATTCCGCATGGACCCTTTGAGTAACCTAGCTCCTTACGGGTGGCAAAATAGCTATTTTTTTAGATAATTCACTGGTAATCTCTATCCATGTTCCCTTCAAACCTGTTAGGCTCACAATTAAGGGTACGGTTATCATCATCCCCAGGACCAACAAAATAAAATAAGTCCTCATGGACTCTATCTATAAGCCATTGATATAGTTTCTCATGTTTTCCAAAGTAAGGGAGTTCATATAGCTGCAAGACCCCTACCTTCTTCAACAACTTCTCTCCAACATCATCATAGACATGCATGTCATCAACTGTGTGCTTGTTTGTCTTTTTGCTTCACAGTGCATCAAACTCTTCCTTATTTTTTAGTTGTCGATGATTGTAGTTGTTTACCTTGCTCTTGTGGACTTGAGAATCCCTATCACCTCCTATGATTACATCGTATGGGTACAACATTTCTAAAAACTTACTTTCGGGGCATCCTCAATCACCACCTTGGTTTCTACCTTCTTATTCCCCTTTGTTCCTATTCCAAGTAATCTCCTCGGTGCCATGGTAAGATAAGGTTGTGCCTTTTACTACTGAGAGAACTCCCATGCCCTAGCTAAAAATCAGTGCCTTAGCTTCTTGTCAAACCCTAGCACTCTATTTCTCCTCTCTGCATGCCTCTACTTTGCTCAAACCCTTCTTTAATGGGGACGCAAGCCAATTTTGTGCACAAATCTACTCTCCTCACCTAGTTTCACAGCTCTCTGCACCTCAACGCATCTTACTGCTCTGCCGTAGAATCTAGCTTCCGCTTTAAATACTTGTGATCACAAAGGTAAACATGAACCGACATCAAGTCCTTATATATATTTTGAAAAATTTATCACATTTATTACTCCTCCACCTACCACTGATCCTCTCATTAATTGACCATTTACCAAATTTCCATGCGATACACCTGCGCACCACATCTATAACCTTTTAGCGTGCCTTTCTACCTTTTAGCTACATACCTCTTTTCACTTACTTCCATGCACCAAAGTACCTTGTCACTGTGCCTTCCCCTAAGTAGTTTCTATGGCTACAGCTTACCTCGCGTTACACTATGCATTCAATTTTTCAACTATGGTCTTCTTTAGGAGTAATTTTCTTTCTAGTAGCACTTTTCCATACTATTTACACTTTCAAATAAGAGAAACCATCTGCACAATTATTTCCTTATGCATACCCATCTTTAAATGACAACCACCCCACACTAAGAGTATGTGCGAGTTGTTTGGGCGTAAAAACACTTCGGATTGTAATCAGCTTATGGCACACAAGCACACTTATTACATAGAACACTCGAACTAAATTGACAAAGCATAGTGACAAAGACCAAAACACATTAAGGAAAATACGAAAGGAAATATAATATAAATGGAAATATTACCTTATTAAAAACACCAAGAAGGCTTATTTATAGTAGGGCTTTAGCCTACTCCCATTAAAATAACTAGGAAACCGTGTTCCATCAAGTGCCTCTAGATGGAAAGCACCTGAGTTAATTATTTGAGTAATAACATACGGTCCCAACCAATACACCTTAAGCTTTCCTAGGTGGCACAAAAACTTTGAATCATAAAGAAGTACCATCTACCCAACCTCAAGCTTCTTGTCCCTGATGTGCCTATCACGCTATGCCTTAGTCTTGGATTTTCTTTCTTCTAACTCTAACATGTTATGGCACACCTCTTATCCAAATGTGTCAAATTCTCAATTCATTTTCCAATACTTTCTCATCACTAGACCTCTACATACACAATACACAAATAAGGTAACATGAATTCCATGGGAAGAACTACTTCTGCACCAAACACAAACTAAAATGGTGTTGCCTTATTCAACTATTTGTAGGTTGTTCTATAATCCCAAAGCACAACAAAAACTTTATCATCCCAATATTTCCTTCAAACATCACAATTTTTTTTCAGATTTTGGCTCAATATATTGTTGAAAGCCTCAGCAGTCCCATTTTCCTAAGGGTGATAAAGTGTTGTCTTATGGTGTGTAACCATAAATTCATCCAATAATATTATTAAGGAAATGAGTGCCTTTATCACTTATTGAACTTAAAGGACATCCATACCTCGTAAGAATATTTTCCCACAAGAACATTGCTATTGTTTCCGTTGTACAATCCTTTGTAGGTTCCACTTCCGCCCACCTTGTAAGATAATCTATACAAGTGATGATGTAGCGTGATACTGATTATGCACACGCCTAGGGAAATAGGTCCCATAAATTTGATTTCCTATTTCTCAAAAGGTTCTCGAGCTAGCAATAGGCCTCAAGGCATTTCATCTCTTTGCTCGGTTTTCCAAGGCACTTTGATAGTGATCACATGCCTTACAATAATCATTACAATCCTTGTACAAGGTCTCCCACCATAAACCAACTAGTAGAATCTTTCCCGCAAATGGTGTCACCTACATAGTGTCAACCGAAATAGCACCATGATCCTCCTCCATGATTTTCATGTGCTCATGCACCATGCACACACCGATGCAATACTTCATCTCAACCTAGTTTTTATAAGTCACCACTGATCAACATGAAAGGTGCAACACAAATTACAAGTTGTTTCTTTTCTAAGGTCTTCATTTCATCGGGTGCCATACTTGTAAGTAAAAAGATAGCAATATCCTCTAACTCTTAGGGTGCGTGGTTTAACCTATATAATTATACATCCAACATTGTATCTTCAATACTTTGCACATACTCTCCTGATTGAATCCTTGATAAGTGATCTAGGCCAGAATTGCTTTTACATGGCTTTACCTCAACTGTAAAGTCAAACTCTTGGAATAATAAAACCCATGGACATATGTATCTCTCGTAAAAACAAGGCTTATTTACTAAGTATTTCAATGTCATGTGATCTGTATAGAATAAAAAAAGGTGTTGCTAGCAAGTATTGTCTAAACTTATGCAATGCGTAGATCATTGACAAAGCCTCGTGCTCCGTAGTTGTATAATTTTGTTTTGCATGAGTCAACTTTTTACTAGCAAAGTAGATAGGATGATCTACAATACCTTCCCTAAGATGAGCTAGAACTGTTCCAATGGCCATGTAAAAGGCATCCACATGTACATGAAAGGGTGGATTCCATGAAGGAAAATGTAGAATAGGCACCATAGTAATCCTCTCCTTTAGTGCTTTAAATGCACACTTTAAGCTTCTCCCCAATAGAAATTCCTTTACCCTTGATAAGTCCTCCAGGGCATGGAGATCTTAGCATATCCTTTGATAAACTTCCTATAATACCCTGTGTGGCCCAAGAATCCACACACCTCACTCCAACTAGTAGGCTTCACTAATCTTAAGATGACTACAACCTTAGCTAGATCTACCAACAAACCCTCCTTACAGATGATATGCCCTAGCATAGTTCCAAAAGGTGTAGCAAATACGTACTTCCTAATATTTAAAGAGATGTTTAACTATCTTCACCTCTCAAACATTAACCGTAAATTGTGACAATGATCCTTGATAATCCCATACATGGTCCAATCATCTAAGTAAACCTGTAATAGTTTGTGAATAAAATCTTGGAATGTTTGAACAACAATGCATGAAAATACTGTAGTCACATTCTTCAATCCAAAGGGCATCACTATGTATGCAAAAATTCCCCATTCGGTGGTGAAAGTTGTCTTATCTTAATCCTCTTTATCAATTCTTACTTGATGATGCCCATAGAATCCATCGTAAAGAGTAAATTTCACACCTCGCAACACATTCCAATATTTCCTCAATGAATTATGTAGGAAAAGGATCAATCACACATACAAAATTCAGCTCCCTATAGTCCACACAAATCTTGATTCTTCCATATTTCCTTATGCTGATTACCATAAGGTTAACCCACTTTGATTCCTCTATGGGCTCAATAATTCCAGTTCCATGATCTTCTCAAATTTTTTCTTTAAATTTTATGTGCATTTTAGGGTTCATCTTATAAGGTATCTTCTTAAGCAGTGCACACCTTCCTCGTAACTTAATTTTCATCTCACCCAAATATTCATTCATGCCTTTCAACTCATGGTAGCCCCTAGAAACAATTCCCGGAAGTCGCAGAAGAACTCAATTATTTTAGCCACTTCAGATTTAGACCAATAATCTCGAATTATGGCTTCCTTAGGTTCAACATCCATGCCAATGTTCACTTTATTCATCTTCATAGGTTCATGGTAGGTGTACACCTTTGCATGTGCACTTTCTAAGACCTTGTGTGTACCATTAGAATGATCTATGTCAAACTTTTCCATTTCTTCATCATCCACCATATAGACCATCTTTCCTTTCTCCTTCTCTAGGAAATGATGCTCAAGTAATTATGCATCTATCTCATCTACTTTGTCAAAACACACTTCTAGGTCTGACTCACCAAATAACTCCTAAATGAGTTCTTTAGCCTTTGCACTATCTCCCATAGTCAATCACTTCATAACTGTAATGCCTCTTTCACCGGAGGTTTAGTGGAGAAGTAGTCAAAATTCTAGATCATTCCTGTAGTCAATTCTTTCTAATTTCCAATCTCTCTATGTAACTCCACATAAACATACCAAGCACACGTGTAGCCTCACAAGGTGAAATAAAGTTTGTGCACCCACAACGAAGGTGGTAAATATTCTGCCCTCTATCCATAGTCTCTCACACTGTTCATCATGGTGCTAAATAGGTTTATTACCATGATATTCACATATTTAAGTAGGTGCATTACTCCCGAGAAATCGGGTTAATAGAGAAATTCTTACTTATCTTCATTTTATAAGATTATCCCTATGAACCATCCACTAGTGCGATGTTTTCCTGCACATGGTATAAACTAACATATTCCTTCTATCTACCTTCTCCTTCCACTTTGTACTTCCATGTCTTACAGAATACCTCGGGGTTTCCTCACCTATGTAATGGGGTATAGAGTTGTTGCCTAACCGCCTAACACACCGCAGATCGCTTACATGTGCATTTGCGCTTCTTACCTCTCACCCAACTATCTCATAAGTTCCATGTGTCTAATTGTCTTAGGAAATACTTGTAGTATCATTGATGTACTATGCATCATCCCACTAGAGAAATACTTAGATGTCCTATATGCTTCCAGGTCTTGAATGGTGCACGCATAAATTTTTTTCAAGTCTACTTCACTTAAGGGCTCAACATAAGGTGCATATTTCCCATCTCTCAAAGGGATAATAACTCATTCATCCTTCTTCTCAAAACATATATATCCCTTATCAAACCATAGATCAACATTATTTGCATAACACCAAGGGTGCCCAATTAGGGATGGGAGGCTTTCTGATTTTGTAAGCACTAAGACCTCAAATCCCCTAGTGAACGTGGCCCCTGTATAGTAATGGATGCATCCTTCAATGCTCTAATTGGCATGGTCTTAGTATGATTTTCCATATACAACACATTAGAAGATAGCTACAATGGAGGTCTATCCATTTGAACCCATTCATCTAAAGTAAGCACATTCACTTCCGCACTTGTGTCAATCAAGATATCTCTTAAAATCCATCCATCCACAACAACATTCAGAGTGATCTCCTTGTCATAATCCAAGCTATGGGGAGGGAGATTAGCATGCAAAATTTTTCTTCCATTCTCAATACAAGTCTGAGTGTTTCCTTTTAACCAACTCCCTAGTAATGGAATAATGTTCTCCTGACGCAACATCTTGCATACTTCCTTTAGATCATCAACATCTAACTGGAAAGTCTCAACTTCCTTCTTCTGCTCCAACTTCTACGAGTGTTCCTTTAAACATTTTATTTCACCCTACATATTTCTGAGTACCTCCATGGTAACCTGATAAACCTCCTTTTGATGTGTGCGGTCTAGATATTTTTCATGTAAAACTCCTCCTTAGTAATGGTGGGATTTTGTTGCATTGTTTCTCCGGTGTGCACACCTCAACACGTGTACTAACCTTCACAGTACTACCTCGGGATCCAAAGCTAACGTCGGCATCCATTGGTTTTCCATGTATCCTAACCATCCCTGCACCCTTGTTCTCCTATTTTTGCTTCTTTCTCACATGTTCATATAATTTTGGGTACTCTTTATAGTTATGGTTCTTTCCGTAAAAATAACAAGTAATTTTCTAAGGAAATTCATGCATGTAATGGTCAAGGGATCCACATGTATATCAATTTCCACAAGGAAACTCACTTTGTCCACCGTTGTGGCATCAACTTTTGAGTCCACCACAATATCCTCGACCTCTACCACAGCCTCCCTCAAAGCACCCTTCATTTTGATCATAGCACCCTTGAGTATGATCATGATCATGTTGCTAACTTTTATCCTTGGAGCTATTCAAAACTATCGTCTTTCGTATACCAATATCAATGGCATCATGGATCTAATCAATCAACCTGTAATCTTCATTATTGTGAGTTGGGACCAGAAAATCTCACGAGTAGCAAGACACATTATTCCTTATCGCGCATTGCAACAATGGAAAATGACTTGCATCATGGTCTAAATGACATATCTCACAATCCAACAACAAGGAGTGCACTAATCTATGAGGACAACTATCCTTAGTATGCCCCTCCACTTCACAATCTATGCACCAAATTCCACTGTGTGTCTCATGTGTTGTATTACACGATAGTTTTTCTAACTATTTTTCCATTGTGGGAATTTGAGCTTCAATAATGGGATCACTCGATGTCTATGCTCTTGACTTCCTTAGAGCACAAAGTTTCTTCAAGTTCCTTGTGTAGGTCTCGTATAAGTCTTATGTGAGAGCACCCTCCTAAAAGGTGTGATCGGGCCTCCGATGAACCAATGTACATGCTTTGACATACATGGATATCATAAGATAGTTTAGATAAGAGTGTTTTGAAATGGGTATCATATTCTTGGAAACTCTTAGTAGTGAACTTTTTATATCCTTGAGTGAGCTTATACTTTTCTACTCAAACTCGGGATATGAAAATATTTAATGAAAGCATTTTGTAACACCATATAATCTACACAATTCTAATTAGGGTCAAACTTCTTATACCAAATGTACCTGCATCCTTATAACGTAGTTGCAAAATGACTTGTCTTGTGTTCGAAGTTGTAATTTCTTTCACATGCCACAATATCTCACACATATGCACATTCTTAGAAGAATCTTCTATTCCCTATGCTCATGAATATGAAGTGACAACTCCATGTAAACATTATGAGGTTGGTAAGGACCATGACCACTAGATCCGAACCTTCTCAGTTACCTCTACCTCTAAATCCCGAGCCACCTGTTACTCCCGATCCTCCACCTGCAACATGAATTGAACGAGAGTATGTAATATCATGTGTCCTAATATTGGCTTTAAACTAAACTCCTATAGTCTGCGGGTTATTCTACTCCCCGATGTGAGTCCAAAGTTCTACGTGCATGTGTTTTGTGTTATTGATGCACCTGAAAAGGTACCTCCAACTAGACCTCTAAATAACAAGGAAGACGTATTCTTGGCCATAAATATACTTTCTATTTGATTCACTCCTAAAATTACTTGATAAGTCAACTCTACCTCTTGCTACTATACTCCCAAACTAGCTTGCTGACTACTGGTTGTATTAGAAACTAGAAAACCAAGCGCAAGGGCTAGGTTTTAGGTAGATTCAGATGCATGCCTCGTGACCCATGTTTTCTCTATTGGCATGCTCTCATAAGAGGCTGATGAGGGTTCCCTATCATGATTTCCCAAATGGGGGAGTTCCAAATGCTCTAGCTCCACGTCCTCTGCATGAGCTCCAAATCCTTCATGAGCCATCTCTCTCCTCAACGCCATCTATTCTACAATCTCTCACTTTGCTTCTCTAAATCCATCTCGTGCACCTCATTGAACTTAATCCACCTTTCTTCTCTTTTCCTCTCTAAAAATAGGTCCACCATACTTTACCACACCTTTTCCTTCCCCCATGTATGGTGGGGTTTAGCTGGCCATTAGTTTATCTTCCAAATTTAGGGTTACCATCAAGATCTTGATCACCAACGGAATTCCGTGTAGATATGCTCCCCTGGGATAATGTAAAAATTGGAACTTGGATACCTCCGGAAAAGAGTAAGTGGAAATTTATTACTCCAAAATATAGCTATTCAAAACACCACATAACCAAGCATCCACAACGCGTGTCCAAATCAGATCAACATCATAGAGGGCCTGAAATTATTCTTACGTCTAGAAAAGTGTGTGAAAACTCAAATTCCTTTTAGATGTGTAAGAAATCAACCACTCATATATTTTTATGGGAAAGATAACAAAGAATCTTTCATATAAGCCATCATACAAATTTTGTTCAACCCATGCACATGCATCAAACTCGAGATCCCGTGTTGAATCTTCAAGCGTACTCTTCTTCTATATTTATTATCCACTCCTCAACACTTGTTAAGGTCAACCGGTATGTCTTCATCATGCAACATCCTAAAAACAAAAAAAAGAGGTCTTGGCAATGGAACCAATGATGTATCCTAGAATTCACTGTAAATAACCCAGGCACGTAGGCACATCACTCAACCTAAGCTAAGAACTCACCCAAAGCATGCAAAGGCACAAGGTCCCTCTTTAGAGTTACTTGTAGATAACATTAGCATGATGGTGCATATATGTATTTAGATTCATTACCAATAGTAAACAACACATTGCATAAACCAGATCTAGATCTTAGAGTATATGTAAGATGAACTAAATAATGACTATAACAAGATTTACCATGTAAGAACCAGATTCAGTCATGTTCAACACCATTATCCATCCAATATGAACCATTTTATTAAATACTGTAAAACACATAAGCTTCTTACATTACGTAAGTATCTCCATGAGTCATGTGCGTGACAAAACTAGCAGCATAACTCTATAACTTGACACACAAAACCCCGTGTAAATCAATACATACATACATACATATACATACATACATACATACATACATACATATATATATATATATATATATATATATATAGGGGTGGGGACTTTCCTTCACCACCCATGCACTTCTCAAAATAGGTCACATGCTAATAATATCCATGCACCTTTACAAAAGGATGCACAACATGCAAGTGCTCTTAAGAATAGACTTCCTATAGTTAATTCTTAGTATAAATCCTATGATTATCCTAAACTATGTATAACGCTCAACTCTTGCTTGTTCCCAAAATACCATTGCATGGATCTCAAGTCTTCATGTCTTTGTGTGCTCAACGACACTGTCTCCAAGAATAGCCCTTGTCCAAAAAATGGCTAAGTACTTATTCAAGGTATCTTGCGCGAGCTTATTCTACTATTCTTGCACGCCCTCAAATACATGTTTCTCTAGTGTGCACATCCTTTATGTTCCTTCACCTTAGAGAAATATGTTATCTAATCAATAACTTTGCCTTGCACTCAAAATTCAATATTTCCAAGTTATATTTCTCCCAAATGTCATGAAGGAACCATTTGAAACTTGGAGCAATATTTTCTATCATAAAATGATTTTTTTGAACCATAATTCACGATATAAAGTTAAATAAATCGAAATATATTATAAAAATATCCTACAACTTTAAACCCCCTTCAAAACCCTACATCCTTGAGAAATTGATCTTGATCATTCTCTCAAACCCTCAAAGAGAACCCCTTAAAATTTGGAGCATCCATTTCTCTTCCCAAGAGACTAAAATGAGCCTAAGATCAAATAAAATAGATGAGAATTTCTCACGGAATGATCATATGGATTTTTTCCTGTCTCCCAATTCTTCAATTTATTAAGCTTTTCCCATAACTAAAATCCATTTTTTCTTGTGAATTTCAACAAGGGAATCTCACCAAATTTGGAGCACTTGTTTGTGTTGGGATCGTGACTTCTTAATAATTAAGACACATTCAATTTGGATTTGATTTGCTCAATTTTTTCTGAATTACAAAATCAACAACCCGTAGCACCAAATTACACTCAAATTTATGGGTTTTCATAAATAGTTGTAGAATCCAATTTCCTCTCAGTATTAGATCATCCCTATAACTTTATATGGAAAAAATTAAAATCACAAGATGTAGCTCCATTACTTTGGTTACGAGTCCATTTCGTCCTAGTATTTGAATACCACGATATTGGAGACAACAATGTGGAACAGTTGGACTTCGATGATCGAGGGAGAGAATGGAAGAATGAGTCCACACTTCCCTTACTTGACATGGTATTTTAAAGTGGTTTGTATTGATCCATTAGTTTCCCCCTTACTCTTCAAGACTCTCGGTTCGTTTCTATGTCAAGAACTACCAACCAAAAATGTAGTCCTTTACTTTGGATGATGGTTCAATCATAGTTGTGCTAACAGGAAGGGATTTAAAAATTCCTATATATACCTAGGCCCAAGAACACGATAATTCAAATAAAATAAGATGACTTGTCTAAATGGGAGAAAAAAGAGTCATGCTTGTAGGGAATGGCCATTAGAAGCTAGATGAAAACACCACACAAGCTCTTGTTGTTTCCAAAGACTCTTCTAAGGGTAAAATTCAAGGAAGAGATATTCAAATATATTTTAATTCTCAACATGATCATGTGAGAATGATCAATAAGGGAATTTAATCTTTAGACTTCATAGTTCATTGTAATATCCACAAACACATCTCGTATATCGATTGGAGTCATAGCATCAATGATAACTTGCATTCACATCTCATCAATCTCAAAACCACAAAGAAGTTCATGATGACCTCATATTCAGTCTATGATATCACAAAATTACAGAGGTGGTGAGACTCACTTTGGAAAAGAATATTCCAAATAATGCACCAAAGATATCAAACATACCCGCAATTCTCTTGGAGAGAGTATAATAGGCATTTTGCGGGAAAATGATTATTTTTTTATGTACTTTGTTCTAAGAATGGAAGGATATTTCAACCAAAGGTTCTTGGCAGAAGATTTTATTCTAATATGTAAGTATGGGAGTTACTTTGCACAATTTATGACTTTTTTATACATCCCAATTAGAGGATTTGAAAAATCATCGTTGAATCTCCCACGGTATACAAGTAACATGATATTGTTAATAGAGATTTGTATACAATTTTCATAGGTTCACACTCGGTCGTCGAAAGAAGGAGGAAATGAGTAACATTCCCAATTTATTTGGGAATCTATACTTGCAAGAATATGAACAATGCAGAAATAATGAATCTTCACTAAGATATATCAAATTTTCTCTTACTCCACCGAATATCTTTCGACGAAGCAATATATGGAAGGATAACACAATAATTTCACCATGTGTCATCATCTAAAATTAGAATACTACTCGGAGGATTGTCTTTGATGAAGCAGAGGCCGACAAATGGAGTTTTCAAGGATGACTATGCGAGAAGATGATATACTTCCGGATGGATTCGAAATGGTTAATATCCAAGATGATGGAAGTGATATTTTTGATCTTGAGTACTGGAAAGAATGTGTTTTGAACCAATTTTCCTTGTAGGTTAGTTTTGTTGGTACCCAAATTTGTTCTCCTTTTCAGTCTGAGCAACATCAGAGATATGGCATGAAGCTTGAAGTCAGATAGATCATGATGTGTGTCGTTTTGTAGCCAAGGATGTGATCTAACTGGCACTCAGATTTGTGGAGAGATGGATAGCACTTTGAAAGGATTTTATCTGACCCTCACTATTTTAGGTTGTGCCTTTTCAACCAAGGTAAGAGAACCTATATTGTAACCCCCAAATGGTGAAGGAGATGAAGATATCCCTCAATTTATGCAAAATAGTATGAAAAGACCTTGGGAAAATATGATCGGCCTCCAAATCGACTTTCACAAGTTGTCACTCCCGGATCATGGAGATATTTTCAATGCAAGGCAAGGGTTACTAAAGACATTGTATAATCTTGATTTGCCTTGTGCATTTTTGTAAATGGATTGTATTCTTTTGTTGACACACAATGCAAATGCAGGGGTAGTATGGGTAGGATGGGTTGTTTAGAAGAATTTTTGGTGGGGTATTGATGAGACAAACTGGGATATATCAGATCTTTGACAACCTCTACAATATTTGAAAACAACTATCGACAAAAATGCTTCAAATAATCAAGACATTCTTTCAACCGTAAGAGTCATAAATGGAATCCCGGAAGCACTCTTCACACAATTTTTGAGAACTCACCAAAAATCTTGAATTAAAGAACTCAATTAAACACAAAAATCCTTGATCAAACCATGCCTAAGGTGCCCCAAAGGCTTATAAGCAATCTCTACATTCAAGGAAGGAAAGTGATTTCAAATTTGTTTATCTCCTTATCGATAAAGGCTCTTCTAAATATGAGATTACAAATGCCACTAAACTATCAACTAGAAATGGAGATCCTATGTGATTTCTAAAAACTTTCAATGCAATATTGCAACAAGAACAATGGAAACTATTTGCAAGCATTTAAAAATGATAATAGACACCATATTGGCCGAAAAACATAGATTAACTCAAAATCTTGTTAGATTCATCGCAAGGGAGAGTTCATGAACAATCTCGAGTTGTGTGATGGCTATACACTTGTAACCAACTCACATACATGAAAATCCAACACGAAGAAATCATCTTGGGTCTTTGGTGGGTTTCTTAGAAGATGAGGTTTCTCTTAGAATTTGCTTGTGATTTTCAATTTTTTCCCAACCCTCTACAATTTATCCAAAAAATGCATTATATATCTCTTGCCACATTTTATCCTTCTTTCCCAAGCAAAGAATATGCCATGGGATCAAGTTTGTTACAAAACATTCCTCATGATTCAATGAAAATGACACCAAATAGAAAAACGTTTGCAGGTTGCAAGGTGTGCCAAAAAGATTAAATCATTACAAATATCTGGATCATTATCCATCCTGGGAGGCATTTTTTCATCATTGAGGAATATAAACACCTTTTACTCATCATTTTCACCTTTTTACCTTTTTAAATTACCTCTGCAAATTTTGTTTTTGTCATTTCACGTGTTTTCTCAGGCTGAGTAAAAATTTATTACAAAAACACCTCAAATCAAAGAATTAAGCCATGAAAGTGATGCCAATGATCCTGGAAGGCCAAGACGACACAAAATCACTATAAATTTGATGAATTTTGATGCAAAATTCGTGATTCCAAGCTTCCTAGAGGAAAAATGGCAGCCAAAAATGAAAATGCACAGTTGCCCTTGATTTGCTACATGTCAAACTATGATTGGGAACAAATTCGGGCTTATTTTTGACTTTTTGACATTTTTGAAAAAATGGAAAAATTTGACTTTTTTCCCCGCCCCTTCACCTTTGAATTTTGGAGCTGACACGTGGCACATGGTGGGTCCCATTGAAATCATGCTTCAATTCTGCGCATTTTGACCTTTTTTAGAAATTGGAAAAAATTCACTTTTTTCCCTACGGGCCCGCACCTCTAATTTTTCCCCTACCACGTGTCGCTTTCTCTATTGCTAGCGGGCCAGCGCTTCAAATTTTGATTTTGAGTCTTTTTTACAAAAGGGAAAAAATTCCCTCCTACCTCCGTTGGCCTCGCCGACCCGCTCGCCCTCTCGTCATGCACTCATCTCTAATTCGGCCGAGGACCCGCGGCTTAATCTTTATTTTACTCCCTTTAAGCCAAGGAAAAATTCTCCACTTTGTCTCTGCGGGCCTGCACCTTCGAAACTATCCCCGCCACATGGCGTCCTCCTATTTTCTGTGGGTCTAAGTCTCCCTTTCTTCCTTTAAACCTCCCTTACAAGTTTTTGAAAATTCACAAACTTCAACATTGACCCGCACCCCCCTTTGTCCCTTAAAATGTTACATGTGTCTCACCTGGATTGGTCGCGGGCTTTCGGGCCAAAAATTTACTTTAACTTTTTGTGAAAAAGAGAAAAAATCCCATTTTTCCTCCATTGGCCCGTCGACCCACTCTGTGCCTACCGTACTACCACGTGTCTTCTTCTGGTTGGTTGCAGGGATTCAGGCAAAATTTTGATTTTAGCCATTTGATCCCAAAAACACAAAAAACCAAAAAATTCTTCCGCCACCTGCATCTCCGTGGCCAATAAGAAGATGCCACATTGCCAATACCTTATGAGGATGAATTTGATAGGAAAATGACGCCCATATGACTGTCAAAATGCAAAAAATTCAAAGGATGCCCTAGAATTCAATTTTTTCACCAAGGATGGTAGATTTTTGATTTTAAATCAACTGAAGCATGATTTTTGAACATTTTTGACCTTGGGATTGGATTTTCAAATACAAACAAGTATGAATTGATCAATTTCAATTTTTCCATGATCTGGCAAAAGGGAAAAATGACATATCCTGTAAAATTGGAAAAACTAGGGCACAAAAAAGGGCAAACTTGGAATATTCCTTCAAATTAGGGAAAAACAACAAGTTTGTGAGAATTTTAAAGCATTCAACTGGAGGGGAAGAAATTTAGACCATTAATTCAAAGGGTAAAACATTTTTGAGTAGATATAGATTTGAAAATTTTAGGGCAACATGGTGCAAGCTTAAAAATGGCACCAACAAGTTTGAAGTTAAACTTGTTGATATCTCGACCCGTTTACGCACTTGGTTTGTATAGATTAAGACAATAAGACTTCAAGAAATTTCATGATACAAGGTTTACTTAATCTTCATCACATAGAACCTCCAATGAATAAATGATAAAATTATATTTCAAAGAAACATGAGCCCCAAGGAAATAATAATCTTTCAAGGAAAATAGATTGTCCCATAGCATCTACCCGAGACTATAAGAAAGAAGTTATCGGTAAAAGGCCTAATATAATTTTCCTTGATCTAGAGGAGTTCATTGTTTCTCCTACAAGAAGAAAGCCCATGTTTCCCAAAATATAGGCACATTCTTTCCAAAAATCTCACATGCCTCTTGTTCGAGTCACATGAGAAAAGTATTCATAGGGCTTCTCCTTCACGTAGTTAGGTTGTCATACCCAATGACCCCCACAGAATCTCCATAGTACATGCTTCATATTATTTGCCAATCATATTTTCTCATGGATACAAGAGCTCATCAACAACCAAAATGTACTTGTGGGTGAAGAATAGACCCGGAAAATGAATTCTCTTATGAGCTTTGAAATCTTTCTTATTACTAAAGAAAATCCAAGATGACCTCTAGGCTCATGACTGATGCCTCAGGATCTCAATTTGTTGATTTTTCTTAACCAAGATTGGAAAATTATGATGAATAGATGAGGATCATAGACTATGCTTTAGACTATAAGGACACGTCCATAAATTTGAACAAACTTCTATAAGACTTGTTGCTTAGATAAGGGAAAGCGAGGTGACCAAAGAGTAGTTCCAAAGCCAAATTCATACCCTAACTTCATATGTTCATAATTTTATAAACCTAGATGCCCCTCCACTCACCGCTTCTAAATCTATTGTTCCCCTAAACAATAGCGATTCTCATGTGGTAAAATAATTCAAGAGAATGGATAAATTGGGAAAAATACAAACTCATGGATTTATTCTATCATCCAAAAAGGATGTGAGCTACTTCCTAAGATGGTCAATATTTTCAAAATTGTTACCTTGTCAAGTAGAAAATATAAATAATGTTCTTACCACATCCAGGGAAGCGAGATCGCTCAAATAAGTTGTTCTGGGCTCCTCACAAAATGAGTGTGGTCGATCCTGAAACATTGTGTGAGAAGAAGGTGTTCATAAGTCAAGAGGACAACTGATCCCACACCTACATAAGAAACATCAAGTGGAAAATGAGAGCCTTGTATGAAGCTATAGAGGATTTCATCTGTCATTAAAACCGAGGTCGTGAAATCAAAGTAGAGGTTAATAAGTTTTGAGCAAGATTAGGTGTCTTGAGTTGTAGTTAGGGTCGGTGTTATTTAATGGTCTTTATAAACATCTCAAAGATATTGTAAAAGGTGAGTTGTATGATTTGCAATCTTATGAAGATGAGCTCATGAATACACTTGCTAAGATTAGATCATCTATCTCTGATGTTATTGAGAATATCCCCAAGTGGCACAAATGTTACAAGATAATTTAGAGAACAACTAATGATTGGTTGGATATCCTCTCTAACACCTACACTCCCGTGAAAGAGAAATTTATGAAGCAATTCACAAGTTCAACATAGCTATGGGAAGTCAAGAAAGTTATCCAATTCACTGCATCAAAGGATTTCCTTTATAAACTTTTCCTTTCAATTAATGTTCTTCTTCCCTTCTTCTCTTTATTTTCCATTCTAATATGTAATAAGTTGTTTTCCCCAAAATAATTTTTTCAAAAACCAACTTAAGTTACCTCTTTTCCACTTTTGTAAAATCAATTTTCTTAAAATAAGGAAAAGTGTCTTGTTCTAGAAAGAAAGGTGAATAATCATGTAGGAATATCAAAAGTCACAAAAGTGGGCTATTTAAGAAAGCTCTATTTTCATTCCAAAGTATAATTTTTTTCTCCTCTCTAAGAAACATTGTTTCTTCTATTTATTTCTTAATGCATTCCTCTCCATCTCAACTGTTAGGAAATTAAATATTAATGTTTACATTATAGTTTGTTAGTTAATATTTAATATTGTTATATATTAAATATTAGGTTTGAATGTATATTCTTATAATATATTGTTTCAACAATATATTATTCATAGAGTTTGTTATACCCGTGAATAACATTCCGGGTTAATTATTGTAACTCCTTCCTATTTTCTAGGAGGTTTTTTAGTTGTTATGATGGCTATATAATAGCCTAATGTATTACACGAATATATAGAGAAATAATATAATTATTCTGTGCATTTTACCTGTGTAAGTCTGATCCAAAATCTATATTTGGTATCAGAGCGACTGGTTCCTCTACTGATTGCTCCATGGAGAATTAGTTTGCTTATAGGGGCATCCATTTCTCTCTGCCCTGGCTGATGTAGTCTCTACGCATCAATTTCAATAAATACATTGCAGAGCAGGTCAAGGAGAGGCAAAGCATGGAAATCAAAGTTTAATTATAATCAAGGGGCAACTCTGATATCTGCCCTGGTGGATGATAAATTGATTTCATTAATTCTCCATTGTAGTTTTATTTTCAGTCTTGCATTCATCCTTGGCTTCATTCTCATTGCGTTCGGATTGGAGCTGAGAAAATTGTGTCATTCCATATTCCAGAATATCTAAGATCGAATACAAGGTGTTTCGAAGAACTCAGCGAACTGTCACCTCTTGCCTTGGATTTACGTGGACTCTGGAAATTGTGTTTCATGGCCAGTCAAGAGTGTGAGCATTTTGTGCTCGTGCCCATTCTGATGTCTTAGACATCTGTAACAAGCACCAAATCCTCCCACCCAGGTCATTCCTCAATCTGGAACTTGAGGTAGATCGATCTGTCTTCTATCGGCGTGGAAAAGAGACGTGATCAATATAATTTGTTTTACCACAATTTTGCATCTATAGCTGAGCTTTGAAGGTAATGAAACAACTTTCGAGGTGTATGAGATCGACCTTCTATTAGAATTTTATTGATGCCTATGGATGAGAGCTCTTTCTTCAGCCTTCCATGTTCTTTTACGCTTCCACTATCCACGATTGACATCTCTGCAAACTCACATTTACAAATTGATTAGAATTCGGATCTGTGAAAGAGTAGTTGACGTCGCTGGTTCATGGTTCATGCCCGTGTATGTTTGGTGAAGATTTTTGTTCTGATATCTCGTGAAGGTGAGTTGGGAAGTTTCCAGTTGTCCCAACCTCCTCAAAGACCATGGTGAGCTTCTCCAGGACACCTTGCATGCAATCCACATGGATCTCTCATTATGATAGTTGTGCATGCATGCCAACCAAACCTGAGCGCATAATCAATTTCATTGACCAATGGCCTCCAAGTACTCTCTAGTTCGCTGAAATAGATATAGACAACCGTAATGTGAGTCTATCTAATAAGTTATAGTTTATGTTTAGTTCTTGGTGTTGAACGGTTTGTCCTTTTATATGTTTGAGAAAATTGTCCTCTTATCAATATATTGTGAAGTGTCTCATTGTCTAAAGTCAAGTCTTTATGTGTCTCATTTGTCTATAAAATTAAAGTTTGGTCAATTTCACAAAGTATCATTTTGTGTCATTTATAAAGAGTCTTTGTCGAGTTTATGTCATTGTCGAGTAGTTGTGTGTCAGTGAAAATCATTGTATTGTTATAATACTAGTCTTGTCATCATTAGTCTCAATAGTCATTTTTTTAAAAAATCACATTTTGTTTATCTATTAAAATCCAATCTTTAATTGGATTTTATGTTAGTCATCAAGATATGTGTTTGTCATATTGTCAAAATAGTATTATCGAGTCTTGTCAATAGTGTCCTTGTCAAATATTAAAGAAAAATAAAAATTACCTCACAGACGCATTTTCGGTGTTATCCGACGTCTGGAAATAATTGTTTTCACATTGCGGGGAGAGACAAAATAAAGTACAATGTGAAACTTGATGAGCTTCAAAGATATATGATGCTGAGTTAGCAGCATGCAATTAGAGGATGGAGGCATCGGAGGTTGGAGGTCAGACAGCGACCTCTCGTCAATCACCAATGATGGGGCCACACAGAATGATTTGGTGGCACAGGTGTGCAGTGTGAGTACTTGTTTTTTATTTTTGCGGTGTTCCGTTCGATTGTGTGGTGTGAATTTCAGTTTGGTGTGATTTTCAACGTGGTGTGAAAAATAAGAACAGACGTGGTTCATTCCTATTCACTGGTATGTGGCTATTCCTATTTCCCCAAATGCAAACACATAGTACAGAACAAATAACATAGTGAAACGCAGCATCATGAGGCTTGATGAGGTATAACAGTCAGATGTGTTCCTGTTCGTACATAGGTTTGTGGTTAGCCTCTTGAAAACCATTGAAGGTTGCTCAGATGTGTTCCTGCTTGAGTTCCCACACTGTTAGGTCAAATGTGTTCCCTAGAGTGACTGGTTGATAAGCAGATGATTCCTAAGCGTGTTCCCATCCTCGTCGGTCAGATGTGTTCCCGAAAGTGCTTGGTCGATAAGAAGTTGATGTGTTCCTTCTTCTACCTTCAGTTCGAGTGTGTTCCAAGATCATGAGGACGTAGAGGCGCGCAGTGCGCAAAGGAAGTGTGAAAGTTCTAATGTTACCATGTAAACATTAAGGGGGAATGTTAGGAAATTAAATATTAATGTTTACATCATGGTTTGTTAGTTAATATGTAATATTGTTATATATTAAATATTAGGTTTGAATGTATATTCTTATAATATATTGTTTCAACAACATATTATTCATAGAGTTTAGTATACCCATGAATAACATTTCAGGGTTAATTATTGTAACTCCTTCCTATTTTCTAGGAGGTTTTTAGTTGTTATGATGGCTATATAATAGCCTAATGTATTTCATGAATATATAGATAAATAATATAATTATTCTGTGCATTTTACCCGTGCAAGTCTGATCCAAAATCTATATCAACTACTACTCTAATGGTGCATTGTAATCCTATAAAACCCAGGGAAAGATTGTATCTTTTGATGAATATAATGCACTTGAACTTTTTGTTAATTGTGTTCTTTGTATTTCTTTGCATATTGGTGTCTTCTCTTTGATAAATTAGAAATACTCTATTTTTATGTCAATAAACTCAACATGTTATTATTGAGTAAAACCCCTTCTCAATTTCTCCCTCTCTCCATACACTCACAATTCCTCCCTTGTACTTCATACAAACACTTTGCCATGGGTTTAGTAGAGTATTCGTATGTGATCCCCGTCTAAAGCCCACCCCGATGGTAAGAGTAGTGTACATATTTCCTTTTTTTCAATAAATTTAGTTGCCTCATTCCTAAGCAGAGGGGCCTAGTCATAAAGCATTGGTGAAAGCCCCCAATTTTACCCTTGAAAAATTATTTTCACGATAATTTGTATAACATTGAGGAAATGAAGAAGAAAGGTTTTGAGTAGTTTGCTTTGGAAAAAGAAAAAGAATTATTATACAATTTTCATAACATTGAAGTGAAGGAAGAGATTTTTGGATACAAAACTCTTGAGTAACATGGCTTAAAGAGGGTGATATAAATTAAAATTTATTCCACCTTTTGGCATATATTGATAGGAATAATAATTAAATTTATGAAATTATTAATCCAAATGGAATCAAGACAAAGGACAAGGATGAGATTTTAGAAGGTTCATCAATCATTTTAAGGATCTATATTATGAATCTCATATGTCTTGTATTGATAAAGATAATTATATTGTTAATTTGTTCCCTTCCACTGTGTCTCAAGAGGATAATCAAGAAATGATCATAGACCCTCTAAAGGAATAAATTAAGGCTGGAGTTTTAAAATTATATGGGTATAAATTTCCTGAACCAAATGGTTTCCCTAATTTTTCCTTTTAGACCTTTTGGAATATCATTCATAAGGATATTGTTATGGCCATCATGAAATTTTTTAAACATAGTAAAATTCTAAAGTAGGTTAATAATAGTTTCATTTCCCTCATTCCTAAAAAGGTAGGGGCGGTGGATGTTAAGGAATTTAGGCCTATTATTATTTGTAATACTTTTTATAAGATTATCTCCAAATCCTAAATTAAGAATCAAGATGATCCTTTCTAATGTGATATCTAGTAATCAAGGAGCCTTTGTCAAAGGAAGAAAAATTCTAGATAGTGTTATAACTATCCATGAAACTATAAATTCTACAAATAAATATAAGAGGGAATCTATGTCTTTTAAAATTCATATGTGTTGGCATGGTTTCCTAATAGGTGTTGTTATTGATGAAAAACCACATTAATGAAAAATTGAATGTTGTATGATGATTTCATGATGTTGTATATGGTGCTAACATATTGTTTAATATGTGTATCAGCTGCTATAGTGGGATTCAATGATGTGTGCTTACTCTAGCAAGCCTATACAGTGCCTAGGAGGTGTAGCTTGGCATTGTGATATTCTTGGATGGTTGGGAAGCATGTTGATATGATGACTAGAATGAGAAGTGGTATGGTATAGGTACAGGTAGATCTCTATGTTACAGTGCTCATTGGGAGCAAGTATGCTTGCTTGGAGGTGTGAAAAAGTGGTTTGGAGCTATATGAGATCATGGAATCATGAAATTAGGTGTATCATGACATATGAGGTAATTTTAAGACATTTTCATAGGTTTCTTTTTCATTTATTGCATTATTTCAGTTGACCTTGGCTTCTACAGTAAGGATCTAACATGCAAGCATAGGTAAGTCTTAGTGATTGGATAGATTGGGATATGGTGTTATCATTATGATGATTAGATATGTTATAGGTATGAGTTATGATGCTCTTAGAAAAATTTCAGGTGACCATATTGAGTATTTTGTCAAATATGACTAATTTTGTGAGACATGGTCAAAATCTAGTGCATTTCCAGTTCAAAGTGCAACTTCAGATGCTCGTTGTGAACAATGACGTTTGTATGGGACATTTTTACTTGTAGGAATTATTCTAAGGTGAGTTTATAAGGTTTCACAAAAATAATGAGGTCATTTTTATGAACGAATGTTAAGAAGGCAAAGAGGTCTTAAACCCTAGCTAAGAGCAATTGGCATAAACTAAAGTTTTATGACCCAGCTTTTAAAATTCATAAAAAAGTGATGATTGGATATTTTAGAGGAATCCTTATAATTTCCATAAATGTATGGTTGAGGTCATGGTGATATGTGGGACCCACCTAAAAATAGTAGTTTCGGAGAAGAAGGTTTTAGGACAAGATGGTCCAAAGGAGTAGCATGAAAAATTGATGGTGCATGATTATTGGGAGATTTTTTTGATGTTCACGGAGGTTTCAAATAAATTTCATTCAGTTTCATGATGTTTTGAGGTCTAAATAGGTTTACTTGTCAAAAGCCAGTTTGGGATCTCAAATAGTAAGGTCCAGAAATGAGCATAACATGAGCTACGAGAGGAATTATTGAGATGATTCAATTTGTGTTGGAAATTAGATTAAAATATATTTCCATTGATATATGGCTTGCCTTGTGATGAATTCATTTAATAGGATTTCCAGGTCAATCATTGAGCAAGTATATGTTTGGCAATTCAAGAAAACACTTTTTTTGGTGTAATTTTGATATTGTTTGAAGCATCATATGCATTGGGTAATGATTCCTATCACCTAGAATGTGAATAGGGATGAATTTGGAATCCAATTAATCCATTATGAGGTCTTCAATACGGTATAAATGATTCTCAGTGAGATAGCATTTGGAAACATATGTTTTGGTAGGTTGATTTGATGAAGACAAAAGTAGATGTGGTTTCAAGTGATGGATGTTTCAGGACTTATAACTTGCTTAGAAGTGTTCTAAAATTTATAAAATTTCCATAATTATTTTACATGACATGATTTTCTCATGTTTAAGTGATTTGGTTGTAATGCCTCTAACATGGTTGATATCTATGATGACTTATGTACTCAAAGTTGCAAATGTTGATATGTGATTCTTGTTTGAAGATGGTGTACTCTTGTGAACTAAGAAATCATGTTTTATGTAGATAATATGTTATCTTCTGGAAATAGATACAACTCTACCATGTCTATTCTAAATTTAAAATGAATTATTTCATTTCTTCTTATGTTGAATGTTCACTACATGTGGATAGAGGAAATTTATTCATCTTAAACTCGTTCATAAGTCCTTGCATTTGAACTTGTGCTTCAAATTTATGGTTTCTGATGTAGGATAGCTATACCTTGGATCAATTTCAGTGATCCAAGGCATGCTTTCAATTTCATGATGTCAAGGTCATCTTGACTGAGCTAGGCAGAATTTAAGATTTCTGAACCCAAGCTACCATGGGATCACGGGTGACCTTTTCTACTCACGTCCTTCTTAAGTGATCCAATAACATCATTTGGATTCTTCATTTAGTAATGTTGAATTGGTATTTTAATAATTATTAGGGGGACCTAATGTTATCTAAATTCCTAAGTTGTTATCCTATCCTAAGTTTAAGCTTGATGTTTTTATTAATGTGGTTGTTTATTAGATGAAGGGGATCCTAAGTCATGTAACTAGGATATCCTAAGACTAAACTAATAAACTAACCTAAGGACCTAAGTTGGTTTCTAATATAATTTTTATGGACCTAACCTAAGGGCATGGACTATCCTAAAGGGGATGACATGGGTGACATGTGAAGAGGTGTTGGTGGCACCAATTTCTAAGGTATTAAAAAGGTTTTAAGTGGCATTAAATTCTTTGTTACTGCCAATTTTGGCGAGTGCATGGAAGTTTAGAGGAGGTTGAGTTGTCACCTTTGCTAAATTTTTGGTTGCATGGAATTTTAAACTTGGTAATAGCCAACAATGAGTTGGTGAAGGTGGGAGATAAGGAAGGACTCTGTCAGTCCTGTTTGCATTAATTGATCTCGGCCATTGTGAAAATAGCCTGGGAAATAGGAGAAGTTGGAGAAAAAGGTGGTTTTTGGTTTTCATTGTTTCATTTGGTTTTTGTGAGCTTTGTAGCTCTGCATGTGGTTTTCATTTTTGAACCTCCAGTTCGAATCTATGCATGACTATTTTCACCTTGCATGGTGGTGATGGTAACAGGAATTAAGAAAGGAAGTTATAAGAGGAAGAAAGGGAAAGTTTCAGAGCCTGGTCTTTGGTGTTTTCGTGGAAAATTTTCTATCGAGGTTCTGCTTGAATATTTGCAACAAGAAATAGAAGACAGGATATCTATCGGGCATGACAGGCCCTATCTCTTTAAATATTTCACTTTTATTTAAATTTATTCATTAAAAGAACTTTGATCTTGATTGGAAACTCTCTTGTTCTTGGTTTTTGTTTTTCTTCACCTTTCTTCTATGGCATTTCAACTTGGTTTCTTGGATGATTTATGATGTTGTGTGTGTTATATTATTCTCAATATAGTTTTTTTAGGTTTAACAGCAAATGTGTTGACTTATTTGCATATGAACTTTATTTGGCATTGAAATGAGTCTTTGTTTGTCTCTATTGAATGGGTACCTTGTAAAGGGATTATGTATGTGTAAATAGTAGCCTGGATTTTGTTGGAATCTGAATATTCTCTCTTAGAATGCTCTCTTTATTATTATGGTTAGACACTAACTTCATAGGATACTTTTTCATGGCATTTTAGGATATACGCCTGTGTTTTAGGAGAATCTTTGTGTTCTTCATTTTGGGTCAGTTTCTTGTTGATAATAGTTGGAAACCAACAATAATGGTTGATGATATCATGTCTGTACTTTTACTTCTAGAATCATTCAGTTGTACTATTCAGGGTTATGAATATATGTATCCTCACCATGAAATGGGAACTGTATCAAATCTTTTGTTTCATTCATAGAACTCGTGTTTAGGAGATTGTATCTTTCATGGAAGATGAATAGGAGGGTATACTTGATGATTTTTTTGTTCTCTTCAAACTGATTCATTTATTATTACCCATTTTGGGCTACGTGGTTGCTATAGGTAAGATATTGTTGATCTTATTTAGGAATTCAAAGCCTGTCTAGCACTGGAAGTGTGTTCGTCTTTAAGGGAAACTGTTTCATTTTCCCTGTCTTCTTTGTTGGTCGTAATTGCAATCTTTTTCGATTAAACCAGCTTATTACAAATAGTTATATGTTCTTCCTCTTTGTAGTTGAGTAATTTGGAATGAATACCTCGGGAGTTAACCTGGGAAACATGTAACTGTAGTATGGAATGTTTTAAGTTGAGGTTTAACTTATTAATGTTTAAGAGGAGTTTGAGGTTTGAATAAACCCTAATATTCTTCTTGTGTGAATGTAAACTCCATTTTTTTGATACTCTCCCTATTTCAGTTCCAACCTATGAATTGGTGAGTCTTTTGGGAAGTTCTGGGTTGTTCACGGTAACCTGGGTTTTCTTCCTTTTGTGTCTTTTGTTCTCGCGTGGAATTTTGACTACCTAGGTGGGGTTTAGCCTTCTTATTTGTGGTAGATCTTATTGTCTTGGATCCTTTTGTTTGATCTTGGATTTTTCTTAACCTTGATTCAATTTGATCTATGTGTATGACTGCTCCTTTTCCTTAATTAGGGATTGGTTAGTTTTGAGCTTATGTGTTGTATAAAATGATTTTCTCGGTTCTTCTTTGGTAGCTTATGTGAAACCACTTGCATGCAGATCTGGTTATTTTTGGGAATCTTGGAATGTTAGTTATGTCTTGATCTTTTAAGATCCTAACTCTGAAATGAATTCAGGTCTGCAGGGAACTTATACCATGAGTTATGTTGGTCTTGTTCTAATTTTCTTGATTGGTTAAAATTTTCTTACCTGTAAGTTGGGACTTGTTCTTGATCAATATAATCCTTAGACTCTGAGTTGAGCCTAAGTTAGGTAGGATTTTTTGATGGAATGATATTCAGATTCTTGTTTGATCATTCATTTTTAATACAAGTTGTTAACTTTTGAATACTAAAACAATATACTTGTTATAGAAAGGTAGTTGTTTATATCATTGTACTTCTTCTTGAATAAGCAACAAAGTTGAGTTGTGGAACTTAAGTTGGAAGCTTGGTTGAGAAGTTAAGATTAAGTTAGAAATATGAATTTCTTCTTTCTTAAATACTGTTGTTTGGATGACTAGTAGGTTGTAATGAGTTCATATTTGTGGTTGAGATAGAATTAATTATGTTGATTGATTAGTTCTTACTTAAACAATACTTATTGTAGATTCTATGATCTTTCTCTCTCCTTCTTGGTTTTGTAATCTTTTGGGAAATCCTTCATTAATTTTAATTTGTGATTTGAACTGTTTCATTAATAACAGGGTTCTTTTTTGAAACAGTTAGATAAAAGCACATTGTTTTAATGTTATAGCATTTATCATGCTCAATTCATATGAACTGACTCGTGCTAAAAATTTTGTAGATGGATTTCATAAAAGATGAAAGGAGAAAGACATATAGAAAGTTACATCTGTTTACTAAAGAAATTGTTTCTTTATTATGATGACTATGTAGCAACATTAATTGAAATGTAATTTTGTCAGGAAAAGAAGATGTATTAAAACTAGTTTGATATTGATGCAATGACATTTTCAAAACCTTGAAATATTCCTAAGTTCAGTGAGTGGATCACTCCCTTTTTGATAAATGAATGGCTTTGATGATTGTTGTTTGCTGATTTACTTATGAGACTTTCATTGGCATAAATTTTTGATATATTACTAAGTAATATCATTCATGATGGGGGCAATTTGGATATGCATGTGATATGGGATTATGAAACTTAATAGATCTTATAATATATAAGACTCTTGGATTAATGATCTGTAATAATAGTTGATTTATTTCCAAGTGAGAGAGCACAACTAAGTTAATACTCTTTGGTATATCCTTAAATAGTAAAAAGGGGATATGATTTGATTATATAAATGTGTATGAATTCTTTTTATGCTAAGGCATATGTGATCTGTTTTCATAGTTAGGACATTAGTCCTTGATAAGGAAAAAGGATACTTTCCTTGTAATTAAACTAAGAGCTTAATTTGAGAACTTGTTAGGTGTTGTGATTAAAATCACGAGGATGGATGGATATGTTTTTCCTTAAGCAGATTTTTGTAATTGAATCATGAATGTTTAAAAAGGTAATAAAAGGATTTAGACTTTTAGTATTATGAAGTCTAAAGTAAAAGTTTCAATAAGCTTGTTACAAGATAAAACTGAAGTAAAAATATCTATTGATCACACTTTCATAACATTAAGTTCAATCATGACGACATATGAAATAGACAGATAAGATTAAGATAAACATAAGCATGAATTCAAAATGGTTAGGAAAGCATATTTTATCTGCATACCTACCTCTCGTGTAATTTACACCTTGTAACCTTCTTGGGTTAAATTGTGCTTGAAGACCCTTAAAATCATTGTTATCATTAAGCTATAAGATAATAATTAATTGGGTTAATAAACTAATATAATCTTAAGTATGTTAGTCCAGTTGAGGAAACTCAGTTGGATGTTGAAACATAAAAACTATGACATAGTACCTTCTTAATGACAGGGGTCATTATGAGGATACTATGATGCAGCCTGTTATGCCTCAACACCCCACTTAGTTTGATTAAATCAATTGACATAAGTGGAAGTCTGGATCATGGTCCCACCCTAAACAGAGATAGAAACATGAGCTAGTGTTGAGGTCAACTCATGTTGACTTAGGGTGACTAGACACACCCAATCGACGTAATTCGATTGAGTATGTATATGTATCCTTAGTCACCATGAGTATTCCTCCACACTAGTGCATATTACTACCCTTTTTAGTGTGTAACTTTGACTCAGATTGGGTTGATAGAAGTCAAGAAAGACCATTCTAGATAACAAAACAAGTGTGGTGAAGGACATATTTCTTTTGACGATTATGCCATCTAGGAATTTAAACATGTTTAAAAAATTTGGCCAAAGTATCGCAAGTTGTTGGTTGCGTTGTCCTATATCACCTAGTCTAAGATGCAAGATTTCATATGAATATCGGTAACAATTATTCAAATAGCCTTCTTAAATAGAACACTTGGGTACCCCTAAAAGGCTAAAGGAACCAAGTATACATAACATACACATTATTAGTTTAACATAAGAGATTGTTTTAATACTAAGTCATGAAATGAGAGATCCGTGTTCACCGAGTCATTTACAGTTGCATATGGTTTTCTGTTATGAGATGGATTAGCAATGGAATGTGTGTTCTGAATTATATTAATTTAGAATAGATAACATTATATATATTAAAAAAATCCCTTGTTTCTAAAGTCTTAAAATGAGGATGTTACATTGGTGATCGGATGAAGTTGACAGTGGTATTGAAGGATGAAGGAAACAACTGTTTTGGGATTTGTAAAGGGAACTAGGCCCAATAAATGAAATAATTTGATTGGTTGATATTAATTGAGACCATGTATGAATTTTTATGATATTTTAATTATATATAAAGGGTTATGGGTCAAGACTAAGTATGTATTTGATGTAAGGGAATTTTTAAGAATGTGCCTATGGGGTTTTGAGCCATTTTTGGCACATGTAATGAGGTTTTTGGATAGGCTGACCTAATTAGGTTACTTGTGACTGTTGTATTTCAAATTTTAAATTTTTCCTTGATTTATGGGTTGAAACAAATTGAGGGAAAAGGTTGGGCCTAAGTTTTAAATGTGGAGAAGCATATAAAAGCATGTTTTTGGGTGCTTTTCCAAACTAGTTGAGTGTGTGCATGTGGGGCTACCTAGGTGAAGTTTGATTGTAGTTGTTTGAGCATAATTTTTATTTGAATCAAGTTTTTCTCAAGTGAAGAAAAATTATAGGATATGAAAGCAAGAGTTTGATGATTTTTAGAGGATTTAATAAGCTTGATTTGTGTAGATTCATCACATAGGGTTTGAGAGAAGAAGTGCGAGATGAATATTAGATCTCCATCAGTTGTGAAAGAAAAAAATCACAGATCTACACATCATAAAGTGGTTTAGTGGGTGCTTCACAAAATTAGGTGTTGGTGCTCCTTGTAGGGTTAGTGCTCTACTAAACTAGAGGTTGGTGCCTCACTAAATTTAGAAAAATATAAATATAAGATAGGGTTTCAATGGGTTTTCTTCCCCTTGATGTTTTCCAACTTATATCTTGTGTTCTTATGGTGTTTCTTTTCTTTCATGGTTATATGCTTTGATGATGGTTTATGGTGTGCACACTCTAAAAGTTGAATAAGTGGTTATTGTGATTATATGCTTATGGTATTTTGAGTTTCAGATCTTAAGTATAATTTGAAAATTCTATAAGGACTGATTCACCCCCTCTCAGTCTATTGTGCTTCTAACAATTGGTATCAAAGTTGGTCCTTTTTTCAAAAGTTTGAAAACTTGAAAGGAGATCCTTGAAGCACAATATGGAGAAAAGTACTATGACTGGAAAGGCACCAATGTTTGATGGTGTGAAGTATTATTTTTGGAGAATGATAATGAGGGCCTATATCATGGCTCAAGGGTTTGATGTATAGAACACTATTGAAAGTGGTTATAATGTTCCTACCTCTCCCACTCTCACTGATGAATAGAAGAAAGAATATACAAACAAATCAAAGGCCTTCAATGTAATCTTAAGTGGTCTTGGAGAATCTGAAATGGGAAAAGTGATGCATTTCAAATATGTAAAGGAAGCATGGGAAAAACTCCAAGTGCTCTATGAAGGAGACTCAAAGGTAAGAATTTCTAAGCTTCAAACTTTTAGAAATCAGTTTGAATCTCTTAAGATGAATGATGATGAGAATATTACAACCTATCTTCTTAGAGTTGATAAGATTTTTAACAGTATGAAAGGGTTAGGAGAAGATATAAAAGAGGAAGTTATTTTCCAAAAGGTGTTAAGATCCTTGACTCCTAAGTTTGATTCAAAATTATCAGCTATAGAGGAGGAAAAGGATGTCACTCAGCTAAACATGGATGAGATAAATGGCACCCCTACAACCTATGAGATGATGGTGATGGATTTCAAGCCTACTAAGAAGGAGATAGCCTTCAAGATGGAAAAAGTGGCTAAAGAAAAGAAGGAGAAATCTGAAGATCCTACTCTAGAGCTTGATGATGAGGAGATATTTTCTATGGTTTCTAGAAGAATGACACTTGGGACTGGTAAGTACAAAGGTAAGCTGCCATTTTTTTAAAAATCATGTGGTAAAATTAGACATTTTTCTTCCAAGTTTCCTCATAGACATGATAAGAAAAATAATGATGATCATGATAATGATAATGAGAAGAAGAATCAGAAATTTGATAAGAAGAAGAAAGGGTTCAAGAAGAATGAACCCATGAACAAGAATAAGAAGAGTCTCTACATAAAAAAGGAAGAATATGAGAGTGAAGAAGATAGATCTGATTTAGAGGTTGAATCTGATCATAATGATGTTGGAGATGAAGTTCTCTTCATGAAAAAGAGGCTATGAGATCTTATAGTGGTGGATCTATTCCTTGGGGTGATATTTCACCTGATTATTGCAAAAAGGAGGAAGAAGAAGATGATGTTCTAAGGATTTAATTAGCATGTGTGTAATTTGAAATTGAACATGCTGAAGAACAAAAAAAAGGTTGGTTTCTCAAGTCAAGGAATATGAGACAAAAATACAAGAACTTGAAGGGAAACATTGGGAAATCTCTGAGAAACTAGAAGAATCAGTAAGAAGACTAGAATTTTAGATGAGTAACATGACTCTAAGTATTCAATCTAAGGAAGAGGAAGTAAAGGTTATTAAGAAGGAACTTACATATGCTACAAGAAAGGATAAGACCTATCAAAATTTTTAAGAAAGTAGCAAAGCTCTTGATGATCTCTTGAGAAATCAAAAGGTTTCTTGTGATAGGACTAGTTTAGGCTTCAAATCTGAAGTCAAGAGAAAAAGAGGTGAAATCAGATCTGATTCCATGAAAATAAGTGGGATAATCAAGCACCAAGGAAGGAAATAAGGAGCCTCAAGCCAAGGACATGGAGAAAAGCAAGCAAATTAGGCAACCTAATGCCTCAAGGTATGAAAGGTCTTTCAATGGTTTTTTCTATACATGTAATGTTTTTGGTCATAAGGATAAGGAGTTTAGAAGAGATACTATAGAAAATAAACCATGGAGAAACATAAAATATGATTATGACAAGAAGGTTGTGTGCTTCAAATGTAATCAAGTAGGTCACATTGCTAGTGAATGTATGAGTGACTCATCTAGGCACTCTTATGAGCTAAAAAAAGGAATATAGTGGTGTGTTACAACTATAAAAAGGTTGGGCATGTGGATAAGAATTGTTTTCAAGATTTCCAAGGTCAAATGAGAAGTTATTCAGATCCTAGAGTGCAAGGATATGGTGTTCAAAGAACTAGAATGCATGAAAATTCTCCTAGAAGGACTTGGGAACCTAAGAGAGAGAACAATGTGTCCTCAAGTGCAGATGTTTGTGGAATAAGAAGTGAACCTAAATTTTTAGAGAAAATAAGGGAAGATGATGGTGTAGTATAGGTTCCCAAGAATTCTTGTGACCTCTTCAAGACCTTCTTTTAGGTCTTTATGGAGCCTATATACCTTCACTGTGCTTCTTGAAGGTACATATGAATACAAATGAAGCATCTAGGTGAGGGGGAGTAGTCTATGTCATTGTGTGTCATCACTACAAGGTCAAGGTATGTGTGTTTTTATTCTCATGGTCTTGTTTTGGTTCAAAATGGTGGTTATTGTGAAAAGTTCTAGCAATCTATATTGCATCTTTGTGTTGCACTTGGAAGTGATCTATATGGTCTATACATGAGTTCTCAAGGCATGAAATTCATCTTTGGTGAGTCCTAAATGGGTTCATATCATCTTGACATGTCTTAATGTATGTATAAATGGTTTTAGTAGTCTTTTATATCATGGTTATGTGTTCTATATCTAAATTTGATCTCTATCATATCATTGGGTCTGTGAAGGTCTACATTGTCTTGTTTGGGTTCTTACCAGGTTATATGGAGTTTCTATGGGTTATAAGTGATCTTGACAGATGTTTCATAGTGTCATCCATGTGTGTGAAGTCACAAGTTTTTTCTTGCATTGAAAAAGATGTCTAACATTCATAATAGGTGTGTTGTCGGTCCTTAGGTGTTTGTTCATGGTTCTAGGGTTGTTAAGGTCTCTTTTTCTCCTTAAATGAAGTTACTTAGGCATATTCAATAGGTTGGAGTATCCTATAGAATATGGTGAATGTGATCAAGTGTCAACTTGATCAGTACTTATGGAGAAAAGGGATCTCAGTGGTGATCTAAGTTGCTCTTTATTAGGATTCTTTAAGCAAACCGGAATGCTACGGGTATGAGAAATGTGTGTACTTTATATCTTTTCAATGAAGATGTATTCATGGCATATAAATATGTTTTTCCAATATTTTTATGCTATTTTGAGGATGAAATGAGCTAAATTCAAGAAAAATTGGTACCTCACTTTGTCCTTGACTGGGTTTACACAGTCTCTAAGAAGTGGTATGTGTGGAAACTCACACTTGAGAGGTAAAATGAAGGATTTTTGGTCTAAATTTTTTCACTAATCATTTATACATGTGGGTCTAGAGGATTTATGTGTTTGAAGCTTCAGGTATGTGTAAAGTTCTAGCTATGCATGACAAAGTTAGAGTGTTTTATCGCGGTGCTCAATGATAAGGGTTTGACTATCAAAACCCTATCTCTTGGTTTCTTCATAATTTGATCAAGTATTCAAGATGTTTCATCAATATAAGGGGTGCTCAAATGATTTATGATGGGTTTATTATGTTTATGTATGGTTGTGAAGAATATTCATTGGTGTTACATCATGGTTCATGCTTAACATACATTTTATAGTACAAAGAGTAAAGTTGAATTTGTATGAGGTATGAATGATGGTTTCCTTCACTTTGGACATGTTTATTGAGGTGTAAATGCTTGTGAAAATATTTCAATATATTTTTAAGTTCATGAGTTGGTGATCTTAGTTAGTGTGCACTTGAGTGTATCCAATGTTGCTTCTTAAGAGAAGAATGAACACCTACAAGTCTAAGAGGAAGAGTTGAGTTGATTCAGTGGTATGAAGTGATCTTCAAATATTATTCTCATATTGAAATGTAAGATTCATTCATTTACTCATCACTTACAATGAAATTTTGTAAGAAGAAGGTTCTAGGTACTTGATGAGGCTTGAAAACTTGCATTCAACTCAAAATAGCACTCTATAGGCCTGTAGATGCTTTTTTTGCATGAAATCAGTGACAATGAAGTCATAAGATAGTCTCTACATATTTTTCATGGGATCTTCATGATATATGCATATGAATTTCATTTAATGCTGAATTGATCAATTTTTAATCCTATACATTGTTCTTGACCTCAAAGTGTAGGATGGCACTCGATTCATGTGCTCAAAGATAGTGGCTTGACCGATAATAGGTTGTATTTTCTCCTCCAAGGACAGGTGGGAGTATGATTTAGCTTTCAATGCAAGTGATTGTAGGTATTTAGGAGCCACAAGGCATGTTATTTTCCTTAAAAATTAGTTGTGGTAATGAAATGTTGTTGTTTCCCTTCTAACAGTGTTGGAGTGTTGATTGTAGCAAGGAAATATGTTTCTCTTGGTGTATGCAAGCTGATCGTAATAGGGGGGTACTTGGTTAACCTTCCATGAGAGTAAATTGGTGTGAATAAGGCCATTCAAGGTTTGTATATGGTGATTACTTATTGTTCATAATTGTAAAGGTATGAATTGACTTATCTCATTTGTAATTGACTTATCTCAACTAGAAATTACTTGCTCATACACAATACTGCACTCCACCTTATAAGAAATATTAGGAAATTAAAACATTCAAATTGCAATGGAATTTTCAAAGATAGATCAAATAGATTCTACATTTAATCTTAAATAAGCTATCTAGTTCTTAAGACTACATATAAATCCACTTTATAAGAGAAGGAATAATGTTACTTTATGCAATGGATGAGAATTAATGTGGTCTCATCAAATATCCTGGAAGATTATGTGTTAAGGCTAGAAGGTTGGATAAAATTCAAGGCCTGGTTATTGCCAATAACCTTGTTGTTATCTCTTTGAAAAAGTTTTTTTATAACACCTTCCTCCTTGGTAAGGCTTCGGTATGGGAATATTAGGCCTATAAAACTATCCTCCATGATTATGCTTCGGTGTCTGGAAAACTCATTAATTATGAAAAATCTCCATATTTTTTCAAAATTTTAAAGTTATGGTTCAAAAAAGGATTTATCTTATTCTAGGGTGTCAAATTCATTCTTTTACTAATTCATATTTGGGAAATGCCTCTTTTCAAAAAAATGGAACTAAATTTTTGGATGCCTCTCATGAATCACATCCAAAAAAAGTTGGAAACTTGGAAAGGGGTTCTCCTTTCTCAAGTAAGCAAAGTGTAACTACTCCAAAGCACCTTACAGTCTATGACATTATATCTAATGTACATATTCAGTATTCTTGACAAGATTAGACAAAGTATCATTTAAATTCAAATAAGGTTCTTGTGGTGAGGTACATAGGAGAAACCCATATTCCCTCTTATATCTTGGGATAAGGTTACTTCTCTTAAGGCTACTGGTGGTTTGGGTCTTAATGATATAGGGTTCATGAAATTGGATCTCATGGATAAAGTGGGGTGGAGGTTGGTGAGAGAGGAAGGCCTTTGAATTCAAATTCTTAAAGCTAAATATATGCGGAGAGTTGAGAATCAAGATGGTTTTCTGGATCATTTTATTCTTGTTTTGGAATGTCTTGTTCAAATGTTAGCCTTCTCTTCAAAGTGTCATCAAATGGGCCTTAGCAGATGGACCAAGTATTTAGTTTTAAGAGGACTGATGGTTAAATGATAAATATTTGTGTAGTTTTTTTCCCTTGGTCAGGGTGAGGTGACAGGGCCCCTTGATGAAGGACTACTACTAGTATCAAGGAGAGGAAGGGTGGGTATGGAAAAATATGGTCTGAGAGGGGGATGATCCTAATATTCTTAGGTATCTTGATATGTTTAACAAATATTTGGAGGGGGCATATTCTGGAGTTCTTCTTTCCCGATTATTTAATATAGGCTGCAACGAAGGATGCGATGTATCTTTGTGAAGTCGTGGTACAAGGTTTTTAGTAATCATGGTGCTCTTGTTTGGCCTTGGGAAATTATAGGGATAAGATCATTATTCCTAAGGTGAATATTTTTGTTTGGATCTCCATCCATGAAAATATCCTAATGATTAATAGCCATAAAAATGTGGTTTGGTTCTTCCTAATAGATGTGTTTTATGTGAAAGGAATTTGGAATCATTTATCCACATCTTCAAAGTTTGTAATTTCACTTGTCAAGTTTTTAACCGCATCATTTTGAGCTTTGATCTAGTTTGGGTGTTTCCAAACACTATTACTCGACACGCTTTCCTAGTGAAAGGTTCATTTCATTTCACATTGTTTGCTTAAAGCTTGGAAAATTTTATTTATTCTTTGCTTTTGGGGAGTGTGGAAAGAAAGGAATAAGTAACTTTTTAAATGGGTGAATAATTCTACCTCTAAAGTAGAGAATAATACAGAAAACATCTCTTTAAATGATTTTAAGGACATCTCCTTGTTTCCTTCTCATGAAAAAAATATTTTTTTGTCTTTAGACATTGATAAAACTTATTTTTCCTCTCCCTCTATGAGACCTCGGGTGGTGTGATCTACTCCCCTTCAAGGTGGATGAAGTTAAATTTTTATGGTTCCTCGAAAGTAAATCTAGGGATTGTAGGTGGTGGAGGTATCTTAATAAATAGTCGGGGAAATTTGTAGCTACATATGTTGGGCCTTTGCATGTCGTTACTAATCATGTTGCCAAATCAAAGGTTGCCCTATGGGGGTTAAACCTTGTTCCTGATAGAAATATACCTAAATTAGTTTTGGAGGGAGATTCTCTCAACATAATCAATTTCATTAAAGGAGCATTTAGGGTTAGTGTGGCAATAAGAAAAATAATGAAGGATATTTCAATCATCATTTCTAAGTTTAATGAAATTCAACATTTTTAAGTGTTCAAGGAAGGTAATTGCTCTGCTGATGGTCTAGCCAATTATGGGGTTAATCTAATGAGTATAATACATTGGAAAGATTATGGATATTTTCCCATTAACATTATGAAATTTTTATAAAAGAAAATTATAATAGAAATTCAAGGATTTTGGCCTTATGAAGGATGTGGGTTCTTGAAGCCTCGGTTTAAGTGTGTGAATAGGTTTTATTAGAATACCACTCTCTTATTTCCCAGTGTCGAGAGGGATTTCTTCCTTGTGTATTTTGTTGGTGTTATTAATTTTTTATCAAATGAGAGGGGAAAGAGTGTGTGGAACCATCTTTGTGTATAGCTCTCCTAAGGGATGAAGCCATTTGTAACTTTTTAAGTACGGGGGCTTACTAGTTATCTTATGAAGTCAAAAGGCGGTGATTCTATTTTAGCATCGAATTTTCCACAACATGGGATGAAGGGCATGTTTCCTTGCATGTGGTGTACTTATAAATCACTGAGGATATTGTTGCTAAAGTGACAGGCATGTTTTTATAGGATCCAATGTTTTTACGAAAGAGGATGTCGTATAGAGGAGATGAAAACATTTCTTCTTCCCAATGAGTGCATTATCACTATGGATGATGTTTTTTCCCATTTGGACCTACCTGGATGATGTCCAAAGGTTTTTTTCATATCATGAAGTATGTTACCCTGGATGGGAAATTCAAGAAAATTTATACTCACTGTTTAGTTTTATTAATCATTTTCACCATAAAAAGAGAATTAGTATGCCCTTCTTGTTCGGTCCCCGAGTATTTACATCAAGAAATTTCAAGATGAAAAGGATGTGTATCCCCTTCATCACGATATTATTCTATTATTATTTAAAAGAAGGAATACTATTTTTAATTAACAAGTTTAAGAATCTACTATTTATACTGATTTTGATGATGAGGTTCTCATTAGCTCGGTGTAAAGGTAAGTGGATTTCAAAAGGTGGGATCGGTGGTGAACCCAAAAGTTGGTATGGGAATGTTAGGTTTTTTCCTTAGATGTTAAAATAATTGAGGCTTATTTTTTCCTCCAAAATCATCATATCACTATTATCCAAAACCAAATTTCTCTTAGGAATAAAGGTTTTAGTACTATGAAATTGGCCCTTAACAATTCGGATGAGGAATTAGAATATGCGTGTGATACAAATGAACTAGTTAGAAATCTAATGTCTTCGACACGCACTAATGGAATTTGCGAATCTAAGGCAAAGAAGGCCCTTCTAACTTGGACTAGTGTGATAGATCGATCGAAAAGGATGACTTCTCGAAGGCTCCAATCAATATCGAGCTCGGCATGATTCGATCTATGGGTTGTGGAATACGTGGGAAATGACACAGGATAGTTTCGTGTATGTCTCCGAGATAAGGTCATATGGTGGATGGTGGAAACGATTGACTTTACTACGGACGATTCTCTGGCCTAGTCCGAATTCTCTAGCTTCGTTAGCCACTATATCTAGTAAGGAAAATTGTTCGATGATGATGGGTGGAAGTGGAGTGGATTGGAATACTAGTGTGCGTAGGCTAGTGTTTATATCTGATTGACTTATGGATTCGTTAGGCTGTGGGACTTGTGGATCACAACCGTAGACTCTTGGTTGTTGCGGTCTTGTTATGGTCATATACGAAATCAAGTCCTAATTCCTAGTATCCAGTAATCATATGCTTTCTCAGCTTCTATGTTTAGGACCAATAACTGCGTGATCTTCTCAGAATATCTCACAGGCGTTCGTGCAACCTGGATCCTTAAACTAGTATCTATGTCTGTGAGAGTGTCTCCTGCACCTGGTTGTGGGACCAAAGGATCACAACCAAAGGTTTGTTCTCTTTCGAACCCTTCTACAGTCATGTGAATGTTTGCCTAGGGTAATCTGTAGTTTGGTTGATTTGACCAAAACGTGTGTGCTTGGTCGTCTTCTATATTTAACCCTCTCAACTGAGAACTGATCAGTTGTAAATCTGTTGTTGTTTGGAATACTTGTATTCTGAGATTTTGATCTATGTCAACTATTGTTGTGACGAGGTTTGGTTGAGGCACGATTGGCTCAAATATGTATTCCCTGGGCTCCCGAGGTCCCGTGATTGTCATACAAAATAAAATGTAAATCTAACTGTAATAAAGCAAATTCTAACTACGTGGAATAAAACTAAAACATATATAACTTCTATTTTTCTGAGAAACTTTTTAAGAATTTAAGGAAAGTAGCTATTTAAACGTATCTAGAAATAACAACTAAATAACAATTTAAAACAAACAAAATAACCGAGTGTAGTTATTTGTCTGTGTGATTTGTAGATTTATTCTAAATAATGAAATAACTTGCTTGATCTATTTGCGAGATTCTCGATCCTACCTCAGAAGTGAAGAGTGAATCATAGTTTCTCAGAAACTATCAATCCCCACAACTTCCCTGGCAATATCGAGAATAGAATCTACTGAAATGAAGCAATTTTAACTACTTTATTTGATATGATTCTAACTAAAACTTTGAAAGCTAGAACCTGGATTCCGCAGAACAGTGGCGAATCCGATGGTGTATGTGATCTTGTCCCCTCAGTGTGATCTCCTCGTTCTTTCGTGTTCACGTGGATCCAGAAAAGCGTGTAATGCTAGCATCGGCAGAAATAGATATTGGGACAAGGACCTCGAATCGAATGCGGGCTGAAAATGCCGAGTAGGAGAGGGATAGCGCAAGAGTACGAGCTTGGCTTATGAAATTCCTAGCGGGATTTTCTTTGCGAGTCATGCAACATAAAGTGACCAGAACCTGAAACTATCCTGTTTGAAGAGCAAAACCTGCAACTTTAATGGCTTCCTAAGCTATTCTACTCCAATGGATTGGATAAAACAACAACACCGTTTGCACAAGCTGGATATGTGGCTTACCAACAGTTGAATAATGCTAACTAGACATATAATGAACTAAACCAAGCACTCTAAGCAAAATGAAAGCTAAATCTAATGCAAAGAGAAATTCAGAGACAAACTTCAGGGCTGGATTGGGTGAAATAACAAGATCTTGCTTTGCACAAGATGGGTATGTGGCTTACCAACAGCTGAACAATGCTAACTAAGCATGCAAGGAATTAAAACTATGGCTTCTAAACAGAATAAAAGACTGAACTATGAAAATCAGAGCATGAAAGTGAATGAGGGGTAGACCATTTGCTTGTGCACAAACCATTTATTTATAGCTTTCATTCACCCAAAGATCAAAACCAAACTGAACTCTAAAAACCATAAACAATGGCCAAACACTATTCCAGGGGACCAAAAACATAAATGCAAGCCCAAGTCGGCAAAGAAAAGCTGGTGAAACGTTGATATTTTACGTGAGTCGCGTCAAAGCACTTTCGGAAAATGCGTGCAGGACCGCCGCTCTGAGCAGGGCGGCGGTTATAGGACCGCCGCCATACGATCGGGCGGTGGTCACGAGACCGCCGCCCAGGCAGGGCGGCGGTTTCGTAACTGAAGGGCAAAAGGCCAAGAAAAGAGGGAAAAAGGGGAAAACAAAGGATGCGGGGGCTAAGCGGGGCATGCGGGATGTTAACGCATACTCCGAGGGCTTTTCCGGATCCCGAACACCTTGCGAGGAGACCTGTATCATCATTGGGGCACTTGTTACATTGTTCTGTCTGTACAATACCTTACAATTTTGGGTACGTACATATTGCCCCCTCGGAGAAGCGTTTTAGCCATGAAGAGGCGTAAAACGGTGGGTCCGAGTATGGCAGTCCCGAAATGGGAAGTTAGAAGTTATACTTGACATCCTGTGTGTTGAAGTGACGCCATCCAAAATTCCCGCTACCTGCAAAATGAAAAGAGAACTCAAGTGCAGATAGATACAATAGTTCGAAAAATAAACGCTAAGAATAACAAGGAATGAGAATGTACCATTTGTGCGGGGATAGGAACTTACCTCCATCAGTGCTCCAAACCTGTGAAAAAGTCATTTAAAATGAATCAGGGCGCTATATATATGAAAGTGGGCCCATTTTCCTATTCATTTGCGTGAGTTGATTTGATTGATTTTGAGCTCTGGGACCCACGGTGACGGTTTCTTGCGTGAGTATAGTCGAAACGTCCGCAGCGAGATAGTGATCATGCCTCCACGTGCGGAACACCACCCCGCTAGATCACAGGTTGGTTTTCTTCAATTTTGTGTTTTTCCCCCTTAAATTTGAAATGCTAAATTTGTTGTAATGGGGGGGTCATTTTTGAAAATGCTAGTGTTAAAAGGTCCATCTAGGGGGGGCGCCTACTGGGTAGGCTCCATTTTTAGGTTAAATGGTCATTTTTTGCATGTTTTAGGCTTTTTTAGATTAAAAACCCGCGTGGGTTTTCGGACCACGACCGCCGCCCTGGCCAGGGCGGCGGTTACCCACCGCCCTGTTCAGGGCGGCGGTTACACGACCGCCACCTTTAAGGCGGCGGTTACAAAACCGCCTCCCTGCTCAGGGCGGCGGTTTTGCACAAAATGTAAAAGGAACTTATATTTGAGATTGCACTTGTATTTTTAGCATTTCTACGTGTTTTTATGACTTTCTCAGCATTTCCTGGATGCTAACTTGCTCTATTTTGTGTGTTTTTGGGTGTACGCAGGCGAGAGAGGAGTACATCAGATGGAGCAGAGAGAGAGAGTGTGATTGGCTCTCAGGGGTACTAGATGCCCTCTCACAGGATGAGGAGGACACACTACAGAGAGCCGGCATATTGCGCATATCGCACATGCCCCATGTTGCACCATCTAGTCACATCCTTTGTGACTTATTCTCTTACTGGGATGCAGATCGGAACACCTTCCGATTGCCAGGGGTCCGTGGTGAGTGGACCATTACATTAGAGGACGTCTACCGCATTCTGGGGGTCCCGATCATCGGGAGGTGACTTACATTAGAGACAGCAGGCTCACGGGCACAGATTGCACAGTGGGCAGCATATATGGGAGATGCAGTCATCTCCACGGGGTCGAAGAAGGGGGTGAGAGTTCGATCCATTCCTTCTTTTCCTATCCCCTTACTTCGCCAGGCCATCATGGGGATCCTTGCCTCGAGATTGATCGGGGACAAGGGAGGTGACACGTTATTATACTGCTTGGGGCCCCATTATTGCACAGATAGAGGGCCACGACGATATACGCTTGGGGAGCAGATATTCTTGGGACCACCTACCATGATCTATACAGGGTGGTCCGTTTACAGGGGCAGTCGTTGAGCCACCCGACTCTAGTCATGAGTTGGGTTTATGAGCACTTCATCCCTTATGGCAGGGGTGTGGAGGTAGCAGATCCTGGAGCTGTTAGGGCAGCCAGATGGATAGACATGTCGGTGCTTAGAGCACCTCATCAGCCAGTTGCCTCTCTGACTACCGCCGATATGGAGGTGACACCATACCAGACCATGGCCGGTATATGGCGAGAGGCCCTTACCTTGATTTCCTGCTCCACCACAGGGCAACTTATCGATCGAGTGGGACGAGTGGAGGTGCACCCCTTTGGCCGAGTTCCTCAGCAGTTTGGTCTTCCATACGCGGGTATGCTTCCCCCAGTGGCACTAGTTTACAGATCAGTTCGCGAGGCCAGAGGGGGGCCTAGAGGCCGAGGTTGGATAGTGATTACTCCTGGCATTCCTATTGCAGCCAGGAGGATAGTTCGTGCTAGAGGGAGAGCCGGTGCACCTCGGGCACCTTTGCTTCAGATAGCCGTGGGTCCTGCTCATAGCAGCGATGACCCTATTGATATTGACTCCGAGTCTGAGGAGTTTTCACGAGGAGGGTCGGAGGAGGAGACCGAGGACAGCGATCCTGAGTGGCATGACACTCGGGATATTATGCGGCGAGAGAGGGCTGAGCGAGCGCGAGAGAGGACACTCTAGTTTCAGAGGAGCCACTCTCTCAGGGCCATGGTGGAGAGGATGAGTCAGTTGCAGGGCGACATGTTGCCCCTGCCACAGGAGCAGCCCCTCAGTCGGCAGCGGCATCCGCGGCAGGTGCTGGCCCCAGTGACCCATCTTGGAGGCCTAGGGATCCGAGTAAGTTACCCTTTCTCCCTTTTAATGTTTATTTGTAGGCTCTCCTTAGTTGTTATTTTGTATCTTTTAGTTTCTTGCTTAGTTTCTAATTCGTTTTCTCCTTTGTTTGCAGAGACTGTTGATGAGTGGCGGGATTTGATCCGCAGGGTATGTACCATTCCTGATGATCCCCATGGATAGGACCCGCGCGGAGCTATCTGTGGACGCTGGGGAGCCTTCAGCAGCCGGTAGGCATACCGATGTTTTTGCTCCTGTCTGGCACGTGGCCAGGATGGTGTCGACCCTTCCACACCGAGCTAGCGGGCTATAGGATGGCTGAGCGCCTTATGAGGAGCCATTCTCGTGGTGAGACTGCAGCTGCTCCTCGAGACCCTGAGCCCTCCGTACATTCAGAGCGCCGGCGTAGCCGAGTCCTAGGCGTGGGCGTGCACCTTCGGAGGGGTCGCGTAGGGATTGAGAGGCCACTTGGCTCTCGTGTATTTTGTATTATATATTTCTTTGTATATCACGGGCTCTTTGAGCATTTTGACCATGCTTAGTGCATGATGGCATTGTATATAAACATTGATCATTTATATATATGCATTCATTTTGGATCAAAATCTTGGCACTCATGGTTTCCTTTCTATTTCCAGCTTTTTGTATATACTACGATGTATGTTTATATGCTTTTTAGAATGTATGCAATGGAGAACAAATGATGCAAATGTTTGTTTCCTTTTGTGTATTTCATGATGCTGATATATGTAGATGTAATGTGATTTTGAATCTTAGCTTCCGTAAGCAATTTTGGATACCTCATGTTTGTTTTGCAAAGTGATGAATATAACTAGTATGATGAACAGATAAACTTGCCCCACTCCTAACTCCACGCAACTAGTAAGATGCGAGGGCTCTTCACTAAGAGCTAGAAAGGGCACAAGTTATGAGGTGTAGCTGAAATGATAGCGATGAAAGACAGACAAAGCTTTGGTGGAACCAAATAGGAAACTACAAGCTTACTCCACCCGAGTGACTTCATAGTTTAGAATGCAACTTACTTTGCGGTTTATCTAGACTTAGATCCGTAGATGGCCACATAGTAGACAAAATCAGGTTTTTAGGATTTTAACTCTCTTGGAATTTTGAACATCTGATTCATTCATTTTTGACTCAAAGTTTGAATTGTTTGTTTATGACTTTTAACGTTTGCTTTGTCAAGAGGACCCCCTGTACTTTGCCCCATGCTACTAGTAAGAAGCGTGGGTTTATCACCGTGGGCAAGGTATAGGCGAGTAAGGGCATTTCCATCCTTTCCCAACCCTACGTCACTAGTAAGAGACGCAAGCTCATCACCGAAGGTTGGTGGGGCAAGGAAATGTGTAAAATTAAAATTTTCTGTTTAATCACTTGTTGACTTGTTTTCTTGAGTAAAATGTCAGTATGTGCTTATTTCCAAAGAGATATACATATGGGATAGATGTGACACCATGAAGCTTCTAGAATAGACCATAGGCAAGACACCTATCCTAAGAAGAAATCAAAGCGAGAATAAACTTGCAGATCTTGGTATGGTTACCGTTAAGACTTTGTCATATCTAGCTTTATTTGATAAAAGATTCTGAGATGATTTGATGATACATGAAGATGGAGAGGTATGATTAAAGAGTTTTATGCCAACAACATCATGAGTTTGTAATGAATTGCTTTGAGAATAGATTCCTTGATCACAATTTATGTAAGAAACAAGTGGACAAAATGATCTTAATCTATATGAAGATGCAATGTAGATAATTATACAAGTAGTGCTAGTTGCTTATGCGTAGAACCGCTTGAGGTGCAGGGAATTGACTGTTTCACCAAATTCCTCACCTTCTAGCGTACATAAGAGGTAAGCACCATTTCCGTAGTCCTTCATGACTCGGTATGGGCCCAACCATTTGGGCGGAATTTCCTTCCTTCGCCGGTCTTCTTGTCGATCCGGTTGTCTAGCCTTAGAACTAGATCACCTTCGTATATGTCGCGTTCATAGACCTTCTTGTTATACTGCCGGCACATTCGGTCAGCATAAGCTCTATGCCATTGTTCAGCATCTAACCTAGTTTCATCTAGGCTTTCTAGTTGGGAAAGACGTGCTTCTCTGTAAGCGTCTTCATCCAGAATCCCTTGTAGTGAAATGCGGAGACTGGGTATTTCGACCTCAAGCGGGAGAACTGCTTCTGCCCCAAATACCAGCGAGAAAGGAGTTGCTCCCATTGGTGTTCTTATTGAGGTTCGGTGGGCCCACAAGGCCGGATATAACTTCAAATGCCAATCTCGTTTGTTTTCTTTTACCATTTTAAGGAGAATGGCTTTCAGTGTCTTGTTTGTCGCTTCAGCCTGTCCGTTGGCTTGGGGATAATACAAGGAAGCCGTATGATGGCTTATCTTAAATTTATTGCATAGTTCGCGAACCTCTTCATTCTTAAAAGAAGTTCCATTATCAGAGATAATGATTTGCGGGATACCGTACCTGCAAATGATTTGGTTCAAAATGAACTTGGCGATTACAGAACCAGGTACAGTGGTAAGAGGCATAGCCTCTACCCATTTGGTAAAATATTCAGTGGCCGTGATTATGAAATTATGGCCATCTGTGGATGAGGGAGAGAACTTCCCTATTAAGTCCAGACCCCATGTAGAAAAGGGCCATGGAGTAGCGATTGGTTGCAGAGCTTGTGCCGGCATATGAATCTCATGGGAGAATTCTTGGCACTTATGACACCTGCGTACAAACTCTATCGCGTCATGTTCTAGAGTGGGCCAGAAATAGCCCATTCGGTGTATTTTTCGAGCGGTGGCATGGCCACCGAAGTGGCCTCCACATATTCCACTGTGAGATTCATGGAGAATCTTCTTGGATTCCTCCGTGTCGACACATCTTAGGAGCATTCCATCGAATGCTTTTCGATAGAGCACCTGCTCTATAATGACGTATTTAGCTACGATTATGCGTAACCGCCTTCTTTGTTGTGGTGTAACTCCTTCTGGGTACGTATGGTCCATGATATAATTAATGATATCAGTGTACCAAAGACACTCAGAGATAGAGGGTCGGGTTTCGATGTAGTATACGCACTCATCTGGAAAGTCTAAATCTACTAAATCGCCTCCGTCTAATGGGTTGTCAGCTAACCAATCTGCAATGATTTGTCCCTTAACTGACTTCTGATTTACAAATGTTAATTTGAATTCTCCCATTAAGGTTATAAAATGTCCAGCCTTTTTAGACAATGACCCTTGTGTGAGGAAAGTCCGTAAATGGTCCGTTTTTACCATGACCCTCGTTTCTTGATTCAACATATAATGTCTTAGGCGTTTAGTAGCAAAGACTATGGCAAGGCATTCTCGTTCTGCCTGTGTATAGCGTGTTTCATAGTCGAGCAGCATTCGGCTGATGAAATAAATCACGCGTTCCTTCTTGTCATCATCCTCTTGGGCCAACATACAGGCCAGCGAGACATTGGTAGCTCGTGAATATAGAATTAACAGGTGATCTAACTTAGGTGGCATTAGCGTAGGTGGTGATAATAGGAAATGCTTAACTGCTTCAAAGGCTTCATTACAGTCTTTGGTCCAATCAATGCTATAGTCTTTCTTGAGTAAATTGTTGATTGGATGAATGGCGAAGCTTAAGTCCGGGATGAATCTTCGGATTGCACCCAGTTTTCTGAGAAATGATCTGATTCCAGATTCACTCGCAGGTGGGACCATTTCGAGGACAGCCCAAATTTTGGTTGGATCAACATCTATCCCCGTGACGATATGATGTAACCTAGGAGCTTTCCTCCTGTTACGCCAAAGACGCATTTCTCTGGGTTTAGTGTGACTCCGTATTCTATTAGGCGTGAAAGAATGATGCGGAGTACTTCCGGATGGTCACAACGCTTCTTGGCCTTAGCCAATAAGTCATCTACGTAGGACTCCACGATTTTATGAATTAAATCATGGAATATATATGTCATAGCTCGCTGGTAGGTAGCACCAGCGTTCTTGAGACCGAATGGCATAACAACATGTAGCAATAGGTTCCCCAAGGAGTTATAAACGTAGTTTTAGCTTGATCTTGCTCAGATATTTTGATTTGATTGTATCCGAGAATCCATCCATGAGAGACAAAAGTTCAAATCCATTGTTGCATCAACAATGACATCTATGGATGGTAATGGGAAGTCGTCCTTAGGACATGCTTTGTTGATGTCTCGAAAATCTATGCAGATGCGTATCTTTCCATTCTTCTTGAGAATGGGAACGATGTTAGATACCCATTGGGAGTAGTCGACTGGCTTGATGAATCCTACCTGAAGGAGTTTTATTACCTCTTCCTTTACCATGAGAGCTACTTTGGGTTTCATAGGTCTTGATTTTTGCTTAACTGGCTTTGCATCTGATTTAGTGACGAGGTTGTGCACCGCAATGTGGGGTGCAACTCCTGTCATTTCCTTATAATTAAATGCAAACGCCTTCTGATGTTCTTTGAGGATCCGCGTATGTATTTCCACTTCTTCTGGGGTTAAGGATGATCCTAATTTCAAGATTTTTGGTTCGTCATCTGTCCCGATGTTGACATCGATTGTTTCTTCGATCAAAGAGGCGTTACCCTCTTCGAACTCAGGTGGTGCTGGAGGTAAATCCAAATCATCCCCATTTTCTACTGCGTATATGCTAGGTTTTATTTGTGAGGGGAGATCCATCATGGGATTTCCGAAATAGGAAGACGAATGTGGAATTAAGGACAAATCTAGCATATGATAGGAGAGATGTAATGCCGCATAGGCGTTTAAGTATTCCAAAGTGGCCATATTATTATCGACATGGTCTAGGGTGGTAGATTCACTTCCGCTTGCAAGGGGATTTGTCATTGTTTTTATCAATGGTTCATCACGAATGGACACCGTGAAATGGGTATCTTCTAACTCATTGCTTGGAGTAAAACGTGATGCTGAAGTTGCTATTGAATCGGCGAGAAGATTTTTCTCTCGCGGATTGCTTCAATGGATATGAAGTTAAATGCCTTGCTTAAATCTAATACGGCTTCTTTGTAAAGCTGCAAGTGTTCGGCTTTGGTTTCGTATACCTCAGAAACTTGGTTTGTCACTAATTGCGAGTCTCCTAAGACTCTGATGTTATCAATACCAATTCTTTTGGCTAAGGTGAGGCCAAGGAGGAGGGCTTCGTACTCAGCGCCGTTATTTGTGCATTCAAAATTTAACTTAAAGGAAAATGGGAGGACTTTCTCTTCGGGCGAAGTAAGAATTATACCTGCCCCCGCTCCATAACGGCATTTAGCTCCATCGAAATGGAGAGTCCAATACTTAGCCGGGAGTATAGATGTTGGGGCATCTGCTGCGTTTGCGCACTCTACTTCTACCATGCAGAGGTCCTCTGCTGGAAGGGAACCAACACCTAGGGAATATCCTATGCCTACTGAATCAAATGGTAAGAACATTGGTAAATCTTGTTCTATTAACTCAATGATTTTTGCAGTAGTCCCTAATGATACCGTTTCTTTAGCTTTATCGTTGGGGTTGGGGTTGTTTTGGCTATGTTGATAGTTTCAAGATCCGTTGTAGGTACCAACTTCTCCTCTGGTTTTGGGTCGAGTGGGTTTATTAAGTTGGTTTGTTGGAAGTTCAAATTACGTGCACACACACGGTCTTTTCTTTAAATCAGCTAGGTGCAAATCGAAAGGTTTTGGATCACCTTTGGCTATAAATACCTTTCCTAGATGCGAGAATCTTACTTCTTGAAATAACGTAGAAGGGATTGCCTTCATTTGGTGTATCCATGGTCGTAGGCAGTATCATATTATAATTAGTTTCCCGATCTATAATATAAAACTCAGTCAGGATTGTTTTGGGTCCTAAGGTGACCGGGAGTATTATAGTTCCTATCGAAGTGGCTTTAAGGCTATCATAGCCTCTCAATGTATTTCGAGTGGTGGAACAGTTTGTTTCCCCATATCCTAGTTTTTGGAGGAAAGAGAAAGGGACTATGTTAACTGCGGCCCCATCATCAACCATTGCCCATTTTACATAGTTATTATAAACCCATACTTGTAAGTGTAAGGCTGGATCACCTCGGCGTGCGATCTCAGCATCTGTAGGCATTTTACTTATTTCGAATATGAATTCGACATCCTTGTCCGGCTGCCCCGGAGGGTGGATATCAAAATCTACGTGATTTACTTGTGTTTCAGGAGGTGGAGTGATGTTAATTAGATGACCTAGACCTAATGCTTCTAAAAGAGCAGCTCTGTGAGGAGGAGAGTTCTTTAGTAAATCCAAAAATGAAATGTGCGAGAAGGTCTTTGTTAGGTCACTAATTAAATCATAGGCACCCACGGGTTTTTCTACTATTTGTTGACTCTTATCTGTTTCTGGTAGATGACTTGGGCTCGGTTGAGAGAAATATTCTCGTGTTCTTGTTATAGCTTCGATAGGTAGTTCAACGTCTAATTCTACCAAACTGACTATCTTGGGTCTCGGTTGACTTCTAGCTAGCGTGTGCGCAACGATGGATTTAGTGAAGTCGAGGCTTCATGATCATTGTTTCTGTCATTGCACTTTTGTTTGTTCGATTGGATTCAGCTATTCTTATCATGATTTGGGAGTGGATCGTTAAGATCTTGAGGGAGCATTCGGGAAGCGCCCCTGTGAGCGTATTTGGTGGTGATGACACGGGATCTACCAAAAACAAATCTGTGAAGAACTGTCTTTGTTCTTCTGGCAAACGTTGCATGAATTTATTGTAGTCACGGCACGTTCTAGTATCATGACCCCAAATTTTGTGGAAACCACAATAAGAATTGGGATTGTAATTCCTATTTTGTTGGTTTGGTGTATATTGTGGCCTAAAATTCTGATCAAACTGTTGCCTATTAGGATTAAAATTTTGCATTTGTTGTTTCTGGCTTTGGTTTTGATAACCAAATGAGTTTTGGCTTGGCCCTTGTATAGGATTTCACCATTGTTGTTGTTGTTGTTGTTGTGGGTGGTTAAAATCCACTGTATTGATTGTCGGGGTAAAGTTGTTGTTTCGTTGGTTGTTTGTTTGTGATGGAGTATTGACAACATTTACCTTCTTGGGCTGGTCGGTTACTCCATCCGTTGTTACACCCCGATTTTTGTTAAGGATTTGGGTCCTTGATTGACATTTGTGGTAGTGGGATAATTTGTAGTGTTCTGATTGGGGGTGATTAACCTCCCGTTTGCTCCATATGTCTTACGACCACTATCTATCACTGCTTGGTCTATTCGAAGAGCGCTCTCAAGTACTTCATCGTAAGTTCTTAGTGGGAACTTCTGGACTTCTTCCTTCACCTCTCTGCTGAGAGAATGAAGGAATAAATCACATAGTTCCATCTGATCCATGTTTGGAGCACTTGCTTGAAGAATAAAGAACTGTATGCCACCTCGGATGAAATGGGCGTGATGATTCGTTGTGTTCTTGTTTGATGTGCAAGAATTCCCTGATTCCTGTTCTCAACAGTTTGTTCATGTCGAACACCTTAATGAACTCTGATACGAGTTGTTTAAATGAATGGATGGAGGCTTCAGGTATTCTATAATACCAATCGAGAGCAATGCCTTCCAAGGTTTTGGGGAATATTTTAGCAACAACCCCATCCCAAGGGAGTAATTCACGTATGGCTGTAGCGTAAGCTTTGATATGCGCATTTGGATCTCCCTCACCTTTGTACTTGGGTAAATCGGGAAGAGGTCTTGGAAGCATGATGCTTCGTATGGTGAAGTCTAAGGGCTCTTTCAGATATTCTGAATAAGTCCCTATCGCATAGTTTTCGACCATTGATGGTGGTTGCTGAGGGAGTGATGGTGGGATGGGTTGTTGATATGGCGCAGCGTATGCATTGGCAGGGGCATAGGGAAGTCCCTGCGTTTGAGCAAAAAGGCCGGGAGAGGAGAACATATCTCCTTGTGGTGATTTGGAGTACATGTTTAAGTATGACGGGATATTGTCTAGTAATGGGTTGTTTGATACTAGACCGGAGAAATAATGTTAGAGATGACAGGCCTTGTTGGCATTTGTTGTGGATACTGAGGAGGCATGCCTAACGTGCCTACTCCTGTGAGGAGATCTACTTGGCCAGGGTGGTATGGAGGATTGGAACTTCCTACTTGCATGAACTGAGGATTTTGACTTGCTTGAGCAAGTTCTAACCCTCTCACTTTTTCTACTAACGTTGAAATGACTTCATTTGGTGAAGTCACGGTGCTTTTCCTGAGCGGCGTTTGTTGTATACCATAGTGTTGTATAGGCATGTGATATCCTGCTATAAACTGATCGCTATCTTGCCAAGTTTCTCTGAGAGTATTTCCTATATGCAGTGGCATAGAGGTATTTTCTTGAAAAGAGATCTCGGGTTGTATTTGTAAACCTCCTATAGGTGGGTACATACCCCAGAGATGTTGTTCACTCCTAGGATAACGTATTGACTGTTCATCATCTAAGACCAGGTATGGGTCAGATTGTCTACTAATTTGTGGTCTAAGTAGCATCTGAGGAGATGAACCAGATTCTCCGGTAAACGTCATATTGTTCGAGCCTGAAGGCTCTGTTTGTTGCGTTCGAGGGGGTTGATCTAACTCCCCGTTTGAAAAGATGAGTTATATCTATTTCTTGGGGTTTGTGTTGACAACTGATTAGTTGAATAGTTGTCGCCCCATACTGAGAGTGAGGGTGATGATTGTCTATTCTGTTGGGCATAGTATGCCTCGAGACCCAAGAGGGGTCTGCCATATGCATCGAATCCCGACATATTCGGGGGGTATATGAATACCCGTAGAATAATGGGAAGGAGCGAAGGTGATTTGTGAAAGAACACGTGATACTATGACTCCAAACGAGAAAGTAGGAAGTTTACGTCAGCTTCACTAATTTTGTTTGCTTCACGTCGGGTTCACCAATTTTGTACGCTGGAAAAGTGACAAGCGAGCGTGGGAATCTACAGGTAACTCTTCCACGTACCCGACCTCCCGAGGTCATGCCGAGACAGCCGGTGGGGATGGAATATGCGTGGGATGCAAATGAACTAGTTAGGCAATCTAATGTCTTCGACACGCACTAATGGAATTTGTGAATCTAAGGCAAAGAAGGCCCTTCTAACTTGGACTGGTGTGATAGATCGATCGCAAGGATGACTGCTCGAAGGCTCCAATCAATATCGAGCTCTAGCGTGATTCGATCTATGGGTTGTGGAATATGTGGGAAATGACCTGGGATAGTTTCGTGTATGTCTCCAGATAAGGTCATATGGTGGATGGTGAAACAATTGACTCTACGGATGATTCTCTGGCCTAGTCCAGAATTCTCTAGCTTTGTTAGCCGCTATATCTAGTAAGGACAATTGTTCGATGATGATGGGTGGAAGTGGAGTGGATTGGAATACTAGTGTGCGTAGGCCAGTGTTTATATCTGATTGACTTATGGATTCGTTAGGCTGTGGGACTTGTGGGTCACAACCGTAGACTCTTGGTTGTTGCGGTCCTGTTATGGTCATATACGAAATCAAGTCCTAATTCCTAGTATCCAGTAATCATATGCTTTCTCAGCTTCTATGTTTAGGACCAATAACTGCGTGATTTTCTCAGAATATCTCACAGGCATTCGTGCAACCTGGATCCTTAAACTAGTATCTATATCTGTGAGAGTGTCTCCTACACCTGGCTGTGGGACCAAAGGATCACAACCAAAGGTTTGTTCTCTTTCGAACCCTTCTACAGTCATGTGAATGTTTGCCTAGGGTAATCTGTAGTTTGGTTGATTTGACCAAAATGTGTATGCTTGGTCGTCTTCTATATTTAACCCTCTCAACTGAGAACTGATCAGTTGTAAATCATTGTTGTTTGGAATACTTGTATTCTGAGATTTTGGTCTATGTCAACTATTGCTGTGACGAGGTTTGGTTGAGGCACGATTGGCTCAAATATGTATTCCTGGGCTCCCGAGGTCCCGTGATTGTCATACAAAATAAAATGTAAATCTAACTGTAATAAAGCAAATTCTAACTACGTGGAATAAAACTAAAACATATATAACTTCTATTTTTGCAAACTTTTAAGAATTTAAGGAAAGCAGCTATTTAAACGTATCTAGGAATAACAACTAAATAACAATTTAAAACAAACAATATAACCGAGTGTAGTTATTTGCCTGTGCGATTTGTAGACTTATTCTAAATAATGAAATAACTTGCTTGATCTATTTGCGAGATTCTCGATCCTACCTCAGAAGTGAAGAGTGAATCATAGTTTCTCAGAAACTATCAATCCCCACAGCTTCCCTGGCAATATCGAGAATAGAATCTATTGAAATGAAGCAATTTTAACTACTTTATTTGATATGATTCTAACTAGAACTTTGAAAGCTAGAACCTGGATTCCGCAGAATAGTGGCGAATCCGATGGTGTATGTGATCTTGTCCCCTCAGTGTGATCTCCTCATTCTTTCATGTTCACGTGGATCCAGAAAAGCGTGTAATGCTAGCATCGATAGAAGTAGATATTGGGACAAGGACAGCTCAGAATGCAGACTGAAAATGCGAGTAGGAGAGGGATAGCGCAAGAGTACAGAGCTTGGCTTATGCAATTCCTAGCGGGATTTTACTACGAGTCATGCAACATAAAGCGACCAGAACCTAAAACTATCCTGTTTGAAGAGAAAACCTACAACTTTAATGGCTTCCTAAGCTATTCTACTCCAATGGATTGGATAAAACAACAACACCGTTTGCACAAGCTGGATATGTGGCTTACCAACAGTTGAACAATGCTAACTAGACATATAATGAACTAAACCAAGCACTCTAAGCAAAATGAAAGCTAAGTCTATTGCAAAGAGAAATTCAGAGACAAACTTCAGGGCCGGATTGGGTGAAATAACAGTACTGCCTGCACAAGATGGGTATGTGGCTTACCAACAGCTGAACAATGCTAACTAAGCATGCAAGGAATTAAAACTATGGCTTCTAAACAAAAATAAAATCTGAACTATGAAAATCGAGCATGAAAGTGAATGAGGGTAGACCTTTTGCTTGTGCACAAACCATTTATTTATAGCTTTCATTCACCCAAAGATCAAAACCAAACTGAACTCTAAAAACCATAAACAGGCCAAACACTATTCCAGGGACCAAAAACATAAATGCAAGCCCAAGTCGGCAAAGAAAAGCTGGTGAAACATTGATATTTTACATGAGTCGCATCAAAGCACTTTTGGAAAATACGTGCGGGACCGCCACTGAAAGCAGGCGGCGGTTCCAGGGCTGCGCCCGAGCGGGTGGCGGTTTCAGAATCAAGGGTAAAAGGCCAAGAAAAGAGGGAAAAGGGGAAAAAAAGGACACGGGGGCTATGCGGGGCATGCGGGATGTTAACGCATACTCCGAGGGATTTTCCGGATCCCGAACACCTTGCGAGGAGACTTGTATCATCATTGGGGCAATTGTTACATTGTTCCTGATCTGATACCTTTACAATTTTGGGTACGTCAATGGCCCTCTCACTAACCTGCAATGGTTCCTTTGTTTTACTTTTGGGGATTTTATTAGTTTGGCCATGTTGCATGGTTTGGGTTTTCCTTTATCTCCCATGGGTTTCTTGCGATTACGGGGTATAGTTTAAGGATATATATATTTGTATTTTTGGTTTTTTTGTGGAAAAGACTGGTGGTTTAGTATTGATAATGTTGTTATGTGGAAGTTCTTTCAGGAACTTTATTCCTAGTCCTTGAGGGTTAATATTGTTTAACCTTTGGCTTCTTCATAGTTATATAATATGGTAGTACCTTTATTGTATATCTTTTGGTTATAAAGTCCCTATATCCTTTCCATATTTACTAATAAAAACTAGCAGTGTGAAAGAGTGAATTTCCAAATTTGAGTTTCTATATTTTTCCCTCTTTTAAGTATGAAATTAAATTACATGCTTAAAGGAAAATATACTTGAGTGTGTAGACACACTTTGTCTTTTCTCTAAGTTTTTTTACAAAATCGTGTTATGCTTGGTGTTGACAAGTTCCGAATGAAACCTACAACATAGAGTTTAGTTAATGCCCATGATAAAGAATTTAAATTTAACTCAAATATAAAGTGTAAAATAAATGTTTACATTTGCATAAGAATAAAATTAAATATATGTAAGAAAGGAAGGAATACACATGTTTATTCTGTAGAGGGAGAATCTCTCATCCTTTTTGTGTTTGAAGATTTTATTTTGTGAATTTGATGAAGGATTCGAGATAATCAATCCCCAATTGTTCTAAGGATGAATTATAGTGTTAGGTGCATGCAACCCAACATGAAATTATAAGGAGAAAAGAAGAATGAAATTCCTAAACACCCTGCTAAGAAAGAAGACCACGCATCAAATTTATTCAATAATTTTGATATATTCCACTTTGAGCTCAAGAGGAAAGGAAAGTATGTGTATAAATAACTTAGCCACTTTGATAATTTCCATAACTTCATGGACCACATCGATGTATATGGATATAGGCCCAATTATATAAATAAGGACACACAATATAAAATAGAATGAGTTCCCCCATTCCCTTCTCATGTTCCACACAAATGAGTAGAAATTGTATTGTCATTGAAAGTTGATGGAGGGAAGGAGGCTTACGCCCCTAGATTCCGAAACCTGTAATAGAAATTGAATGAAGTGGAGGAGTGAAGTGCTTCATTATCCTTGTGCTGGTCTAAATAGAGTGAAATAGATATGGAACTGTGCCAAAAACCAATAATTGTAGCTGAGTATCTAAAACGGGTCGAACGTTGATGTAATTTCCCATAGGATAAAATGTGTGGGATGGTCGGATCAGTAAATATGGTCTTGACCAATATATACGGTTTTGAACATGTGTATTATTCTCTATATTTTTATATTTAAATGTATTTATGAGTACTTATACCTTATTTAAACCTCTATGTCACCCACAAATTCTATGTCTATTGTAAGTGTAGAATATACCTAGATGAATGCCCCATATTTTGAGATATTTGTGAAAACCATGTTGAGAACTAGGCTCAAAAGAAAATATATGTCGAGGAGTTGTAGAGGACTGTAGGATGTTGGAGAGGTGGAAATATTTAATAACTTGTACCTAGAATAAGGAAGGTGTTTACGCATGATGAAAACCATAGTACACAAGACAAGCAATGATAGTAATATATATAAATAGTTATATGATAGCAATAGTATTATAACCGCATGTATGCGAGAAAACAAGTACGGAAATAGTGACATCATCTATAACAAGTATGTAAATATTGTCACAAAAATATATAAAATCACAAACATGGGATACCTATAGTTTCATAAGATAACCAAGGCTCAGATACCTGCAAACACGATAATATAAATTAAATAAGTTAGGAACTATGAATAGGAATTATGCATCTATTTAACCTTCACAAATGGATTTCACACGATGACCACTAGCCTAGGTAAGAAAAAATACACTCACATTTACTCATCCTCTTCAAGTATGATGATTTTGTAATGCATTATGCTTTATATTTCCTAATACATTTTTCCATTAGGGTATTACATCATAATTATGATCACTTATTACAAAGCGAGCAAGAATTTTCCTTTTATTTTTATTTTTGATACCATAGAAAACTCAAAATTGAAAACACACGGAAACAAACATGTCACCAAATCCCTATGCGACCCCATCACTAGTGGCTAACAAGAGGTCATTGTTTAACCTCCGGCCTTTGATTCCTTCATCCTTTACTAGAATATTATCTAAAAAAGGTAGTCTTCATCACTTAGATTTTTTTTTAGTAGTATTTTCTTCCTCTTCATTCTTCTATACTTTATCATTGGCCATGAAATTTTTGTTTATTTTCCATCAAGTAAATCTTGTGTTATTTTCCTAAAATTTATAGATAAGTGACTAGATTGTTAGAAGTAATTTTTAAAAAATTATTTATATCTTTGAAAGTTAATCCCTACTTAAAAGAATATTTGGATCTCCTTGTAATATATGATCTATCATGTTTTCCATACATCACATTTTCCTCTTGATCAATTTGGATTGTGACTACACACCATGTTACATGTTACATTTTGGAGCCCGCCAACACCAACATAATGGGATAATTCAAAAAAACTTTATTGCGAGAAAAAGATAAAGTGTATCTACACACTTAGATATATTTTCCTTTTAATTATGTAATTTACATTTTATACTTAAAGGATAGGAAAATGTAGACACTCAAATTTTTTCATTTATGCTTTGACATTTCTTATCTTGAAATTGCACACTTGTATGGATAAATGCACTCTCCTCAATCTTTCCTAACACACCCTAATATCCCTTCAATTACTTGCTTATCTTTGCACAACTCTTTTTCATCTATTTTTAAAGTTTATCTACATAGAAAACATCTAGAAAAATTCATCCTTTGACCCATGAAGTGAAACTATACAATTTACCTCATGTACGTAACCATAGGTTTCAGTAAAAATGACACGTGTTAATTTTTATCTTATAGTATGGTTTTGGACCAAGATGCCTTGAGTTAATTATTTTTATTCCATCACATTCTTATGAACAAATATAACCCCTTAGTTATCCATTCACAACATAATAACCTTTGGAAACATATATAAGTAAGTAAATCTTACTTAATTTAAGAACCTAGCACATTAAGAATTCCTCATGTAAAAGAAAGAAAAAAGGCACTCCAAGCTCCCTAAACTATGAAATAACTCATTTATTCCATCAGAGAAGCACCCTCTAGGTCTGAAGTCTCCTTCCAAGTCTAGGAGTCTTCATCTTCACTCTACAAGCAAGAAAATTGAACCTTCCCAATTATTTGGACAAGTGTGAAATTCATGCAAAGCATTTTCAAGTCTAATTGCACTATGGTACATATCACATGCTACGAAAATGATGTGCATTTTGATCCTTCTTTAGAGTAGTGGTGACATCAATGATGTATAGGGGTTCATTGGTTGGCTTGGAATATTTCCACAAATTCATCCCATTTGATAGCATGAGAGTTTATGAAATCTTGAATGATATGGTGAAGCTTAAGACACCTTTCAATGAAGTTGATAATACATCGATGATAGTCACAATAAACATTCTCATCAAAATTCTTACTTTGAGGCTTTCTTATATCAACCTCAAATAGAGGAGTGAGATACATAAGATTATACTCAAGTAATTATTTCAATACAATGTGTGGGGCACAAGGTAAGTGAGTAAAATTTTGTCATGCAGGTTTGAGTTGTAACTTGGTTGAGAAACAACATTGGCAAGTGTCCTTAGAAGAAACCTTAACATCATTAGTCTTTCCTTTGAATGTGGATTTACTTGGAAACCTGGCATTGGGTGTAGATGGATTTCTAAAAACATACTTGAGTTTGTTCATATGTAGTAACTTAGCTTTGTACTCCTTAAGTGTATGACATAAATGGTCAAAAGATCAAAATTTGTCAAATAGGATTGATTCTTATAAAGGAGAAAACAATATTTGTGTGAATAGATCTTGTAGTTCACTATCAACTAATATATTACTCATTTTTGTAAGCATGGTCTTATATCATAAGACATAATCATTGATAGATTCATATATCCATATCATAATTTAGACAATTGTGTACAAGAAATGTTCTCCCAATGTTAATAAAGAACTATACTAGAAATTGAATTGCCAAAGTGGTAAAAGAGTGAAAAAAATGTGTGGGATTATTATAGAACCATTGCAATGCAAAATCCTTAAGAATCCTAGGAAATATTTCATGAGAAGCATGTTCAAAATAAGCCACATAAAAGGAGTGAATATGCTCAAAGCAGGTCTCCTTTTCCATCGTAAGAAGGGATTTAGAACGTCAACAAAACTAATGGGAAAATATTAGGAAACCACATCAATTTAAATTGAATTGTGAAGTAGTTCAGTAGAATCCATATCATAAGAAGAAGTGAATATAACTTATTGTAATTTTAAGATTTGAGATTGTAATGTATGAAAAAGGGTTTTAAGGGCTTGTGTGCTAGATGAAGAAATGTGTGAACCATGAGAAGTGGATGTAGGATGTGTTGTATCAATAGTGGCTACAAAAATATGTATGGAAAAATTATGAATTGAAATATTAGGTGCTCCCAATGAGGTATGCATCATATATGTAGTAATATCAAATCTTGGAAAAACATAAGAGGGTTGAAACTACCCAAAAAGGGATTCTTTACTAGTTTTTTATCACATGCAAGCTTAACAACAAGAAGGAAATTGTTGATAGGATCAATATGGTGATGTTTATTATGAATATTTTCACAAAAATGAAATATCATGATCCAAAAAATATCAACATCAAGGTTGTAATCATGAGAATGGTCACTATTAGTTGTGATTTAATGTAATGGGACCTTATGGGCATGATCAAGCATGGATGGATTAATATCAATATGTTATGGGGAAGAATCCATGAGGCTATGATGCATACGAGTAGGAGGGGGATCTTAATATGATAAAATGGTTGATTAGTAAACCAAACACTACGCCAAAAGGTAATATAAAGAAATCATACTTAATTTGAAATTATACATGAGAGAACTAATAATGAACAACATCACATACTTCGAGGAAAAATAAATCCCTTTGGAAACTAGGGTTAATGTTAAGATCTAATCACGAGTTAGGTTTACCAAAATGATTTCACCTTAATTAGATTTATGTGAAATATAAAATGAGTGAAATAAGTAAACTAGAGGATGTTAGGGTTAGCAATAGAAGATTATTTTGATTAATTAACTTCCAACATTAATTACCAATATCAAAACAATACATCAATACTCATAAAACATATACTAAAATAGATAAAAACTTGAAAAAATAAGGGAATGAGTTCAAGTGTCTAATTAAAGATGATTTTTGGAAGTTATGGGAGGATGCACTAATGAAACATGAAGATTTGAACTGGATGATTCTTCATTCGGATAGTGCAACTAGAAACCGACACAGGGAAGGACTATACACTTCTTCCATGGTTGTTTGTGTGGTCATTTTCAAACCCTAGTTTTTAGTCATGTTGTATATCTTAATGAATAATATGAACAAAATATGAAACCCTTACCATGTGAAAGATATCATGCAAAACAAATATTAATTGTGTTATGGGAATCCTTGTGCACCGCCAACGTTGACATTACTCAAAAGAGGCCTTAAACTACAAGTCATTCTCAACCTAGCATGTGATATTTAGATGATTAAAACTAGATTTAACAACCCTCTTTGACAATGCTTGATTTGAGTTGGATCTTGCTAAAAAGTAAGGGATGTTTAAGTGTTCATGGATATGAAAGACTAATGTTTTGACCTAGTAAGAAGATTCATACCTTTAGAGGTTATTTCCCTAATGACTGTAGGCATATTAAATTATGATATTTTGGGAGCCTTGGGTATCTTTTGCAAGTGTTGAAGTGAGTGTATCAATGTAGTGCCATAGGATTTCTAGGTTAGTAAATGAGGTAGTGTTTACTTTCTTATATAGGGTTACATAGATGATTTATCAATGAAAGGATGACCCAAAGAGATTAACACCCAAAAAATAATATGAATTTGAAAGCTCAATTGGAGAGCATGTCATCCTAAGACGACACAAGTCGGATAATATTGGATATAATGTCCTCATGAAATTTTACGGCCTTTCGCATAGGATGGAAAACATCTAATTTGAAGTATGGAACTCATCAATTGATGTTTATCTATGATTTTTACACATTGTACTATCATAAGTTGATGATATGTCAATGTGTAAGGATAAAAACTAAACAAGAGACCTTAGAATGTACTAAGAAGGAAGGGGAAGATTTTAGTTATCTTAGCAAGAGTATATTGTCGGGACTAGCAAGTGTCAAAGAGTGAATTTTCAAATGTGAGTGTCTATAACCAGGAAGTGAAGAATGTATTAGAGATTTGGAGATATCTATTAGATTCCATATAAGAAATGGAAGAATTATCATAGAGGCCTAGAGATATAATAGTTATAGTATATGCATCCATTAAAGGTATGAGTAGAAATTATGAATCACACATCTCAAAATAAATTGATTAAGTGTACCATGTGTAAGATATAAAAAAATCAATTATAAATATAATAAGATATCATTTTGAAATCACATGTAAATAAAAACCTTGCCCTATGTGGGCCTCATATGCCCATAAATGTGAAAGGTACCTAATTAGTGTAATCTTATGACTATTTTCCCTAATTTAGAAATATATAGATGGTGTAAGTATAAAAATAGGATAATGGCATTGTGCTGGTGTGTATGAACAATGTGAGAAAATACATGATAATCCCCTTCTCGGGAAAGAGATACAAGATATAATAATATGACACAATATATGATAATCATGTCATTGTGTGGGAGAGTATATGTTAGTAAGAATAAGTGGCTAAGGGTTAGCTATGTGTAGATTTCCCATGAATAAGGGCACGTGCAAGAAGAAAGGGGTTATGTAAAGAGCACAATAGGTGGAATCATGTGCGCGTGAATAGGAAGTGAAGACAAGACAATGTGTGGAGGTGCATGCATTACGGAGGAACAAGTTAGCGTGTAAGGAATCATGTATAAACATACATATTAAGGACTTATTTGTTTATGGAGAAAGGATATAAATAGGAAAGAAAGAAAGAGATGGTGTGACACATAAGAAAGGTCTAGAAATTTAAAAAAACACATGCAGACAATATAAATATAAGATTAAAGCGGATAAAGCTAAAATAGTTATAGCTCGATCTATAGTTAAAACAAGATGGAAAAAATCATGTGGCCTATTTTTAGCATGCATATTATTAGGAGTACCACATGTAAGTAGTGAAGGGAAAGTTATCACCATGTATAAATAAGTGTAGTGTTCTTGTGTTAAATATGGCCTTGTAGTATCTCCTTGAGTATGAGGTATGTGAGTTATGTGCACATATTCTAGTGCATGGATGTAACTGAATTATGGATGTAATAAATAAGTTTGTTATTTAATGAAAAGTGTTTATGATGGATAATTGTATATCAGTAGCAAAGATAACTTGATCTAATATAATGGGGGTTCAAATATTATTGATCATTATTTATTTTGAATGAATTCCTTAATATATGTGTTGTCAATCTTGTATGTTATATATCCATTCATGCATGTTATAATGGTTGTGATGATCATGTTCACTCTAACCACATATTGATAAGTAAAGTAAAGGAGGGATTTGGTGGTTGTGCACGCTTCGGGTGAGCGTACGGACCAAGTCTAAATGAAGTGCCAAAGGTGCACCGTAATAAGCATTTGTTGACAAAATAATATATTTTTGTTTCATTTCTAGGACCTCTTTTTAGTCTTCTCATCAAGATGTTGCATGCACATGGTGTTTCATTTTATTTATAGAATATTTATATTTGGATACACAACAACAAGGATATGTTTACTCGAGAGATAAAACATTGGACCTAATTTTAATGTTTGAAAGTGGGTGGAATACAACCTCTATGATTGTTTATATGATACATTCTTCAGCTTCTTCCTAGTAGAATTGTACCAGTGGTTGGCATGGTACATAGACAATAGAGGTGTCCGAATAGGAAGGAAGCAAGTTTTGAGCTAGGATGATTATCAAGCACTCTATTTAAATACACCACTGGACAAGAGTTGTAGATCGTTGGTGGGAAGGTGTGTTATGAAGTTATACCTTGAGTACATAATTTTGACATACTCATGCCCATATAAAGGAGAGTTATGGTTTTTCTTGAGCATAGAGGATCACATTTGCATGTGACACACTTTGTTAGTTATTAAGATTTTGATGATTGAATAGGGAATGGATAACTTACCGATCAAAGGATAAAACCTCACTACAAGTAGGGGTAGGAATCAATTTTGGGAAGGATCGCTTTGGTCCAAGTGGAAGTAAAAAAGAGAATAAATATTGCGCATGTATAATGATGCACGAGAGAGGGTAGTTGAAGAGACACTAAGGATCAAGGTAATATTGACGTGTGGTAGTGATGAGAACCTTGTAGAAGTTGAGGATCCATTGGATCATGTCTTTCTAGTATTGGGGAAGCGCAATAGAGTTACCCCTTCAACATTTGATAAGAGTGAGTCTGAGGAGAGAATGAGAACAACGAGTACACATCTGACCTAGCTTGGCCACCTAGCCCTTGCATAGGGTGTTCCGAATCTGGAAGTTTTTGTGGAAGATCATCATAGTGAAGGTGAGCATGAAGGTAATCAAGTATCACCATGTTGGGTAGGAGATACGTGTAGGCATACTTTGTTATCATCTCGGGAGCTACAACAGATTAAGGATGTGTATATGGAAGTGAAGCGAGGTGATGGTATTTGGACGAGTTTGTTTGGTACAAATTTGGTAGGTGAAACATTAGGACAAAGTAGTGGCGTGCAACCATTTGGAAATAATCCCATTGGGGGAGCCATAAGAAATACATTTTGTGTTCATTTTAGAACAACTAAGGGAACACAAGGAAGTATGTCTATAGGGCCACAAGTGGCAGCAAGAGGTTTAAGAGGTTCAAAATAACCACTGTGTGGAGGAAATCCTAGTGGAGGTTTAAGTTTTATATTTATACCCACTCTAGGACAAGGGCCATAGTAACCAATACAAAAACCTCAGAAACCACAATAGCATACCCTCGATATTTTTTTGAGATGTCTCTTTACTTTCTAGAATATATAGGTGTGGAAGATGCAACCAAGAATTTGCATAAATGTGAACTTCTATGGAGGGATAAGAGAATAATGGCTCCACATCATAAGGAAAGTCAATTTATGACCACACTTCAGGGCTGCATGCATAGTTAGTACAGGAAATATGATCCACATTAGACTATAGTGCACTCGATGTGTTGAGTGCTGCCTTCTTGGCTAAGTTCCATATACCTAAATTTGAGCAAAGAGAGTACTAACGCATTGAAGGATATTGAACAGGGTTTGTTTGAAAGTGTTAGAGAATATGAGACATGTTTCAATACCTTATTTTCTAAGCTTTTTAATGAAATTCATTAGGGTCAGTATGCGCAATGATTTGTAGGAGGCTTGTTGACACCTTTCTGAAGGGTGTTATCACACAAGACATTCATTGATCCTTGCGAGGCATTGGAAACAACTTTGCACACATAAGTAGTAGGAGGTGTAGATACAAGGGTGAGTCCATTTATTGAGGCACAAATTACAGCTATGAATACTCGATTGGAGAAATTATTATCCAATTTGGCACATGAGATGCACAATGGGTTGTGGTGCATTGATTGTGAGGTGGAAGGACATTCGGCAGATATTTGTCCATGCATGAATGTGTGTGTATTATTAATAGCTTGTGAGACTTTTCACACGAATCATGATGTCTGTAACTATCCACTTTTACAATGCGTGACTTAGAATAATGTCCCTATGTATTGTAAAAATTTTGATGTTCATACCCATGACATAAATGAATGTCACTTGATTGATCATATACATGAGGCATGTGAAACAGGGTTGTACCATAAAATTGTAGTAAGTAGCTCACATACACAATAAGGGAATAACAATGAAAGGTGTAATAATGGAAACAGAGGCTTCGAGAGGTGGATTCCAGAGAAAAGGTCGTGGTGGAAACAAAATTTTACATGTAGGACATGTTATACTTATCGTTCATCCGATCATTATTAGAGTGAGTTTCTAAATAATTAGGTTTGTGTATGCTGTGGAAAGTCACACAATGTTTAATATTTTCTAGGTTTGTATTCTCACATGTGTAAGAATAACAAGAAGGAAAAAGGTGTGGCTATGATAAAAGTGGAGCGTACAAGCATGAGAAATGGGTACCAAAGAATATGGTTGAACTTGAGCTCCAATCCGTCTTAGTCACCACGCGCATAAAGGAAATATGTGTGCATGAGAAAGGAAAGGAAAAACCACTTATCAAGAGGGAAGAGGTCATGCATGAAAAGTATCCAAAAGCAACTCAGCGAGAAGGAGGTTTATCGGAGACCATGTCTTTCATTTGGGAGTTGTAAGGATAAATTCAATGCCTAAAGGAGCAAGCGGGAAAAAGGGAATACATGAAGAATTATTAACTTCCTCAAAAGGGTGTTGATGATCTTAAAGATGTGTGTTGGATTCTTAGGAAGGAGAACATCTTACCCTTGTTGGGAGAGTGGTTGTGAGATAAGATGCCACACATAGGATTTGAACAAGAGTGTTAAATTCTTCATGCAAATCTACCACCACATGACCATGAGTATGACAAGGAGATCACGTTGGATGCAATAATAAGTGGTTGTATGTGAGTAATATTATTTTTGACATATGTGTATAAGTTAATGTCATCACCCTTGATGTTTGGAACCAACTCGGGAATGCCACCATTACAAAAATCCTCAAATGTGTTGTATATGGTTAACAAAACAAGGGCCATGCCTTTTGGATTACTCGAGGATTCATCCATCACCATTTAGGGAGCCAAATTTATAGGTGATTTTGAGGTTCTTGAACTAGTAGAAGCAGATAACTTCCCAACACTTTTAGGTCATCCATGGTGTTATGCCAACAACACAAATCTATGCTTCAACAGGTTCTATGTGAATTTTTATAATAAGGAAGAGCACATAGTGATACCATTAGATGATGCAAATATTGTGCCTTATATATAGCCTATAAATGAATAAGATCTTAATAGAATTGATGCACACATGGTGCATGACCCGAAGAATCAGTAGCCATCAAAAGAGGGTGTGCTTCACTTTGGTAATGTGCACAGTTCATCGGTGATATAATGAGTGTGGCATGTGATAATTGGGTCCATGGTACTTACGATATGGTTGGTTGTGAGGTCTAAGGAAGAGTTACCAGAGTCGCTAGGATGTAACACATTCACCAGTCGGTAAAACCATCCTATTAAAGTATTACTAGAGAGGAGAAGACTGAATCATTCTTGCACATAATGTTATAATAGTGGCACAATGAGGGAGACAAGAGAAACATAATGGTATACACCTTATGTGATACATCGGCGTGATAGTGGGTTACACACGAGACAATTTATTAGGTTGGCACAAGAACAAATAAACATTTTTATAAGATTTTCAAGGAATACTCTCCCTTCATTAATACGATTATGATGGAAATACCCCTCCTTTTGTACATGTTCATAATGTGAGAGGAATGGAAGGAATTTTTGGCCATTGTGTCTTATGTTATCTGTTGGAGATCAAAATTGCACTTGTCCTAAATCACAAGAATCTAGGGATTTGAGGCAAAATGGGAATGTCTCCAAGTTGTGGGACTCAAACTGAGATAGACCTCCGAAGAAGGTCATCTTCCTCTACCTATTCCTACTACTAAAACTACTCCTATGAATTTAAATGTAGTTATCTAACTCTACTCTAACCTTCCAAGGGACTAGGGTGAGAAGGAGATGCATAAAATAGAAATCCTAAACTAGAGAAGGTGATAAAACCAAAAATAAGGGGAAAGATACTTTTGAAGGAGAGAATATGGGAGAAAATGATGATGAAGAGGACAAAATGAAAGCCACGGTTCAAAACCAAATCCAAGTTCCCATTTTAATGACGCACTATAGATATGGATTATGTAACAACACACATACAACATGTCTATGAATAAATGAAAAGGCAAGGAAATGCAATGAAATACCAGCTAAGGCAGAAATGAGCCATAAAACTAGTAATTTTATTACTTGAAGATTATGCACAGATCATTATAATGAAGGAAGAAAATGTAAAACATTCACAAAGTTGTGATCCAAGGCATGTAACTCTAGAACACTTATGCACCACAAAGTGATTCCCTAACATTCCCAAAGTATCCAACACTAAAACAAGGCATCATTTTACAATATATAGAGAAACGAGAGAAGAAGGATAGGAAAATAGAGGGAAATTCAAATTCCTCCTTCCACCCACTAACCATTTTCATTAATTTCTCTAAAAATATTTGAGAACCTTTGAAAATCTATTTCCCTGTATCTTTTCCCTTATTGAAGAAGAAATGGGCACCCATACTACATTAAATTTTGGTGGTTGCACCACCTAGACTAGTCCTTTTTCATGCCTAGACTTCTATTTTCTCCAAATTTATTATCGTGTATTCCATTTTAACCTACCAAATCACACCAAAATAAGATTTTGATGATGCCAAGTTGAAGGGCTCAAGGAGAGATTTCCAACGATATAAATTTTTTCTGATTTGGAGCTCTAGATCAAAAGATATGGCCTCTTGAAGATTTTCTTGTCGGAAGGCACAAGAATTTGACACATGACAACCTCTTATTGGCTTAGGAATTGGCGTCTACCAATGTGTGTTTGTTTCTCTTTTTTCCAAGTGTATACCTCTTATTGGTTTGTAGTATCGGGCTTTCTCAGAATGTGAAATGCTAACTAGTGAAATAGCTCCACGTAGCTCTTCACATCCAAACCTTTAAGTCCAAGGACTTAGAAACTTTTAGCTTTGAATTTGTTTCCACATTTCCCATTAACCTCGTCTCACTTTGCAAACCCGACGAAATATGACTGCGATTAATTCCAAGGACTTGGATTCTAGATGAGCCAATCTCTTAAGGAATTTCTAGAATGATGACATGTGTCCTTCCTTGACCGTTGATCTTTAGAGACTTGTTGGAGATGCCTACCTCTAATTCACCCACCTACCTCCATTTGATTTAAGAGATTTTATTTCTATTGCATATAGGAGGTTTAATATTTCTCCAATGATATAAGATTTACAAAGATCAGATCATGGGATTGAAAATTACATCTATTTTTAGCTCCAAGCGGAAAATTACCATTTCCCTTTGTTACGCGGATTTCCTCTTAGTTTCATGCGGCTTTGTGCTTCCACGGATTTCTTCCAGTTTCCATAGATTCTTTTTTTTATTTTTCGTAGATTTTTCTTGTAGCATTCTGTGGCATACTCAAATCTTTCCACGGATTTTTCTCCTTTGGTTGTGGTTTTCTTAAAACCTCTACTGAATACTAATCAATTTTTAAGTCCATACTTATTCAAGTTGTTCAATTTTGTAAGGGTGAAAAATTGGACAACATTATCATTGATTTTGAATTTCATTTATTTAAAAGAGTTTCATGGTGTCATATGAGTCTCCATGAGGTGTTATCCAAGGTCAAACATGAAGGTTGATTGGTAGTGTCTAGGTTTGGTGAGTTGTTATGTTGTCTTTGTGCATGGTCTAGCATAAACGGTCATGGTATGAAGCCCCAAATCTGTTCAAAGGTCCTCATGTGGTTTATCATGGTTAGTATTATGTGGAAAAGGTGTCCAAGTTTCTGCAAGTGGTCAACAAGGTCAATTCATATGTTATCATGGGTTGAAGTGGTCATTCTAGGCCTATTCCTTGACCTAGTGCATGGTGTATGGTATAGAAGCATGAGATATGGAGTAGGGAAGTCTGATATGATCATGGTAAATGTACTATTATGTTTCATATCATTTATATGATGAGAGTTAGGTCAGTTTTGAGTTATTTAATGCATGTTTAGGGTCATGTGAAAGAAAGATTATGAAGAGTAGTCAAGAATACACAGGTAATTCATGTTGGTTTGAGAGATTCAGGTACATTTCAGAAAGGAAGTGAGTTGGTACTATTAGAGGATGTTTTCATTATGTTTCATGCCAAGCTTTAGGTCAAAGTGGAGAATATTTTGCATGTTATGTGATTTTTGGCAAAATCGAGTTCTAGAGAAGGTGAAATTAGCTCGATGTCATCTTGTGTTGCTCACCCACTAACACACACTTTTCATGGTATCCTATGAATTTTTAGAATGATTTTAAACTAATTTAAGATTGTTTTTCAAAAATAATGAGATGGTTTTATGTTCATACTTTTATGAACGAATGTTAAGAAGATAAGCTACTTTAAAACCCTAGTTAAACCCTCATAGCAAAGCGATATGCAATATTTTCTTAGTATGGTCTCCAAATGGATTGGTAATGTAAAATGTATGCAATATGGTTTTAGAGGATTATCTAAGGCTCATTTTTTGGTGGTTTGATGTTCTAGTTATTTCAAAAAGTGAGATAAAATCCCTTGTGTTATGGAGATTTGTAGTTTCAGGGCTAAGATGGAAGCTTCAAGATGAAAAGTGAAATGTTCTAGAATACTTAGGAGATTTTATAGACATCCATAAAAATTTCTTGGTATGTTTCTTAAATAAAATTTAAGATACAAGTATTCAAAGTTTCCTACCGATTTTGGACTTAAGGGCTAAAAGCTAGTCATTTTGGTTTTAGATGAGTTTGATTGTTTTTCATCATGGAGAAGCATTTTATGGACTAGGATAGTTGGTAGAATCCTATCATGATATGTTGGATTTATTTATTTTATTTGGAGTGAGAGGTTTTCAATTTAAGACCTAGTGGCCTAACTATACCTATTAGGCATGCTCGAGAAGGTGATTGAAACAAGTGTGCTTGGTTGTTTTTTTCAAATGACATATGTTTTTAGTGCTTTATAATTTTTTACAAGTTTCCTTTAAGTGTTCCAGGTAATTTTTTAGCTTGTAAGTGGTTTTGAAGTTTTTTTAACATGTTTCTCTCAAGACTAGTTCTTAAGTCATGTTTTGCAGTTTGGAACAGATTCAGAGATTGGCTTGGTTAAAGAACTTGCACTATGATTTGGAGCTTGAAGTGAGTTGTTACAGAAATTATATTCATATACCTTTCCAATGGCATATTACTTGAGCCTTGATGATGAGTTTTTCTATGAAAACTAATTCTTTCTTTAGGATTGTTTTATGGGTACTTGAAGACCTTGTTGGGGTTTCCTACTTCTTGGAGTGTTTCATGGTGGAGATGGAAGTTGTAAAACTTTCAGATCTTGTTGGTGATGTTGAGAGATTGTTCCTAACTTTTTAGAGCTTATTGTGTCTTGACAAATCAATATTATGGCCTTGGAGCTTGGAATGCTCATTTTGGGCTTGTTTGAGTAGCCTTATGCTAGGTGGTGTGTTTAGGCTATTGCAACCCTTGAGGTTCTGTTATTCATATTTATCCCCTGGGAAAAATATTGGATCAAAACAACCCCACACCGAAAGGACACGAGAAATCACATTCATATCCTACAAACATATTGCAGAGGGACTATATAATGAAAAAGACGGGTCTCATGAAGGTCAAACAACCCTGTGTGGGAGAAATCCAGAAGATAGCTCTATCGAGCGTATCTGGGGCTTAAATCCATTCTACAGGTTTCAGGTAGGCTCAGAAATAGAAATGAAGGGTCAGCAGAGGAGGAACAATGTCAAAGGATCCAGGAGCAATTGAGGGAAGAAATGGCAAATATCCAAAGTCCTCGGGTTCAAAACAGTTCAGAACAAGTCTAGAAATCAGCTAGGTATGGAGGATGTTACGGAAAGAGCCACGTGTCCAAGTGGCACTTCTCCAAGAGTGAGCCCAAGAAAATAATCTCAAATGATAATCATGCCTCCATGTGTCCAGAACCCTAAAATTTGTGTGACCGTTGGAGAGTCTCCTATTTCAACAGAACATGCCCAGTGTTGGCTCGGCATAAATCCAAGATGGAATTCAAAGGTGAGGACTCAAACTCGTGCCATCCCTCCACGTAGAAAATGGTCAATAGAGGTCAAAAGGAAGACAGGAGGGCCTAAAAAAAGGTTAAGTATAGAAATATTAATGGAGAGATCCATGTATCGGAGCGGCGCTTCTCTAACGGTGAGTCCAAGAAAAGAATCTCAAACGAGCGCCAGTTCGCCACATAGCCCCGGCCTAAAAAGGAAGGGAGAGGTCGTTGAAAATTCCAAAGACCTACGGAGGCTTCCAAGTGTCAACTCGACGCTCCTCCAAGGGAAAAATTTTGATCGGAGTTTCAACAAGCGCAGAGCCTCCACGCGTCCAGTCTCGAAAAGGGGACAGAGTCAAGTTGAATAGTCAATGCATGGTGGCAGACTAATAGAGAGCACTAAGTTTCTAAACAACGCTAATTCAAGGATTGAATTGAGAGAGGGTTCTCAAACAAGTGCCAAACCACCGTGTGTCCCGGTCAAGGAATATGACCCCACCGAGCAAAGAGCTTAGCCGAGAAACAAAGAAATTAAGCGGACCGGTGGAGAAAGCCACGTGTCATCCCCATTCCATTCAAAGAGAAAAATATAGGGGCCACCTTTAGAAAAACGCTAGCCCTCCATGTGTCCCATGGAAAAAAGGGGGCCCATTTTTTCAAACTGGTTTTCCCACCTCGTTGTTATGCGAACCCGATACAAACTTCAAAGGGGCATATCTTTTGAATCAAGGCTCAAAATATTGCAAATCGCACCATTGGAAAGATATTGGCTTTGCCTATGCCATGGAGATCTGAAAATTTAAGTTTGGTGAGGTTAGGTAAAGGAAAAATGGAGAAAACATCTTTAAGGCCATTAATGCGAGATCAATTTGCCTCAACAACCAGATCATATTCGATCTGCTCTACTATTTCCTTATTCTTCGAGGTGCCGAACTAGAGACTGATGTAGTCAAGACAGACTTGGGGCCATATTTTATAGGAGGCATTAAAAAGGTGGTTGAATTCGACCTGCTTTTCCCACTTCTCTCTCTCTTTTCTCTTTCTGATTGAATCTATAAATACAAGGGCAAGACTCATTGTAAAGGGTTGGACATTCTTCTGTTTGACAGGCTCCCCTTTTCTTCTGGCAAAGGAACTCATGGAGTTTTCATACCTTTTGTCCATTTTGTAATGCATTGTATCAATCTGCAGAGCAATAAAACACGTCTGTGATCGATTTTATATCCTCTCTTTTCTCTTTTGCTTTCATTTGGTCTTTCATTATAGATCTGGTTATCTATGCTTGGTTATTGTATGCATTTTGTTGGTTTATGTCTATTAGCAAAACAAATGTTCATCATTCCTTTAGTGCATCACCTTATAGCTTAGTTTGATTTCCTGCATTCCTTTTATCCATGTCTCCTTGGTAAAACTTAGATTAGGTTTAGGAATAGGCCCTCTGCAAGTTTTCATGCATGCACCTAAATAGAGGAATAGGAACCACCTTTAACTGGAGAGTTTTCTCATTTTCTAAGTCCCACACTTTGGAGAAAACTCAATGTTATGTAGATCACACCAAATGACTCTGCCTTAGAAAAGCATATCTGACGATTCATTTGGGGGTGTTGTGATTTTGCACTAACAGTTTTGGCATGCTTGGTGGGACTAAGAAGTCTCCATCTTTATTACAGTAAGGTTAATGTGCACTTGTTGTGATTCTAGCTTTTAAGAAGCTCTTAAAAACTGCACATCTGGAGACTCTAAAAGGGACATAATCCACTAGTTCCAACAGTCCAAGTTTCCCAAGTTCATGAGAAGGATACAAACAAGGTCTAGAACAAGAAAGGAAGGATAGTTTGTACACATACACTTGTCTCCAAATAGAAGGAGAAGAAGAAGAGCCCAGAGGTATCCATCTCCTCCAAATATATTCTTATCAACACCTCATAGTAGGCCATTTTTTCAATCAAGAAGGGTACTCGTGCCGATCGGATGGCACACCTACAACCAAATCCTTATGTCAACTTCATTGACAACGATCCCACTTGCTCTGAATGCACAAAACCTAGTCCCAATAGTAGCATTAAAGAGCATCCCATATTTCATCGGAGAAACCAGACTTCTTCCGTGAACACGTTCAAGATATTACAAATTTACGTATAATCCATGAGATCACTAAGATGGACATCACAGTCAAGTTGCTAGCCTATTGACAAAGGTAAAGCTTCACAATGGTTCAGGAGCCTTGAAGTAGGCTCTATTCAAAATTGGGACTAGCTATGCACAGCTCTTCACAACCAGTTTGGAGAAAAGGGAGATAACCTATCCTTGCTTTGAGATAACAACAATCAAGAGAGCTCGAATGAGCAAATGACAAATTTCAACCTTAGATTTCAACAGACCTAGGACAAGATTCCAACACCAGTAAAGCCCACTAACAAAGGTTCCTTCTTATACTTTCTTAGGGCTTTAAATTCTTATATTTCTTTGATGATTCAATTAATGGGGGACACAACTTACTCGCAGCCTATAGCCTTTCTATAGGAGCCGAGAATTTTTCGATTTAGGTGGAAAACTTGCTCCTAAGCCATCCATGCCTCTGTACCCCAAGTTAGGAAACCTAGGTATCGCCCAAATGCCCACATTAGCTCCTATATCCACCCCAGAGTCAAAGTTCAGGTTGAAGCCTCCACTTCATCATTTAACACCTCAAAGGAGCTTAAATAAGGTATGAAACAACCGTAAAACCTAAGAAATGAGATAATAACCATCAAAAGACAATAGGCTCAAAGTTCTAGGCCATATCAGCCCCGTGCTCGTATCAAGAAAGACCCTTGTATCAGCAAAATAGACCACCGGCCAGATGTAAATCAAATTCAACACCAAGGGCAACCACAAGTTTCGCTAGACCTTTCGTGTCATATGACCCAAAAACAGCTTTCAACATCAAGAGCATTGGTTCGAGACACAAAATAACATAGCACAAGAATATGATTGGTGTTTCCCATGTAATCAACCACATAATCATTTGATGTGTTTCAATGGTGCACCAAATCATGCTCGACGGTGCAAACCATTGGTGTGTCACAAGAACCTAGCTAGGAAGAAAATCAGCAAAGAAGGAGCTCAAAGAGAGGGGCCCCTAAGAGAAACTATGCTTGTAAATTGGAAGGTCAAGACTTATGTGGAATGAATCGACCCCTTCTCAAAGTATAGCTTCTAATACAGGGTCCAAGAAGAGGAATAATGAAGAAGGACATTCACCTAGCTCATGTGATCCTCAACCCTCTATTATTCAAAGCAAGGTATTTGTATTCAAAATACAACTCCCAATGTGCAAAGTCAATCCAAGCCACCTTTGAGACCTACTCAAGCACCAAACATGTGACCCCATGTGCAAGAGAAAAATGTGTCAGGGAAGGGGTGTCAGAAAGACAAATCAATTAATATCATTGAGCAAATGAAAAGGAAAAGTTTGGACATTTCACTATGGGAGTCACCGCCATCCTGTAAGGAGGGATATATTACTTGACGCCATGCAAAATTGTTTAAGCTCAAATCAACCCCCTAGCCAGCAAATAAAGAAGAGAAAGTGCTTACCAATGCAGCTCAACCTAAGAGGAACCATGGAGAACAATGAGTCAATAATTTGAAGCCTCCCAATTTTATGTTTCATTAACCATTGGAGATAAATTGGTGCACAAGTGCATGATCGATTTGGGGGCAAGCAGTTATGTATTGCCCAAACAAATAGCTGATCAATTGGATCTCTAGTATGAAGTCATCTCTAAAGGAGTAGTACAATTGGATGGGACAATAGTAAGGCCACTGTTGGAGTCATCAAGGATCTGAGCCTCACTCTGCATGCCTACCCTAATGTGACTGTATTGCAAAATGTATCAGTCATAGACTTGCCACCACATTTTGCATTATGTTTGTCCAGGGACTTCACTGCCAAAATTAGAGGATATTTTTCTACTGATTGGTCACATATGCTCTTTAGAACAAGGTATGGAGTGAAGGCCACAATCATATCCGAGCCCATACCAGATTATCATATTGATTCCTATGTGCCTAGCCCAATCAATGCAAATTGTTTAGCTTTTGATCAGGAGGACTGTACATACCCAAAATTGTAAGGTACTGTACTACCGGAACAACGTGACAGGTGCCCCAATGATGATATAGGTCTCCTCGCAAGGTGTTCGGGATCCGGAAAATATCTCCAAGTGTGCGTTAACATCCCGCATGCCCCGCTTAGCCCCGCACGCTTTGTTTTTCCCTTTTCCCCTCTTTTCTTGGCCTTTTTCTCTTCAGTAACGAAACCGCCGCCTGCCCTGGGTAGCGGTCTCGTGACCGCTGCCCTGAATAGGGCGATGGTCCTTTATGTGTTTTCCAGAAAGCTCTTTTAACATGACTCATGTAATTTCAACGTTTTACCAGCTTTCTTTCACCGCCATAAGCTTGCATTTATGATTCTGGTTCCCTGGAATAGTGTTTTGCCATTGTTTATAGTTTAAGAGTTCTATTTGGTTTTTACCTTGGGTAAATGCAAATGCTATAAATAGTTGGCTTGTGCTCAAGCAAATGGCCCCCCAAATTTTCCTTTGAATTTCTCCTTGCAATAGATTTAGTTTTCATTTTGCTTAGAGTTCTTAGTTTTTTCCATTACATGCCTAGTTAGTGTTGTTTTGCTGTTAGGAAGCCACATATCCATCTTGTGCAGGTGTTGTTATCATTTTATCCAATCCATTGGAGTAGAATAGTTTGTTTTCAATAGGAAGCCATTAAAGTTACAGGTTTTGTTCTTCAAATAGGATAGTTTCAGGTTCTGTACGCTTTATGTTGCATGACTTGCGATAAATCCCGCTAGGAATTGCATAAGCCAAGCTCTGTACTCTTGCGCTATCCCTCTCCTACTCGCATTGTATTCAGTCTGATATCTTGAGCTGCCTTTGTCCCAATATCTACTTCTGTTGATGCTAGCATTACACGCTTTTCTAGATCCACGTGAACACGAAGGAACGAGGAGATCACACTGAGGGGACAAGATCACACACACCATCGGATTCGCCACTATTCTGCAAAATCCAGGTTCTAGCTTTCAAAGTTCTAGTTAGAATCATATCAAATAGAGTAGTTAATTGTTTTATTTCAGTTAATTCTACTCTCGATATTGCCAGGAAGTCAGGGATTGATAGTTTCGAGAAACTATGATTCACTCCTCACTTCTGAGGTAGGATCAAGAGTCTTGCAAATAGATTAGATAAGTTATTTCATTATTTAGAATAGATCTACAAATTGCACAGACAAATAGCTATACTCGGTTATTTTGTTTGTTTTAAAGTTGTTATTTTAGCTATCAATTCTAGATATTTTAAATAGCTACTTTCTTAAATTCATAAAGTTCATCAAAAAACACAAAAAAATAGAGAAACCATATATGATATAGATATACTTCACGTAGTTAAATTTCATTTTGCTGCAATTCGTTCTACATTGTTACTTTTGTATGACAATCACGGGACCTAGGAAGCCCAGGGAATACGTATTCGAGCCAATCGTGCCCCAGCCCAATCTCATCACGGCAATAACTAATATAGATCAAAATCTTAGGATCCAAGTCTTCCGAACAACGGTAAGCTTGCAAAAAAACAATTCCCAGTTGAACGGGTTATACATAGAAGACGACCAAGCACACACATTTTGGTCGAATCAACCAAACTACAGATTGCCCTAGGAAAAATTCATATGACTGTAGAAGGACTTGAAAGAGAACAAACATTTGTTTGTGATCCTTTGGTCCCACAACCAGATGCAGGTGATACTCTCATAGACATAGATATTGGTCTAAGAATTCAGTTGCACATTTAACCGTCATCACCAATCCGGACTATGATAATTCTTCTCCGGGAACTCCTTGTGCTATGATTATTTACTAATGCACAGCTTTTAGTTTGGTGGATGGAATCCGGAAACGCAACAACCATAACACAAGAATACCATAGACTATGATAAGAAGGAATGACGATAAATCTTAAATATAAGTATAAATTATAATATCAACATGAAATTGTTACAATCTCACCCATGAGGTACTTCAAGTGTAATTGATTTCACTTGCCTTCCAACAATAACTATGGGAAAAACTTCACAATTACACTTCTTAATGGCTTCTTTAACACACCTTCAAAATAATGGCTTCCTTTACACACTTACAATATTTCTCACTACTTTCTTCTATATGCTAAATGAGGGGGGTGGCCTCTTTATTTATAGGAATTTAGGCTTATCCATCTTATCTCTAAGATAGGATAGGAAATCTCTTCCGGCCAATCATATTCCATGCCTAAACTCTTGCCTTTACATGTAGGCTTATCTTCTAAGATAAGATAAACCTTATCATCTCACATGGGTTCCACCTTTTTAGACTTTTCCACAAATAAAATACACAAAATATTTATGACATCACTCTTTGTCCTTATTACAAATATAATATTTCTAATTCCTAATCATGTAGACCCTACTTCTCTACTTATCCTAACTTTGACATTTTAACATTACCGGACCACTTACAACAAATATTTACTTTTTACAACATTCCTATTGTACTTTGATCACGTCGTACTCTACATTATTGGCGGCACCGTCATCGACAAAGACCGCTATCTTCCATCGGACGCTACTACTAATTACACTTAACAACATCCTATTCCTAATACATACATTAATGAAATAGAAATTACGGAGGAAAATTTTAGTGTCGACGTAACGCCCGTAAGATACTCCGAGAAGATCACACAATTACTAATTCGAATATAGAAGCCGAGAAGGCATATGATTACCGGATACTAGGGATCCGCACATGACCATAAAGCAGTCCACAACAACCACGAGTCTACGGTTGTGACCCACAAATCCCACACCCAACGAGCCCATTAGTGAATCGACATGACGCTAGCCTACGTACATTAGTATTTAGATCCGCTCCACTTCCACCTATCATCATCGAACAGCTTATCCTTGTTGGACATAAAGAGCTAACAAAGCTAAGGAATTCTGGACTAGGCCAGAGAATCGCCCATAGAAATAACTATATCCATCATTCATTTTATGACCCTGTCTGGAGACATACACGAAACTATCCCAGGTCATTTTCCACGTATTCCACAACCTATAGATCGAATCACGCCAGAGCTCAATATTGATTGGAGCCTTCGAGAAGTCATCCTTGCTGATCGATCTATCACACCAGTTCAGATTAGGAGGGCCTTCTTTGCCTTAGATTCACAAGTTCCACTAGTGCGTATTGAAGACATTAGATTGCCTAACTAGTTTGTCTGCATCCCATACATATTCCATCCCCACCGGCTGTCTCGGCACGACCTCGGGAGGTCGGGTGCGAGGAAGAGTTACTTGTAGATTCCCATGCTCACTTGTCACTTTTCCATCATACAAAATTGGTGAACTTGACGTGAAATAAACATTTATTTCATCTTACTTACCTCATTAACTATCATTTTCCCTCCTTCCCATTATTCTACGGGTATTCATATACCCCCAAATATGTCGGGATTCGATGCATATGGCAGGCCCTCTTAGGCCTCGAGGCATACTATGCCCAACAGAAGAGACAATCATCACCCTCACTCTCAGTATGGGGTGACAACTATTCAGATAACCAATTATCAACACAAACTCCAAGGATCAGATATAGCTCATCCTTCCAAAAAGAGGAGTTGGATCAACTCGCTCAAACACAAAAAACAGAGCCTTCAAGCTTGAATAATATGATGTTCACCAGAGAATCTGGTTCATCTCCTCAGGTACTACTTAGACCATAAATTAGTAGGCAATCAGACCCATACCAGGTTTTAGATGATGAACGTTCAGTATATTATGTCAGGAATGAACAACACTCTCGGAGTAGGTACCCACCCGTAGGAGGTTTACAAACACAACCTGAAATCTCTTTCCAAGAAAATACCTCCATACCACGTCATATAGGAAATGCCCTGGGAAACTTGGTAGGGCAGCGATCAGTTCATAGTAGGATATCACATGCCTAAGCAACACCATGATATACAACAAACGCCGTCAAGGCAAAGTATTGTGACTTCACCAAATGAAGTCATTTCAGCTCTAGTAGAAAAGGTTAGGGAGTTAGAACTTACCCAAACAGGTCAAAATTCTCAATTCATGCAAGCAGGAAGTTCCAATCCTCCACACCATCCTAGCCAATTAGACCTCCTCACCGGAGTAGGCACGTTAGGCATGACTCCTCAGTATTCACAACAAATGCCAACTAGACCCACCATCTCTAACACTGTTCCTCTCGGCTAGTACAAAACAATCCATTCCTGGACAATACCCCGTCATACTTAAACATGTACTCCAAATCACCACAAGGGGATATGTTCTCCTCTCCCGGCATGTTTTCTCAAACACATGTGTTTCCTTATGCCCCTACCAACGCATACGCTACGCCATATCAACAACCCATTCCACCTTCGCTCCCTCAGCAAGTACCATCAATGGTCGAAACCTATGCGATAGGGACTTATTCAGAATATTTGAAAGAGCCCTTAGATTTCACCATACAAAGCATCATGCTTCCAAGACCTCTTCCCGACTTGCCCAAATACAAAGGTGAGGGAGATCGAAATGCACATATCAAAGCTTACGCTACAACCATTCGAGAACTACTCCCATGGGATGGGGTCGTTGCTAAGATATTTCCCAAAACCTTGGAAGGTATCGCTCTCGATTGGTATTATAGAATACCTGAGGCTTCCATACATTCATTCAAACAACTCATGTCAGAGTTCATCAAGGCCTTTGACATGAACAAATTATTAAGGACAGGAATCAGAGAATTCTTACACATCAAGCAAGAACACAATGAATCTGTCGCCCATTTCATCCAAAGGTGGCGTACAGTTCTTTATTCGTCGACGAGTGCTCCAAACATGGATCAAATGGAACTATGTGATTTATTCCTTCATTCTCTCAGCAGAGAAGTGAAGGAAGAAGTCCAAAAGTTTCCACTAAGGACTTACGATGAAGTACTTGAGAGCGCTCTTCGAATAGATCAAGCAGCAATTGACAGTGGTCACAAAACGTATGGAACAAATGGGAGGTTAATCACCTCCAACCAGAACACCACAACTTATCCTACTACCACGAATGTCAATCAAGGACCTAAAATCCTCAATAAAAATCGCAAAGATAACAACGGATGGAGTAATCGACTCATCTAAGAAGGTAAATGTCATGTCAATACTCCATCACAAATAAACAACCAACGAAATAACAACTTTACCCCGATTAATCAATACAAAGGGATTTTAACCATCCACAACAACAACAACAACAACGGAAAAATCCCATACAGTTCCAAGCCAAAATTCAACTAGGTACCAAAACCAAAATTCAAACCAAAGACAACAAACGCAAAATTTTAATAGAACAACGGTTTGATCAAAATTTTGGGCCATAATACGCGCCAAACCAACAAACTAGGAGTTACAATCCTAATTGTATTGTGGTTTCCACAAAATTTGGGGCCATGACACTAGAACGTGTCATGACTATAATAAATTCATGCAACGCTTGCTAGATGAACAAAGACAACTTTTCATGGATATGTTCTTGGCAGATCCTACATCATCAACATCAAATACTTTTTCAGGGGTAGTGTCCCCTCAAAACGCACCCCTAAAGATCTTTAATGATCCACTCCCAAATCACAATAACAACAAGCTAAATCTAACTAGGAAAACAAGGGTGTAATGACAGGAAACAATGATCATGAAGCCTCAACCTCGCTAAATCCATTAGTTGCGCCACAACTAGGAAGTCAGCCACGACCTAAGGTAGTTGGTTTAGTGGAGTTAGACACTGAACTACCCATCGAAGCTATAACAAGGATGCGAGAGTATTTCTCTCAGCCAAGTCCAAGCCACCTTCCAGAGGTGGATAACATCCAACAAATCATAGTAAAACCTGTGGGTGCCTATGATTTAATTAACGACCTAACAAAAACCTTCTCGCACATTTCATTTTTAGACTTACTAAAGAACTCTCCTGCCCACAGGGCTGCTCTTTTAGAAGCATTAGGTTTAGGTCATTTAATTAACATCACTCCACCTCCTGAAACATAGGTAAATCATATAGACTTTGATGTTCATCCTCCGGGGCAGGCGGATAGGGATGTCGAATTCATATTCGAGATAAACAAAATGCCGATAGATGCTGAGATCACACGCCAAGGTGATCCAGCCTTACATTTGCAAGTATGGGTTTATAACAACTATGTAAAGCGTGTAATGATAGACGATGGGGCAGCGGTTAACATAGTCCCCTTCTCTTTCCTTCAAAAGCTAGGGTATGGAGAAACCAATTGTTCCACAACTCGAAACACACTAAGGGGCTATGATAGCCTTAAAGCCACCTCGGTTGGAACTATAATATTACCGGTCACCTTAGGACCCAAAACCATCTTGACTGAGTTTTATATTATAGATCAGGAAACTAACTATAATATGATCCTTGGCCGACCATGGATACACCGCATGAAGGCAATCCCTTCTACGCTATTTCAAGAAGTAAGGTTTTTACACTTAGGAAAGATATTTGTAGCCAAAGGTGATCCAAAACCATTCGATATACACCTAGCTGACTTAAAGAAAAGACCAGGCATGCACTCGAGTTTGAACTCCCAACAAACCAACTTAATAAACCTACCGACACAAAACCAAAAGAAAAGTTGGTACCTACGACAAATCTTGAAACTATGAGCCTAGCCAAGGCAACCCCAACCCCCAAAGATGAGGCTAACACTGTAGAAACAGTATCATTAGGAACTACTTGCAAAAATTTTGAATTAAAAGCGCAAGATCTACCAATGTTCTTACCATTTGATTCTCAGAGGGTGTGGTTTATTCCCTGGGTGTCGGTTCTCTCCCAACGGTAGATCTCTACATGGTAGAGGTAGAAGATGTTAACACAACAAATGTCCCAACATCTATACTCCCAGCTAAATATTGGACTCTCCATTTTGATGGGGCTAGATGTCATTATGGAGCTGGGGCAGGAATAATCCTTACTTCTCCCGAGGGGAAAGTCCTACCATTTTCCTTTAAACTAAATTTCGAATGCACAAACAACGGCGCTGAGTACGAAGCCCTCCTCCTTGGCCTCATCTTAGCTAAGAGAATCGTGTTGATAACATTAGAGTCTTAGGAGACTCACAATTGGTAGCAAACCAAGTCTCTGAAATATATGAAACCAAAGCCAAGCACTTACAGCTTTACAAAAATTTGTATTAGATTTAAGCAAGGAGTTTGACTTCATATCAATTGAAGCAATCCCGCGAGAGAAAAATCTTCTCATTGATTCAATAGCAACTTCAGCATCACGTTTTACTCCAAGCAATAAGTTAGAGGATACCCATTTCATGATATCCCTTCGTGATGAACCATTGATAAAAACAATGACAAATTCTCTTTAAACGGAAATGAAAACAAATCTACTACCCTAGACCACATTGATAGTGATATGGCCACTTTGAGTTATTTAAACACCTATGCGGCATTACATCTCTCCTATCATATGATAGATTTTTCCTTAATCCCACATTCGTCTTCCTACTTCGGAAATCCCATGATGGAGCTTCCCTCGCAAATAGAACCTAGCATATACACAGTAGAAAATGGGGACGATTTGGATTTACCTCCAGCCCCACCTAATTTTGAAGAAGGTAACGCCTCTTTGATCGAAGAAACAATTGATATTAACATCGGAACGGAAGATGAACCAAGGATATTAAAACTAGGATCCTCGTTAACCCTAGAAGAAGTAGAAATACACACTCGATCCTCAAAGAACATCAGAAGGAATTTGCATTTAATTATAAGGAAATGACAGGGTTGCACCCCACATTGTGGTGCACAACCTCGTCACTAAATCAGATGCAAAGCCGGTTAAACAAAAATCAAGACCCATGAAACCCAAGGTAGCTCTCATGGTGAAAGAGGAGGTAATAAAACTCCTCCAAGTAGGATTCATCAAACCAGTCGATTACTCCCAATGGGTATCTAATATCATTCCCGTTCTCAAGAAGAATGGGAAGATACGCATCTGCATAGATTTCCGAGACATCAATAAAGCGTGTCCTAAAGATGACTTCCCGTTACCCTCCATTGATGTCATTGTTGATACAACAGCTGGATTTGAACTTTTGTCTCTCATGGATAGATTCTCGGGATACAATCAAATCAAAATATCTGAACAAGATCAAGCTAAAACCACGTTTATAACTCCTTGGGGAACTTATTGCTATGTTGTTATGCCATTTGGTCTCAAGAACGTTGGTGCTACATACCAGCAAGCTATGACATATATATTTCATGATCTAATTCATAAAATCATGGAATCCTACGTAGATGACTTGTTGGCTAAAGCCAAGAAGCGTTGGACCATCCGTATACTCCTCGTCATTCTTCATGACCGATAGAATACGGAGTCACGTTAAATCCAGAAAAATGTGTCTTTGGTGTAACAGGAGGGAAGCTCCTAGGTTACATCATATCATCACAAGGGATAGATGTTGACCCAACCAAAATTCGGGCTGTCCTCAAAATGGTCCCACCTTTGGATGAATCTGGAGTCAGGTCATTTCTCGGGAAACTTGGTGCAATCCGAGATTCATCCCAGACTTAAGTTTTATCCATCCAATCAACAATCTACTCAAGAAAGATTATAGTATTGATTGGACCGAAGACTGCAATGAAGCTTTTGATGCAGTTAAGCGTTTCCTGTTATCACCACCTACACTAATGCCACCTAAGCTAGATCACCCATTAATTTTATACTCACGAGCTACCAATGTCTTGCTAGCCTGTATGCTGGCTCAAGAAGATGATGACAAGAGAGAACGTGCGATTTATTTCATTAGCCAAACATTGCTCGACTATGAAACACGTTATACACAAGTAGAACGAGAATGCCTCGCCATAGTCTTTGCAACCAAACGCCTAAGACATTATATGCTAAATCAAGAAACAAGGGTCATGGTAAAAATAGACCATTTACGAACTTTTCTCACGCAAGGGTCCTTGTCTAAAAAGGTTGGATGTTTTATAACCTTAATGGGAGAATTCAAATTAACATTTGTAAATCAGAAGTCCATTAAGGGACAAATCATCACAGATTGGTTAGCTGATAACCCATTAGATGGAGGTGATTTAGTAGATCTAGACTTTCCAGACGAGTGCGTATACTACATTGAAACCCGACCTTCTATCTCTGAGTGTCCTTGGTACACGGGTATCATTAATTATATCATGGACCATATGTATCTAGAAGGGGCTACACCACAACAAAGAAGGCGGTTACGTATTATCGTAGCTAAATACATCATTATAGAGCAAGTGCTCTATCGGAAAGCATTTGATGGAATGCTTCTAAGATGTGTCGACACAGAAGAATCCAAGAAGATTCTCCATGAATCTCACAGTGGAATGTGTGGAGGCCACTTCGGTGGCCATGCCACCACTCGTAAAATACATCGAATGGGCTATTTCTAGCCCACTCTAGAACACGACGTAGTAGAATTTGTACGCAAGTGTCATAAGTGCCAAGAGTTCTCCCATGAGATCCACATGCCGGCACAAGCTCTACAACCGATTGCTACTCCATGGCCCTTTTCCACATGGGGCCTAGATTTAATAGGGAAATTCTCCCCTCATCTACAAATGGCCATAATTTTATAATCACGGCCACCGAATATTTTACCAAGTGGGTAGAGGCTATGCCTCTTACTATTGTACCGGGTTCTGTGATCGCCAAGTTCATTTTGAACCAAATCATTTGCAGGTATGGTATCCCACAAGTCATTATCTCAGATAATGGAACTTCTTTTAAGAATGATGAAGTTCGCGAATTGTGCAATAAATTTAAAATAAGCCATCATACAGCTTCCTTGTATTACCCTCAAGCCAACGGACAGGCTGAAGCAACGAATAAAACACTAAAAGCCATTCTCCTTAAAATGGTGAAAGAAAACAAACGAGATTGGCACTTGAAGTTATATCCGGCCTTATGGGCCCACCAAACCTCAATAAGAACACCAACGGGAGCAACTCCTTTCTCACTAGTATTTGGGGCAGAAGTAGTTCTCCCGCTTGAGGTTGAAATACCCAGTCTCCGCATTTCATTACAAGGGGTTATGGATGAAGACGCTTAGAGAGAAGCACGTCTCTCCTAACTAGAAAGCCTAGATGAAGCTAGGTTAGATGTTGAACAATGGCACAGAGCCTATGCTGACCAGATGTGCCGGTAGTATAACAAGAAAATCTATGAACGTGACATATATGAAGGTGATCTAGTTCTAAGGCTAGACAGCCGGATCGACAAGAAAACTCGGCGAAGGAAGGAAGTTCCGCCCAAATGGTTGGGCCCATACCGAATCATGAAGAAATATGGAAATGGTGCATACCTCTTATGTACGCTAGAAAGTGAGGAATTTGGTGAAACAGTCAATTCCGTGGACCTCAAGCGGTTCTACGCGTAAGTAGCTAGCACTACTTATAATTGTATCTACATTGCATCTTCATATAGGTTAGGATCATTTTGTCCGCTTGTTTCGTACACAAATTGTGATCAAGGAATTTATTCTCAAAGCAATTCATTACAAACTCATGATGTTGTTGGCATAAACACTCTAATCATACTTCTCCATTTTCATGATATCATCAAATTATCTTGGAATCATTTTATCAAATAAAGCTAAACATGACAAAGTCTTAACGGTAACCATGCCAAGATCTGCAGGTTTATTCTCACTTTTGGTTTCTTATTAGATAGGTGTCTTGCCTATGGTCTATTCTAGAAGCTTCACAATGTCACATCTATCCCATATGTATATCTCTTTGGAAATAAGAACATACTGACATTTTACTCAAGTAAGCAAGTCAAACATTGATCAAACAGAAAATTTTAATTTTACACATTTCCTTGCCCCACGAACCTTTGGTGATGAGATTTCATCTCTTACTAATGACGTAGGCTTGGGAAAGGATGGAAATGCCCTTACTCGCCTATGCTTGGCCCATGGTGAAAAACCCACGCTTTTTATTAGTAGCATGGGGCAAAGTGTAGGGGGTCCTCTTGACAAACGAATGCAAAAGGTCATACACAAACAATTCAAACCTTGAAGCTTTGAGTCAAAAACAAATGAATCAGATGTTCAAAATTCCAAGAGAGTTAAAATCCTAAAAACCCATATTTTTTCTACTATGTGGCCATCTACGGATCTAAGTCCTGATAAACCGTAAAGCACTTTGCATCCGTAACTATGAAGTCACTCGAGTGGAGTGGGCTTGTGGTATCCTAATTTGGTTCCGCCAAAGCTTTTTCTGTCTTTCATCAATATCATTTCAAACACATCTCATAACTTGCGCCCTTCCCAACTCTCGGTGATAAGCCCTCGCATCCTACTAGTTGCGTGGAGTTGGGGGTAGGGGCAGGTTTATCTGTTCATCATACTGGTTTATATTCATCACTTTGCCAAAACAAATATGAAGTGTTCAAAATTGCTTACAGAAACTAAAATTCAAAATCACATTATATCTACATTATCAAACATCATGAAATATAAAAAGAAAGTCAAACACTTGCATCATTTGTTCTCCATTACATACATTCTAAAAGAGCATGCATACATACATCGTAATCTACATAAGGAAACTGGAAAGGGAAAGTAAGCCATGAATGCCAAGGGTTTGATCCAGAACAAATATATATATATATAAATGATCAAAATAATTTGTACAATGCCATCATGCACTAAGCATGGTCAAAACGCTCAAAGAGCCCAGGATATACAAAAGAATGTATCATACAACATCTAGGAGAGCCATCAGGCTTCTCAATCCCTACGAGACCCCTCTGATGGCGCACGCCCATGCCTAGGACTCCAGCTACACCGGTGCTCTGAGTGCACGGAAGGCTCAGGATCCCGAGGGGCAGCCACAGTCTCACCACGAGAATGGCTCCTCATCAAGCGATCGGTCATCCTATACCCCGTTAAATCCGTGTGGAGATTTGATACCATCTTGGCCACATGCCGATCGGGGCGAAGACGCGTCGATTTCTACCAAAGGGCCGAGGACTCCCAAAGATCCACGGACAGCTCTGCGTGGGTCCTCTCCATGGGGATCATCAGGGTATCAGTGCATACCCTACGAATCAAATCTCGCCACTCATCGGCGGTCTCTGCAAACAAAGGAGAAAACAAATTAGAAACCAAACAAGAAATTAGAAATACAAGATAGCAACTAAGGAGATCCTAACTAAAAACAAACATTAAAAGGAGAGAGGGTAACTTACTCGGATCACCAAGCCTCCAGGATGGATCTATAGGATCAAGCACTCTGCCACAGATGCCGCTGGCCGACCGGGGTACTCCTCTTGTGGCCGGAGCAATGTAGCACCCCGCAATAGACTCATCCTCCCCATGGCCCTGGGAGAGTGGCTCCTCCAAACCGTAATCACCCTCTCTGCACTCTGCTCGGCCCTCTCTACTGCATGATATCTAGGGTGTCATGCCACTCAGATCACCGTCCTCGCTCTCCTTTGTCTCTCCCCTGTAAACTCCTTAGACTCAGAGTCTATGTCAATGGGGTCATCACTGCTATGGGCAGGACCCGCGGCAATCTAAAGCAAGGGTGCCTGAGGTGCACCGGCTCTCCCTCTGGCACGTACTATCCTCCTGGCTGCAATAGGAATGCCAGGAGTAACCACTGTCCAACCTCGGCCTCTAGGCCCCCATCTGGCCTCTCGGACTGATCTATATACCGGTGCTACCAGGGAAAGCATGCCCACATAGGGTAGGCCAAACTTATGAGGAACTCGGCCAAAGGGGTGTATCTCCACTCGCCCCACTCTATCAATAAGCTGCCCTATGGTGGAGCAGGAGATCAAGGTAAGAGCCTCCTCACCCCATATACCTGCCATAATCTGATATGGTGTGGCCTCCATGTCGGCAGAGAGTCGAGAAGCAACCGGCCGATGAGGTGCTCTAAGCATCGACATATCTCGTCCATCCGGCTGCGCCTCTCACGCCTCCGGATCTCGCCACCTCTACACCTTTGCCGTAGGGGATGAAGTGCTCATAGACCCAACTCATGACTAGGGTCGGGTGGCTCAAGGATTGCCCTTGTAAATGGACCACCCTATATAAATCATGGTAGGTGGTCCCAAGTATGTCCGTGCTCCCCCATATATCTGGCCATGTCCCTCTATCTGTGCAATAATGGGGGACTAGCAATATAACAATGTGTCTCCTCCCTTGTCCCCGATCAGTCTCAAGGCAAGGATCCCCATGATAGCCTGGCGAAGTAAGGGGATGGGAAAGCTAGGAATGGATCGAACTCTAACCCCCTTCTTCGACCCCGTGGAGATGACTGCATCTCCCATGTATGTGGCCCACTGTGCTATCTGGGCCCGTGAACCTGCTGTCTCTAGGGTGAGTCGTCTCCCGATGATCGGGACCCCCAGGATACGGTAAACATCCTCTAAAGTGATGGTCCACTCACCGCAGACCCCTGGTAATCGGAAGGTGTTCCGATCAGCATCCCAATATGAGAACAAGTCACAAAGAATGTGACTGGATGGTGTAACATGGGGCACACGTGAAATGCATAGTATCCCAGCCCTCTGAAGAGTATCCTCCTCATCCTGTGAGAGGGCATCTAGTACTCCTAGGAGCCAGTCACACTCCCTCTCTCGGCTCCACCGGATATACTCCTCTCTCGCCTGCATACACCCAAAAACACACAAAAAAGAGCAAGTTAGCATCTCGAGTAATACTGGAAAAATCATGAAAACACGTAGAAATGCTAAAAATGCAAAAGCAATTTCAAACAGATGATCTTTTTGCATTCTGTGCAAAACCGCCACCCTAAGCAGGGAGGTGGTTTTGTAACCGCCGCCTTAAGGGTGGTAGTCATGGCCCGAAAACCCACGCGGGTTTTTAGACCTAAAAATCCTAAAAACACTAAAAAACAACCATTTTACCTAAAAACAAAGCCTACCCAATAGCCCCCCTAGATAGACCTTTTAACACTAACATTTTCAAAAACTACCCCCACAACAAATATTTTAGCATTTCAAAATTAAGGGGGTAAAAAGGATAAATTGAAGAAAACTAACCTATGATCTCGTGAGTCGATGTTCCACACGCGGAGGCATGATCACTATCTCGTCACAGACATTTTGACTCTACTCACGCAAGAAACCGTCACCGTGGGTTCCAGAGCTCAAAACCAATCAAATCAACTCACGCAAATGAATAGGAAAATGGGCCCACTTTCATATATATAACGCCCTGATTCATTTTAAATGCCTTTTTCACAGGTTTGGAGCGCCGACGGAGGTAAGTTCTTATCCCCACACAAATGGTACGTTCTCATTTCCTGTTATTTTAGCGTTTATTTTCCAAACTATTATGTCTATCTGCACTTGAGTTCTCTTTTCGTTTTGCAGGTAGCGGGAATTTTGGACGGCATCATTTAACACATGGATGTATCAAGTATAACTTATAACTTCCCATTTTGGGATCACCATACTGCACTCCACCGCTTTTAAGCCTCTTCATGGCTAAAACGCTTCTCTAAGGGGGCAATATGTGCGTACTCCAAAATCAGAAAGGTACCGCATCACGAACAACGTGACAGGTGCCCCAATGATGATACAAGTCTCCTCGCAAGGTGTTCGGGATCCGGAAAAGATCTCAAAGTGTGCGTTAACATCCCGCATGCCCCGCTTAGCCCCCACGTGCTTTTTTTTCCCCTTTTCCCCTCTTTTCTTGGCCTTTTTCTCTTTAGTAACGAAACCACCGCCCTGCCTGGGTGGCGGTCTCGTGACCGCCGCCCTGAACAGGGTGGCGGTCCTTTACACATTTTCCAGAAAGCTCTTTTAACACGACTCACATAATTTCAACATTTTACCAGCTTTATTTCACCGTCATAAGCTTGCATTTATGATTCTAGTTCCCTGGAATAGTGTTTGGCCATTGTTTATAGTTTAAGAGTTGTATTTGGTTTTTACCTTGGGTAAATGCAAATGCTATAAATAGTTGGCTTGTGCTCAAGCAAATGGCCCCTCAAATTTGCCTCTGAATTTCTCTTTGCAATAGATTTAGTTTTCATTTTTCTTAGAGTTCTTAGTTTCTTTCATTGCATGCCTGGTTAGTGTTGTTTTGTTGTTCGGAAGCCACATATCCATCTTGTCCAGGTGTTGTTATCATTTTATCCAATCCATTGGAGTAGAATAGTTTGTTTTCAATAGGAAGCCATTAAATTTGTAGGTTTTGTTCTTCAAACAGGATAGTTTCAGGTTCTGGATGCTTTATGTTGCATGACTCGCAATGAATCCACCTAGGAATTACATAAGCCAAGCTCTATACTCTTGCGCTATCCCTCTCCTACTCGCATTGTATTCGGGCCTCGTATCCGGAGCTACCTTTGTCCCAATATCTACTTCCGTTGATGCTAGCATTACACGCTTTTCTAGATCCACGTGAACATGAAGGAACGAGGATATCACACTGAGGGGACAAGATCACACACACCATCACATTCACCACTGCTCTGCGTAATCCAGTTCTAGCTTTCAAAGTTCTAGTTAGAATCATATCAAATGGAGTATTTAATTGCTTTATTTCAGCTTAATTCTACTCTCAATATTGTCGTGAAGTCAGGGGATTGATAGTTTCTGAGAAACTATGATTCACTCCTCACTTCTGAGGTAGGATCAAGAGTCTTGCAAATAGATTAGATAAGTTATTTCATTATTTAGAATAGATCTACAAATTGCACAGACAAATAGCTACACTCGGTTATTTTGTTTGTTTTAAGTTGTTATTTTAGTTGTCAATTCTAGATATTTTAAATAGCTGCTTTCTTAAATTCATAAAGTTCATCAGAAAACACAAAAAAATAGAGAAATCATATATGCTATAGATAAACTTCATGTAGTTAAATTTCATTTTTTTGCATAGCTTCGTTCTACATTGTTACTTTTATATGACAATCACGGGGCCTAGGGAGCCCAGGAATACGTATTCGAGCCAATCGTGCCTCTGCACCCAATCTCATCACGGCAATAACTAATATAGATCAAAATCTTAGGATCCAAGTCTTCCAAACAATGATAAGCTTTCATGAACAAATCAATTCCTAGTTGAACGGGTTAAACATAGAAGACAACCAAGCACACACCTTTTGGTCGAATCAACCAAACTACAGATTGCCCTAGCAACATCCATATGACTCAGAAGGACTTGAAAGAGAACAAACATTTGGTTGTGATCCTTTAGTCCCAGCAACTGCACGCAGTGTGATACTCTCATAGACATAGATACTGGTCTAAGAATTCAGGTTACACGAACGCCTGTAAGATACTCTAAGAAGATGGCACAATTACTAATTTTGAATATAAAAGCTAAGAAGGCATATGATTACTGGATACTAGGGATCCGCACATGACCATAAGCAGGTCCACAAAAACCACGAGTCTACGGTTTTGACCCAAAAATCCCACAGCCCAACGAGCCCATAGGTGAATCATACATAGACACTAGCCTACGTACATTAGTATTTAGATCTGCTCCACTTCCACCTATCATCATCGAACAGTTATCCTTGTTGGACATAGCAGCTAACAAAGCTAAGGAATTCTGGACTAGGCCAGAGAATCACCCATAGAAATAACTATATCCATCATTCATTTTATGACCCTGTCCGGAGGCATACACAAAACTATCCCAGTCATTTTCAATGTATTCCACAACCTATAGATCGAATCATGCCAAAGCTCGATATTGATTGGAGCCTTCGAGCAGTCATCCTTGCGATCGATCTATCGCACTACAGCTTCAAATTAGGAGGGCCTTCCTTGCCTTAGATTTGTAAGTTCCACTAGTGCGTATTGAAGACATTAGATTGCCTAACTAGTTTTTCTTCATCCCATACATATTCCATCCCCACCGGTCATTTGTCTCAAGATTTACCTCGTGAGGTCGGGTGGGAGGAAGAGTTACTTGTAGATTCCCATGCTCTTGCTTGTCACTTTTCCATCATACAAGGACCTCCTAAACACTTCGAGGCGTATACCAAAGTAGAATATATCCCAAACCTTACTCTCGATGAATGGGTGGTCAAAAGGCATGCTTTTGATCCCTTTAAGGAAATGGAAGAATCTAAACTAGGATTCTACCGCTGCGTGAGGAGAATCATCCTCTTCCCGACATCTTTAAGATAGAACACAAAGATGACAATGAAGTATGGTAATTGTTCTTTTCGATGGCTTGAGGAGCAAACAAGGAGTTAGAGGAGGAGCCATGATCATGTCCCCCCAAGGTATAAAGTATTATTCGGCCTTCAAATTTCAGTTTTCCTGCTCAAATAACACCACAGAATATGAGGCTTTGGTCAACGGATTGCATTGGGCCATAAGATGAGGAATCAAGAACTCGCAGTGTTTGGTGACAGACGAAACTAGTTTCCAATCAAGTTAAAGGACAAAATGTTGTCAAGAATGACCTACTCAAAAGCTACAAGAGTAGGGTATGGGATCTCATTGAGGATTTTGAAGCCTTCAACATTGTGTCCATACCTAGGAAGGAGAACGAATCTGCTGATAATCTCGTAGTAGTTTGAGCCATATTTTATGTGGTTAAAAGCATCAGGAGGGACAAAGAATAGCCACATATCCATGTGATTGCGAGGCTAAGCAAAGGCAAGATAATAACACATGCTGGAAGGTGTTCAAGAATGATTAGCAGATCATCAATTTTTTGCAAGAGCAAGCTAAATTCTCGGCTAGAAATCAAAGCAGACTAGAGCAAGTGATATGGGGATCAAGTGGTACATCTACATACAAACAAGCTTCCCAAAGGCTTAGTGACATTGGATTATATCTTCAATCCTAATGATTAGTTTTGAAAAGAGAAGGCTAATATATAGATCAAAGGAGAAGATTCAAAGTCAATTCTAGTTAGAGAAGGCAAAGCACTTCAAATTGGAAAAGTGGCCACCAAGAAAGTAAGGTATGAATTCACACAACTTTGCCAAGAATTTACGATGTATTTTCTTAGAGCTATGAGGACCTAAGAGGGTTCAATCCAAGCTAGCAAAACACACGATTGAAATAGATCCAAATACTAAGCCCAACAGAAAAAGTAGAGACCAGCTTAATCCACACATTAAACCTCGATAAAGAAATAGATAAACAAGATGATAAAGGCAAGTATCATATTTCCAATCAAACACTCAAGATGGGTTTGAAACTTGGTCCCATTCAAGAAAAGAATGGAGAGATTAGGTTATGTGTAGACTTTCAAGATTTCAACAGAGCTTCCCTCAAGGACCACTACCCACTCCCTCGATGGAGCAAATCTTATAGGTGGTGTCTGGATTAGATAGATTCTCTCTCCTTGATGGCTACTCGTGGAACAACCGGATCATGGTGAAAGAAGATGATCAGTTCAAGATGTTCTCACCACCAAATGGGGCACCTATGCCTACTTAAAAATGCCATTTGGATTGTCTAATGTCTGAGCCACTTTCCGTGAGGGAAATGGATATGGCATTTAAAGGGTTGATCAACAAAATAGTACCGATCTACCTAGATGACATTACTTGTATTCTCCAGAGATGCAAAGAAACCATATTTTTCACCTAAGTAAAGTGTTTCAAAGGTGTATAAGATTTGAGGTATCATTGAACCCCAAAAATGCATATTATTGGCCCATGAGGGAAGGATTCTAGGCCACATCGTGTTAAAGGAAGGTTTGGAAACTGACCAAAAAGAGTTGAAGCTATAAGAGCATTGCCATTTCCAAGCCACAAAAAGGCTCTTCAAAGCTTCTTAAGAAAAATCAATTTTGTCTGTAGGTTCGTACCAAACTTTGTTTCCCTTTTCAAGCCAATAACATTGATGTTAAAGAAGAGTTTGGTGTTTAGGTGGACATCTGAAGGAAAATCAAGTTTTGAGGTTATCGAGAAGCCATATCACAAGCCCCAACTCTCGTGAATCCAGATTTTTTCAAGGACTTCATATTGTATGCCTTTGGTGGCATGACACAATTTCTACAATCCTAGTACAACAGAACAAAGAAGACACGAAGTAGAAAATTTCTTTCTTCACCAGTGGTCCGAAGATTATGAAGTGAAATACTCTTTCATCGAAAAGCAAGTCTTAGTAGTGATCAAGAGATTGAAGAAGTTTAAGCATTTGGTTTTAAACAATAAAATCCAACATTAGTCTCCCATGCAGGAGTTAAAGACTTCCTTCTCAGCAAGGACCTGAATGAAAAGTGTGCAGGGTGGATCACTCATGTCATGGAGTATGACATTGAGATCAAGGTCACTAAGCTGGTCCGTGGGAAGGGATTGTGTGAGCAGCTGGCCTCAAGTCAACAAGAAGAAGCAAGTGATGAAAAATAAGTTGTTTTGGTCCTACAGGATAGTCAAGATGAAGAAAATGAGGATGTGCCCACTCCTTGTTGGACTCAAAACATGGTGCACTTCCTTCAAATAGGCTTGTGTCCTCCAGAAATGAATAAAAAAAAAAGGAGGCACTTCAGACTACAGGCCATCCCATATGTACTTATTGATGGCGTCTTGTTCAAAAGGGATATCAATGGCGTCCTGTTAAGGTGCATTGGGACAAATCAGGTTGAGAGAGTGCTACAAGAGTTCCATGATGAAGCAGTTGGAGGCCATTTTTCTCCACGGGTGATAGCACTCAAGATCATGAAGGTGGGTTATTATTGGCCTAGGGTGTTTAGTGACTGCTATGCATGGATCAAAAAGTGTAGGAACTGTGCGTTCTTCAGAGGCAAAGAGAGGCTAGCAACACTCCCATTGTACCCCATTTCAGTTGACCAACCATTCATGCAATGGGGGTTGGATTTCATCGGGGTCATCAATCCAAATTTGAGCCAAGGCCACAAGTGGATTCTGATGGCAACAAACTATTTTACCAAGTGGACCGAGGCAGTGACACTCAAAGAAGCTAATGAGTCCAACATATTAGACTTCTACAAAGGGATAGTGACCAAATTTGGAGTGCTAGCCACCATTATATCAGACAATGCATTGAAATTCATCATTTCCAAAATCACAGGATGGGTTGTTAGAACGGAATTTACTTGAGCACTTCATCAAACTATTACCCTCATGGTAATGGCCAAGCTGAGTCCACAAACAAGAATCTTCTGAAAATTATCAAAAGAAATCGGATGAAAATCATAGAACTTGGCATACAAAACTCAAATCAACCTTATGGGATGATAGAACAACACCCAAGAGGTCTATGGGAAACTCTCCATTCAAACTTTTCCGTGGGAAAGAGGGTAGTGTTGCATATATCACTTGAATTTCCAAAGATTGGAACTCATGAAAAACTGGAGGTGCCCGAGTTTGAACTAATGGAGGCTAGGTATGTAGAGCTGATGGAATTGGAAGAGACCAAAGAACATGTACTTCAAACAATAGAGAAGAATCATGGTTCAATCAAGAGATTCTATGACAAGAAAGCAAGAGCAAGGACCTTTCAAGAGGGAGACCTAGTTTTGAAATGGTATGCAGATCGAGAAAACCAAGAAGGCATTCCAAGTTTGATGTCATTTGGAGTGGCCCTTACATGGTCACAGGATGTAAAAGTAGTAATTCTTTCCAATTGTCTACCTTGGATGGTGTAGAATTGTAGATTCCAGTGAATGGAATCTATCTTAAACACTACTACTAGAAGGGAAGTTCTCACCTTGTATATATTAGTTTAGTTTCTCATTCCTCTAAGTGCTTGTGCACATTGTCTTATTGTAGTTTAGGTTGCTTTTCTCCTAAGTGCTTTGCACACTCTACATGTTCTACTTGGAACATGTATGATTTCAAATTTTGTATATAGTTGTGGTGTTGTTTTTTTGCTCCTACATAGCTCATTCAGAAACAGATGAAGCCCCGGGTCAAAACAATTTTCTACTCTCAGAAACCATTGTTTCAAGATTTCTTATGAAGATTGAGAGTGCAAATAGTCAAGCTCGTGAATCATAGGTAGAATTAGTATCATACCATTGTTCTCGACTCCATGCCCAACAGCTTATGATAAGGCAATTGGTATTTCCATCTAGCGAGCAGATACCCTTGTGAGTCACCAAATTGATATCCATATTTTTCCTGGGAAAAATATTGGATCAAAACGACCCCACACTGAAAGGACCTAAGAAATCATGTTCATATCCTACAAACAGATTACAGAGGGACTCTATAATGGAAGTGGCGGGGCCTGTGAAGGTCAAACAACCCTGTGTGGGAGAAATCTAGAAGACGGCTCTGTCGAGCATTTCTGGCCTTAAATCCATTCTACAGGTTTTAGGTAGGCTTAGAAATAGAAAACAGGGTCAGCGGAGGAGGAACAGTGTCAAAGGAGCCAGGAGCAATTGAGGGAAGAAATGGTGAAGATCTGAAGTCCTTAGGTTCAAAACAGTTCAGATTAAGTCTAGAAATCAGCTAAGTATGGAGGATGTTGTGGAAAGAGCCACGTGTCCAAGTGGTGCTTCTCTAAGGGTGAGTCCAAGAAAAGAATCTCAAATGAGTGTCATGCCTCCACGTGTCTAGAACCCCAAAATTTGTGAGACTCGTGGAAAGTCTCCGGCTAGATAGGAAGGTGCTAGGTGTCGGCACGGCGCAAATCCAACATGGGAGCCAAAGGCGAGGACTCAAACTTACACCAACCCTCCACGTAGCAAATGGTCAACAAAGGTCAAAAGGAAGACAAGGAGGGCCTCAAAAAGGTTAAGTATAGAAGTACTAGTGGAGAGAGCCACATGTCAAAGTGGTGCTTCTCCAAGGGTGATTCCAAGAAAATAATTTCAAATGAGTGCCGATTCGCCACATAACCCTAGGCCCGAAAATGAAGGGAGAGGTCATTGAAAAGTCCAAAGACCTGTGGAGGCTTCCAAGTGTCAACTCGATGCTCCTCCAAGGGAAAAATTTTGATCAAGAGTTTCAGTAAGCGTAGAGCCTCCACACATCCAGTCTCAAAAAGGGGACAGAGTTGAGTTGAATAGTCAATGCATGGTGGCAGACCGCAGAGAGTGCCAAGTGTTTGAACGTCGCTAATTCGAGGATAGAATTGAGAGAGGGTTCTCAAACAAGTGCCAGACCGCCGCGTGTCCCCAATCAAGGAATATGACCCCACCAAGCAAAGAGCTTAGCCAAGAAACAAATAAATTGAGCAAGCTAGTGGAGGAAGCCATGTGTCAATCGCACATCATTCCAAGAGCAAAATATAGAGGCCACTTTTAGACAAACGCTAGCCCTCTACATGTCCCATGGAAAAAGGGGGCCCATTTTTTTCAAACTAGTTTTCCCGCCTCATTGTTATGCGGACGCGATACAAACTTCAAGGGGCATATCTTTTGACTCATGGCTTGAAATATTACAAATTTGGCACAATTGGAAATATCTCGCTTCACCCATGCAATGGAGATCTGAATCTTTAAGTTTGGGAGGTTAGGTAATGGAAAAATAGACAAAAATCCTTCAAGGCCATTAATGTGAGATCAATCTGCCTCAATAACCAGATCAAATTCGATCTACTCCTTCGTTTCCTCCTTCTTCAAGGTGTCAAACCAGAGATTGATACAGTCAAGATAGATTTGGGGGTAGATTTTGTAGGAGGCATTAATAGTAGTGGTTGAATTTGGACTTACTTTTCTGCTCTCTCTCTTTTCTCTTTCTTATTGAATCTATAAATACAAGGGTGGGACTCATTGTAAAGGGTTGGACATTCTTCTGTTTACAGGCTCCCCTTTTCTTCTAGCAAAGGAACTCGTGGTTTTTCAGACCTTCCACTAGACTGTAATACGTTTTTTCCTTTTGGCCACTTTGTAATGCATTGTATCAATCTGAGCAATAAAACACATCTGTGATCGATTTTATATCCTTTCTTGTCTCTTTTGCTTTCATTTGGTCTTTCATTATAGATTTGGTTATCTATGCTTGGTTATTGTATGCATTTTGTTGGTTTATGTCTATTAGCAAAACAAATGTTCATCATTCCTTTGGTGCATCACCTTATAGCTTAGTTTGATTTCCTGCATTCCTTTTATCCATGTCTCCTTGGTAAAACTTAGATTAGGTTTAGGAATAGGCCCTCTACAAGTTTTCATGCATGCACCTAAATAGAGGAATAGGAACCAACCTTTAACTCTGGAGAGTTTTCTCATTTTCTAAGTCCCACACTTTGGAGAAAAGTCAATGTTATGCGGATCACACCAAATGACTTCGCCTTAGAAAAGAAGATCTGACGATTCATTTGGGGGTGCTGTGTGATTTTGCCCTAACAGTGGCTTTGGAATGAATTTATATGATTTCCTTGCTATATTTTTGTGTTTTTATGATTGATCTATATGGTCATGTCTGACCTAAGATATTTTATGATCTAGTGTCATGTATAAAAGTATGTTATTTTTTTCATTTAAACGATTTTGATGAAATGGGGATATGAGCAAGCTATATGAGGAAGAAAATAAGTATAAAGGGGTCAAGGACAGAGATTATAATATTGATGAAGACTGAGAAAATTTTAAGAGTATATTTTCAAGGTCAATGTACCTAATCGCAATTGAGGGCATATTTGAGTGAGTTGAAGAAGAACTTGTTTTGAGAGGTTTCAAAAGAGAGGAGTTGAATTTGAAATTACTATCAATTTTAGGATAAACATATCTTCGCTTATTATCCATTTTAGGTGTTTGAGTTGGTGCTTAATCACCTTAGGGGGTTGTAGCCTCCTTGTAGATTGGTATCCTACTAAACTAGGGGTTGGTGCTTCTTGTGGGGTTGGTGTCTCACTATAGAAATAGTTAATATGATGTGTAATATTCTTGCAAGTCCTTTGTTTTATGTAATGTAAGCAGATTTTTTAGTGGGATTTCTTCCCCTTGAGGGTTTCCCACTTCATATATTATTTTATCATGTTCTCTCTTGTTTCTTACATTTTTGGATGGTTGTAACACACTTAATACACTCAAACTTATTTGTGTATGATAAATGGATGGTTTTTATGGTGATTTGTATGTAATAGAAAATGAAGTTAAAATTATTTTATGACCGATTCAACCCCCTCTCATTCATTGTGCTACGCCCTTAGCCTATTGCTTGTATTAAAATATGAGTATCCGACTTGTGGCTTACCATATCATTTTATTATATCATTTATACTTTCTCATACTTAATAGGTCAGCCTTGGTGATGGCCATAGCATATGAATAGTATATATAGGGGATTGTAGGTAGTAGTTCATTATCATTTGAGCATTTGAGTCTTATTATATGGTTTGGAGGTTGCCCCTCGAAGTGGCGAAGCTATTATAATTGCATATTGAGATCATTATTCTGAAATATTATGTTATTTAGTGTTCTATTACTTCTCATAATCTAAATTATACTAGTAATTTCATTACAAGTGGTATTAGAGCTCTGCAATCTGGGCCAAAATTAGGGCAAAAACCTAATTTTTGTTTCCACATATATTTTGAACCGAGATCAAATTGGTGGGAGATATTTTTACCATAGTTGAGAAACATTTCAAGTAAAATTCCCTAAAATTTTATACTTTTTGATTTATTTTGCACAAGTTATTACAACTTTAGGTTTTTTCATAAAATCGCTCCTAGGGTGTAAATTGTGTAATTTTTCAAGTTCTTTACATTTTTAGAAATATCTCAAAAATAGTATCGATCTTCTCTGTGTTTTTTCTTGTTCGGTGAATTTGTATCTAAACACTAAACCCTAAGGTTTGATATAATGGTGGAGCCTTCCAAAAGAGAAAAAAAGAATTCGGTTACTCCAGGAAAAACCCTAGATAAAGATGGGGTAGTGATTTAAGAGATGGAGTTAGAAGGGGTAAATAAATATTCCTCAGCACTAGGTTTTACCTCAATTGATCATAAGGTGAGCCAACTTGAGTATGAGCTGCAAAATGTACAATCTGAGATGGCCTCTAAAGGAGACATAGACCAAATCAATCATCGGTTGGATGATATCATGCAACATGTAAAGGGTAAATAGTATGGCCCAAATCCATCCCATATCAACCAAGGAGGATCTTCAGTTCAAAATCATGGACAAAATAACCATGTTGGATCACTTTTCTAGCCCAATCAGAATCCAACTTATTCGCAACCACGAAACATGATGTCGAAAGTGGATATGCGCAAATTTGATGGTAAGGATCCCTTGAATTGGATAAATCAAATGGATAAATTATTTGAGCTACATCAAACACCATCAAGACAAAAGGTGACATTGGCATCCCTATATCTTGAACCAGACCAATTCATTTGGTATCGATGGTTATGTGCTTAGAGGTAGAAGAATGGTCTCGGTGTCACTTGGACAGTTTTTACCGAGGATTTGCAAGTACACTATAGTTCCAGTGTTTCAGAGAACTACTTTAGTCAATTAGCAAAGTTACAACAAACATGATCAGTCAAAGATTATGTGCATCAATTCCAAAACCTATCCTTAAGGGTGGAGAATATTCCAGAAGAGAATTTGAATGACTTGTTTCTTGGGGTCTTAAGGACCACATCGAGCATGAGGTATGTATGTTTAATCCACTTAAGATTTCTGATTCTATTATCATGGCATGTCGAGTAGAGGAAAAATTTATTTGTAGTAGGTCACCTTTCATTAACACTAGAGACCGTAGTATCTCTTCCCCTTCATTTTCTAGGCCAATTAGACTGACTCCTCAACAAATGGAAGAAAAGAGAGCAAAAGGATTATGTTTTAAATGTGATAGAAAATATGGACTAGGACACAAATGTGCTGAGAAGAAGTTGTTCTATATTGATGGAGGTAATGAGGATGATGAGGATGCTGAAATTATAGGAGAGGCTAAGGAACCAGTAGAAGATGAAGTAGAGGATCACCAACCTAAAATTTCTTGTCATGCATTGTCAGGTATTAGTACTCCTCAAACACTCAAGGTTATTGTCTATCTCAAAAATAGAAGGTGACAGTGTTGATTGACTCAAGGAGTACTCATAACTTCATAAATAGTAAGTTAGCTTCCCGCCTCAATTGTTTTATTTACCCAACTCTAGAAATGCAAGTTATGATTGTGGATGGTGGGATAGTCAAGTGCACAAGAAAGTGTCATAGTATCAATATTTCCATGGGATACTACATGTTAGACTCACATATTTTTGTTACTTCTATGGGAGGGGCAGATATTGTTTTGGGTGTCCAATGGATCACAACCTTAGGTACTATAGAGATGAATTTCAAAGAATTGTCCATACGATTTCATTCGAGATGGAAGGAAAATATAATTGAATGGGATGGTAGCTAAGTCTCCATATATTATTATCTCTCATCATATGTAGAAGGTTCTCAGAAAAGGAGTAGATGGATTTATAGCAAAGTTATTTTCCATACAAGTACAAAATACGAGTTTTCAATGCCACCCAATCTTTAGAAGATTGTTTATTCTCACTCATCTATTTTTATGCAATTCCAAAGGGACTACCACCGGTGGGGGATCATGATCATGCCATTCAGTTGATTCCATGGATCCAAACACCTAACATCGAGACCATATAGATACCCATATTCCCGAGAAAAGTGAGATTGAGAAAATGGTTCAGAAACGCGTTGAAGGTAGGTATCATTAGGCCTAGCTAGAGTGCATATTCTTCACCAAAGGTGATCATGGTACATAAGAAGGATGAAACATGGAGGTCAGTGTCAGATTACCAAAAACTCAACAAGTACACCATCAAAGATAAGTTTCCTATTCCAAAGAATTGATGATTTACTTGATGAATTGCATGGTGCTATTTATTTCACAAAATTAGATCTTCGTTTGAGTACCATCAAATTAGAATAAAAGAGAAGATGTTCATGAAACCGATTTCAGGGCTCGTGAGGTCCATTATGAGTTTTTGGTAATGCCTTTTGGTCTTACAAATGCACCTTCAACCTTTCAAAGCTTGATGAACACTATTTTTAGGCCATTTTTAAGGAAATTTGTATTAGTTTTCTTTGATGACATATTGATTTATAGTAAGACATGGGAAGAACACTTACAACATGTAAATAAAGTGTTGGAAGTTTTGGAGAAACATACTCTCTATGCAAAGCCATCCAAATTTTCTTTTGGTGTATAAGAGGTAGATTACTTGGGTCACATTGTATCCCATGAAGGCATCAAAGTTGATCCTCAGAAGATCAAAGCTATGGTGGAATGGCCAAGGCCCAAAACTCTCAAAACTCTTCATGGGTTTCTAGGAATAACATGGTACTACAGAAGATTTTTGTAGGGATATGGTAGAATAGCAACCCCACTCACTGCATTGCTAAATAAGGATGCCTTCCATTGGATAGACGTAGCCACTAGATCCTTTGAGTAGCTAAAGGAAGCCTTTTGTAGCACCCCAGTTTTGGCTACTCCCAACTTCTCAAAAACCTTCATTGTTGAATGTGACTCTTCAAAATCAAGATTGGGAGCAGTTCTAATGCAAGAAGGAAGAAAAATTTCATTTAAGAGTCACCAATTCAAAGGAAAAGATCTTCTCAAACCTGTCTATGAGAAAGAGATGATGGTTATTCTTCATGCGGTCAACCAATGGAGGCCCTATCTCATGGGTAGACACTTGAAGGTAAAAATTGATCATGATAGTCTCAAATAATTTTTAGAGAAAAGGTTATCATCTAAGGAACAACAAAAGTGGGTAACAAAAATGTTGGGTTATGATTTTGAAATCATATACAAAAAGGGTAAATAAAATGTAGTAGCTGATACATTGTCCAGAAGGGATACATCTGCAGATGCCTTACTATGTGGAATGTCCATGTTGACGGCCGATTGGGTGGATGAAGCAATATTGGAATGGGATCAAGACAAGCATACACAATCTATAATACATAATATCAAGCAAGGATATATGACATCTAACAAATTTGAGTGGAAAGGTAATCCCCTATGGTACAAGGATAGGTTATACTTGAGTAAAGATTCTGAGTTGAAGCATAAGATTCTTATAGAGTTGCATGCCTTGCCTGTTGGAGGATACTCTGGGCTTTTGAAGACATATCATAGAATAAAAAGAGAATTCTTTTAGGAAGGACTCAAGGGGATGTACAAAATTTTGTATCGAGTGTTTAGTGTACCAACAGAACAAAGGGGAAACAATTAAGACACCATGTCTATTACGGAACCCTTACCAATTCCTAGCAAAGATGGGAGGATGTCTCCTTGGATTTCATCACCGCATTGCCTTGTTCGAGGGTAATAATGTTATTTTCATGGTTTTGGATAGGCTCACAAAATATTCCCATTTTTTTCCCTATCACATCCATTTGCAACTAGAATACAAATCGCATCTATTTTTTTGGAGACAGTTTAAAGGCTACATGGAACCCCAAAGATAATTGTCGGTGATCGTGATCCTATTTTCACAAGTAATTTTTGGATGAAATTATTTTCATGTTTGGGTACTCAGCTAGCTCACAATTCATCTTATCATCCTCAAACTGATGGGAAAATGGAAGCGGTCAACAAATGCTTAGAGGGGTATCTACGTTGTTTTGTATCAGATAAGCAGGAAAGGTGGATTAAATGGCTACCACTTGTAGAATGGTGGTATAACACATCTTTTCATACCTCTTCTCAAATGACCCCATTTTTAGAATTATATGGCTACTATCTACCTTCTATCACTTCCTCCTTGAGGGTGCAAACTAAGGTCAAATATGTTGAGGAACACATTCAACATCAACAACATGTTTTGGCTAGTTTGAAGGAGAATTTAGCATTAGCACAAAATAGGATGAAACAACAAGTAGATCAACACCGTAGTGAAAGACATTTTGAAATTGGTGACTAGGTTTTTGTATGTCTCCATCCTTACAAACAGATGTCCCTAAAGCAACAGAAAAAGGAAAACAAAATTGCTCCTAAATATTATGGCCCTTATTAGGTTCTACAAAAAATTGGCAGTGTTGCTTATAAACTAGAGTTGCCTCCATCTTCACACATACACACAGTATTCCATGTTCCATGCCTGAAGAAGGTTATGGGATAGAAATTTGAAGCCCAAATAGAGTTACCAAAACTTTATGAGGAAGGAAGAATCATTTTGGAGCCCAGAGAAGATTTTGTAAACACATACTAAGAGGCCGAGAACCGGATACATTAAGGAATATCCGATCAAGTGGAAGAACCCTGAGCATAGAAGATGCAACACAGGAGGATGAAGTTTTTCAGAAACATCCAGGATTATTCAACATTGAGGACAAAATTGGTTTGAAGGGGAAGGTCATTATACGCCCTTAACCTCTTTCTTGTATTAGGATATGAGTAGCCGACTTGTGGCTTACCATATTATTTATACTTTCTCATGCTTAATAGGTCACCTTGGTGATGGCCATAGTATATGAATAGTATATATAGGGATTGTAGGTAGTAGTTCATCATCATTTGAGAATTTGAGTCTTATTATATGGTTTGGAGGTTTCCCCCTCGAAGTGGTGAAGCTATTATACTTTCCATATTGAGATCATTATTCGAAATATTGTGTTATTTAGTGTTGTATTGCTTCTCATAATCTGAATTACACTAGTAATTTCATTACAAAAAAAAATTGTATGATAAATCAATGGTTTTTATGGTGATTATATGTAATGGAAAATGAAGTTAAAATTATTTTATGACTGATTTAATCCCCCTCGCATTCATTGTGCTTCTAATCATTGGTATCAAATCGGTCCTTGTAAAGTACGTCGTTTGACAACTTAAAGGAGATCCTCTTGAAGCATAGGCATGGTAGATAGTCAAGATCAATTTGAATTTAATCCTCTTATTAGAATGAGATCATGCTTAAAACCCTTTAGGGTTTATATTTTACAATATTTCCTTGGTGTTTACACTCCCATTTCTAAGTTTCCACCGATTTTATTGATAAGAATCCCTATGAAGAAGACAAATTAGGTCCTTGTGATGATTTTGAAGAAGATTTTTCGGATGGATAATATAAATATGATGTCGAGGACTTAGGATCATAACTTGATGATCTTGAATCTCTCAATTGAAAGGATGTAGAAAATGTGTGTCTTGAAGATCTAGTAGTTGAACATGAAGATGACCTAGATAAATCATATGGGTTTAAACCTATACATGTAAAGAAATAGTGTCATGATGCTCTAATCATGAAGAAAATCTATGAAGTGATCCCATAAATCCTTGAAGAAGAGATAAAAAATTGTGAGGAACAACTATGTATGATTGATCTGAAGGAACCATTTTAAGATGCCAACAACAATACACCATCAAGAAATAATTTTACTGAGTTAAAAATTTGTTTTGACTAGTTGCAATTCAAGAAAGGCATGAATTTATCAAAATAAAATCGAGGTCCATCATTTCATCAAGAAAGGTACAAGTTTTTATGTTGGATGTCATAGTAATGTGTTGTCATTAATGTCAAGTGTTTATTGATGTCATAGGATGTCCAAGGTGTTCTAGGTCTTACCAAGTTTTCTAGGTGTCTTCATGAAGGGTCAAGCCATGATTTCATGTGTTCGGTGTTCATGCATAGTTAAGCAAGAACGTTATGTGAATGTGTCCTCCCAAGGTTTTATGAAGAATTCATAAGGTCAAATGTGGTCCATGAGATGTGTGTGATATGTTATTGAGTCCATACTAAGCTAACACAGTCAATTCATGAAGTTTTAAGCATCTTTAGGATTTATCCTAGTCCTATATCAAGCAAGTTGGCATGGAAACATGAGAAATGGATCAAGGTAAAGTAGGTAGAGCATGGTTATAGTAGTATGAGCTGGGATAGCATGCATAAAAGGAATATCATGTTAAGAATAAGAATTATAAGGCATGAAGATTATCATTCTAAATATTTTCAGTGAAGACAAGTATAGTAGGAAAGTGAGGATAATTAGCCAAGGTATGATGATGCATACCAATCATGGCATAAGCACAATATGTTTGTAGATGAGGTGTACAAAGCTTCACAAGTAACTAAGGAGGTGAATTGAGCCTTTATATAATTCTATATAGCATACTTCCTCGTAACTAGAGAAAAAATGTTTCCCAAATGAGATGGGCCGAGCTTTAGAGAGTGAATTATGTCATACTGGAATGTATAACCCGTGTGAGCTCTGTATTCTTCCCTTCTTCAAGATTTAAGATTATAAAAACTAGTACTTGCACTAAGTGTGCTCCCATATGCTCAAATGAAGATTGAATATAGAATAGAAAAGGATGAGGAATGTTAAGGGGTTATAAGGAATATATATAGGTCCTTGTCACATACTATCTTGTTGTCAACTCTTAGAGGAGTTGCTTTTATGCTACAAGATAAAAGATCATTCAGTGGAGAATATGAAAAATTATGACTAACTGTTAAAAACCTGAGTGAAATGGTTAGAAATTATTCTTGGCACGAGAAGGCATAGTTTTAGGGAGTTCAAGATCCTTATATTCCTCCTTACATGAATCCAAAGAATCTTTAAAAATTCTATAAACTATGAAGACATAATTGAATCATGATCATATACAATCATGCCATCTATAGGTACTTTTATGTGAATAACTTTTAATCTCCCTTGTACAAGTTTTCATGTAAGTCGGATGAATTTTCTTGGTATATGAAGTGTAAAAGGCGTGTGTGAGTTGATTTTGAGATACAAAAGTTCAATCCTTGGTATGAAGATGTTGTTGAAAAATGAGCTAATTATGCAATAACACAAGGTGAGGGTGGATGAAAGAGTGTGTACAAGACTTTAGTTGATGGCCAATTTTTGAAGGTGTAGAAGGATATGTAAAGAAGGGACAAATATAGGATGGATGAACTAATTTCATGACTTTATATTTGAAGTAAGTAAAATACTTGAAACAATGAGTACTTGAAATAATAATTCAAGGGGAGGATTAAGATCGAGTTATGTATGAGAGAAGCCTTGTGAAATAGTGTTTGTAGTTGACTGAAAGAGAGAATATTGACAAAGATGAGTGTGTAAAGAGGACTTGTATAACAAAGATTGGATGGTGGTTAGGTGATGATAATGAGGGTGAAATGAGAAGAATAATGAGCTGATTTAGTGGTCATAATCATTGTGTAAGACAACAAATTTAGAGTGATCAAAACCTTTCGAAGTCTAAGTAGTAGCTTAGAAAATGGGGAGTTGAATATTCCTTGTAAGTTGAAGCTTACGAAGTTTAGTAGGTGTTTGACTGAATTTGGGAGTTGAATCTTCCATGCAAGTAGAATCTTGCTAAAGATCAAGTAGTTTTTGGTTAAATTTTGGAGTTGTAGCTCCATGTTGAGTTGTTGCTCAACTGTGAAATCATTATAACCTTAATAGGACAATTTGTCCAAGTTATTTCTTTGGTTTTAGTGGGTTTTTCTCCCTTGAATGGTTTCCCACATTACATAGTGTGTTCATATGTGTTTTCCTCTCTCTCTCTCATGTTTTAATGTTCATGCTTTATCATGGTTAAGTTTTTTTAGTTTTGGATGGTTGAAGAACTACAAATTTTTTCAAAAGTTTGAAAAAACATTGATTCACCCCCCTCTTAGTGTCTAAAGTTTCCAATAATTGGTATCAAATCATGTTCCTCTTGAATCAATTTTAACAACTTGGAGGAGATATTTGGAGCACATGCATGGGTGCACTTGGCTAAATGAGTTACGAAAAATAAATATGATATTTCTCAAGACCCGATTAATGAACTAAAGAAGAAAATCATGCTCATGGAATCTAATCATGTCCAAGACCTCAATGAGATGGCATCATTTATTGAGAATGTGTCAAAAGCATTGAAATACAAGGAAAAATCTTTCTTCAAACATGAAGAATAATTGAATAACCTAAAGGATGAGCTAGAATAAGCCAAAAATAAACTGATGATATATCAAAGAGTTGAGGAAAGTTCAACTTTCAAGTAAACAAAGACATCCTAGTGACATATCAGGTTTAGTTTTCAAAAGTTGATAAAATCGGTATGAATTGAAGCATGAGTCTAGTCATGAGCCATGTCAAGCAGCTATTAAATCCAAGGTTAAATAATGTGATAAACTAAGTGTAAAATTGAAGACTCTAAGGGAGGAACTAGAACAAACAAGGAAAAAGGAATTTAATGGTGAGTCAATCCATGTATCATGAAAAGGACATTCTGAGATCAAGAATGATATAAAAGAACACAATAATACCATTAGGTAGCCAAATGTAAGGATATTCTCAAGTAATTTCCATGGATTTTTTTTTATGTCATGTTTTTGGACATAGAGCTAGGGCTGTATAAGGAAAATAGAGAGATAACACCCATGGAGATATTGTAAGATTGAATATTAAAATAATATAGTTTGTTTCAATTTCAAATAGAAAGGTCATATTTCCAAGCACTACCTAGAAGAACCATCAAGTCATTTTTAGGAAGAAGAAGACTCAAGAGGAAATAACTATGTTGTATGTTTAAACCGCCATAAGCGAGGACATTTTGTAAGACACTATCATAAGTCTCCTAGATATAAAAACAATATTCATGCATTCAAAAGGCAAGGCAAAAAGGTATTCAAGGTGAAGGAAAATTCTAAGGATGAAACCAAGTCAGCCATGGTTGAGAGAGACACTGGAAAGAAAAAAGTAAAGTACATATACATATTCAAGGAAACCAACTCTAATCCTAGAAAGACAAAGTACTACAAGAAACTATCATGTGTAGCTGATGAAGATACAAGACAAGAATTAAAAGTTATAATATAAGCAAGTTTAAGCCAAAACTAACAAAATATGATGAAATCCAAAAGGAAATATTACCCCTAGTTGTGGTAGAACAAATATATGAGATGCACCACATGTGCTCTTCTGGTATTCAATCGGAGAAGAATACATAGGAAATGAGGTTCTCACATCTAGAAGTGTGTCCAAGAAGATTCATAAGGTCTCAGTGGTAAAAATAGATAAGATAGAGTCATCATGTGCTTTTGATGACTATATACTATTCTAAGGTGGTCTAACCAATATAGGGTGCCTTCTCTATGATTTTAGGAGGTATATATCATTGGAAAGCAGAATTTTGTTGTCTTGAGGGCTCATTGTCAACATTGGGTTTTGATCCAACCTATTAAGATGCTACAAGTAAGAAAAAGAATCAAAAGGTATGTTTCTAAGCTCATTCATGATGTCATGGTGCATGATTAGTGTGTATAATATGCTTGAAGATTCTATGTGCCTATCCAAGTAGATGAGAGAATGTACATCTAGTCCAAAGGTCCATAATGCCATCTCTAGTGTGTGCTACCAAAAAATCATCCTGAGTAGGTTACATATAGGTTGTGAGAAGTATCTCAAGGTCATCATATATTTGAGTAGTGGTTGAGTCTGCCTTGATGAGTATTGATAATTTTTGTGTCATTATCCCAACATATCCATTAGGTTATCAAAAATAGAGCTATGAACAAGTCATGTGAAGAGTCCTTAAATAATAATTGAAAAGTGTGTCATATCTCACCCATGTCTTTACAAAAAAGTCTAAAACAGTCATGTTGTCACCTAAAAGGCCCTAAGTTTCTTGTATTATGTGTGAGTATAATGTCAAACCATCTTGAGGTATAGTTGTGTGGGTCAATGTTTGAGAGTTACCATGAATGAACATGATGTCACAATCCAGATTTGAGATAAACTCATCATGCCAAGATTGAAGGTCAAACTCATAGTTGTGTCCAAGTCAGAACTCATGTTAAAATCATCTCCTAATCTCATTAAATTCTAGGGATGAATGTCATAGAGAATATGAGAAAGAGTGTTCCATGGATGAAAATTCAATATTGCAAAGATGTTGGAATAAGTACCTTTGTAGTAAAGTAGATGTTAAGACTAGAGAATTATAATTTCAGAAGTAGAGGTTGGAAGGATAGATTTAAAAGGTGGTTGTACACATAGTAATTGCATGAGTATCAATTAGTTAGAACAACTTTAAGTTTCCTCCTAAAGTGTATTGCATTGTAAGTTCTCAAAATTAAGTTGGGGATACTCTTTAGAGTGCATCTTATGTCATGAATGGTTGATAAGAAAACATATAACCTACACCTTGAAGCATCCTTGGAGATACCAAATAGAGAAGGATAATTTTCTATCTCAATTGGAGAAGGCTATGAAGACACTCGAAAACTTTGTTCTTGAAAAATGAATAGTCAATAATTGGAGCTTTCCTAAGGCATAAGAAAGGGTATAGCCTCATTGACTAATCTATTTCATGTAGAAAGATTAATTGGACCACCAATAGCTCTAAAATGAAAACATTTATCCATAAATAAAATATTTGTATGTTGATTGTGGCAATCCAGGTTTTGAAAGGCGAGGAAATAGGCAACGTGTTCTCAAATGCAAACTCTTAAATTAGTGATAACCTTGGATTGTTGGTAAATTTATAAGCTCATAAATGTGAAGATAGACCTATTAGAAGTGATCAAAACGTTTGAGAGAAAGTATGATTGGTTTTTGTAAGAAAACACACTATCCCTAGCTCTGTGTAAAAGCCTTTGAAGATTTAGTTGAAAAACAAGATTAAAAGGCCTTAAACTCAAAATAATTGGCTGAATCTCATGAAACAATCCTTAGAAGATACTAAACAAGAATAAATAATAATTGTGGGTGGATGATCTCTCAATTTTCTAAAATCTCATACATCTTCATGAATTCCTATAGCTAGACTTTAATGACCTAATTTGGAACTTTGAACTGAGAATTTGGAGCATTTTTAACAAAGGAAGTTGTAATGAAATTTTGTACACATAAGGTAAACCTAAATGGGTACTCAAATTGATGTTCATTTTGAAATTTAAATGCGTGTATCATGAGTTGCATTTGTTTTTTACTCTAGAAAGGGCTACAATGAAGGTTGACCAGCAGATTAAGAAAAGCAAGAAATGAAGAACTACTTATTGTTTTGGTTCATGATCTTTTTCATACACCTTAGGAATCCCAAAATGAATCTAATAATAGTATCAATTGACTTCGGTCATGCACAAGCAGTGCTTCTAACATAAATCATGGATTAATTTAGGGTTTAAGAAAGCTTATAGGGAACATTAAGGAAGAACAAGAAAATTTTGAACATGGTTTGATGATGAAAAATACTTGAATATGCCTCATATGACTAGGAGTATGGTATATTGGTACTCCCTTTTTCTAAGAGACTCATATGAAGAGAGGTGCATAACAAAACAAAATGGTGAAATTCTTGCTTAATGGACTATGACTGGAAATGACCAAGTTTGAAGCGGTGGTTACCAAAGACAAGGTGTGTTTGGATGACCATTAAATTTTGTGATCGATTAGTGATGTGATCCACAAGTTCACATGCATGAGATGGAGTGTTGACTACATATTTTGACCATTGAATAAAGAAAATGAATGAATTATGTTCTCTATCTCTCAGTATGGTACACTTAGGCATATAAGGCTACCTTGTATATAATGATGAGCCCTCCTAATGTTTTATAAATCACTATAAGATCTTAGAACCCTTGGAAGATAATAGATTTAATAGAAGATTGGATATATGATGACTAAATGGTGTAAGATGCAACAAAACAATGATAGGCTTTGGAAAATTTGTATATGCACAATAGAATCCTATTGAGTACATAAGGATGAAACACACAACATGGTGAAATGACATAAACAATGATTATTTAGTGATCAAAACATTCAAAATTTTTAAAAACTAGCATCTATAAAGGATTAGATAGCATTTTAGGCATGCTGGTGGAGTATAATAGTGAATTGTTGCTAATGTTGTTAAGAACAATGTTAAAACTCTTCAAGACCTGGACAAAAATTGTAACTAATCTTTTGGTATGATTATCATGCCTTATAGCTAAAAATTTGGGTTCTCAAGTAAATGGATATGTTTTATATCTAGGGGAATTGGAAGAATATTCCATAAGATGGAGATGCTTCTAGAGGTTATCAAAGTTCAACTAAAATTCATTGAATATCAGTTTCAGGGACCTATACATCATTTTGAGACCAAGATGGGTAAAGTGAGAAGTTAATGCCTTATGTAAGGTAAGCTAATTAAGAATGATAATTATCCTCAAAAGAGGTTGATCAAGATCAAGGGGAGAATTTTTCAATCAAGAAGGGAATCTCTCAAAGCTAATACGGTTGTTGAACACCGAGAAAATAGGGTATAAAGGAAGAATATGTTATTTAGAAATGGTTTATTGAAAGGAAAACTCTAAAAGGTGGTCTATAGCTAATATGAAGACAAGTAAGAGGAATGAACTCTCAGGGGGAGTTATTTCAATGCCCAAGATAGGTCCATGAATCCCATTTGTTGTTGATTGATGCCAAATGAAAAATACAATCCTGTAGGGAGCTTGTGAACAAGTCTAACTGTCTACCTACACTCATTGTTGTCTTTGTTTTTCATTGCTTTCATGTCAAGTATTTAGGTTTCCTTTTTCATAGATATCAAAGGGGAAGAGTGAACCAAGAAACATGAGAAAGAGTTCTTGTAGGTGTAGGTCTTATTGGTGGTAGTTGTCATCAATGAAAAGGGGAGATTGTTGGATGTCATAGTAATGTGTTTTCATTAATGTCAAGTGTCCAATGATGTTATAGGATGTCCAAGGTTTTCAGGTGTCTTCCCAAGTTTTCCATGTGTCTTCATGAAGTGTGAATCCATGATGTCATGGGTTCAGTGTTCAAACATGGTCTAGGTGTATGGTCAAGAAAGAAATTTGTGTGAATATGTCCTCCCAAGGTTGTATGAAGACTTCATAAGGTCAAATATAGTCCATGAGATGTGTGTGAGGTGTTATTGAGTCTATACCAAGCTAACATGGTTAATTCATTAAGTGTTGTGCATCTCTATGCATTATCCTAGTCCTAGATCAAGCAGGTTGGCATGGAAACATGAGAAATAGATCAAGGAAAATTAGGGAAAGCATGGTTGGAGAAGTATGAGCTAGCATATCATGCATAGGAGGAATATCAGGTCAAGAATCAAGCTTATAGGGCATGAATATGGTCATTCTAAATATTTTCAATGAAGAAAAGCCTAGTAGGCAAGTGAGGATGATGAGCCAAGGTATGATGATGCAAACGAAGCATTATATGAGCACAATATGTTCATATATGAGGTGTACAAGGATTCACAAATGCCTAAGGATGTGAGTTTATCCTTTATATAGGTCTATTAGCACACTTCTTCGAAACTAGAGAAAAATGTTTCCCAAATGAGATGGGGAAGATATTTTTAGAGTTAATTATGTCATATTAGCCTTTGTAACTCATGGATAAGGGAGTTAAGAAGGTGTGGACAAAATTTTAGGACAAAATAATGAATTTTGTGCAAGATATGGAAGTTTTACCAAAATCAGGTTTAACTAGGCATGCTAAAATAGTGACCTAGCTTCTTAGCACTCAAGAAAAATTGACAAGCCTTCTTCAGATAAATCATAAGAGTATTTTTAAGATCACTCACATATTAAACTTTTTCAAAAACAATTAGGTCAAAAGGAGAAAAGGAAAGAAAGTTCTCTCTATTTTACAATTATTTTTCAAACCCTCATCTAAAGCGATGGACATGAAATTGAATTTTTTTACCTTTAAATCAATTGTACAAGATGTGCCAATCACTCGGGTGTGTATAGAAACTCTCTAGTCCATTTTGGTGGTAATTTTGTACTACAAATGTGATGGTATTGTACGGATTTTTCCCTGTTTTGAATAAATTTGGCCATAAAATCTAGTTTCGATAGCTCTAGATGAAGCTTCCACCTTGGGAAAGCTTGTACATGATGTTGTCTCAATTCTCATGAGGAATTTTAGGAAATTATCTTACAAATATTGTCTTAACACAGCCCAAATTTCCTCTTATACCGCCAAAGTACACTTTAAGATAAAACCAATCATGTTGTTTAAAGAAGGTTGTTGTATGTAATTTTGAGGTTGAGGTGAGAAATGGTCATGATCATCGGTGAAAGCACCATAAACTTTACAAATAAAATTGCATAACTAAGCAATAAAAACTAACACCATTGTCATCCATCTAGCTAAGGTTCTAAGTCCAGAATGTAACATTAAGATATAAGCTTAAAAGAATTCTTAACTAGTATGAAAAATACAAAATCTAACTAAACATGCCTACTAATATGCTTGATTTACCTAGCATGGGCCTAAATATACCTAAGAGGGAAATAAAACGGTTATGGTTGCTACTCCAAACAAGGTGAAATGGTCTCTCCCAATTACTACTTGGTCATTTTGGATATCCATCTACTAGCCCCGTGGAAGGATTTAGGTAAGGATTGAGCTTGGTTATAAATCATATTTATTATATGAGATGCAAATCAAAGCATGGTGTAAAGTATAAAGGAATGAGGTGCACTCTTTTTATAGTTTTCCTTTTGGGAAAAACTTGTATTTTGGTGCATGTGGGACTAAAATCCCCAAATTAGATTAGAATTTCTAATCATGATTAGGCCTTGCTAATCATAATTAGTGAATTACCAAGTGATTAAGAGGTGTGGGGCCTTAATCAACCGCTTAGGGTCAACTAGGAGGCCAAGATAAGCTTTTGAAGCTTACAGAGATGTTATGGAGGTGAATGGGGTGATTTTGAGTGGTTGTAAGAGGGGTTTAAGCCAATATTAGGGCATATTGACCAAATTAAGGGGAAAATAGGCTTAATTAGCTAATAAATGCTAATTGTTTGTTTTGCAGAGGATTTGGACTTAGGATCCGTCGTAAATTTGCATCCCGAATGCGAAAGAGGTTTGGTGATCAACGAATTCTTGTTAACCGACCAAAGTGGAAAGAAATGTTAGTTAATTAGTAAAGAACACTAATTATAATGGAATTGGGAAGAATAAGAGTGATTTGCATGCATTTTGGCAATAAGATTGTAAAAGTGGAATTTAGGTGTGTACATTTTCCCTGTTTGAGGTGAAGTTAGTGACTTCACTTCAAACATAGTAGACAAACATAAACATGTGGATTTTTGAAGAAAAATTAGCAGGAATGAAGGATTCCCCCTCGAGTGTCGATGGGGTGATAGAAGAAGTCAATCGATGATCGAAAATATGATTTGAAATGGATAGAAGAAAATAGGTCAGAACGGCGTGAAACCCTTAGGTATTGAGAAGGAATAAGAATAGGGATAAACATGGTTGTTTATTTCCTTGGGTGAGTTTTAGAAGAAAAATTAGTAATGGTAATAAATGATAATGGAGAAGAAATGATTAATGGAGAAATATAGGACAAGTCCAACCTTTGCATCCAACCTTTCCATAAGCAACTTGTTTATATCATTTTTCCCCTAGGTCTACATCATCGGCCTTTATTGAAATGAACAAAAATGTAAGATAACATGAAAAGCTAAATTACTAACATTTGTCCATTGCTATGTAACTCCATGCAACATACACAATGCAATGCAATACGAGAAAGTAAAATGATGCTTAACTCAATGCAACATACACAATGCAATGCAATATGAGTAAGTAAAACGATGCTTAACTCAATGCAACATACACAATGCAATGCAATATGAGAAATTAAACCAACTAACCTAATAGAGAAACAAGCACAATCACATATACTCAAACAAACAATCGTTCAAGACAGTTGTACCAATGTTTTTGTTATCAAGTTGTAGTTCCCAAATGTTCATGTTATAATGACAAGGGTTTAAAATGATGCCTTAAGAAATAACACATGTAATGGGAAAAAACGGAGGACACAAGTAGTCCTATGGAAAAACCTTTGTGTACTACAATACAAGATTCTGCAACTCACACGTTGCACAGAGTACCGATATAGTATGCATCCAAGATATTGTGCCTAGACATCACACAAAGCATGTTTTTCCAATTTCTCATTGAATTAATTCATAAGCATGAAGAATCATAATTTAGGGATACTTTTTCCTTTACATTTCTAAGAGAAATCAAATTTATACAAGAGAATTGGGAAAGTTTATTGAAATCATATGCATTGGTGAGATAAGTGAGTGTACCAACCACCCTTCCTACATAAAGGTTGGGATAAGGGATCTCTTTGTTAATTCTAAGCACGTAGAGTGCACAGAGAGAAAGTAGGAAGATGACATATGGGGAATAAGTATTTATGAATGAATATAACAATATATATTCACTTAATTGTGACAACATTCATGATAGAGTACATTTCAATGCTTGATCACTATAATGCATGACTTCCTCTACTCTGCACAATCTATGCCTCATCTAAATTTATTTTGGGTTTAAGGCTATGATATGGGGAAAATATATTTATATTTTGGTATGAATATATATCAAACAATGTTATTGGGTTTATATTTTTTATAAGTTTGCAAGATTCAAAATAAATTATTGTTAGCAAGACAGAGTATTCCTCGGTCTAAAATAAATTAGATTTTTTATTGTATATGCAATATCTATAAAAAGGAATCATGATTCAACATCATATATTTATGTTTTATTTTCAAATGGATTTTTATACGTTGAATGATCCCACAAAAAAACTCTTGCCACATAAATATCCAAGTGTATTTTATTCCTCTCCATCATTTCAAATGTATGAGTGAAGTATATAAAGATAATAGTGTGTTGATATCACAAGTACCATATTTCCATTATTACCATTCATAATTTGGAAAAAAATGTTCATGCTTTTTAATTAGATTTGGTGGTTAGTATAGTTCTTGTTGCATATCTCTACATCTCTATAGGATGATGAATGTATAGTTCCATATTCAATATTTTATCTATATTTTTAATTAGATCCAATGACTAATAGGTGATTATTATATGTTGATTCATATGAAGATATAATCACATTAGGTTGTTGTAATTAGCCTAATATGACAACATAATTATTATGATAATCTAAAAAGTGAATGGTTGTACAAGGCACTTATATCTTACATATTGAACCCCATTAAAACTAGTGTGACACCCTAATGTTATTGGAGTGCACATTGAAACCAATAAAGCATTTGGTTACACAAGGCACCAAAGTAGGAAATATCAAGTTTCATAAACACCAAAGATCACACCCTAATATCATTAGAAGGCTTGATATGTCATATTAAGCCCCGTCTGAATAATAGATCCCCTAAACATCAATAGGACACCATAATGTCAATATAGGGCTTGATATATCCTATTTGAGTGCCCAATGCATTACCAATCAAAGTGATTGTTTATATGAAACACACAAATAGGACATATTAAGCCCCTTAAACACCACCATGACACTAAAATATTATGGTGAGGATTGATATGTCCTATTTTATATCATTACGAGGCTTTATTTCTTTATCAAGTGATTGATTCCAAAAGGTAGTAAAATAAGACATATGCAACCCCACTAAACACCAATGTATGGACCTAATTTGACCTAATATAGTTTAATTTCCTCTAATTTTACCTAATTTCTCTTAATTTTGTAAAATTCACCTAATTTGAGCTATTTCTCCTAATTTGACCTAATTTGATATAATTTACCCTAATTTTACCTAATTTTCATGAATTTATTACATTTTCTAACTTTTCCCCTAAATTAACCTAATTTCCCATAATAGTATGGAGTTTATCTAATGTCAAAAACTCCCCTTAATTTGATATAATTTCCTTAAAGTTTACCTAATTCAATACAATTTACCCTAACTTGATAAAATTTCCCTTATTTTTACAAATTTTCCAATTTCACAAATTTCCCTTCATTTCGTAATTTCTCCTAATTTGATGTAATTTGATATGATTTATATTAAATTTACCTAATTTCCCCTAATTGACCTGTTTTTCCTACTTTTCCTTCATTTACCTTTTTTATTTAATATGATATATTTACATTAAATTAATTTATTTCCATTAATTTGACCTAATTTAATTTAATTTCCTCGATATGACACCCTAAGAGGACACCTTAGCATGAAACCCTAAGACAAAACTCTAACATGAACCTATTATAACACCCTAATGTGACACCATTTCATTACACCATAATATGTTACATTAATCATGTGACACCCCAATGCGACATCATAACACAATACCCTAACATGACACCCTAATCGACACCCACCTACAACAACATATCATGACTTGATAATGTGACATCCAAGCATGACACCCTAATATGAAATCCTAATACAAAACCCTAACATGACACCATAACGTGACACTCTATTATGAAAACCATATGTGACACTTTAATATGACACCCTAATGCAACATCATAGTTATATGACACCCTAGCACAACATCATAATGTGACACCCTAATGTGGAACCCTAACATGACACCTAATGTGACACCCTTATAATTAGACACCATAATGTGACACACTAATTAATAAATTTTCAACACCCCACACAACAAATGTGACACCCTAAACACCAATGTAATACCCTAACCACTAGTGCGAGACCCCAAACAACAAATATGACACTTTGTAAACACCAATGTGACAACTATAACAATAAATGTAAACCCTAAATGCTAATGTGACACCCTAAACACTAGTGTGACACCTTAAACAAAAAATGTGATACCCTAAACAATAGTGTGAAACCGTAAACACTAGTGTGACACCCTAAACAACAAATGTGACATCTTAAACACTAGTGTGACTCTCTAAACACATATTTGAGACCGTAAACAAAAAGTATGACACCTTAAACACTCGTGTGACACCCTAAACAATAAATATGAGAACCTAAACCAAATCGTGACACCATAAACACTAGTGTGACACCCTAAACAATAAATATGACACCATTAACACTAGTGTGACACAAAAAACAATGAATATGACACTCTAAATTCCAATATGACATCGTAAAAACTAGTGTGATACCATAAACACTATTTTTTCACCCTAAACACATATGTGATACCTTAAACACAAGTGCAGACCACGATAAAAAAAATATGACACCCTAAATAGTAGTGGGACACCTGTAAAAATAAATATGAGACTTTAAACCCCAAGGAAACACTATAAACATTGGTGTACTATGTGACACCCTAAACACTGGTATAACACCCAAAACACTAGTGCAACACCATAAGCAATGAATATGACACATTAAACACCAATTCAAAATCGTAATAAATAAATGTGGGACCCTAAACACTAGTACAACACCCTAAATTATGGTGCAACACCCTAGACAATAAATGTGACAACCTAAACACTAGTATGACACCCTAAATAACAAATGTGACACACTAAACACTAGTTCAATATGTTAAACAACAAATGTGACTCCTTAAATACTAGTGTGACACCCTAAACAACAAATGTGACACCCTAATAAACTAAATTGGAATCTTGAATAATAAATGTGACACACTAAACAACAAATGTAACACCCTAAATATTAATGCAATACCCTATACCAAAAACATGAAATCCTAAACCCCAATGTGACATTGTAAACATTAATGTGACACCCTAATTACTAATGAAACACCCTAAACATGAGCGAGAACACATTAAACAAAAAAATATGATACCATAAACACTAGTGTGACATGATAAAAAAAAAAGGTGACACCCTAAACACTAGTGCAAGATCCTAAATAGTAATGATACCCTAAACCCCGATGTGAAACAAAAAACACTAGTGTGACACCCTAAACATTAGTTCAACACCATAAGAGAAAAATGTTACAACTTAATCAAAAAGTATGAAACCCTAAATGAAAAATGTGACAAATGACCTACTCTAAAAATTCAACACCCTAAACACTGGTGTGATGCACTCAATAAAAAATGACACACTAAACCCCAATGTAACACTATAAACACTAGTGTGATACCATAAACACTTGTTTGACACAATAAACAAAAATGTAACTAAACAAAAGTATGACACCCTAAACTCTATTACAAAATCCTAAACACCAAATATGACACCTTAAACACTAGTGTAACACCCTAAACAAAAAATAATAATACCTTAAAACCTAATATGATACTATAAACACTATTGTGACACTTTAAACACTAATTTAACACCCTAAAAAAATGTGACACTTTGTAAACAAAAATGTGAAACCCTAAAAACTAGTACGACACCAAAAATAAATATGACACTCTAAACCCAACACAACACTACAAACACTATTGCAATACTATAAACATTGGTGTGAAACATTAACTAGAAAATATGACACAATAAATACAGATTAAAAGAAATTTAAATATTTATCGAGCACTCGGATCAAATGACATGATAGTAACAAATAATATCTCGTATGCAAAGTATAAGTAAGTATGAAATAGAGGAGATGAGAGTGACTTAGCTTGTATCAAGAGATCTGGGATGGAAGATGATTAGAATAAGTTAGATCTAAACGTGTAAAATATGTGTGATAAATTGTAATCTAAAACCTCTTCGACATGACCACCAAGATGAGGACAGGACCACCTGGGCACCGGTGTCTAAATTGGGAAACAGTTTCCAGGTAGCATCTCTACTTTTGTTCTTTTCAATGTTTGAACTCAAGGATTCTTCCTTTCACTACTTGTCACATTAACTTGGTTGTAGGGTACTATCATCACCAATCTGCACTATGATAATTCTTCACCGGGAACTCCTTGTGCTATGATTATTTACTAATGCACAACTTTTAGTTTGGTGGATGGAATCTGGAAACACAACAACAACCATAACACAAGAATACCATAGACTATGATAAGAAGGAATGATGATAAATCTGAAATATAAGTGTAAATTATAATATCAACATGAAATTGTTACAATCTCACCCATGAGGTACTTCAAGTGTTACTGACTTCACTTGCCTTCCAACAATAACTATGGGAGAAACTTCACAATTACACTTCTTAATGGCTTCTTTAACACACCTTCAAAATGATGGCTTCCTTTACACACTTACTCATACAATATTTCTCACTACTTCCTTCTATATCCTAAATGAGGGGGGTGGCCTCTTTATTTATAGGAATTTAGGCTTATCCATCTTATCTCTAAGATAGGATAGGAAATCTCTTCCGGCCAATCATATTTCATGCCTAAACTCTTGCCTTTACATGTAGGCTTATCTTCTAAGATAAGATAAACCTTATCATCTCACATGGGTTCCACCTTTTTAGAATTTTCCACAAATAAAATACACAAAATATTTATGAAATCACTCTTTGTCCTTATTACAAATATAATATTTCTAATTCATAATCATGTAGACCCTACTTCTCTACTTATTCCAACTTTGACATTTTAACATTACCGGACCACTTACAACAAATATTTACTTTTTACAACATTCCTATTGTACTTTGACTGTTACCGTACTCTACATTATTGGCGGCACCATACTGACGGCACCGTTATCTTCCATCGGACGCTACTACTAATTACACTTAACAACATCATATTCCTAATACATACATTAATAAAATAGAAATTACGGAGGAAAATTTTAGTGTCGACATCTTCCCCCTTCCTAGCTTCTACTCCGTCCTCGAGTAGACTATTCCCAGTGCTTGGAAAATCTTCAACTTTTCATAATTGACCCATTTCGTAATGGGAGTGCCATCCAATTCCTCCAGTTAGTACGTACCATTTTCATGCACACATGCTGCTTTATTTTGTAGGGCTCCATCCATTTTGGAAGAAATTTTCTCTGTCTTCTTTTTTTTGTATACGGAATCATATACTAGAACCAAGTCATTCACATGAAATGGAGACCAACGGATCTTTTGATAAAATTATTCCTTCGCTTCATTTTCTTCTTATAGCTTGTATCCTTTGCTATTTCCCTCATTTCCTCTAGCAAATAAAGATGTACCAACCTTTCTTTTACTAAATCACTTTCATCCATCCTTTCATTTTTCATAACTCTCATAGTGGGAATATCAAACTCAATAGGAAGAACTGGATCAATGTCATAGGCCAACTGAAATGGGGAGTATCCTGTTGTTGACTTTGATGTTGCCCTATATGCCCACAATGCTACATGAATCCTTTTATCCCACTTATGTACTGCAAGGCCGCATCTTTTGCTAGAATTTGACACAACACAAAAATTTGTTCGTTCCACTGTCCATTTGTGTTTGGCTTGTATGTTGTTGTCTTCCGTGCTTAATAGAAAATTTATTGACTAGGGCTTCTACTACCTCATTAATGAAGTGGCTTCCTTGATCTCATTACAATTTCTAATGGGCAACCAAATCGGTGAAAATGCATTCATATATGAACCTTGTCACTTCATCCATAGAAGTTGTTTTCAATGGCCTAGCTTGACCCACTTAGTTAAATAATCATGGCAACTACAATATACTTATTTTGGCATGGGGTAGTTGGAAGTGGACCTACAATATCTATTCCCCACTTTTCAAAGGGACCAAGTGGAAGAATAGGGCATAATGGAGCTGATGAAGTCTTACGGTTACCATGTGTTTGACAAATATCACATGTCTTACAATAATTATAACAATCTCTAAAAAGAGTGGGCCAGTGATAACTTGCATCCAAGATCCTTCTTGTTGTAAGTTGTCCAGAGAAGTGTCCTCCACATGTACCATTGTGGAGTTCTTCTATCATTTCCTTCCCTTGATCACGTCCAACTGCCCTCTTGTACTGTCCATCGTGTCCATGCGAATAGAATATGGACGATTGGCTTGAGTAATCTTCCTCTTAGTCTTTGCATTGGCACCATCAGGAAACTTGAATTCATTCAGATAATTCCAAATATCTATGTATTCACTAGGGATTGTGTCAAGGAATAACAATGTTGCATCTGGGAAATCATCATCATCACAAGATGAACCTAAACCATCATAGGCTCGAGAGAGTGCATCTGCATTGACATGCTTCTTTCATGGCCTATCTATAATATCAAATTCAAATTCTTGTAGCAAAATTATCCATCTTTCTATCCTCCCTGATGGGTTAGGCTTATTGACAATATATTTTAGAGCCTGATGATCTCACAACTATAAATTTCTTCCTAGCAAGTAATTTCTAAACTTCTTTACAAAGAAAAATGATAGCTAGAGCCTCTTTTTCATTATAGTATAATTTACCTTAGCAATGCTCATTTATGCGCTCCCAAAGTAAAGCTGGATGATCATTCCCGTTTTCATCCTTTTGGCTCGAGTACTTCCTAGTGCTGCATCGAGGCATCGATATCAATGAATGGCTTGCTCCAATCTAGATTCTTTAAAACAGTGAAGACACCAAGGCTTCCTTCAATTGTTCAAAAGCTTCATGCGCCTTATTTCTAGTTCATAAGTAACATCCTTCTTCAAGAACTGGGTTAGTGGTTGTGCAATCTTTGAGAAATTCTTGATGAACCTTCTATAATAACCCACATGGCCTAAAAATGATCTCAACTTACTTCTATTCATAGGAAATGGTAACTCTTTGATTTTTGAAACTTTATCAGGATCAGTACCAATACCATATCTGGATACAACATGCCCTAACAAAACACCTTTAGAACATCCAAAGACACACTTTGTAGGGTTTAGTGAGGCTTGTGCTTCATCTAAACTTTGAAATTTTGTCTCCATCTAGTGCAAGTGGTCCATCTTGCTCCCATAGATGCAAAAATCATCCAGAAATACTCTGATGAAGTTCCCAATGTAGGTTTCAACACCCTATTCATCAAATGCTTTGGAATGTTCTTTGGAGCATTACACAACCCAAAAGGCATAACTCTATAAGAAAACGTACCCCAAGGAGTGGTGGACGTGGTCTTCAACTGATCTTTCTCTGCTATACGAACTTGGTTGTAGCCACTATATCCATCAGCAAAACTATAACACTCCTGGCCAACTTCTTCGTCCAAGATCGATCCGAGAATGGAAGAGGGTAATGATCCTTCTTTGTTGCCTTATTGAGCTTCATGTAGTCAACACAAATGCGTAGCTTCCCATTCTTTTTATTGAGATCACAATGGGAGAAACCCATTCTCGAATTCTCCACAAATATGAATCCTATATCAAGCAACTTATCTATTTCTTCTTTTACGAGTCTTGGAAAAATTAGGATTCATTCTATATGGCATTTGCTTTATGGGCTTAGCACCATCTACCAAATCAATAGAATGTTCTACCCACTTACTTGACGGACTTCCTTGTAATCAAAAGTGAATATGTGTATATACCTTCAAAGAGTTGGAGGTAGGATTCCTTCTCACTCTCCATCACAAAGATCACCAATCTTTATTTGTTGGACACGATCATCAATTTCTTCTTGAGATAATTTTATGGTGTCATGAGTTGGTGTGATTGGAAGGATATCCATGACTCAAACATAAACCTCACTTTCTTCATCTTCTATGTCCACTTCACGATACTAGAGTAATCGAGAGGATGTCCAATCATCAGTTTCATCACTTGAATCGACAGGTTCTACCTTATGATGCCGAGGGATCACATTTATTTTCACCCTCTCTCTACCACGTCCAAGTGTCATGAAGCCTTCATTCCAGTAGTTTCTTGCATGAACTCTCCTTAGCCATGGTCTTCCCAACAACATTGGATAAGCAACAGTACCATTTTTCATCACCTAAAAGTCTACCACACATATAACACCCATAACAGATATTGCCACATTTGAAACTAAACCTTCTAGTTTAGTTTTTCCCTTATTTAATGACCTTAACATAAGTGTTGAGGGGTGATCAATTTTTAAATCCAACATATTCATTACGGACTGTTCATTACATTAACTACAGTACCTCCATCAACTAAGACATCATGAATTGAAATACCATTACATAGTACCTCATCTTGTGGAGCATAGGGATCTGCCTCTGCCTCCAAAACAGGGACCTCAACCTCCTTCCTTCGTCTAGCATTGAGTCCACTTCGCAGCTCCCGCCTCTTCTCAGAAGACATAGCCAAGAGTTGACCATATGTAATATTTGCGAGCCTTTTGGACCAGATCTTCCAAGATGGAGTATGGTCCTTGCCCCTGTGAAATCAAAAAATCTTGCACACCCAACTTTCTTCTCCTATGTTTCTTATAGTTTCTCCTTTCATCTTCTTAGGATCATTTCCATCTTGATTATCTTTTTCTTTCTTTCTTTTTGTTACAAACACATCTACTTCATTATTTCTGCTCTCATCTACTACATCAAAAGAATTCACAGGTGCTTTTCCTTTATCATTATCTCCTTTACCAGATGTAGAAGCTCTATCTCCGACAATTATACTTATAATGACCCTTTTTATAACAACCATAACATACAACTTCAGAAATATTTCCTTTTGGACCTCTATATCCTCCCGAGAACTAAATTCTTTTCCTCAAGAATATTAATAGTTAATCGACCCATCTTTTTGAGCAGATCTTCATACTCGGTAGATGTACTAGAGAAATATTTGTGCTCACCGAGAGTGGTTGTGAATTCTGGACCAAAGGTGCTCGTGTAGGCTCTACTTTAGCAACAATTTCTTTGGGCTCCTCTTCCATGCTTTCTTCTTGCCTTCTTGCAATATCCTTTGCTTGTTCAACGGTAGGCAGGTGGTCATACTTGACTCATTGTCGATCTCCGCTTCATCCCAAGAATGAAGTGCTTACATAGGAGATTATCCATGCCATTCATCAACCCATCCGCTAATCCTTCCTTCCTGGATCTGGGCATCGAGCTTCCTCCTTAGCTCTAGAACACGAGCATGATAATCCCTTATCTTCTCCTTCTCTCCTTGGGATAGCTTTGTGATATTGATCATGAGATCTGCATATCTCTGTTGTTCACCAAATTATTCAAGAAAACTTTCAGTTAATAAATCCCATGAGTTTTTCACATTATCACCTAGTGTTTCAAACCACCTAAGGGCTGAACCATCCAAAAAGGTAGGAAAAAATGCAGTCTATTGTTCCCTTCTTATAAGGCCATTACAAATACAAGATCGTTTAAACTCTTGAATGAAAGAGGAAGCATCTTCATTAGATTGGGCTGAAAAAACAGGAATCTTCCCCATTTTCAAAAGTAACCACAGTGAAATACCAACCCACAAGTACAATCAACAAGACTTATGTGCACAAATAATTGAAATCCCTATAATAGAAAATAGAAATGACCACGGTAAACTATGGTAAAACTTGACTTACTGCGGTAAACACTGACTTTACTGTGGTAAACACTATTCACGATAAAAATGACTTTACCATGGTAACTCCTATGCACAGTAAAAACAAGGTTACCCTCCAAATGATTTTTTTGACTAGGTGGGAATATCTCTCCAGAAAATCCACCAACGAGGAATGGTCCCGGCAACGGAACCAAAATGTCATCACCAATCCGATAAGCACTATGATAATTCTTCACCGGAACTCTTCGTGCTATGATTATTTACCAATGCACAACTTTTAGTTTGGTGGATGGAATCGGAAACACAACAACAACCATAACACAAGAATACCATAGACTATGATAAGAATGAATGATGATAAATCTGAAATATAAGAGTAAATTATAATATCAACATGAAATTGTTACAATCTCACCCATGAGGTACTTCAAGTGTTCTCGACTTCACTTGCCTTCCAACAATAACTATGGGAGAAACTTCACAATTACACTTCTTAATGGCTTCTTTAACACACCTTCAAAATGATGGCTTCCTTTACACACTTACTCATACAATATTTCTCACTACTTCCTTCTATATCCTAAATGAGGGGGGTGGCCTCTTTATTTATAGGAATTTAGGCTTATCCATCTTATCTCTAAGATAGGATAGGAAATCTCTTCCGACCAATCATATTTCATGCCTAAACTCTTGCCTTTACATGTAGGCTTATCTTCTAAGATAAGATAAACATTATCATCTCACATGGGTTCCACCTTTTTAGACTTTTCCACAAATAAAATACACAAAATATTTATGACATCACTCTTTGTCCTTATTACAAATATAATATTTCTAATTCATAATCATGTAGACCCTACTTCTCTACTTATCCCAACTTTGACATTTTAACATTACCGGACCACTTACAACAAATATTTACTTTTTACAACATTCCTATTGTACTTTGGTATTACCGTACTCTACATTATTGGTGGCCTTTATCTTGTGGCGCCGTTATCTTCCATCGACGCTACTACTAATTACACTTAACAACATCATATTCCTAATACATACATTAATGAAATAGAAATTACAGAGGAGAATTTTAGTGTCGACAATACTTGCCTCACATATTTTCTTGCAAAATAAACCCTAGCTACCTACACAAGGCTCAAGAAAATATTAGATGCAATAAATAATGCATATTCTTATTACGGAATGACCTTGACAGTCATCACAATGTTATTATCACCGAGTATTGCACTACTTTTTAGACTATATGTAGTTCTAGTGTGTATGTGATTAAATTATGTCCTTTGAAGCTAGGTTGCCCTTGTGTCAATCACACCAAGATAGCAAGAAAAAAAACTTTTCCCTTAAGATGAATACATGTATGAGATGGAATTCATAAATAAAACCTCCTATGAAGTGAATAATGCACCCCAAATGCATTACTTGAGTGTTGTTCTTTGCCCAAATAGTAGATAGTAAATATTAGCCCCAAATTTTCCAACCCCTAATGATAGTAAGTAAGTCATGTATATATATATGATTCTCTTGTTTGAATTTATTCATTAACAACTAGGAAATATGACCCACAATAATAATAAATATTTTAGAAAAGGTACCAAATTATGTGTTGGTTAGAGAAATTGACTAAGTACCAAATCAAAACAGAACCACGTGCAACAAGACACGGGTAGAGTATAAATAGGTTTAAACGGGTTTGGAGGATCGTGTGGAAGTGTGTATGTGAGGATAAAAGTGAAGCAAAATAGTGTGTGGAGGTGTGCACACATAGTGAAATAGGTCGGTGCACGCAAGGCCCACGTCAAAGCATGTAGGACACACGAGACTTAGCCAATTTTGGAGGAAATGCTAAAAATAGACAAAAGCGAAAGATAGCTTAGCATGCACATAAAGGTTATAAATAAGAAAGCACATGTAAACAAGGATGGAGATGATGCATAAAATTGGGCTATTAATAGGATTAAAGTAGTATAAAGTATGGATCTATTTATAGCTCAATCTATTGTTAAGACAAGTTGAAAAAGCATGCGGGTTATTATTAGAGCACACCTATAATTAGGAAGTGCATGTAAAGGTGGAGGGAAAGTCCCCACTGTCTATATATAAGTGATACATCCTTTTATTTACTAGTTCTGATTTTGATTAAGTGTTGATAAGTTCGTGAGTAGTGAGTCAATGTTAGAGTTTGTATGAGAATTATGTGAGCGCACATGGTATAGTACATGGAAATATTGGTTATTGTTGTAATCACTTCTTTGTTATATAATGAATTGTAGTTGTGATAGATAATTTTATTTGGGTAGCTAAGGTGACCACATATGAGAATGGTATCTTGAGGATTCAAGTGTTATTAATCATTTTGTATGTTGATTAAGCTTCTTATTATATGTGTTGCCAATTTGATATGCTATGATGTATCTTGTGGTGTGAATGGTTGTGAATATGCATGAATAACATTTTTATAAGAGAACAAAGGAGGGACTCGGTTCCGGTGAGCACTTCGGGTGAGCTTCCAAATTTGTCTCTATGAAGTGCTAGTGTGCTTATCCTAGTGTTGGGTAAATAAAGACTACATTTTGGTTCTGTTGTCGGGACATCTTTTCAATATCTTTACTAGGATGTTGCATGCACATGGTTTTCTAATTATTTTTGGAGAATATTGAGATCTGGATACATGATAGTCATGATGCATTTTCTCAGAGATATAGCATTGGACCTAATTTTAATGTTCCTAAGTGGGTGGAAGACAATCTCTATGAATGCTTGTACAAAACGTTCTTCAGCTTTTTCCCAGTAGATTTTTACCACTGATTGGCAACTTACATGGATAACAGAGGTGTCCGGATATGAAGAAAGTAAATTTGGAAAAAGTGAGACTACCAAGCACCCTCTTACTTAGATGTGTTGTGGACACAAGTGTAGATTATTGGTAGGAAGGCTTGTTGCCTAGTTATACCTTGGAATACAATTCGACATACTCATTCCCGGAGGAAGAAAAATTTAGGTTTTTATGCGAGCCAAGAGGATCCTATTTTCACTCGACACCTTTAGATATTAAGATCTTAATGGTTGAATTGGGAATGGAGAACCTACCAATAGATTGTTAAAACCCCACTATGAGCAAGTGCGAAGAAGGATTGGGAATGATGGTAGTGACCCAAGCGCAAGCAAGATAAAGGGAGGAAATACAGCTCAAATATAATGATGTGCGAGAGAAGACAATTGTAAAGGTACTCGAGACCGGGGAATGATGACTGCATAAGTAATGAAGACCTGCGAAGGCGAGGGACCAAGTATCATGTATTTCTAGTATTAGGGAAGTGAAATAGGGAGATCCCATCGGCATCTCGATGAGAGAGAGTCTAAGGAGAGAATTAGAACATTGGGCACACATCTGACCCATCCCGACAACCCATACCTTACACAAGGTGTTAAAAATATAGAGGTTGTTGTAGAAGATCATCATAGTGAGGGTAAGCAGGAAAGCAATCAAGTATCACCACATTGGATAGGAGATACAGGTAGGCACATTTTAGTATCATCTTAGGAGGTACATCAAATTAAGTACACACACATGGCAGGCGTAGCAAGTGCCCATGTTTTGGATAGAGTATTTTTAAAGGTGCATCATAAAGATAGAGCGTTGGTATGCATCTAGTTGTGATTAATCTTATATGTGTAACTATAGTACGAGATGATTAGTGTCCAGGTTTAACACAACTATTAGAAAACAAATAAGCTCGTTTACGGGGCCACATATCATGATGGGAGGCTCAAGAGGCTCAAATCAGCCACCATGTAGCAAAAATACTTATGGGCGTTTAGATTCGGGATCTAGCCCCACTCAAGGGAAAGAGCCATAATAGCCATCGCAACAAGAATTGCAACCTTAAAAACCATAGCACTAGACCCCTCAAATCTTCTTTGATATGTCTCTTCACTTGCTAGATTATAGAGGTGTGGAAGATGCAACTAAGCATGTGCATAAGTGTGAGTTTTGTGGAGAGCTAAGGGGATAACAACTCCTGATAGGAAAGAAATCCAGTTTTCCACCGCACTTCAAGGGTGCACACATAGTTGGTACAATAAATATGATTCGTATCAAACTACGGTGGATTATGATGCATTTTACACCACCTTATTAGTCGTGTTTAATATAACTAAGTTCAAGTGGCGAGCATTAGCATGTTGAAGGACATTAAGCAAGGTCTGCCTTAAAGTATAAGAGATTATGACGTGTGTTTTAAGTCTTTATTGTGTAATTTTTCCTATGATATTCATCGAGCTAGCATGTGCGATGGTTTGTAGGAGGATTTTAAACACTATTCGGAGAGTGCTATCACATAAGACATTTACTAATCCATGTGAGGATTTGGAAGCAATGTTGTGCATAGAATCTATTGGAAGTGTGGATACAAGGGTGAGTATTTTTCTTAAGACGCATATAGAACAATGGCTATATAGTTGGAGAAGTTTTCTACCAATTTTGCACATGAGACATACATTGGATTATGGTTTATTGATTACGAATTGGAAGGAAATTCAAAGGATAGTTGTCAATGCAGGACTGTGCACGCATTGTTAACATATTGTGATATTTTCCACAAGAATCATGTTGTCCATAATTGTCCCCTTTTGCATCGCATGACGAGAAAAATATCTCTATGTATTTTAAGGTTTGTAATGTGCATACCCATGATACGATTTGATTGTCATTTTATCGATCATATTCATGAGGCATGTGAAATAAGGTTAAGTTAGACCAAGGTGGCAAGTAGCTCTCGAGGCACAAGAAGGACGAGAATAATGAAAGGCACGACAATGAAAATGGAGCCATTAGAAGTGGATTTAGAAGTAGGGACCATGACGGTCGTGGAAGGTTTGTGCTTGGGACATGTTATACTTGTGGATCACCTAATCATTATCGCATGATTTTCCTCATAACCAAGTGTGTGTGTATTGTAGGAAGGCTTACAAAGTTGAATATTGTCCATACGTATATGCCCTTATATGTAATAACAATAATAAGAACAAAGGTGCGGCTATAAATAAAATGGAGCATGCAAAGCATGAAGAGTGGGAACCTAAGAAGATGGAGGAGCTGGAACTTTAACCTATGTTATTCATTATGCGTGAAAAAGTGGTGCGCACTGACGAGCACATTAAGGAAAACCCACTTATCAGGAGAGAATAGGTCATACATGCTAAGTATCCAGACATTGCTAAGTAGAAGGAGGTTTGTCAGGAGACCATGTGAGTCATATGGGAGATGTAGGGAGAGATTTATCATTTGAAGGAGAAGGTGTGAGAGAGGGAATATGTGAAGATTGTTGAACTCCCTTGGAAATATGTTGATGATTTGAAAGAATTATGTAGAATGTTAAGGCAAGAAAATATTATTCCCTTGTTAGGAGAGTGGTTATAAGAGAAAATACTATATGCGAGGGTTGAGCGAGAGTGCCGATCCTCCATGTAAATCTACCATCATATGATCATGAATATGATAAGGAGATCACACTAGATGTAGTAATAAATGGTTGTTTCGTAACATTCTCATTGATACATATGAGGAAGTTAATGTTCTGACATTTGATGCTTGGAACCATATGGGAAGGATACCATTACAGGCATCTTCAAACGTGTTGTAAATGGAAAATAAAACAAGGTCCATGCCCATTGGAGTGCTACAAGATGCCTCTATCACAATTCAAGGTGCCAAATTTTTAGGTGGTTTTGAGGTGTTTGAGATTACAAAGGCATATAGCTTCTGAAAATTTTAGGTCATCCATGGTGTTATGATAACAATGTTAACTTACGCTTTAATAAGTGTTATGTGAAATTTGAAAATAAGGAGGAGTGTATTATCATACCATTAGATGATGCAAATATTGTGCCTTATACAGAGTCTATCAACGACGAGGATCTTAATAAAATCTATGCACATATAGTGTGCGACACAGAAAACTTGGATCCATATAAAGAAGGCGTACTTCATTGGGAAGACACATAGTCTATTAGTGATACAACCAGTGTGGCATGTGACAATTGGGCCCATGAAACTTATGAGATGGTAGGTCACGAGGTCAAGGAAAGAGTTTCTAGGATGATTAGGTCATGCATGATTAGGCGCTTGGGCAAGGCTAATTTACCAAGGTATACTGGAGAAGAGAAACCTGACTCTTTCTTGTGTGTGATGGAAGACCAGTGGAAAAATGAGGGAGATAAACAAAACATGATAGTTTACACATTGCACATAACAATGACGCATTGGTGGGTTGTGCACGAGACATTTTACTACGTTATTGCGAGGTCAAAATATTACTTGGAGTAATGTTCCTTCCTTAGTGCAAGAGTATGAAGGGAAGAAATTTCCCTTGTTACACGTTCAAACTTGTGAGAGACATTGGGCACAAGGATAGGAAGATTTACCACCATATCTTTGGGTACACAAGTCCTACTTTACTTTGTGAGGTTGCACGCGTCCTTGGAATGTGCATGTTGAGTTAAAGCAAGAGACTACAAGTTGGCATGACATGATGGAAGGTATCGTTCATACTTTTGTCTATTTTTCTACTAAACCATTAGCCCATGAATCCATACTGATTATGAAGTGCATCACATTGGGAGACATCACAAAGGTCAAGAACTTATGATTCACTATTAGGAGAATCTAGGAATAACGTGCGTGAGGATATGATAGAAACAAAAGAAACACTATTTGGGGCACTTGGAAAGATAAAGAAAAAGGAAATATGGTTTACGTCATTGATGATGAGGAATTTGAATATCTAGTTATAAAGCACATTGAGGGTGCACGTGAAGTATTGGACTTTGCAAATGAGCGAGACACATGCATATCATGTACCTATGAAGACTAAGAAGGTGAACATTGGGACTGAGGATGCACCTAAAGAGGCAATAATAGGTGATTATTGGTCAGAATCAAAAGTTGCAAATATTATTGAGTTGTTGTGTGACTTTCAAAGTATTTGTTTCCAAGAGGTTATCATGAATTGAAGGGCATGCACCCATCACTACGTGATAAGAAGATCAAGTTAAAGGATGGTGCGCAATCGGTTCGAAGAGACCTTATAGAATGAATCTAAACCTGCGTGTGAAGGTAAAAGAGGAAATTCACAAGATACTCAAGTCGGGATCATAGAACCTATCTAAGAATCTAAATGGATCAACCCTATGGTGATCAATATCAAAAAGGATCAATAAATAAGGATTTGTGTTGACTACAGGGTACTCAATGCTTCATGTGTCATAGAGCCTTTTCCTACACCATTCACTGAAGAGATCTTGGAAGGTGTAGTGGGGCACAAAATCCACTCATTTACAGATGGGTTCTCAAGGTACCAGGAGTACGCATTGTGCATGAATATCGGGAGTATACCACCTTCACAAATGAATGAGGAATTTTTTTCATGCACTCGTCATGCTCTTTAGATTGAATAATGTGTCGGACATGTTCTTACTCATCATTGTTTAAGCATTCTAGGATTTCATTCAAAAATTAGTGTAGGTCTACTTAGACGATTAGACCATTTATGGGCTGGTGAAAGATCATTGCGATGACATTAGATTAATGTTTGAAATATGTAGACAGCTTAGCATCTCTCTAAACATCAAGAAGTGCATTTTTACCACCCCCTTTAGTACATTACTTGGGCATATTATTTGCAAATAAGGATTGTTATTAGACCCAACTAAGATTGCACTCATTTTGGGGCTATAAGAACCAACAAATCGGAAAGAATTCTATGCTTTCTTTGGGCACACCGGCTATTATAGGATGTTCATTAAGTTCTATGTCCGGATCATCGCGCCCTTGGAATAATTTCTCAAGGCCAAAGGAATGTTTTACTAGGGTGACACGCAACAACAAGATTTTGATACCTTGAAGGAAAAACTAACCACTGTACATATCTTACATTTTCCTTCTTGGAATAAGCATTTCCATGTACATGTGGATGCCTCTGGTATGGAAATTGGAGAAGTATTGGTGCAACTAGGTGAAGGAAACATTTCCCACCCTATCTACTTTGCGAGAAGGAATTTGACGTCAACTAAAAAAAATTATACAACTACGGAGCGTAAGGTATTATTCATGATCTACACACTTCACAAGTTCAGACAGTACTTATTGGCCACACCATTTATCTTTTACACAAATCATATAGCATTGAAGTACTTGGACAATATAGTATTCTTACATGGGCACATCTTTCGTTGGATCCTTTAGTTTTAGGAGTTTGATTTTACAGGTCATGATAAGTCAAGCAAGAGCAACTTGGGGCCTGATCACTTATCAAGGATTAACTCCAGAGAGAGGACGTGCGAGCATAGAGGATACTATATTGAATGCTTAATTGTTTAGTCTCAATTGTACATTGGTTGATTTAGAGAATATTACGGTGCTCTCGCATACTAGACGTACATCCGAGGGAATCAAGACTTTGGAAAAGAAACAACTTGTTATCCATTCGGTGCCTTATCATCTTATTGGAGGCTACCTATATAATATGGGTAAAGATGAGTTCTTGTGCAGATGTGTGCTAGAGCATGAGCATGGCGCTATCATGGAGGAATATATGGAGGGAACTATGTAGGAGACATGACTGCGCAGCGTAAGATCTTATCAGCCAGTTCTATGGTGGGAAACATTGTATAGGACACTAAGGGTTTTTAAGGAATGTGATCATTTTCATATTATAGAAAGCCTAGAAATAAAGATGAGATGTCATTGAGGCTGTAGTAAGCTTAGAACCATTTGAAAAGTGGGAAATTGATTTTATAGGACCTATTACACCACCTATGCATAGGGAATGGGCACATTATATCATTTCATGTATAGATTATTTGACACAAGGTGGGCGAAGCCACACCTACAAAATATTTCACTATCGTAACATCATCTATATTCTTATAGGATAATATCATAAGTAGGTATGGATGTCCATTGAGCCTTTCAAGTGATAGAGGTTCTTTTTTTCTAAATGAGACTATTAGAATTTTACTTGCATATTTTATGGTAGCACACTATAATACTACCTCATATCACCCATAGGCTAATGGTATTGTTGAAGCTTTCAAAAATATTTTGGAGCAGACCTTGACTAAGATATGTGATGTAGCGAGGAAATGCTTTGGGATGATAAGGTATCAGTCATTGTATGGGCATGTAAAACAAATTATAAAATGTTAAATAAGGCCACACCCTTTCAATTGGTGTTTGGTGCGAGGCGGTGTTACCGTGGAATTTATGTTACCATTCCCGCATATTCGTACAGGGGAGGATTGGATGATGAATAGGCATTTGATGATCGCATTGATAAATTGATGTAATTAGATGAGAGACGCATTATTGCTTGTTGGATTCAAAAGAAAGAGAATACAAGATATAAGGTTTTGCATGATAGACACATTAAGAACAATTCTTTTATTGTGGGAAATATGGTACTCTTGTCTAACTCCAAGTTTTCTGTGTCATCCTAAGAAGTTCAAATTTCATTGGTTGGGAACTTTTGCGAACTAAGATATTGGAATCAGGTGCATGTCAATTTCATGCACTAGATTATACTATGTTGCCTAGTTACTTCAATGGGAGTAGAGATCAAGTCCTACTATAAATATGCTTCTTTTGTGTTTGTAATAAGACAAGTATTTCCCTTCCATGTCTTTTGTTTTATTGTAATAAGTGTGTTTTCACGAAGGATATGATTATTATTTGTAGGTTGATGCACAGAGGACCACGCATACTTTTAGTGTGGGTGAAGTAGGTACAAGTGCGTATGGGATAAATTGGGACTCGGTACTCCTTGAGAAGTTGGTAGGAAAGCACGAAGGCATGTGGTATAATTCGGGTGTGGGTCATAAAACTTTGGTGCCTTTGTGTGGAAGGATAATGCACAAAGGTGGAAAAAGATAGTGATCTGCAAGTCCTTATGGATGATGGTGCTGGAAGGTTATGAAAATTTCTCAAAATTGAAAACCACATGAAAGAGAAGGTTGCATAGTGTAACGTGAGGGAGGCAACAACAAGGTAGACTACATGGGTAGAGGCGCAGAAATATTTTAGGCAACATTGGGAGGTGCTCGCAAGGATGACTACATAATGGGAAGTAGTGGTGTACCATAAGGTTATGATTGACGTGCCTGCGAAAGAAAAAAGTTCTTTAAAGTAGAGTCATATTATGAATCGATCATGTTATAATGTGATCGATCCATAACATTCCATTGAAAGAGTTTGCAAGAATCGAATTGGAAATGATGCACCACGAAGTAGTTGCACTCAAACAGAATCAAGATAGCTCCAACATAATCATAAGGATCGATAAATAATGGAAGAACTTTCTCAATAGAAATAAAGCTTGCACATAAAGGAAAGACAATGGAGTGTCTTGGCATACTCATAAATCAGAAATGAAAGGGTACATATAGGGTGTTGAGTAACCCTAGTGCATGACACACAAGCAAACCCTAAACCTAACCCTAAACCTAACCCATGTGAGATGACCCTCCATATGTGAGTGGAGGACATATAGGATCCCACACACCAACACCCCCTTCATCGAAGTTGGGGTAGCAACTATGATGAGTCAGACAAAACAAGAAGACACTCCTAAACAACTAAGAAAGATGTGTCAATGGGGCCCGACAACTAAAGGCTTGATAAGGTGCCCATATACAAACAACATCTTCCTAGAAGAAGAAGAAGAAGAAAAGGACTATATAGCCCGAAGAAGATGAGTAGTTGCATAAGACCTCACCCCAAGAAGAGACCGCAAGTGAAGAAACTTCACTTCAATGAAGGGCTTGGTGAATATATCTACAATCTGATCAGCTGTCTAAATGTCTTTGAATGTTGATGATACCATCATGAATAAGCTCTCATATGAAGTGCATATGGATCTCAATGTGCTTTGTCTCGCTGATGTTGAACTGGATTTCTGTAAATTGAGATAGTGCTCGTGTTATCACAATAGATAATGGTAGGCCACCGAAAGTGGATGCCAAACTATGTCAAAATACCCTATAGCCAAACAACCTCTGTGGCAACGTTAACTACTCCTCTGTATTCTACCTTTGTAGAAGATATCGCAATTGCCTTCTCGCTTCTTAAACAAGCCAAGGCATAAAAATTTTATATAGACCAAAGAAAGAACTCACCAAAGCCAAGATCCTAAATCATTGCAAGAATAAAATGGCATTTGATGTAGTCATATGGTTTTTCAAAGTCAAACTTCAGAAAGATAGTTCATTATCAAGATGCATGAGCCCATTCTATTCCTTTCCACACAACAATAGTGTTATCTAAAACGTAACTTCCTTTGATAAAAATTTTTCTCATATCTAATAATGGAAAGAATAATGTGGTGAATAGAAGCACTAAATCCTTACAAATAATTTTATATTCAACACATTCAACAAGGTGATAGGACGCCAACTAGTAATGAGATTTTTAAATCAACTTCTTGTATGAATTTGATGTTTCTTTTGTCAATAATGTTACCTAAGGATTGATTGGATAACACTTCCTTGTAGATGTGCAATAAACTACGGCCAAAAAAACTTGAGTGACCTTGAAAATTTCACAATGAAAAACATCTATTAATGGTGCTTTATTATTAGCCATGCATTACATAGCCACAAAAAGCTCATCTAATTTGAGTAGGGAATCACATTGAAGTTGATTTACAAGTGAAAACTTGCAAGGAACAACACCAAGGAATTTCTAAAGTGATTTTTTCCTTCCCTATGTCATGTCTTAAATTTGGAACACCATTTTGTAAAGTTCCATAGAGCCAAAGAAGGTATTTGGAAAACTAGTAAGCATACAATGAGTTGTTTGAATAGCCTTGATCTAATCTTTGGCTTTTTTGCACGAAGTGATTTAAGAATTATTTAGAAGCACAATCCCCACTTAAGAAAGTGCGAGAGGGGCCTGATTTTGATCTCATCTTGTAACATGAGACTCATTAAGTTTGATTTTATGCTTAATCCCAATCACCATTAATTATAATTTAGGATCAAATGGATTTCATTCTAAGAGTGTAAAAATCCTGTACTATTCTTTGACAATAGTATATTCATCTTGTTTGTACATCCACACCACCTATTTTCCAAAGCGGTGGAGGAAGGAATCAATTAGTTGATGGCATCATTCTACCACTAAATATTATTAGAAGCATAAAGAGGACATGACACCAAGTTCCACACCATGACAATGGGTTGAATGGTTTCCTCATGCGTCAAAAGCTAAGTGTTGATATATAATTGATTATGTGGGACTTTAAATTGAAAATTTTCTCAAGTGAGTTAGAAAGAGATATGGTTGTGATCGAAAAACATTATATCTTGATAGACTATGACCAATGACCCGCCAAAAACATGAAAAGTAAAATCATGTTTTGACAAAGATGACACAATCAAGAATTTTGAGAACCTTATCAACATTGGCCCAAAATTTAGACCAAATAAACGAAGGCTAAGGAGTAAATGTTCATCTTCATAGGAGAGGATCTAATGATCCCTAATGGTTGTTGACATAAAACCATGACTCCAAGTTACCAACACATACTCACATAAGAAGGGCACATTATTTGTCCCGGAGATGCTCAATCATATTGATGTTGCCACATAAGTCAAAAATCCAATGACATGTTTTCAACCAACACCCTTCACAACATCATCTTTTTCCTTTTCGTGCAATAATTAGAAGCACACAAAATTATGATGCACAAAAATGACCCATTAATTTCAAATATGACCTAGAGAACTCAATGGGATGGATCTTCTCCCAAGGCAACAATTAAAAATACAAATCTTTAAGATATTGAAATGTTGGCACTACTATGACTGCATAAACGTAAGGTATGATAGTGAGTGAATTTTGATGCAAGGAAGTTTGAAGTAAGAACCCTACATTTTTAGCTTCCTCCAAAGAAACAAAACTTAAATTTCTAAGGCGCCACAAAGAGAGTGTAAAAAGAATTTTCGGGAGAACCCCAGAGACCTATTATGTTCCATGATATAAAATTCATGAAAAAACTCATCCATAATAAATTCCCCTTATCTCTGTCCTTAAAATATGTGCCATAATCCATATCAATAAAATTGTTAGATAAAAATTCGTTGGTTTGGTTATAAGAAAGTCATTGAAGGAAATGGAGCATTGTTTAGCCCGATTAATTATCCTTAATGACTCCTACCACCTCTAAGGAAAGTACAAAAGTGACAAGATGGTTTTGGAGTCATTTTCTATGTCTTAACCTCAAAAATAATTGTTTAAATAGAATTTACTTGGCTCTGTAAGTGCTCAAGTTGGTTTTGGACAAGGAGAAGAGGCACAAGTGGGATGGGAGAGATTTCAAGCTTATGCACATTATTTTGGGGTTTGAAATTAGTAAAATTCTAGCCGCAAAAGAATTTAAATTCCTGTAGGTCTCTAATGTTTGCGACAATGGCCCTTTCATCATTTTTGGTTGTTGTCTTTTGCTTTTCAACTACAAAAGTTCCCCCAACCAACTTCATCCAAACCATAAGGGGAAAATGCCATATTGTATGGTCAAGGGATTGACATCTAAAGCATGTGTTAGGAAAATGTATTTAGGTATTTTTTGAGAAAAAAACTCAAAGCCATCTAGAATATCAAGAAAATCCTTTAAGTCCTTTGTGATGTAGGCCTCAACGTGAACTTGCTTGTTTGGTTGAGCTAAGTAAAAACTATCTACTTCATGGAAGGCAACCCATCCTATAGGCTTAGTAATACCTAAACCAAAATACCAAATACAAATCTATAGGCCATGGAGTTTGACACAAACGAGTATTTTAAAGGAAAATTTCTCAAATACTTTGAAGTACTAAGTCCAATGTGAAATAACCAAAATATTATTCCACAAGAACTAGTAGCTTCACTTAGCGAGAAGTGCATGAAATTTTGAAGGTTCTTTAAAGGAGAACTAAAAAGCCCTTGGAAAGGCTCCTAATACTGGAGACATGGATTTCATTAAATTCCTAGTGGAGTTTGATTCATGGCTAAAGGAAATCTTCAAAAGGGGTATAACCAACATAATAAGTTATAAGGCGAGTTGTTCTCATACTACTTAATAACATGTTCAACAAAAATAACAATAATCAATACATCAAGGAAATTTTCAAACTCATTTACCTTTTCATAAACCTTAGAAATAAATTTCCTCACACTTTAGTTTAGTACATACATTTGATTACTAGTTTAACATTCATCCACACAAAGCGCTCTTCAAAACGATGTCATTGATAGGTGTTAAACAATGGAAAAATAATTTACATGTAATATTCAAAAATGGCCTCGAATAAATTGTTTTTCATATAAAAAAATTATAAGAAAGAAATAAAAGTGGTCTTAATAGCATGCTCAACAAAAAATAACAATGATCAAAACGTCGGAAAATTTCAAACTCATGTTTACCTTGTCATAAACCTTAGAAATAAATTTCCTCACACTTTTGTTTAATATATACATTTGATGACTAGCTTGACATTCATCCACCCAACGTTCTTCAAAATGATGTCATTAATAGGTGTAAAACAATGGTAAAATAATTTACATGTAATAATAAAAAATGGTCTCGAATAAAAAAATCATATAAAACAATTAAAAGGTGTACTATCAAAGGAAATGAAATACCTAATAATTCAAATTATTCTCCTCATAGTATCCACTTCTAAGGAAATTATTTAAGACAATCCAACATGGGGAACATGGTTTTCCCGTAAAAAGAGTTTTAGACAATTACAAATTGGATTTTGAAGCTTTGTAGAAAATAAAAAAACATTGAATAGTTCCTTAAAGGAGACTTATTAATGAGATATATGGACGAATATGAAAGAAAGATACCTCATATCAATGTATGTTCAACATTAATTGTGTTAGAGTCATGGTCTACTTGTTGTAGAAGTTTTAGTTAGTTAGGAGTGTCAAAGTACAAGTTTTCTTCTAACTATTGTAGGAGTGTCAAAGTAGAAGTTTTCTTCTAAGCTGTTGTAGGAGTTTCAAGTAGATAGGATTCCTTTCAATTAGGAAATAAGTTTTTTTGTGTTAGTTTAATGATTTCCTTTCCGATGTAAATGCATAGATTATTTAATTCAATAAAAAACGATCTGGTGTTATTTTTCTACTTAAAAAGCAGTCTTTTTATTGTGTAGTTAGATTAATCAATCCTGGGCATATACCTTTTATCGTATTAGAGAAATGTTGATTTAAGTGTAGTCTTCATCAAGTGGCGAGGTAATTTCATGTATCATTCACAATTATTTTTTGGTTCCAAGTTCTTATATATGGTTACAATGTCATCTACATCAGACACACTTCTGATAGAGAGATTCAATGGAGAATTATTCATTTTATGGAGCCATAAGTAACCATGATTTTGAAGGAAAGGGGACTATGGGGAGTCGTAGATGGCACAGATCTCAAACCCACATCTCCAGCTGAAGCAGTATAAAAATGGATTACAAAGGATGAAAGTACATTATCTTCTATTATTCTGAATCTAGAAAATTCAATAATAGTGCAAGTGAAAGGATCTGCTACATCAAAATTTGCATATGATAAGCTAAAAAGTACATATGAGACAAAGAGCATGACAACAAAATTAGCTCCTTATTGAAATCTCCAACAAATGAAGATGCAAGAAGGAGAAATATTATTGACACATGTCAATAAAATGAAATAAATGTTAGACCAACTTAAAGATGTTGAATCACGAGACAAAAGAAGAATTGAATATTGTTATTTTTTTGGATAGTTTGACAGAATCTTATGAGAATGTTGTTATCTACATCAACAATCAAAGAAAAATAAAATGGGATGATGTTGTTAATATTTTATTGCAAGATTAGACAAGGCATAATCAGTCTGAAGAAAATAAGGATGGATCTGTTTCCTTTATTGCAAATACAAAGAAGAAAGTATTTTCTTCAAAGGAGCACAAGCCCAAACAAAGGTTTGCAAAATCAACATCTAATTCTAGTAATCAATCAAAAATTAAGCAAAAGTGTCCTTATTGCAAGAAGACTAGACATATGGAGAAGGATTGCTGGAAAAGATTGCAGACAATGTGAATCAAAATAAGCATGAGGCAAATTTTGTTAAAGAGAAAATTCATCTCTTTTGATGGCCTCTTCAACACCTATAAAGGGTGCACTAAGTGACTAGTACTTAGATTATGGAGCAGCGGAACACATGACATCCAAGAAGGATTGGTTTATTAATATGACCAAAATTTCAAAAGAAATCAGACTTGGAGATGACAGTGTTAATATTGTTATAGGTAAAGGCACAGTTGAGGTCATGTTACCCAATGGAGGTAAGAAGCAATTCAATGATGTCCTTTATGTTCCTGATATTTCTCATAATCTGCTTTCAATAAGTAGATTAACAGATATTGGTCTCAAAGTTTTGTTTGATCAATCAAGTTATCTTTTACTTGATGAACAAAAGCACGTAGTTGCCAAAGGAAAGAGAGTAGGCAATTTATACAAACTTGAGTCAGCTTGTCAATGATGGGCAAGATTTTATTGCAATTGGTACTAAAATCGATGTTGAGATTTGGCATCGTAGGCTTGGTCATTTGAATTTCAAAACCATGCAAGAGATGAATACCAGTGCATCAACAATTGGTCTCAAGTTTGAAAAAAATGCAAAAATAAAGTTGTGTGAAGCTTGCACTCTTGGAAAGATGACGAGGACTCCATTTCCCAAATCATCAAACAATAGAGAACAGTAGAAGTTTTGGAACTCATTCACACTGATATATGTGGCCCAATGTCAGTAAATTCATTTGGGGGTGCAAGGTATGTAGCAACATTCATTGATGATTATTCTAGGAAAGTTGATGTATTTTTTCTAAAGAAGAAATCAGATATATTTGATGTTTTCAAAGTTTATCACAAGAATGTTGAAAATCGAACTGGAAAGAGGTTAAAGGTTCTTCGAAGTGAAAATGGTGGTGAATATACTTCTAAAAGGTTTCAGAAGTATTGTGAAGAACATGGAATTTCCAGACAACTGACAGTTCCATATAATCCTTAGCAAAATGGAGTGGCTGAAAGGATGAATTGCACATTAGCAGAATGTGCTAGAACTATGCTAGAAGATAGCAAACTTCCTAGAACTTTTTGGGCTGAAGATTTTTCTATTGCTGCTTATATTCGAAATAGAGTTATCTCAAAGGCTCTAAATGGTAAAACTCCAGAGGAATTGTGGTCTGGTAAGAAATCTAACTTGGAAGATTTAAGAGTATTTGGTTGCAAAGTTCTTTCATTTATTCCTCATGAAAAGAGAAAAAAGGTAGATTCAAAGAGTCATCTAGCCATTTTTATTGGATATAGTCAAGAATCAAAGGCTTATAAATTGTATAATCCAAATATAAATCAGGCTTTTGTTAGTAGAGATGTTAAGTTTTTGAAGATTCATCCCTACAACAGTCCAATTCAGTTTAGCAATATAATATACCTAATTTACAAATGGGAGAAGAGCCTTATTCTACAACAGATTTTGAAGATGATTCTCTAAATGAAATAGAGGAGGAGAATCCCAATGCAGTGCAAATGGAAGAGGAACCACATGTTCAAATTGAAGAAGAGGTTCATCCAATTATACAAAACAAAATTCTCCCACCACGCAACAGGAAGCCTTCCTTGAAGGTAATTGAAAATGCTCATAATTCCTTTGCTTCTCTTATATGTTTTTCTACTTCTAGAGAGCCCAAAAATGTGCATGAAGCTTGTAATTCTACAAATGTTGAACAATGGAAAGAAGCAATGGATTTAGAATATAAGGCTTTGATGAAAAATCAGACTTGGGAGCTAACTAATCTTCCTCCGGAAGAAAAGCTATTGATTGCAAGTGGATTTTCAAGCAAAAACTCAAATCTGATGGAAGCATTGACATGTTCAAAGCACATCTTGTAGCACGTGGTTTTTCACAAATTGAAGGTATTGATTACTTTGAAACCTTCTCCCATGTTGTTAAGATGACTTTTGTAAGAGTTTTGCTTGCTATTGCAACAGAGTTAGATTTAGAAGTGCATCAACTAGATGTGAAAAGTGCATTTTTAAATGGTGAACTTGAGGAGGAGATTTATATGACGTAGCCCGAAGGATATATCACATCCAAATTTGAAAGCAAGGTATGCAAGCTCAAGAGATCATTATATGGTCTTAAGCAATCACCTCGTGCTTGGTATAAGAGAATGGATCAATACCTTCTTACAAACAACTTCAAAAGAGGGTCAGTTGATGACAACATCTATATGAAGATGGAAAACCAGTGGTTTGTTATTCTTGCTTTATATATAGATGATGCAATTGTAATCAGCAATAACTTGTCATTCTTGAAAAGCACTAAAAGTATGTTGTGTGTTGAATTTGAAATGGTAGATTATCAAGATCTACATTATTACCTTGGCATCACAATAACTCGTGATAGAAAAGAAAGGGGATTGCATATGAGTTAAAATATTATCATAAGACATTCTAAAATGTTTTAACTTGTTGGAATGCAATCCAATAGCAACCCCAATAGAAGCAAATCTGAAGTTGTCAACAGAGATGTGTCCCAAAATAGAACAGAAAGGAAAGAAATGGAAAATGTTCCATATAAGAATGCCATCGGAAGCCTCATGTATGCTATGGTATGCACATGACCTGAGTTGGCTTATGCAATTAGCTCTTTGAGTCAATACATGGTGAATCCAGGATCATCTCATTGGACTGCAGTGAAAAGAGTATTAAGGTATGTCAAAGGTACCTTAGACTATGGTATATGTTTTCAAAAGCATAATGATGTATTGCAGCTAACAGGGTATTGTGATTCGACTAAAGAGGATATTTTGACTGAGAAAATAAACCATAGGGTATTGTTTTATGTTTAATAGTGGTTGTGTGTCATGGAATAGCAAGAAACAATCTGCTACAGCACTCTCCAACACTGAAGTAGAGTATATGATAGCATCTCACACAACGAAAGGAAGCAAAGTGTGGTTGAACAGGTTAATGGAAGATTTGGGATTTGCACAAAACAAACCTATGAGGTTACTTTGTGATAATCAAAGTTGCATTAAGATTGCTAAGGATCCAAAATACCATGGACAAACAAAGAATATTGGTATACAATACCATTTTATTCGGGATCAAGTGCAGAATGATCAAATTGCAATGGAGTACTGCTCTACAAAAATATGGTTGCAGACATATTTACAAAGTCATTACCCCGAGTAAAATTTGAAGGTCACATATTGCAGCTACAAGTGATACCACAAATTACAGCTACAAGTGTTACCAATAAGATCAACTTAGAGCATCAGGTTTGATCGAGGAGTGTTAGAGTCACAGTATACCTAAACGTAGAAGTTTTAGTTAGTTAGGAGTGTCAAAGTACGCTTTTTCTTCTAACTGCTGTTGTAGGAGTGTCAAGTGGAAGTTTTCTTCTAACTTCATAGGAGTGTCAGTAGATAGGATTCCTTTCAATCATGAAATTAGTTTCTTTGTGTTAGTTTAAATATTTCCTTTCCAATGTAAATGCATAGATTATTCATTTCAATAAAAAACAATCCGTTGTTATTTTTCCGCAAAAATAGTTTTTACTATGTACTTAGGTTAATCAACCACAGGCATATACCTTTTAAATTGCAAGCAAGTACCCAAAGGCTTCTACTACGAAACCATAAAGAGCAAGGGAAATCAAACAACCTTGCGAGATTGGGGAAAAAGGTCGAAGCTATCAAACTTGTGACCATTGATACTTAAACAAGCCAAGGCATAAAAAAATGAGTTTATATAGACCAAATAAAAAACTCACTAAAGTCAAGATCCTAAAGCATTGCAAGAATAAAACGTCATTTGATGTAGTCATATGGCTTTTCAAAATAAAACTTGAGAAATATAGTTCATTATCGAGATGTATGAGCCCATTTTATTCCTTCCCACACAATAATAGTGTTATCTCGAAATGTACTTCCCTTTGATAAAAAAAAATGGTTTGCTTGTATCCAATATTGGCAAGAAGAATGTGGCGAATAGGAAGCGTGAAATCCTTACAAATAATTTTGTATTCAATATAATTCAACAAGGTGATATGATGCCAACTAGTAATGAGCTTTGTGTCATCAACTTCATGTACGAATTTGATGTTTCTTTTGTTAATAATTTTACCTAAGGATTGAGTGGATAACACATCCTTATAGATGTGCAATAAACTATGGTCAAAAAAACTTCAGGTAACCTTGAAAATTTCACAATGAAGAACATATATTAATGGTGTTTTATTATTAGCCATGCATTGCATAGCCACAAAAATCCCATCTAATGTGAGGATGGAATCAAATTGAAGTTGAGTTACAAGTGAAAACTTGCAAGGAACAACACCAAGGCATTTCTAAAGAGCTTCTTTCCTTCCCTATGTCATGTCTTAAATTTGGAACACCATTTTGTAATGTTCCACAAAGCCAAAGAAGGTATTTGGAAAACTAGTAAGCATACTATGAGTTGTTTGAATAGCCTTGATCTACTCTTTGGCTTGATTGGCACGAAGTGATTTAAGAACTCTTTGGAAGCACAATCCCGGCCTTAAGAAAGTGCGAGAATGCCACGATTTTGAGCTCATATTTTAAAATGAGATGCATTGAGTTTGAGTTTATGCTTAATCCCAATCACCATTACTTGCAATTGAGGACCAAAGGGATTGTATTCTAATAGTGCAAAAATCCTCTAGTGTTCTTTGAGAAGAGCACATAATCATCTTGTTTGTACATCCGCACCACCTCTTTTCCAAAGTGGTGGAGGAAGGAAGCGATTAGTTGATGGCATCATTCTACCACTCAATATTATTGGAAGCATAAAGAGGACATGACACCAAGTTCCACACACTGGCAATGAGTTGGATGGTTTCATCATGCGTCAAAAGCTAAGTGTTGAGATATAATTGATTATGTGGGACTTTGAATTGAGAATTTTTTTCGAGTGAGTTAGAAGGTGATAGGGTTGTGATTGAAAAGCATTATATCTTGATAGACTATGACCAACAACCCGCTAAAAGCATGAAAATTAAAAGCATGTTTGGAGAGTATGACACAATCAAGTCTTTTAAGAACCTTATCAATGTTGGCCCAAAAATTAGACCAAATAAATGAAGGCTAAGGAGTAAATGTTCATCGTCATAGGAGAGGATCTAATAATCCCTGATTGTTGTTGACATAAAACCATGACTCGCAATTACCAACACACACTCACATAAGAAGGGCACATTCTTTGTCCTCAAGATGCTCAATCATATTGATGTTACCACACAAGCCAAAAATCTAATGATGTATTGTCAACCAACAATCTTCACAACATTGTCCTTTTCCTTTTCAAGAAATAATTCGAAGCACAAACATTTATGATGTCAAAAGACAACCCATTAATTTCAAAGATGATCTAGAGAACTCGACAAGATGGGTCTTCTCCCAAGGAAACAATTAAAAATGTAAATCTTGAAGATATTGAAATGTTGGTACTACCACGACTATTATTGTGCAATGTATGATAGTGAGTGAATTTTGATGCAAGGAAGTTTGAAGTAAGAACATTTTTAGTTTCCTCCAAACAAACAAAACTTAAATTTCTATGGTGATGACAAATAGAGTGCGCAAAGAATTTTCATGAGAACTCTATGAGACATTACATTCCATGATATAAAATTCATGCAAAAAAATCATACACAATAAATTCCCCTTGCCCATCCTTAAAATATGTGCCAGTACAAGTCAACAAAATCATTAGATACAAGGTCGTTGGATTGGTTATAAGAAAATCATCAATCAAAATGGATCGGTGTTTATCCCTATTAACTCCCCTTAACGACTCCCTACCACCTCCAAGGGGACTACGAAAGCAACAAGAGGGTTGAGAAGTCATCGTTGACGCCGCAACCTTAAAAATAATTGTTTACGTAGAATTTACTTGACTTTGTAAGGGGTCAAGTTGGTTTTGGATAATGAGAAGGGGCACAGACAAGATGGGAGAAGTTTCAAATCAATGCACATTATTTTGGTGTTTGACATTAGTAAAATGCTAACCACAAAGGAGTTTGAATTCCACTGTAGATCTCTATTGTTTTGCGACAATGGTCCTTCATCATTTTTGGTTGTCTTTTGCTTTTCGACCGGAAAAGTTTCCTCAACCAACTTAAGCCGAACTATAAGGGGACAAATCCCATATTGTATGCTCGAGGATTGGCATCTAAAGCATGTGTTAGGTAAATGTATTTAGGTGTATTTTTTAGAAAAATACTCAAAGTCGTCTAGAATATCAAGCAACTCCTTTAAGTCATTTGTGATGTCGACCTCAACATGAACTTGCTTGTTTAGTTGAGCTAAGTAAAAATTGTTTACTTCATGGAAGGTAACCCATCCTATAGGCTTAGCAATATCTAAACCGAAATACCAAAGACAAATCTAGAGGTCATGGAGTTTGACACAAACGAGGACTTTAAGCGAAAGTTTCTCAAATCCAATACAAAAAAACCAAAAGATTATTCCACAAAAACTAGTACCTTCACTTAGCGAGAAGTGCATGAACTTATGAAGGCTCTTTAAAGCAGAACTAAAAAAACCTTGGTAAGGCTCCTAATGCCCGAGACATGGATTCCATTAAATTCCTAATTGAGTTTGATTCATGGCTAAAGGAAATCTTCAAAAGGGATACAACCAACATAATAAGTTATAAGGCATTTGTTCTCATACTTCTTAATAACGCTCAACAAAAATAACAATAATAAAAACATCAAGGAAAATTTCAAACTCATTTACCTTGTCATAAACCTTAGAAATAAATTTCCTCGCACTTTTGTTTAATTTATGCATTTGATGACTAGCTTGACATTCATTCACCCAACGCTCTTCAAAATGATGTCATTGGTAAGTGTAAAACAAAGGCAAAAGAATTTACATGAAATATTTAAGAATGACCCCCAATAAATTGTTTTTCATATAAAACAATTATAAGAAAGAAAGAATGTTGATCGTTGGGTAGATTAATGTCGAGCTAGTCATCGATGTATATACTTCAAATAAAATATATAAAATATTATTTTATGTTTATTTAATTTGTGTGTGCGCGAGCATGTGCATGTGCGTATGAGTGGGTGTGTGTGCACGTGTGGGCATGTGTATACATGTTCGCACGCGTGTGTTAATATAGTTAACATATAAGTCTATCTAATAAAAATGAAGGTCATATTTTAAATATGCAAGCCATAGGACAAACGTTTTCAAATATTTGTAATTATTTTAAGGCTTAGATCAAGAAAAAAAAACAATTTACAAATTGAACCAAAAATCAAATCCTAACGGGTAAATGGGCATGTTAAATCTTACATGGCTTTAAATTAGCATTATTCTTTGTTTTACTATATATATGTTTTGCCTAAAACAATGCTTTTATAAGTTTATGGGGTGATGATTAATACGCACATATGGTTTTCCTTCTTAATCTTTGAGCAACACTAAAGATTTGTTTCGTAAATATTGATCTAGCTTTTTTGACAATTTACAAGATTTATGCTCCACTGATCTTAAGGTCAACATAGTTTGTCATATGCCTTTCATTGTATATATATACTCATCGCATTTTCAATTTGCCATCTTCTTGTGTAAATGACCCCTCATTGTGATTGTACCATAAATACCAAAATGAAAAGAAAAGTGGAATCAAAGAATCCTTTTATTATTGCATCTTACACAAAAAACCATCCAACGGTGGTGGTTTGCATTCACAAGAAAATAATCAAGCGATATGAAGGAAAACAAAAGTCAAGTCTTTGGTTGAGAAACAAGAAAATAGTAAGAGCAATGTCAAGTCACATTCAAACCTTGATGATGGCATTACTAGTGACAATAAAGTCAATGAAAGCATAGTGGTCGTGAAAACCTTCATTGATATAGATACACGTAACAATACTTCAAATTTAATGTGTTAAAAACCTCAAATGTTTAGTAGATAGTGACAACTACAAATCCACAACTCTTGTGCCCGACATTTGTTGTTGCCTATGCAAGTGTGGAGAACAACCTCGGATAATGGCCTATAAATATAGTGAAAAACACCCTAACCAACTATGTTTTGCGCTTATCAAATTTAAGTACTACAACGACTTGACTCGAGATGTCAAGTTCACTCCACTTACCCCTATCTCTAAAATGTCACATGACAAATGCAACCGAATTCCCCTTACATTGTAATGTGTTGTAACTACACATAAATCACAAAGGATAACATTGCTAATAGCAAATTATAATGCTTCTTTGCTCCAAATCAAACTATTAACAAAAATAGCACATTAGTTCACGTGTGCTTGGTTGTCGAAAAACAAAGTTTCAACCATTCCTAAACTTCTCCTTCAAACCCCTTCTTCATTGTTCCTCTTCCTCCAATATTTCGCTCCTTCAAATTTAACTTCTTGGACATCACTTTCAACATCTCCATTTCACTATTAACATACAATTGCTAGTTATATGTTTAAATTTAAAATAGATACGAGTAACAATACTTTAAATTTAATGTGTTGAGAACCTCAAATGTTAAGTAGATAGAGTAGGACTACAAATCCACAACTCTTGTGCCCAACATTTGTTGTTGCCTATACAAGCAAGCTAAGATAATTACATATAAATATAGCGGAAAACAACCCGACCAACAATGTTTTGCGAGTTATCACATTCAACTACTACATTGCCTCGCCTTAAGATGTCGAGTTTACCCCACTTACCCCTATCTCTAAAGTGTCACATGACACACAACCAAATTCCCCTTGCATTATAATATGTTGTAACTACCGATAAATCATAAAAGTTGACATTGCTAATAGCAAATTGTACGGCTTCTTTCTTCCAAATCAAACTATAAACAAAAATGACACCTAGTTTTAATGAACTTGTTTGTAAGAAATCAGAATTTCACATTAGTTCCCCACAACATTTCCCTCATTCCTAAACTTTTCCTTCAAACCCTTTCTTCACCTCCTACAATATTTCACTCATTAACTTCTTCCACACATCCTTTTCAATGCCTTCATTACACTAGTAACATACAATTAGTAGTTGTATGTTTATTTGTGCTTGAAAGAAGTTACAAATAATATGACAATGCATTTCTTATTTGAAAAGAGTATTCTATTGAACGATCATTATAATATATAAGATTAAAAATTCAAATCTCAATTAAAATCAAAATAGTTGTTAAAGAGTACTTATACTTTACAAAAGTGAAAAGGAAAAATAAAAAAACACTAGATTTTTTAAAAATAAATAATAAATAGTATTTCAAATTTTATAGAAAACTTCCTAAAACATTCTATCCAATTAATAATATATGATAAAATATATCGTTCATTAAAAAGGATAAACATATATCCCTTTAATTGTATATTGAAAACATATAAATCTTATCATTTCAGTTTATAATTTCAAATTATCACATAAAATAGCATTGGCATAGTGTTTATTGTTATAATGATAACAAAAATTAATAATTTAAACTAAAATATATTATATATAAAAAATAATAATTATAGATAATTTTAACTTTATATTTCAATATGTATAAATTTAAATATATTTTAAATTTTTAGTTCAGACAGCTCGCACATGAAACAACATTTTAGCATAGATTTCTTATTTGAAAAGATGTTTTACATTGTACAAAAAAATCTAGTATAGAATTTAAGTACAAAAGTTTTTGGTTAAAGGAACTTATCTTTCACATAAGTGAAAAAAACGATGAAAATATTTAGTTTTTGGAAAAAAAAATGAATTAAATTAAATTTTGAATTTTATACACAACATCCTATCAAGTTTATAATCTATGCTAAAATATAAAGCCCATAAGCGAAGGAATGAGCATATATAGTTTTAATTTTATATTTTCAAATTTAAAATTTAAATCATATTTTAATGTAAATTTGAGACAGGTCAAATATGAAAAGTTATTGTGGTAAAGCTTTTTTATTAAAACGGTAATAAAATATAATAAAGACTGAAACTTATACTTCGCTAAATAAATTGGGAGATCAGAAAAGAAAGGTCATGTTTATTGCTTTGTATCTATCCATAAATTCCATTTGAAAACCATAAATTCTTTACCATTAAGCTGTCGCCTATACACAGATAATAGACACTTCTGACTTCAGAATATAAAGCAATGAGCACCTACTCCATGTTTTAATCAGTTCTTTTGCTCTCTTCCGGATCGCATGCATCTGGCTGGTGCAACTAAGTTTTCTTTTGTATTTAAAAACGCTGGGTTTAGGTGAGTGGACACCGCCGTTTTGGTCAAAGAGAAGATTACAGACTATTATGAAAGAAAAAAATGATTGCCATTTAAATGGAAACGCCTAAACAGCTGGTGATTTAATGATGAGTTTAAAGTTGAGTTCGCTGTTTTTAAGTACTATTGTGAGGCCTCATTTGACTGAGGAAAAAGGAAAGGAAAAGCTAATACTTTTTTCATTCCCCAATTATTTACATATTCTCAATCTGACATTTAATGAAACCATTTGCACAAAGATATTGATAAAACACAAACCAGCGACAAAAATCTAGCTACATAAGAAAAAGAGATCGTCGCGTTCGTACTTCCAATGATGGGCACAAGAGCAGGCAGAATTTTCCAAGAATGTTAAGTTACATGAGGTATCTTCACAATGTACAAATTTATCTTTCACAACCAAGGATGTTCCTCACCATATCCCAAATGGGATGGGAAAACAATCTGCTCCAACATATTTTCCACACAATCTCAATATTCAGTTGGAGTCTTCTGAATATGGGGATTGTTCAGATTGACCGTCAGCAAACAGCCACATATCCGATGGCAAATGGCCATCTTAATAAGTTAGTTCGTATCGTTAATAAACAGGAAGAAATATTTACTAAAAGTACAGCAGTTTTCGAGGGACATTGGTAAGACTTGGTTTTCCTAATGCTTTGTCCATATGTAAACCCAGTTAAATTTCAAAACTATCCAACTTCAGAAATACTCGAGTCTTGACTATACCTACACATGCTGTAGAAGGCTGACAATCTCAACGCAGAGTCCCTTGATTTCAAGTGCGCCCTCTGTTAGACAATCATTTGCTACGTTGCAATCTTCGCCGCTTTGGCTCGGGTTCCTAACATGAGAAATGAGCTGTTAACATATAGGTGTTGAATAATATGAAAGGAATAACAGACAACGTTAATAATTAATTGCCATTTTCTCATCAAATTCACACCCAATGTCCCAAATATAAATCATTAAAAAAACAAAGACCACGAAACATTCAAACAAAATGTTCATGTAGAAAACATTATGCAAAATTATAATGACTCCGTCCTCTATTCAACATAAAAGGTTGCCCTATAATGGGGCATGGAGGTCATTCGTGAAGACAGATCGGAAATGGGAAAGTTGCAAGCAGCATCTTCAATTTACACCTGCAAACTGCTTCCTCAGCCAAACTTGCAGCTATTTCAGATCCCAAAGCATACAGCTACCTTGTCTGATTACTATTCATGAATATTAGCGTTCTAACAATATACTCTCCATGGACAGCATTAGTGGCCGCTGTTCCAAGCCCGCCCCAGTACATCCCATGGAGCTACAATGTAAATATTCTTCCTAGCCCTTCTAGTTTTTGGGTCCTCCAGAAATTAGCGTTCTAACAATATACTTTCCGTGGACAGCATTAGTGGCTGCTGTTCCGAGCCCACCCCAGTACATCCAATGGAGTTACAATGTAAATATTCTTCCTAGCCCTTCTAGTTTTTGGGTCCTCCAGAAATTATGCCATTGAAAGTGGCATTGGCATTCCCTCAAATGAAAATGATTGAAAAGGGTCTGAACTGATCAGAGGCATCACTGTGGTTTAAAGGTGTTCTGATCGCTGGTGGGACTCTGTTGCGATAATACTGGGGAGGGATAACTGCTGCTCTTGGGAGCGATAGGTCTAGATACATTACAAGTGGAAGTGGACGGAGGGAGCCAATGGAAAACCTAATGATGCCTCTAAAGAAACTATCCTTTGTTTTCTGACACGGTAAATGAGAAAAAGAGTCCTCGTTCTATAACACCATTGGGGTGAAGTATGACAACAATTTGAAAGTAGACAATTTAACCATCTTGTTTGAGGAGACAAGGCTAGCCAAAATAGTAAAAGAAATTATCAAGGTCCATAGTAGAAGATTCATCATCAAAAAGGAAATTGAGATTTCACAAAACTAGTTGGACAGTCTTCGTGTCAGATAGTTGTTTTAGTATTGGAACACTCTTATTACAGCTCCTGGTCCAATAGACTGCTTCGTCTTGTGGACATTATTAAAATCTTTGTGATTCATTCACTTTCAACCTTTGTTCCAATGTTCCGTGTTCCTCTTCACTGCTTTAGCTATGATAGATGACCCTTGAGGCAGACTTCTCATTTGACAGACCCATAAACCATACAATTGAACTGCAGCACAACAATCGGAATGGGCTTCCCTTTGGCAGAACCATAATCCAGGCAATTAAACAGCAGCAGTACAATTGGAATCCTCTGTTAAATAAAACTATTCCTTTATTACTACCCAAAATTTCAAACTAGTAAACATATTTTAAAGCGTCATACTAAATTCCTAGAGTGGCTGCAACTAACGTAATGTCTACCTCTTGGAAGCCCAATACCTAGGTTAGCAACATAATCTGCTTCCTTATTCTTGTTCTATTTTGCATGAGGAATTTCATTGTCGGAATATATTAAGTGCCCTAATTTCATCCTAGAGCTGTCTCAGCTGCTCATGAAAGTATCGATGATGGAGCCATTACTTAATAGCTTATGTAGACACCTAATTTTGGTATGGAGCCATAATTTAATAGTTTGTCTAATTGATTATTAGCAGTGTTGTCCAGGTGCGCACGCCCAGGCATTTTTGGGAAGCACCTGAGACAGGTACACAGGTGCATGTGCAAAATGCACCTTATTCATATGGTGACTGCACCAGGTGGAGATTGATGCACCCCGTACCCAAATGCATTTTTCTTAATTTACTGCCACATCCTATCATAAAACAATGAAACAGCTACCCACCACGTTTTACAATTCCAAATGTATTTTTCATCTGCTCTGCCAAAAAAATAGCGTTTTAAAGTAACAACTTGACACCATTTTTCTCTAAGCATCTTCCATCACTCCTCTTTGGGAGTCGATACTAATGGAAGATCCATTTGAAATTTTTCAGGTTCACAGATCCATTTTAGGCTGCTGCTCAGTTATGATTTAATTTTTCCCTGCTCAGTTGCAGGTTCTGTTCAGGTTCACCGATTTAATTTGCACTTGCAGTGGGAGTTAGATACTTGGAAGAGTGAGCAATTACATTTTAAAAAATTAATGTTTAATAAATTTGTTATGAATCTGAAATGTTGTAGTTCTGTTACAGTTTTCATTGTCAGTGCTTTTCTGTTCTTAATACAGGTATGAAAAGAAATGGCCCGTTTGTGAATTTTTAGTACTCTGATTTTGCTTTTCAGCTTCGAAAATTCAAGATCTATTATCATTTTTTAATGTATTGTTTTATAGAAACACCTGGATATCAAATATGGCTTCCGAGAAAGACGAGTAAATATCCACTATGGGACGATTGCACATTTTTAAACAAGAGAAACGGAGGAGGCACAAAGCATGGATGTAACCTTTGTGGTGAGGATCGATGATGAAAGCCCATTTATTGGGTGGTCTCACTTGCGGTGTGGGAGTTTGCAAGAAAACAAAAGCAGATCCAAAATTGATAAGAGAAATGATATGTAATAACCTAGTGTTCCACATGATGACTTTGAAACTGATCCTTGTTGTGAGTCCCAATCTTTGGTTGTGGATGGTGATGCTATGGGTGGTAGCAGGACTGAGCCATAAATAATACCTCCTTTTGCTCTGCAATGGTAAAAAAGCAGTGTTCTCTCTATCACATCTTTGTTTGACAATGATACTAGGGATAAGATGGATGCTGCCATTGCCAGATTCTTTTATGCATGTGGCATCCCATTCAATGTGGCCCATTCTCCTTATTTCCATGAGATGGTGCATGCCATCAATGAGGGTCCTAAAGGGTACAAGCCTCCCACGTACGGCAAGCTCCGCACCACCCTTTTAGATCAAGAGAAGCTGAGAGTTGAGAAATCTCTCTCCTATCAAAAATGATTGGGGAAAAGAGAGTTGTTTGATCATTATGGATGGATGGACAGATGCAAGGAACAAACCTTTATTAAACATAATTGTTTCTTGTCCCACAGGTCCATATTTCTTGAGGGCTATTGATTGTACTCTTCAAGAGAAGAATGCCACCTATCAGGCAGATTTGTTGTGTACCACAATCGAGGAGGTTGGTCCATCACATATTGTTCAGGTTGTTACAGATGCAGCCCCTATATGTAAAGCTGCAGGGTTGATAGTTCAACAATGATACAAACATATTTATTGGACACCTTGTTCAGTTCATGCCATGAACAATGTTTTGAAGGACATTTCAAAGTTTGATTGGGTTGCTCCTTACATTGCACAAGGGAGGCAAATACAAATGTTTATATGTAACCATCAACAAGCACAAGACATATATCAAATCTATGCAAAGGTTGAGCTACTAAAACCTTGTGATACATGGTTTGCTAGCTTCTTTATCCTTCTTAAAAGATTGCTTGAGGTGCATGGTGCACTAAGTAGCATGGTTATCAGTGACATGTGGTCTAATTGGCAGTTATCTTATGGTGAGAGTGCCATGGAAGTCAAGAGGTTGATTCTAGATGATGCATTTTGATTTGAGGTGAAATACATTACTGATGTCTTCCAGCCCATAGTAGATGTCATCCATTATGCAAACAAAAATTCTCCTTGCTTGGGTGAATCTAATAAGACCACTGATTCCATGTGTGAGCGATTTTAACAAAAATGCAAATAGGAGGAGCCCTGAATATTACAAACAAATCGAGGAAGAGATACTTGTACGTGGAATCGCCTCAACACACCTTTATACATGGTTGCCTATGCCTAGAATCCAAAGTGGTATGATTTTGAAAAAACGAAAAAGAGGCCACCATTTGTTGATGGAGAGGTGGTACATGATTTCATGCAATGCGTGAGGAAGATATATGGAAATGGCAAGGAAGCAAAGAGCATCAAAGAACAGTTTGTTCATGGAATCAATGAGTCCATGGATGCAAAGACTCATTTAAGTATGAAGGATCCTACTAATTGGTGGACACTTTATGTTGGAGATCAGTCTAAAGAGTTACAGAGGTTTGTTGTTCACTTGCTATCTCAGGTGGCAAGCTCATCTGCTAGTGAGAGGAATTGGAGCACATGGTTTTATTCATAATGTGAAGAGAAACCATCTTGAATCAAGCAAAGAAGAGAACTTGGTCTTCATCCACAGCAGCCTTTGATTGATATCATGTTTGGATCCTGATCACAAAGAGGGGCCTTCTAAGCAATGAGATGTGGAACCCATTTAGACGAGGAGATTCCTACAGATGGGCTTTCAGAGTTGGCTCCACCTATCAAAGCGAATGATGAAATTTGAGAATTTCCTCTGGCAATTAATGCATAATGATGATGTGGATGAGGATCTCTCCAATTTAGATGCTACATAGCCTTCTAGTTCTTTCCCTTGTTTTGATGCCATATGAAAACTATATAGGTTTGTACTTTTGATTTACAACTACTAGTAGTAATAACAAATAGTTCTTCAAAACTCAATATTATTCAATTTTTGTGCTTATCTCATGATATATATCAATGTTTGACTTTGAAGTTTGAAATATATAATATGATGACTATAATTTAGATTTATTTGAGCTTTGCTAAGTTTCAAGATAATCTCATGTTTTACTGTTAATGTTTTTAAATTTATGTTTTAATGATTCACTAATTCAGTATAGCTTACGAGTATATCTAGCATACCCATGTTTTTAGGGGCCCACAACTTTGCACATTGTGTACCCTCACATATTGCCCCCTCACACTTTCTGTAACCTTGCACCCTCGAACCTATGTACACAAGTTTTGGTAGCCTGTTATGTGTGCTGCATACCCACACCTTGTGTACCCTGCAACTATATGGTCCGATCTATTCACTGCAGCCGCGTTCCCGTCTTGTCGCGTATGGCCACGTATGGATATGGATGAATAGGGGCGAACGGCCAAGAGCCATAGTGAGTTGTTGTTCCCGTTTCCGTAGGATCGATCCAGTTGTTGCTATTTTTCTTTGTCTACCCTATTTGTTTCCCTTAGAATTCCTTTTTTATCCTCTTGTTCCTTTTCTATTTGTTCAACAAATTTTTCAAGGTTTTATTATATACATTTTGATCTATAGATAAAAAAACCTAATATTTTTAGAAAAGGGATTTCTCTATCACATTTACAAGAACAGAGATTTAAGAAGGGGGATGAATGTGGATTTAACAAGCGATCTCAAAGAATCCGTGTGTGATAGCTTAATGCTGACATTTCTTTAGAATTTGACAACTAGTAACTTGGTTGTGAGATCTAGAGTAAGGTGGCAGTGATCTACCATCTAGGAAGGCACTGACTTAATCCAGGTGTTCCTTTGTTGGCTGGTCTCATGTCTGATTTCAGGGAGCTTGGGAATTTGCAAAAGAGAGGACTGCAAAGGTAGAGCAGCCGAGGCCATGAGGGCAGGTGATTGGTTCACGCGAGAAGCACGTTGAAATCCATTCGGGACTGAGAGATTCTGTATTTAGAGTTGTAAGTCTGTGAACAAGGATTAGGATGTGTAGGCATACTTAGATTGTAAATATTTTGTTTTCCTGTTGATCAATAAAATGGATGTTTATTCTAAATGTTGTGCATTGTGTAAGATTTGATGTGGGCTGCATGGTCTAAGACAGTCCTTAATTGGACCCTCTAACCGCGACAGTGTCATTGTATTCCCCAATTAACCAAGGAAAGGAAAGGTCGTATTAAATTCCACAATATTGGGGACCATGTTTTGGATCGGCACGGTAGCTTACAGCAGATAAAACCACCTCATACTACCATTGTATAGGATGCACTAATTGTGCTTCAAATACAAGACATACATACACAGCAAATTCTAGAAAAGGTCCTTTTAAGAATTATTTCTACCAGCTCGATTATTGTGGATTTCAACTTTAAAGCATGTTGAGCTTGTGATCCCCAATTGGCTAAGGGAATCTTATAAATAAGAAAAAGGCAAGAAAAGGTCCTTTTAAGGTCCACAATGCCAAGTGCCATGTTTTGGGTCAGTATGGTAGCTTACAACCGACACTAACGGATTGACCTGTATTGGGGGTGGGGATGTGGATACAATTTGTTGTAGGTACAGATATAAGGACAATTCAGCACTAGATTCATCTAAGGTACCACAGAAAGTCTGCAGACACACCCGAATTTGTTTGTACTGCAATAAGCCTACAGATACACACAAATTATCTGCAAGCTCGTTGCACCACCCAGGATGAGTCTGTGGCGAGTCCAGCATCAGAAACTATTTTTATTTTATTGTTACCTTTAATAAGGTCAACTATGGACTGCAAAAAAATTAAATAGAGTATACGGTAAACTCTAAAAGCAACTTTCACTTTCATTTTGTTGTGGTTATTTGACTTCTTTTTAGATTTTTTCATTTTGTTTACTTTATGCATACTATGTGGTTAATTTTTCTTATTTGGCTATATTTTTATATCATATATATATATATGGGCAGCCCCATCCAAAAATGGATTTGGGTCCCCAAAAATGTCATACTGACATATCCAATTCTTCGTACCTGTACCCATACTCAAAATGAATCGGATACTTCACTTATAGCATACGAGACTACACTGTGTTCCTGTTATGCAGATTATGTAGGAGAAACTTAATTGTACTTCAAATACGAGGTATACATATCTTACCCCCTACAATATTTGATCTTGTAACTTCCCTTTCAAGAACACAAATTCTTCACCAATTGTAACATGTCAACACCTAAGGATAGCAATCTCTCCTAGAGTTCCTAGAAAGGAGGTTTTTGTTGACTAAGATTAGCAGTTTGTCTATTCCATCCACAATGTCTTTGCGAGCATAGCACTCTCCTTTATTTAAGACCTAAAAACTCTCTAACCGAAATTCCCAACCTAAGTGATCTTAGATTGATATGGCTGAGTTGGCCATTTCTGTATCAACTCTAGCAAATTATTTGAAATGGAGATTCGAATATCCATCCAATTTGAAATGTCCCCCCATACTTGCTGCAAAAATCCAAATCATGAACAGGTGGAAGGGTATATTCATCCCTTTTCATGCAGAACTCCCTCTGTCAATGCTCTGTCACAACACCTAAGGATGGCAATCTCTCTAGAGTTCCTAGAAAGGAGGTTTTGTTGACTAAGATTAACAGTTTGTTTATTTCATCCGCAATGTCTTTGCGAGCATAGCACTCTCCTTTATTTAAGACCTAAAAACTCTCTAACCGAAATTCCCAACCTAAGTGATCTTAGATTGATACGGCTGAGTTGGCCATTTCTGTATCAACTATAGCAAATTATTTGAAATGGAGATTTGAATATCCATCCAATTTGAAATGTCCCCCATGCTGCAAAAATTCATATCATGAGCGGGTGGAAGGCGTATTCATCCCTTTTCATGCGGAGCTCCCTTTGTGACCTGTCAATGCTCTGTCCTGAAGAGCCATAATAACATCCCAACCTTCCGGCAAGGGTTAGACATTCAAAATTTACACAGGAACTTACATCTTGACCAGCTGATCTTTTCGAGCTAAGATATTTAAAAATATATTGTCCGCAGTGCAACTTCCTCTTACTTTACACTACAACGCAACATTTCAATATCACAAGAATAACACAAATTTTGATTTAGAAAATTCCTGTTAGTTATATTCTTTCCGACTGCAGATTGGGATTAAATATGATGTGCAGTATATGTATATTCCAATCCCTCCATTTATAACTACCTTGAAACATGAATACAGTTACAGTCTTCATGTATTTCTACACTCTGTATCCATGATGATGAACCTGAAAAAATTACTGAATGGGATGTTACGAAAGGCTACCAATTAAGGGAGGCATTTGTTGCCATGAAACTTCCATGGTCTCTTAACTTTTTGGCTTATTCCTTCCAAGAACAGACCTCACTTCTAAATTAATCTGCCCTGCTTAATCAGACTCTAGATGATAGATCTTACTGCACTAAACAATCTGAAAAACCTGCTTTGTTGCATATACATTTATCTTGACCAATGATTCTCAAAAGCCTAGAACAGTTGTGGTACATTCTCCGGGCAGGTTCAGAGCGAGTTTTTGGTTACAATTTGCAAGTCCCTACTTAGTTTCCAAGCAGCAATCTTGTAAGCTCTATTTGTAATCTGACTTTATAAGAGCCTTTGATTCGGGACCAAAACATATCCTGTTTGCAGATACTTTTGGATGTCTTCGCTTGCATTTTGCCTTTGATATCAGTTGGGAGTGGAGGAAAGAATCCAGGTTTCAGTTTTGCTCTGTCCTCATCTTAGGTTTCCAAAAACAAAACTGACACATGGAGAATCCACCGACTGAAAACAAGCTTCCACCACACTTTAAGTTAAAACATGTATAATGGGTGATGGATCCACATATTCACATATTTGAGTTTCAGCTAAGGGAAATAATAGTTGAGATCATAGACTGAATAGACCAGTGATCAAAGAGAGTGGAATCTGACACAAGCGGAAATCTGCTAAATCAAAATACTAACTAAGAGCAGTGCTATTCAGTCGAAAGAAGAATCAAATTAGCTACACTAATGGTATAGTTGTCGCCTTTTATATAAAAATTTGATGTCATGAGACTAAACAAAATATACATCACCTTTTGTTCAATATGGTGTAAATCTTTCACAGAATTAAGTGACTTCTTGCCACCATCCTCTTTACAATCTGAACAAAAGAAATGATCCATCTTTTTCACTTGTTCTGCAGTTAGATTCATACATGGAGGATGGAACCTGGAAGTACATATGCAAAGTCAGTAAACAAATTCACAGAATGCAGAAAGAAAAAATAAAGAACGGCCAATAATTTAAACCTGGAAACATGCTTTGCATGAAATCAAACCATTTAGGTATAACAGATTAAAACCGAGTTGTTCTTTTGAAGCAAAAGATACATTCAAAACATTATAATAATCCCCAAAGCGTTGCACAAAATGCACGCCACCCTCGAAGGTAACTCATTTTGAATATTTGCAGTACAAGATATGAGCACAAACATAGCTATTAGATGCATTACAACACAACTTTAAACAAGATGATATAAATAAATTTGTAGATTTCTTTGATCTCAGTCTTCAGAGCATCCCACAGAAACAAAAATTCATGGAAAAGATGTAGATCCTACAGAAAACTTGATACGTTTTAATATACCAATCATATGCTAAGCTCAAGGGATGTTAGACAATTTTTTATTTTTGGTATCAGTAAAAGTTTTTTTATTGACAGGACCGGATTGGACACAAATTTTCTAAGGAGAATTCCCTTCAACAAGGCAGAAATAAAAAGAGGTCGTCATTACAGAAGTAGTGCCAAGGGTGCACCAGCTGGCTCCTATAGAAAAAGAAAGACACTATTCAAGAAAATTCTTAGGTGTCAAGGGTGTACCAGTTGGCCCCTATAGAAGAAAGCAACAAAAACACAAAAAAGCGTTAGTCACAGAATTAAAATAAGCAGTACATTTTATGCAAGATAAGCCATAGGAGCATTTAATATCCTAAAAGGACCTATTTTCAAGGAGTTCCAAATGACCCCAGTACTGAGAAAGTATATATTTAATCACCCTGGTTTGGGCAATGGCAGAGAAACTGATAAACTAGAGATTTCAACATAATGTAAATCCATTAGCCCATAGTAGTGACAAATTAAAAAAAGTCGCAAAAAGAGCGCATTAATTTTCAAGAACCACCAAAAAATTAAAATCCCAATTCTGCAAAAAGTTATTTCCCACAACTTCAAACGTCTCTAATGGGAAGCTGTGAGCAAAGACCTTAAATAAGTCGATGATCTATCTAGATTTAGTTGCATATGCACAAATTTCAATGGCACTCAGTCAACATCAACACGAAGGAGGATATTTGATGTCTTTATGCATCTGAAACAAGATCAATATACCCAAAAAAAAATTGCGTATGCAATGTTGCAACAGTTACTCCATAGTCGGAACTGATTATATATTTCAGTCAAGGAAATCATTACCTATGTGCAAAGAATTTCAAAAAGCCTCTAGACCTATTAAGTTTGATATGGTTTTAGCATCTAGTATATGACCTTTCTTGTATATGCTGTTAGATAATAAATCTGTTCAAATTAATTAACTTAAAAATAACCCTGCTTGCAGAAGAGAATATTTGTACGGTGGTACCATGTACTATTTTTATAAAGAGTGCAATTAAAGTTCAGCATATTATGATCCTACCAAACACCATGGCAACGAAAGACACACAATTTCTATCAACCGGAAAAGAATCATACCAGCATCTTGAGAAAAAAATTTCTTTCCTTCTGATAATAAGAAAACCGTAGACTGAAAGAAATTTTTGAAAATGTAAAGGTAACCATAAAAGTAATGCCAACAGATGCAAATGTAACAGCACGACAGTAGATCTAAATTTAAACTGTGCAAGTGACAGGCAAAAACCAGCCAAGTTGAACAAATCAACGTTGAAAACTTGAACTCACATTTTCTACACTGATAACTGAAGATTCAGTTTGACTAGTGACTGCAATTATTTTTATGAACTGCCATCAAACCCTTACTTAAATGGATAACAACAATCTAAAGTAAGTAGCACCACAAATCCCCACACATACGACAAATCTAGTCGCTAGCTGCAAATAAATGAATGGGGAGTTGAGGAGCAATTAAGTAGCAATTGCACAGGAGTTGCAAATTATGCCAGAGAAAATCTAAATATTTATATATTTATTTTGGCATAGGAGAAAATAATGTTGCCAGAAAAAAATCTGTTCGGAAAACATTGCCAGATTTTTACACTTTCCCAAAAAAGGCAACTTCAAAGGTGGACGCCTACAGGCGAATTAAAGTTTTCTCGAGTTTTAGACCTCTGCTTGAAAACTTTTAAACTTGGGTACAAAGTCGGGAAACAGATGAGGTGCCATGCTACCGAACCATGCAGTAAAAAATGCCAGCACTTTCAAACATGTTATGTCAACAAACATGGAAACATAATGTCTCGAAACACTTTAAAAAAATTGCAACCTATCAATGGATGAATTTACAAGGACCCCCTGTGTATCTCAACTGGCGATTGAGACACTCTACTTTTACAAAGAGACTTTGTCTGCCCACTTGAAGTATAGTCAAATCCTGTCGTGGGTTTTCAACGTACAACAATTTTATAAGTTTAAGTTGTAAATGGACAACAATGTTCCCACTATAAAGACGGCATAAAGCAGCTGCCACTTGAGGCTTCAGCTTGCAGTCGCTGTTAGTATTCACCTCTGTATTCGTTAATAGTTGTAAAGACTTCTTTAACGTAGAAATAATATTCGATAGCAAAAATAGGTAAAACCGAAGATTTATAAAAATACCGACCAATCTTTGCACGCTTCACACTGTGCCATTAATACATCTGGATTGTACGGCAACTCGCATTTGCAATATCTGCATCAAACGGGCAACCGTGCCATTTAAGATAAGGATAAAGACCAAGGTCGAAAGATCGAATCCCCGAGGAAGAAACAATGAACTCAAGCAAAAATAATTCACGGAAGAACTTGGAGACTTACACCGCCACCCTATCCGGCGTGAAAGCTCCAGTTGCGGCTTTGTATTCGAAGCGACAGAAATAGTCTTCGGCGCCTACGCTATCCAGCTTGGTATAGGTTTTAAAGGTATGTACAGTGCATTTGCCCTCAATTGTGTCGGCGCTTTGCTCATCGAGATGATCAGAGAGAAACACCTCCTTAGAGCCGTGGAACTGCCTTCGCCCTCCTATCGATTCCTCCGGCCGATAATACCACCGCACGCGTACCATCGCATGGTTCCGGCCATCTGATTCGATCTTCTCGACTTTTGCTATATACGGCGGCTTCCCGGAATCTTGCGCGCGCATTACCACACAGTCCCCGGCTAGAAGGGAGACACACACACCAACAGGAAAAGATTTACACGTCAGTCCGGCGAGCAAACCGCATGACGTAAATGCTATTACGTTCCTTACCTTTGACGATCTTGTGGGTACCCTTGATCGTGTACGAATCCAAAGCTTTTCGCGTTGGTTTGGACTTCTTCATCCCCGCGCCAGATCGAACACGAGACATCCTGCAGTGAACAAAATGAAGTTCCTAGGGTTCGGCCCGCTCAACATTCGAAAATAGTTGCAAATCTGTTTCTCCTCCACGCTACTTAGGGGAGCAGCGAAGCCAATAAAAACCCTACGAATCAGTCGAATATCTGTCTGTGATGTCTCTATTTTCCTATCCTAGGGGCGCCCGGAACGAGGCGACCGACAAACCGTCAACCGCAAAAAAAACGCGAGATCACGAGTTCGAAACTCGCAGCGATCGACGAAGCGAAACTCTTATCTTTCCTTTCTTTTCGTCCTTTTCACTCCATCAAACCCTCGCCAACCTCGCCGTGGAAGCGAACAAACCCTCGGCGGATCGATCCATCACCTACGGAAAGACAGCGTTAGTGATTCGTATCAGCGGCAGCAGACGGAGCAACACGACAGATGAAGGAAAACAGTCTTGGTAATCCGGCAATTGACGGAGGAGAGAGGTGTTGAGGCGGACAGGAGTTGAAAATGAATGACGGACGGACTGACTGGCAGTAGGACGAGAAGGTTTGTGAGTGATAACAAAAGGTTGATAAAAGGCGGGAACCTGACAGAAAAATTCTTATTTTTTAACCGCCTTTCCTTTCTTTCCTTCGCTGCTTTTATAACCTCATTCTCCACCATCCCGTGGCTTGCCGTATGTCACGAACGACCATGGGTTTGGTGGACACGTGGAGAACAGCTGATACTGAAAGTTAAGTTCCACGTTCGATCCCTTGGAGATATTGGGTGGAGCGAGTGTGATGCCAGCTGTGAATTTGATATTGATGACATTTAAATTATATATATAGTTTAGCTGTTCGCTTATTTTCGCCTTTCCTAAATGAATCTTTGTAAACCGTGAGAAAGACGACGTTGATACCGCTAGCAAAGTCTTTTCCTAACTTAAATCCTCACCTACGGACAAACTAAATTTATTTCCGCGTGTTTAGAATGGATATGGCTTAAATTAGTTATAGACATCTAATTTTGGTACGGGATATAGTTAATTGTGTGTTGATTGATTATTGGTTTAGGGTGAGTTTTTTTTTAGTGTGTTTTTCCGTGTTATTGTAGTTATATTGATGTTTCCTTGTTATTGTTGTGTTTGTCATTTTTTTTTCTGGGTCAATGTTTCCTTCATTTCTCATAATTTCCTCTTCACTCCATTGTTTTTGTCCTAGGAAAAAGGTAGTGACCAATTTCATATGGTTTTGACCAGAATTGTACTTATGTTTTCTGGTCATTTCTCTGTAAGGCCTTTGATTTTGGTTTTCCTAGTTTTATGGCTTCCTTTGTTGGCTTTCCAATGTTTTATGTGTTAGGTTCCAAGTTAATACGGTCCTAATTTAAATTCAAGAAATTTATAAATACAAAATTGCATTAGAACATTTAGGATGATGGAAACAATGAATTCCTATAACACGAGTGATATTGAAGTTATATGAGCTTAATTTACTCTGGCTTAAAACAACCCCATGATAAAAACCTAATTCAAGTATTTAGATATTCATTCACCTATATTAGTTGTTTTACGCATTGACAAATAAAAGTCGGGATACTTACATATATACATGATTGATTATTAAATTACCGTAAGTGTTAATTGCAATTTGTTCAAATCATGAGGGTCATGATAATAATGGAAAGATAACAATAATCCCTATTAACATTCCTTTATTTTTATAGGTTTTGCAAGGCATTGATGATAGATTTGACTTTAGACAAAGGAGATCAAATTCTCATTGATTCACAATTGAACCAAACAAAATGAGAGGCTTTTGCAAATTAAGATACAAAGAACCCATCCATAGAGTTAGATTCATCTATGCTTGCACACTACATTTTTGTAGAAATGATCCACTTTGGTGGATTTCTTAGCCTACACAATTTTAGTCTTAATGTGTACGATTTAGTCATGTTTGCTTTTTGGGTCTCTCATCTAAAGGTTGATTTGGCTTGTTATTTGGACTTGTTTCTTGCAATATATTACTAACAGATTGACTCCAAATGTGTGGGTTCTAAATATTTAATATCTCTAACCTCAATTCTCTAATCTTTCCAAACAATTTGATTATTCTAAATATTTCCAACTCATCCTACAATTCAAAATAAAACAATATGTTTATCTAATTAAATATAATATACTAATGTATTCTAGTTTATTCAATTAGTAAATTTATTTAACTAAAACCACTTTCACTTGGTACAAAAATGTTCGAATCACATGCAATCATGGGACTCTAAATATTACTCCCTATTTTTGGGATTTACCACTACATCCTCCCATTGTTTACCTTTATTTATACCAAAATAGTGATGCAAAAATTATTCATAAAAATTATCCATGTATGATTCCATGTGTTATGTACCAACTTATCAAAGAGACCCCCTACTTTCCACACCTAAACTAATATGAAAATAAATTCAAAATATTTGTTAAACTACTAAGAAGTTAAAGATTACAAACATAAATGAAGATAGATGGAGATCGTCATGATATTCTCAACATTTTTTATTTTTATTTTCCATTTCAAACAAGTCCCATGCACATCCCATATTTACGCGATAGGTGTTCTCTTTTATAGCCAAGTCTCTAACTTCGACATAATAGCGAAAATCGGTGGTTCGGATTTTTAATCAGTACATGCGACGAAGCACAATTTTAATCCGGTTATCGGTTTCGACACCCGTTGTGGCTCGAATATCACCCATCGGCGGGGTTGCACAATCATGCAAGGAAAATGACAAGTCTGTAGAAGTCGCGTGGGATGTCATTACAAACCGTCTTTCATAGCAATGAGAGGACACACCCCATACAAATCGTCTTTCTCTAATTGTTAAAGTTGCATTTACTATGTGTTGCGTATTGATTTGTTATATCTAGAATGGCTCAAACATTTACAAAATTTACTACCTGGTGGAAGAGTCTTTTATTATCTGTAAATACGGTGCATCTTCTATAACCAAGCTGACGTGCTCTAACAAGAGCTTGGTGCGGTGCTATTGTATCAGCGACATCCGTCTGGATGTTATAACAAAAAAAAAAAAGGAAAAGGTCTACGAGATGACTGCTCTCTATAAATCTTCAGGTGTGGCTTACCATTTATGGTAAATGACATAGTCATCATGGTCGTTGCTTACCCAAAGCCCATACTCGAGAGAAATGTTCCTCTTTTTTCCATGAAAATTGATGTTGCAGTCTGGATATTATGCCATTTGAAAACAGTGAAAAAGGAGAAGGAACCCAAAATATAGGTGTAGCAAACAATGAATTTGAAGGGCAAAGGATTAGAAGATCAAAGGAGTAGAACAACTTGCGGCTTGAGGAAAAATTGGTCGGAAGGGGAGAATTTGAGACAAGAGGAGAGGAGATGGATGAGTGGGAGAGCAGGAATTTGGGGGGTACAATTTGCGGAAAAGGTTTGAGAGAGACACCTATACATAAGAGCTAAATATTTTTCACCACCCTTCTCTTGGGATTTTATGTAACCCCGCACATGGCAAAATAAAGTCTCAAAGCATGTCCGTGTAACAAATGTGATGTGTTGACACTCGATGACTCGACCCTTCGCTATTTAAGGAAAGGATTTATTCCGTGTTAGAGATTATATTCGGTGCATAGAATTATGTATCAAAATGTGTACACTTAATTCCATAAGTATTAATGGAAAAGATATTAATAAGTTTTTATTTTTTTAAGTTTCATTTGATCAATGACATGGGTCTATTTTCCCACTCAACTTTTATTTTGTTGTTAAATACGTGGGGAGAAAGAAATATTTGGTTTGAAACTTAGTGCCACAACAGGGGTTAAATTTGACGGCATGTTGATCAGTCAAATCCTGGCACTTAGCTAAGAAAATACAGAAGGTTCGCGCGGGAAAGCGGAGCGCATTCAGAGGATCTATTTTTGGAGATAGTGTGTGGAGCACACAAATTGGTCAAAGACTTGCGCGACATGCATTGGCTATTTTTGGAGGATCAGCTACAAGCACTTTACATGGACACAAGTCGGGAATAGATCTACTACTGTCAGTTAACTAAAAGTAGTCTATTGTTAGCGCACTTGCATGTGTGGCTATTTTTGTAACGACGCACGTGGCTAATAATAGCATGCGACCTATTTTGGGATTAGATAAGTGGTGAAGGGCAAGTCCCCACCCATATAAATATGTATTGAACTATGTAGTAGAGAGAGAGAGAGATATATATGTGTGAGAACTAGGTTATAGTGAGATTATGCTGCTAATCTCTATTACGCACATGAGCGTATACTACTGTTATTATAAGGAAGCTTCTGTGTATTTACTGCAATTAATATAATGGAGATTATGGACTGAAACAAGGTGTTATCATGGTTATATTCAATATTGCATGCTTGATTTCATTATGGTTATCTTTTAAGTCTATTATGTTCTAGATCTAGATCTGAATATGCACTGTAGAAAGATATATTAGCCATAGATCTAATGATTTAAGTCTTCATCATGCTAACATCCTACAACAACAACCCTAAAGAGGGGCTTGGTACCTTTGCACACTTTGGGTGAGCGCTCAATCTAGGCTGAGTGATGTGTCAACGTGCCTGGGCTTGTATTGGTGAATTCTAGGTTGCATCATTGGTTCCATTTTCAGGGACCTCTTTTTTCAGTTGTTTTCAGATGGTTCACGATGAAGACATACCGATTGACCTTAGCAAGTGTTGAGGAGTGGATACACATCTAGAAGAAGAATACACATGGTGGTTCAACACTGGATCTGAGTTTAACGCACACGTGTGGGTGGAACAAAATCATGTATGATAGTTTATATGAGAGCTTCTTCACTATCTTTCCAGTAGAATTATACGAGTGGCTGATTGCTTATGCATCTAAGTGGAATTGAGGTATCGCACACTTGTCTAGATGCATGAAGAATTTTAGGCCCTTTATGATGCTGATCTGATTTGGACTCAAGCTGTGGATACGTGGTTCCATGGTGTTTTGGACAGTTATATCTTGAGTACTCAATTTCCACTTATTCATGCCTAGAGGTAGCTGAATTCCAAGTTTTTACGATATCCAAGGGGAACTTACCTACAAGGCATTCCACTAGCGATCAAGATCCTGATGGTAACTTTGAATTTGGAGAGTAAACCGATGGCTAACTAAACCTCACCACGCGCAGGGGCAGGAGCAGGTTTGGTGAAGGATGGCAGACCTAGCGGTAGAAAAGGCAGAGAGAGAGGAAAGGTGGCTTAAGTATAATGAGGCACGCGAGAGGGAGGTAGAGAAGCAACGGGAGGTTGCAGAGAAAATGGCATTGTGGAGAAAGATAGTTCGAGAAGGAGTGGAAGTTCATGCCAAGACATGGAGCCCGAGCCTCAGAACTCCCCATTTGGGAAAACATGATAGGGAACCCTCCTCGGCCTCACGTAGAAGCACACCAATAGAGACGACTTGGGCCATGGGCATGCATCTGAATCCACCTAGTAACCTTGCCCTTGCGCTTGGTTTTCCAACATCTAGTACAACAAATAGTCAACAAGCTAATTCAAGCAATGGGAGAGTAGGAGTGAGTCTTATAAGAGGCACATCGATGGCAACACAAATGGACTTCATTGTTATATGGGAGTACCTTTTTCGGGTGTATCATCAACATAAATACAGGTGCACATTGATTTTTGACTATCTTCTGGGAGTGGTAACGCTTCACAGACTATCAGGGTATAGTTTAGTTCTACTATTGGGACATAGGAAGTACATCTTCTGGTCCGACCCCAGCTACAGGTTTGGGATCAGGAGGCATAGGTAGCTCTAGTTCCGGTGGATCTGGTGGTTCTGGAGGCAGAGGAAACACAAGAGGTTCTAGATCAGGTGGGCAAGGTCCGCACCAACCCCATAATATTTACATGGAGATGTCTCTTCATCTTCCAGAGTATAGGGGCATAGAAGATGTTGTTGAACATGTGCATATGTGTGAAATATTGTGGCGCAAAAAAGGAATCACAATTTCTGAGCGTAGGGCAAGCCAATTTTCTACTACGTTACAAGGGTGCACACACACTGGTACAAAAAAGTTTGACCCTGATCAGACTTGTGTAGACTATACAACTTTAAAAGATGCATTCCTTAAAGAGTTTCACATCCCTGAGTTTGAGAAGAAGAGTATAAGTGCACTCAAGGATATTAAGCAAGGCACTACTAAAGTGTCAGAGAGTATGATGCACATTTTAAAACATTGTTATCTAAGCTTTCTTATGACATACACACAAGCCAACATGCACAATGGTTCATTGGGGGCCTGATTACCCCTTTTAGAGGGCATTATCACATAAGACATACACTGATCCACACGAAGCACTTGAAGCAACCTTACGCATTGAGGTAGTTGGAAGCATAGACACTTGGGGTGAGCCCATTTTTAGAAGCACGATCACAACTATGGCAAAACAGTTGGAGAAACTATCAAAAAATTCAACACATGAGACGCACACAGGATTTGGTGCACATATTGTGAAGTAGAAGGTCACACAAAGGATAGTTGTCCTCATCGATCAAGCTGTTGTTGTTGGATTGTGAGATATGCCATTTAAACCATGATGCTAGTCATTGCCCATTATTACAACACGCGATAAGGAAGAACGTTTCAAGCTACTTAAAAATTTAGGTCCATGACTCATGACACAAAGATTGTCGATTGATTGGTTAGATCCATGATGCTATTGATATTGGTGTACGACATGACATGAGAGTTTCGATAACTCTAAGGGCAAGAATGAGCATCAGGACCGGGATCACAATCAGCGCTATGATCAGAATGAAGGGGCATTTTGAAGGTGGTCGTGGCAGAGGTCGAGGATACCACGGTGGATTCGGAGGATGAGGCCATGGTGGTGGTGGAAGAAGTGAGTTCCCTCATGGAACATGTTATACATGTGATCTCCTGACCACTACAAGCGTGAATGTCCTCAGAATATTACATGTTCTTTTTGTGGAAAGAACCATAGCTATGAGGAGTGCCCAAACTTGTATGAGCATCTTAGTAAAGCATAAACAAGAAAAAAAGGTGCATGGATGGTTAGGATACAACACGTTGTGGAAAATCAATGGATGCCTAAGTTGGAAGCAGAGTCTGAGGCATTGTTGTAAGTGAAGATCACGACCCACGCTGAGGCGGCACACACTAGAGAAGCATTGCAAAAAAATCCTACCATCACTAAGGAGGAGGTTCTACATGCACAGTACCCAGATCCTTGCCCATCAAAAGGAGGTTTATCAGAAACCATGGAAGTTCTCAGAATCTTCAGGGTGAGATACAATACTTAAAAGAGCAATCACAGAAGATGGAGCAAAAGAAAGAATCAGAGATGGTCCAAACTGATATAGATGACTTGAGAGAAGTGTGCAAAATGTTGCCCAGAAAATATCATTCCATTGTTAGGAATTGGTTAAAGGGAAACACTCCACGCAAGTATTGAGACTGGATGACAGATCCTGCATGTGAATCTTCCCCCTCATAGCCTAGATTATGACAAGGAAATCACTCAATGTTGTTGTGGATGGGTGGCTATTGAGTAATATATTGATTGATACATGCATGTAAAGTCAATGTTCTTACCTTAGATGCATGGGTACAAATGGGAAGACCCCCATTGTAGCCATCCTCTAATGTATTGTTCATGGCTAATCGGACTAAGGCCACTCCCATCGAGTTTTGAAGATGCATCCATTACCATACAAGGAGCCAAGTTCACTGGAGACTTTGAGGTTTTAGCGTGGCAGAGTCAGATAGCTTCCCAAATCTATTGGGGCATCCTTGTGCTATGCAAATAATGTTGATCTTCGATTCAACAAGGGTTATATCAGTTTGAAAACAAGGAGGAAAGAGTTATTATCCCTTTAACAGATGGAAAATCTGTGCCCTATGTTGAGCCCTTAAGTGAAGAAGATCTTAATAGGATTTATGTACGCATCATCGAGATCCAGAGATGCTTGAGCCAACTAAAGAAGGAATAATTCAATGGGAGGATGCACATTCCATTAGTGATACTACAAGTGTTGCTTGTGATAATTGGGCTCATAACACTTATGAGTTGGTAGGGCACAAAGTAAAGAGCATATTTCCTAGAGGCAACAAAAACCACGTTATGTCAGGAGGATAGGTAACAACTCGGTACCTTGTTACACCGAGAAGGAGATCCTATGGTATTCCTGCGCACCATGGAGGAACAATGGATAGACCCATTGAAAGAAGAAATATGCTAGCATATACACTACGTGGGACAACAACATGTTGGTGGGTGGCCCACAAGGATAATCTTGTAGGATGGAATGAAATTAGGATCGCTCTTGCTACTAGGTTCTTCAGGAGCAATGCACCTACTCAAATATGCACTTATCATGGTCATCAACCTTGTTCACCACCACGTTCAGAAGTGTGAGAGACTCTGGGTAGAGGGGAAGGAAGCTTTACCACCTTCACTATGGGTGCACAAGTTTTATTCCACTTTACAAGGATGCATGCGTGTGTTGGTATGTATATGCATAACTCCATAGAGACTAGAAATTGGCAGGATTTAATTACAGGAATGGCCTAGACATTTGACTTCTTCTCTACTAAACCTCTAGTGAAAGAAGCATTAAAATTCATAAAGCACTTAACTATGGGAGATAGTGCCAAGGCTGAAGAACTCCTTCAGAGTTATTGGATGAAGGAAACTCAGGAGCGTGTCTTGTTGAAGAAACAGAGGCCGATGCCACACTACTTCAACGCGCTTTCCTTGAGAAAGAAAAAGGAAAAATGGTCTACTTAGTGGATGATGAAAGAAGTAGAAAATCTGGATGTAAACCATTCAACAGTAGGTGTGAGGTGTTGATGTGCAGAGATATGACCACGCACGCCTATCATGAACCTATGAAGACAAAGAAGGTGAATATTGGGTCGATGTTGAGCCTAAGGAAGCCATAATTGGAGACTATTGGTCAGACTCTGAAGTGGCAAAAATCATAGAGTTACTAAGGGATTATCAGACTTATTCCCTAGGGGGTACCATGAACTTAAAGGCATGCATGAATCATTAGGGGAGATGAAGATAAAGCTTAAAGAGGGTGCACACCCAAGTTAGAAAGAGACCCTACAGATGAACCCCAACTTGCACGAAAAGGTCAAAGAAGAGATTGACAAAATGTTGAAGTCTGGAATTATCAAGCCCCTTGATGAGTCAAAATGGGTTAGTCCAATGGTGATCAATATCAAGAAGGATGGATGAATTAGATCTATGTGGACTACAGGGAGCTAAATGTGCATGTGTGTGATCCCTTCCTACACCATTCACCGAGGAAATACTAGAAGGCGTTATTGGGGCAAATCTATTCATTTACGATGGGTTCTCTGGGTATCATCAGTTAGGATTGCCCAGAGAGATCAGAAAAGACTACTATTTACTACTGAATGGGGTAGCTTCACCTATACTGTAATGCCTTTTGGTCTAAAAAATGTGCCTATTGTATTTTTCATGCATAGTTGTTCAAGCATTCAAGGAATTTATTCACAACTTCTTACAAGTTTATTTGGATGATTGGATGGTGTATGGATTAGTTAAAGATCATTGTGACAATCTTGCTTAATGTTTGAAAGATGTAGACAATTAAGTATTTCTTTGAACATCAAGAAGTGCATATTTTCTACACCATTTGGAATATTGTTAGGACACATAATCTGCAAGGAAGGTTTGTTGGTTGATCCAGCCAAGGTTGTAGTCATTATAGGCCTAAGAGAGCCTACCAGTCAGAGTGAAGTGCATGGATTTTTGGGTCATACAAGATATTATAGGAAAGTTTATCAAAGGATATGCCAAAGTTTCCACCATCGTTGGAAGAGTTACTAAAAGGGAAAGGTACGTTCTACTGGGGAGAACCGCAACAATGCGCATTCGAGACATTAAAGGAAAAACTTACTACCGCCTATTCTACATTTTCCTTCATGGGACCAACCATTTCATGTACATGTTGACGCCTCTAGACACACCATTGGCGCGGTGTTGGCTCAACCTGGAGAAGGTATTCTAGATCATCCTATCTATTTTGCTAGTAGAAAGTTGACTTTACATAACAAAATTACACAACTACAGAAGCATGAAGCTTTTTCAATGATCTATGCACTACATAAATTCCACCAATACCTACTAGCTACACCATTCATCTTTTATACAGATCACATGGCATTGAAGTATTTGGTAAACAAGCTCCATTTCTACAAGGGCGCATATGTCGATGGGTGCTCTTATTTCAGAATTTGATTTCACAAATTTGTGGTAAAACCAGGGGAAAAGTAATTTCTAGACCAAACCATCTATCCGAATACAATCAGAGAAGAAGCACAGCACATGTAATTGAAGATACCATGCCAGATGCACAATTATACAGGTTACAATGAGCGCCATCGTAAACTAGAGGACATTGTTGTCTTTCTACGAACAGGTATGGCACCAAAAGGAATGAAATCCTTAGAGAAGAAACAACTTGCTATACGCACGCAACCCCTATATGTTAATTAGTGGTGACCTATACAAATTAGGTCGGGATGAAGTATTACGCCATTGTGTGTATTGGAACATGAGCATGGATATTATGGAAGAAGCTCATGGTGGTATTGCAAGTGGCCACTATGCAGTGATGCCACTACACACAAGATTCTACTCACTGGATTATGGTGGGAGACCCTGTATAAAGATTGTAAGGAATTTTGTAAGGCTTGTGATCATTGTCAACATCTTGGGAAACCAGTCAATGAGATGAAATGCCTCTAAGACCCATTACTAGTGCCGAACCATTTGAGAAATGGGCTATAGATTTTGGGTCCTATTTCACCAACTCGCACGCAACTGGATCACGCTACATCATAACTTACACAAATTATCTGACAAGGTGGGTAGAAGCAAGCACCTACAAAGGATTGTATAATGGCTACAACAACCAGTTTCTTTGGGAAAATATTATTACAAGGTATGGATGTCCTTTAAGTTTGACCAATGATAGGGGCACACATTTTCTTAATGAGACAATCAAATTTTATTGATGAATTCATGATTGCACACCATAAGACTACACCCTATCATCCTTAGGAAAATGGGACTGCTGAGGCTTTCAACAAAATTTTGAGCCACACATTGACAAAAATATGTGATGTTGGAAGAAAGGATTGGGATGATAAAGTATCTGCAGTACTTTGGGCATATCGACAACATATAAAAGGTTGAACAAAGCCACACCATTTCAGTTAGTGTTTGCGCAGAAGCAGTTCTTCCTATGGAATTTATGTTACCTTCTTTGCGTATAGCGTACACTGAGGTCTTGTTGATGAGAAAGCATTAGAAGAACGGATTGAAAAGTTAATCAAATTGGATGAGCGAATGAGCCATAACACATTGGAGTCAAAAACAAGAGAAGGCCAGGCAAAAAGCATGGCATGACAGGCACATCAGGGATAAAAAGTTGAGATAGGACAAATGGTGCTCCTTTATGATTCTAAGTTTTTGTGCCATCCAGAAAACTCAAGGTACATTGGTTGGGGCCGTATGTTATCACTCACATACTCAATCATAGGCGCTTTTCAGTTAGAGGCACTTGATGGAATACGGTTACCCAGTTACTTCAATGGAGTAGGCTGAAGCCCTACTATAAATAAGTCTTCTTGGTGTTTGTAATAAGGCAATGTTGCCATTTAGATTAGGTTTTCAATTCTGCATTTCCTTAATGTGTTTCTTTCTTTGTCACTATGCTTTGTTAATTTAGTTGGTGTGTTTTTATAATAAGTGTTTATTTACGCGCCAAAAGCTAATTACTATTTGAAGAATTTTTATGCGCAGAGGACTACACATACCCTTAGTGTGGGGTAGGTTGTTGATATCTAGGTACATGACTATTGAAAATAAGTACACATGAAAGGAACTATCTACGGGTGCTATTCAAGGTTGGAGAATTGAAAAAAAAAGAGATTGCTTCTGACACAGGGACCATAGATAGAGAGAGGAATGAAGAAACAAGTATAATGAGGTAAGCAGAGGCCGAGAAGACTACCAGTGGAAGGCGCAGTGATGAGGTACTCAGGCTGTATGGAAGCACACTGAAGAGAAGTCTCATAGACCAAAAGGTAGAAGGGCACGCTAGAAGGTTATAGCTTGGGTGCGAAGATGTACCACACGGAAATAATGAAAATGGTCAATTAATGAGAGGATTGTTGGTAGGTGGAGGAGCAATAAATGCACTAAATTTTTGAAATTCTATATAAGGATGGATGCGAGTTCATTTTTACCATTGCAATTGAGAGAATTTGAAAAGGGTTAAGTGCAAATGAGCCGAGAAATCATGTTGAGGTGCGAAGAGTGTGAAACCAGACGTGAGAGAGAAGGGTTGTGCATAGGAGAAGCTTGTGTTCCCATAGTGAAGGGTTTGAGCAAGAAGACATTACAAATGAGCTAGGGCACGTGATTTCCACTAGGGCATGAAGATTTAAACTAGGGTTTCAACTTTCTTGATTACAGAGGGAAGAAAAGAGAGATTTTTTCAAATGGCACCAAGAAAGCACCCACATAGGAGATAAAGGGAAGAAGAAGGTTGAAGTGGAAGAAGAAATTTCTCCCAAGAGTAATTTCTCAGAAATGCAGTATCCAGAGGGCATGATTGTGGGACAAGAATGGGATTCCCATATCCACCAATGTAAAATCAATGATTACAACCATCGAACATCAGATAATAAGAAGGAGCTTGATGTGTTGTTGAGCATGAAAATGAACAAGCGCACACAGAAGAGATATGCCGGTATACGATGACGTGGTGAGAAGTTGTTGAAGCAAGAATGGAGTCTACCAATTGTATGAGCTGCCATATTTTGGAAAGTATGAACCATTGTATCGGTGGTTGATGAGCAGAAGTCCATGAGGACTTCTTCTACTTTTCGTCGATGGAGGGTAAGAATCACAACTTTTTGATTTCAACAATGATAGGACTAAGGGCCTCAGGGTTGGATCTGGATAGTGATTTAACTGATAAGGCCACAATCCTGGAGACAAGGAAAGAGATGGGGTATACTAAAGGTCCACGTGGCATGGACATTGAAAAATTGAAAAAGTACCCAATAGTGCAGTAGCAAGCTGCACATCTTGTAACAAAGTTGAATGACCAAGGAAGGTGGTCACAGTAAACACAATGTGGTTACACGTCACAAAGAAAATGTCTCAAGGAGTGGTCTACAATATTGCATAGATCACATAGAAAAGACAATCATTGAAGAAGTGGATAGGTGATAGAATAAGTTTTGGCGTCTGTATTATTGTCTTTAGTATTTATGGAGATTGGGGTACCTGATGGGCCAAAGGAGAAGATTTGGGAATACCCCATGGAACACAAGTCACCTGGAAAAGATTTGGCAAGTACTTGTGTGATGGATCAATGAGTGGACCATTCAAGCAGAGGGTGGAGATGTGGTATGATAGACTCTGTGCGTGGCATTCAAGAAGAGTGGCACATACCCAAGGATTTTCCTTCGGTGGTGGGTAAGGCAGTTCAGTTTTCAGTCTATCAACATTTTTGCATCGCGTGATTTGCGATGAAGGATGGGGCTTGGAGCCCATGGTGCAAAACTATCATATGCCTTCACAACAGATATTTCCAGGCATCATTTCACCGTTTCAGATGTGCGCCACCTAACCTTCAATGCAGATAAGGTAGATTGTGACTACCACACTTCTAAGAAAGAAATATGTATATCCAGGTGGAATGCCTACATTGAAAGGCTTATTTCAGATATTATAAGCATGAAGCCTGTAAGCTTGGCAATTGGGGACACCAGAGCAGCGCTTGTGTACCTACAACTCAAACCCAAGCTGGAGAACACTAAGTATGTGGAGAATGAGTTCACGCTCCCAGGCCACCAAAGGGTAAGCATACAATGGAAAATGTTCCAACACCTAAGCCAACAAAACAATTCAAGTAGATGATGAAGAAGAAGAGCATGAAGATAGTGGTGGTTTGGAACATAGAGGTAGAAGACAACCTCCAAATAAGGAAGAAGTTGAGCACACAACTACACCACCTCAACCACAAGAAGGAGATGATGAGGACTTGGATGCAGTCCAAGGAGAGCACCATTTCAAGAGAGTATTCAGGAGAACAAGGACCCAAGGTGCTACTCCACAAATAATGCACAGATCACCTCAACTCTCTCCACAGAAGGAGACAACTGAGAAAAGAAGAAGGAAATTGAAGCTGAATGAGGAAGTGGAAGAGTCTGAGGAAAGTGTGCCCAATTCTCCTACACCTCCAGAGAACATGGAAGAACAAAAAGATGAAGAAATGAAGGATGGAGAAGAGGGAGAAAAAGGAGCAGATGAGACAACAACCGAGACTACTCAGACATAACCACACAAGTTCCAAATCTTGAAGCCCAAGTTCCTAAGAAGCCTAGATCAAGAAGAACAAGTGGGGAGTATATTCCACTAGCCATGGGCTATGCGAGGACACAGTAAAATTGTTCACCCGTTTCCAAAGCACAATGACACAAAAGGAGTTGTATGGCTGGGAGTTAATGGATGAAGATATGGCAACAATGCGCACAAGGAAGCAATTGTCATGGTCGATGCACACGCACATGGATGAACCAGAACTTTGATGTGTGTGAGGAGTCATGCGTGTCAAGGAGGTTGAAAAGACACCTCAAGCCAGACACATAACAATAAAGCCTACTATTATGTCAGATGAACAAGTGAGCAATGCTTTGGTGAAAGTCTCGATAGAAGTCACACAACGGAATATGGATAAAGCTACCACAATTAGGGCTAAGGGAGGAGATCAAGACTAAGGATGAAGAAATAATGCGCCTAAAACAAGAAAGATATTTGGCACAAAAGAAGAACGTTGTGTTTATCAGCATGATGCAGAGGAGATTGGGGACAATGTCATGAAGGCTAGGCCACACTTAGAGCCAAAGGTACCTAAGACGTTTCCTTCAACAATACATTATGTAAGTACATTGGTGGACTTAGTGCTTGAAGATGAACCTCTGCGCATGCCAAAACCAAAGGATCCAACACAGAAGCAGAGTGGGAAAAGGCTTCAGTGATGTGGAAGATTACATCATATGAAGGGTTACTTCAGAGCTTGTAGAGGAACTAAAGAAGGCAGATCAAGCACTTGAATATTTGTACAGCCAGAAAGTCATTATAAGGACCAGACCATTTTGGAAGACAATGAGGTCCTGAAGGCCATGAAGGATGAGACATTGGGCCACACAGAATGATTAACACTTGTTAAGCAGAAGCGCGAGGCCCTTACAAATAGCTCAGAACCACACAAGGAAAGGTTGGATGAGCTTGGGAAACTCATCGCTCAAAAGATGGACTTGTTGGAAGGGAGAATGACTGGCATGTCCAACATTGTGTTGGTCTTACAAAATGAGAAGGGAGAGATTGCAAGGGATGAATTAGAGTCAATTATAGTGGATATTCCAGAGAAGGTAGAGGCCGCACTCAATGACTGACAGACCTTAGAGGCGGAGATAAAAGAAGAATATCCCAATTGATTATTCAGGTTGAAGCAGAAGATACTACGTAGGGTAAAAACATTGTTTTATTCATCAAAATTATTTCTATTCTTCTATTCATATTCTTTGATTCATTTTTGAGACAACCATTTTTGGGGCAAATGCAACTAGTGTGGGGTAATGTTGATCAATCGATCCTAGAACACTAGCAAGAAAATACAAAAGGTTCATGGGGAAAGCAAAGCGCATTCAAAGGTGCATGAGAGTATCAGAGAGGATCACGCATAAATAGAAAAGGTTCGGACTTAGCCATTTTCATGGTGAGGATCTATTTTTGGAGATAGTGTGCGAGAGCACACAAACCGATCAAAGACTTGTGCAACACACATTGGCTATTTTTGAGGATCAGCTACGAAGCACTTTACATGGACACATGCCAGAATAGATCTACTACTGTCAGTTAACTAAAAGTAGTCTATTGTTAGCGCACTTGCATGTGTGGCTATTTTTGTAATGACGTGTGGCTAATAATAATAGCATGCGACCTATTTTGGGATTAGATAAGTGGTGAAGGGAAAGTCCCCACCCATATAAATATGTATTGAATTGTGTAGCAGAGAGAGAGCATATACGTGTGAGAACTAGGTTATAGTGAGATTATGCTTTAAATTTGTTACACGCATGAGCGTATACTACCGTTATTATAAGGAAGCTTCTGTGTATTTACTGCAATTAATATAATGGAGATTATGGACTAAAACAAGGTGTTATCATGGTTATATTCAAGTATTGCATGCTTGATCCCATTATGGTTATCTTTTAAGTCTATTATGTTCTAGATCTAGATCTGAATATACACTATAGAAAGATATATTAGCCATAGATCTGAATGATTTAAGTCTTCATCATGCTAACATCCTACAACAACAACCCTAAAGAGGGCTTGGTACCTTTGCATGCTTCGGGTGAGCGCTCGCTAGGGTGAGTGATGTGCCAAGGTGCCCCTGGCTTGTATTGGTGAATTTATCTCTGCGTGCAAGGCTGGTTTAACCCATAATGGCATTGGTTTTGGGATGACTATTAGCGAGAGCTCCATTTAGCACAATTCCCATAACATCTTGTTTATTTAATTATGTGAGGGCGAACTTTCAACTCGCTGCAACTATCCAATTATTGCTAAATTTACATGTTAACTTGTTTTCTAGCGCTAGTCTGATAGGGACCGCAAGAGGGATGGGCATGAAAGCACACACCAAAGGGGTGATTGCCAAATAAGTTCATGGCACTGAGTAGACGACGTTGAATAGATTGTTATTGCACCCAAATCCTTTGAATCCAATGTGGATCAAAATCTTCCACACCCATGTTTTCGTCGTGGCCCTCAGCTCTATTGGCTACCATTAACGATTAATGTCTCCAGGCATTTAGTTACGTCTCAAAATCTTTCGATATATTTTCAATGGCTTCCTGAGCCATATTATCATGCATTGCACACTCAAGTGAATCAGGAAAATTCTTTAGAATCAAGAACTTGCTTGTGTAGTTTTAGGATCCTTTTCAAATCATTGTAAGCATCATACATATTATATCAGCGTCAATGTCGATAACATTAAGTAGATTAATGGTTTTGGATGTTGAGAATCATAGTTTTGAACAAAAGTCATCAGATCCAAAGCTTGTCGGCAGCTTCAATAGCTTTTCCATGCGATCGACCCCCTGTAAAAAGGCAAGAGTATTATGATTGTATTCAACAAGGAGAGTGTTGTCATCCTCATGCAATTTTCATCTAGAACTGGGAAATGTTCTGCAACATCCTGCATCCGTTCGAGATGACCTACAAACTTTTTGCCGCCATCGAAATCCAGATAATGAGATCTAATCAATCTACATATATTCTTGCGATTCTGACCTTTCTTTTTGTTTTTATTGAAGTGAATCTTTTCTTGCTTCATAGATTCCTCATTGACAACCCACATATTTTCGGATTTCCTCATTGGCGACTATTGACATTTGAGATGTTGAACACCAGGGCCTTACATTCATAATTATTTCAATACTATGATGCCTACAGAACCTTCGTATCTACCCAACATTTTCTTTTGATAGGTGCTCCACATTAGCTCTTGCCACATATGTGCCGACACGCAAATTATAAGAACAAAGACTGCTTCATCTGCAAAGCTCCTTACAAATTTAAAGCCATAACTTCTCCCTCCACACACATTCTTCCTCCCTCCTCTTCTCGTCTCATGTTCTTCCCCTATTCTATTTGTCATCTTCTTCTACACACTTCCAGTTCCTTCTCTCCATGCACTTTATTGTTTCGAACAATCGTTTCCTCCCCTATCGGCGTATCCATTGCACCTTTGTGGTGTGAATGCTAGTATATGATGTTTTTGAAAGAGTGCACTCGATCAACCAATTTTTTTAATTTGATTAAAATATCTAGTAGGTTATTCAAATAATGGTAAACATTTGTTTTAGTAATATTTATTTAAGGACAACAAATTATATTCTATTGTCTTTAATTTTTATTCCAATTTACTAAAAAGATTAATAAGAAAACAAGATTAATAGTAATAATTTTTTAAAATTCATACACATAAATATGTGGTTGAGTATGAGTTATAATTAGGTCAAATCTGTATTGGTAATAATTTTGAGACAAGGGTGATATATAAGCTACTACAATCACCAAAATCTTTATCAATGGAGAAAGAGGCTAGATGGTAAGAAGCTTAAATTGGTACATAATTTTTAGTTTCTTTCTCTACTTAAAAATGCTTACGGTGCTTGCATGTTAAGCAAGTCCATTGTCTTGTGATTATTTCGAAAACATACAAGGAAATAATATTTTTGGGATGTCTAGAGAGATTGGCAAATACCCAACAACCTAGGGCTATAAAACTCTAACACGAGGTAAGTGTGAGGTTACCATTTCAAATTTCTTTTTTTATTGATTATGCACAATTCTAAATGTAAAAATACATGGTCTTTAGGTACGACAATCGAATATTGAGTACATAATCAATTTCATGGTTTCTAAGATGACACATATGTGCATTCATTCCATCTACACCAAATAAATGGTTATTATTTTAGATCTAAAACATACATTTTTGCATGCTACAAGAATTTTTGTATGCATGTATAACACCTTGCTAACTATAATGTTCGCAATATCAACTATGTAGTGGGCCGATAGAAAAGATTGTTATGAATCAAAATCTTGTCAAGAGTTTCATTTTCTCTAAATCTTGTCTTGGGACTTGGGTAAGAATTTTATAACTTGATGTTTCATGTCATGGATGGAAAATAAATTGTTCTTTTTTCTTCAAAAGTCCAATTTATATAAAGGTTTGTGGGCTTTGCATTTTTTTTTTTACAATAATGAGTTACATGGGTGGTATGATAATTGAGGTGATGGACCATACCAAAGGTTATAGGGATAGTGATGCTTTCGCAAAGGGTTTCCATGACTGTTTTTGGAGATCATGGAGGCTACCACTACATTTAGGGGATAAACATAATGCAAATAATGTTTGCATGTTAGTTGAAGTGTTCTAAAGTAGTTGTTACTATTGACTATTTACTAAGTACATTCATCTCTTATGCACTTAATGATTTCAGAATAAATACCTAGCATTACTCTAAACGAACTTATGCTACATAGGGTGAACTAGGGTTTAAATTTTATGTTTGTTTACACTTTTTGACAAAAATACTCTCAACTTTTAGATATCATTGTCTCTTCCAACTTGGAGATTTGAAATATGGCTATCATTTTTATATAAATTCATATACAATTTATATTGATATATGTACTTGTATATATTAAAAATTGTTAAAATAAATTAAAATTACTATTTTGCATAGTTTAAAAGTTAATAGTAAAAAAATTTATTACTAAAAATTGTTTGACGAGCATAGGTGATTGTCAAATTTAAAGCTCGAGTGAAAGATAAAATATATATGCTCTCCCCTTTAATAAATACTCTTTAGTGTAAATTCTGATTTTTTAATGGAAACTAACATAAGACTTCCAAGTCCTTTTTATGCCATTCCTAACTAGAAGATATCAAATGAGTTAAATCTTTTAATCTAGTAAGCTTATCGTGAATCGATGTCATTACAAGAAACAATGATGAGAAATTTTACAGTCCTAACCTAGAAGATTAGTTCTCTCCTGCTAGTATCTTGTGGTAATAATTTTCTTGAAATTATCCTAAGAATAATGTTGTCTTTTCCACTGATCTAATGAAACTCTATTTTTATGTTAATCTATGTGCATAATTCCCTATATGTGTCCTTGAATGACTTAGAGAAATGTGCGAAGGGCACTTGAGCCAAATTTGGTTTGCACCGTGAAAGGATGTCCTTAAGACTCCTATTGGTCTCATAAGTGATCTTCTTAAAAACCCATGTATGTATGTTAGGACTAAATGAGGGCCTTACACCCTGGTTAGCATGGGTTCATTTTTGGTAATTATACTTTGGAGACAACACCTAGGTTGTGGGTGTTTTGGGTCATTGTAATTTCGCAAATGTTGTCATTCCAACATCACACCCTTATACTAACCCAAACATCTTCGATGTACCAAATTAAGGGAAGGATAAATCGTGTTCGGGCATACTTAATGAACTTACGTGACACTTTGATAAGGGGTACATGGGTATTCATGAGTGATGTCTGAGTTATGCTTTTCTCCTTCTATTCCTGGTATAGACACAAAATCACGCACTTGGGTACATTTCTAGGTCCTAAGCACATGATAGCATTCATATGATTCCTAAGTGAGAAAACTAGTAATTGACATCTATCTTTGGCCTTTTCGTATGTGTTTCTTATTTCCTATTTTGTTTTACACACCCTACAACCCAATTGGTATTTTATTCATTTATCTTTTATGGCTCCATACACCAATGCCCCAGCATTCTCGTCCCCTCTGGGTGCCCCTGACCTCTTTTTACGTTACTCGCTCTTTTGGGCCTCTTTTATCTTTTGGGAATCTTATTTTATCATAGTCGCCCTTCCAATTGTCAATTACAAAATTCAAATAATGGAATTATATAAATACATAGCTATGTGACCAAAATAAGGGACCAAGCTCTAAGCATTACTATTTATCACCTAAGCTTGCATCCAAAGGCATCCAAAGCACTCAAAGGCATCCATCTAGCATCCATACAAGGGACAAGGGACTGCATTTTCTGCATACACATTGCATAGGAAGGGGAAGTTCATTATTCATCCACACATGATATACATTGTTACATTCTATATCTATACCGCTATTAACTGCAACTCGCACTAGGGCATCCTAGGGCACAATCCTCACACACTCACAAGAATTACATGGAGTCTGAGATGTAGTGCAACACTCAGTCGTAATTTCACTATGTCAGGTGATTGTCGAGGTCAATCTGACTCCCCATGTTGCATCTTTCTTTTTTGGATTTTTGTGGGTTTTGTAGGTGAACATTTCTTTTGTAGGTTATAGGTACATCCAAAATCAAGGTCGACATCTGGCGACCAACAACGACTATAAGTGACACTCGTGTGACACTAGAACAATTATATTCCGACCATTTACACAATCACGGGCGCCTAGTAGAGGTATCTCGGCGCATAGACGCCTAAGTATGACCTTATCCAAAAAATCCGGATGTTACATGCACATTTGTGACAATCTCTCCTTCTGTTCATCATTTTTCCCATTTTGCAACCTTCTCGGTTCAAGCGCAACTCTGTCTCTTTAAAGAAAGTCGTCCATCTAGTTTAGTCTTAGTTTAGTCTCTCTCTCTAGCTCTCTTAAATCATTTGGTGAACCCAACTTCAACTATTCTTAGATCCTCATTTTTCTTCTTCCATAACTCCTAAAATTCCTCGAATTTATTTACATGATTTACTTCAAATACATCCCAATTGCAAGGTTTGTTCTACAAAAAAACCTAGCCATTATGTATTTCCCTCGTAATACACCACCCACTCAAGTAAATGTCATTTTTGAATGTCTATCTAATGACTCTATCACTCCTAATCCTCCATCCAATTAACCCATCTTAGAGTCAATTCAAGATTTACATTGTTTATTTCAAGACAAAATTCAAGCTATGGAAACAACAATTACATCTCTTAAAGATGAAATCCAACATCTCAAGGATGTTTCTCAAGCTCATGCTAGTTCTTCTTCTACTCCTCATCCTAATTCTATGTCTTCTACATGTGCTCATATCAGTGCACCTCAAACATTATCGCTCCTCACGCCTCTCAAGTTTGATTTCAATGTTAAACAACAAGATATTCTTTCGCAGACTCCTCACTCATCAATTAATCAACTTGTCATCTACTCATTCCTATCCTCCTTATCGGCTTGCTAAATATCAAGGTCATCCATATTGCAATTATCATCGAATTAATGGACATAATGACAATGATTGTTATGCTCTAAAACGACAAATTAGCCACCTTAAGCATTATGGTCTCATTTCATTTGTTACACAAAATATTGTTACATGTTCATCTCTAATTGCTACATCTCAATGGGTTCCTAAATCTAATTCATCTATGTCTCATGAGCATCATAGCATCGTTACTAGTGTTCCTTCTACAATAAGTCAAGAGCCTCCTAAGCAACTTCCTCTCAAAATCGGTCCAACCCCTCCTCTTAAGTCATCTACAACATTACCAAGTCAAACTAAGCAACCGCCTCTCAAAATCAGTCCATCCTCTTCTCCTATCAAGTCTTCTACAACGTTATCAATCCCAAATAAGAAACCACTCACTAAGCAAGACTAGCAAACTCTGTGAGGGTCTCTTTTGAGTTCCTCCTTTCAACCTAAAATCTAACCTTGATCCTACTATTGATCCTACCTACTATTGTGATAATAGTATGCTTTCTTACGATACATTTCAAACTTTTCTACCATTGCAGATGCCTTTCTTACATCGTCATGTAGCTCTTTATTATTGACACACTTGGGGGGCATCATGCTTACTTCTCCCCTCCTAGTATCATCAATTGTCTACCATTTCTAATCTTAATGCTCAACTTCATGATTTGTATTTCTAAGAAATCATACACAACTTGATACACTTTGTATTGTCATTACCCTATGACGCATTCTATTTCCACGGTTCATACTTGGCTACTTGAGGGTCTAATTCTGAAATAAACCTCACCATATTCACATTCCACACTATATGCTTCATGATCTATCTTTTTAGCGCACGCTTTCAAAGCATTTCCCGATGACGCACTCTAGTTTTATGGTTCATTCTTGATTGTCGAGGGGTCTTTTTAAAATGAACGTCATCTCATACTCATACATATCCACTGGGGGGCACATTGCTCCTACCATCACATTCACATTGCATACCATTCCATATCACTCATGCATAATATATTGCATATCTTTGTTGCACATACTCTTACTTGCTTGTATTTATATGGTGTACTTTACTTACTATGCTAGTCGATTTATTTAGTATGTCATTCTCTTTTCTATATACACATGCGTGCTCACTTGGTCTTTAGTTGTGAATGCAGACTTCCTACAAATATTTACATACAACAATGATGTTTGGCACCTTACCTCTTACCAATCCAACCGAGGCTCTTGGGGGCATCTACATTTACTACTCTCACACATCACAGGTGCTATTGTTCCATTATATACTACTTCCTATTCTTACTAGCACATCACTTTACATTGATACATACACATCTTGACATACTTTTTATCTTTCTAACATACTAACGAGTGCTTCATGTGTAACATTTTCTTTACAGGACTATATGCCACCATGGTTGTCTGATTTATCTTGTTTGTTATTATTTGTCATTGTATGTTATTGTTTGTGGGCTATGCCCTTTGTCTTGTGTGCACACTTATGCTTTTTCCACTTTATCCTTGATTGTCTTATGACATTTTGAGCGATGTCCCATGTTTGAAACCCACTTTTCGCGTTCTATCTTGTTTTCTTGGTTGTTACATTGTCTTTTATTGCATGTTTGCTAGATTTTTCTACGAACACATGTTTCTAACAATCTTGTTTGCATGTGCCTTGGTTTCTACCATACACACCCCCTTGCGGGGATACAACTCCAGATTCTATTTTAGGTCCTCTCCTTTGGACCGCATGCTCTTATCAGCATCACACGCACCCCAAACGAGGGGGTCATACATTAGGTGAATTAGTCACCCCATTAAACAACTCAAAGCTTCAAGACATGCCCGCACAATACATGAACAAAACAAAGATACAATCACAAAACAACCTAGAATCTAACTTAGGTCCTCAACACAACACAGACACTAGCGGCTTAGCTCGGAGAGGAGCGTTTGGGCACCTATGTCCTCCCAGGGCACTAATGTCCTGGAGGCACACATAGTCAATTTATCATATTAGCACATCTTTCATAGTAGTTCACGAGTAATTTCACGGGGATCGACACATGGCCTCGTAATGAAAAATACAGGTCAACCTCGTGCGATCTCCTTCAATCGGAACAATACAGAACAACATGGGACGTACCATCTGCAATGGTGCTCATTCGGTAAGAAGTCATCAAAGAAGAGTAACATTAGACCTCTCTCCCCAACACTCTTCTTTCGTGGCATGAGATCGCCCAAAAAACTTGTGTTTGGCATGAGAACGCCCAAAAAACTTGTTCTTGGCGTGAGATTTCCCAAAAAACTCTCTTTTGGCGTGAGATCGCCCAAAAAAACTTGCTCTTCTACAACATTTTATGACATCTTTCTATCCTTTACACTCATATTCATTAGGTGCACACTTTCCTTTTGCATACTTTCACATACTTTTACAGAGTTTTCATAATACATGACTTTGACTACTCTTTTTCTCTTCTTTTGCAGTTCGTCTTTAATACGCAACAAGAAGAAGCCCTACATCAAGTACAACAACATACACAACACTTCGCATAACACAATACACTTCACCCTTAGGGTCACTTTCTCTTTCTTAGCTTCCACGCTTCATTTTTATCACTTCACGCTTTCACTTGTCCACTCGACACACATTTTGCCATCACACTCTACATGGTTATCAAGTACGCATATTCTAACTACTTTATGTTATCGAGTATTCACTCAACAACATAAAGTGAGGGAAAATGTAGACACAAAATCACGCACTTGGGTACATTTCTAAGTCCTAAACACATACTAACATTCATATGATTCCTAAGCAAGAAAACTAATAATTGACAACTATCTTTGGCCTTTTTTATGTCTTTCTTATTTTCTATCTGGTCTTACACACCCTACAAACCGATCAGGTAAGATTTTACTCATTTATCTTTTATGGCTCTAGACACCGGCACTGGGTCAGTCGCCAGGCTCGGTGCCCTCGTCCCCTCTAGGCGCCCTTGACCTCTTTCTACCTTACTTGCTCTTTTTGGGTCTCTTTTATCTTTTGGGCATCTTATTTTCTTATGGGTTGGCCTTCTAGTTGTCAATTACAAAATTCAAACAAGGGAATCATATAAATACATAGCTATGTGACCAAAATAAGGGACCAAACTCTAAATATTACTATCTATCACTTAAGTTTGCATCTAAAGGCATCCAAAACACTCAAAGGCATACATCTAACATCCATATAAGGGACAAGGGAGTGCATTTTCTGCATATAGACTACATCGGAAGGGGAAGTTCATTATTCCATCCACACATGCTATACATTGTTATATTCTAGATCTAATTTATTATCAAGTGCAACTTGCACTAGGGCATCCTAGGGCACAATTCTCACACACTCACAAGAACTACATGGAGTCTAAGATGTAGTGCAACACTCGATTGTAAGTTCACTCTGTCAGTGGCCACTGGTCATTCGACTTCCCATATTACATCTTTCTTTTTTGGATTTAATGTGGTTTTGTGGGTTTTGTAGGTGAACATCTCTTTTGCATGTTACGGTATATCTAACGATCAAGGTGCGATATATAGGTGACCAACAACAACTATAAGTGACACTTGCACGCGACACCATAATATTCATATTTCGATGATCTCATGCAATCACGGGGCCCAGTGAGAGGTCTCGACGCCTATATGCCCTCGCCCCAATCTAGGCGCCTAGTCGAGCCTTATCCGACATATCCATATTTTACAAGTGCATAGTTGCGACGGTCTCTCCTTTTGTTCATCGGTTTTCCTAGTTTGCAACCTTCCCGGATCAAGCGCAAATCGCTAAGTCTTTCTCTCTCTCTCTCTTTCACTTAGGGTTTTATATTGTACTATCTTATTGCTTGTGTCATCTATACTTAGCAATTGTACTTCATTGTTTCTATTAGTTACTTTGTAATTAGGGTTTAGCATTAAGTCTATTTATGTTAAATCAAGTGGGACTGCAAGTGTTCTTGAATCCATAGGAGGGTGGTGGTAAAAAAACAAAAAAAAAATACTATTGGCTAAATAACTAAGTTGTGCACACCCCACGTCTTGTGTAGTGACTTGTGTTTATTTTGGGTTTTGTCAAAGAAGTGCACTCTTTGACCTAACCTTTGTTGTTAAGAGTTGTAGTTGAGTTACATGTTATGAAAGTGGTAGAGAGACCAAATAGGGAATACTAACTCTAGATTAAACCCGAGAATGATGTGGACCACGATTACATTGTGGCATTGTGCAACCTAAAGATATGATTCATGCTTTCTGCAAATGAAATACCTCTTTGTAGAAAATCACAATGCATTCAAAAGTAAAATTGTAAACCTTGTGTTCACTGGAGTGATGCAAAAGTAAATGTTAGTGATTATGTGGGCCCGTTGTTATGTGTCGTGTGACAAGTGCAAATGTTTTAAGTGTTGCATCATATAACAACAAAAAAATTTGTGAGTTTTTCGATAACATTTTGGATGGTAAGATTTATGGGCATTACACTCATCCTCTTATGTTTTACTAATAGTTTAACATGTGACCTAATTAAGTATCATTCATTATTGCATTTACATGTACTGTTAGATCTTAAAGTTGGAGCATTTATTTATAAAATTTGATTGTGCATTAGATTTAAGTTGCAATCCAAATTAAAGAAAAGCCAACAACTTATTTTCAATTTAGGGTTAAAACATAATCGCCATTACCATCATTAATACTTTAAATCACATATTCAATTTTTTGGTGCAAAATATTATGGTGCTTGGCATTCTTATTTATTTATATCACCCTAATCTCATTTCCTCACAATAAAATTCATTTCAACCACTTTATTCACATTTGTAACCGTATTTTATGTTTGTGTATAACAAATCAAGAATAAGGTGGAAAATTATGTGGACTTTCCACGTAAACTTCATTATGAGTCAAGGTTGTTCTTTTCCTTTGAAAGGTGGCTATTTGAAGTTGGGTTGTGATAATGCAGAAGAGGTGATTCCTGAATATGTTATAAAGGGGCACATTCATGTGTGTGTTGGGAGTGATCAAAGTTGGTTCATCATACCTACAACATATTTAAATCATCCAAATTTTTATTTGTTGTTAAACAAGGCAGAGGAGGAGTTGAGATGTGATCACGTATAAAAGTAATAGATAAGCCATAAGTCATAAGACTTCATTAATAATGGATTCAAATAAATAGCTCATACACAAAATACAATCTAGTCCGAAGGTAGGCACAACAACCTTTGAACAAAAATCCTAAATAAGCTTCATTCGTAATTTTCAAACAATAACTAAACAAACTATTAATCAAGCCAAATATAACATTGAGTGTTATATGCTTTACATTAGCAATTTATTCCAACACCCTCCCTTAATGACTAAATCAAATGTTTTAGTCATTATTACAAAAATGTTATTCACGATGTTTCCAAATGTCCCTATTGTCACCAATCCATCTTATTGGAGTACATGGGTAATGAGCCATTGCAACCACCAAGTAAAGTAGGAAATGGTGTTGAATATTGGGTTCACTGGATTCTATTGTTCCTTTGAAGAGTTGTCATGTCTTGAATGTGTCATGCTTTGTTTGTTAGAGTGATAACATCTAAAAACTTAGAATATACATCAAGACTAAACAACAAAGAATATCCCCTAAGAGATATTTTTGTGTTGAGTTGTTGAAGACCCAACACCTACTATTTTCCATTGTTGAATAATTTTGGGACATTTATTGTTCACAACACTCATGTGCTTTTGTTGTATGCCCCTTCCTCTTTCACCAACCTTCATGGAAAACTTCCATTTGGGTTTGACTTTGGTCCTTGAAATTATGTTTGGTTTCATGCCTATGAAATAACAATAAGAGAAAAAATTACTTGTTCTTCAACTTGCACTCTCGGTTTTCTAACCTTGTAGATTGCCCTTCCAACAAGTAAGGAAACTCATCTTTCCTTACATCTTTCATCGTGGTATGGTACCACTTTGGCCTCTTGTGTTGACTTTCTTGTTTTTCTTGTGAAGAGTGAGAAACACCCTCTTCATCACTAGATTTTTCCTTAGAACTTGATTCTTCTAGTTTTTCTATCTTTGATTCATGTTCAACTTTAGTACTAGAACTTGTTCCAGAAACATTATCACTAGGTAGCAATACAATACTATGAGTAGATTGACCATTATCGAAAAGAATGGTACTTTCTCATCTACTACAACATCCTTACTCACCACAATCCTATATATGTATGGACATCTAGTAATATGTATGCATTTCTTTTCTCACAATAGCCAACAAACATGTATATTTTTCCCAAAATAGAAGTGGATCCAAAAACATGAAATTTACTTACATCAAGTGTTTTACCAGACCATGCTCCTTCCGGTGTCATATTTTGCAAAGCTTGTGTGGGACTTTGGTTGAGAATGTACACAATTGTATTCACCGCTTCTGCCCAGTACTGATACGATACATTCTGACTATCCACCATACATCTTGCCATATCTATAACTATCTTCTTATGCCTTACCATGACATCATTCTGCTATGTAGAATATGTTATACCTTCTTTCTTGCAGAATTCCTTGAATTTGTTAAAGACAAACTCTTCTTCATTCATTGATCTAAGAGCTTTTATATTTTTCCCTCCTTGTTTCTCTACCATAGCTTTCCAAGCAACAAAGTTAGAGAAACATTTTGACTTTCTATGCAAAAAACACACCCACATTTTCCTAGAAAAGTCATTTATAAGCAACAAATAATACAATGCTCCAGATATGGAGGGTGTCTACATTGGACCATGCAAACCCACATGTACCAAATCCAATGCATTCTTAGCTCTCTGTGTCTTACCAATGTCAAATGAATGTGAAAATTGCTTATCTATCTGACATCCTGAACATACATTCTGATTCTTTTGAATAGAAAACATTCCATTCACCATGTTAGTGTGACTTAATGTATGCAAATGTTGATAACCGAGGTGACCATACCTCTTATGCCACAATTCACTGGGCTTTCCACCATTGCTAGTGCATGCTCATTTGCAGTTTTTGGATCAACCAACTTATACAATCCTCTGTTACCAAGGCCAACTATGACTCTTTTCTCATGAATATCACAAACCATGCATTTGTTTCCTTTAAACTCCACACAAAGGTTAGGTTTAATAGTTATTTCCTAGTTTATGGAAAGAAGATGGGTATCTTCATTGCTTGCCTGAAGATACCTTTAAATGTTTGATTCCTCATATGGATGGTCGGATAATAACGAGATTGATATAATTGAGACTGGTGGTATACACAAAATCTTCATTGGTTGCACAACCCACTTATATATTGTTGTATATTAGTTGATTTTGTAAAATTTGCAAATTTATTTTTTAAAATTGTCAATACTTTTTCTTTAATGGTTTTTTGACATTTTCCATTTAATGAAACAATTGACCATGACCCCAATGGGTTGTTGCACAAGAGTTGGTTGTGGCTCATCCTCCCCTACAATATTGGATCTTGTTCAAGTCCCCCAAAACTCACTAATCTATATTTTTAATTTACAAAGTGACATAAAACGTTTTTTCATAAACTAAACTTTTAATTTATTTTTAATAGTAATGTGTCCAAAAGGCGGCATAAAAGTGAAGAAAAAAGTGGTTTTGGGTGGTGCAAAAGGTGGCTCAAAGGTTGTGTAATTAAATAGGATTAGTTTCTTTATCTTGTGCCAACTTTGCACCACCTAAAATGACACAAAATTCCTAAAAGTTTCAAGGCCAAAAGGATGAAAATTACACTTACAAAAGCTTCGCATAGTAGTGCCTTGAAACTGTCTATTATTTTTATATTTTTCCTATTAGTTTCTCCTTGAAATGGTTAACACCCAAAGGAATGATTTCAATTAAGTAGGACTTTATGACTTATTTATATCGTTTAATCATTCGTTGTATATTTTTCCATTAGGGAAATCGTGACAAGGGCATGTTTTAGCAAGGCATATTGATTGAAAGTAGGTTTTGATTTTGTCAAATCGTTGGAGATCAAAATGAAAAATAATGATTTACCACATAAGATATTAAGACATGTTATTTGATTTTAGTAAATTCAAATGGGTATATTTACACGAGAAATAATAAATATTCTTCTAGATTAATCAATATCAAGACAAGTTAGGCATTGTTGATCATCACGGCTTTTGGATATCTCTCATAAGCCCATGGATCCCATAAAAATGATTTTCTTTAAAAAAATTAATATACCTTGAGTTCATGTAAAAATGAAAGTTGGAACTCTTTCTTTCTTGTGTCACTACACGTTGATTCTAAAAATGTGGCATTTATTAAACTCTCCAGAGAGAGAAGAATATGCAAATTTCAAAGGAAGAGGAGGAATTTACAGCTGATTCTGAATCATGAAATCCATCACATATTACACCGCATTGCATTGACGAGTTATCCCATGATGTAATGTTAGAAAACAATTAATGATCGGAATCTTCAACCCCAATGCAAGAAGGTTGTATTATAAAGTGTGGCTTCTTATGTACTTAATAAACCATTCATGTCCAACATGCAACAAGAATCAATGTGGGTGATATTACAAGAATTCACCATCATTTTTTTAATGTTTTGATTACCTAGCACATGCGTATGAAATATATTATGAGCCCTTCAACTTCAATTGTAAGTGTAAATGATGCGAGGTGGAAAGTTTGAGATAGTTGAATCTTAACCAAAAATAAAAATGCTATACAATAGCTCTTGGAAAACATCCAATTCCAAGATAAAATAAAATAAGAGTCCTAGTATAAATCCAGTCCTTTATAAATACATGTAAACACTCTAATTTATTAGAAACAACACTTCATAGTGCATACAAATAGTTGTTAGGACTTACTATTTATAGATGTATTAATCTTACCCTAGACAAAATATCTCAAAAGAAAGAAATATGTATGACCAAATCAATAGATCTATAAATATTGAAGCCTATGTAATTCACAATCACTTTGGGTGTTGATTCTAGTTTTATAGCATAATAGTTGATTATTCATAATGTATCCCCACCTAGGGTTTCCAATATAAACCTAGGTTTAATTCATTATGTTATTAGGTCGAGGCATCCAACTTTGAGGATCTGTTTTCCATAAAACATTTGTATTTCGATGATGTTTTCCAACAACCTTTCTCAATATGTAGCTTATAAAGGAGTTGGGAATCCTCATAAATGATTGTTGATATTTCACCAAATGTAACCAAGGGTAATCATAGGATATGCATAAAATGGGTTTGTTTAAAAGGTATTGGAACATTTCCAACAAATGTAATGGGTTTGTTTACCAAGAGGTAGCATTTCCGACCAAATTTTATGCAGATTTCAAGATTTCTAATGCCTTCATCAAATATCATTCTAGAGTACATGAAGTGCAATTAGTATTCATATCCAATAGCTTTGAGGATAAGAAAATTTACACAGATGATAAAGGCGGTGGCAGGGGATATAACAAAGGGTAGTGATAGTGGGTTGCTTCATCTTTCTAAGCATGTTTACACTCATCATGGTGCTTATGTTTACGACTCATCATGGTGCTTAAGAAGGAACTTGGATTTGCGCAAGTGCGACTTCCACGAAGAGGGTATCCTCATGAGGCATTGACACAATTTAAATAAATGCAACAAATATATGTCGACTTAACCACCTCATCTTAGCAACAAAACTCCTAGAGCTTGTGCCAAAAGCGACTTTCTAATAAGGCATACATATCCATGAAAGCATAATGAAAAGGGTGTTTTTGTCACTATTGTATTTTTATTGTCCTAGTAGACATGTATGTGAAATTTAGAAACATACACAAGGCACGTCAACTTTTTGACAAAATGCTTCAAATAAATATGGTCTCTTAGAATGTGATCATCACATGATATGCATAAAATGATGTTCATGGATGCATTGATTGCAAGATATTGATAATAGTATGTAAATGTGTGTTATATATGCACATAGAAGATGCTCCCAACTTCCTAAGAATATATTCAGTCCGATTCTCTCTAGTTGACCTAGTGAGTGTGATTTTCAAGATTGTGCGGTCTTGTTTGTGGGAAGGCAATCGGAGTCGATGTGGGGTCAAAGCAAAGTTATTTATTTATTGTCATTTTCCCAACATTTTCCATCTCCAAGAAGGTCATGGTAATGGTAGTCCATAAACACTCATGAAGAGCCATAATTCTGAAGATTTATGATCACAAATTATGCAAAAATCAACTTTGAAATTGCAAAGGAAAATGGGTGCTACATACAAATTAACACATTACAGAATGACCTTAAAAAGGAATTCAATGTACCAAAAATAAATTATGGCATGTTTTCTTTTCCGATAGTAACATTTCTCATTCATGTCCGTGTGTTGAAATAATTTGTTACAAAGTCGCATTATATTGGTTTCCACCAACGGTCATGAGGTTAAGCCCTCCTTCTTAGGTATGGGGAGGCTCCCATTATTGAATGTAAACTAACTAAAATTGTGGAGTGGCCATTAGGTCGGGATCACACAAGAATACTCCACTAAACATGTGGCAAAGTTCTTGTCAATATACAAGGGAGGATTTTTTTGAAGGGAGATAAAGGGGAGTTGGAGAAATAAGGAGAGAGGGTTAATGTTGTGAGTAGACTTATAGAATTCACATACATTAACCAGAGTATGTCCACATTCAATTAGAAGAACACAACAATGTAAGCAATCAGTAAGACTAATAAACTAGAGACACAAAGTTATGTAGATTTATTAATCAAGGACACAAAATTCCTTCTTGGTTATACAAGATCACCATGCTTGCAAAGTTGGGAAGTAGAGAGAGAGAGTAGAAGAACATAAACAAGGAAATAAAAGAAATATAGCTTTGATTGCTTGATGCGATGACTCTACAAAGCTCAACAACATACAACAATAAACAATTGTTGAGCCCTTTGGAATGGAGAATCCATTCCAATTTATAACATTACAAAATGTCTTTTCATCTCCCCCACATGACTTTTCACCTTTCCTCATCACTTGTGACCTTCCATATTCCTAGGGAATGAAAGTGAGTCTTTTTCTTATTAATGAAAAGGACTCTTACAATGTTAAGTTAAAGGCCACTTAAGTGAATAAGACAAAATATTGAAAAAATATATTCTTAATAAAGAATTAGGACATGGAGAGAGAGAGGAGGGTTAATCAATTTGATGAAGATGAAGCCTTTGTTGATGAAGAAATTGTTGACTTGAAGTATTGCGATTACAATCTTCTTCTTTTATTAGATATGGAAACATTTCAGGGCATCGAATAAGTGTTCAAAAACATTGTTATGATATCTACATTGTGATGGGAACATGATGACCTTCTCGATCACAAGGTAGGAGTTAGGATATGGGGATCACTTCCTTACTCTAGGCCTTCATAATTCACCTTTGTGACAAAAAATCAACTCCATGATGCTCAAATCTTTTTATGTTTGTCTGTTACTCACTGAAATAGGTCTTCATCTTGCAGATGGAAGGATTGCTCCTAAATGAAATTATTGTCCTATGACCACTCATTGAACTGAAATATTGTGATTGCATATGCTTCCTCATGTGAGGTGTGAACACACTTCAAGGTGTTGAATGGGTGTTTAAGAACACTACTAAGTGAATTACAACATGTGAAATTGAGATGATTTCCCATTCTTACAAACATGATACTCCACATGGAGATCATCCCCTTACCCTTCCTGGCTCCAAAATCCTCCTTGAATAGAATCAACTTTTAGGATGTTCAGACACCTTCTTGCTCATATGCCCCTCATAGAAATAGGTCTCCTCAAGATACAAGAATCACTTCTTAAATGAAACTCTTTGTCTTAGACCTATTGTTAGACCGAAACATTGTGGTACAATCTCTTTCTTATGTGAGATGCAAACACCCTCCAAAGTACTAAATGAGTGTTTAGAAACACTGCTGAAGACATTGCATTGTGTGGACCTATGATGACTTCTTGATCCTATAAACATGATGATTGGGTTGAGGAATATTGGGAGTAGTGGATATGATACAGGAGCATCATTTTTATTCACTTGGGAGGCACAATTCATGCTTGTAGAGGTTGAAAGACTCCATCAAGATTTTGGTTTGGAGCTTCCTATGTATTTGGTCTGGAGCTTCTCGATTCACCTTAGTGATGAAGACATATCCTTCTTGAATGGATTCAACCATGATGACTCCCTTTTGTGACAATTAGGATGAGTTGAATCATCCAACTTCTTACATCAAAGTGTGCCATGCAAAATTCACCTTGAGATTGATGTTTTGGGAGCCTACAAGGGCTTTCTCTCTTGTTTGAACCATGAGACAACTTCCTAGCCTTGCAACTGTGGCAAAAAGTAACGAGATAGGTGGAATATGAGTTGATACAAGTGATCTGAGCCCGATAAAGATACTTTCTATTTTTAGCATGTCCTATCTGGGATAGCTATTTTTAGTAAGTTTTCATAATTTTCTCCTTCTTATGTTTTTTGCTTATCTAGAGTGGTGTGGATCTTTGAGAGTTTATTATTTTTAAAGCCTTACTATTTTTGGACATGTGAAGCCTTGCATACTTATTATTTAGGTGACCTCTAAGTGTCGGTTTGTACAAAAATTGATTTAAGATTTTTAGGTTTTACTCTAAGATCATCTCGCTCTAGTTTTTTTAAGTTTATCTTCCACATAACTTTGTAGATCTAAAAAGACAACTTCAGGGTCTAAAAATTTCCAAGTTGTTGTTGTAAATTATACAAAACATCAATGGGGTTGCTTTCATAATCAACTTAAAGGCGTTTTTGAGAGGAGTGTACATGCAAAAATTCACCGAAAAATGAATGCACAGTTGGAGAGTTATGAGCATTTTCTTATTTTTGAGCATGGATGTCTAGTGGAATTTCAATAACATGTCTGATAAAAATGGAGGTTGGGAGGGAGTTAGAACAACACCTTGAATGGACAAAATGACTAAGTATGGAAGTGAGGAGAGTTATTCAATTCAAACTTGCTAAATTTAACTCACCTTTGACCATGAAGCTTAACCAGAGTCGTGGATGTTAGAGCTTCGGTTACACATGTGCAAAGGGGACAAAGGGAACACGTAAGTGTGCTTTACACCGATGATAACAAGTGGCAACCTCTTGTTCAGTGTGAGTGAGATGCATTTTAACCCAACTTTGACCCGACAACTTAACTAGAGTCAGGTGGAGGTTAGAGCTTGAGTTGCACTTGTGCAAAGGGGACAAAGGGGACACACAAGTGCGCTTTGCACTTGGTGTTGACACGTGGCAAGATGAAAAATTGACTAAGTATGAAATCCAAGCTTCTCACTCACCCGTTTGCACCTTAACTCACATTTAACTCGATGCCTTAACCCGAGTCGGTGAAGGTTAGAGTTTAATTTGCACTAGTGCGAAAGGGAAAAAGGGACACCAAAGTGTTCTTTACATCCGGTGATGACAAGTGGCAAGCTAGTCCATTTAGTGAGAATGAGATGTGGGGAGGGAACTTAGCACTTAGGGGTGAAAACATGTTTTTCATGTGCAATATTAGAGTGGATAAGAGGGGAGCACACTTTTGTGTCCCCTTTGTCCCCTTTGCACCTCAAGGTCAAGCCAAGGTGGCAAATCATGCTCAAAACCTAACACTTTCCATTTTAGGAAGTTGATGTTACCCGTACTGCCCAAATCGAGACATCGGGGGGTGATTTTTTCGCACCACGAGCATGAGAAAGTGTTTTGGGGTCAAACCCTATATGATTTTGACTCCAAAATACTTGTTGGGATCATTCCACCCATTATTAAGAGAAAATTATTCCTGAAATTTCATTTTTAGGGAATATTTCATTCTTGACCAAAAGGAGCAGTTGTTGTGTTACTCGGGTTATCATAGAAAATATTTGAGTCTTCTAACACATTTTATGTGTCCCATATAGAGGGTTCTAAGAGCGTTCCATTAATTATTTGTTTGCCTCCTAGCTCCTTCTAAAACTCTCGAATCATCTAGGCAAGTTGGCTTTCATCATTGGAGCCTTAATTCTCTGCGCCTGAATTACTGTTGTTGCACAAGTTGTTCGTGAATCAAATTTCTTCCACCAAAATTTCTAAATTTTCCTTGGACTTCTTCAATGTTCTCGGACACCACCCTCGAATGGTTTGATTTTTCCCGTAGGCTTCGGGTGGTGTTTACTAGTTGTAGAATGGCCGAAATGCCTTCTCTAGGCCTATGAGAGAAGTTGTTTCTCATTCAAACTTAATAACTTTAACAATCACCCTATGAGGGTGAAACTAAGGACATGATAGCCGGAGGAAGGGACACAATGACCGGGAGAGGAAATTTTTATGTGTGGGCTTAGTTGCAATGGCCAAAAATTTTGATTTTTCATGTTAGACATTTAGCATAACAATACCCCATAAGTGTTTATAAAGGACATGGCCATGTTCATGAAGCATTGACATTGTTTTATCGAATACAATCAACAAGTGTCCAACCTCGTTGGTTCACCTTTGCTTGCATACTCTCACATCATGTTAGAATAGGAGCTTTGAAATAGGGTGTGAACATATGCTAGAGCATAATGGAGAAGGGACGAAACTTTTGTTTGGTATCATAGTTGCAAGTGTTCTAGAAGATATGTATGTAAAGTGTTGAAGCATATAATTGGTATGTCAATTGTTTGCCTAAATTCCTAGAATAAATTTGGTCTCTTGGATTGCAATGATTGCAGGATATGCACCATTTTTAACCTGATCAACTCACATTTGCTAACATACTCCTTGCCTAAGAGCTTTAAAAATAGGGAATAAACATCCACCAACGCATAATGGAGAAGGGACTTTTTGTCGACGTTGTAGTTATAAGTGTCATAAGAGATATGTACACAAAATGTGGAAACATGCACAAGGAATGTGAATTGTTCAACAAAAAGTTGTCTGTAAGAAATGTGATCTCTTAGAAGAATACATAAAGCACATGAGTTGTTGAACATAATGATTCAAAGAGATGTTGCCTTATAGAATGACATGATTGCAGGATATGCATACAATGGCTTTTGCAAGGATGCTCTCTAACTCTCAAAGTAATGAGACACTAGATATACCCTTACCATGAAAGTTTTATTTTTGTTTTGTTAACATGCAAGTTTAGTGGTTCAAAGCTACAAATATTTCAAAGGCGTTATTGTTATTATAGCATTATGCCCATAATAGATCATTATGTTTGCATAGATGACATTCTAGGCCTCGTTGACTATCTTGAAAACTAGCAACTCCCATCAAAATGAGAATAAAATTAGTGGTGGTTGTGTCAATGTGTTTGCTCGATGTATGAGGGAATGACTTGCAATCAATCCAATGCTTCTAGATGATTGAAATTTCACTTTTTAATGATTATTTACACAAAACTTTCCCTATAACATTGGTAAATATATTACAGAAGTGTCATATCAAAATAAAATTACAAACTAACTTTAATTTAACAACCCTTCCTACCTACTTTCCAACTCAAGTGCAATTGGTAACATGTACTCCATCGTGCACACATTGCACGCACCGAAGGACGAACGTCGTAGAGGCCACACGTTTGGTGAGCTGTGATAAATAAAAGAACCTATTCCTATTGCGTATACATATTAAACTTTTTATAGAGGTAAAGCACCCAAGTTCCAACCCATTCTTGCATTCTTCATACCATCCTTTAAAACACCCAGTTTGTACGGCAACTCACATTTGCAGTATTTGCATCGCTCGGAGATCCGTTCGGTTTGAAATAAGCACAAACAAAAGCCAAAGGTCGACAGATCGAATCCTCGTAAGAACAAGACTATGATATATACATTAGAGCATGGAGACTCACACCGCCACCCTATCCTGCGTGAAACCTCCAAGCGCGGCTTTGTATTTGAGCCACGGAAAAAGCTCTAGGAACCTGAGTTATCTAGTTCAAGGTATGTTCTGCACATTTTTCCGACGATAGTATCGCCTCTCTGCTCGTCGAAATGATCGGAGGGAAATACCTCGAAACCGTTCACCCTTCGATGGATTCCTCCGGCCTGTAACACAATACTTAGCACGCGTATCCTTGCATGGTTGCGACCGCCTCAATCGATCTCCTCCACGGCTCCACCTTTGGTTTATACGGAAGCTTCCCGTCGTATTTCCCACGCATCACCTGACAGTGTCCGGCTACGAGACAAAGATAAACAAAAATCACGCGGACGCATGCTGTTCCGCCATCGAAACGCACGAGATGACGAAAATATTATTATTTTACTTCCCGAATCGACGACCTTGTTGATTACGGTTTTCTGGTTGGTTTCGTTTCTACGTCGTCGCGAACACGAGACAACCCGCAACATAGGAAGTGATGCTCCGAGGGCTTTAGCCAGTCGATATTCGCCTGTTCATACGCATACTTGCGCATCTACGCCTTGTATACCGTCCGTATCTGTCGCCACCGAGTCATCGAGAGCCTACTGGGTGTATTCAGGAACAGTCGAGCATCTGTCTGGACAGCGTCCGGATGGACGCCAACAGGCTCCCGGCGTATAGATCGCTGGCCGATTGGAAAAACATAACAGGACCACCACCGGCTGCACAGGACGGAGAAAGTCGTAACGAATATCTCATGTGAAGACAAGGATAATTATCTCACAAGTACGGGGATTGGCGGCAAAGGAGAAGACAGTAGTGGAGGGAGAATGGACGGAGAGCTGGCAATAGGACGACGAGAAATTTGAAGGGTGGAAGTGCGGGAGACTGGAGTCGTCAAAATCTTCTTTTGTCATTTTCAACAACCACGCGCTTTTTTTTAAAAAATAAAAAAATAAAAAATATATTCTTATTGTTTAACAGCCGTTCTTCCGCGACTCTACGCTGTGGGACGGGATGTCGCCACCAACCGTCTGCTCGATCCACAAACTATCACCAATGAAAGTGTAATTACACGTAACGAAATGAACACGTCGGAGGGTTACTTTGACCACACAAAATATTAACCCGGATAGAGTTTAGATACAGATACTGTAACCTCGTAAAATATTAAAATAAAAATGGCTGACGAGACATAGTGAGCCCAGAGGGTTTTCTAACCTAAGCTATGATAGACGTACGTTTATTTTATCTTATTATACATTACCTAGTGCGATTTTTTCACCCGACACAGGCGTGTATTGGCTGGGAATAAATTGTAACCCTTCGTATGTTTAGTGCGCTACACAAATTGCAAAACTGTATATGCAAACGCCTTTTCTATACAAAATTCATTTGAAAACGAGACATCAGCAGGATCAATATATTTTCAGTTTTTAAAATGATCCATTTGCATGAACAAAAATTAGACATCATACACCACCTAGAAATATGCCTTGTTCTCTTCACTTTAGTGTGTCAGCATACAAGGACTGAAAGAAAACACGTTTCCTCTCATGGATTTGACGACACTCGGGTCGAGGAACTGAAATAATAAAATCATAAGGTGGCCTCATCAAATCGTCAACAAGCAAAAACCACTTTAAAAAAAAATTAACAGCCGAGAGATTGAACTGCTCCCAGTTTAAAATATCAATCCAGTCAATCGTATAGTTTGAGACTGCTAGCAGCCATAAAAAAACGATGAGAAATATTTAAATAACTCAAAAAAAATAGGAAATTGCAGTTGGACGGATTAAAATTTGACTAATTATAACGCTCTTACAGTGCATCCAACTGGCAGCACCACCTTAACAATTAATACAGGAAATTAAAGAAAACATCATAGAATAAATGTAAAAACAACTTAGAACCTTCCCAAAGTAGGCAAGCCTTATGTAGCATGCACAAAGTGTTGTCAGTGCTGCGTAGACAGAAATGACAAATGAATTCGGGCAGCCTTGACCTTAATCCAAATAAAATTGGAGCTGTTTTTGTTGCATTGACAGGTGCGAGGTGGGTGGAGTGATCAACGAAAAAAATTCAAAAATTGGTTAATCGATTTCGACATCGGACCTAGTTATGCTTATGCTCAAAAGTATAGCAAGGCATGATTCATTCAAATAAAAAATTAGACAGATAAAATTCTATACAAATTTAGACAGAGGGTGTGGATTGAGCTTAAATCGTCACTATGTCAATATTGACCGTCACCCTTTTAACATATTAATGCATGCAAAAGTGCATAACAATTTGTCTTTTATATACCGATTGTTGAAAATAGGCTCAACAAATTTGATTTAGATAGGCAATCAGTTAGTGAGTCATGCTACCAAATAAACGCATAGTTAGATATGAAAATACTAGATGAATGGATAAAAGATTTTAATAAACTCCATTAGATGAAATACTCTATGGGACCAAGATAGTAACAAAACTCCTTGAAACGAGGGCTATCTTATTCTCTTTTTAATAATAGATCTTCTATTATAAATTTTAGTCAAAAAAACTATTATTCTATCTACATGAAACAAAATAATTAAATTATCCACTTTCAAATTATCATTATAGATGAAAATACTTTCCATTTAACAAGAGATATCTCTAGAGTCTAGACAATTACAGAGTGTGGCTATACCCTATACAAAATGTACTACTATATACATGTATGCCACATGCATTCTATTTATTTTCTCTCAAAAACTTAAAAAAATTGACTTGTGTGTTGAAAATTATATCATGTTTATCAACATTATTAAAAGTAACAACCACCATGCAACTAATCACTTAAATTTAATTGTATTAGAAAACTAACTGCAAATTTGACTTTGGTTGATTAAGCTGTATAGTATGCATGCACCCATGCACATAGGGCAGCCAAGCAACTATTGTATTACAAAACTATATAGTATGCATGCTCCCATGCACATAGGGCAGTGCATTTTGTATAGCGTTTAGCCTGCGTCTTACTATAAATGCATTGGAAAGGAGTTTTCCTAGAAATGCATTCAGAAAGAAGTTTGGTCTGTTTTTTTTTTTTCTCAAAACACTTGTAAATTTTTAAGCTATTTTACCCTCTCTTAAAGAAAAGTTTAAGTTTGACTGGAATAAGCATTCCATTGGAGGCTATTTAAATCGCCCGTTAACCAGGCTTTAGCCTCATAAAATGACTGTGTTTTTACCATGACAAAAAGAGTCCTACCGAGGGTTACAAACGTAACCCAAAGTTGAAAGCATTCCGTTATAAGTAAGCGTCGTGCTCACGTTGCAGACGACGACCGATAGTAGCCATTGGTTTTCTTGGCATATTGAACCGTGCTAAATTAAAGCGAATACGCCGAAAGTGTATTGTCATATTCTTAACATACAAAGAAAACATGAACGACAACCGTCACTTGACGTTTTAGCTGGACTTTGATTTCTATTTGCGTGTTCATCGTGAAATAGGATTCTGTCAAATTGAAAATATTTAAAACTGAGTAACTGGTAAAACTAAAGGTTTATCGAGGTTAAAATACTGACCAATCCTTGCATGACTCGCACTGCGCCATCAAAACATCCGGATTGTACGGCATTTCGCATTTACAGTATCTGCACCAAACGGAAAGCCGTTCCGTTTACAACAAACATAAGCACAGACGTAGGTCGACGGATCGAATCGCTGGAAGAAGAAATCAAAAATAAAAATGGAGTAAGAAAAATTGTGGTAGATCTGAACTACTTACACTGCCACCCTATCGGGCGTGAAGCCCCGGTCGCGGCTTTGTATTCAAAGCGACAAAAATAGTCTTCGGAGCCTACGCTCTCGAGCTTGGTGTAGGTTTTGAAGGTATGCACAGTGCATTTGCCCTCAATTGTGTCGGCGCTCTGATCATCTAAATGATCGGACAGAAATACCTCCTTGGATCCGTGGAACTGCCTTCGCCCTCCGATCGATTCCTCCGGCCGGTAATACCACCGCACGCGTACCCTCGCATGGTTGCGACTGTCGGACTCGATCTTCTCCACCTTGGCTATATACGGCGGCTTCCCGGATTCTTGCGCTCGCATCACCACACAGTCTCCGGCTACAAAGCAAAGGCAGAAATAAACAGATGAGGTCCAGCGATCGAAACGCAAGAGACGAAAATGCCATATTTTCCTTACCTTTGACGATCTTGTTGGTACCCTTGATTGTGTACGAATCCAAAACTTTTCTCGTCGGATTAGACTTCTTCATCCCCGCGCCGGATCGAACACGAAACATCCAGGAATATAGAAAGTGAAGCTCCTAGGGTTCGAGCCGGTGGATATTCACCTCCGCATATAAAAAGAATGATATATTTATGCATCCACAGTCGCGAGCTAAGAAACCCTAGGACGTGAATATACGAGTCGAAGAATAAATATTATCTGCCTGCGAGGTTTCTGTTCTTGTATTGTACGGGGCCGCGGAACGACGGACTGCCTCAACGCGAAACTCGCAGCGGAGAAAGCAGCTACGTGTTTACACTTATTTTCTCATAAAAGCGAGGCAAACGGACTTGCGCAGGATCGATCCCTTGCCGATGTGATGATAACGGGAGTATCCTTATCAGTGGCAGCAGACTGAGAAAGACGGAGCATCAATGAAGCAAAACAATTTTGAAAAGTACGGCAATTGACGGAGTGGGGAAAGGTAGAGGTGGACAGTAGATGCAGGACGACAGAGCGGAGAAAAGGAAAATGAAGGGGAGGGCGAAAAATTTTAAGCGTAAAAGAAAATAATGCTTACGAAAGGGCGGGAGTCGGCAAAATCTTCTTTTTAATGATTTCAATCACCATCCTCTTCATTTTAAAATGACATCAAGCATGTTACGACCCAGCGAATACTTGGACGACACGTGGCAAAGACTTGCTATTGACTGTTTGATTGGTGGTAATGAAGTTTGACACGTGGTAGGTGTTTGGTGTTGTGAACGTGAAGCCACTCGTGAATTTTGAAAATTCTATCGAAGTAAAAACAAAGGAGTGATTTCAAACGACACCTTTGTGCGAAAGCTCGTTTATCCGTTCAAAAAAATACCCTAAGCCCACACTCCACATATACTCCCTTCCCTAGAAGAGGCATATCGGCACGTACTATTTAATTATTTGATAAGTCATCTTGACATTAGATCAAAGCAAAGCTCACTCATCACGAATCAACTAAAACCTAAGAAATTAAAAGAGACATAAAAAGGTTGAATTATTCCTTCTTGGATCTTTATAGTGTAATGGAGATGTCGATAGGGAAAGGGAGAATTGAATTGAATTGAACGATTTTAATAATGTTTGTAAGACCAAGCAGTCTATGTGACACAAAGTCACAATTGAAGTGTACAGAGCCTCCACAAGAGTTGCCCTAATAGTTTTGCATAGAATTCGCGGATTTTTATGTTGGATTTCTTGTTGTGAATCTTGACCAAAAGATTTGTTGTTTTGACAAGTCTTTCCTCCTCAAACAAGGATGTTAGGTTGTCTACTTTCAAACTATCTTCATACTTGATACAAATGTCATTATATGTTATGCATTCCATGATGTAGTGTCATTTTGTTTCCACTACCCCTTTGTTGCAAAATATGCACATTCTCTTTTTCCACTCGTCCCAGGAGACATCCACTTGTCGAGTTTCACACCTAAGATGGTGTGAACTAGTCCTTAACTGGGCCATCAACATTTTTTCCTTCCTAATATTTGCCCTTAAGTAGGCCTTTTCCACATGGTCACAAGTTGGATTAAATTATTTGATTCCACGAGCTCGTAAAGAAATTTTTCATAATCTAGCCATTGGGTTTTACGTAAAATTATTTTTATTTGTTTTCTCTTAAGTTGAGGTTCTCTCTAGAATACTTTGGGATTATTCTTTCTTAGGGAAATCAACTTTTTCTTTCTAATGTTCATGTAACCCTCCTTTTTTATTAAATCATCTTTTCATAAGCCTTATCATTTTATTTATATTTTCCAAGATCTCTCAAAGTTTTTTTGTGTCCTTGCACTCTTCATCATACCATGGATTTGTCAAAATATTGCTTATGTTTCTCTTCTTAGGCCTAGATCTTTTGTAAATGCTTAATGATTTGTGGATCACGAGACTCAACATATTGTTTTGCATTGGACAATTGGTTGTTGTTGATACTCTATCCTTAACTTCCCGAAATTGTTTTTCAAGGGTTGCCTTTAAAAGTTCTCTATTCTTGTGAGCCATAAGAATTTTACCCTAAAGAGGTGTTTTTGTTTGGTTGTGGCGAGTTTGTTCTCCTAGCTGATTATTTGCATGCATTTTAATATTAGCATATATTGGGTTATGGTTTGATTTCATATCCATAAGACAATCCCCTATTTCTAATTTTGTCAATTTTGAAATACATCCATGGGAACAAATAGCATAATTCACCACACTTTGGCTATTATATGTTTTGCAAGTTATTTTTCTTGAATCATGTTATGATCTCTACATATCATATAATCATGTTATAGAGGCTTAAAAATTATTAACGAGGAGTGAATAGAAGGAAAAAGAGGGTTATGAAGATGTAAAGATAAGGAAAAGCATATATAATGTGGAATGATAATAAGTGAGCCATAACAATAGTTCTCATAATATGGAATATAAGTTAGGGGAAGTAGACAATAATTACAATGGATAAGGAAAAAGAATAAGAAAATGCATGTGATCCTCTTTTTTTTTAATGGATTGATCAAGGGTACAAGCCTTTTCGGTCAATGTTAGAAAGAGAAATGTGAGCCTATGTAATAAAATTACTTAGATAGATTTGAGTATCAACAACAATGTAATACTAAAGATGATCACAATATGCGGGTAGAATGCCTTAGCCACTTTGAGGGGAAACCTCCAAACCATACAATAAGACTCAAGTACTCAATATGATTATCATCTACTTTGCTCACTAACTTTTATATGTACCCTAATATGTTATGCAAAGCACCAGGATGCCCTACTAGGCATATGAAAACATAAATAAATATGATATGACATGATAAGAGATTATGTTAGCCATAGGTCGACTATACATATTTGATATATGACATAGGGTTAAGGGTGTAGCATGTCCCTCCCCTTCAAAGTAACAATGTCCCCAATGTTCACAATTTATGGATGTTTTTCACACAAACAAAGCCCTAAATGTTGATGATATTTGAATCCTGGTATAAGAAATATTCCTACTCCTATATTTTTGTTACATTGTTGTGATTCTTCCCCTTGATTTGATACTCATGGATTACTTTTTCTATTGGTTCTCACTTTGTTCTTCGATTGCTCGAACCTTTTGGTGGATCTTTAAGATTGAAATGGTAACTAGTGGCTAGAAATGAGAAGAGAGTTAGGAAAAAAATGTCTAATGAAATATCCTTAACAACAATTGAATACCTTTCCCTCATTTCCCGATAATCTAGTGGTATGTAGGCTAAAGACTATTTTTTTCCACTACAATTAGTTTTGATTTAGGGCACTTGATTATCTACATTTGATGAGAGATCGCCTATTTGGTGTGAATTTACATGTAACCATGTCAACTTAAACATCTTACCTTATGAACAAAAACGCATGAAAATTTCTGGAAGTTCGTTTCAATTATTCCTAAGGTTGTGAGCCATTGGAATCCCAAAGCAATATCTGCTCCACCCATAGGAATAACAAACATAGGGAATCTAGTTTGTAGTGTCCGTGTAAATTTTGATACTATGACATTTCCTTGAAAATTTAACTGTTCCTCCATCTCTAACCATGACTCGAAATTTTGGGGCTAGATAAATAAAACAACTCATACATGCATCCAAATTATTATTGATAAAATTATGTGTGCTCCCTAAGTAAATCAATAGTGTTACATTTTGTTCCTTTAAGAGACCATTGACCTTGAGGATTTGTGTGCAAATAATGTTATGTTTGTGGAGCCTATTTTCATGTTAGAGTATGGTACACCTTCCATGTGTTACACTCGGGTATTTTTACGGCGGTCCCGCTCGCCGGTGAGCGGGTCAGGGGGGTTCGGGGCGAAGCCCCCGAAGCAAATTTTCATGGGTGGTTCATTAACCCATGGGTAATGGGTAACCGTTATGGGCTGTTTTTGGGCCCATGGTTTTTTCATCTTTTGCCCATTGTTTTGATACCCACGGTTTTTGCCCTTGGTTTTGATACCCACGGTTTTGTATCAAACTGCTTAAGCAATTGTCTATTTATATGGTCTTATGCATATGATAGATGGACAAGAAAATGTATTACAGATGTGTTTTGAATTCGGGTTTGAATTCTGTAGAGTTTGTTGAGCATAGCTCCAAATGGATCTGGGTATTGTATTGAGAGAGTGAAGGCTTGTAATAAAATCTGAGCAAGTGATTCTTGGTGGACGTAGCCCAAATTGGGTGAACCACGTTAAATATTGTCTCTCTGTGTTGTGTTATTTATTCTACACTTTTATTTGAGATCTGTAATATTTTCTGCATATTATTTTCTACTATTGCGATTCAGTAAGAGATTATTCCGCATATTTTATCTCTTATTTCCTAACAGATAACACTGACATCACATGACAAGAAATAGTAGGTTGGGAATCTCCAAACCCTACTTCATCCATAACCTCTACTTATTTTTCTTCATCATCATTGGCCTCCGTGTAGAACAAATTCTTTTCAACACATCTATGTCCTTCATTGTATTTCCTACATAATTGAAATGTAAGGTTTTTTGTCATTTCTCTTCAATTTTTTGAAGAGTCGATCTAATAGGTTGAGGAAATGACAGGTGTTGGAATGATAGTATTTTTATTGTGTTCCTTGCATTAGAAAAGAGTTTTTTTCTACCTTGTGTTCTATGGTAATTGAATTAGAAACATTATCTAGATCAAACATTCATACCTCATGTTGGATGTGATCCTTGATACCACCCAAGAACAAATCATTCAAATTATCATTTGTAATTGTATTCACATGTAATACCAAGCTCTAGAAATGTTTAATATAATCCTTTATTGACCATGTTTTCCACAACTTTTCCAATTGGCTAAAGTAGTTCTCAGCCACACTACTACTATAGTACATTTGTAACTCCTCTATAAAAACTAACCAAGTGACATTGAGATCTTTCTTCCTATTTTGAGTGCACAACCAACGATAACAAATGAATTGTTCTAGTTCTATATGTAACGATACCATAATAACCTTTTTCCCATTTGGGATAGGATGTAGATCAAATAGGTTCTCCATTTGGGTGATCCAATTGAGTGGGCATGGCCATCAAACTTAGGCATGTCTACCTTTAGGAGAAGGTTTCACAGACCAAATTAATGCTCACTCTAGATGAATGTGAATCACAATTTATATGTCCATTCAATCCACCTTGAGTTGTGTGATAGGCTAATAAAATTCAATATTTTCATATATCCTGCATATCTCCTCTCGGTGCATCCACCTCTTTATGCATGTTATGACCCACCTCTTCCATATTTATCTTCAATTTTTTCATGCACTCCATAAGAGGTTGGAATTTTTCATTCACAAATGAATACATAGTATCATTATTTCCACTCTATTCCAACTCCGTGTTGTGAGTTTTCCCTAGAGTAGTAAAACCTTTCCCTTTCCTCTAGTAAATCTTCCCTCCATGGCGATTGGGGTTTAGGTTTTGTTGATTCTTCCCGACAAATATAAGCATACACCTAATCAAGTTCTAGAGAGATTTCTGAAAATGTAAGAAATTTAAAGAAATACCACAAATTGTGTCCTAGGGAATAAATTTGTGGAAAATAATAATATTGTTATAACTTCCACAAAAATAATAAAATTAGTTGAAATTTAGAGGGTGTATCTATCTTTTTATGTTAAACTCAACTAAAAAAGAAAAATTCACAATTAATAGCAATATATATGTGAGTCCTTAACATTAGGGTTTATACCGATTCTATCCGAGAATCAAAGTTTTTATACCAATTGTAATGAAATTATTTAGATAGATATGAATATCAACAATAATGTAACACTAAAGAATACCATAATATAGATAAATGATCACGATATGGAAGTAGAATGACTTAGCCACTTTGAGGGGCAACTTCCAAACCATGCAATAAGACTTAAGTACTCAATATGTTACTCATCTACTTGCTCACTAAATCCGTGTGTGTGTGTGTGTGTGTGTGTGTGTCCTAATATTTTATGCAAAGCACCAAGGCTAACGTATTAAGCACATGCAAGCATAAATAAATATGATATGACATGATAAGAGATTATGTTAACAACAAATCAACTATATTTATCTCATATATGACCTAGGATTAATACGTAGTGGGACAAGTGAAGGCAATGGAGAGAAGGAACTGTGGGGATGACGATGAAAGTAAGACCTCGGTGACTTATGTTCTTAATGACAAATATCGATTTTTGCGATGACATGGCGTGTGACTTGTGGATTGTCATATCCCAAGCCATTTGAGGGTAATTCACCTATGATTACAACAAGATTCATGTATATGTGTTATTAACATCCCATGTTGGGACAATATATTTCTTGAATTCAACAACCATCATGTGTCGAAATAACTCCTATCAACTATGTCAAAAAAATTGGGCCTATCTTTATATTTGATCAAAACACCACCTCAAATAGTGAATTTTATTGGGTGAGGACGATAGAGGGATGTACAATTTTGATTATAAAACATTATAGCATTCCTTTATTTTGTGATAAATGAGTTCAAATAAATGCCAAAATTTTCTAATTCAAGAAATGCATACTTGATGTTTTTAGACACCTCCACATATTGTTTATGGGTGTGGCAAACGTCATATAGACAATTTTCAACCATGGAATAAAAACAACAATACTTACATGCAATGTTAGGTACAAGGTCCTAGTCTAATTTTATTCAATTATAAATGGGAATTGAATTGTCTTTCAAATAAAGGGTCATAATATTAAAAGAAAATGATATAAGACACATTCTAACAATCCACAAAATAGTTTTACATTAGATAAAAGTTCCATATGATGGAAATCTAGTGCCATGTAAATTGTTTTTTAAACAAATACGTGAATTTTCATGGGTGTTGTTAGCTTCTTCTATTTCTTTGGTAAACAACTTCTAGGTGGAGCACTAAATAGTAGGTGTCTATTTTAGTAGTTTCAAATATGTTAATAAGAAAATGTATTGGGTTGCTTTATGTTATACAATGATCCATGTTATGAAAGGCTTCCAACATAGACAAGAGAAGGATTATTTTTTGTTGTCGCCTAATGTTAAGTTGAAGGATTCCATGAACACGTTAATTAGACGATTGCTTTTTGTGAGATTTTTACATGTGATTGTTTAAGTCAACTCAAGATGAGCACCATGAGTAGTCATTAACTTAGTGATATTTTTTCATTTTTGGTAATAAACACAAGACAAGGGGACCCACTTTGAGCACAAAAGCTTTATAAGAATTTTTAGTAGGGAGAAGAATGATGAATATAATCCAACACTTAATGATTTTACCTCTCTAGCTTGAATTCATTTAATGTTTTTTTACCCTTCATATGTATGTGTAGTGGTGAAGTGAGGAATAGGGTTCATGCTTGAAGGAGTTGGTCACTTTCGATCGACATTCCCAATCCTCTAGTAAGGAAACATTTGAAAGTGATGACCCACCATCATCAATTCCTTCTAACTCGAATCTCAATGGTTGGGTTGTGCATGTATGCCTAATTGGGTCACCTTCATGAATGCCAATTTAATAAAAAAATAGAACTTGGTTTTCAAACATTTTTGTGATAATAATTCTTTGATATTTCCCTTTAAGTTGTGCACACCAAATTTATTATTACAATATTGGAAAAAAATTAAAATGTTAACATTTATCAAATAGGTTCTGGTCCACCAATGTTTATGATGCTATAAATTATTTTTCCTTATGATCCACCAACGTACAAATCCCAAAAGGTATCAAAAATATGTGATGCTAGGTTTGATTATTCATGCATCGATCTGATAGATACAAAGGTTTACTATTCATGCACAAATTCCAATTGATACAAAAATTATTTGATTCTTTCCAAATTTCAATCAAAATAAAAAAATCTTACATTTTTATTTTAATATTGTGTGTGTGTGTGTAAATATAATTTAAATAGAGGATGATTCTTTAAATAAGATGAAAGGGACAACTCAACTTTTCAAGTATTTTACATCATCTATAGAAGTCCTTAATAAAACTCTTAAGCACTCAACTAGATCAAAGAGTCTAGTTTTCTCTATTTTCAAACATACAAAGGTCATAGATCCATGTTTTAGCAAGAAAAGGGTCACTCCAAGGATAACACAAGGGTTTCATTAACAAAATGATTAGGTCACATAGATAAGGCATACCACATATCATTGTTACCATATTGGGTACATTCTATACTATGTGTCCCGCTATCTTGGTGTCAAGATATATGAGGGAACCCATAAGGGGTTGGTTAGCTACTACCACTTACACAAGCCCCTTGGAGAACTAAATGAGGCTTGATCCATAAATGAGGGAATGTAGTGAAATAATTGGATTGGTTCGAAGTTGGGAGTTTGACTCATTAAAGGTAAATACAACCTTACCACATATTTTCTCTTTTTGGTTTGTTAATGATTTGATGAAGGGTTTTACAGGCTGCTTTAGGGTTTCCACTTTATTGCAAATGATTACAAGTCATCTTGAAGTTGTGTGACCAAGAGTAAAATGCAATGAATACCATTTCTATACAAGTGAGGTACACAAAAATTTATAGGTCTAGACTCTAAAAGGGTCCAACACTGTGCTGCGATTCTAGGTTTGGAACATACAAATTAGGTCTAAACCATACTCCTAGCCCTATTGAGTTTGTAGCTCTATAACTTTCATCGAAGCATCAAAAATCTTGATCATCCTATTTCAGTATCCCACACATATAGATCATCCATGTTACGTATTGCATAACTAAGTTTCTCTCTCCTCTTGTGTATTTAAACAAGTATTCATCGTTTATTAATCATTTCAAGTATGAATGCATTATAAATGTGAATGGTAAATGTTAGAAGTTGATTAATTAGAATAATCTACCTATTACAAACCCTTTCATCATTTTTCATGTTGTGTATTCTCATAACACATTAGATATTTTATTAGGGTGAAAACATTTGGTGAACTTGACTTGCGATTGAATCTTGCACCTTATTACAAACCTTGGTTTTTATAGGGCTCCATTTGTATGTTGTATTTTCACATCCAAACTTGATTTCTATCTATCACGAGCCCTAAATATGGTTTTCACAATTTTCCCTAGTGTCTCGTGGTTGGCCCTTTACTTTAGGTCTCTTTAAGGCTTCCTAAATCACTACCTCACCCTTTTCACATATATCAAGCATAACAGATATTTTTTCAAAATTCTTGGAGGTTTTTCTTTCTTTTTGTACATTTAATGAAAGCCTCTTTTTTGCAAAATTATCAAAAATTCAAAAATATTTTTTAGTAATTAGGGCATAATAAAAACAATATACACTTTTTTCAAATCCACGGAGTTTGTAATTTCCAAATACCTATATTGGTTTCATTCACTCATTGTTTATTCTTGTAAATGGTCATTTTAATAATTTAACGACGATTACTTTTTGTTACACATTCCTCTTGGGCATCCTTTTCTTTTGCTACATATATAGACCCCATTTTGAAATTACTTGGAGGGTTTTCTTTATTTTTGTACATTCATGAAAACCTCATTTTAAAACCTAATTTGTAGAATAATTTTTAGAAATATTAATTATTATTTTTAGTCATAAAAGTATAATCACAATTTTTTTTTGAATTTTTTTAGAGATTTATATTCCAAATAATCATATTCAAAAATACCACTTTTTTATTTCATAAATTCATTTTCTATTTTCATAAATGGTCATTTTAATAATTTGATGATGAACAATTTTTGTTACACATCACTTTTCGATTCTATTATGGTGGCCTTCAATCATGTTGATTAAGTGCATCATTTATTATTTAATTGGATGCTCTTTTATTCTTTTTTATATCATGGCTTATTCCTATCATCTTGCAATATTTGTTGTAGATTATTTTCATATTTTTCCAATATCAAGTTATTGTTTCAAGGATCATGTAGACCAAACAAGTTAATATTAATGTAATTTTTGAATATGTGGCCTCTATGTTTGGTGCTTTATAAATGTAATTGAAGCAACCATCTCCTTTATTCTTGATAAACTTCCATCACAAGATATCATTCATAATGATCTTCTGTTGTATGTTCAAGTCAAAATACACAATATTTTGATTATGCGAGCCCTTATCAACAATGGATTGAGACTCAATATTTGTAGCATATCCTTCCTTAACTAGTTAGGTATTAATGCCAAGGACCTTACTCCTAATATTAGTATCCTTAGTTTTGATAATTCTCCATGTTAGGTACTCAAGCAAATTACCTTACAAATTGTGATGAGAGAACATACTATTGATACCGTAAGTCATGTTGTGTCTAATGATCTTAATTACAACATCCTTCTAGGACGTCTTTGGATACATGTCATGGATGTTGGTGCTTCTACCCTTCATGTTTGCCTCAAATTATCTTATCAAGGATGGGTACACCATTTCCACTTAACCTTCCTCATTTAAATATGCATTCACTTCTACACATGTGACGATGTTCTTATTATTGTGCTCTGAAATGATAATGTTGTTACATCTATTGAATGTAAAAATGCTACTCTTATCGATGTTTCTTCCATACATCTCATTATTTATGAGGTGGAAAATGATAGTATATCTTTTAAGCCTCTTATAAAATCTAAACATGTTAATCCTCCTATTATCCCTCATGTTGAAATCAATGATGTTCCAAAGGAACTTGGCATGCCTAATTTTGCTATCACTTTTGATACACCATTTATCAATTATCATAGAAATTATATTATTCATAAAGCTACCCTACAATTGATTTAAGATTTACAAAATGATTTTCACTTAATATGAGTATCAAGGTCCAATTTCTCAAGGATGAGATGACACGTTTAAAGGATTCCACCCATACCCATGTCCATCATGTATCTATGCATCATCATCATCAATATAGTTTCAAGGATATTGAGAAGCAATGTGATACAAATAATATACTTGATACATGTGATCATACAAGTTAATTGAAAGTCTTACATATAGGAAATAATGTGTATGGTCAATAATCACAATCTCAAATACTAAAGCAACACAACAGAAACCACCTCATTGGTTTGATAAGAATTCTAGACAATATGAAATTTTCTATGAGTTACTTGATACACAATTAATTGTGTTGTTACCAACTCATTACTACACCCACTATCATCTTGAAAAATTCAAATTTCAACAATGTTGCAATAATCATGGAACTAACAAACCTCATGACAATGATTAGTGTGCTTTATAATGAAGAATCCAACGACTTGAGTATAATAGATTTATTTCCTTTGATACATGACATTATAATATGCAATCATTTCAAGTACCCAAATCTAAATAGTTTTTTTAAGTTTATACATCTATGTCTAATGAGCACAATGAAATACTAAATGATACAACTTTTTTTGTACCACGAGAACCACTTATTAAAAAAGTGGATATGAAAGTAATCTATCCTTTTGAAGAAACACTCTCAATGAAATAATTACATCATATTATTGTGTAAATAGAAAAGGAAACAATCCTAATGACACAAGAGAAATTGCACATGGCTATAAAACATTTAGAATGCACACAAGTTTTCATGGGGAAACATGGAGAAAAAAATCATGGATAGTTTCGATTTACCATTAATAATCAATTCCAATGACATACATGACTTTGATCTTGATTATTATGAAAATGAAAATGAACAATTTGATATGAATGTTGAGTATTTATGACAATCAAAATTTAATCCTATTGATGAAGAAGAGGATACCATTTCGATAGAAGTGTTACGTATTTTTCGAAACTGACTTGTTGTTGAGCATCTAACTATACAAAACAAAAAATCTTAAATGCAACTAGAGACTACACGTCATTTTCCATACATCATTAAAAGAGTGCATCTTTCGGATCTAGGGTGGTCATACATCCTCTATTTTGTTATCCTACTCATCATGACATATCAATGTTGGGAATTTCATATTCACGTGGTTGTTTATTATTTACGTATGATAAATAGTTAGTAGGTTATGTTGTTATATATTGTTGTAACAACAATATATCACCTATAGCTTATAAGTTTATTAGTGGTTACAAAAAGAATATCTAATTGGTGATGAGATGTTATAGCCACCGGTATAATTTAGGAGATGTGACTCATATTAATATGTTAGCAAATCTGGATGAATAATTGAGAAAAAGAATATATTTTCCCGTGTCAATGTGTTCTTTGCTTTATCATTTAGTATCAAAGATGGTATGAGAACCTGATAATTGACTATGGTAATATCATAATTATTATCAATTGTCCTTGTCCATGAAATTTATTTTCATACTTGTATAAGGTTTCATGACTTCATCCTACAAGATGCGGTGATTTAATTTAATTTGAATTAAATATATATTGTAGAGTAACTATTGTTCCCAATGATGTACAAAATAATAATATACAATAAGATCCAATAAGTAAACAATGATTTAAAACCCTAAGCAAGAGAGGGAGTTAGGAAGAATTAGCTGATTTTTGAGTGGACAGGAAGTGATGTGGGCTGGTGAAAGTGTTGGATAGGATAGAAACAACATCCTTATTGCTCACTTTAAAATTTGGAACTTAGGAACAAAGTAAAATAGGGGTGCCGCGTGTAGGGCGGAGGTGATTGGGCGTTGGTGATTAGATCTAGGCACCTTTGGTGATTTGTGTACGAGCTCGGGATCTGATTTTGTCTATGTCACAAGGGCTTCGTTGTTGATTCCTATGTATTGCATGTTGTTCACTTTTTAATTTTCAAAGGTACCTATAACCTACAAGAAAGAAGTTCACATGCACATACCCACAAACCGCATCAAACCTAAAAAGGAAAATTTAGAATGGGAAGTCGGAATGACCCCTGACGGTCACCCAAAGAGTGAACTTACAACAAAGTATTGCACTACATCTCAAAATTCATGTAGTTTTGGTGTGTATCGATGTAGAAATAATGCCCTAAGACTTCCTTGTGCAAGTTGCACAGAATGATAGCGATGTGTACCTAGAATGTAACAATGTAGTAGTACATGTGGATGGAATATAATATACTTCTCCCTCCTATGTAGTGTATGCATAAGTATGCAACCCTTGTCCCTTGAATGGATGCTAGATGGATTCCTTTAAAGTGATTTAGTGCCTTTGGAATGAAATATTAGGTGATGATAGTAATGTTTAGTGCTTGGTCCCTCATTTTTAAAACATAACTATGTATTTATATGATTACCTTTTTGGATTTTGTAATTGAAAACTAGAATGTTGATCCTTAAGTGAAAAATATTCTGAAAATATAAAAGAGACACAAAAATAACAAGTAAGGTAAGAAATGATCAAGGGCACCCATGAGGGAAATGAATGCAGGAGGTGATGTCTTGACTAGGTGCTTGTGTTTGAAGCCATGAAAAATAAACAATTAAAGTTCTCATCAGGTTGTAGGGTGTGTATGACCAAATAGAAAATAAGATACAAATAAAAGATGCCAAAGATAGTTGTTAAGCACTAGTTTTCTCACTTAAGAATCATGTAAAAGCTAGCATGCTTTTAGGACTTAGAAATGTACCCAAGTGTGTGATTTAGTGTCTACATTTCCCCCCACTTTATATTGTTGTGTGAATACTCAATAAAATAATGTAGATAATAAATGCGTACCTTATGATCATGTAGAGAATATGATGAATAACGTCTGAGTGGACAAGTGAAGTGTGGAGTGATTGCAAAGTGAGCAATGGAGACTAGGAAAGGGAAGTGGACCTTAGGGGTGAAGCGTATATGTGTTAATATGTTTTTTTGTTTTGGTTGCTTCTTCTTATAAGGACGGACATGATAAAGAAGAGAAAGAAAGTAATCAAATTTTTGTATATGATGGATTAGAAAAGCATGTGTATAAATATGTAAAGATTGTAAAATTATGTAAAAGGAAAGTGTGAACCTGATATGTAAGAGAGTAAAAGAGATAGAAAAATGTCATATTGGTCGGAGATTTTTGAATGTGAGTTTTTTGGGATATCTCAAGCCAAGAGTGAGTTTTTTGGGTGATCTCACACAAAGTGTGAGTTTTTTGGATGATCTCACACCAAGTGCGATTTTTTTGCGTGATATCACGCCAAACATCAATTGTTGGGGAGAGAGGTCTGATTTTAATCTCCTTTCATGAATCTACCCAATAAGCACCACTACAGATGGTATGTCACGATTTGTTCCATTTGTCCCATTTTTCCGATTTAGTTCTAAATTGTTCCAATTGTACTAAATATGTGCGATAGAATGCATTGTGTGATTGAAGGTTTGTGCCTATAGTATAGAATTGCTCTGTTAATGTTTGTAGACTATGTTTGTAATGAGAAATTGATGTATCCACCCCTAGGACATTAGCACCCATGGGAGGACATAAGCGTCAGGTGCTACTATTATCGATTTTGGGAAAGGGTGTCTGCTCTATGATTCTAACCCAAGTGTGATTCTTGTCCATTCCATGATTGTATATATGTTTTTGTGTTCTGTTGATTATGAACTGATCTCAGATGTTGTAGGGGTATTTTTCACCCAACGTATGCCCCCTCTTGTTTTGGGTGATGTGAAACAAGATGAGTATGTGGCCCAAAGAGGACCTATGATGTTGATCTAAAGTGGATACATGTAGGGGGTAGGGGATGTGAATGGTAGAAACTAGGCACAAAAAAAAGTGGCTTATAACATGTTAGTAGTAAAAGTAGATAAACATGTAATAGAAAACAATGTATACCAATTAAGTGTGAAAACAAGATGTACCGCAAAAGAAGTTTCACACATGGGACATCGTTCACAATGTCACAAAAATCGAAAGTGTCCAAAAGCATACAATGAGCATACAAGACATAGGGCATAGCCCACAAACAATAGCATACAATAGCAAACAATGTCAAGCAAAGTGTATTAGATAAACATGGTTGCATATAGTCCTGCAAGGCAAATGCTACACATGAAGCACCCATTAGTATGTTAGAAATATAAATAGTATTTCAGAGTTGTATATATTAGTGAAAAGCAGAGTAAAGTAATTATGAAGTAGTGAATAATGCAAATAGAACTGGAATGTGTAGGATGTGAGAGTAGTAAAAGTAGATGCCCCCGGGAGCCTCGATGGGACTGGTAAAGGTATAGTGCTAAGCATCATTGTAGTGTATACCTGTAAGAGATATGCATTTAATTTAAAATACCAAGTGAACACGCATGTGTATAGATAGAAATATGATGACATACTAAGAATCCATTTAACATGAGAAAACAAAAGAGTAAATGCAACTAAGATATGAAAATGTTGTGTATTAGTGGGATGGTATGATATGCAAAGTGTGAAAATGATAGGGGAACGTGCCCCCCAGAAGATGTGTATGAGATGAGGTTCATTTATAGGAACCCTCAACATTAAGAATGAACCATAGAACAAGAGTGTGTCATCGGGTAATGAGTGTGTTGTGTGAATATATGCTAGAAATATGTATCGTGAAGTGTTTGAGTGTGAAATATGGATAAGGTGAGGTTCATTTCAGAATTAGACCCTCAACAGTCAAGTATGAACCATGGAACTAGAGTGTGTCATAGGTAATGATGGTACAATGTGTGTACCAAAGGTGTAGGAGTGTTGAGAAGGATTAGTCATGAAGCATGAAGTGTAGTAGTAGACACTAGAGATAGTTGATCGGGAGCTGTTGGCAAAAATATGTGATCATTGTGAACAAGAGTAGCCAGAGTATGTATAGTGCATGCAAGGATGTATACCATATATAGAAATTAGTATGTGTACCATGAATAAAAGGATCCATAAGTAAGCATGAGTAACAAAGCATGTATGGAGTAGTATAGGATAGTAGAGATGTAGCAAGGTGTGCCCATAGTGTAGATATGAGAAAGTGCTGCTAGAAATATTGACGTGAATTACAAAGCAAGAGTAATGTATAGATGCGTATGTGAATAATATGGATAGAAATTGTTGATTAGAACATGTGACTATGAGGGGGAAGAGTTTGATGCCCCACAAGTGTGCGAGTGATGGAGATCTATCTGAGGATGGAAGAGAGACCATGTCATGGTGGTAGATGTGGCAATGTGTTAGGAGTATCAATATTGGTGTTAGGAGGAGTAGGTTTTCCAAAGTAAGTTATAGTATGGAGAATAGATGGAAATTTCTTTTTGTGATGGTGAGTATGTGAAATAGTGTAACCTTCAGAAGGAGATGTGGTGGGAATAAAAGGATCAAATAGAGGGAGATAGTTGAGGCCAAGTCTGGTGGATTGTGTGGGAATGGAAAGAGGTTATTTGAATCCTTTTACATATTTTCCTAATCTGGTGCCATTGAAATCATAATGAAGCATATACTGATACCCAAGACCATACTTTTGAAATTGGGAAGGAGGGATTTTCCAAGGCCTCATAGACCACACCTTAGTATAAGAATTTAATACATGATTAAGTGTTGAAGGGACCGCATACATACATGACATGGATCCAAGGCCATTTGAGGAGAATATTATAATTAAGATTATTAGGCATTACATGGAATGGGACGAGCAAAGTGCATGGCCCAACAATAATGGGAAGTGTGATTGTACCTAAGAACTTTTTAGGAATATTTTCAAAGTCATGAATACAAATAGATGAGGGTGTTAAGGATGCTTTGGAAAGGCAAAGTTACTGAAGGAATGGTAGGTTACAAATGTTAAGGATGAAGCCATTATCAACTAAAGCTCATTTAACCCCTATGTTATTGATACAAACATGAATATAAAGAGGGGGATCATTATCTAAAATAGATTGAGAAGGAATTTTTGTAGATGTAAAAGTAATGTGTTCTTCCTTAAAAGATAATGTTGTAGTAAATTTATGATACACATATTCTAGAGAAGTATGAGGATGAATATAAGTGTTGGACAAAAAATATTGGATTTTAGTTTGACATTCAGGATTGGCCTACAAAAAGGCAGGGATGGAGACACTCATGGTGACAAGATCCTAGGGTATCAAAGCTGAAAACAAAGAAGGAATTAATAGTGTTCAAATGAGGATACGGGTTCACCAAATGATTTAATTTAATTTGAATTAAATCTATATTGCAGAGTAACTATTGTTCTTAATTATTTAAAAATAATCATATATAATAAGATCCAAGCAACAAACAAGCAATGATGCAAAAACCTAAGCAAGAGAGGGACTTAGGAAGACTTAGTTGATTTATGAGTGGACAGAAGTGATTTGGGTAGGTGAAAGTGTGGGACAAGATAGAAACAATGTCATTATTTCTCATTGTAAAATCTGGAACTCTGGAATAGAGCTAGATAGGGGTGCCCAATGTAGGGCAGAGGCGCTTGGGCATTGGTGACTAGATCGGATGCTAGTGGATTGTGTAGGATCTCATGATCTACTTTCTTTTGTGTCATAAGGGCTTTGATGTTGATTCCCATTGATCTCTTTATATTCGCTCTTTGATTGTTGAAGGTACATGTAACCTATAAAGAAAGAAGTTCACCTACACATACCCACAGACCGCATCAAACTTAAAAATGAAAATGTAGAATGGGAGTCAAACTGACCAAGGCCTTCCAGGAAGGTGGATCCTGGCAAAAAGAGGGCTTGGTCGGTAAGGGTGGCAGTTGGCCTAGCTCTCCCCCCTAGCCAAGGGTGGTTAGTTGAAGAGTGAACTTACAATCGAGCACTTTGCACTACATCTCGGACTCCATGTAATTCTGGTGTTTGTGTGTGTAGAAATGATGGCCTAGAATGCCCTTGCGCAAGTTACACAAAATGATAGCGGGTTATAGCTAGAATGTAACAATTTAGTAGTATGTGTGGATGGAATAGAATATAATTTTCCCTCCTACATAGTGCATGTAGAAGTATGAAACCATTGTCTCTTGAATGGATGCTAGATGAATACATTTCAAGTGCTTTAGTGCCTTTGGAATGAAACCTTAGGTGATGATAGTAATGCTTAATGATTGGTACCTTATTTTGAAAACATAACTATGTATTTATATGATTCCCTTGTTTAAATTTTGTAATTGACAATTGGAAGGTTGACCCATAAGTGAAAAAGATGCCCAAAATATAAAAGAGACCCAAAAAGAGTGAGTAAGGTAAGAAAGGGTCAGGGGCTCCAAGGATGGGCAAGACGACCACAGCACTACTATATTGGTTGGGAACTGGTTTGAAGCTATGAAAGATAAACAAGTAAATTTCTGATCGGGATGTAGGGTGTGTAAGACCAAATAGAAAATAAGAGATAGAGAAAAGAGGCCAAAGATAGTTTTCAACCAATGGTTTTCTTTCTTAGGAATCATATAAATGCTAGCATGCTTTTATGACCTAGAAATGTACCCAAGTGTATGATTTAGTATCTACAAATGGAATTTATACAAGGTAATATATGTGTGTGCATTGTTGATCAAGTCTGGTCTATATATTTGTTTATTATTTTCTATATGTTGGTAAATGCATCTCTAATAAAATTGATTGTTATTAGTGTATACACCCAACCAATCTACAATTCCTCTATTTTTCTATTCAAATATTCCTCGACAATTTTACCATGTTGGTGTCAATTTGTTATGGTCAAAAGGTGGGAATTCCATTCAATATTCATTGATGCCAACAAACTCTATCAATTTTTGGCAATAAAATTTTTCGTGTGGAAAAATTGGTGGGTATCTTTCCAACGCTTTGGGAATCTAAGTCCCTCTACTTGAACATTGCGGCTTCGTGTTTATATGCACATGTAAAATTTGATTATGTGGTGGCTATATGGTGGGGATCCAACATGGGAACTCCATTGACCCTACGGTAAAACTTGCAATTACTTTCAAGAGGAGAATTTGCAAGGAGATCAAGAAAGGGGGTGAGAAAAAGATAGGGTGATTAATGTTGTAGGTAAAAATCATATTCCTACAACCATTAGAAAATTCCAATGCACATAGATTAGAAGAAATACATTTTTACAAATGAAAACAAAACAAGTTAAGATTTAGAACACAAAGTATTTTAAATCTTCTTATCAAAAAAGGCAACAAACTCCTTCTTTCTTCATTGATGCTTGAGCAAAATTATACATAGTGAGAGTGAGAAGAACATATAGGTGAGAAATAGAGGAAATGTTATCTATTTGCTTCTTCACAAGTGATACTCTCTCATGAACACAAAAACCGACAAACCCTTGGAAAGAGGATGTATTTATAATTTATAGATCTAGAAGATACTCTTTGCCTACCCCACACATGACCTTTCATATGGCTTGCACAACTTATGGCTCTTCACATTCTTAGGAAAGAATTAAGTCCCCTTTTATAAAATAAGGGTGAATTATTACATTATAAACATAAAGTCACTTTTTAAATAAAATAAGGCATAATGAAAAAGTGCAACCCCCAACGAAGAAATAGAACATGGGGAGAGAGAAAATAGGGGAGGGAAGATAAGTGAGAGAAATAAGAGAGAGAGATAGCCAAGCCGATGAAGTGGCCGCTTCGATGTAGTTCACTAATTCTTCTTTGGATGATTCAACGAAACGCTTCAATGCAATGAACTCTAGACCCTTGAATGCTTTACACCATGAGAAATATCTTTTGGATGATGCACGAACACTCGAACGAAGTGTTTAGAAACACTATTAAATGATTCCTTTTATGACTGCAAGTGTCACTCATGAAGATCCCTTCTAAAGAGGTTGAGGCTGGAAACTGGACCTTAATGACCTTTGTAACTTGGCCATACTACTGCATCGATTAGAAATATATGATGAGGTGCATTTGAACACTAAAGAGTGTCCATTCTACATTATGAAACAATCACTCTGAACCATGAAGCATCATCATTCCTTTGTTCTTCTGGTTACACACTTGGAGGAGAAATTAGAACAACTACTCGGGGATTGTAACTATGATGATCCTATCACCTTGAATACACTAATGACTAAAGCTGAGACTGATTTGATGCATGTTAATTCGAGCTTCATGGCTTCCGAGACACTTCTCTACACTGGAAAAGGGGGTTTACTATTTTTAGTAAATGGAAATTTTCCACCCTTTTCAACTTTGATCACTCAAATTGTCCCTCTAAATGACCTTTGTGCATACCACTTCCGCCAAAATTTCTCTTTGTGTCAACTTGCTAAAAATAACAAGTCCCTGTGTAAGAGGCTTACTATTTTTGGAAAGTGGTGTTCTGGACCTTAGTTTTTTATGGAATCATTTTTTCTAATATGGATTTTTCATTTTTTTTCACTTCTGAGGTTTCGTTTCGATTTGGTCTCTAGAATGAGAGATTTCAAAATTTAAAAATTTTCCATGGAAAAATGTGGTTTCTTCGTTGTAAAAATTTGGAGCATGCATTTGAAATTTTTTTCTTGGATCCTCAAGGCACACAGGAATGCAAAATAATTCAAAAACACCCACATTGATTTGAGTACTTGGTTTGTTATATTCGATAAATTCTTCCTTACGGGTTTCAAAGTCTCTTTGGCAAAAAAACTTGTTTTCGGTCTTCAAAAATCTAGATTTCTGTGTGTTTTTACTTTTCCTAGATCATGAATGAAATCAATGGAGGATGAAAATGGTGGAGGCAAAATTCTAGCAAAATCCGGCAATGTATGGAGAAATGTGGGGGAATGAGTGAAAATGTGGCTAAGTCTCATATTTATAATATTTGGAATGGATTGAGGGGGTGGAACGCAATTTTTGTCCCCATTTCCCCCTTTGGTTCAAGAAAATAGGTGCACAAAAATTCACCTTAGCATTCTCTTGACAAGTGTCACTTATGCACCACCAAGAGGAACGGAAGGGGGGGCTAGAAATGAGCTCTTAGAGGCAAGTTTTGGGTCGTATGGTGAACCACAGAGCATAAAGGGGGTGGGGATAATTTTTGGTCCCCATTATACCCTTGTTTTGTGACAATAGGTGCATAAAATTTCACCTTATTCCTATCCCGACACATGGCGAGCATGCGGGAGTAGGTGAGGGGGCTAGTCAACTTAGTCAAAGGTGCTAGAATGAGCCGCCGAGGTCATATGGTGTGATCAACATGCAAAAGGAGGGAGGGAGAAATTTTTTTCCCTTTTTTCATGATGGAGAGGAAAATTAGGACATAAAAATGTGCCTTAGTATCATGATGACACATGTCATTGAGGAAATTTAACTAAGTATCTTGAACAACATACCTTGAGAGATAACTTGAAACGACTGAACTTGAGCTCCCAAATGAATTTTTGCATGCTTCTTTATATTAATTTGCATGAAAAATGCATTTTGAGAATGATGGAATTCTTCCCATGCCTTTAATATGATTAAAAACCCTAAAAACATTCTTTTTTCTTGGGACCGCTATATGTGCTTGGAAAGAATGAGCTGCCTAGAAAAATGAATGGGGTTTGTGATGAATCTAGTTTTTCCACCATGTAAAGGAGTTAAAATGATTTCCATTATTTTTTTTTTGGATCAAAAATCATTTAGGATCTCTTAAAATTACCTCTCAAAGTTTGGGTACTCTTTCATGGTATAAGCTCCTTCAGCCTCAAAAACCCGCTTTTGATGAATTGGCTCCTAAACCTCCAAATCTTTCCAGAATCTTCCTAAATCAATTGCACTATGATCCTATATCTTAAATATAAATCCTTGATGAATTTGTTCCTTTGACACAGCTATAAATATTGTGCAATTTCCTTAGGAAGGATGATGATAGCCCTTCCTAAGGTTGCTTGAAAACCCACTTTTAGAGACTGCTCCAAAAGTACTTGAATTATATTTTTAATCTTTAATCACCTACATGGAAGGATAACACACACATATGGGCCATTGGAAGGACATGATAGTACTAATACAAGGAATAGGATGACTGGGAAGTGTCTTGGAAAGGTGTAACATAGAAATTTTTCAACACTAGGGTATGGTTGTCCTATTTTTGCGTGAATTTTTCCCATGTAAAAACACATAAAAACAAAAATATAATTAGTAGTTGAGGTTTTTTTTAGAAATATAAATATATAATCTCTTCCCATCATATATCATCTTTATGACCAGTTGTCCACTATCTCCACACCTTGTTAAAATTGATATTTTCTCCATTTTACACTTTGACCTGAGCTTAACTTCTACACCCATCAAATGCATGATATAGTTTATCACTCAATTTTTCCATTACCACTCTTGCTTCCTAGCAATGTATCTCTAATGCGTAGTAGTTATGGTGGTTGAAACTAAAAAGGAGACAACATAAATTCTCTACACTTCTAGTGTGCTACCCCTCTAGCCGTCTATCTACTCAACCACTTATGCATTTAATTTACTACAAGCCTTCATGGAATTGCTGAAAATATTGTTTTGTATTTATATGGTGTTTGAGTAGCCAATTTCAAACCACCTATAAAGAATTCAATAGCTAATAACAATGAGTTTACGCTCGTAGAGTTAAAAATTCAATTTTCATAAGTCTATTGGGGTATGGTTAATTTTATTATCAATTGTCATATGCATTATTAATATGTTAGTATGGACATCTATAATTTGTAAGTTGAATAAAGTGATCTATCATTGTTATGTCATATGTCCAATAAATCAATTATGTATGTCATCAACATTAGATTCTAGTTTGTCAATGTCATACTCTCATTCAAGGTTAAGTGATATTTATAGTTTCTTGTTTAATCGTTCAAGTGTTATTTAATAAGACTATAATTGAATTTTAGGAATAGGGTCATTTCTAGTCATAGAGTAGCAATATATTTATAATTTAAAGTTATTTTCTTGGAGGGTGATCAACACCTCTCGTTAGTCACCAACGATGGGGCCGCATACAACATTGGTGACACATTTTATATTATTTCAATTGTTTATTTTGAGTGGTGTGTGCAAAAATAAAACAAGGTATTCATTCCCTAATAAAGTTTCAAATGAGGAACATGTGCATTATGGATGATGAGAATAGTTGTATAGGAGGTTAGCTAATTCTAGTGATCCTATGACTGTTAAGATTATCTCATCGTCGACTTCTTCATCAATCGATCGGTGAAAGAACATTCAATAGAAGTGAAGGCTGGAACTAGTTGAGTTCTCGTATCTAGGTGTATTGTTGGAATTGTGATCATCCATTGATGGATTCACCGTCGTGAAGTGGATGATCATGTGTAGCAATATCCGATATCAAGATCTAGACAATAGTATGCAGACCTAAAAGTATTTTGTGGCACACGATTATGTTTTCAAGTGCTCCTTGTCCCATGTTCACACTAAGGGGATGTTCAAAATTCACTATTCACATGGTTATTTATTATTTAGGTATGGTAAATATTTAGTGGGTTATATTGTTATCTATTTTTGTAACAACAATATATCACATAGATCTTATAATTTTATTAGTGGTTACAACAAGAATATGTAATTGGGGATGAGCTGTTATAGCTACCCTATAATTTAGGAGATGTGACTCCTATAAATATGTAAGTATTCCTATATAGAAGAATCAAGTTTTCATGTGTTAATATTTTTTGCTCTATCAATTAGACTTAGTCACAATACTTTAGCAATTGGCACCCGATATTCAATCCTTGGTTGTATTCATTCACAAATTATCCCTTCTTGAATAGTTGGGGCATATCCATATCACCCTTGCTTGTTTTATAAGAATAGGTTTCCTTGAGCGATTTATACTGCTATGTACTTTAGTAAGGGAAATGATTCCAATCTGATTTACTTTTTATATTATCCCTAGATCTTCTAAGACACATACCATGGATTATATGCAAATCATACACAAACATCCTCCATTTGCTCTAACACTTGTGGGGATTTTTCCACCTCCACCGCTGAGAGTGTGACACGTCTCTTCATGAGACCCTTATTTGGTAGCTCTTGTGTTACCCAATTTCTTGTACATGGCTACTTTGAAAACATTACAAAAAATTTCAAATAGTAACACAACGGAAAAACAATGAAATTTGAGAAAAATGTAAAATCATGACATGTTCTAGTTTAATTAGCTAGCTTATTACTTTATACATGTTGTTTTTCATGTTATGTTTGTGGAGCCTATTTTCATGTTAGAGTGTGGTACACCTTCTATGTGTTACACTCGGGTATTTTTACGGTGGTCCCGCTTGCTGGTGAGTGGGTCAGGGGGGTTCGGGAGCGAAGCCCTCGAAGCAAATTTTCATGGGTGGTTTATCAACCCATGGGTAATGGGTAACCGTTATGGGTTGTTTTTGGGCCCATGATTTTTCGGTACCCATGGTTTTTCGGTACCCATTGTTTTGATACCCATAGTTTTTTTTTTTGCCCATGGTTTTGATACCCACGGTTTTATATCAAACTACTTAAGTAATTGTCTATTTATATGGTCTTATGCATATGATACATATACAAGCAAATGCATTGCAGATGTGCTTTGAATTCGGGTGTGAATTCTGTAGAGTTTGTTGAGCATAGCTCCAAACGGATCTGGGTATTGTATTGAGAGAGTGGAGGCTTGTAATAAAATTTGAGCAAGTGATTCTTGGTGGACGTAGCCCAAATTGGGTGAACCACGTTAAATATTATCTTTTCTGTGTTGTGTTATTTATTCTGCACTTTTATTTGAGATCTATAATATTTTCTGCATATTAGTTTCTATTGTTGCGATTCTGTAAGGGATTATTCTGCATATTTTATCTCTTATTTCCTAACAATTGGTATCAGAGCCTGGTTTTGGTTTGTTGAAGTGTTGAATCGCAGGGAAATTTTTATCTTGAGTGGGAGCTATGGCAGATGATGGAAGATCTAGGGTTGATAAATTCAACGGGTAGAATTTCAGTCTTTGGAAGATGCAGATGGAAGATTACCTTTATTAGAAGGATCTTTATACTCTGTTGTCTAAGAAGGTGAACAAACCCTCGAGTATGACAAATGTAGAATGGAATTTTTGGATCGAAAGGCACTTGGACGATCTCGCATGTCTTGCATCTTGATATTATTTAATGTTTCAAAGCAAAAGAATAAAAAGATCTAATGGATGCATTAGGGAAGTTGTATGAAAAACCCTCTGCCTCTAACAAGATATTTTTAATGAAAAAGTTGTTTAATATGAAGATGTCTGAGAATAGTTCAGTAGCAGATCATTTAAATGATTTCAATATGGTTGTGAATATGCTAGCTTTGGTTACAATAGAATTTGATGAAGAAGTTAGGGCTTTATTAATTCTATGCTCTTTACCTAAAAGTTGGAATAGCTTGGTAATGGCGGTAAGCAACTCGGTTCCAGCTAACTTGAAGTTGAAGTTTGAGGATGTTGTAGGGGTGATTCTAAGTGAGGAAATGCAAAGAAAAAGCTCTGGGGAATCTTCTACTTCAGGGAATGCTTTGACAATGGAAACTAGAGGGAGATAGAAGAATAGAGGAAACCATGGAAAATCAAAAGATCGAGCAAGGTCAAAATCCAAGAGCAAGATTGTATGTTAGAACTGTGGAAAGTCTGGGCATGCAAAGAAGGATTGTTGGGAGCTTCGAACAAGAAGAAACAACAGGAAGAAAACAAGGAGGCAAATGTGGCATCGGGTAATGTATGTCAGGATGCTTTGATTCTTTCTTTGCATAATATTATTGAATCTTGGGTTTTAGATTCAGAAGCTTCTTTTCATGCTACTCCACATAGGCATTATTTTGTTGATTATGTTCAAGGGATTTTGGCCATGTTTTTCTTGGTGATGATGAGCCTTGCAGTATAGTTGGAAAAGGTTTTGTTCAGTTAAGATGCAGAATGGGAATACATGGCTATTGAAGGATGTTAGACATGTGCCTACATTAAGGAGAAATTCGATATTGGCGGGGCAATTGGGAAGTGATGGTTGTACTGTGATATTTACAGCTTGACTCTTGGAAGGTTACCAAGGGTGCTCTTGTGGTGGCAAGAGGTAAGAAGGTTGGAACCTTGTATTTATCCACTGATAGTACTAATGATTGTAATCTTGTGGCTTCAGATGCAAATACAACATTATGGCACTATAGGCTCGATCATATGAGCCATAAGGGCATGGACATCATAAAGAAGAATTTGCCTGGATATACAGAAACATGTTTGGATTTCTGTGAGAACTGCATATATGGGAAACAAAAGCGAGTAAGGTTTCTCAAGGTTGGACCTACGAAGAAAGAGAGTAAGTTAGAGCTGGTACATTCTAATGTGTGGGGGCTAGCTCAGGTATCATCTCTTGGGGTTCAAGTTATTATGTTACTTTTATTGATGATGCAACAAGGAAAGTTTGGGTTTATTGTATTAGAAACAAATCTGATGTATTTGATACTTTTGTTAAATGGAAATCCTTGGTAGAGAATGAAACAGTCTTAAGTTAAAATGTCTCAGGTCAGATAATGGAGGGGAGTATTGCAGCAATGAATTTGATGATTATTGTTCTAAGAATGGAATCCACAGGCAAAAGACGGTTCCAGGAACCCCACAGCAGAATGGGGTGTCAGAAAGGATGAACAGAACAATAATGGAATGTGCTAGGAGCATGAGGATACATGCAAGACTGCCTCTTTATTTTTGGGCAAAAGCAGTGAGCACAACTGTGTACTTAATAAACAGAGGACCCTCAAGTGCCTTGGATGGAGGCATACATGAGGAGGCTTGGTACGGTAAGAAAGTTGATTACTCATTTCTTAGAGTCTTTGGATGTGAGGTGTTTGTTCATATTGACAAGGATGATAGGACCAAGCTAGAGGCTAAATAAAAAAATGCACTTTTATTGGTTATGGTGGTGATGACTTTGGATTTAAATGTTGGAGTATTAAGGACAAGCAAATCATTTGGTCTAGGGATGTGGTATTTAATGAGAAAGTCGTGTATAAGCAACAATTGCAAGAAAATAGGGAAGAATCCCAGAAAGAATATGCAGTGGTAGAGGATCTTCCGGATGGGATAGTGACCCATGAATCAGTTCAGGAACCTACTCAACAGGAACCCCAAACTCCTTCAGTGAGGAGGTCTTCTAGGGTAAGAAAAGAACCTGAACGTTTTTCTCCTTCTCTTTATTATTTATTACTCACTGATAGTGGAGAGCCAAAGAGCTTTGATGAAGTAATACAGGTAGATGCCAGTAAGAAGTGGGAGCAAGCCATGGATGAGGAGCATAAGTCTCTCATGGAGAACCAAACTTGGGATTTGGTGAAGCTATCGGAAGGCAAAAGAGCATTGCAAAACAAGTGGGTGTACGAGTTAAAGAAAAAGGAGGAAAGAAAAGATATAAGGCCCGATTGGTGGTCAAGGGGTTTGTACATAAACAAGGTATAGATTTTGATGAGATATTTTCTCCTGTAGTAAAAATGACTTCTATTAGAATTGTTCTTGGAATAGTGGCAACAGAAGACTTGCACTTAGAATAGTTAGATGTAAAGACTACATTTCTCCATGGTGATTTGGAGGAGGAGCTATATATACAACAACCAGAAGGATATGAAGTCAAAGGTAAAGAGGAGATGTTGTGCAAAAGCGAAGAAGAGCTTGTATGGCCTGAAACAAGCTCCACGTCAATGGTATAAGAAGTTTGATAGCTTCATGATGGAGCAAGGTTATATCAGATGTCATTCTGACCATTGCGTGTACACAAAGAAATTTGAGGATGGAAGTTATATTATCCTATGTTTATATGCTGATGACATGCTAGTTGTAGGTAAAAACATGTAGGAAATAAAAGTACTCAAGAAATAGCTAAGTGAATCCTTTGATATGAAGGATTTGGGGCTGCTTAGAGAAAATCCTTGTATGAGGATAACTAGGGATAGGAAGGAATGGAAGTGACTTTATCTCGGAAGAGTACATTAAGAAGGTATTGGATAGGTTTAACATGTAAGATGCTAAACCAAATTGGGACTCCTTCGCGAGGCCATTTAAAGTTATCAAAGGAGCAGTGTCCCCAAGACAGCAGTTAGGAAAGATACCATATGTCCAAGGTACCTTACTCATCGGTGGTTTGCGGTTTCATGTATGCAATGGTATGCACTAGGCCTGATATTGCCCATGCAGTAGGAGTGAATGAATAGATTTATGAGTGATCTAGGTAAAGAGCATTAGCAAGCGAAAAGTGGATCCTTTGGTACTTGAGAGGGACCATGGGGAAAATTTTATGCTACAGTGGATCAGACACCACTTTACATGGTTATGTAGATTCATACATGGCTGGAGATGTAGACAGCGGAGGAGCATGACAGGCTATATTTACATTGTAGGTGGGACAACAATGAAGCTAGATTTCATGACTACAGAAGCTGGTGGCTTTGTCAACCACGGAGGTGAGAATGTTGTTGCCACGAGAGGTAAGCAAAGAGATGATTTGGTTACAACAATTGCTTGAGGAGTTGGGGCATAAGCAGGAGGAATGTAAGTCTGCATAGTGATAGTCAAAGTGCTATACACCTAGCTAAGAACTCTGCTTTCCACTCCAGGATGAAGCATATATAGTTGAGATATCACTTCATCAGGACAGCTTTGGAGGAAGATAAGTTGAAGTTAGAGAAGATTCATACTAGTCAGAATCCTGCAGACATGATGACTAAGGTGGTCACAAGGGATAAAATAAAGCTATGTTTAGCTTTGGTTGGCCTTCGCGGATGACAATGAAGGGTTAAGAAGCTTTCTCAGTGGAAATCAGTCTCTAAGTGGGAGATTGTTATGTTTGTGGAGCCTATTTTCATGTTAGAGTGTGGTACACCTTCTATGTGTTACACTCAGGTATTTTTACGGTGGTCCCGCTCGCCGGTGAGCTGGTCAGGGGGGTTCGGGGGCGAAACCCCTGAAGCAAATTTTCATGGGTGGTTTATTAACCCATGGGTAATGGGTAATCATTATGGGCTATTTTTGGGCCCATGGTTTTTCGGTACCCATTGTTTTGATACCACAGCTTTTTTTTTTTTCCCATGGTTTTGATACCCACGGTTTTTCCCATGGTTTTGATACCCATGGTTTTATATCAAACTACTCAAGCAATTGTCTATTTATATGGTCTTATGCATATGATACATATACAAGTAAATTCATTGTAGATGTGCTTTGAATTCAGTGTGTGAATTTCAGTAGAGTTTGTTGAGCATAGCTCCAAACGGATCCGGTATTGTATTGAGAGAGTGGAGGCTTGTAATAAAACCCGAGCAAGTGATTCTTGGTGGACGTAGCCCAAATTGGGTGAACCACGTTAAATAATGTCTTTCGTGTTGTGTTATTTATTCTACACTTTTATTTGAGATCTATAATATTTTCTGCATATTAGTTTCTATTGTTGCGATTCTAAAGGGATTATTCCGCATATTTTATCTCTTATTTCCTAACATTTCACATTTATTTGATAGGTAACATATCTATTCTTTGCACACATGTATTCATGCAAGATATTGATATTTTTGCAAGAAATTCATATATTGGTACATGATGATAGGATTCAACTTGGTTCCTTACATAAATCTTCTGTGGGCATCCTTCTACTCTATACAAGTGCTTTTTTTCATTATATGTTAATCTACACCTTCCTTAACATGCTTGATTCCATACACAATGTTTATTGCTACCTATTAGGTTAAAACATGACTAATACATGTCTTGTATAGTGCTAACCTATCTTACTAATTTCCTTATCACTTTTGTTGTGTTCTTTAACCATCTCATATATTGTAGCTACTACTATTTTTATACGGATTTTTACTTACTTGTTTTACAACATGCGTTGACTTGATTATATTGTGTGATTACAATACAATAATTGTTTATTACAACCTAATTTCCTTCCTTATCTTGTAAAATTATGGGTGTCCCATGATTGTGGATATATGCCTATAATGCATGTATGTGCTTGGTTTTTTTGAATGTGACACATTTTACATCCTACTATGATTGTCTTATGACACTTTAGGTGTCTCATGTTTTTGGTTCTATGCCTACATATGACTTATGTCTATACTATATGGCCTACTCATCTTTACACTACTATTTCCATTATTTCTTCTGGCATACTTGATATTTCTAGGATGTTTTAATACTTTTCCTACTATGGAGTGTGACATGATTGAAACTTTTCTTTGATGGGTTTATTTTATTTACACATGTATTCTTGCTTGTTTCTTGTTGCATGTATGTTGCTATTTTTTCACATCACGGTTTATACCATGCACAACCCCTTTTGTAGATATATATTCTCAAAGGTGGCCACTATTTCATCCTTCTATGATCTCCTACAATGATGATCAAACATAGGTACATGTGTACACATCTATTATTTTTATCTGCGTGCCCAAATGATTTATCATAGGTTCCTTAAAAGAGGGGTCATTCATTAGGGTATTGATGCATGAGCATCATCAAAATAAGCATCAAAGTTTCAAATTTTCCCTTTTTTTCAGATTTATGAGGTCAAGTTACCTTGCTACAATGTGCTGAGATCATGAGAAGAATTCTTAGTTGTTCAAGATGGTCAAAACTTCAAATTATTAGTTTCCCTCCATTTTCTAAATTCAAAATTCTAAGTATGTCAAAGGGACAAGTATGGTTTTTCAAGCATACTTGAAGGTACTTAAGTGTGTGTGTGAGTGTGATTAGACATGTGAAAAATATTCCTAGAGTGAGTGAGAGAAAATAAGTTCTTAAACATTGTAAAAGGCTTCATGATTTTATGTATGGGCATGTGGAAACCTAAGAGTTAGTTAGGGTTATGTCCAAAGGAGAGAGAATGAGATAAAATATCAAAGAAAGAAGTGGTTGTATTCACTCCTCAAGAAATGGGAGGATGAAAGAAGGAGGAAGTATGAAAATTTGTAATAGATATATATGATTTAATATGAGATACACTATGTTTTTGCATGAAGTAGGAATGTAACTCCGGAAACATAGATAAAGAAGGGTGAATTGAAACAAGAAATCCTCATTTCCTTGAATGCATGGTTAATTCCTTGTCTCTTTATATCTATGCATGTTTGTAAAAGAAGGTTGTTGATGATTCCAACATAGTGAGACTCTACATGTAAGTAATAGTTGTAAGGTAATGTTGATTTTTTAGAAGACATACTCTATTAAGTGCATGGACTGTGTTTTTTGCAAGGACTCCTTAATATAGTGGATTTATGATCTTAATGATGATTTTTTTCAATAACAATCTCAATGAAGAAGGTTTGAGGATGTGATTGCAGGGTGTTAGAAAACGTCCTTACTCTATTTTGGTGTTATTTCTTCAACAAACTCATTGTAAACCTCATCATGACTGTTCTCCTTTAGTGTGGTCTTAGAAATAAGATATGGATTTAAATTTAAATATGCATGTGTAAATATAATCCTTAGGAGGTATTAAATCTATGATGAAGGTAAATTATAAACCATTGCTTGAGACTCTGTTCCTTGGTATAAAATTATGTATTGGTAAGATGAAACCATGATTTCTCATACATATGACAACTAATTATATGTGGAATTGAAATATACTTTATGCATGAATTATCTCTAGTATAACATGACAAAGGAGGAGAATAACACAAACATGAAGACTAAATTCTAGGCCTTGAAAGAAAGAACTTAGCATTTTGTAAGTTATTTTAATTTCCTGGAGCTAATCACATTTGTATAGTGAGGGCTTGATAAGATAACCTTAGTAGGAGTCTTTTCCTTTTGAGTTACACCCAAAAAATGGATAAAAATCATTTTGACATTGTAGTAATCCATATTTTAAAGTTTTAAAGGGTTGTGAGGGCTCATACTTCTAATAACATTGACAGTTTACCTAGAGAACTATGATAATAGTCAAGAGACCTAATATGAAAGGTCAATATAGATATATGAATGGTTTATAGTTAGAGATATGCTCTAAAACTTTGTAGACAGATGAAACTAGTAAATGCATGTCATAATATCCTATTAGTTTGTTGAGGAACCTCATGCATGAAAATTTATGTAATAAAAACTCATAAGGCATGGGTAGTAGGAGCTTAAAAGCTAAGGAAGAGGAAAAAATGATTAGGAGAGAATATTTTGGAGTTAGACTATAAAATTTGAGGCACACCATATTAAGGGAAAATGGTACTTGAGGAAGTTTTTATTTTTTCTAGGCATGCATGGATTGCTCCAGCCATGGAATCACCTAAGAACTTGTTCTTGAGAATTAAATGAGGCAATTTTGAGAAATGATTGGTTAATTGAGTTTTGCTTTTAAATTGATCATTTCATAGGTTTATTTGTGAATTGAAATAGGATATTGGAGCATTAAATGTTGAAATATTGGTTCAAGAAGACTAAAAAGTCCCAAATATTGATTGTTTAGAGCTAGAGGAGTAGGAAATCTAGTGAATTTTTTTGAAAGAAGGTAAGAGAATATGAATTTTTCATGATAGTTGTTCATCTTGCAGATTGATTTGGCATTGCATGAGATATATAAATAGGATATAGTGATTGATATAAACATTTAAGGTGAATAAGGTAATTTTTGCATGTTTAATCCATTTTGGGATTCTTGTAAAAGATCCTCATTACAGAGTATTTTGTATGGTTTGATGATTGCTTGTTGTTGATAACTTATTGAATGCATTGAATGTGATATAGGCTATGCATAAGGTATTTCTTTAGTTACAAACAAGCTACTTAATACATGAAAAAAAAATACGGGGTTCAAATCCTCATAAAAGGTCATAGACAATGAAATGTGGAAAAATTCAAACAAGGACAAAACCTTATGATATAGTCAGGATTGTGGTATGGCCCGACCATTTTCCTACATCTATGGAAAGAGGGTAAATTCAATAGATTTTTCATTTTCTGCATTTTCTATCATCAATTTCCTAGATTTTCACATAGTTACAGATACGAGATGACACAATTTAGATCAAATTATAGGGGTCATGAGAAATTCATTTTTTCTTCATGGCATTATACAATTTTAGTTGCAAAAACAAGGTTTGGAGGCATGGGCCTCCTTCTCTCCTTCAAAATTTTAAGTTCTACATGATTAGTTTTAGTTATAATAGCACCTTATGAGGGCATGACAATATCCATTCCTTCAAAGGTCTAATTTTTCAAGTTGGTACAAATTGGGCCTATATCCTTGCATAACAAAGGTGTGGTCAGTGGATTTAGTGGAAAACATCGAAGTAGCTAGGTTCTTTGTAGATTTATCTTTCTTGTTCTCTCACAGGATTCCCAAATGGGGAATGCATAAAATCCACTATGTTATTCATAGTCTATACCTTGCTCCCTATAACATTTCAAAGATGGGGTAATTGGCTCCTCTTCTCATAAAATATTTGATACTCAACACTTAGCCATCTTCTTTGGCATAGTATTAGGATAGATCAACTCCAATCCTTCATCATTTCAAAAAAATTCCCAACTCTCCAAGTCATGACATGAAAAATGATAGTTCCTCCCTCTACAAAATGAACATGTGTATTCCTTCCATGTTTTTCACCATTTTACTTACATTTTTGTAAAGTTCAAAGTTACATTCATTATCTATATCTTAAGTTAAAGTTCGGTTTATGCCATAGACATTGACTATAATCAATGTTACAAGTTTCATCATGGAACATGCCAACACCAACACATCAAATAACCATTGTTAAACAAAAACAATGTATATGTGCATACTTAGGTATGTTTTTCCTTTAAGCATGTAATTTTCAATTACACACTTACAAGGGAGGATTGTAGACACTAAAATTTGGTAACTTGTCCTGTGTAATGATAAGTTTTACTATGCTCCCTTTCTAAGACAAATTATCACATTCGAATCCAATCACCTCATCTCTCTATCTCTTATACAACTTTATTATATTTACATTCTAATTTTTCATAAATTATGAAAATATTATTTGATCAAAGTAGTATTAAACCTTTAATATTCATGGCAAAACTTTTAGTTTTGGTTTTCATCTCTTCGGTCCAAAAACATAAGAAAGGGTTAATATGTAAGATCCAGTCTTGGCCGACTTGTACGGTCCCACCCCTTCACATTCACCAACTTTGATTTCAATTTCAAATTATTTTTGGGGCATTTCATATTTCTGTGGTCAACCTTAATAGACTATTTCAACTACAGAAGGCTATAAAAGAAATTCATTATCAATTTATACTTCATCTAGTACTCTTACAAGCTAATATTGTAAATATATTTCCAAAAGCACTCAAAGGGTTGCCCAAATCAGCTACAAATCATCTAGAGAAGTCCCTAATACACATTTTAAGCAATGAACTAGGTCAAAGATTTTTTCTTCCTATATTTCCAAGCATGTAAATGTCATAGATCCATGTTTTAGTAAGAGCAAGGTCACTCTAAGAATTTCACAAGGGTTTTAATCAACAAAAGAGTTAGGTAAAATAACTTAGGCACACCAAATACTATTATTACCACGCTAGGTACAATATATACTACACATTTATCCTAGTATATTGGTGTCAACAGTTGGATTTTGACCACCGGGGTAAGCCAACCTCACCACACTCACATGTTTTCTATTTTTGGTTTGTTAATGCTTTGATGAAGGGTTATGAAGGTTGTTAGGGTTTCCAATTTTTTGTAGGTAATTATAGGTCACCCCAAAACTATGCAACCAAGAACAACATACAACAAATAACATTTCCAAACAAGTAAGACACATGTAAAGTTATAGGTTTAGAATGTCAAAGGGTAAAATACCATAATTCTAGGTCTATATTTATAAACTATGTCTAGACCATACAAAGTTTGTATATCCCTTACATTATTGAGTTCTTAGCTCTAGAACTTTCATTAAGGAATCTATAATTATTGATCATCATTTTCCAATATTGCACATCTACATCATCCATGTTTTGAACTATACAACTATTTTCCTCTCTTTTTATGTATTTGAACAAGTACTTATCATTTATCAATCATTTCAAGTATGAATGCATTATTCTAATTGTGAATGGTTAATGTTGGAAATTAATTAATCATAATATTCTACTTATTATAAACACTTTCATCCTTTTTAGTGTTGTGCATACCCATGACACCTCAAATATTTAATTAGGAAGAAAATAACTATAAACAATACAAGGGTTATGAAGCGGGGTCATCCTTAAATACCTTCAACTAAAACACATTTCCATGGTCATGAGGTTATGGAGGTCAATTTAGGTATAGGGAGTCAAGAAGGAATGAGTATATGTGGTATAGAGTTTGGAATTTCAAAAGGAGCTTTCCTCCAAAACATGTAATTAAAAATTCAAATTTGTAAGAGTGAGTACTAAGTTTGGTAGGTGAGTAAAATGGTTTAGGAGGTGGTGTATACTTTCTATAAGGGGTCATAAGTTATAAAAGTGAAAAATGATGTATGAATCTATGTTTAGCCAAAATGGCAATTACACTAAGGAAGGGTAGTTATATGATAAGTCATTATGGGATGTAATAAGTTAGCTAGGAGTTGGAAAAGGGAGTTAGATGGATAAGGATTTGAATATGGGTGGTAATACATCTACTAGGGAATTCAATACTCAAGGAGGAGGATGGAAAGAAAATAAAATGAAAGATAAACTATGGAGTTTTTGTATGAAGCACAATTGTGCAAGTATTAAGGAAGCTTGTTTTGAGTTGAGTCTTGTATTTCTAAGTTTGAGTTATGTGAACTCTCTTGATGTCTAAGCTTAGTGTACATATGTATGGAAGTTTAATTTCTTGGTTAGTGTAGAGACACTGAATGATTTTTCTCGGGTTAGTGATTAACTAAAAGTAAGAATATGGGAATAGTTAATCTAATCTATAATGACATGTAATTACAACAAATAAATGTAATAAAAACTATGGAAGTGACATAAGCCACTAATAGAATGCAAGATAAGTATGGAAGTGACTTAGCTGATTCAAAGGTAGATCGAACTATGTTGCGAAGTGAATGGAGAAATAGGAAGCATGGACTACTATGTAGAAACCCCAAAGAGGATGGATCTGGACTAGTTCTCTATATTGGAGTGCCTGGAGAGGGACTAGGGTACCTACGAGTGCTCGGTCTATAGAATGGGCACCCTGGTTTGTGTAAAAGATTCGAACTAAGTTTCATAGGCCCAGTAAGTGGTCTGAAACCCTCGTTGTGTGTCACATTAGATTCACCGTCTGCCGCTAGGTGTTGCCAATAATCCAAGATGATTAAAATACTTGCAAAAGACCAAAAGAAGTATCAAATCCCTAAAAATAAAAATGCAAATGAATGGGTCAGACGAGACTTGGCTGCTACAATAGTGGGCTTACTAACTAAGAGTTGCACTACATATTAGACCCAAATGTAGTTCTGGTGAGTGTGTGCATAATGTGCCCAATGTGCTCTTGTGTTAGACGCACTTTGTGAAGTAGCGAGCAATAACTAAATGTAGAAAATGTAATAGAATGAATGCATGGAATAAAATATAATCTCTCCCCCTATGTTTGTGTGATGTAGATGAACCAGATCTTGTCCTTGTGATGGAGCTAATGGATGCAAATGATCTCTAAATGAATGCAACTCTAAATGTATGATAGTAATAACTAGTGCTTGGTCCCTCATTATGGTCTCACAACTTTATATCTATAGGGTTCTCTTGATATAATTTTGTAATTAACCCCGAAATGGTTGACCACCAAAAAGATAAGAAGCTAAAATGGCTAGAAAGTGCCCAAAAGATGTTGGGGAAGTTGAAAAGGATCGGGGCATCCATTGTGTGACCAAGGCACCCATGGGTGCCCCAAGATTAGCTTGGGCACCACAATCGAGAGCTAAAATAACATGAAGTGACTAAAGATGACTGGGCATGTGGGTGTAAGAGGCCGAGAATGATGAAATAAAATAAAACAAGATGGCTAAAAGACAGGGGTTAATTAGTACTTTGTTCACTAAACAACCTTATAAGTAGTAGTATGAGACCAGGATTAAATAATATGTAAAGTGCATGACTACAATTTTCCCCCACTTTATGTTGGTGAGTGAAAATATCGGTAACATAAAGTAGATAGATATGTGTACCTGATGTCCATGAAGATTGTAGTTAAAACAGAGCTGATGGACTAGACAAAGCATGGTGACAAAAATATGATGGAGTGTGGAAGCGAAAGATGAAAATGTGCAAAAAAAGTGATGAGAGTGAACCTAGGGAGGAAATGTGTGTGTAGTTGTTGATGTATGTTATGTACCTGCATGGTTAGTAAAGTGTGTGTTGTCATGAAGTGTTGATGTTGACACCGCTATTGTTATTGTTCCCCCATTTGACTACATGTTTCTCGTAAGACCGGACTGCAAGGAGAAAATGATCAAGTGAAATATGTATGTAAGCATGTGAAAAAAACAATGTAAAATATGCATGTAAAATTGTGTAAATTTAAAATACGTAAATGAAAAAGTGTAAATGGAACATGTGCACCTAATCCATGTCGAGAAAGAGAGTGTAAAAGGATATCTTGTCTTGTCGGGTTTTTTTGAGTAATCCAACACTATAGGACAAAGAAGTGTAGGTAGGAATTCGATGTATCCTCCAATCTTTAACTACTTCCTTGAGTGTGTGTGAAGAGATATCTGTACATCCTAGTTTTTTGGGTGATCCAATGCCACTTTCTAAAGAAGTATAGGGAGGAATTTCGATGTATCCTCCAACCTTTAACTTCTTCCCAAAATGCTAAGGACACTATGTACTATAAAATCTAACATGTACAAGGTTCATAGAATGGTCGAACCCACTCTCTGTATGTAACCCACAATGCCGAGGCGAAAGTGCATTGAAGTGAACCGATGTAAATGTGTTGTGTTAATATGTAAAACCCCAAATTATGCCCCCTCTTTGGAGGTGCATGCGACATCACCGATATGAGAATGATGCCCTAAAAGAGGACCAACCGCATGAATTATACCTTGGAAAGTGCTTGGTAGAACCTAATGCACACAAAAACAAGAGGCTAGCCAAAGACAAGTGTTAATACGAACAAGCATGCATGTATAAAATAGTGTATAAGATATGAAAACATTGTAAAAGCTACCAACCGCATGAACTATACTGAAAGTGCTTGGTAGAAACCAAGGCACACACAAACAAGAGGCTAGCCAAAGACAAGTGTTAGTAAAAACAAACATGCATGTAGAAAATAGTGTATAAGCTACACAAATAGTGTAAAAACTACCAAGCAAAGTAGTAATGTAAACATGCAAGAAGACAAGTAAGCCACACAAAGCGGGCTGCAAACATGGGACATCACTCACAATTTCACAAGACACACAAGGCCATCATGGCCACAAATAACAAACAAGTGTACACACTAAACATAGGGAAAGACCTGCAAACAAGAGAAAACAATAGCAGATAATGTAACAAACAAGTATGGAAGAAAATATCCCTACATAACAAATGCTACACATGAAGCACTTGTTAACATGTTAAAAAGATAACTAGTATGTCAAAAACATGTATAAGCAAGTAATGTAAAGTGCTAAGTATAAAATGAAACAATAGTACCTGTGAGAGATGAATGTGGATTCCCCCAACAAGCAATATAGGAAGGGTAGAAGGAGAGCATCCATGCTACGTGTAAGAGACTTGTATTTGTGATCACAATTAGAAAAGGTTGTGAATGCGCATGTGTTTATGATATAATTAAATGACATACAAGTTCTTTAACTAGCATGTGTAATAAAGCGACCATGAACAAGAAAAATTAAAAAAGAGTAAAGGAAACCATAATATGCAGTATGTTATGGATGGATGGAATGGAATGCAAAATGGAGTGATATGAGCCGCATGCCCATCGAGTGGATGAAAATTTATGCACCGAGATTCATGTTGTTTTCCCCCTTAACAATCAAGAAATGAACCGTAAACGAGAGTGCATCATCGATAAATGGTTGAATAATGTGTGTTGTGTCTAGCACGTTGTGATAAGTATGTATGCGTAGTGATAATATGTGTGAACCTTATAGCCTAAGCTTATATCACAAAAAAATTAATGTATGAGTGATGATTTAGCCTAAAGCATATATCACTACTAGATGAATAGAGGGAGTGTTGATGTAGCTTAAATAATATACCACTACAAGATGAATAGAGTAAGTGATGATTTAGCTTATATCGTGTGTCACCATCCTAGAAGTGTCAAATAATGAGAGGTTGAATGATGAATGCTTGATGAATGTAAGGTCCATTTGATTTGTAAACCCTCGATAGTTAAGTATGGAATGAGGAACTAAAGTGTGTCATCAGGTAATGAGTACAACATGTAGAAGATGATATAGTATAAGTGATGACCATGTGATGAGTAGAATGTGTAAGTATATGATGTGTAAAATGTAATGCAAGTGTATGTATAGAGTGTAATGTAATGTAAGTAAATAGACTAGTAATGTAGTATGTAGGATGAGTAGTATATGATGATAGAGATGTAGAAAATGATGTATGTATAATGACGATGAGTGTGATATATGATGTATAAATGCAAAAATGTCCAAATATTGTAGGCTAAATGTAGAATGTCTGGTGTATAATGCTTAATGTATGAATATATGTGTTGTATAATACCTATAGTGTAGTGTGTGGGGTTCATGTGTAGTAAGCCCTCAACAGTCAAGTGTGAACCGAAGCACAAGAGTGTGTCATCAAGTAATGACGATGCTAAAATGTGTAATGAGTATGCTTATGTGAGAATATTGATGTATGAGAATGCAAAGACAATAGATGTGTAGATGTGGCAATGGGTGGGGAGAGATTTATTAGATGTTATGCCCCTAAGTGTACATGAATGAGCTAACCAATAACCATGAAGGATGAAGTTCCTCCATTTGATGAATGTGATGATGAAAGCATATGACCATGCTCTAATAGTGGTGGTATGGCAGATAAGTGTTTTTGGGTGAATGAAGTCTATGTGCATGCGAGGGATGAATATATGAAGAAGGTCGTGGCATCACAAAATGTGTCGGTGATGGAGATCTATGTGATGCGGAATGCGAAGATGAAGAATACCCATGTGGAATAAACTAGGATGGTGACCTATGTTGAGATACAATAACTCTTTGAGGAATGGGCCGATACCTATGTGTAGGGATAGTAGAATAATGTGATCATGTAGATGAGGCTCGAGTAGGTGAGCTAGGAGTAGATTGTGCTTTGAGAAACATAGAATGTGATGCGTTAGAAGAAGTAAATGGTGTGCTAGCTACTATGTGAGGAGATGACATCCATGGAGAGGATGGAGAGTGACAAATCACATTAAGACCCGAGAAGAATGTCGTATCTATCAACTATGTTTCCAACGAGGAAAGGAAAAAGCAGAGTAAGAGGACCAACCGTAACATGTAACTTAATAACACTAAAGGGTTTTTTAAAATGGAACTTGATTTGCGATGGAGGGTAGCCAATAGCCTTGACAAGTGAAATAGAGCATAAAATAATGCTCCATGATGGGTCAACCTTAGTGTTTTTGATAGAGGTTGCACCAATAGATGCATTGATATGTAAATGATCAACCGTGAAATTTGTATGATAATTGATGTTGGAGAAAGAAATGATTGATGGCGAAGCTTCAATGTTAGTTACTAATAAGTCAAGAGTTCCTAATCTAGGAGGAGGTATTGCATGATATGCATGATTGGAAAAAGATTCAGATGTCTTTTGGTCACATTGTTGAGATGCATTGTTAAAGATATTGAGTTTACCCTTGTCATTTGTCAGGGCAAGGCTAATAGACTCTATAAATTCAAGTTTGTTGTCATCAATTAGATCTTAGATGATTATATGAATTTTGAAACTTCTTTTTGTAGAATGTCCAACACATCGATGATGATCACAACAAAATTTCTCATTGTAGTTCCTACCTTTTGGTCATGATGGGTCTAACTCAAGTGGTGGGGGAAGGGTAATAAGATTTCTCTTGAGAAGTTACTTCAATATAAGATGTGGAGCCATTGGAAAGTTGCTAAATGTGCACCAAGGTTGTTATGACTGAACCTCCTTAGCGAGGATTGACTGTGTTGACAATTATTTTAGTTTCTATTGGTTTAGTTGTAAAGGGTTTGAATGGCATCTTGTTTAGAAAATGAGTGAAGGATGAAGCTTGTTCTTGATATTTAGGCTTACCTATGGATAAAAGTTTGGTCTCACGAAACTTAAGAGTATGAAAAAGTTGATCTAACGAAGGAGATGTTTCAAAGAGAACACTCTCTTAGAGACATGGTAAAAGACTCAATGACCAATATTGAAGCTCGAGTCTACAAGCACATTTTTCATCTTGTATAGATTGTTATTATGCCTCAAAACGTAGTTAGTGAGGTGTTCATTTGATCCCTATTTAAGTTGTGCTAGCTGAGTGTAAGAGATCGAGAAAAGCATCGGCTAGATGTGTGAATGAAGTTACCGAATGAATAGGTAGGTCATAGAACTAACACATCACATAATCATGAAGACTATGAGGGAAGAGTTTAGGTAGAAGAATATGATCATAAACGAAATCAAGAAAAATGACATGAAACACTCTAAGATGTTCCTATGGGTCACCATGCCCATTGAAAATGGGAATCTTAGGGGTGAAAAAGCTAGGAGGAAGTGGATAAGTAGAGATGGTAGGTGTGAATGGAGTATGCAATAATAAGGTAGAATCTAAAGATGATGATGCATGTGAAGTGGCCTATTACAACTTATGAATTTGAGCTTGAAGGTCATGATAAAGAGAAGTTAAGTCTTGATTGCCAATGGATGAAACTGTCGTATATGAGAAACTAAGGGTGGTGTAAAATGATTGGTAGGAGTAAGAACAGAAATGAGTATAGTAGAAATGGGTGGAAGAGTAGAAGTGAGTGGTTGAGTAGCAACAAAAGTGGGTATAGCCGCGGAAGTGTTGAGTTCCACCAAATTAGTAGCTTCCTCACAAGCCACATGTAAAAGTAAGTCTAGATCTTGAGGGTGCTCAGCAATATGATCATTAATGGCCTTAAGATGAGCTTCAATAAAGGCTTCATGAGATTGAGCCATGGTAAAATGAGACTAAAACCCTAGATAGAAAGTGGATTCGAACGTGGGGTTCACCAAAATGATTAACTAAAATTAAGAATATGGGGATAGTTAATCTAATCTAGAACGACATGTAAATATAGTAAATAAATGTAATAAAAAACTATGAAAATTACACAAACCACTAATCAAATGTAATTAATAACCCTAATAGGAAAGAGAAGTATGTAAGTGACTAAGATGATTTGGAGGTAGATATGAATTGTCTTGCGAAGTGACTGGAGAAACAAAAAGCAAGAAATATTGTGTAGAAACCATGAAGAGGATGGATCTAGACTGGTTCTCTGGACTGGAGCACCTAGAGAGGGACTGGGGCACCTACGGGTGCTCTAGCGTCTGATGAATGGGTTCCATAGTCATGCAAAACATCCGGCGAGTTTCATAAGTCTCGGTAGGTGGTCCAAAATCTGAGTTGTGTGTCACATCAGATTCATTGTCTTGTGCTTCAGGTGTCACTAATAATCCAAGATGATGAAAAGACCTACAAAAGACCAAAAGAAGTATCAAAACCCTAAAAATAAAAATGTAAATGAATGGGTAATGATGACCTTGGATTCCATAACAGGTGAGCTTACTAATTGAGCATTACACTACATTTCAGACCCAAATGTAGTTCTTGTGAGTGTGTGCATAATGTGCCCTAGGTGCTCTTGTTCTAGTCACACTTTGTGAAGTAACGATCAATAACTAAATATAGAAAATGTAATAGAATGTGTGCATGGAATAGAATAAAATCCATACCCCTATTCTTGTGTGATGTAGATGAACCATCCTTGTCCTTGTGATGGAGATAATGGATGCAAATGATCTCCAAATGGATGCAACTCTAGATGGATGATAGTAATGACTAGTGCTTGGTCCCTCATTATGGTCTCATAACTTTATATTTATAGGGTTATCTTGATCTAATTTTGTAATTAACCCTGAAATGGTCGACCAATAAAAAGATAAGAAGTTGAAACAGATAGAAAGTTCCCAAAAGATGGTGGGAAAGTTCAAAAAGGATCAGGGTGCCCATGGGCACCACAATACTTGTATGGGTGCCCCAGTCGAGGCTAAAATAACGTGAAGTGACGAAAGCTAACTAGGCATGTGTGTGTAAGAGGTCGGGATTGAAGAAATAAAATAATACAAGATGGCCAAAATACGGGGTTAATTAGTACTTTCTTCACTCAAGAACCTTCTAAATAGTAGTATGAGACCGAGATTAAATAATATCTAAAGTGCATGATTTTGTGACTAAATTTAGTATGTTGATACAATACTTTGTTTTTAAGAATGCTCTGGATTCTTATTTCTCTTAAGAGTGAACATGATTGTGAAAATGTGGAGAGAGGAAAAGGTTGAGTTGGTTTATTGATGTTTACTAGTCTTGAAGATATTTGTATGGTATAGTAGTGAACTCTTCGTGATACTCCCTTTTGCATGTTGATACCCACTGTAAGGAACTAAGACTATGAAAAACTAGGAGGTGGCTGTGAAGTGTTGGGATAAATACATGTTAGAGATACTATACTTGTTTCCATTAATTTAGAATAGAAGGATATTTACATGGGATGTGTATGAAGGTCATCTTAGAAGGATTTGGTGGCTATATGCTAGAGTTACTCTGTTTGGGTCAACATGAAGAAGTAAAAGACTAAGTGAAAAGGTGTATGACTGTAGTAAACTATTGGAAAGAGGTATTATGTAATTTTTATGATTTATCTCCAAAGAGGATATGATTATCACATTTTAAAACATGAATAGGAAGGGTTAATGCTCTATTTTAGTCAAATGCACATGTGGAAAGCTTGCAAACCCTCACCTACAAATTACACGATCAAGATGAAAAGGAACTAGTAAGAGTTTAAGTGTTTGAAGGAATGGATCAACCATACTGGTAATTTTATCTTGAAGGAAAGTTTATTAATACTCTATAGATCCAATTTGGTGCCTTGAGACCAAGTACAAAGAAATTTATAAGCAATTGTGATCTCCCAGGTTTTCAGGGGGGTTTATAAGGGACTAGCCAATGTTTATTGTTAGAAGGCTCAAACGAATGATTTTTGCCTAAAATTTCTGAAAAACCCATGCCCAAATGTGCTAAAGAGTTATTTTAAAATAATTTTGATAAACATAAGGTGGCATTTCTATATTTTCATGGTAGTTAGAAGAAGACCGGTCACACACAATCTAAGACCTAATTTTGAGGGGTCCTTTACAAAAGAACTAGGAGGTATGTTCTGAGTTAAATATTGAAACTTCCAAGAGAGCTTAAACCTTGAAAAGGGTGAGAAAAATATTTAGTTTGTGTCTTGTAATCATATATATCAAAATTTCTAAGTGGATTTGTATCTTTTTAGGCCTAGTGTTGAGCCTAAGTAAACCCAGAGTGCCAATTTGAGATAGAGGGAGCTAGTGAAAGAGTTAAGTCACAATATTTTGTATGTACCTTAAGGGTCATAAAGGAGAAATAATGGTGTTTGATAAGTTTTCTAAGTGTTTCTAAATCAACCCAACTATGGATGGTGCATAGATGTTTGTCTTATGGGCATTTAGGAGTTAGTTAACCATGATTTGTCAAAGTTGATGTATATTGATCTTGGGAGTCATTTTTGTGATGGATATAATTTTTTAAGAAGTGTGTGATCAAGGTGAATGAGTGGATATTATACAAATAATATTGAAGATAAGAAATTGCATGACTTGGACTAGGGGCTAGTTAAGAAGGACCAAGAACATATTGGGTAAAATAGAGAAGTGACTTCTTTCCTTGATGTTGAATCATATTGATGATTGAGTGACCTTGAGTGAAGGGTTGAGAGGAAGAGTAGGATGATGAGAGATCCATTGGAGTGATTTTTTTTAGTTTTTAAAAGTTTTTTCCTTTATAGACTTGATTAATGATCTTTAATGCGAGTTATGGTGAAGGTTTGTTGTTAGAATCATATTGAACTTGTTGAATAGACTCGAGTGTGTAATTAGCTCTGCATCATTTGGTATGAGATCATGGCTCTTATTATGATTTTTAAAGATTTGAATGTATTATTTTGTGGCTAACGGTGTATGGAAGTGTGTATAGTGCATGAATTAACATGTGAAGGGTGGAGTGAGAAGGAATTTGTTGAAGGTGGGTGTACATGCTTTTAGGTACGATACTTGTCTCAAGGATATGTAATTACAGGTGACCTAACCTTGATGAAGAATACCTATTTGACATGATACTTGAAGATTGAATCCTTCTTGAACTTTAAGTGAAGAATCCTAAGCTTTGAAGAGTGAATCCTTCTAGATTTTTGCATACGAAGTATTACTAAACCTTGATATTTGAATAATTTAAGTGCTTTTATGCTTTAATATTTCTAGAGAATTATTTAATAATCAATTTTATGAATCTTTGAGGCATGTATGTACCTAACAGATGGTGAAGTGTTGAATGGGTGATAGGCTGAGAAACTAAGAGAGAAAGTTGTTTGAAAGAGACAAGTCAGGGGTGTTGGTAAGTTTGGTGAAGTACATAAGGAAAGGTAGGAGACTAAAAAGAAAAACTTATAGCATTGAAAACATTAGACACGGATAAAAGACTAGGGTGCAAAAGACCTAGGTGAGTACCTAAGGAGATCAATAGACCAAGGTGAAAGAGACTTGAGTGAAGATCTTATGGAGAGAATGAGAAGAGATATGGACAATAGGTTCAAGATGTCGAAGAAGGAAAAAGACAAATTAAAGTGAAGGAAGGCACAAAATTGAAAGAGATACTCTCGAGAGAAGGAACTAAAGGTAGCAAGGAAAGGTTTGAGAATTTAGAAACAATGATCAATATCATGATGGAGGTGGAAGACCCAATATTTGAATGTAATTTGAAGAAGAAGATAAAGTGGCCTATCAATCTACTTATGAAGAAGAATAAGAAACAAAAGATGATGGATTTAGAAAGAGGAATGGTGAAAGAAACTCATGAAAGAGAAAATAACTATGAGATGATATGTGAAGAGGATGAAGTGGAAAGAAAAGAAAAGAAGAGAGTGCCTTCTAAGAAGACTCTCATAGGGGCCTTATGGGATCTATTTTTGTTGTCTAACTCTATTTTTGAGTGGGTACTTGCAGGTATGAATACAACATAGGTGAGAGTGAAAGAGAGGACCTCAAGGTTGATGAAAATAAAGTCAAATGAAGAACTTGTGGAAGAATATGAAGCTGAAATAGAACACGTACAACTGATACAAGACAAAGTGGAAGATCTTAAACCTGATCAAGAAGACTATGAAGACCAAATGCCATACTATGAGGCATGGGAAAACTACTTAGAAGAAGAACAAAGAGCTAGTGAGAAAGGAATGGATACTAAAAATGGAGTATTGGAGGTAAATCAGATTGTGCAGGGTTGGAAAAGAAGATGACATAGGTTTAAAAGCTACTCCTAATGTAAAAAAAGGAAAAGGGACTATACTAAACACACAAAAAAACTTCTCATTCAAAAGAGATCATAAATCATCGATATATTGTGCCTAAGTGGTTTAAAGGGAAAATAATGAAAGTGGAGCACAAAGAAAATGTAAGAAAATAGTATATATATAAAAATTTTGAACCAATTCTACAAGCCAAAAATAAAGGAGCTAATATAGGACAAGGGTTAAGCTACAAGAACAATCAGGCAAAGGCGATATGAAGATAACAACTCAACCCAAGCATATGGTAAGAAAGAAATGGATAGCCAAGACTAAGAATGAAGTAGGCATACCACAATACTGCATGAAAAATGAAGTGAATATCAGTCTAAGGAAACAAGATAAGATGGGAGAAATAGCCCAAGCATGGAAGCCAAGAATCTTACAGGAGAGTGGAAAAACTCAAGAACAAGGCCAAGGAAAATTTTAAGGTATGGAAGTGGTTTGTGAAAGATTTGATGATGAACTTGATCATGGTGACTTGAGACCAATAAATGAAGCAATAAAATGAAAACACAAATCTTGCAAAGAGGTGAATAGATCAGCTACATGGAGATTGGTGAATGCTCCTACACTAGTCAAGAAGAAACATGGAGGAAAAGTGAAGATTATGCAAAGAAGGATGCTCAAGAAAACCCCAAGTTTGATGAGTCCATGTATGAAGAATACACTCTCATGTTGAGTGAGGAAATGCATACGATTGAAGAAATTTTTAATTCTCGGAAGAGTATACAAGCAATGAGTGAAGACAAGGAAATTACTTTTGATGATGAGTTACTTGATAATGTTGATTTGGTGGGTGAATTCCTTGAAATTATAAAAATGACTCTACTAATGCCTCTGAGAAGCATGATACAAGCAAAGGGAAATGAATGGATGAGTGTAATGAAGATAAGAGGTATACTAGTCAACTATGCACCGGTCAACTAGAGGAGCTATTACAAGATTTGATTGAGGAAATATAAAAAGAAAGGAAGGATAAAGTAATACCTAATAGAGAAATATTTTTTTGTAAAATACTAATCAAAATGAGAACAAAGAGGGATCATATACAACCATGGAATAATTGAGTATGATGAAAGGCATGAATAAACAAGCAAAAATGCAAGGGAAAGAAGGCACAATGAATAAATGCATGAAGATGAGGAAAGTGAGAGTGAATATCAAGAGGAAAAGATTCAAATTTAAATAAAATGGATGGAAAAATAGCCAAGTGTGGGACCTGTCATCACTAATCCGGCACTATGATAATTCTTCATCGGGAACTCCTCGTGCTATGATTATTTACTAATGCACAGCCTTTAGTTTGGTGGATGTAATCTGGAAACAAAACAACAACATAACACAAGAATACCATAGACTATGATAAGAAGGAATGATGATAAATTTGAAATATCAGAGTAAATTATAATATTAACATGAAATTGTTACAATCTCACCCATGAGGTACTTCAAGTGTTATTGACTTCACTTGCCTTTCACCAAGACTATGGGAGAAACTTTACAATTACACCTCTTAATGGCTTCTTCAACACACCTTTAAACTGATGGCTTCCTTTGCACACTTCCTACAATATTTCTCACTACTTCCTTCTATGCTAAATGAGGGGGGTGGCCTCTCTATTTATAGAACTTCTAGGCTTATCCATCTTATCTCTAAGATAGGATAAGAAATCCACTCGACGAATCATATTCCATACCTTAACTCTTATCATGTACATGTAAGCTTATCTTTTAAGATAAGATAAACCTTATCATTTTACATGGGTTCCACATTTTAGACTTTTTACAAATAAAATACACAAAATATTTATGACCTCACTCCTTGTCCTTATTACCAATATAATATTTCTAATTCCTAATCATGTAGACCCTACTTCTAATTACCCAAACTTTGACATTTTAACATTACCGGACCACTTATGACAAATATTTACTTTTACAACATTCATATTGTACTTTTTTGTTACCGTACTCCACATTATTTGCGGCACCGTATTGACGGCACTTTGTTATCTTCTATCAGACGCTACTACTAATTATACTTAACAACATCCTATTCCTAATACATACATTAATGAAATAGAAATTACGGAAGAAAATTTTAGTGTCGACATCTTCCCCTTCCTAGCTTCTACTCTGTCCTTGAGTAGACTATTCTCGTGCTTGGAAAATCTTCAACTTGTTGTGGTTATCCATTTCGTAATGGGAGTGCCATCCAATTCCTCCAGATCAGTGCGTACCATTTTCATGCACAAATTTCTATTTTGTAGGGCCCCATCCATTTTGGAAGAAATTTTCTGTCTTCTTTTTTGTATCTGGAATCATATACTAGAACCAAGTCATTCACATGAAATGGAGACCACCGGATCTTTTGATCAAAGTATTCCTTCTGCTTCATTTTCTTCTTATAGCTTGTATCCTTAGCTATTTCCCTCATTTCCTCTAGCAAATGAAGATGTACCAACCTTTCTTTTACTGAATCACTTTCATCCATTCTTTCATTTTCCATTACTCTGACTGTGGGAATATCAAACTCAATAGGAAGAACTGGATCAATGCCATAAGCCAACTGAAATGGGGAGTATCCTGTTGCTGACTTTGATGTTGCCCTATATGCCCACAATGCTGCATGAATCCTCTTATCCCATTTATGTACTGCAAGGCTGCATCTTTTGCTATAATTTGACACAACACAAAATTTGTTTGTTCCACTGTCCATTTGTGCTTGGCTTGTATGTTTTTGCTTTCTTGTGCTTAATAGAAAACTTATTGACTAGGGCTTCTACCACCTCATTAATGAAGTGGCTTCCTTGATCTATTATAATTTCTAATGGACAACCAAATCGGTGACAATGCGTTCATATATTAACCTTGCCACTTCATCCATGGAAGTCATTTTTAATGGCCTAGCTTCAACCCACTTGGTTAAATAATCTGTGGCAACTACAATATACTTATTTTGGCATGAGGTAGTTGGAAGTGGACCTACAATGTCTATTCCCCACTTTTCAAAGGGACCAAGTGGAAGAATAGGGCATAATGGAGCTGATGAAGTCTTACGGTTACCATGTGTTTGACAAATATCACATGTCTTACAATAATTATAACAATCTTTAAAAAGAGTGGGCCAGTGATAACCTGCATCCAAGATCCTTCTTGTTGTAAGTTGTCCAGAGAAGTGCCCTCCACATGTACCATTGTGGAATTCTTCTAGCAGCTCCTTCCCTTGATCACGTCCAACTGCCCTCTTGTACTGTCCATCAGGTCCTATTCGAAATAATACTCCATGCAGAATAGAATATGGACGACTGGCTTGAGTAATCTTTCTCTTAGTCTTTGCATTGGCACCATCAGGAAACTTGAATTCATTCAGATAATTCCAAATATCTATGTATTCACTAGGGATTGTGTCAAGGGATAACAAGGCTGCATCGGGGAAATCATCATCATCACAAGATGATCCTAAACCATCATAGGCTCGAGAGAGTGCATCTGCATTGACATGCTTCTTTCCTGGCCTATCTATAATATCAAATTCAAATTCTTGTAGCAAAATTATCCATCTTGTTATCCTCCCTAATGGGTTAGGCTTATTTACAATATATTTTAGAGCCTGATGATCTGTTACAACTAGAAATTTTTGCCCTAACAAGTAATTTCTAAACTTCTTTACAAAGAAAAAATGATAGCGAGAGCCTCTTTTTGATTCACGATAAAATTTACCTCAATTTGCTCATTTGTCTCTGCTCCTAAAGTAAATTGGATGTTCATTCCCATTTTCATCCTTTTGGCTCAAAGTAATTCCTAGTGCTTTGCATCCGAGGCAACAAAGTGTACACAATGAATGGCTTGCTCCAATCTGGATTCTTCAAAATAGGTGAAGACACCAGGGCTTCCTTCAGTTGTCCAAAAGCTTCATGCGCCTTATTTCCTGGTTCATAAGTAACATCCTTCTTCAAGAACTAGGTTAGTGGCTGTGTAATCTTTGAGAAATTCTTGATGAACCTTCTATAGTAACCCACATGGCCTAAAAATGATCTCAACTTACTTCTATTCATAGGAAATGGTAAATATTTGATTTTGAAACTTTATCGGGATCGGTACCAATACCATCTCTGGATCCTGACATGCCCTAACAAAACGCCTTTAGAACATCCAAAGACACACTTTGTAGGGTTTAGTGAGGCTTATGCTTCATCTAACCTTTGAAATGTTGTCTCCATTTGGTGCAGGTGGTCCAACTTGCTCCCATAGATGTAAAAATAATCCAGAAATACTCTGATGAAGTTCCCAATGTAGGGTTCGAACACCCTATTCATCAAACGCTGGAATGTTGCTGGAGCATTACACAACCCAAAAGACATAACTCTATAAGCAAACGTTCCCCAAGGAGTGGTGAACGTGGTCTTTAGCTGATCTTTCTCTGCTATACGAACTTGGTTGTAGCCGCTATATCCATCAGCAAAACTATAGCACTCCTAGCCAGCTACTTCATCCAAGATCTGATCTGAAAATGGAAGAGGGTAATGATCCTTCTTTGTTACCTTATTGAGCTTCCTGTAATCAACAAAATGCATAGCTTCCCATTCTTTTTATTGAGATCACAATGGGAGAAACCCATTCTGAATTCTCCACAGCAAATATGAATCCTGCATCAAGCAACTTATCTATTTCTTCTTTTACAGTCTTGGAAAAATTAGGATTCATTCTATATGGCATTTGCTTTATGGGCTTAGCACCATCTACCAGCTCAATAGAATGTTCTACCCAACTTACTTGACGGAGTTCCTTGTAATCAAAAGTTAATATGTGTATGTACCTTTGAAAGAGCTGGAGGTAGGATTCCTTCTCACTCTCCATCACAAAGATCACCAATCTTTATTTGTTGGAGACGGTCATCAACTTCTTCTTCGAGATAATTTTATGGGGTCATGAATTGGTGTGATTGGAAGGATATCCATGACTGAAACATCCACCTTGCTTTCTTTATCTTCGGTGTCCACTTCAATGTTACTAGAGTAATCGAGGATTTCCAATCATCGGTTTCATCACTTGAATCCACATGTTACGCTTTATGATGTCGAGGGATCACGTTTATCTTCACCCTCTCTCTACCATGTCCAAGTGTCATGAAACCTTCATTCCAGGTAGTTTCTTGCATGAAATCTCCTTAGCCATGGTCTTCCCAATAGCATTGGGGTACGCAATGCACCATTTTTCATCACCCGAAAGTCTACCACACATACAACACCCATAATGAGATATTGCCACCTTTGAAACTACACCTTCTAGTTTAGTTTTCCTTTTTTAATGACCTTAACATAAGTGTTGAAGGGCGATCAATTTTAAACCCAACATATTCATTACGAGACTCGGTCATTACATTAATCGCAGCACCTCCATCAACCAAGACATCATGAATTGAAATACCATTACATAATACCTCAGCTTGTGGAGCATAGGGATCTGCCTCTGCCTCCAAAATAGGGACCTCAACCTCCTTCCTTCGTCGAGCATTGAGTCCACTTCGCAGCTGCCGCCTCTTCTCAGAAGACATAGCCAAGAGTTGACCATATGTAATATTTGCAGGCATTTTGGATAGATCTTCCAAGATGGAGTATGGTCCTTGCCCCTGTGAAATCAGAAAATCCTGCACACCCAACTTTCTTCTCCTATGTTTCTTACTAGTTTCTTCTTTCATCTTCTTAGGATCATTTCCATCTTGGTTATCTTTTTCTTTCTTTCTTTTTGTTACAAACACATCTACTTCATTATTTCTGCTCTTATCTACTACATCAAAAGAATTCATAGGTGCTTTTCCTTTATCATTATCTCCTTTACCAGATGTAGAAGCTCTATCCGACAATTATACTTATAATGACCCTTTTATAACAACCATAACAAACAACTTCAGAAATATTTCTTTTTGGACCTCTATCTTCTCCCCGAGAACTAAATTCTTTTCCTTGAAGAAGATTAATAGTTAAGCGACCCATCTTTTTAAGCGAGATCTTCATACTCGTAGATGTACTAGGAGAAATATTTGTGCTCACCGGGAGTGGTTGTGGATTCTGACCAAAGGTGCTGGTGTAGGCTCTACTTTAGCAATAATTTATTTGGGCTCCTCCTCCATGCTTTCTTCTTGCCTTCTTGTAATCTCCTTTGCTTGTTCAATGGTAGCTGGGCGGTCATACTTCACTTGTTGTCTGATCTCTGGCTTCATCCCAAGAATGAAGTGCTTACATAGGAGATTATCCATGTCGTTCATCAACCCATCCGCTAATCCTTCCTTCCGGATCTAGGCATCGAGCTTCCTCCTTAGCTCTAGAACACGAGCATGATAATCCCTTATCTTCTCCTTCTCTCCTTGGGATAGCTTTGTGATATCGATCATGAGATCTGCATATTTCAGTTGTTCACCAAATTCTTCAAGAAAAATTTCAGTTAATAAATCCCATGAATTTTTCACATTATCACCTAGTGTTTCAAACCACCTAAGTGTTGAACCATCCAAAAAGGTAGGAAAAAATTTAGTCCATTGTTCCCTTCTTATGAGGCCATTAAAAATACAAGATCGTTTAAACTCTTGAATGAAAGAAGAAGCATCTTCATTAGATTGAGCTGAAAAAACAGAATCTTTCCCATTTTCAAAAGTAACCGCCGTGAAATACCAACCCACAAGTACAATCAACAAGACTTATGTGCACAAATAATTGGAATCACTATACTAGAAAGTGACTTTACACCTTTCTACAGTAAAATAGAAATGACCACGGTAAACTATGGTAAAACTTGACTTACTCATGGTAAAAACCGACTTTCTTGTGGTAAACACTATTCACAAGTAAAAGTGAAGTTCTTGTGGTAAATACTATTCACGGTAAAAGTGACTTTATTTGCGGTAAATACTATTCCCAAAAAAAATTACTTTACCATGGTATTTACTATGCACAATAAAAACAAGGCTACCCTCCAATTGATTTTTGACTAAGTGGGAATATCTCTCCAGAAAATCCACCAACGAGGAATGGTCCGACAACGGAACCAAAATGTCATCACCAATCCGGCACTATGATAATTCTTCACCGAGAACTCCTCGTCTATGATTATTTACTAATGCACATGACCTTTAGTTTGGTGGATGTAATCTGGAAGCAAAACAACAACATAACACAAGAATACCATAGACTATGATATGAAGGAATGATGATAAATCTGAAATATCAGAGTAAATTATAATATTAACATGAAATTGTTACAATCTCACCCATGAGGTACTTCAAGTGTTATTGACTTCACTTGCCTTTCACCAAGACTATGGGAGAAACTTTACAATTACACCTCTTAATGGCTTCTTCAACACACCTTTAAACTGATGGCTTCCTTTGCACACTTCCTACAATATTTCTCACTACTTCCTTCTATGCTAAATGAGGGGGGTGGCCTCTCTATTTATAGAACTTCTAGGCTTATCCATCTTATCTCTAAGATAAGATAAGAAATCCACTCTGACGAATCATATTCCATACCTTAACTCTTATCTGTACATATAAGCTTCTCTTTTAAGATAAGATAAACCTTATCATTTTACATGGGTTCCACATTTTTAGACTTTTTACAAATAAAATACACAAAATATTTATGACCTCACTCCTTGTCCTTATTACCAATATAATATTTCTAATTCCTAATCATGTAGACCCTACTTCTAATCACCCAAACTTTGACATTTTAACATTACTAGGACCACTTATGACAAATATTTACTTTTTACAACATTCCTATTGTACTTTGACTATTACCGTACTCCACATTATTGGCAAGAGCACCTTGTCGACGGCGCCGTTATCTTCTATCGACGCTACTACTAATTATACTTAACAACATCCTATTCCTAATACATACATTAATGAAATAGAAATTACGGAGGAAAATTTTAGTGTCAATGCACTCCAAATGGATATCATTAGATTGCGCAATGAAAGCAAGGTTAGAAGGCTAAGGAATAACAAGAAGGCAAAGATAAGACCAAATAAGTAAATTGAGGAAACACTTTTTTTCTCCACCTTAGGAGTATGATGTAAGGGCATCCTTAAATACCTTCAACTAAAACAAATTTCCATGGTCACGATGATAAAGAGGTCAATTTAGGTATAGGGATTCAAGAAGGAGTAAGCCTAGGTGATTTAGAGTTTGGAATTTCAAAAAGGGAGCTTTCCTCCAAAACATGTAATTTAAAAATTCAAATTTGTAAGTGTGATTCCTACATTTACTAGGTGAGTAAAATGGTTTAGGAAGTGGTGTAGACTTTCTAGAAGGGGCCATAAGTTATAAAAAGTGAAAAATGATGTGTGAATCTATGTTTAGCCAAAATGGCGATTCTGATGAAGGAAGGGTAGTTAGATGATAAGTCATTATGGGATGTAAGAAGTTAGCTAGGATTTGAAAAAGGGAGTTACATGGATAAGGATTTAAATATGGGGGAAATACATCAGTTGGGAAATTCAATCCTCGAGGAGGAGGATGAGAAGAAAATAAAATGAAAGATAAACTATGGAGTTTTTTTATGAAGCACAATTGTGCAAGCATTAAGGAAGCTTTTTTCGAGTTAAGTCTTGTATTTCTGAGTTTGAGTTGTGTGAACTATCTCGATGCCTGAGTTTAATGCATATGTGTATGGAAGTTTCATCATTTAGTTAGTGTAGAGAGTCTGAATGAGTTTTCTTAGGTTAGTATGTTGATACAATACTTTGTTTTAAGAATGCTCTGGATTCTTGTTTTTCATAAGAGTGAACATGACTATGACAATGTGGACAAAGGAAAAGATTGAGTTGGTTTATTGATTTTTACTAGTCTTGAAGATATTTTTATAGTATAGTGGTGAACTCTTCGTAATAATCCCTTTTGCATGTTGATAACCACTATATAAGGAACCGAGACTATGAAAAAATAGGAGGTGGTTGTGAAGTATTGGGATAAATACATTTTAGAGAGACCATTCTTATTTCCATTGCTTTAGACTGGAAGGAGATTTACATGGGAAGTGTATGAAGACCATCTTAGAAGGCTTTGGTGGTTAAATTCTAGAGTTACTCTCAAAGTGAAGAAGCAAAAGTCCGAGTGAAAAGGTTTATGATCGTAGTAAACTCTTGGAAAGAGGTATTGTGTAATTTTTATGATTTATCCATCCAAAAAGGAGAATATTAGCAGATTTTACAACATGATTAGGAAGGGGAATGACCTATTTTTCTCAAATGCACACGTGGAAAGCTTGCAAACCCTCATCTACAAAGTTACACAAAAAAGATGAAGAGGAACTCATAATATTTTAATTGTTTAAATGAATGTATAAACCATACTAGTAACTTTATCTTGAATGAAAGTTCATTAAGACTCTACAGATATAATTTGGTACCTTGAGATCAAGTACAAAAAAGTTATAAGCAAATTTGATCTCCTGGGTTTCCAGGGGGTTTCTAAGGGACTAGCTAGGGTTTACCTTGTTAAGGCTCAAACAAATGAGTTTTACCTAGAATTTCTCAAGAAACCATACCAACATGTGCTAGAGAGGATTTTGAAATAATATCCATAAACCTAGGGTGGCATTTCTTTACCTTCATGATGACAATTGGAGAAGACCACTCACACACAATTTAAGACCTAATTTTGAGGGGTCCTTTACAAAGGAACCGGGAGATATGTTCGATTTAAATATTGAAACTTCTAGGTGAGATTAAAACTTAAAAAGGGTGATAAAAATATTTAGTTTTTGTCTTGTAATCCTTTGAATCAAATATTCTAATTGGATTTGTACTATCCCAACCTAGTGTTGAGCCTAATGAACCTAGAGTGACAATTTGAGATAGATAGAGTTAGTGGAAGAGTTAAGTCCTAAGATTTTGTACGTACCTTAAGGGTAATAAAGGAGAAATAATGGTGGTTACAAGGTGTTATATGTGTTTCTAAATAACCCTTGCTATGGATGGTGCAGAGTTACTTGTCTTAAGGGCATTTAGGAGCTAGTTAACCATGATTTGTTAAAGTTGATGTATGTTTATTTTGAGAGTCATTTTTGCGATGGATTAAGCTTGTTGGGATTGTGTAACCAGGGTGAATGAGTGGAGATTCTACAAAGAGGCTTGAAGAGCAAAAAATGCATTTCTTAGACTAGGGTCTAGTCAAGAAGGACTAAGAATGATGGGGTAAAATAAAGAAGTGACTTCTTTCCTTGATGTTGAATCATATTGATGATTGATTTACCTTTAATGTAGGTTTTAGATGAAGAGTAGGATGATGAGAGAGAAATTGGAGTGATTTTGTTTAGTTTTTACAAGTTTTGGCCTTTATAGACTTGATTAAGGATCCTTAGTGCGGAACTATGGTGAAGGTTTGTTGTTAGAATCATATTGAACTTGATGAATGGACTGATTGTGTAATTAGCTCTGCATCATTCCACCTCTACCGAATACCTCATACACCCTTAATTTTTTCCAACCTCTACATGTAAATGCTCATATTGATATAAAAATAAATCATCACTCATGTAGCTCACCTTGATAAAAAATAACCACCGCTCCCATGAACACTTCCATATCATTTGTATCATAATGTACAAATATTTCTATGTAACAAAATATTAATTAATTTTAATATGTCACATGAACACTCCCGGGGTAGAGGATAAAAGGTAGATGGGAGACACATCAATCGTCTCTATGCAAATAAAGAATGGCCCAATAAAAGATCATTTTTATCTCTTTATTAGGGATATTCTAGACTATGATAAAGGGGGTCATGCTAATAATTCACACCTTACATTTTTAATTGATGGGAACACATAATTAGAAAGGTATTAGTACACATTTCATAAAAGGTACAAGGTCCCAAAGTGTAAACCTAGAATAGGGTCTAAATAGCTCATGATATTAAGGTTATAAACTAGATTTTAATCAAGTGGTAACAAGGTAACAGATCCAAGAGGTTGCAAAGCAAGAATGACAAATATTGAAATATGGCTCCAAGAATTTTCAAAGTAATAGTCCTAAGGATCAAGGGTTGTACAAGGTAAGAATCGATATATAAATAACACAATAGATAAATATATGCTAGCCTACCCTAATCTATACAAGACCACATAAAAAAGCATCCAAATATGAAATGAAAGAAAGTATGAGTGAGGTTATAAATACTTTACCTTTTTGAAGACACCATTGGTACATTAACTTCCCCATGGTTAGTAACACCTGATGAGAGAGTTGATGTGGGAGACCAAAAATGAATAGAAGAAGACCTAAGAAAACATATATTTGAAGACTCCAATGAATTTAAAGGTTGGGTAGATCATGACAAGTGCAATTCCTATGCTTTAGGTTCTTAAATACATAGAGTTATAAAGTGAACTCCAAACAAAACTAAAGCATGACCAAGTTCAATACATTCTAATTTTTAATGGAAAGTTGGTGAGAAATGAAAAACGGAATGAATGACATATAATGATTGGAATTAAATATCATATATTAGGTATAAATACCCTAAGGATATTTTTTAAAATTTATGCTAGCTTGAGAGTATCGACCATGGTTTATTTCATCAAGTGTGACAAATTATAAATCTGACAACATCAACCATGGTAGATGTCATCGACTAGGATATCTACTTGCTAAATGACATCAACCATGGTCAATACCATCCAATAGAGAAATACGAGCATGTGGAGGTCATATAAAAATACAAGTTAGATGGAGGGAACTCAAAGGCGGTGAAAGGGGAAATTGATGAAGGTACAAGTGTGTTAAAATTAGGTGTGGGGATGATCACAAGAGGATGACAAGGTGATTTCATAAAGATTCTATAACTAAATATTGTAGTAAGTGTAAAATATAATCACTAGGGGTGTGACAACATGTGAAAGTATGGTATAATCATACTACGCATCAAATATCTCTTAGAAGTTCCTTTATTGACCATCCCAATACAACTTTGAAGGATGTATGCAAATTTTTTTATCGTTACTCCATGTTCTATAAGTATCCCTAAGGACACCTCTCTAGGGAATATAATGTGCTAATGATGCCTATAAAGAAAATAAATTAGTAAAATTAAATATTAGGTGTATACATATAGCCCAACCGAAGATCATCACGTGTCACAAAAAGTGTACATGAGATGGTCTTTAGGAAAGTAATATGCAACATTGAAATCAAAATACTGATAAAGATGTGTAAAAAGGAAATAAATGAAAACATCAACTCAAATATATCATACCTATCTCAGTATAGTTATCTTCTTGAGAGTGTGTACACATAGTGAATCGCTAGATTGTAGAAAGAGCTACTATGTAAACCCAAAAAAATTGAAAATAAACACTTGGAAGGCAACTTATATAAATAAGAAATGAGCCCTATGGTAAGGGGGAGATCATGGGAAGATGAGAGAGTGAATAAGTCACGAAGATGAGAAAAGGTGTAGGAAGACATAAACCAAAAATCATATAGGTATGGATTATGGGCATGTAAAATAGATGATTTTTGAATATTTTTAGAAAAATACATGGAGTATATTGTTGGATTTATTTTGAGAATATGATCATGATGTTTCTTATAGATTTTGAATTAAAGGTATGCTTAGAAATATATCATAGTTTGAGTATAATCCTAATTAATTTTAATTAGGTTCATGAATGATAATATAATATATAATCTTATAAATACACTCAAATTTATGTTATAGATCAAATAGTAGAAGTACACAACACAATTATTACAATCGCAAAACAAATGCATGTAAATAGAAGTGTAAACAAGAACAAAGAGGAAATTAACTTGTTGAGAATGTTGTTAGGGTGTGTCGATGAGTGATATGGAATAGGAACAAAATATGAAAATAGTCAAATATTTTTTTGGATCTAGAACTCCTGTGCAAGAATGTATAAAAGGGCAGGATGGATGGTACCATATAAACAAAACTACATGATTTTGTACCTATAGAAAATAGGGATCTTCAAGTGGTATTAATCATTATGTGTCATTTTTGTCACCTTTTATTATCTTAAAATTCACACAAAACCATTAATGTCCTACCTAAACATGCAAAAACAACCCTAACTATCATGTAACACTCTTAAGAAAACATTAGATCTAAAACTAAAGATACAAGATGTTTGAGGCGAATGACCTCGGTGGTCACCATTTTTGTGATTCACTCGAGAACTGCACTACATTTTAAACTCAATGCGTTATATTAATTATTTGTGGTGATGTGCATATAATTAACCCTTGGTCTAGTTTAGACATTATGCCTCAACACTTATAACGAAAGCTATGCTACTTATCCCAAAGAGAAACCCTTGTGTGTAAATGAAAAAACTAAATTTATGCACTCTTATGATGTGTATGTAGTATTTAGATGTGTATATTGTTTCCTTAGCTTGGTATATAATATATAGATAGGTGCTTTCTATATAATAAATGCTTACATTCGATAGGTGACTCCCGGAAAATAAATGCTTACATTATACTTATATATATAAGAGTTGTTAACTTGAATTTTGAACCTTAGTGAAATGAAAGGATAGCCTAAAACATTGGAAAGGTACCATAAAAGAGTAATGAACCAACTCAAAAGATAAAAATTAGAGAGAAACAAAGGATTTTGGGACTGTAAACTAGAGACAAGATGATATGTACAATCTTGACCCAACCATATAGTTTTAGACCAACATAGTATGGGAAATAGATAAAGAAGGAAATGGTCAGGATCCATGTAACATGATGCAAAAATTAAGATGGAAGAGTCAAACATTGACACAAGACTAGCCAAACCAAGCAACAAGGGGTCACCCATTATAATGCTCCTAAAAAATGGGACTACACCATTATTGATGGATTTAGATCTTAGATATCCTGAAACCCCTATGAGTGAATGGGAAGAGACATCTCATTTCCCCCACTATGTTTTTCTATGGGTGTACCATTAGAAATTATAATATTGATGCTTTGGTAAGTTTAGAATATTTGATTTTTGCCCCTACATTTGTACCAAATATAGTGGAATTGTGTGTTTGTGACTATGCGCGTTCAACACATAGTGTAGTTTTATGGTCGGAGCAAATGTAGGGTGATGGAGTTGAATTTAACTTTGTGACAATGAGAGATAATGACCTTGTAAATCTAACATTTCTTGATTCGTTTATAATGCATACAAAGGAATATGACCTTTTATGACTAATCCATTAGTTTTTATTGATGATTTGAGAGAATAATAATTTATGACCATGTATGGTTCACTTATAAGATTTCCCTCCATATTGGAAAAAGGGAGAGTGTGAAACATTGTTTCTTGAGGTGAAAGTGAGAAGATGAAACTATGTCAAAGATTGTGTTACTAATGAGAGAGAGATATGGGCATTGTGCTTGATATACTAAAAAGAGTGATTGGCATAAGACACTAAAGTAGCACTTCGTGATTGAGATAGACAAATTCAAAATTATTGTAGAAAAATTATGCACAACCATAATGGGGTTTCCATATAGTGTAGTGATGTATTGTCATGGAAGGTGTCGAAACATGATTGTGATGCCACAAACAACATGTAAATCTAGTGAGTAGGTCCCAAGATATGGATTACATAGTCATGAGGCTATGATTGGATTATTAGGGTAGGGAGTTAGTTAGGTTACCTAATGCCCCAAGTAATTATTGTTATAAATAGTAATACGGAAAAGTAAAAACCACTTTCATTATTTTGATTGTGATTGAGTGTGATAGGAGTTCTATGACTAAGTAGATGTCCCTGGGTAAGAGAGACCATGTGATCATGAATTAAGAGGGTGGGAGGTTCCATTCAAGCACATATGACCCATGAGTTTTTAAGTGTAATTAATGTTGATGTTTTAATGTGAAATTGTATAGGTTTTAATATTTTATAGTTTTTATAATTTTGTTCAATTTAACATAGATTGATGAAACTTAATTGAATGGTCAGTTTTGGCATTAGGTTGAGACCATGTAGAAGTGTACGCAGTACTAACCATAAATTGTACAACCCCAAAAGAGTTGTAAATTCATATCCCGGGATGTAGTTTGAGAAGCCAAATGTCAAAAAATATTGATGTGGATATGGTTTGGATAATATGCTTCAAGTTGATTGATGTACGATGATGTTTTTCACTATTTACATGGACTAATACAATGTTTGGTTTATTTGTAGTTGTAGAGATATGTCCATGCATAAGAGTTCTAGGGAGGGAAATATATGATGACATTACTTACATTGGTCCCGAATGATGTGGGCTACGAAATTTTGGATATGGACGTATTACGACATGTGGAAAGCTTAGGGGAATCACACCCAAATATACATTTGATCAAAATATTATGTGAGTGATGAAATGTAGATACATGTACATTTTGGTTCCCAATGGGTGAGATGATAGTGACATTGGAGGATGTGTAAAAATTTTTATAGCTATTGATTATAGATGAGAGGGTGTAGGTGTTTCCCTAGACATGCCATACCATATGAGGCAAACATAGAATTGAGGTGGGTGTGGTGGTATTAGAAAGATCACAATTAGCTTGAATGTTGTGGTGACTTATGGTGTTCCTCAATTGTTGAAGTATATTTGTGTGTTATTGGCCTCATTCATAGTATTGGATGGTGGAGGCGTATCAATAACATATAAGATGTCGAATATTTTTCATGTGATAGAGGAGCATGAGACCCAATATGCATGGGGTTGTTGTGGGTTAGCTCATTTATACAAGGAAATATATAGGTTCACATTGGATAACCATAGTCGAGGTGTAGAATTGATTTTTATTAGATATGTGGGACTATGATCACATTGTTATTGTGTAGTTGATAGGTGGGTCCTACCTAGACTAGATCCATCCATAGATTGTGGTGGTAATATGGGTGATGTTGGGGTGGTAAGGATTTAATACAATGTATATAGATCCATTTTGGATAGGTTAACACCACATGATGTCATTTGGAGGCCATACATGGATTTTAGAGGGTGGCCGAAGGATGTTGTGGAGATGTGGCATACCATGTGGTTAGAAGATCAATTTCCCCACCAAGGGGAATTATTTCAGTATGAGTGCATGAGGTGGTAGTTTGGCATCATGTAGGAGGTGCCTCCAGATACCATATCCATGGAGGAGTTCTACTCACATAGATTATATTAGAGATCTTGAAGCTTAGGGGAAGTTCACTCGATTGTGTTGATATTTAGAGTGGCTAAGGCATGGTTAAGTTAAAAATCAAGCCGAGGAAAGCCCGAACAGTTATTGAAAAACCACGAGAAATCGATTGGTCTTGGGTTGAGTTGATTGTTGGGGGACACATAACATTCTATTGACAATCTGAGGTATCGGTGATTTTGAGTGACGATAGTTAAGGTTAGGGAGGGTCTTGGTATGCCATGATCCCATGAAGGTAATGTGATCCCAATTAGCTAAGGTATAAAGCACCCATGAGGACCTGAAAGTGAAAATAATTTGATTGGTTCAATCACAAACCACTCTAAATCTTAGGAAAAAATAAGTGTCTAAAAGTTTAGTAACTAAGGTGAAACTCCGAGATCTCGAGAATTAAAATCCTGAAATACTTGAGAACATATGGAGGACCTAAAACTAATGAAAAGTGAACACATGGCATAAAAGGTGGGTGGGAATGTGATCAAGGGAGATCAATCAGAACAAGGTAAATAGAAAAAGTGATCAAGAGGCTAAATTTGACGTCCCCATGGCCGTCATCTATACCAAATGACATGGGGATCTTTGAATGGTGATATATTTTGATTAGGACCACCAAATCACATAAATACCATTATAAATATATTGAGGGTTGATCATGGTGGGAATAGTTTTTCATCTATTTAGGAAATTATTGTGGTAAAAAAATCAAGTTAAAATCCCCACATCCATTTTAAACTCAAGCTCTATGACAACATTCTCGGACTAGGTTCAATCGCTTATACATTTTGATCCAAAGATCTTGTTTACTGTATAATACACCATTGGAAATATCTTGATCAAGAATTTAATCTGGGACTAGTATTACTAAGAATGGTGGAGATGATGAAGAGATCTTTATGACATAGTTTTAAGGTTATTTTAACTTGTTCTCTTGGTCAAATGATACCCAATCTAGTCATAAATGCTTTTTAAAACTTGAACAACCAACATGGATCTTTGTCTTGTATAGTCCCATTCATAGACGGTCTTATTTTTCATGATTCAAGAAACCCCAGGACCCATGCTAGGACTACACACTAAATGCTAATCGGTCCTTTAGTGGTTAGAGGAGTAGGTGGTTTTATTCAATTCTAGGAATATTCTGATCTTTTCCCTCATTCTTTTATATCTTCTATATATGTGTTTATATTAGCATGAGTGAAGGGTTATTTTTTACTAGTTTTATAGGATATAGTTTTGAGAACTAAAAATAATGCTTCCAGACCTCTATAACATAGTTTTGTGAAGTTTTTAGGCACTTTTTTGCTTGTGTGATTTTAGATGAGTAAGTTCTTGTTAGTAATTACACACAAGATCTCTTGCCTTTGGATGCATAGTTTTTAATGTGAATATCTTAGTCCTTTTACAAGGTTTTAGTATTATTTTGATAATCTCGAGTCTAATTTCTTGTATACATTATTTGAAACTTCATACGATGGGTTATCTCTATGTATTTTCAATCCAAATAAGTAACCTATTTTAGTTCGGTGCATCACCTAGTTTTCATTCACTATTTTATCTTTTTGAACCATGGTTCCTTGGAAATATTAGTTTAGAACTAGTTAATAGTAGATCATAGAGATAGTTAGATTAATTACGTGAAATGGACTAGAAGGAATTGAAATTTTATATGGATTTTGACCTTGAAGGATTAATTTTCCTACAATTTGAAGGTCACTTTATGTTTCACTTGAGGTGTTAAGCTTAACTTCAACAAAGGTTACAATATTAAGTGACACTAGTTTTTGACACACCCTATGTGTCTCATTTTAGTCATTTTCAAGTCCTTCTGATAAGTTTCACTAAGATTTGTGTGTTTATTTGTGGAATATCAGCCTTTGGAGGAACTATTTTAACACATTTAAATGAGGTAGTCTCTTGAATTTAGCTTCTCATAGTGAAATACCCATTGTTGCCTTTAATAGAATTATATTTTTCACGAGTAAAAATCAACTACTCATATAGAACAAATCCAAGATATTGCTAATGTGTGTTCAATCCATTTTTAACTAAATATGATGTAGTAGTAAGGCTATTAGAATCATTTATCAAAGGGAAGGTATTAAAATGGCACAATAGTTTGTTACTCACTTGAATTCACTCAAGTGATGAGGTTTGAAAGCACTTTACCGGTAATTTGGAGAAAAATCAAATAAAATCTCTTTGTTGGAACAATTGACAACTATCAAGAGAGCTTCTACTGAGATGATGATCAAATTCAATTTCAAATTTCAAATGACTTGGGATAGTATGCCAACCCTCTTATAGAAATATCCTCAAGGTGAATTTTTACACTTTTTAAGTGCTCTTAATTATGACATTGAAATAATGATTCAATGTATGTGAGTTGTAGTGTTAACGATGCATATGCAATAACCATCAAGGATGAAAATTTTCTAATCCAAGCTAATAAAAAAGCCCCTATACCTCTAACACCTATTTTTCCACACTTACCCTAGGTTGGTCAACCTTCTCTTGCTCCCATTCCTAAGCCAAAATCTTCCTCATCTATCCATATATCTAATTCTCCCAATAAGCAAGATGATAATGATGATCTCAAATCTCTAGTGAAAAACATGTCCACTATGATAATCTACCTTGAGAAATAATAAGCCCAAACCCTTAGATCTTACAAAAATTATAATCAAGGAAATCCTTAAAATTATAATTTTAATCAAGGTCATTAGTAGAGAACCCATTTTTCTAACTAGGGTTACCAACCTAATCGAGTTTCAAGGTGCCATTCCAAAATTTACTTTATAATTAATCCCTCCCAGACAATAATTTCCTATTGATACCATGATAAAAGCTATTATTCGAGTCCAAAACAACATGGAACAAGAAGCTAAATGTTGTTTCCCTTATAATCAACCTCATAAATAGTCTATTTTTTACAATTTGTCTGTAAATACAAGCTTGAATGGTTCATGTATTTCTCAAACAAGAAGAAACAATATTGGAGGCTCCAAATACAAACATTGAGACATCTAAGGAAGATACTCCTAAATATAGTCTTATATTTTTTTATTCGTGATGATTTTTGTGCGAACAATTAGCCCATAGAAATCTTGAGTAGGACTCTAACTTATGTTCGATAATATAAGGTAAAAGAAAAGGAAATTGGAAGTCATCCATTCATCTTCTTCAGTGAAAAATGGCCCCAATCCTAAAGGGAAAGAGCCTGTGGTGGATCTAAGTAAGGATTACAAATCTTATTTTTCCAATAGATTTGCTCATATTAAGGAATTTTTCTCTCAATCAAGAATACCCAATCAAACCATGGAGAAAACAAAGGAAGATTCATGGTTTCCTTCAATGCACAAGGTTGCAAGTATTCCCTTGAATATTATGGATCAAATGAAGAAGAAAAATTTGAATGTGTCTATGTGGGATGCATTATCAATCCCATCTCAAAGGGACCTATTGTGATATTCCTTTAAAGAATATTTTCCATCAGCTGAATCAACAGGTGTAAAAGCAAAGGTTTCCAATTAGTCTTATCCAACATAAGGAGGAGAAAGTAAGGTTGATAATCCACCTCATTTCCACCTATATTTGATTTGGAAGTTTTTTTGTACACAATTGTATGATAGACTCGAGGTTATAGCACTTCAAAGAATGCTAAAAAGAAAGCAAATACATTAGGCATTAAGTACACTTTAGTTTCCAAAGGTGTGTTGTAGTTATATGACACCGTAGTTATCATGATAGGAGTTATCAAAGGGATTAAAATTTTAATCCTCATGCTTATCCTAACTTTAATAATGGTCAAGGAATATCAGTCATTGATCTACCTACTTTATTTTCTATTTACTCAAAGAGACTTCACAACTAAGGTTAGTGGTTACTTGTCCTTTGATTGGTCTCATACATTCCCAAGGAAAAGATATAACATAATATTTACCATAAAAGCTAAACATATATCATAATATCATGTGGAAAGATATGATCCCATTCCTATTAAATAAAATTCCATAATACAAGACAAGGAAGAAAGTGATTCGAGATCCAATAGAGACATATAATTCACGCAATTCACTTCCGATATCTTCCTAGATGAGTGGGCTAAATAACATTATGGTGTTGATCCTTGTGATGTTGTTGGAGAAACTAGTTTAGGTACCGATTGCATTAAATAAGATAACTCCTTCATACCTTCTTTATTCAAACAAGAATATGATTAAAATGTCTTGTTGAAAATGTTTTTGATGGTTCAAGGAGCAGAAATGGAGTAGGGGTAGGTGTAATGTTGATCTCTCCAAATGGTAAGAAGTTCATATTTTCTCATAGATTACAATTTTTTTACATAAATAATCTTGCAAAATATGAGGCATTGATCCACTAATTGTTATTGGTTGAAAAAGGTAAATTAATAAGTTCTGAGTGTTTGGAGATATAAATTTAGTGAATCACCAAGTGAAAGGGAAGCATGTCACCAAGAATAAGCTCCTAAAAGCGTATAGGCATAGAAATTAGGATATCATGGGAATTTTTGATGTTATCAATCTAAAAGTGGTTCCAAGAAGAAAAAATTGAAGTTGATTATATGATCACATTTTTCTCCTCCTAAGGACCTCATTCAAGGTAATAGATAACATATTAAGATGGCGGGTGGACCATCCATTTATGATAACGAAATAAGCTAACAAGTCTTTGAACGTGATAAGAAAATATTCCAATTAATCAAAATTGAGGTAAAAATATCATCAAAACTACAATTAAGGTTGCACAAAGGTTATGATGATCAAATTATTCAATTGAAGACAAACAAGTTGCCTAGAGGACTAGATACAATTGAACACATATCCAACATAGATTATAAGTTTGAGGGAGAATAAAAACATGATATCAAAGGAAGAAGACTTCAAAAGGCCATCATTATGCAAGACAAAGAGTTGATGCGAGGAAAAGTATGTGGTAAAAGAGAGCAACAAGCTTTTATCTACTTATGTCAAAATTATAGTGATGTATTTTCATGGAGTTATGAATACATTAAGTGTTTTGACCCAAATATTATTAAACATGCTATATACCTTGATACCAATGCTAAACATATTAGGAAAAAGTAAAGACATGTAAATCCCAAGATAGAAGAAAGAGCTTTGCAAAGTCATAGAGGGTAGAATTATATTCCTATTAAGTACTCCTGGGGTGGTAAATTTATTTCTTACAAGGAAAAAAATGGGGAGATTAGGCTATGTGTTGATTTTAGAGATTTGAATAGAGACTCATTAAAGGATCACTATCCATTACTCTTAATGGATTATATTTTACAAATACTAGCGAGAGGTTGAAAGGTTCTCACTTTTAGATGATTATTCTGGTTATAATTAGGTCTTGGTAAGAGAAGAAGATAGGTATACAAAAATGTTACTAGTAAATGGGGAGCACATTCCTAACAAAAAATTCCTTTTGGTTTGTCTAATGTTTGTGCTACTTTACGAGAGGGCCATGGCTATTACTTTCAAGGGATTTATAAACAATTTTATTCTCATTTACTTGGATGATATCACCATTTTATCAAATGTGGGTGAATATCACATTAAGCATCTTGACAAAGTGTTTGGAAGGTGTAGAGATTTTGGGGTGTCACTCAATCCAAATTAATGCATTTTTAGTGTTCCTTAAGGTAATATTTTGGGTCATATACTCTTAAAAGAAGGAATTTCTATAGATTCAGAAAGGATCTTAGCTATTATATCTTTTCATTATCATCTCATCATCGAAGACACTGCAATATTTTCGTAGAAAGATTAATATTTTTAGGAAGTTCATTCCCAACTTTGTAGGAATAGTCAAGCATATTACCTTTATGCTTAAGAAAGATGTTGTTTTCAAGTGGATTGATGTAGGAGCATCAAGCATGTAAATAACACATTTTTGTTTGCAATAGTTCTAGGAGGTCATTTTTAGTGTTTTGGTATGCATCCCAAAAAATTTAGGTCCCTCCATCCGTGTAGTGAGGTCATTTTGGGTTTTCCTAAAAATGCACCATTTAAATATTTGAATTCCTAGCTTGAAATTGACAAGTGTAATGTTAAGTGTGAAATCATGTAATGAGGTAAAAGGCCACCAAATATCTTATGTGATGTAAATAAGGTGCTTCCACCCATCCAAGTAGGGTTTCATATGTTGAGGTCAATTTTTACCATGATTAGGTTACTTGAACTCATTGTAACTACCTTATTTATGCCTACGAAAAGATCTATTTGAATGAAGGAGATAAGTTTGGATATATAGAAATCTGATAGGGTTTTGTGAGTAAGTGTTAGAGAGCCATGAAGTCTCATGGTGTCATGATGAGATCCTAAAAACCATTGTAATACATATATTGTTTCAATGAAGCTTTGAAATTCTTGTAAATATGAATGTTGTATGAAAGAATAGTTGTGCTCTTACAATTATTTTGATATGTATGGCTGGAAAATGCTCAATCATGAGTATTTTAGGATGATAGTATTGATAGAATGCCATGGTTGATTATTAGGGGATATATGGAGCATTTTTTCATATTTGTATGATATATATTGTGATTCTACAAGTTGTGAAGAGTGATCAATGTTATTATCTTCAAGAAAGGCTTGGTGTGAAGTTAGAAAGGTTTGAGGAAAAATAAGGTATGCCCTTCTTGAAGAGGTAAGTGTTCGAGTTAGTTTTATGACTGTTTTAGGTGGATTTATGATTGAAGAAGTATTAGAAGGAACTATGGAAAGTTAAGAACCTTTGAACCATTTGTAGACCCTACTCTAAAATACTACATTGAGGGATCTGTATGTATGTAAGTAATAAATCTAATAGTGATCTAACCAAGAAGAGTCAAACAATTGTAAAATTAATTAACAAATTCCATCTAAGACCGCAAAACAATATTTGGAAAGATATAATATAGTTACCATATATTGTTTCAATGAAGATTTGAAATTCTTATAAATATGATTGTTGCATGAAAGAATAGTTGTGTTCTTACAATTATTTTGATATGTATGGCTTGAAAATGCTCAATCATGAGTATTTTAGGATGATAGTATTAATAGAATGACATGGTTGATTATTAGGGGATATATGGAGCGTGTTTTCATATTTTTATGACATATATTGTGATTCTACAAGTTGTGGACAGCGATCAATGTTATTATCTATAAGAAAGGCTTGGTATGAAGTTAGAAAGGTTTGAGGAAAATAAGGTATCCCCTTCTTGAAGAGGTAAGTGTTTTGAGTTAGTTTTCTCACTATTTTAGGTGGATTTATGATTGAAGAAGTATTAGAAGGAACTCGGAAAGTTAAGAACCTTTGAAAAATTTGTAGACCCTACTCTAAAAGACTATTGAGGGATATGTATGTATGTAAGTAATAAATCTAACAAAGTGATCTAACCAAGAAGAGTCTAAAAATTGTAAAATTAATTAACAAATTCCATCTAAGGCTAGTAAAACAATATTTGGAAAGATATAGCATAGTTACCATGCTAAGTCGATGTAAGGGCTTTAGAGAAGGTGAATAAGACCATGTAGAAGGAGTTTAATTCTTGAATAATTTATAGCATCAAGAAAATAAAAAGATATCTTATGCACGCTTAGTCCCGGTCTGTAAAACATTATCCTAGGGTTTGCAATAAATAAATGAACATAACTTGAGTTTTAACAAGAGGAAATAAACCAAAGTGGGTGATCAAGTGGAATGAGGTTAAATAAAGACGTGGATAAAATTTTAGGATGAATCGTAAGGTGTTTAGTGCGTAAATGTGGAAAAAATAGTCATATCTTGTCTCATTACTAGTCCATGAAGCCAATTTTGAGGGTAATTAATAAAAAACACTTGGTTTCTTGAAGGAGAACATGTATAGTAGAAGTCTTACAATGGTGAATAGATGTTAAAAGTTACATGAATGATAAAAAAAGTTCTTTGGACTTAGGAAAATAAGTTACTATATGACTATGTTTAAAGTACAAGTAATCTAAATACAAAGTAAGTGGGTGCGAGCATTATTTACTCACTTTCATGAAGTTTCCTAGTTTAGAACAAATTATACATTGAATAACAATCATATGAGGAATAATATAGCCTTATGGAGGAGTTTAGGAAGGCCAAAATGAAGATTCTCAATCTTAATACCTAATAATGACCTAATTGGAAGCATATGCATGATGAAATTGTGTAATTTGTCTAAAGAAACCATCTAAGAGTATTTTTCACCAATTATAAAAGAAAAATGGGCATTAAAAAAACATATTAGTTCATGGGGAAAATGTGTTTATGGGTTATTATCCTAAAAGTCGGGGTATGAAGGGCTACTGATAAAACAATCCTAATAGGTATAAAATGTAGTTTCTTTTGGATCCTCTTGTATTCTTATGGTAGAGGAAGGTCTATAAACATGATAACATCTTGTATAAAGGTAAATTGGATCTTGAAAGTATTTGAATAGGCCATAGTAGGTCAAAGAGTAGTTTTGGTATGAAGCAACTATAACATGGTAAATTGTTCTTGAGGATAATAAAACACCTTGTGAGTTAATAAATTTCTTATGATTAGTTGTGATATATTGAAGGGAAGAGACGAGGGCGTGAGTATTGAATGAATGGTAGGAACTTCATTAAAAAGTTTCAAGGAGTCATTGTTTACAAGAATTGGTATTGTGAAACTTGTGAATATTTTGGATGGTTTGGCACATGACTTGAAGCTAACTTTTGTTTGTTAAGGTGATTTTGTTATGCTTTGCATCATGGAACAATGAAGGTAAGGATATATTTGATAGGATCAAGGAGGAAATTGATCAAAAATCCAATCTCATTAATCCAATTTTTGAAAAGGACTTCATTCTTTGTGCTTATGGAGCTAAAACTAGTGTTGCAATTGTGTTAACTCGGAAAATTGATGAAGGTTATGAGAAAATAGTGGATTTATGTAGCCAAACATTGAATTACTATGAGGTAAGGTATAACCATATGAATAATTTGTGTTTTCCATCATGATATCTTTCAAAACAACTAAGTACACACTTGTAAACAATCATATTAAGGTGTTGGTATCCCATTCTACTGTGAGAGATTTCATAATGAGAGTTGAGATAAGTGAAAAGAGGGATGGGTGGGAGGCCAAAATAAAGGAATATGATATCACCACCAAATCTACCAAGCTGATTTTGAGTATATGTTTGTGTTAAAAACTCACTATAAATGTTGGTAAGAAGCAAAAGTCATCATATGTCTTACGGGAAGAGGAAGAACAATTAGCAACAAGTATGTGTAATAGAAATAGTTGGATAAATAACATGACTAGGTTCCTAGCTACTAGTGAGTATCCTCGTGGATTAAAAAAACAAAGAGGATACATTCCATATTGAAATCAATTCCCTATATTTTGATAAATGGTATTCTTTTCAATAGAAATCTAGATGGAGTCTTTGTTGAGATGTGTTTAAAAGGAACAAGTGGATAAATTTATTCAATTCCATGATGGTTTCTTTAGTGGTCACTTTTCTCCAAAAGATACAAATATGAATTTTATGAGGGATGTTTAATTTTGGCCCACATTATTCATAGTTTCATGTAAATAAGTCAAGAAATGTAAAGAGTGTGCTTTTTTCATCGATAAGAAGAGGTTGACAACTCTCCCACTCTATCCAATCTAAGTAGACCAACCCTTCTCTCAATGGGGTCTTGACTTCATTGGCATGGTGAATCCCACATCTAGTGCTGGTCACAAGTGGGTCCTAATAGCAATCAAGCTGTTTACTTCACCAAATGGATAGAGGTTGTGCCACTCAAAGAGGTAACTAAATTAGTTATATTATATTTCTTAGAAGGTATTGTAACAAGGTTTGATTCCCTCAAACTATAATTTCTGAAAATGACCAAATATTTCATGGGATTTAATATCTCTAATTGGGATCTCAAACATGGTGTCTATTTGAAAAATTTCTCCAACTATTACCCTCAAGGTAATGGCCTTGTTGAGTCAACCAATAATAACTTGATCAAGATAATGAAAAGGACAATGGAGATGAACTAGAGGTAGTGGCATACAAATATTAAGGATGATATTTAGGATGACACAAGCACACCTAAAACATCAATATGTAACTCTCTTTTTGTTCTTGTATAGGGTACAAGGCTAGACTTCTATTATATGTTGAGTTTCCTCATTAGAACTAGCCCACTAGTTGGAATTGGAAGGTGACGATGAGAGGGTAGTGAGGATGGTAGATCTGTATGAGTTATAAGAGTTAAGGAGATCAACCATAATAAATTTAGAAGTGTTTTGTCATGTAAATATGTAACATAAAAATTCCTGATTCATGCATCACAACGGACCCAGTTGTCAAAACTTTTGATCGTAGACCTCTCCGAACACTCTCCCAAGTTAAACCAATCACTGCATCATTCATATTATTTCCTTCCAATGGTCCATAAGTGTGTGTCATATTTCCCTGTAGATTATTTAGGAAGAAAAATAACATTCAAGTACTTTAGGAGCAATATCTCAAAAAGTGGGTTTTCAAGCAATCTTAGGAAGGACTATCATCAACCTTTTTAAGACATGTGCATAATCTCCAGACCTATTTCGAAGGCCCAAATTCATCATGGAGGTGTATTCAAGAGTCGGATCACATTAAAACTGATTTAGGAAGATTCTAGAAAGATTCAAAGATTTAGGAGCTAGTTCATTGAAAGTGGGGTTTTAAGGCCGAAGGAGCTTGCATCGCGAAAGAGTACCTAAACTTCAAGAGGTGATTCTAGGAGATCCAGAATGACTTATGAGCCAAAAATATATTAATGGAAATAATTTTCAGTCCTATTCATGGTGGAAAAATCATAATCATCATTAACGCCATGAATTTTTCTAGAAACTCATTATTTCCAAGCACAATTGGCGGTCCCAAGAAAAATGAGGTTTTTGAAGGTGTTACAAGTTGAATAAATACATGAGACCCATTAAATCCTTCTCAAAATTATTTTTTCATGTAAATTCACATAAATAAGTGTGTAAAAATTCATATGGGAGCTCAAGTTATGGTCTTTTCAAGTTGTCTCTTAAGGTACGATGTTTCGTAGTTAGTGAAATTTTTCAAGGACACGTGGCAACATGAGGCTAAGGTACACTTTTTGCCCCCATTGTAGCTTTACAAGGGGAAAATGGGGATAATAAATTATTCCCCTCCACCCTTAGGCTTCATGGTCACCCCATGTGACCCCGACAACTCATCTAAGCCCCTTTGACCAGTTTGACCAGCCCCTCACCTACACTTGCATGTGTGAAAAGTGTCACCGTGAGGCTAAGAAACCCTTTTTACACCAATTTTTACTTTCCAAGGGGAAAATGGGGATAAAAATTCACCCCACCACCTTTAGACTCCTTGGTCCCCGATACGACCCTTCCAATGCCTCTAAGCGTGTAGTCGTTATTTTACCCTCAATACCTATTTCTAACCCCAAGCGCACCGACCTATCACCCAACATACATTGGGAACTCACCCAAGGTGTGTGTAGGAAATGAGACCCTCCTTTATGTGATATTTTTAAGAGAGTTATGCCATTAATGGAGGATTATTTGTAGAAAGCAGTATATGCATTTACTTAAAATACGAAAATATAACTAACAGATCTACACATCAATGCATCAAAAAAGTTAAATAAACATTGAATGAATAAATATGAACCAGATATGAGTCATGAAAAGCAAAATAACATGAGGTTTTACACCCATAAGCAAGATGTACAAAATAGATCCATGTATATTGATTTAAAAGAGTTTCTGGTAGCCATACTACATTTAAAAGGGTCATCTCAGACCATATACATCAAGTGACAAAACTCCAACCCTCCAACACATCTAATAAAATATCCTAACTATGATTTCCCCATTATAACCCTTGTTACAGACCCCAATACCCATACATATGCTTAATGATATCCCTTACAACCCTCTAGCATCAAGAAATCTAAACCCTAGCATCATGAGCTCCAAACCCTTAACATTTCCTAACATTTCTACAGCACCTCGTTACCCTCCTTCTCTTAGCACTCCCATACCTTCTAGCACCTTCACACTACCTTCCCCTTCTCTCTTCTCCCTTGTTTATGTCCCAAACACTTCTTTAAATAGGATCAACGTCCACCACCATGACTTCTCTCATGAGCAGATTGTGTGCCAAGTGTCAATGTGGTCCTCCATTGGTGAATGCTTATCCTCTTTGCAAAACCTTCCACTAACTGTAATGATGCCTCTGGGAATATTCCCTACATGGAATATCCTTTTCTTGGCCTCCAAGGTTCCAGGATGGCACCTTATCCACTTATCATGCCTAGTCGGGTCCTCACGTTTTTCCTCAAGTGACTCCATGATGCCAAATATGGCTAAGTCCTTTAAACCCTTGTTCGCCTCCCCGTGCGCCCTAGTTTCACTTAAACCATTTTCCAACACACTTTTTCCTTAGCTCCTTTCTATTCACTGATCCTATGCATATGCCTCTTGGTACTTAGCCAATATTTAGGGTCCAAAAAGTGCTTATTTCCAGCCCCCTCCTCCATTCCTCTCATCAAATGCATGTGTCACACTTGGCAAGATAGGGATAAGGAACATTTTTTGCACCTATTTTCCCAAAAAAAGGGAAAATATGGACAAAAAAATGCACCGCACACCTTCTTCAAGGTTTCAAAAGATATATATACCAGAAGATAACCATTTTATTCAGTCTCCCCCACATTCCTCCGTTTGCACTTGGATCTTTGGAATTTTTTTTCCAAAATTCCTTCACCATTTTTTTTCTCATTATCCTTTATTCGACCATCTCACTTGGATCTCATTACCATTATTTTTCAATAAAAACTAGAAAACCCATGCTTAAAACTTCATTTTTATCCGAATGAAGAGGTGGACATAAGAGTGAAAAATGCAATATTTAAAAACTAGTGCACAGATCGAAACAAAACTTGTTGCATTCTTCTCTATTCTTAGAGGCTGAAAACACCCAAGTACCAGATTTTACATGCAAGATCAAATATTTTTGTGGAAATCAAATCCCAAATTCCTGAATAAAAACTTTGAAAATTAATATCTCTTATGAAACCGGTTTGATCTAAAACTTCAGAGGTGCAATAAGAAATAAAAACCCATATCAAAAAAACCACTTTTGTCGAAATCCGACACCCAGAAACCCAATTTCTAAAAATAGTAAGCCTTCTACACAGAACTTACTATTTTTAGTAAGTCTTCACAAAAGGCAATTTTGGTGGATGCAATGTGCATATAGGTTATCTAGAAGGACAAGTTGAGTGATCAGAGTCGAAAAAGGGTGGAAATTTTCATTTACTAAAAATAGTAAATCCCCTTTTTAGGTGTGAGGAAGTGTTTTAGAGGCCATGTAATTCAAGTTCACAAGTTGTTCCAGTGTCTCATTCCACATGTGTAATCAGTCACAAAGAAATGGTGGTGTTCCATGGTTTAGAACAATCGTTTCATATTATGGAATGAGGCATCCTTCATTCTTTCAATGATGTAATCATCACTTGTGCGAGAAGGTGCATCATTCCATGGAACAATCTTTGCCAAAAACACATGACCATGTCACAAAGGATCATCACGAGAATTTCCTGCAAGTCATCTGGGATCAACATCAAAACTCTCAACAATGTTTTTAAAAACACTTTATATGGTCTAGGTTGTATGTGCATCAGGTACTAGGAAAGGATTGTGGTCATCATTGGTTGGGACAAAGTGTTTAAAATGCATTTCATCAAAAAATTCCAAGAAGTGTATCAGTGTCACCATGTAGTAGAAGTAATTGGGGTTGGTTTCCATCCTACACTACTTCAGATTGGACCTCCATTAAAAATGCCCATGTTCATGTAGGTAAGCATTCAAAAATGTTTCTAAACACTCAGATCGAGGTGTTCATGCATCATTCAAAGGAGGTTTCTCACAGATCATCACATGAGAGCATTTCATCATATTAGTTAATCGACAGAGGTAATGTATTCATCGACATTCCTTCTTAGTTCTCTCTCTTCTCTCCCCCACTTTATCTCCCCTCCATGTTCTAATTCTCCATTGGGGATGAACTATTTTAATGCCTTTATTTTAATTAAAAAGTGACTTTATGATTATAATGTAATAAGTTACCCTTATTTTATAAAATGGGACTTAATATTTTCCTAAGAATGTAAAAATTCATAAGTTGTGCAAATGCATATGAAAGGCCATGTGGGGGGAAGGTAGACAAAGAGTCTCTTCTCTTTCTATAAATTGTAAAGGAATCCCTTTTCCAAGGGGGCTATCAATTCATGAGAGCACATTCCTTATGAAGAACCAAAAAGATAACTCTACCTCCATTTTCTCATCTCCATGTTATTATCACTCTCACTATTGTATAATTTTGCTACAACATCAATGAAGAAATAAGGAGTTTGTTGCCTTTTTGATAAGGAGATTTGTGATACTTTGTGCTCAGAATCTTAACTTGTCTTGTTTCCCTTTAAAAAATTGTGTTTCTTCTAATTTATGTGTGTTGGAATTTTTTAGTTAATGGTTGTAGGAATCTTATTTTATACCTACAATGTTAATTCCTCTCCATTTTCTCACTCCCTTTCCCAATCTCCTAGCAAAGTCCTCGCAAAAGCAATTGCAAGCTTTTTCCGTAGGGCTAGTGGAGTGCCCCTGTTGGATCCCTGGTCATAAGGCCACCACAAAAGCTAATTTCACATGCACATAATTATATGGAGCTGTACCATTCAAATAGAGGGACTTAGATTCCTAGAGCATTGGAAATATATCCACCAATTTTCCACCTAACAAATTTTCTCACTAACAAAGAGCATTAAAAGCTAACAAAGAGATGGCTTGATTGGAAGGATAGAGAGCATAACTTTAGAGAAGGAGATCTTGTTTTAAAATGAGATATATATAGAGCCAAAACATGAAGATATTCTAAATTTGATGCTCAATAGAGTGGGCCATACATAATTATTACTTGTAAGCAAGATAATTCATTTGAACTATCAAATATCAATGGGGAGGTACTCCAAATCATAGTTAAGGGGGTTTGTCTTAAACCTTCTTATTGAGAGAATCATGATTCACCTTATACATAGTAGTTTTAGTTCCTCTCTTGATTTTTTCGATGTTTATTGTTAGAGGGTTCCTTATTTTTCCTTGTTTTGTGATCATTGATTGAGTTGCCCTCCCTCAATATTTTGTGGTGATCTTCCTTGAATAAGTGTTGTGTTGCACAAGTTGTTGGCACTTTTTATTGTTCCCACAGGTCAAATGGGCCATAAACATGAAGATAATGAGGTTTTGAACCCAAGGATGAAAAATTTGAATATAAGAATGTAGAAAATCATATTTTTATCCTTTTGAGATTGCATAATGATCAATTTATTTAGTTGAATTGAGAGATCAAAGATAATATTTCCTTGTCAAGAAGAAAGTATAGGAATAGAAGTTGTTTGAACTCACCAAAATCTTCAACAACTTCATATTTTCCTTAAATTAAGAAATTATAACACATGTTTGTTTTTATTCAACTAAAATAAATAAGTATTTGAAGATCTTCCCCATGTGTGAAATAAGACATATTAGACTCAAAGAAAAATGACATGCAAGTAAATTTTTTAACAAAAGTGTGGGTAATTTTTTCCGGTCTTAAAGAAAATTTTCAGGTTATACACTTGACTCCATGCCCAATGGATATCATAGTCCACTAATTATTTTATCCAACAGAATATATCCCGTTTGAGTCACCAAAATATTTCCAAAAATGATCTCGCACTTTGTTTTTGGGTAGCTTGTTGTAAATCACAAACTTGAAGGTTTATGATCAAGAATACTATACATTTTGGGCACCTATGTACCTTAAAAGTTATCAAAATACCTTACACTAATCAGATCCAAGTGTTCACGATTGAAAATAGTCAAAAAATAATCAAAATATCATGTTTCAAGATCGAATAAGTGGTGATGTTCATTCCTATGTAATCCCTTCACTATTAAGAATGTCATATTAAATTGGGTCATAGAGGGACACGTGGTGATCATTGTCCATTTGGTCACTTGGGGATTAATCCCATATGAATAAGGATTTAGATTAGATCCCATTTATAAATAGTGGTGTTCACATATTCAAATGGATCCAAGGCTCCATGATCTATTTTTCTCAAGCTTGAGGCGAGTTCACTTAGTCGTGTTGATATCTCGAGTGGTTAAGGCATGAATGAGTTGATGACCAAGTCGTGGAAAAGTATGAAGAATATTGAAAAACCATGAAAACAAGTACAATCCCAGTTATGTTGATATGATTTGTTCATATGGGGGACACGTGGAATTCTATCACTAACATGAGGTGTTAGGGATTACGAGTGATGATAATTAAGGTGGGGGTCCTTATATGTTGAGATCCCAACATCCCATGAAGCTAAACCGGTCCTAATTAGATAAGGCATAAAACAACCCCGAGGTATTGAAAGTGAAAAGGAACATGATTGGTCTATATGGACCAATCACGGGCTACTATAAGTCTTAGGAAACAACGAACAAACAAAAGTTTGGTAACCAAGGTGAAACATGATATCTTGAGACCTAAAAGCCCAAAATCTGCAAGAACCTATGGAGGACCAAAACCTAATAAAAAGAGGACACGTGACATGAAAGGTGGGTGAGAATGTGATCAATTAGAATGAGGCATGTAGAAAAAGTGATCAATTGACTAAATTTTACGCCTCGTGATCGTCATTTATACCAAACGACATGAGGATCTTTAAATGGTCATATATTTTGATCAAGACCACCAAATCATGAAAAATTAGTACCATTAGAAATATATCGAAGCGATATATCATGATGATAATGTGTGTGATTCCTTTATGTATATTTTTCATTAAATAATTAAGTTAAAATGCCCACATCCTTTTTGAACTCAAGCTCTGCGACCACATTTTTGACTAGTTTCAAATTCTTATATATTTTTATCCAAAGATCATGTTCACCCTGCACAATACACCATTTGAAATATATTAATCAAGAATTTAATTGAGGACCATTCTCACCAATAATGGTGTATAAAATGAATACTTCTTGTGATTGATTTTGAAGGTGATTTTAACTTGTTCTCTCAGTCAAATGGTGCCCAAATAAGTCGTAAATGCTTTGAAAATTCCCAATAAGCAACATGGATATTTTTCTTGTGTAGCCTCATTCGTAGATGATATGATTTTTAATTATTTGAGAAAACCTTAGAACCCATGTTGGGCATGTACACTAAATTTTTATTGGTCCTTTGGTGGTTTGCGGAGTAGGTGATTTTCATCAATTATGGGCATCTTCTAATCTTTATGTATTTCTTTTCTATCTTATATATAATTTTTTTTTAGGAGCATAGGTAAAGGGTTATTTCCTACTAATTTTATGATCTCTAATCTTTTGAGCACTAAAACTAATGCTTCCATACCTCTGTAACACAATTTTGTGAAGTTTTTAGGCACCTTTTTCCTTGTGGGATTGTGAATGAGTAAGTTCTTGATAGTCAGTGCAAGTGTAATATATTTCCTTTCAATATACAGATTGTTCAATGTGAATATCTTAGTCCTCTTGTAGAGTTTTAGTCTTATTTTGATCATCTCATTCTAAGTTCTTGTGTGCATTCTTTGAAACTTCATATGTTGGGTTATATTTGTATCTTTTCAAGCCATATTAGTAACATATTTTAGTTTGGTACATCACCTAGTTTTCATTCAGTATTTTATCTTTTTGAACATTGGTTCCTTAAAGATATTAGTTTAGAACTAGATAGTAGTAGATCATAGTGTTGGTTATGTTAATTGTAGTAAAATTGAGTATAAGGAACCTAAATTTCCTCCGGAGATTGACTTTGAAGGATCCATTGTCCACAATTTGAAGGTCACTCAATGTTTCACTGAGGTGTTGAGCCTAAATTTAGCAGATGGTACAATCTCTAGTGATAAAAAATTATATTCTTATGAAAGAAGGAAGTATGATCCTCGGATATGACATGATGTAGTTGGTGAAAGGAAGTGGTCATAAGATACGTAGATAGGGAGTGTGCAATATGTTTAATTAAAACACTTGTGATGGCAAATTCATGTGATATTAGCTATAAGTAGTTAATCTAGCGATAAAAAATGCATTTGATGAAAATTAAACATGAAGCTAAAAACTAGACATTTCATCAATGGTGTCATGGAAGCTATACGAGTCATGTGTGTAACTTTTAGTACAAAATTTTGTTTCATGACAATTCATTTTGATGTGGGTTATAACGGGTCCTATGGAGTAATAAATTCATCATGATAAACCTTACTTGATGTATCATTGGAATAATGTTTGGTGAGAGTAATATTGTTGCAAGGAAATGTCTGGAGGAGGTGAATTAGATCTACTAGAATGACATGTCTCAAAAGTGATAATACCTTTGTCCCAAAAACAACTTAAGTTTTAAATCCAATATATAATAAAAATAATTGTTATAGCGTCCATTAATATAATACAAATTTCAAAATTCCTTCCTTTGATCATTAAAGATGGTGGGGAGGAGGATGGTCATTATATGGAAACTAAATTAACTCCTTATTGATTAGTGTAATTAGGATGTCGTGTGACCAATTAATATATTTTTTTCAAAATAGATTGGTTTACACTTAGGCATTTGAGGATTCTTTTGGATAAATTTTGGTTTAGGCTTGAGATTATAAAAAGTATTACCATGGTGTAGGACCTTATTAAAGTCTTATTAGGTATCAATTCTTGTTGTGCACCATAGTCATGTATAATAGAATCAATTGTAGTATTCTCATTTAGAGGCTTAGGTTGGTGTGGGACTTAAATCTCTCGCTCTAGATAAATAACACATAGACAAAACTTGGTAAATGAATCATATGCGTTGTAAAGTAACTGTTCCTTAAAAGGCCATAAAAGGCTTCAATATATATATATAGCATCTCTAATTCAATGGGTTGATATAATAATAAGTGAATTTTTGCTTTGTAATATAAAATATAGTAAGATACAAGTTCAATATCACATTAATATAAAGAGGGTAAATGTTCATATGTACCCCTAGGGTCTTTATTATATCTATAGTGGGATAGGAAAGCATATTGAATTTATAAAAGGTACTTGAGAGATCCATTAGGGAGGTCTGTAAAAAATACATAACATCATCTCGGGAAACTCTTAGGAAAAGATTTGAAAAGCAACCTATCATTGTGATATGAAACCATAAGTTTCTATAATGCTTAAGATGTAGATAAGGATCTAAGGTACCATCAAACAATTTGAATGAAGGCATGAAAAATTCCTAGGGAATTGTGATTGGAATATTTTAAGCCAAATATGATTGCCATAAATAGCATTGGAGTCGATGCTAGCATAATACTATTTTCTCTCTAGGGTCAAAGTATTTACTTTATGTTGAAAATATCCTACTACATGAATAAGATAGAGGACCTATTAAGGAGGTATGACATAGACATCTATAGGACCATTTAAGGGTTGTACCTTACCAAAAATAGTGGCCATATGAATGTTATTTCGTTGAAAGATAATATTAGGTGAGGTGTCATTAGGCGAATTTTGGTTTCTATTGGCTTGGCTGCACATTTAGGTTTTAAAGGAGCATTACTATTATCCACAAGAAAATCATTCACAATAGGAGAGGAAACTAGACTATGTGTATCACATGCAACTAGAGGAGAATCAACATGTTCATTTTTGCTAAGAGAAATAGAAAAAATATCATCATTATGTAATTATCATCTACAAATGGTGGAGGATGAGTAATAATGAAATAATTACATTTTCTTTCAAGAGGAGAAGTATAAACACAAGTTGCATCAATCATAGTATGCACAAGAGGAATGGAATCATTTGTATCATTATTGCATTTAAAAGTACTAGTATAAACATTAATGATGCAAACAAGATAATTTATTTAAAATTCAATGGGAAGATAAGGAACACAAGTAGAATCATGCACATGAAAAATAGAAATGTTACACTCAAGGTCATTAGTTTTGCATTCAATAGGAGTGAGACACACACAATTGTGTTCATTCATATCATGTGTAAGGAGATAAAAATCGTCATTAATGTCCTCAATTGGTAACTAACTATGAAAGGAGGCTAACTCATCATCAAAAATATAAGACTCATCATTGATCGGTGTAAGAATGGAAGGAATGTCTTCCTCATGAAATATAGAAACAATCTCATCATCACTATAATATATATGATCTTTGGATGTAAGAGGGACATATGTGGGTGGAGGGGAAGGTGGTTATTCACCATCACTATCCCAACCAACTACATTACCCTCACAACTAGGAATTCTATCACCATTAGTAGTGGGAGTGGGACAAAAATGCCATGGTCTCAACTATGGATTTGGATTATTTAGGATTAGTGGGAGGAAGAGTGCTATGTGTTGGAGTAAATTGACAAGATTTATCTCAAAATACAATACTATTAGATTTTTTTATCATAATTGTATACTATATATCCATATCATCATATGAAGAGGGGAATTATATGTCTTGCATTCACATAAGTGGTATGGACCTGGTTAGAGGGATGGTAACCACTAAATTCCCACAAGGAATGAATGCAAGCCATAATCACACTAATAATAATGAAGACACTTAGAAAAACTACACATAGGCCCTCGAGTTAGTTATAGGGTTTAGAAAACAACATGCCTAATGAAAAGGAATAAGAAATATACTAGATTAGGTGAAGGGTTCGATAAAATACGGGTTCATTAAAAATGCATCATCTTAATTAGATTTTTGAGTGATACTAAAATAAATAAGATTATAAATACACTTAGATTTATGATATAGATAAGATAAAGGAACTATACAACATGACACTTCTGAATAGCTAACAAATACATGAAATTAGAAGTGTAAACATGATAGAAAATGATACTTACTTAGATAAAAAATTTATTAAGGTGTGTAGATGAGTGATATGGAACATGAACAAAATTTATAACTGGTCAAATCAGATGTTGTAGATTTGGAATTCCCCATGCAAGATTGTAGAAAAGGGAAATCTTGGATGGTTTAGTATATAAAAAATTACACGATTTTGCACTGTAGAAAATAAGGATTTACAACTAGTAGTGATCACTATGTGTCACTCTTTGGTGTCTTCAACTTTGCAAAAAAATTCTTATTGCACTTGAACCTACAAAATAAATTCTATCTATCCTGTAACACACTCAAGAAATCGTTAGATATAAATATAAAGATGTAAGATGATTGAGTTAGACTGACCTCAACGGTCACCTAATTTTTGAGTCACTAAGCACTACACTACATTTTAAAGTCAATGTAGTTCTCCTAGTGGTTTGTATTGATGTGCATGAAACTAAATCTTGACCTAGTTTGGCCCTTGTATCTCACCACAGATAGCGGGATATGCTACTTAATCCTAATAAAAAACCTTGTGTGCAAATGACATATTCAAAATTATGCCCTCTTACGATGTGTATTTAGTATGCAAATGTGTCTCTTTCTTCCTTATCTTAGTATATGGTAGATATACACGTGCTTGTTTGATAATAAATGATTACATTATGGTTGTATATATAGGAGTTCTTAACTTGAATTTAAAACATTAATGGTGGGAAAGGTTGACCCGAGAACATAAGAAAGGCATCATCAAATAGTAATGAACTAACTCAAAATATAAAAATCAGAGAGAAACAAAGGGGTTCGAGACCATAAAAAATAGGGCGGGATCATATATACAGTCTTGACCCAACTATATAGTTTTGGACTAACATAATATGGTATAGAAATGAAGAAATACATGGTTAGGGAGTTATGTAACTTGACACAAAATCATGATGGAAGAGTAAACCATTGATACAATATTAGTCAAACCAAACAAAAAATATGGAATAAGAAGGGGTTATGCCACTAAGATCAAAATTTAAGGTATAGAACTCATGCATATGAAAATGTGATAAATTCATGATGTGATAATGATTTTGTGTCTATATTTTACCCCTTTATGATAGTGAATGAAATTTACTATTGTAAAGGATAATATAATTCATACCCAAGTGAGTGATAGAAAAATAAAAATTACAAGCATGTTGAGAGAAAATCACCATGCATGGAGAAAAATGTGAGTCATTGGCTAACCCACATGGAGAAAAGGGAGAAATGTTTCAGGGGGTGATCAAATCCCCAATAAGGTGCTTGATTTTGTAAAAAGTTTGAATCGGGTATCTTGACACTAAGGGGGGATTTTTGGTCTCACACTATAATGTTTCCCAATAACGGGACAACATCATGTTGCAGATGGATCTAGGTATCATATATCTGAAAAACCCCTATAAGGTGAAAGGGAAGCAATGTATCACTTCCCCCATTGTGTGTTTATATGGGTGCATTATTAGAAATTGTAGTGTTAGTGCTTTGGTGAGTTTGGAATACTTGGTTTTTACCCCTATATTATACTAAATACAACAAAATTCCATGTTCATTACTATGCATGTCTACTTGTAGTAAAATTTTATGCTTAAGCATGTATACAGGGGTGATGATGGAGTTAGATTGAATTGTGTGTCAATGAGAGAAAGTGCCCTTACATAGAAAACCTTGCTTAATTCATGTGTGATGTGTACAAAGGAAGATGGTCTTGGATGACCAATCCATTGGATTTTGATTGTTGATTTGGGAGAGTAAGAGTCTTTTAGGGTTGGCCTATAGAGTTCCTCCCTTTCATTGAAGGGGAGAGTGTGAAATAACATTGTTTAAGGTGAAACTAAGAAGATGAAACTATGTCGGAGAGATCAGATTGCGAGAGAGAGAGATCTAGGCAATTTGATTTAATATATTGAATATAGCAATTGATAGAAGACAATGACGTAGTGCATGAATGAGATAAGCATATTATAAATTATTGGATAAAACTTGTGCACAACTATGAGGGGTATTCCAATAATGTAGTGATGTATTATTGTGGAAGGTGTCGAAACGTGATTGAGATTCCACAAACGATGTGTAAATATGATTAGCAACACCCAAGATATAGATCAAATAATCATGTGGTTATGATTAGATTATCATGGTAGGTAGTAATTTAGGCTACCTAATGCCCCAGATAATTGTTGCTATAAATTGTATAGTGGAAAAGAAAAAAGTAATTTCCATTATTTTGATTTTGATTGAGTGTGATAGGAGTTCTCTTATTGAGAAGATATCGTGAATAAGAGAGTCCATGAGATCATGATGTAAGAGGGTGGAAAATGTCATTCAAGCACAAATGACCCATGAGTTGGTAAGTGTAATTAATGCTAGTATTTTTATATGAAATTGTATAGATTTTCACATTTTTTGTAAATTTGTTCAATTTAACATAGATTGATGAAACAAGATTAAATGGTATTTTTTTGGTTTAGGGGCTAGACCGCAAAGAACTATAGTACCTACCATAGTCTCCACTAAGAGACACACTTTCCCGATCCGAGATGGATTTTGAGAAGATAAATGCCAAAATATGTTGATGTCGATGTGGTTTGGATAATGTGCTTAGAGTTTTTTTATGTATGATGATGTTTTTGCTATTTACATGGACTAATACAATGTTTGGTTTGTATGTGGTTGTAGAGAGATGTCCATGCACAAGAGTTTTTGGATGGTGATATATGATGACATTTCTTGCCTTTGGGCTTGGATAATGTAGGTTGGGACATTTTGGATAGGGAAATATTATGACATGTAGATAGATTGGGGAATTTCCCCCACATATGTATGTGATCATTACATTGTGTGAGTGATGGAATGCATATACATGTACATTTTGGCTCCTAATGGGGAATTTAATAATGATATTGGAGGATGTGTATTGGATTTTATGGCTACTAATAGTAGGTGAGAGGGTGCAAGTGTTTCCCTAGACATGCCATACCATATGAGGCAGACACAAAGATTTTGGGTGGGTTGTGGTGGTATTGGAAAGCTCATGATTAGGTTGAGTGTTATGGTAACTTATGGTGTTCCTTGATTACAAAAGTATATTTGTGTGTTATTTCCCTTATTCATAGTATTAGATGGTAGAGGGGCATCAATATCATATAGGATGTGGTAGATTTGTCAAGAGATAGAGGAGCATGACAATTGTTAACTTTAAATCTACCTTAAAAAGCCGATGTTAAAGTCAATCAATATTTCTCACGAAGTGTTTAATTTTTTTGAAATCCTCCGAATTCTACAAATCCAAAATTTGGACTTCAGATTTCGGGGCTTTTCCCTTTCAAAGATTAAATGACAAAGAATCAAAATTTTTAATTCAGAATTCCGAACTTCGAAAACCCGAAAGTCTAAAATTTTGGACTTTGAGACTTTCGGAAGTTAGAGATCTCCTTTGGTGTTTTGAAATTTTCTAACTTGGAGTTCTGAAGTTTGAAACTCCAAAGTTCTAAATTTTCAGAACTTCAGACTTTTGGGTTTCTGAACTTTTCCATCCATTTTTTGAGCTTTTGCTTTCAGAACTCTGAAAGTCTGAAACTTGAAAGTACGAAATTTTGAAATTTTGGAACTTCAGAGCTTCAGAGATTTTCATCACTTTTTCACTATTTTCACCTCCTAATTTATGAATTCTGAAACTTTGAAGTTTTAAAATTTCAGAATTTTGGACTTTCAAGTTCTTTGTGCATTTAATTCTCACCAACTTTTGTATGTGTCAAATTATGGACATTAATGTCAGGTTTTTCCATTTAAACTCGTGATTTTACCTGTCATTGTCACCTGACATTTTGCTCTAATGATCTGATTTTTTTACTGTATCTTGTACTTTCACGGCATCATTTTCAAGTATTTTCTTTAGATTATTTATTTTTGGTTTAAGATCTTCTTGGTTTGTTTTTCCTTGTTCATTTTCTTTGTTCTTCCTTTTTCTATTTTGGAGATGAAACCCTCATTGCCCACCATGTTTCTCTTCGGAGGTGTTTGTTACTTCAACAGTTACAAAGTCCAACTTCTTATATGAATCCATCACAAATTTCATCATAATTCTCAAGATCCTCCCGAAGCATTTGATTTTCTTTTTGTACCTAAGTCATTATTTTTGGAACTTCTCACTTTTCAGAGTTTAGAGGTTAGTGATTTCAGAAGTTTCTATTTTGGGGTTACAGAAATCTGTGGTTTTAGAGTTCGGAGCTTTTCTATTTCAGAACTTTTCCATTTTGGGTTTCAGAACTTTTCCATTTTGGAAATATTCTCTTTCAAAAAATTGCAAGGTTTCAAAACTTTTATTTGAGAATTTTGGAGTTTTTCATTTTGGAGTTTTGGAACTCATGAGCTAAATTATTTTTATAATTTTGGATTTTTGAAGGCCTCCAAATTCCGAAAATAAAAAAATTAATGTCAACTTCTGTAGCCAAAGGCAAGAAAAAGATGAATTATACATTCCTCGAGTTGCTCCTCACTCTTGTCTGTCCTCAGACTTGGGAATATAGGAGACACTGATCTCAGGCAGATTGATTTTCTAGACTTCTAGGCAAGGGTGAAAGCCCCAAACAAGAAATCCTGGATGCAAGCCATATATGACAATGGACTTGTTTTTTCTGCGGGCATTGTTGTATATATATATGGCATTGCCCTGAGTTCATCTTAGCTACAACAACTCACTTTGATGAAGAATCCAAGACAATAAAGGATGCTTGATGGCAAGATTGTAATTCGTTTGGACCTAGATTTCTTTGAGGATTTTTTCAAACTCCCAAACGTCAAATATTATGCAACAATTTCACCAGAATTGGTAGTAGAGCATTGGGACAAAGAGACTGAGTTATGCACAAAGGTCATGTTGAAGAGCTATCTAGCCAAGAGTGTCACCAAATTTCCCAAGACCATGTATTGATCAGACTTCATCCAAGAAGTCAATGACATTATTGTGTTACTGAGTAGGGTTTAGGCCTTGCCTCTACAAAGGAATTTTAGGAATGGATGTTCTTGTATATTGCTACCATCAAGAAAAATAAGGAATTTATAAGATGGGGGAGCATATCAATAGCTCCATCTACTTTTAGTTAAGCAAGGTGTTGTCCTCTAAGAGTTTCTACATGACCTCTTTCTTGGTCTATGTTGCAGCCGCTATGGGATATTTCACTGGATTGAACACCAAGGGTATTCAAAGTGCTTCAAAAATCTATGATTTTTATCCTCAACTCACACTGGATGAGGGAAGCAGACACTTCCATAGGATTAATGATGCCTTCTTTGTTGTCATTATTTATCGTTTTGATAAAGATTTATACAATCGAAGGATTTCTGATGAAGCCTTTAAGGAAGTACGTGAGTGGGGAGATATTTACCTACAGTTTCCTACATTTACATACATTTGGATTCCTAGTTTTGTAGGTGCTCCCAATAAGCTACCAAGATGCCCCACCAATAAGTGGGTTTTGCTAGAGTTAGTTCGACAATTGCTAGACTATCATAAGATTTAGAATAAATGGCACAAGTTGGGAGTTCAATTCCCCATTTCAATTGGTAGATACACTTGTGAAAATATTCATAAGGTGAAGAACGTAGATGTAGAGATGTTAGAAGTAACTTTGCAAACCTTCCATCCTGGACCAGTTTCGACTCTTGAGGGTAAATTTAGTGAAACATGTCTATCTAGTTCCCATGTGCCCCAGTTGGAAGATATTTGGATTCATTGTCGGGATGAGTTCATCATCTAACAAAGAGATTATGAGAGGCTAACTCTGGATGAGGTTTGGTAATTTGGTATTGCAGAGATTCCAAAAGAGATGGAAGATGAAGAAGAAGTTTTGGATGCAACATACAAAAACAATAATGTTGTCAATCAACCATTGCCATGGATTGATTGGTATATAGAATAATGTTGCAATACCAAGGAAAGGGTGGGGCCCATTTTGCAAAGAACTTATAATTGGTTGGTTACCTTGGGAATCTCACCCAAAGGGTTAGATCAACCTACAAGTATAGAATCCCAACCAACCATGAATCTACCAACACCTAAAAAAGGAAAAAGGTCCATCCAAAGGGCCCATACAGTCCCTAAAAATATTTCATTCGTTGTTGGCAGCTCCTCTCTCTCCAAGGCTCCTACTTCCAAGGCCATGTCTCCAGCAATACCAATGTCAAAAATAGTTGAAGTTACTAATTCTCCAAGTGTCTCACAAGACCTGTCATCTCCTCTTTCTCTTCCATTGTCACTTCCTACATCATTTCCTTCCACTTCTACAATCATTTCTTCTTTTCCATCTCCTTCTATGGCCTAGGTGTTCTCATCTCTTCTAGTTCTCTCAGTAGGGGAAATGATTGGGTCACCCATTTCTACTTCACTCCCTCTAACACTTTCATTTCCTTCCATCTCATCTTCTAATCCCATTGTATCCACTCCTATGGTTGTCCTCACATCCACCCCATCCATTATTTCCACCTCCATTCCAATGCCAACTAATGTTACTAGTGCTCTTATATTTTCTTCAGGTATCAAATCAATTGTTCCACTCCCATCAACATATGCCATTCCAAAATGGTTGTTTAACTAGACCTTGAAGCGAAAAAAAGGTGCCTCTAGTGGATGTTATAGATCTGAGTGTGTTGGAATCCACTCATAAAAGACAGGCCAAGTCACCAAAGGTTATTTTTGACTTATTAGTGAACCAATCTAGAGAAAGGGTCGTAGAAGTTGCTACTCCCGTTGAGGGAAAACCAAGGAAACCATTACAACAACTGACTACCGAATTTCTAGATTTTCACTAGGAAAAACAACACATGAAGGGGCCAAACAAGATGTGTAGATTGCTCTTGGGAATCTGTTAGAGAAATATGATAAGGATAAGGCTTCTAAGGATGAGCTAAAAGTAAAGGTTGAGCAACTCACTACATTGTTGAGAAAGGTAACACATCCTTCTCCATCTACTGAGGTTTCAAATACCACTGCGCTCTGATGATTTCTTCCACTTTGGATGACATTTTGTATCATGAGATTGAAAAGATCGGACAACAGGGAAGATCGCTAAATGGATGGATGGAGCATATATTGCAAGAAGCCAATCCTTTGATAAAAGAAGTAGTTGACATATACAATGATTTACAGACTAAAAGAGCCTCTATTCGTAGAATGGATGAAGCCTTCTCCGAAGATAATAATAACTTGAACTTGAATTTGACTATGTGGAGTGAGATCAGAGAAGAGGATCCATATTTGCTTCTCCAAGAGGATGTAATAGATGATGCCTCTAAATTGTTTGAATATAAAAAATCTATGGAATTCTAGTCCCAGGTTTTGCAGGATCTAATTAAGAAATTGGATGACAAGCGCGTAGAGATAATGGATGCTCTAAATGACATCTCAGAAGAGTTTGATAATATCAATTGCAAGTTATTCAATGAGAACATTGATGCTCTTCTAGAAGATCAGATCAAGCTAAATTTTAAGGATTTGGTAAAAGGGACGATGAGGTGACTAGAACTTTCTACAGTGACTCCATTGATAGGTTGGTTTTGTGCCAAAATTTCACAGTCGATTGAAGAAGGTAGTAAGTAAACTCAAAAGAGTTCCAACCAAAGTAGCAAGAGAGATTGAGATGAAAGATGTGGTTAATCACTATGCATGTGGGCCAGAGGATGGAGAAATTTAGGGAATTATTAAGCGTTTCATCGAGTACAAGCATCAGATGGATGCTTGGGAGAAGGAACAAGAGAAAAGTGGAGTTAGAGAAGATGTTGCAGAGCCAAGCCAAAGCTAAGCGGCCATGGGAGGATGGATCCAAGCTCTGGATCGGTCAAAGTTATAGGGTTGACTAAGTCAAACCCTTGCAAAAAAACTTTGTTATTTTATGGGAGCATGTTCCCTAGAACTTAATGACATTTCTATTTTTAGTAATTTGTTGGTTAAGGCCCAACTATAATGGCTCAACCTAAGGAACTTATAAATAGTTAAGTGCATGAAGTCTTTGAGATAAATAAAGATAGAGAGATAATTTTGAGAAGTTACTCTTCAAGCTTGGAAGAGTGCTTTGAATATTTTAAAACCTTTCAATTACATTCAAAGTGATATTTTTCCGTGAAGAATATGATTTATTGTGTTAATGGTTGATTAATGTATGCTTTGTGGATGTATAATTCCTTAGTATAAGTGGTTGACTTACCTTTATTTTAGAATATCTTATTTCATTCTATGTGGGAAAGTGATATAATTGTTTTAAATATCAATTGTGGAGAGATTATTTTCCTTCTGTTATAAAATTTGTATTATCATTAACTATCATAAGTGAAATAGATGTTTGACATGTGCATATTTTATATCATCATGGTGGTTGATTGTGTTTTCAATCGAATTTGATCTATCTGTTATGTATAATTCGAGTTTAGCAAAGGGAACACATGCTTCCTAGTCTGTGGTATTTTGTACCCTCTCTCGAGTCACAAAGAGGTGAAGGTGACTTATGGTGCCCCACCCTCTTCAAATTAACCCTTCTCGAGTTTGACAACACCCTTTATTTGGTGTATCACCATTATTAGTATAGTTTCATTTCTTGAAAAATCTCTTTCCCTAAAACCCATGAAATGTTAGCATAGTGTCTGGATAAAAACATCATTGAACTAGGAATAATACAAAACTTAGTTTAGGAAGAGGAATCCAGCCTTCTCTGGAGGTTGACCTCAAGCCCAAGTCCCACAAATTGAGAGGTGATCCCATATGTGCCAATCACACCGAATGTCCCGCTCACATTTTGGCCATTCGGAGGGTGCGATGATTTGGCAACAACAATTTTTGGCATGCCCTATGGGAAAAAGTTGGTACTTCTCTTCTCAATTTCATAAATCAAAGTACCTAATGACTCTATATCTTTGTATTCTAAATCTCAAAGTGTGTTAACTTATGCAAAGAATTCAAGCTGGAGTAGGTGTAAGTAGCCACTCTAGGGATCAAAAATGCATTTGGTGCAAATCAAACGTGACTCTTGAGCTTAATCGAACATTTCACCAATGGTGCCATACAAGTTGTATGAGTCATGTGTGCAAATTTTGGTACAAACTTTTGTTATGTGGAAATCCATTTGTATGTGGGTTGTAACACTTCTTGTGAAGTTATAACTTCATCATGAACAATATTACTTGATGTATCGGTGTAATAATGATTAGTGAGGTGTTGTCTCCTGAAAACTACTCTACATTTCCATAGCCAAATTCAATTTTTTTGAGCTCATGCCCTTCGTTGGTGTTTAAGCCAAGTTAGAGATTTAAGAAATTAACAAAAGTCGTGCCCTAGTGTGGTTTAAATATTTGTTTTGCTTGTTTTGAGAAATTATCCATCTCCCAGTCTGTGCACAAGATATCCTCTTTACAATCTCCTTTGTGATCGAAATTGTTCACTTATTCTATGGCCTAGGTCGTCAAATCATTGTTTTTCCCCATGCCTCTGGTTCATGAAGGAAATTCAAGAATTGGACTCAAAATGACAAAGTTCTCTTCCTCTGTGTATTTTTCCCGTAGTTGGGATGACGAGTGTCTTTTCCTCATCAAATTTTGGCCCTAATGAATGCAGGTATGTGGTCAGATCCTATTGGATGGGGAGGAACGAGATTTTTGGTGAACTTATCACTTTTGGGAAAAGTGGTAAATTTTCCCCGCAGACCTGAAAATCCAAATTATCGTTGAAAATTCTAACCTCACCGATGGATCCATGTGTCGCAACGACGCAACTCCGAGGGTGGGGCGAGAAAGGGTCAATTACCAAATCGCCCAGATCACCACATGGTCGAGTCATTGGAGAGTTAAATCCTACCATTGAAAATTCAAAGCAAACAAGCGGGCCATCGGAGGAATTTGTGCTTTTGAGCCCCTTTGCAAAAAAGGTGAAAAGTTAAAAAAGTGACTGCACCCGATCAAAGCTTTGAAGGGAAAAAATCAAAGTTGAAGCCCTTAGGGAAAAATTCGGAGGGTGAAGCCCGCCACGTGTCCTAGTCAAATCAGAGTAGCGGGCTAATGGAGAAATTTGAGTTTTTGAGCCTTTTTCCAAAAAAAGGTTAAAATGTGGAGAAAAGGGCCATGATCCCATTTCCAATAAGAACATGCCACATGTCTAAGTTGAAAAGTCAAAGTAGGGGTGCGGGCCAATTTTTTCTAATTTGCCAAATCTCTAAAAAATCACAAAATGCAAAGGGCTCTCCTTGTAACCTCTCCAATCCCTTCCCGCCACGTGTTTGGCCCAATTTTAGAGTTAGATGAGTAAATCAAATGGTCTATATTTAAACTAGCAAATCAAATGTAACGATCGTTTTGCAAGATCTGGTTTTAACCCACCATAAGAGTTTTCTTTGCATGAAGGAATTTGAAGAGGCGTAAAGGATTTGTAAATATTGTAACCATTTTCAAAAAGGATATAATGGCTTCTCAACGTCATTCCAAGTGCTTGAAATTGATTTTGAAAAGACCAGTCTTGCTATGTACTGAAAAGACAGAAAATGCCATTCTTCTTCTATTTTCTCTTTGTCCTCGAATTTCTTCCATTCTCAAGCTATGTACAAACTCGCTCAAGCTTCAATAAGAAAAGAAGGAATTTTTGCCTCCTTGATTGAGGAATTAATTGGTAATTTGTGACCAATGAGTTTCATTCGGTCTTGTAGCTTGTCTGTCGATTTGTTTTTTTTTACTATAACTACACGTGAATGGAATTTATAATTAATGTGTGTGGGCATCTGATATTCTACTCATAACATTAGTTTCTCCTACCTCCATTCTCACTCCCTTCTCCCTTCTCAGAAAAAGTTCTTCTCTAGTGAGAAATTTCTAGCTTTACCACAGGGTCAGTGGAGTGCCCCCGTTGGATCTTTGGTCGAAAGGCCACCAGTGAAATCCACTTTTTCATGCATGCACATACGGAAGCTACACCATTCAAGTAGAGGGACCTAGATTCCCATAGCGTTGGCTTGAAACCCACCAATTTTTCCTGAAGATAAATTTTCTCGCCAACATGAGGGTAACCATTTTTGCTGAATGATGTTGTGGAGGAGGTGAAATAGATCTATTAGAATGACTTGTCTCAAAAGTGATAATGCCTTTATCCTTAAAAAAATTAAGTTTCTAATCCAATGCATACTAATACTTATCATGATTATGATGGAAATTGTAAAAAGGCCTTCCCTTTTCCCATTCAAGCCGATGAGGAGGATGATGGTCATTAGGTGGAAACTGAATTAACTCTTTATCGATTAGTGTAAGTTGGATTTCATGTGGCTGATCAATAGATTTATCAAAAGAGATCGATTTATGCTTAAGCCTAGGAGAAGTATTTGGGATAATTCTTGGTTTAGGCTTGGGATTATAAAAAAATTTCCACGGTGCAAAACCCGAAATAAATTATCATTAGGTACCAATTCTAGTATTGCATCATAGTCATCCATAATATAAAAATTGTAATATTATCATCTAGAGGCTTAGGGTGATGTGGGAGTGTAAGCTCTCACTTTATCTCAATAGCACATAGATAAATATTGGTAAAAGAATCATTTGTTGTAAAGTAATTGTTCTTTAAGAGGCCATATGAGACCTCAAAAAAGATATATTACATCTCTAGGTCAATGGGTTGATATAATAATAAGTGCATGTTTGCTTTGAAATGTAAGATATAGTCAGATACAAGTTTAGTCTCACCTTGATGTAAAGAGGGTAAACACTCATATGTATCACTAGGGCCTTTATTATAATTATAGTAAGGTATAAAAACATCTTCAATTTCTAAAAAGTACCGAGAGATATGTTAGGGAGGTGTGTAAACCAATACATAACATCTCCTATGAGACTCTTAGGAAAAGATTTGAGAAACAACCTATCATTGTGATATGTAACCATATGTTCCCTATAATGCTTAAGATGTAGAGAAGGATTTGAGGTATCATCAAAAATTATAATTAAGGAATGGAAAAACTCCTAGGAACTATGATTAGAAGATTTTACTCTGAATACAATTGCCATAAATAATATTGGAAAAATTCTTGCTTAGTAAATTTTTCCTCTAGGTTCTAAGTATCTACTTCACATTGAAAATATCCTACTGTCTACATAAGAGAGAGGACCTCTTGAGGAGGTATGACATAGACATCTAGAGGATAAATTAAGGGTTATAGATTATTTTTAATAGTGGCTATATGAACACTCTTTTTTAATGCAATATAGGGTGATGTGTTATTAGGTAGAATTTTTGGTTCTATGGGCTTGGTTGCACATTGAGGTTCCAAATGATTATTATTGTTATAAAAAAATCATTCACTCTAGGAGAGGAAAATAGATTGTGTATGACATGCAACTAGAGGATAATCAACATGTTCATTTTTACTAAGAGAATATAAATAATAACATCTACAAGTGGTCGAGGAGAAGCAAATAGAATAATTTCATTTTCTTTCAAGAGGAGAACATGGTTCATTTTAAGAGACCTATGGGAAATCGAAGGTGGAATATTCTTGGTGAATATCCCCAAAACCACTTTCGTGAACATAGTGAATTTTCTCGGGTTTGTGTACAAATTTATTTCCCGAAAGAAGCTTTCATTTTCAATTCATGTGAAAGAAAGGCTACAGACACACGACAAGAGATTTGCAATGTGCGACAAAAATATCTTATCATGTGTCTCGTAGCCTTCACTATCATCTCTTGTGTTAAAAACATAGGAATTTCGCACATCAACAACCTCCTATTATGAAGTCAACAACTTCCTTCCATGCATAAAAAACCTCCTTTCATGTGTCAACAACCTACCCTGTAAGTTCATAGTACTTTATATGCTTCGATACCTTAGTAAAATAGTAGTAAGTTAGTAGTATACTACCCAGAAAATCACCTAGGTTTTTATAGGAGATGTTTTCAAATGTAGGCGAAGTTGACCCCTAAAAATATATATTGTAAATTTTAGGCAAACATGTCACTGACCTACTCTAAAAAATTCACCTTTTCAAATTTTCCTAAAATGGAATATTCACCAAATTACAAATATTTGCCACTAAAAAAATCCTTGGAGGAGAAGTAGAAACACAAGTTACATCAATCATAGTATTCATAATAGGAATGTAATCAATTGTATTATTATTGAAATCTAGAGTATTAGTAGAAACATGAATGGTGTGGGAAAGATAATTTATTTCACATTTAATGGGAAGAGTAGGAACACAAGTAGAATCTTGTACATGAAAAATAGAAATGTTACAATCAAGGTCATTATTTTTCCATTCAAGAGGAGTGGGAGAGACACAATTATGTTCATTCATATCATGTATAAGGAGATAAGAATCATCACTAATGTCATAACTAGGGCATTCACTATGAAAGGATGCTAACTCATCATCAGAAACATAATGCTCACCATTGATCAGTGTAAGAATGTAAAGAATATTATCATCATGCAAATTAGAAACTATCTCATAATCAATAGAGTATATAGGATCTATGGTTGTAGGAGGGACATCTGTGGGTGGAGTGGTAAGTGGTTGTTCACCATAATTTTCCCAACCAAATATATCATCCTCACAACTAGGATCACTATCACCATTGGTAGTGGGAGTGGGACTTATAAATTCCATGGTCTTAGATATTGCTTTGGGTTATTCATAAGTAGGGGAAGAGAGCTACATGTTAGAGAAAACAAGTTAGTTTTTCTTAAAATATAAGAGGATTGGATTCTTAATAATAATTGTATACTATATCATCCATATCAACAAATGAATATGGAACAATATGTATTGCATTCAAATAAGTGGTATAGACTTGGTTATAGGGATGATACCCACTATATTTATGCAAGGCATGAATGAAAACCATAATCACATAAATAATTTTTGTTATGTGAAATTACCAGCCCAAAAATGCAAAATTTGATCCTTGACAACCAAGCCACAAAGTGAAAACATGCTTCAAAATCTTATTAAACCCCTCTCTGCAGTCAGTCATTTTTATATGTCATGATCATATTGACCTTTCTGGTCCTCCTAATATACTTAATAAGCACGTGAAATTTTTCAAAGTGATGTGATAAGGTTAATTATTCAATTCAACAAAGTACAATAGAAAACTAGTTCTCCAACAAGCTTAGAAAGGCCAATTTTGGCCATTTCAAGGCACATGTGCATATTATGGGGGGGTTATGAAAATATCATAAACATCTAGAGGTGATATTAGATATCCTTGAATGTGTTGGAAGTAGTTTAGGAATATTTAAGAAATATTTGGTGATTTATGAGTAGTCTGTAAAAAGTAGTTTTTTCAGTGTAAGGAATGAATAGTCAAATTATGAACGTGAACTTGTCTAGACGATTTAAATATCTCATTAAGGAGTTATAAGGTAAACAAGTAGGAAATTTAAATCTTTAAGGATCCTATACATGGTGGTAGAATCAAATTTGATCCAAGGTCTGATGATTTCTTGAGACAGTTCAATCTTTGTAGGTATACCTCGTTATCCCGATCTAAAAGGGAAATTTTTGAAGTTTCAAGAAAAATTAAGGTCTTAAACTTATAAAAATTTCTTAGAATAGATTTTGGAGTCATATTAAAATAAATTTTTTTCCTCAAAATACCATCCGAAGTCCCCATAGGTGAAGATTTCATCATTCCATGCCATTTCGGGAAATCCAATGTAAAAACTCTCTTTCAAAATGAAGTAAGGAGAAATTTCTTGTCCCTATTGTCCCTTTTTCCCAAGGGGGATGAGTAGACAAGAAATATCACCCAAGATAACCATGCTAACCTACATTCACACCCATGTATAGTCAATCAACCTAGATTGGGTCAAAGCCGAGTTTGAGAGAGGTGTGAGTGTAATCTTCCATACTTACTCATTTTTGCTCGTTGTCACATGTTAACACCTTACTCCAAGGAACCCTTTGCTATTCTTCTTGTACTTTTTCCTAAGGGGAAATAAGAGAAAAAAGAGTGCCCATGAGAAATTCCCTCTTGTTTTTTTCATATGACCTCTCCCAACTCAACAAGGTGCTTTGTGCATGGCTGCTAACATCTTCCTCACACTTGACCAGATGTTGTCACTTGTCATCATCTTGCTATAAGGAGACCTTTGTTTTCCTTCTTATCCTTTTATCCTAAGGATACATAGGGTACATGAAAGAGTTCCCATGATAAACCCCCTTCCCTGGTTATCTCTCTCATCTCCACAAGGTGCTCTAATGTAGAGAAGGATAATTAATAACTCAACATTCATGAACTAAGAGTATTAGTCAAAAGAAATCCAAATAATTATTTCATCCTGAAGCATAAAATTTCTCAAACACTAAGAATGTATTAAAACATTGCACTTAATGTTTAATTCAATTCAAACATGGTTAGATACATAAGATAAACATGACCATTTATTTATCAAATTATCAAACCTTCAATTTTATTCCTTTTCCCTTTAGACATCCTCTTAGGCTTGTAGCCCTTGTTTTAGGAAAATTCTGATGTAAAACACAAAATATAGGTATTTACATTTTACTGGTAAGGTATTTAGATACCCATTATTGCTATTTAAGTGTCTACAAAGTTTCATAGCTCCACCCTTCACCAATGTAGTTTTATCCTCTTTTTACCATTTTGGCTCAATTCTCGCAATTAACCGTCCTAATGAACCAATTTTAGTGCCCAGATAAATTTGTAAATTTTTAAAATAATATTTTTACCTTTTTTAGTACCCATTTGGCTATTCTCACTTCATGCGAAGTTTCATTGCTCAACTCTTTAACTATTCTTCCCAAATAGCACTCATTCACCTTTATTTCACTAGACAACTAAGGTTTTGTAACAACTTGTTAGGGTTTGATACTTAGGGGCTAGTTTCAACTTCTCAATACCTAAATTCACACAAAATTTCTTTTCTCATGGAATTTTAAATGTTTCTAAACCTCCTCATTACAATCTCCTGTCATTTCCATATTTTGGGTTCTAAAGCTCATTATTTGTTCTTATCCCTTAACAACCCCTGTTTTCACTCCTCCTTACTTGGTTCCTACGAGTTTCTATCATCCCTCATTTATTCATTGTTTCTTAAATCCTCATCACTCTATCAATTCAATCTATTGCCACTCATTTCTTCTTCCAAGATACTTCTTGTCTTATATGTCCTTGTTCCTTCGCTTTTGTTAGTTCTTGTTAACCACGCAATTTTGAATACTATGTTTGATTTTCCTTAAAAATTTCCTCAGGATTATCATCATCTTAGGGTTATTCATCATTAATATCCATCCATTTCATCTCTCTCTTCCTTCAAATCATACAATGACACTTTTCTAATGTACTCTTACTCTCTTTTGAACACTTCCTTCCAATTACTTAGAATGACTATTATAGGTTAGGTAGGTAACTTCAAACTCTTTTGGTTCTAGAAGAATATGAGTACTTCTTCAAGTATTCCAATGTTATATGCATTCACAACACCCTTTAAAACTTCCATCTAAGCCTAATATGGTCAAATCACTGATTTCACCTTCTTAGCTCTTAAAACCGTACCTACACGCTTTTTAGCCCGATATTCCTTGATTTCTCTAGTTTCTTCCTTTTTCATGATCTTCACATTTAAATTTTTTTCAAGACTCTAAACTCTTCCTTATCACCATAAAAATAAGTAATTATCAACCTCTTATATATATTTTTAGGACAAAGGATTCTCCTCATATTGTGATTGTTAAAAATTGGGTTAATGGTCCGTATTTTGGAAGCTTATTTCAACCTACACCACTCCATGTATTGAATCAATTTTATTAATCTTATAAAATCTTTACACATCTTCTCTAAGACTATTCCTAATTGATACAAATCTTAAACCTCTTATTTTCCTCTAAGATCTACATTTAGCACGTTATGTACAATCCTCATCGTCTAAACAAAGTTGTGTCTTTGTCAAGTTAGTTTATGCTTTTTCCAAAGTTTTTAACACTTATCAACCTTCCTTTCACATATTAACAACTTAAAAAATTCAACTAAGGAGAAAATTAAAATAATACTCAAGAAAAGGTTATATCAAAATCCTCTAACCCAGGCTTCACTCATCAACTTTGAGTTACACAATTTACTTCATAAACTTGGCATATTTGTCCTTAATTTATATGTCACCTTTCTTTTAAGAGGACATCCTCAACCATATACAAAGCATTTATGATCTTAAAGGAAATAATGATTCGATCAAGATGAAATTGATTACAAACCCTCAAAACAAGGTGTATGGACTATGATAATCGTGTCTTTACTCTTAAAACCCATCAAACCACATACACATGATGTTATAACTTACAAAACCTTTAAAAACATGTTACACGCTTTGTCCCAAGAAGGAAATGAGTTTCCATGTATATAACTTGTTAATAAGTCTTGTTTTTCTTAATACAAACCCTAGCTCTGTCCCGAATTGAAAGCTTCAAATTTTGTAATTAATATTCATTTCTTCCTCTCATCAGTTTGTCAAGATCTTTAGACCACCTAGAAGGCCTGATACAAGATTATCTACCTTTTTCAAGCCACAATATTAAGCTTTTAAGCCATGAACATATAATTTAAACTACTCAAAATGCCTTGCATCACTCAAGTTACTACTATGTGCAAGCAAACCCCTTTGAAAAACTTCACCTAACCAAATTTCTTAATCTTGAAACTTACTTGCACATACACATAATCATTCATTCCATGTAACACAATATAGATCAGTCACAAAAACACAACATTCTAATGCATATTATAAGATCAAAAAAGTACATACAATTTTTAAGGATCCTCCACAAAGGAGAACTATCATATTTTAATCATTCAATCCATTTTACAGACTCCTTGAGCCTCTTAGGACTCTTTCCTTGTACTTCCACTCTAAATCCTTATTCTATAATTCATAACTAACTGATCCACTTCAAATTTCACGTCATATCCTCTTAACTCATGATGGTTATATTGGGTTTTCTTAACTCATTAGAGTTAGAGGTCGAGTTTAACACATGGACCCTTAAACAAAGGGTGATAACACTCTACTTATCCCTTATAAGGTCTCAAATGACCTCTTACAACATATCATGACTTGTTTTTAACATTATACCTTTCAAGCTAAACCTTTAAAATTCAAATTTCAAACATTCCCTTTTTGGAGGGAAACTCAAAATAACTCATCTAACACACAAATAGGGTATTAAAAGACCAATGAGGCATTAAAAGACACCTAACAAGACCTCTTATACCTTACCTACACAAAATTACAAAATTTGTTGCTTTCACAGTGATGCTCTTGCATCATTTTCCCCTAGTAAGAAAATTTTTAACTCCCATGGAGGTTTCTATCTTCTGAAAATCTCTTTCATGCTTGGAATGGTATTCATCCTTACTTTGCTTGAATTCATCTTCAGCTCTATTACTCTTTTCCTTGCTTGACTTTCCTTTTTTCCTTGAAATTTCTCTTCATGTCTTCACTTTTTTCAAGTCTTCCTCATAGTCTTCATTCTCTTTTCCTCCATGAATCAGTTGTACATTTTCTTCTTTTACTTGTGTTTTACCACCTTCCATGTTCATCCTTTGACTCTTGCCTACACAAACACAACTAAGAGCAACATTAGATATAAAAATATAAGACAAATTTGTCTCATTTTGATCTTCTTTCTTCCCTTCTTTGAGTTCTTCATGATATTTATTATTATCCTCTCTTAACCTTGTTGTTTTTGACTAATTTTCATCATATTTTCCCTCTTGTGATTTCTCTTGAACTTGCAATTTTACTTCATCTTCATTAGATTTACTTTTGTCCAAAAGTACCAATGAATTTTCTTGCATTTTATTTTCATTTTCTTTCTCGCTAATGAGATCCTTTAACTGATTTGAACCTTTACTTGATAGGAATAGTTCCTCAATCATCTACATTTCTTCATATAACAAGAGATCAATCCCCTCTTCCATTGACTCATAAAATTTAAGACACAATTGCTCTTATTATTCTTGGTAATCACATGCTAGAACACTAAACTTACATATTCTCTTTCTTCTCTTTATCCTCATCTTATTTTAGTTTTCTGACTTCTTATTTTTAGTTTTCATTCACAAGTTCTTCACAAGGCATGCTAGTGCTCAAAATCATCTTGTTATCACTTCTAATGGTCTCATTCCATGTATGTTTATCCAACATATTCAAATCAATTTGTTTACCTTGTTCTTCTCTTGTTTTTTCCTCTTTCCAAGATTTTGTTAGGCTTCCTTGCTCTTCTCTCTTTTGTTTGACTCTCCACACTTGATTTCTCATTCCTTTGTGCTGATATACACTTGTAGTTTGCTTCTTTCCTCTTGATTCAAAATCTAGTTTGGACCTATAAGCTCTTTCTTCATTCTTCATTCCTTGATCACCTTCATGGTATGCTTGTTTCATACTACAATTATATCTTTTTCAATCATTTTCGTCTTGTTTTCCATTGTATATCATAGCCTCATTAACCTCTTTCTTGCATTTTGTCTCTTGTTCACAAAAAACTAATTTTTTGAGCCATTTAGGCATGATATAACCATGTTTGAACTCATATTTTGATGAATCATCTTCACCTTTCATTGTGCAATCTTGTATATCAAAATATTCACTATCATATGCATGAAGGAAATCATGATTTACATCTTCACATACCTACATAGAAACCATCTTTGTGATCATGTCCTTTTCCTTTTCTTATTTTCCATCAATCTTCTTGTTTTTTCCCTTTTTCTTATTTTCTCGTACTTAAATGCTTGCCAAAGCATAATAGAACTACATATCTTCTTTTTCCTCTTCATTAGCATGTTGGAGGACCTCATTATTTTCCTCATAAGCTTCTATAACCTACTCTTTGCTTCCATCATGTGCATTTGACTCAAAGGAGTCTCTTCTTGCTTCTTTTCTTACAAATTTCATTGTCTTCTTCTTGATCTTATTCACAAAATTATTCATACCTGTATACACACATGTAAACACATCATTAGTCAATAAAAATAGAGACCAAATTGTCTCCATGAGTCTCTCTTTCTTGGACACTTTCCTCCTTATCCATCCTTAAGTGCTTCCTTTTGCACCTTTCCTCTTCTCCATTCTTCTTCATCTTTCACTATGTTCTCCACAATGAGAACTCTCTTCTCTTCCTCTTTTTCTTGTTTCTCACATGGAAACTCTCTCTTCCTAAAACATCTATCGATTTTACCTCTTTTCTTTCCACACTTCTTATGTCTTGCATATTTTGTCTTCTTGCATTCTTCACAAGTGACTTGATTGACCACTTCACTCTCTTTTTAAAACCCCATCCACCTAACTGAATTATTACATGTATCCACATTATTTCCAAGTATTTGAACCTTTACAAATCAATCCTCAAATCTGGTATTTCTCTCTCTAATTCTGGCCCTTGCTTCATAAATTTTATCTTTATGACTTTAGTCCTTCCTTTAGAGCTAACCCTTGAAACAAAGCAATATATCTTTGCACCAAACATTTTTAGTTCTTATTTTTTCTATTATGCCCACTCGGTAGCAAAATGATGTAGAGAAGGATCATTAGCAACTCAACATACATGAACCAAGAGTAGTCATCAAAAGCAATCCAAGTACTTGTTTCATCCAGAGGCCTAAAATTTCCCAAACACTAAGACTATATGAAAACACTGCACTCAAGGTTTAATTAAGTTCAAAAATGTTTAGAGACATCATATAAACATGATCACATAATTATCAAATTATCAAACCTTCAATTGTATTCCTTTTCCCTTTAGACCTCCTCTTAGGCTTGTAGCCCTCCTTTTAGGAAACTTCTAATGTAAAACACACAATACAAGGAGTTAAATTTTACTGGTAAGGTATTTAGATACCCATTATGGCTATTTAGTTGTTTACAAATTTTTAGAGCTCCACCCTTCACCAATTTTTCCACCGGTGGCCCTATCTAGATCTATGGCACCACATGGGGATGGATGATGGGGTGATATATGGGGATGGATGATGCCCCTCTCTATATAGGCCGACGGCCCGGACCCCCGGTTCTCCCATTGGCAACGCAACGGGAGAGGGCGGCTATGGAGATAGATATGACATGGGGTGAGCGGTAGATCTAAGATCTGAGATATAGATCTCGAGAGCCTACTGGCTATAATGATATTCTTCTCTATATGACACCCCAACCTCGGAGCAACCCAACCTCCCCTATCTAGTTGGGGTTTGGCTATAGAGTTGGGGCCATCTATCTAGCCCTAATCCTAATATCCCAATATGGTTGGGGCTAGTGTATATAGAATAGATAAGATAGTTCAAGGATGGGGGTGGTGGTTTTATCATCTTTTTTCCGTTTTGGCTCAATCTTAAAATTAGCCCTCATAATGGACAAGTCTTAGTGCCCAAATCAATTGGTAAACGTTTAGACTAATATAATTACCTTTTCAAGTACCCATTTGGCCATTCAATATTCATGCAAAGTTTCATTTCTCAACTCCCTACCTATTTTCCTAGCTCACTCATTCACCTTTCCTTCACTTGGATAACTAGGTCTCTTCTAGAGTTTTATAGTAGTTTGTTAGGGTTTTATACTTAAGCTATAGTTTTAACTTCTCATAAACCTTAATTCACACTAAATTACCTTGCTCATGTACTTGTAAATGTTTCCAAACCTCCTCATTACCATATCCTCTCATTTCTATATTTTGGGTTCTAAAGCTCAATATTTGTTCTTAGCCCTTAATAACCCCGTTTTCACTCCTTATTACTTGGTTCCTCTGAGTTTCTATCACATCTCATTAATTAAATGTTTCTTACATCCTCATAACTCTCTTAAGTCACTCTCTTACCACTCATTGCTTCTTCTAGGACACTTCTTTTATTATATGTTTGTGTTCCTTATTAGCTTTTGCTAGTTCTTGTTAACCACACAATTTTAAATACTCGGTTTGATTTTCCCCTGAATTTTCCTCAATATTACCATCATCTCATGGTTTTTCATCATTAATATACATCCATTTCATATATCTTTTACTTCAAATCATACAATGACACTTGCCTAATGTACTCTTACTCTCTTTGAAAACATGATCCTTCCATTGCTTAGAATGAATGTTATAGGTCAAGTAGGTAACTTCAAAATATTTTGGTTCTAGAACAATTTGAGTACTTCTTCAAGGATTCCAATGTTCTATGCATGCACAACACCCTTTAAAACTTCCATTTAAGCATAATATGGTCAAAGCACCGATTTCACCTTCTTAGCTCTTAAAAATGTACCTACACAGCTTTTAGCCCTAAGATTCCCATATTTATCTAGCTTCATCATTTTTCATGATCTTCATAGAAATTTACACTTTGTTGAATACTATAAACTCTTCCTTATCACCATACAACATAAGTAATCATTGACCCCTTATATATTTGTTTAGGAGAAGGGATCCTTCTTATATTGTGTCTATCACAAATTAGGGTAATGGGCTGTATTTTGGAAGCTTATTTCAACCTACACCACCCCATGCATTGAAGAAAATTTATTAAGATTATAAAATCTTCACACACCTTCTTTAAGACTATTCCCAATTGATACAAATCTTAAACCTCTTATTTTTCTATAAGATCCGTATCTAACACGTTATGTACCATCCTCATAAGGTCTAAACAGATTTGTGTCTCTATCAAGTTAGTTTATGATTTTTTCAAGGTTTCTAACACTCATCAACCTTCCTTTCACACCTCGAAAATTTCAAAAATACCACCAAGGATAAAATTAGAATAATACTCAAGAAAAGGTTCTATTAAAATCCTCTAACCTAGATTTAACTCATCAAATCTAAGTTACACATTTTACTTCATAAACTTGACATCTTTGTCCTTAATTCTTCTGTCACCTTTCATTTCAGAGCAGCTCCTCAACCATATACAAACCATTTATGATCTTAAAGGAAACAATCATTCGATCAAGATCAAATTGATTAAAATCCCTCAAAAAAGGGTGTATGGACTGTGATAACTTTTCTTTACTCTTAAAACCCATAAAACCACATACACATGATGTCATAGCTTACAACACCTTTAAAAACGTTGTTATAAGCTTTGTCCCAAGAAGAAAATGAGTTTCCATGCATATAGCTTGTTAAATAAGTCTCTTTTTCCTTATTACAAACCCTAGCTCTGTCCCAGCTAAGAGGTTCAAATTTTTCAATTAATATTCATTTCTTCCTCTCATAAATTTTTTGAGATCTTCATACCACCTAGAAGGCCTAATACAAGGTTATCTACCTTTTCAAGCCACAATAAAGCTTTTATGCCATGAACATATCCTTTAAACTAGTCAAAATGCCTTGCATCACATTACTACTATGTGCAAACAAACCCCATTAAAAACCTTCACCTCACCAACTTTCTTAATCTTGAATCTTACTTACACATGCACATAATCATTCATTCCATGTAACACACTACGATCAGTCACAAAAAAACATAATATTCTAATGCATATTATAAGATCAAACAAAGTACATATAGTTTTTAAGGATCCTTCACAAGGTCGAATTGTCATATTTTATCATTCAAGCCATTTTACGAGACTCCTTAAGCCTCTTAGGTCTCTTTTCATGTACTTCCACCCCAAATCCTTCTTCTACAAGTCATAACTCCTCCACTTCAAATTTCACCTCATATACTCTTAACTCAAGATGGTTATATTAGGTTTTCTTAACTCATTAGAGTTAGAGATTGATTTTAGCACATGGACCCTTGCATAAAGGGTGATGACAATCTATTTACCCCTTATAAGATCTCAAATGACCTTTTACAACATATCATGACTTGTTTTCAACATTACTTAATCTTGAAACTCACTTGCACATGCACATAATCATTCATTCCATGTAACACAATATAGATCAAGTAACAAAACATAAGATTCTAGTGCAGATTATTAAATCAAAAAAATTACATACAAGTTTTAAGGATCCTTCACAAAGGAGAACTATCATATGTTATCATTTAATCTATTTTACGAGACTCTTTGAGCCTCGTAGGGCTCTTTGCATGTACATCCACTCGAAATCCTTCTTCTAAAATTCATAACTAACTCCTACAATTTAAATTTCACCTCATATAGTCTTGACTCAAGATGGTTATATTAGGTTTTCTTAACTCATTATAGTTATAGGTTGAGTTTAATACATGGACCCTTACACAAAGGGTGATAACACGAAGCATCATTCTTGATTGGATTTTTCATCTCCCTCACACTTTCTCACATGATGACACTTGGCATCATCTTTCTCCAAGGCTCCCTTTGTTTTACTTTCTATCCCCTTTGTCCGTTTTCACCATTAAAAACTAGATTTGAACCTCACTCAAGCTCTCATTTAACCAGAGTTCTAACCATGGTTAGGAGGACACCACAAAAGTTATTTAAAACACATTAAAACACCATTTTTGCTCATTCATTCTACACATGATTCCATTCCTCCATTGTTTCTGATGTCACACCTTTGAAGCTCAATTAATGTGTGTCATGCCATAATATCTAAAGGAAAATGAGACTCTTCTTAGTTTCCCAAAGATCCAACAGGAGAAATCACTTGAAAATTGGAGCAAACGATCATAAAAAATTCTACTTTCACGCAAGCCAATTTTTGCACCATGAAGTAGTTGATTTTTAGGGATATTGCTAAATGTGTTTTTTTCATAATTATTCCTACTCAATGATTTTTTCTTTCCCAAAGATCTCGGTGGGTGAAAAGATCTAAAATTTGGAGAGAAGGATCCTTAAAAATGTTGTTTCATCCGAGACATTTATTTCTTGATGGGGTTGCTGATTTTTCAAGATATAAAGGAATATTTTTTTCTCATTATTATGCCCCCTCCTATGAAAAATCATTTTCCCACTCATCTAGAAAAATGAATCATCTCAAATTTGGAACATGGAACCACGAAGTAAAACCCATAATTTCAGATCAAGCTTTTCATTACAATATGACACCTCTGATGCAATGCACTTACTAAAAATAACACGCTTTCATGGTAAGGCATGTATAAAAATAGTAAGTGGTAAAATGAGGTGAATTCTTAGCATTTGATGTTACCCGAATAGGCAAAAACCATCATGTGGTGAAAACAATGTAAAATTGCTAAAAATAACAGTCATGGATATGACTCGCTAAAAAATAGTAAGTCCCATAATTGAGCCCAGAAAGCTATGAAAACTCTATTTTTGCTTATATATATATTTTTTCCATCATAAAAAATTTTAAAGGTTGTCTCGTGGTCTAAAAAAGGTCATGAAACACTTAGCAAGCTCCTAAACCATCATTCTTAAGTGGGTTCTACATGATACAATTTGACAAAAGGAGGTAGATTATCCAACTCATTCCAATTATGGCGTAAGGAATTAAATTTGATTGAATTAATTCAAGAAAGGAAAATCATATGAATTATACTATGTCAAGGAATGGATCATAGTGAGTCACTATGTGTGTGAAAAGCAATTTTTTAGGAAATGGGAGAAACTATGAACATCGTGGGCTCTGAAAATGATCTCAAACATCAACTGCATTGAAGTTCAAGAAACCAAGAGGATTATCATCATGAGAATGCTTTGTGAGAATCTCATTGTGAGTGAGTATGGAGGTCACCTCAAGCAATGCATACCTTGAGAAGTGTTTATAAACACTTGATCTATGATTGATAAGGATCTCACATCTTGTAATTCATAGGAGGTAGAATTTGTAGTGTTTTAGTGTATCTTGGGAGACAAGAACATGGAACTCATTCTCGTTGATTTCTCTAGGTACCATTTAGGGATCAATATTTCTATCAAGAAGAGGATTCTTAGCTCCAAAAGGAGAAATTGAGAAAAATAATGTATGAGTACAATAAACATGCTCCCACCAAGGTAACTCTACGGATGAAAATCGACACACACCTTCAACTCCACTCAACTCCTCGAGGTCATGCCGAGGTAGCCGATGTGGAGATAATGGATTGATAAATGGTAGTGAATATGGTAATGGGTGAAAGTGTATGGAAATAATATGCAAAGGTTATTAAGGAAATATGATGTTTTCCACTCACAACAATAGGATATATTCGTCAAGCGCAAGAGAAAGCCCATTTAACCTAGATGGGTTGAATGGATGAATAAGAGAGAATAGAAATGCAGAGACTCCAGGCTGATATTAAACTCTATAGAGATTATCTTTACCGGTTGTGGAATTTACGGGAAACCAATGGGAGCCTCGTAAATATGTCCAAACAAGGTCATGGAACAAGTGAAATAGGTGTGGTTTCATGGAATCAAATCTGGTTGGCAAGAGCGTTCCAAAATGTGAGGGCTAGTTGGGCTTCCTCGTTTAGAGTGTTTAATTATGACATGATATTTGATGGTAGCGGTGATGTATGGAAAACCAATGTGTGCAGACTTGTGTCAATGTCAAGTAAATAACTCTGGAATGTTTGGTTATGGAATTTTAGGATCACTTCTAAATTTTCTTTGATTATGGGATCCTCATATGGCCATGAAGTATAATCTTGAATCTACACCCAAGGGTAGTCGGATAATCTACACTTAGGGGCGGTCCAAAGAATCGTAAGCCTAATTGGTTGTAATGTTTAATATGTCAAGTTATTCAATATGCTCGACGTAAAGGGTCGGTGTTCTAAGGATAAGAAGATAGAGTCCCGTATAAATATCCATGAGTAATTTAAGGCCATTCGATTATGACACCCTTGGGTCACTTTCATAAGTACACTCTTGTTATGAACCTTTAATGATCATGAATTGACAATATTTTAGGAAATCTATAGTTGGGTTGGTTTGACCAAAATTCAAATGCTTTGTCATCTTCAATGTTTAATGTATCTAGTTGTCAATTGATTCTTTGTATATCTCTAGTTGTTTTGAAAACATTGAATTTGAGACCCGATAAATATCTCTAACAAAACGACTATATTTAGTGAGGTAATATTGGTTCGAATACAAAATATCTAGGTTGTCTAGGTCTCATGATTTTCATGCAAAATGTAACCGAATTAATCTAGTGGAGCAAACTAATTAAGCAAAGGAAATTTAAACTATGTTTTTGGTATTTTCCACAATATAAACTAAACAAAGAAATGAAAACAACTAATCTAATGAAATTAAATATTTTTATTCTTTTCTAGATATTTTGAACAAAACTTCTAATCTAAAAAATGAATCTAATACAAACAATTAACCGGATGTAGCTAATTGCTTGTGCAATCGTGTTAATCTAATCCTAAAATAATTAATTAATTGAATCCTTCCTAATCAAAACTCTCAATCCTACCTCAAGAGGCAAAGAATAAATAAAAGCTTCAAAGAATCTATTATTCCCTACAACTTCCCGGCAATATTGAAGAGAAATCTTTCTAATATGATTTGATCTATTATGATTGCTTGATAATTGAAACAACAAAACAATTTCTCTACTGTATTTGATATGAATTTGAATGAATACGATTCATATTTGACAATTAAATCAATGAAGAAAACAAACAACACCTCCAACCTAGATATGTAAGAACAATGGAAAATTTGGTTGTGTGAATATTTGTCCCCTCAATTTATCCTTTTGATTTCTGTGTCCACATGAGTCCAACGAGTGGGAATGTAGTGAAAATAGAAGAAGAAAAGTGCAGGAGTAGCAATAACTTGAATTGGTAGACTGGGAAACAATGCAGGTGGAAGAATGCAAGCACAATTGAACTGAGATTGGATTTGGCAATTTCCAGTAAGAAAGGTAGCAACTTTGTAATAACAAGAATTCTCAAAATTTCTCGATCCATTTGCTTGAAAACAAGCGATCAATTTATAGAAAGTTAGCTGTAGAGTGCACAAGCACACTTTACAAAAATGTGATTCCAAATCATCACATGAAGAGGCACTTCAAACTAATAACTAAAAATAGAAGTGCAAGAATAGATTTCCACAAGGCAGTTGAGCTTTGGAATCATCTAAAACGGGAAAGAAACACATCTAAAAATGGAAGTTAAGCGAGAGAATTTCACGTCAAAACATGGGTGAAAATTTTGGAAAATTCGTACACGACCAATCGTTAGGATAAAATATTTTTATCCTAAATATTAATTATGCATAGTTCTTATTAAATAATAATAGTTATTTTGTTATATGGTTAATCAACCATATTTGTCTTTTATACATACTGTTATATTGTTTTAAACAATATATTTGTTTTTATCTAATTCTTTGCTTCCCGGATGTTATTGGAAGCTTATTCATTTTGGCATTTGGTTGCACCTGTGCAACTTATTCTCCTGTGTGTATTTGGCTGTGCAATATCTATAAATATTGCAGCCCATTCTCTGTAATGGTTGATTGATTGAGATTAATAAAGTGATCAGGCTTCCGTCCCTATTTTTCAATCATCATTTGGTACCAGAGCGAGAATCTGGACCTGTAGAGGTGTGGAAGAGAGAGCAGCAGAGAGAGAGGAGATTGGAGAAGTGTTTGCAGCATTTGAGAGCCTGTGCAGCCTCGTGCAAACTCCCAGCCCCATCCCTGCCTCCCCCACAACCTCCTGTTCCTTCCAGGTGCTTGGAAGGCAAAAATTTTTTTACCTTTGGTGCACTCAACACTTGCACCAGAAAATTTGCTTGCGAGATTATTGCTATATTTGGAGGCCGTGTGAAGAAGGACTCCATAATAGGCAAGAGACTTTTAGTCTCTAATTGAAGGAGGCGTGAAACCCCTGCATATTTGGACTTGAGAAGTCTTCCACGCACCTACACAAAAAAATCAATCAAAAAAAATTCCCTCTCAATAAAAATCCTATGTCCATTTACTCCATTCACCTGTAATCATGTGTCAACTATAGAAGTCTACCAGGTAATTTGTTACAATTTATCTCGTGTGCATTCTACTTGATTTAAGCCGTGAAGATCCAGTACCGTATAAATGTGTGGTCTGGTCTGTGATCTGATTCATTGAGTTCACGTTCATTCGAATAGAGGGAGATGTGACTCAGTGTATTGCTCTTGCGGACTAATATCTACTTCAAATGCATTCATCTCTTATGTCATCTACATTTGGATGAGTATCAAATTAAAAAAAAAGGTGGCCACATACTCACGCACGTTGGCGCGACTCCGCACACAAATGGTGGAAGAAAGAAAAAAAAAAAAAAAGCGGCCAAAAACACAAAAAAACGGCTTGCACACAAATGGTGGAAGAGAAGTATTAAAAAAAAGTGAACAAAAACAAAAAAAAAAGGCCAAAAACAAACTCAAAGCGGCTCCTGCACAAAATGGTGGAAGAGAAGTATTAAAAACTCCACGCCAAAGCTCAGACGACTTGCACAAAGAAAGCAAATTAGAGGCGCCCAATACAAAAGCAAAAAAGCATACAAAAGAAAACAAAAAAGAAAAACAACGGCCAAAACCAAAGGAAAAGCGGCCAAAGCGAAAAAAAAGATCAAAGGAGATATTAAAAAGAAAGCAATAAAAACAAGTTTCGAGATCCGTTTTTAATGCAAAAAACCTAAATCGCCTCTCACCAGCATGCGCCACGTGGAGGCTCTCAACTCATCTATTTTTAAAGGTAAGTCGATTTTACCTCTCGATTAAATACAAATTCCTTCATTTCATATTTAAATACGCCTAAGTGGCCAAGTTGGTTATTGCTGTGGCCTTGGATAGAGGAAAGTTAGAAGTGCAGGGGTCAAATCCCACCAACAACACTCAAAAACTCACCTTTTGAAATTTGGCGGAATTTTTGGTGGGACTACTAAATTTAGCAGGTTTTTTGAATTTAGTTATAACTAACTAAATTTAGCGGAGAAACCCCTAAGTTAGGGTAAAAAAAAATTTCTCCCATTTGGTCTGTTTTTTCATTTCAGACATTTTTTGCAAAGGGAGACCTATCTAAAAATTGCATCTTCAGCTTCTTTTTTGCAATTTTTAGCATTTTGGGTCGTATTGGGCTCAGGAGGCCACCAGGGCCCGCGAAACTGAAATTTTTTGCCTGTCATTCAAATTGTACAGTTTTTTGAATGTAAATTGTATACTGCTACATATTGTACTAATTTGCAGGTTGCCATAGTCAACTGCAAAACTTTGTATGCTTGCTCAAAAATGCTGCTAGAATTGTAATAAAAAACAATAAAATTGGTTCTGTAACACTCACGAGATCCTAGATCTCATTCGCAGCGTTCGGTATATACGGTGCCTCTAGGAAGCGCTTACGGGTAAAGCCGTCGCGACTACTACTACTTAACGCCTAATATAGCTGCAACAACGTCGTCTAGGCATCGTCCCTATAAATCGACGGGGAGTAATAAGGTCACAGTGCACACACTATGAACCATCCCATCCGTCTGTGAATGATTGCAAGACATAAATCCGGACTGAGAAATTATCCGAGTATATAGCGAAGTTACGCACGCGTATGAGGATATTTCTTTGAGCCGGTGTCAATAATCACACAGACCCCATCAGTACTGTCTTGGTACCACGTATTGAATTCTTTCACGTACGTTAACGCCTCTTTCACGTACCGCCGGGTATATAGAAAGGGCGAGCTTCTTCCACGTACCAACGGGTATATCGGAAGGGTGCGTATATAGAAAGGTTCGGTATATCGGACTGACGGTATATAGATTGGGAGACCTAATACAGGTGATAAGAGCCAAACCCTGTCAGTGATCTCTGCAAAATGGGCACCAATGCCCCCAAATTTTTTCTTCCGGATTCACAATTGCTCAGAGGAAGCAACTATGCTGCATGGAAGACAAAAATAAAGACACAACTTGAGTTTGAAGAAATCGGCTGTTGTGGTGGTACTCTAACCGAGATCACCAAGCGATGCAACACAACAACGACAGTTTGATAGAGCAGATCAAAAAGCAAAACTCATCATCTTGTTTGGAGTGTCTGACGATGTGCAAGCCCACATTCGAGATGCCACAACAGCAAAAGAAGCGTGGGATAAGCTGAGCACAATATATGAGGCCAAAAACAAGAATGTCATACTAAATTTGCAGAGTCAGTTACATACATTGAAGTTCAAGCAAAATGAGAAAATTGAAGCTTTCTAAGAAGAGTTGCAGAGTTGAGGGCTTCACTTCTAGCCCTAGGAGAAGAGGTCAAAGATGAATCTCTCATTCCCATTGTTCTGAGAGCTCTCCCTTCTTCTTACCACATTTTTGTCACAACTCTAAACTTGTCAGATATGACAATTAGTTTTGACAAGCTAGTAAACCTCTTTGCAACAAGAGGAAGAATGCACAATAAGGATGATGAAGAGGAGCGGGGCATTGTCTTCACATCAAAAATGGAAAGGAAAAGGTAAAGGAAAACCTAAATCCTATCAGAAGTCCCACATCAGAATCAGTATCATGGGGACAATCAACAAAAGAAGCGATGTCCAATTTGCAAAAGAGGACATGACTTACAAGATTGTTGGTATAACACTTATAAGAAAGGTTCATCAAGCAATTATGGACCACAACAACAACAATCTTACAAGGGACATTCAAACAACTATCACGGGTAGAAAAGGGGAAGCTGGAAAAGAAGACCCCACCCGTAAGGTAATATTCTTTGCTGAGCAACAAAAGATCAGACAATGAAGACTTCTTGTTCACTGCTCGATCAAGTGAACCATCCACGTCATCTAGTGATGTCTGGTATGTTGATTTGGGAGCCACTCGACACATGACCGCCACAGAGACTGGTTTATTTCAATGAGGGACACGCCATCGAAAAATCATGTTTCGTTGGGAGATGATTCTTCATATACAGTTCAGGGGATTGGAAACATTTCTCTACCCCTTGGTTCATGCAAATGCAGACTATCAGATGTTCTATATGTCCCAGGTTGACAAAGAATCTTCTTTCGGTCAGTCAACTCCTAGATCACAACCTGAAAATTGACTTTGATAGTCAATCCGGCAAGAAAATGTGTTTGATTCGAGATAAATCCAGAGGCTCGAAAATAATTGCAAAAGCCTCAAATGTGGGACGTATGTTTCAACTTGATTTCATTCACAAAAATGATCAAGCACTTGTGGCTAAAAACTCCACCTCAGCCCAGTTGTGGCATCGGAGATTTGGTCATGTAAGTTTCAAATATCTCGAAACACTTCGCCGGTGTAATATGGTACATGGGCTACCATCTCTTCAGAAGGATACAGACAAGTGTCCTCACTGCTTAGCAGGAAAACAACACAGAGTTTCATTCCAAAAGAGTACTTTTCGAGCTCATGGTAAACTTGACCTGGTTCATACCGATCTTTGCGGTCCGATGCAGCCAAGTCATTCTGGGTTCCAGTACTTCATGCTTTGTGTTGATGACTATTCACGAAAAATGTGGATTTTTTGTCTTCGCAAGAAAAGTGAAGCCTTTGAAACATTCAAAAAGTTCAAAGTTGCAGTTGAGAAAGAAACTGGTCGTCACATCAGAACTCTCCGCTCAGATCGAGGGGGAATTCACCGAGTGATGAGTTCGAGACTACCTACAAAACTCACGGGATTCGTCGACAAATGCCTCCTCCACACACACTGCAGAAAAATGGTGTTGTTGAGAGAAGAAATCGTACTATCATGGAAATGGTGCGATGCATGATCGATGATTCCGGACTTGCAAAGACATTTTGGGAAGCGGCAAAAAAAAAACAACGGTGTATTTGTTAAGCAGGCACCCACAAGTTGCTCTTGATGGAATTACACCACAAGAAGCATGGTCAAAAGGAAACCATCCATTGCACACCTCGGAGTATTCGGGTGCAAAGCAAGCATGCACATACCCAAATGGAGCAGAAAAGAAATTGGACATGAAGTCACAAAATCTCATCTTCATTGGATACAGTGAAGAGACTCTTGGGTATAGATTGATGGATCCTAAGACCAGAAAAGTCTACACAAGCAGAGATGTTGAGTTTTTCGAGAAGAAGGAAGCAGAGACTCCTCCTCCGGACTCATAAGATGTAGATTTTTCACCTGTTGTAAAAATTGAAGCTAATGTTCCCTCAGAATATGAAAGTGATGATGGGGATGATGGTGTTGATCAGATAGAACCACAACCCATGGGAACAGTTCAACGTATGCCTAAATGGTGTACAAGTACATTACGAGATGCAAGATTGGATGCTCCACCGGATACATCCACCCCTAGACCACGGACTCGCAATAAAGCAAGAGAAGAAGTTAACTTTGCTTTGATGAGTAGAGTTATTGAATCAGATGAGCCCTCTACAGTCCAGGAAGCCCTACAGTCAAAAGCTTGGAAAGATGCCATGGATTCTGAATATCAATCAGTGATGAAGAATAACACTTGGCAGCTTGTTGATCTTCCACCAGGGAAGAAACCCATTGGATGCAGATGGATATTCAAAACTAAGTACAAAGCAGATGGGACAGTGGACAAGTGCAAAGCAAGACTTGTAGCAAAGGGGTACACACAAAAAGAAGGCATTGACTATGAGGAGACATTTGCTCCCACAGCTAAGATCAAAATGATCAGGATGATCTTTGCTCTAGCTGCTCAATTTGGATGGAAAGTTCACCAAATGGACGTAAAAAGTGCCTTCCTGAATGGAGATTTACAAGAAGAAGTCTACATGACTCAACTTGAGGGATATGTTGTACCTAGTCAAGAAGAAAAGGTATGCAGACTCAGGAAATCTCTGTATGGTCTCAAACAGGCACCCCGGGCATGGTACATCAAGATTGATGAGCATCTCGTACAACATGGATTCGTCAGAAATCCATACGATCCCAATCTCTACCTCAAAAAGCAAGGGGGGGAGATGGTGATTGTTGTAGTTTATGTCGATGATCTAGTCATCAGCTTTGGCGATTCGGTGAAGATGATTGATGAAATGAAGAAAGATCTTAAGCGATCATTCGACATGACAGATCTCGGGCTTATGCACTACTTTGTCTTGGACTAGAAGTATGGCAGAAAGAGAATCACATCTTTGTTTCTCAGATGAAATATACCAAGACAACGCTCGAGAAGTTTAGGATGATGGATTGCACACCAATTGCTACACCTATGGAGAACAGATTACAGTTATCTCATTCGAGATCCATCTCTGAGGTAAGTGCCACTCTCTTCGGCGGTGATTGGGAGTCTCATTTACCTGACCTACACTAGACCAGATATCAGCTTTGCAGTGAGCTATCTATCCAGGTTCATGCAGGAACCCAAAGTTTGTCATTGGAAAGCAGCAAAGCGCATTTTGAGATATCTCAAAGGATCAGTGGATCTTGGTCTAGAATACTGAGAAGAATGAAAACTTCTTCTTGACTGGATATTCGGATTCAGATCATGCAGGTAACATTGATGATAGAAAATCCACTTCTGGATTTGTATTCTTTATGGGATCTGGACCAATATCATGGGGAAGTAAGAAACAACACTTTGTTTCTCGCTCTTCCACGAAAGCGTATCGTATCGTTACGGAGAAGAAGCATGCGTGAAGTGATTTGGCTACGTCGCATCTTGGAAGGACTTGGAATACCACGGGACAAACCTCTACCATGTATGTAGACAATGAAGGTGTTCTCAAACTTGTTCGCAATCCAGTTTTCACGAGAGAACAAAGCACATTGAGAGTTTGAGTTCATTTCATACGTGAACATGTGTTGAAGCACAACATCCGGCTTCATTTTGTCCAACTGGCTGAACAACGAGCAAATATTTTCACAAAGTCACTTGCACGTGACAAGTTCGAGTTGTTCAGAGCATTTCTCTCCTCATCTCTTCAGACAATGCACAATTAAGGGGGGGAATGTTAGGATAAAATATTATTATCCTAAATATTAATTATGCATAGTTCAGTTATTTAATTAATTTTATTAATTAAATAATAATAGTTATTTTGTTATATGGTTAATCAACCATATTTGTCTTTTATACATACTGTTATATTGTTTTAAACAATATATTTGTTTTTATCTAATTGCTTGCTTCCCGGATGTTATTGGAAGCTTATTCATTTTGGCATTTGGTTGCACCTGTGCAACTTATTCTCTGTGTGTATTTGGCTGTGCAATATCTATAAATATTGCAGCCCATTCTCTGTAATGGTTGATTGATTGACTTTTCAAATGATTTGTAACCATTTTTCAAAACTAGAAAATGTAACACGTGAAATTTTGGGTTTAGCGTATGAATCAACGTTTTGTAACCATTTTTCTGTAACAAAATTTTGAAAGTGGGGGGTATGAAGGTAAACATGTGTCATCATGATCAAAATAGAAATGGGAAAATATTGGAAAGGTCGAGAGTCATCATTTCCTGAATCTACCATCATCTCTCTCGAGGAGCAAGTTGAAGTGAGATAATTGAGCTATCAAGGCACTCAAGATCACCATGTATGAAGAATCGAGAAATCATCAGGTGAGAGGCATATGAGAAATAAGGTATGTAGGCATCCCAAATATGATTTCATTTGAGTACTCTAGATTTGAGAAAGTAAATAGGTGATCTTCAAGTGTGGCATCATGTGTGTAAGGGTGGGAAAAATTTCCAATTTCATTTGATGTCATAATGTTCTTGAACACTCATTCAAACCTTACGATTTTTCATGCCTTGAGAAAGAATAATATTGCAATCACCTCATTTCATTCCAACAAGGGGTCACATGACAAAAATATCATTCAGAACTTGTCTTCTATCTACAAAGTGAGGATATATTTCGTGAATGAAAGATAAACATAAAAAGATTCAAACATCATAGAGCTGGTTTGTGATCACTAAGTTCAATTGTGAAATCCTAGGAAATGATATATTGATCCTCACTCTCACCACAAGAACAGAAATAACCATCATGAGTGATTCCCATAGTCATCCTAGGCTCACATTGTGATGCATCATAATAGTTTTATTCAACACTAATTCAATGTCTTAGATTTTTTTACATCTTATGAGGAGTAATTTTCAACCATGGTGATCTAACTCCATAGATGGTCACCGAGGAAAAGTGAGAACATGAACATCATGAAGCCTATGGGGGTGTTGAAGCATCTGAATTCATGTCATTAAGGTGATAGTCATAAGAATCATAACATGAGATGATCATCATGAGTGATACCAGGTGGTCATCCCAGGTTCAATTTGAAATGCCTCACAATAGTATATACTTATTGATGCAGGAGCATCCTTACTAGTTAAAATAAATGAATAAATAAACTATGTTTTATTTTGTTTTATTTTTTTGTTCAATTTGTCTTGTAAAAGGGATGGAAGATGTTTTCTTCATTTTCCCTCCTTTTCCCTGTTTGAATCAAATGGAGTGAGGATGTAAAACAACTCCATGAGCTAAATAAGGCCAATTTGGGTTTTTTTTGGCTAAAATAGAGATTTCATTAGGATAGAGGGGAATAAAATAGGAGGGCATGTTTATCTCCTTGTTTTAGGGATTTGCTAAGTTGAGAGGATCAAGCCTAGGTGGGAAAAAATGGAGAAAATCGGGGAAATGTGATGGCAGTCTAAAAAAAGAGATGAAAAGTTTGTTTTTGTTGTTGTAACTGGAGAAGGTATTCGAATACAGATGAGAAAATTGATGGAAGGAAATGAAAAATAGATTCAGATTGGAATAAAACAGTTTTTGAGTGTTTGAAGTAAAAGAATGAAGTGTTTTAATAAAAAAATGGCATGTTTTGTATCAAGAAAAAAATTGTTTTCCCTGCAGGCCGAAGTGTGCATTTGTGCAGAGCTCGTATGGGGATCTCAATCACGACTGTGATGGATGCAACACATTGAAGGGTCGAAGGTAAGGCTCTACAAATTTTATTGGGCTTCGAAATCACTCCATACGTGCAAACGAGCCGATTTATGCAATAAAACGTGGATTTAGGGCTTCCCGTTTCTCCTGGCACATGTCGTTTCAAGCTCTAAAAATTCTCCCACACCATTGTCATGAAAAAATACCATGTACCTATAATTTTGGGTCTTGAAACCATCGGGAACCCCTAACCGTGAATCCATCTTGTGCAGTCGTTTTGGCAGTTTTGGTGTTAAAAACTTAGTTTTTCTCACATCTTGTTGCTTGTCAAGTCCCACCAACTGTATGAGTAAGTTCAAACCACCCTATTGCTCTTATTGATCACGTATAAGAGGTGAAAGGAGGAGCTCTTAAGAGTTTTCATGTTTTTGCATCCAAAAATAGCCTGAGAAACCGAATCAGGTTCGCAGGACAGTCTTGGAGAAAAGAAAACAATAACTTGTGTTTCAAAGTGGCCCTGTCTAGCTTGTAACATGTCTTTTTAATCCAAAAATGTATGTTTCTTTCCTTGAATAAGGGTGCAGGGCTAGGTATCAACATTCTTGTTGTTCTCAAGAGCTACAAGGCAAACACTCAAGCCTCCAAGAAGCTATCTTGTCTTAATTTGTGTCTTTCTTTATTCAAGAGCTGGGATGAATTCTCACTGTCTTAAAATGAGTTCTCAAAGTGGGGTAGAGTGTGTATAGGTTAGGAGAGTGAATTTAGCAATTGGTGTTTCTTCGTGTTGTGTAGGTGTGTGAGAGTTGGGAAAAAAAGGGATCCACAAGAATGAAGCATGCACTGATGCTAAGAGAGTGCATTCAGAGGGAGGAGAGAAATCTTGAGTGAACCGAGGCGGTCACCGGTTCTTAAGTAAGCACTCATCACTTATTTACCACTTTGGAGTATCTCACAGTAGGAGGAAGCATATGTAATCTTATTGCTTTAGTTCAATAGGTGATCAAATGTCAAGGTTCTCATTTATGAATCATTTTCTCAAAGGTCTATCAATAGAGATTCATCTTCATCACATCATTCAATCCTCTTTCTCTTTCTCTCTCTCTCTCTCTCCATATTCTAATTTTCAATTAAGAATGTAATTTTTTTTATTTCATCCTATTCACTTAAGTGACCCTCAATTAAACATTGTAAGAGTCCTTTTTCATCAATAAGAAAAAGACTCACCTCCTAGGAATGTGAAAGGTCACAAGTGATGAAGATAGGTGAAAAGTCATGTGGGGGTAGATAAAGAGACATATTGTAGACATTAGATTTTCATTAACACACCTACTTCATCTCATACACATATTATTCAATCTAAAACCTATCATTATTTCATTATTCTAAGTTACCCTCTCCTTGCCTAGTAAAATCAATTTTTACTATTTATCCATCCCAAACTACCTCAACCTCTTTAAAACCACTTAAAACCCCAAACCACCTCAAACCTATTTTATCATAACATCCCAACCCCCAACTCATCCATAACATCCTCCTAACCATTTTACCTCATCATTTACCTAAAAACCCCATTTAGGAAGTGGTTTCAACCATTTCCTAAACATTTTGTTGAAAAACCCGGATCACCGGTGATTATAACTAATCACTAGTGATTATAAATAGGAGTTTTTGCTCCTTTCTTAGGGATCTTCGAAACCCTTTGATCATAATTTCTCTTTTTCGATTCGAAACCAATCTAAGTCACTCTAGAGATCATCAAGGACTTGTATTAACCTCAAGCTCTAAAAATATATCATTTTGATAGTCTTTTCATCAATCAAAATTCAACAACTGGTTATCAGCTTCAATCAGCTCTATCTAAAGTTTGAGGCATCTCACAACTTACTTTCACATCAAAAGGTGTTTCTCAATGTTATTTCATCATTTTAATTTCATAAAACATTGAAAACAATCAAAAATCATCATTTAAAAGATTTGTCTATCATTTTTGTCAAAGTTGATCATTTTCATAGTAATCGCCAGTGATTGCTTGAATCGCCCATGATTCTATCTCGATCACCCGTGATTCATTTGAATTGTCGCTGATCCTGCTAATTTACATCCTTCAACTAGTTTATCAGTTTATCCTAAAATTTTATCAATATTTTTCATTTAACTTGTCCTTTGTAAGCATGGATTTACTTTGGATGGTAGTATCTGACTGGTCTCACCCTATCAAAAGCATTTACTACCTTCCAATAGTTTAGCAACCCTTATTTTGGGAAAAATTTAACATCCTTCATGAGATTACACTATGTGTAATACAATTTTCCACTAACATTGAATACATTGACGATCAAATCTAGTTCCTCCACGAAATATAACAGGATACAAAGGAATTTTGGTATGATTAATTTGAGTTCATTCAAATTGCATCCACCCTCGTTTGGGCCACATTTAAATACGCACAAGAATTTCCCTTCAACCTCAAGTTCTAAAGAGTCTTATCCATTATCTATCCATATTTTTCATTTATATATCTTTGTCAATCTACTTAATCATATTAAAGTGAGCTAAAATCTTCTAAGGAAGTCCCTTTGGATTCTGAATTGACCTTTATCGAAAAATATTTTATCCATTTATCTAATCTATTTTGTTTAGTTGTCTTTTATCTGCAGGTTTCTTTGTTGGTGTAAGAAGCGTAAGCTTTACTATACAACATCAACAATCATTTTCATGGGTATCGATAAACCTCATCATCTTCCGAGGTCAATTTTTTTGTTATTTCATTTTATTAAGTTAAGTTGGAAAGTAAAAACTCTTTCGTACATTTTGGCATGCCCAGTGGGACTTTGTCTCTCTTCTTTCATTTCAAATTAATTAATTTCCAACTTTAGTTTATCTGCTTTTGCAATCACTAATGATCAAGTCAAATTGCCAAGGATTTAGGTGAATTGCCAATGATTCCTATATGTCGTCAAGGATCTTTGTAGATTTGTTTTATTGCTTAGTTAGTTGGCCTTTAACGCTTCATTTATTTTTTCTCAATTCTCTATTTTCATCCAACCATCATGCGGGTTGATGCTTTTGAAGCTTTTTATTTGTTGCGTTATAGTTGTGCTAAAAACCAAAAATCTAAAAATTTAAAAAGAGTGTTTTACAAAAGCGCTCTCTTCCCCTTATTTTTCTTTCCAAGCATTGAATTTTTGTTTACTTCCCTCATCAAACTCACATTTATTTTTGGTATTAAAAAGAACCTCTCATTCTTCTTGGTCACATAGTATAAATTAGGAGGTTAATATATTGCATTCATTTAATCTCCCCCACACACAACCAACCCACATCAAACATAAAATACATTGAAAAATATCTACTGAGGTGGACCTACTTGGATTTCATAATCAAGAGGAGGATTTGACTCGGTGTTACGGATGAGTAAAAATAATTGGTTTCCAAAGAAATTGGCTAAGCACTCGAATCCCTTATCATTGTGGGACCATAAAGTGAGGTGGTAAGCACCAATACCAAACCCCATACCGATACCAATGTAGATTTGGGTTGTCGACATTAAAATTTTCCTCCATAATTTCTATTTTATTATGTATGTATTAGGAATAGGATGTTGTTAAGTATGATTAGTAGTGGCGTCTGATAGAAGATAACGACATCATCAGTACGGTGCCACCAATAAATTAGAGTATGGTAACAATCAAAGTACAATAGGAATGTTGTGGTAAAAAGTAAATATTTGTCGTAAGTGGTCCGGTAATGTTAAAATGTCAAAGTTGGGGTAAGTAGAGAAGTAGGGTCTACATGATTAGGAATTAGAAATATTATATTTGTAATAAGGACAAAGAGTGATGTCATAAATATTTTGTGTATTTTATTTGTGGAAAAGTCTAAAAAGGTGGAACCCATGTGAGATGATAAGGTTTATCTTATCTTAGAAGATAAGCCTACATGTAAAGGCAAGAGTTTAGGCATGGAATATGATTGGCCGGAAGAGATTTCCTATCCTATCTTAGAGATAGGGTGGATAAGCCTGAATTCCTATAAATAAAGAGGCCACCCCCTCATTTAGTATATAGAGAGAAGTAGTGAGAAATATTGTATGAGTAAGTGTGTAAAGGAAGCTATCATTTAGAAGGTGTGTTAAAAATCCATTATGAAGTTTCTCCCATAGTTATTGTTGGAAAACAAGTGAAGTCATAACACTGGAAGTACCCCATGGGTGAGATTGTAACAATTTCATGTTGATATTATAATTTACACTTATATTTCAGATTTGTCATCATTCCTTCGTACCATAGTCTATGGTATTCTTGTGTTATGTTTGTTGTTGTGTTTCTAGATTACATCCACCAAACTAAAGGCTGTGCATTAGTAAATAATCATAGCATGAGGAGTTCTTGGTGGATAATTATCATAGTGCCGGATTGGTGTTGACATTTTGGTTCCGTTGCTGGGACCATTCCTCGTTGGTGGATTTTCTGGAGAAATATTCCCCCTTAGTCAGAAATCATTTGGAGGGTAACCTTGTTTTTATTGTGCATAGTAGTTACCATGGTAAAGTCACTTTTTACCGTGAATAGTATTTACCATAGTAACTTTACTTTTTACCGTGAATAGTATTTACCACAGTAACTTCACTTTTTACCATGAATAGTGTTTACCACAGTAAAGTCAGTTTTTACCGCAGTAAGTCAAGTTTTACCATGGTCATTCCTATTTTACTGTAGAAAGGTGTAAAGTCACTTTCTATTGTAGTGAGTCCAATTATTTGTGCACACAAGTCTTACTGATTGTACTTGTGAATTGGTATTTCACTGTGGTTACTTTTAAAAATGGGGAAGATTCCTGTTTTTTCAGCCCAATCTAATGAAGATGCTTCCTCTTTCATTCAAGAGTTTAAACGATCTTGCATTTTTAATGGCCTCATAAGAAGGGAACAATGGACTGCATTTTTTCCTACCTTTTTGGATGGTTCAGCTATTAGATGGTTTGAAACACTAGGCGATAATGTGAAAAATTCATGGGATTTATTAACTGAAAGATTTCTTGAAGAATTTGGTGAACAACGAAATATATAGATCTCATGATCGATATCACAAAGCTATCCCAAGGAGAGAAGGAGAAGATAAGGGATTATCATGCTCGTGTTATAGAGCTAAGGAGGAAGCTTGATGCCTAGATCTTGAAGTAAGGATTAGCAGATGGGTTGATGAATGGCATGGATAATCTCTTTTGTAAGCACTTCATTCTTGGGATGAAGCCAGAGACTAGAAAATGAGTGAAGTATGACCGCCCACCTACCATTGAATAAGCAAAAGAGATTGCAAGAAGGCAAGAAGAAAGCATGGAAGAGGAGCCCAAAGAAATTCTTGCTAAAGTAGAGCCTACACCAGCACCTTTGGTCCAGAATCCACAACCACTCTCAGTGAGCACAAATCTTTCTCTTAGTACATATACTGAGTATGAAGATCTACTCAGGAAGATGGGCCAGTTAACTATTAATCTTCTTCAAGGAAAGGAATTTAGTTCTCAAGGAGGAGATAGAGGTCCAAAAAGAAATATTTCTGAAGTTGTATGTTATGGTTGTTATAAAAAGGGGCATTATAAGTATAATTGTCCAGATAAAGCTTCTACATCTAGTACAAGAGATAATGATAAAGGAAAAGTACCTGTGAATTCTTTTGGTGTAGTAGATAAGAGCATAAATAATGAAGTAGATGTGTTTGTAAACAAAAGAAAGAAAGAAAAAGATAACCAAGATGGAAATGATCCTAAGAAGATGAAAGGAAAAACTAGTAAGAAACATAGGAGAAGAAAGTTGGGTGTGCAGGATTTTCTGATTTCAAAGGGACAAGGACCATACTCCATCTTAGAAGATCTATCCAAAAGGCCTGCAAATATTACATATGGTCAACTCTTGGCTATGTCTTCTGAGAAGAGGCGGGAGCTGCGAAATGGACTCAATTCTTGATGAAAGAAGGAGGTTGAGGTCCCCTGTTTTGGAGAGGTAGAGGCGGATCCTATGCTCCACAAGCTGAGGTATTATGTAATGGTATTTCAATTCATGATGTCTTAGTTGATGGAGGTGCTTGCTGGTTAATGTAATGACCAGTCACGTAATAAATAAGTTGGGTGTAAAATTGATCGCCCCTCAACACTTATGTTAAGGTCATTAAATAGGGAAAAACTAAACCGAGAAGGTGTTGTTTCAAATGTGGCAATATCTATTATGGGTGTTGTATGTGTGGTAGACTTTCGGGTAATGAAAAATGGTATCTTTGTTGCACCCCATGTTGTTGGGAAGACCATGGCTAAGGAGATTTCATGTAAGAAACTACTAGAATGAAGGCTTCATGACACTTGGACGTGGCAGAGAGAGGGTGAAGATAAATGTGATCCCTCGGCATCATAAGGTAGAACCTATGGATTCAAGTGATGAAACTAATGATTGGACATCCTTTGATTACTCTAGTACCAGTGAAGTGGACACTGAAGATGAAGAAAGTGAGGTTGATGTTTCGGTCATGGATATCCTTCCAGTCACACCAACTCATGACCCCATAAAATTATCTGAAGAAGAAATTGATGATCGTCTCCAACAAATAAAGATTGGTGATGCTGTGATGGAGAGTGAGAAGGAATGCTACCTCCAGCTCTTTCGAAGGTACATACACCTATTCACTTTTGATTACAAGGAACTCCATCAAGTAAGTTGGGTAGAACATTCTATTGAGCTAGTAGATGGTGCTAAGCCCATAAAGCAAATGCCATATAGAATGAATCCTAATTTTTCCAAGACTGTAAAAGAAGAAATAGATAAGTTGCTTGATGCAGGATTCATATTTGCTGTGGAGAATTCAGAATGGGTTTCTCCCATTGTGATCTCAATAAAAAATAATGGGAAGATATGCATTTGTGTTGATTATAGGAAGCTCAATAAGGCAACAAAGAAGGACCATTACCCTCTTCCATTCTCAAATCAGATCTTGGATGAAGTAGTGGCCATGAGTGCTATAGTTTTGCTAATGGATATAGTGGATACAACCAAGTTTTTATAGTGGAGAAAGATTAGCTGAAGACCACGTTCACCACTCCTTGGGGAACATTTGCTTATAGAGTTATGTCTTTTGGGTTGTGTAATGCTCTGGTAATGTTCCAGTGTTTGATGAATAGGGTGTTTGAACCCTACATTGGGAACTTCATCAGAGTATTTCGGATTATTTTTACATCTATGGGAGCAAGATGGACCACTTGCACCGAGATGAAGACATCATTTTATAGGTTAGATGAAGCACAAGCCTCTAAACCCTAAAAAGTGTGTCTTTGGATGCTATAAAGGTGTTTTGTTAGGGCATGTTGTATCCAGAGATGGTATTGGTACTGATCCTGATAAAGTTTCAAAAATCAAAGAGTTACCATTTCCTATGAATAGAAGTAAGTTGAGATCATTTTTAGGCCATGTGGGTTACTATAGAAGGTTCATCAAGAATTTATCAAAGATTACACAGCCACTAACCCAGTTCTTGAAGAAGGATGTTACTTATGAACCAGAAATAAGGCGCATGAAGCTTTTGAACAACTAAAGGAAGCCCTAGTGTCTTCACCTATTTTAAAGAATCCAGATTAGAGCAAACCATTCATTGTGTATACTGATGCCTTCAAATACAGCACTAGGAAGTACTCGAGCCAAAAGGATGAAAATGGGAATGATCATCTAGTTTACTTTAGGAGTAGAGAAATGAGAAGTGCTGAGGTAAATTATACTGTAATGAAAAAGAGGCTCTAGCTATCATTTTTGTTGTAAATAAGTTTAGAAATTACTTGCTAGGGCATAAATTTATAGTTGTAATAGATCATCAGGCTCTAAAATATATTGTAAATAAGCCTAACCCATCAGGGAGGATAACAAGATGGATAATTTTGCTACAAGAATTTGAATTTGATATTATAGATAGGCCCAAAAAAAAAGCATGTCAATGCAGATGCACTCTCTCGAGCCTATGATGGTTTAGGTTCATCTTGTGATGATGATGATTTCCATGATGCAACATTATTATCCCTTGACATAATCTCTAGTGAATACATAGATATTTGGAATTATCTGAATGAATTCAAGTTTCCTGATGGTGCCAATGCAAAGATTAAGAGGAAGATTACTCAAGCCAGTCATCCATATTCTATTCTGCATGAAGTATTATTTTTAATATGACCCGATGGACAAGATCAAGAGGTTAGTTGAACGTGATCAAGGGAGGGAGCTAATAGAAGAATTCCACAATGGTACATGTGGAGGACACTTCTCTGGACAACTTACAGTAAGAAGAATCTTGGATGCAGGTTATCACTGGCCTACTCTTTTTAGAGATTGTTATAATTATTGTAAGACATGTGATATTTGTCAAACACATGGTAACCGTAAGACTTCATCAGCTCCATTATGCCCTATTCTTCCACTTGGTCCCTTTAAAAAGTGGGGAATAGACATTGTAGGTCCACTTCCAACTACCCCATGCCAAAATAAGTATATTGTAGTTGCCACAGATTATTTAACCAAGTGGGTTGAAGCTAGGCCATTGAAAACAACTTCCATGGATGAAGTGGCAAGGTTCATATATAAACGCATTATCACCAGATTTGGTTGTCCATTATAAATTGTAACAGATCAAGGAAGCCACTTCATTAATGAGGTGGTAGAAGCCCTAGTCAATAAGTTTTCTATTAAGCACATGAAGGCAACAACATACAAGCCAAACACAAATGGACAGGTGGAATGAAATTTTTTTGTGTTGTGTCAAATTCTAGCAAAAGATGCAGCCTTGCAGGTACATAAGTGGGATAAAAGGATTCATGTAGCATTGTGGGCATATAGGGCAACATCAAAGTCGATGAACAGGATACTCCCTATTTCAGGTTGGCTTATGGCATTGATCCAGTTCTTCTTATTGAGTTTGATATTCCCCTTTGTGAGAGTTATGAAAAATGAAAGGATGGATGAAATTAATTCAATAAAATAAAGGTTGGTACATCTTCATTTGCTAGAGGAAATGAGGGAAATAGCGAAGGATACAAGCTATAAGAAGAAAATGAAGCGAAGGAATACTTTGATCAAAAGATCCATTGGTCTCCATTTCATGTGAATGAATTGGTTCTAGTATATGATTCCGATACAAAAAAAGAAGACAGAGAAAATTTCTTCCAAAATGGATGGGGCCTACAAAATAACAGTTGTGCATGAAAATGGTACATATCGACTGGAGGAATTGGATGGCACTCCCATTATGAAATGGGTCATCCATGACAAGTTAAAGATTTTTAGGCACCAGCTTACGGAAGAGTCTACTCCAGGATGGAGTAGAAGCTAGGAAGGGGAAAATGTCGACATTAAAATTTTCCTCCGTAATTTCTATTTTATTATGTATGTATTAGGGATAGGATGTTGTTAAGTATGATTAGTAGTGGCGTCGATGAAGATAACGGCGTCGTCATCAATGCAGTGCCACCACCAATAAATTAGAGTATGATAACGATCAAAGTACAATAGGAATTTTGTGGTAAAAGTAAATATTTGTCAGTAAGTGGTCCGGTAATGTTAAAATGTCAAAGTTGGGGTAAGTAGAAAGTATGGTCTACATGATTAGGAATTAGAAATATTATATTTGTAATAAGGACAAAGAGTGATGTCATAAATATTTTGTGTATTTTATTTGTGAAAAAGTCTAAAAAGGTGGAACCCATGTGAGATGATAAGGTTTATCTTATCTTAGAAGATAAGCCTACATGTAAAGGTAAGAGTTTAGGCATGGAATATGATTGGCCGGAAGAGATTTCCTATCCTATCTTAGAGATATGGTGGATAAGCCTGAATTCCTATAAATAAAGAGGCCACCCCCCTCATTTAGTATATAGAGAGAAGTAGTGAGAAATATTGTATGAGTAAGTGTGTAAAGGAAGCCATCATTTAGAAGGTGTGTTAAAGAATCCATTGTGAAGTTTCTCCCATAGTTATTGTTGGAAGGCAAGTGAAGTCAGTAACACTTGAAGTACCTCATGGGTGAGATTGTAACAATTTCATGTTGATATTATAATTTACACTTATATTTTAGATTTGTCATCATTCCTTCGTATCATAGTCTATGGTATTCTTGTGTTATGTTTGTTGTTGTGTTTCTAGATTACATCCACTAAACTAAAGGCTATGCATTAGTAAATAATCATAGCACGAGGATTTCCCGGTGGAGAATTATCATAGTGCCGAATTGGTGTTGATAGGGCCTCGTGTAGCTTTGGGTATATCAAGGACTCTTGCCTTAAATATCACCTAAAACCATCCTTAGATGACCATTTCCTAGGACCATGTTAGTCATTTTTCACATTTCACTCTTCTTTTAAATAATCAAGATAATTAAAAATTTTGTTGTGTGATTTGTCTATTGTTTGTAATCAACCAATCTAGATTCATTTTCATTTTTAAATGATTTTTTATTTCATGGTGCTTACTAGACAACAATCCTCTCCAAAATTATGACAATATGACTGAAAACTTTCAACGAACTATCAAAAACCTTCAAACATGTATAGAGGATGCTTTTTTGATTAATCAAGCATCTCTATCACCCCGACTAGAAGATCAAGAACCTCCATATTCCCCTAGTAGTCAATCTTCCTGATCCGAAATATCCAATCCATCTAGTCCTCATTTCTTTGATGGTGGGGATCCAGTCTTTTTTGAAATCTTAGATTCAAACCATATTTCCCTTAATGCATATTTAGCTACACGAGGTGTAAGTATTCAACCATTCACACATAGACCACAACCTCATGTATCTAACACCTTGTGTGCTTTCTCCCAACTTATTGATTCTAACAATGAGCCCCTCATCCAGCAGTACACCCTTATCCACCTAGTAGTGGATTGAAAAAATCTAATGTCATATCTTCACCTCATGTTATTACTTTATACATTAATGTGGTCTCCTCACATGATACGACTAACCAAAAATCTGCCTCTTTAGTAGATCTCTCATACACATCCACATCATCCCAAAATAATGCCAACGTATCTTCTTCCACATCAATCCCTTTAGTCTCTTATACTATCCAAAATCCTCATGTGAGTTTAGTATCCATCCCAAAAAGTACATCTCAACCTCCCCATCCCAACAACCTACATCATCATTGTCAAAAGTGTAATTATTTCTATCCCAACATCTAAACCACTAACTAACACAAGTTATATATCTACTATCCATCCTTCATCACAAAATTCATCTAATATCCCTACTTCATCTCAATTCATACCACATCGGTCCTCAACCACTCATTCACTCTTCTATTCCTTTCCAACATATACCACAATAGTCACAACCTCTTATTCACACATCGATTCCTTTCCAATACATACCTTAATTATCACAACCTCGTTATAAACACATATATGCCCTTCTAGTATAAGTAAATCCAATCTTCATAGCCTTTAGTTTCATAACCGATCTATAACATTCCCCTAAGAACTCCTTTTTAACAAAATATCCCACAACCCTATCAACAACCAAATCAATTATCATATAATCAACCTGGTTCATCCTCATCCAACACACAAAAGTAACCACAAACCGATCCATTGCATGATTTAATGAATATAATATATAGCCTCAATATGCTTCTATGGGTCCCAAAACATATTATCCTATGAAAAAAATATGCAACGAACCCATCTATCCATAATAACGCATAAAATCATATCCTCCACACTGGGAACTTACTAAGTTCCTCAAATTTAATAGTAAAAGACCCTCAACAACATATACAGGCCTTCCGACATGTATCATTTATCTTATAACACATGACTAAGACCTTATGCTTGAGAACATTTCCTATGTCTTGAGCTGGCCCTACCTTAGACAAGTATAACAAAGATCCCACAATATTCATTGTTCTCACTCGTCACAACTTGCTCGAGATATTCCTTTAACATTTCTTAATCAAAATTGCATGTAAAATCACTATCACCAAATTATCGCATCAATTTTTTAAGATGAATCCATTACTGAACTTCATTGCTTCGATGGAGAGGCGTTATTAACTAACTATCATTTTCTCTCCCACAGACTGAGCTAATATATTTATTCTCTCATTTTTGTGCTAGACACATTTTTTCTACACTACAAATCTAGTCCTCCCAAGATTTTGATTAATCCTTCAAGATGGATCACAAACTTAAGCTTCGCACTCTTGATGATGGTAGAGTTAAAATTGAATTAGAAAAACCAAAACTTGAGTTTTTTGTCCAAACCATCTTCTATTCAAGATAAATATAAATCATCATCCAACACATTTGTCATCAAAACCACACCTAAAGAATGTTAAGAATGATCTTGTTGTAACTACACTCCTATCGGTGAGTCTTATAGTGAAGTCTTTGATAAACTCTTGGTTTCCAACATGATCACTCTTCCTCCTATCCATCCCATCAATACATCTATCTCAAAGCCCTCTTGGTACAAAGATAATGATTATTACAAATACCATAGGGTCAAAGGCCATGAAATTGAAAGGTGTTGTTCATTCTAAACATCCTTCAAGATTTAATTGTGAAAGGTGACTTATAATTAGATGATCCCAATGCACCTCAAAATCAAAATTTGGATGTCTTTAAACAACCTTTTCTAAATCACTCCCCATCTACTAGTCAGCCACATACCAATCACATCTAGACCCAGCTTACTATAAACACATTCAAATAACAGTTACTTGTGACACCTAAAACTATTATCACAAAATCTATATCTGAGCCATCCACTAGTAGCTCTGCCATAGAAACACCCAACATCAAACTAGCCACACCTGTAGATCCTACCATTAAAAAAGAAACCACTATTATCCATCATCCCTTCATCCTCATCTAAAACACATGTAATCTCTTCATAAGCTTTACAAAATAATCCTATCTTACAAATTATGAAGATCTCGTATGATGACCATGCCGCCCATCATTATCAACACACCCTTTAAAAACCAGTCCACACAACCACAATTTTCTTCATCTAAAAATCCAATAATAATAATACATCATCACAAGAACCCTTCAACGCAAAAACCAAGCCTTTTGCCTTTTATTTTAGGAACACACCCATCACCTAAATTGCTAATTAATACCACGAAATCCAAAACCATTCCAAAAACATCTAGTCATATTATACGTGAAAACATTCCTCTAATGCTCCTACCATTATTAAAACCACCACTTCCTTCAACTTCCCCTCAAAAGGACATTATACATAGCTCCTTTACGAGGATCCTTCACCAATCCATCATAACATTACCCCCTCTTAAGCCATCTAAATATTGAGGGTGGAAGCCTTCTTGGTATAAATTTGAATCCTATTATGATTATCATCACAAACTAGGACATCATTTAGAAGATCGTAAAGCCCTATAGGTTTCTATAAAAATATTCTTAATAAGGGCCTTATTCCCTCAAAATTACAAACATCCAAATCATCCCACAAGACGACTATGACCAATATATATAAAATGACACCTACATCCATGACCACTTTGAAAGTAATGACTCTTCTAACAAAGTCTCTCCTCACCAAATTGATGCAGTATGCATTACCACTAGAGCACATACCCATGAACCCAATACCTTAGATCAAGACAAATATAAGATATCCATCGTAATTGCTCCCTATTCATCAATTTCAACACCCCCTACTAATGCCAAGGTTTTCATCCTTGCCACACCTCACACACAATCCACCACCGCAATTTAAAATGTCGTTATTAAATAACTTCACCAAGATCCAGTCATGATGTCCCTTTTCAAGTTGGTTTAAACCTCATCTCCACACTGACAAGCCATGATTGAATCTCTCCAATCCATATAAGTGCCCTCGATGATCCAAAACTCTTTTAAAATATATTAGGCACTCTCAAAACATCCAGTGTTATCTCTTTTGATAGTTCAAAAATACCATCCTTACAACCAGAAGACCATGATCTTCCCCTCTTCATCACCACTCAAATTAATAACATCCTTGTTAAGAGGGTTATGATTGATAATAGTGTCAATATCAATATCATATCATCATATGCCTTCAACCAAATTTGACTACCTAACACCATTATCACCCAAACACCAACTGTACTTTGAGCCTTCAACAACACCATCGCCCCCACATTGGGTACAGTCATCTTACCACTTAAATTTGGTGTTATGAATCTCCTCGAAAGGAGAGTTCCAATACAACATATTGTTAGGATGACCTTGGATATGAACTATCTATTGTATCCCATCAACACTCCATCGATGTCTTAAGTATGAACATGAAGGTAAAACCTTTACAGTTCCCGTGGATCCTAACCCTTTCAGAGCTTGTAACATGACATATCACCCAAATGACATAATCGTTCCCAAATCAATCCCAGGATCCTCTGATGAATCATCTACCAGTTCATCCATCCCATCATCTAAACTATCAGATGACTCTTCCTTCGATGACATTAAGAAATTTCTTTCACTAGGGGATTATTGTCTCCTTACACTCAATTCACTTCACACACCTAAGACCTATGGTAGACATGATAAAAAAACTCATGTAAAAACCCAAAGTTTAAGATGTCATCTCCTAAGGTCCCCCACGTCTGAAAAAATATCTACGGAGGGATTAATCGCCCTCTACGAAGACTACTTATCGGCGTCATGTCATGCCATTCATATCATACTTCAAATTATTATATAATCAAGTCTTTACACAGATGTATGTCCACCATTGTGCCTAGAAAGGATTTGTATTCATACATTATGAGTAGGGTATCCATAACTTAATCATCCAACATTCCCTTAAACCACATGAAAAATATGGGCTAGGTTATGAGAAACCTGTTTCTAAATCCTCAAAACATACCACATCTAAAATCATCATAGAATTAGAACCATCCTCTTCATCCATGCACAATGACCTTATGGACACGATGAAATTGTCTCCATTCCACATAACTTTTGTTAGTCAATATTGTTACATTAGGACCATTAACTTATCGGACTTATCACAATATTAAAACCCTTCCTTTCATATGGCCCGAAAGATAGAAAAGATTCACCCACCATTAACACCCTCCAATTCCAAGACGATCAATCCATTCTATCCCACATGGGGTAGAGGATCATTTACTTTAGAAAGCCTTACCACTTGACACTTCAACACTCCTCAATGAATCCACTATCACCGTTAACGTAGGGACTCCACAATATCTCACATAGTTAAAGTCAATCAATCTTTAGATCCAAAGGAGTTAAATCAATTCACCACCTTCCTATCCAAGTATAGTCAAGCCTTTGCTTGGTCATATAGTGATATGTCAGGTATCAATCCCAACATTGGTGTCCACAACATCATCACTTATTCAAATGCCAAACCTATTGATATGTACCCTTGTACCATCGCATAGCTCTTATCATCAAAGAAGAGTTATAATGCCTGCTCTCCACTAATTTCATCATACCCATTGACTATCCATAATGGGTCTCTAATATTGTACCCGTAGCCAAATCCTCAATAAATTTATGCATCTGCACCAAATTCCAAGACCTCAATCTCTCTTGCCCTAAACACGACTTCATTCTTCCAAATATCGACTAGCTCGTCGATCTAACAAATGCCATGAGATGCTTTCCCTTATGGATGGCTTCTATGGTTATAACCAAATCCTCATCACTACCAACGATCAACACAAAACATCCTTCATCACTCCTTGGGGACTTTATGCTACCATGTTATGCCATTTGGACTCAAAATGTGGGTGGCACTTATCAATGTGTTATGACATATATTTTCCATGGCATTATGCACAAGACTCATAGAAGACTATTTTGATGATTTTTATGATAATTAAAACAACGTAAGGATCATCTTGTCATCTTTGACACCATCTTCATCCATATTATTCAATACTTTCTCTTCCTCAACCTCGCTAAGTGTGTGTTCGGTGTTCTCATTGGAAATCTCTTAGGGTTCATCGTATCTATTCAAGGCATTAAAGTAGACCCCGCTAAAATAAAATCCACTATCAAAATTCCTCCTCCATCAAACCTTTAAAAACTATTCATCTTTCAAGGTAAGATTTAGTCCATCTATCGCTTTGTATCACAACTTTCAGATCATTATCAACCATTTCATCATCTCCTTTGAAAATATGTTAACTTCATCTGGGACCAAAATTGCCAAAAGGCCTTTGATGACCTCAAATAGTATCTCCTATCGCCACCCATTCTCACACCTCCATGTGAGGGGGATCCTTTCTACCTTTATATATCCACTACTGATCACAACTTGGGTGTCATGCTCGCTCATCGAGATGAGATGATTCGCGAAAAGGTTGTTTACTATGTAATCCAAACTCTCCATGAATACGAGACTCATTACATCAGCAAAAAAGTTATGGTGTGCCTTGTATTTACAACTTCCAAGCTCTGCCATTATCTATTTAACCAAAAGAGTTACATTGTTACTATTTTAAACCCTCTTAAAGCTATGCAATCTAAACCTTATAATAATGACCACATTACTCAATGGATTATGTTTATGACTGATTTTGATCTTGAATTTATCTCCCATAATTCTATCAAAGGAAAAGATATCACCCGACCATATCGTAGAAGCCCCTCTCCTAGATAACCAACCACCTCAAAACAATTCCCTAAATAATCTATCAACACTATTATCTATCAATAATATAACCCTCTCAAAATGACCCTCTTCTTTGATGGATCTAAAGGACAACAAGGGGAGGGGTCGTATCATCATTATAACTCCTTGGGGGACTCCTATCCCTCTATCATTCAAACTTAATTTCACATGTACTAACAACATTTCTGAATACAAATCTTTAATTATGGGTCTTCAAATTGCACCATGCTTTGTGTTCAAATCCTGGACATCTATGGAAACTCAAAGCTTGTCATCAATCAAATCAAAGGAATTTATCAATGTAAAAATGAAATTTTACAAAAATATAAAGCCATTATTGAATTCCTCCTAGAATCATTTGATCATTACACCATCCAAATAGTTCCACGATCCTCTAACAAATTCATGGACACCATGGCTTCTCTAGCATCCCTCATCCCTTTATCAACTAAAGACTCAACTGATAACTCTAAGTTATTCATTTTTGTCCACATACTTGATCAACCATCCCACAAAAATGAACTCCCTTTTATTATTAACATTATTGAAAACAATCAAAATGACCTATGGTACATTCAAATATTTTATTATCTTTCGGAATATGAAATTCCTCCCGATCTATCTAGAAATGCTAAATGATATTTCCTTCAATGTGATACCCGATATGTCATCGTAGGTGGTGTCCTTTACAAAGGCATATTTTATGGCCACTTTCTTAGGTGTCTTAAATCTAACAAGTATACTGAAGCCATCCAAGAAGTCCATGATGGTATATGTGGTGGACATTTCAATGACATTGTTGTCATTAAGCGTGTCCTCCGACTGGGCTATTATTGGCCTACCATCAATCAAGATTGTTGTGTGTATGTTAAGAAATGTGTCAAATGTCAACAACATTTGAATCTCACTCATATCCCTAGTCAATCCTTACAACCCACTCAAGACCTATGACCTTTCTCGTAATGGGGGTTAGACCTCATTGGCATAATTAATCCTCACTCATCACAACAACATCATTCTATCATCACAACCACTAAATACTTCACTAAATGGGTAGAATCCATTCCTTTGACATCTACTAAAGATAATAAAATCATTGATTTCATCTATCAACATATCATATGTCACTTTGGTATCCCTCACAAACTCATCACTGATAATGGAAAGTCCTTTAAAAACAAATACATTAAGAAAATTTGTGACACATTTAACATCAAACTATTTTTTTCATCACCATATTATAATCAAGAAAATGGACAAGCTAAAACTTATAATAAAACACTTAACAAAATCCTCATGAAAACCATTGATAAGGTTAGCAGGAATCGACATCTCCAAGTCCCATTTTCTTTCTAGGCCTATTGAACTAGCATTTATACCCCTATAAATGCTATGCCTTTCTCACTTGTCTATGGCTCTGAGGTGGTTTCACCCCTTGAATTTAAAATACCATCACTCCATGTATCCCTCAGGGATTTCATGTCTGATGAGGACTATTGATAAAACCATCTAGCACAGTAAAATTGCTAGATGAAAAATGCTTAACAACCCTCAAACATCATCATGTCTATCAAGAGTGCATCAAATGCGTGTATAAAAACATGTAAAGAACGTGAATTTAACATAGGTGATCTCGTTCTCAAGGAAAATCAAAATGTCACTACTCTAGAAAGGAGTAAATGTGGAAATTTTTCCCCTAACTAGATTGGTCCATACATTATCACTCACAAGTATGGGTCGAGAGCTTATCATCTAGCCTCCCTTGATGGTACACCTGAAAAGGAACCTCTAAATGCCTTACACTTGTTTCCTTTCTAATATTAACATCTTCACCATCATGAAAATAGTCATATCAAAAGATCTTCTTTTATCATCAATCAACCATCTTATCATCGTAATGATTTGAAAGTATGCGGTTTTTCGTCATAATCCTCGAAACCTTACAGATGAGCACCATGGATTTCTTTATCGTATATTTCACTAGGACAAGTTGCTTCTTAGTAGGAACCCCATAATCATTACATGCATCCACCTTGTTTACCAACCAAAGACATGTCATGGGACACATAGGTGGTTTATACACACATTTATTCCCCTCCTCGAAATGGTCTATTAGATTTTTCCCTCATCTCAAATAAAGTCAAAAATATCTATATATGTATGTTATCAAAATTAAATAGACTGATCCCTCGAAGGCTAACAAGAAAATATCAAAATCGTATTATCAAAAATACGAGTAGACGATCGCTTAAAGCACAACTACTGTCAAAAATCATAGACCGATTCCTTGAAGGATGACTATCAAAAATTCAAAGATCCAAATGCATGCCACTCCCTCGAAGGATGCATACCCATGTAAAAAGGATTCGAGCAAAAATCAACCTTTAAAAAAATCAAATATCAAAAAACATCCTAGGAAAGCTTCCCGCATCGATCAAATTTCCCATCAAAGCAAACTTCCCACATCAATCAATTTGCAACAAAAATAAAATACAACTAGGGCACCTCTCTGAAAACATTAAAAAGATAACCTACTCTCCCACACATCTTACATATATCGACCCTTCCCATTTCCTAGGAAGGTATACATATCACTCCCATCTATATCCCAAATCCTACATGTGACTACCCATTGTTAGTCATATGTTAACATTTGTAATAAAGGCCAAAAGTGCAAGTGCCTTCACCATATTTATTCCCATCACGTATGCATCAAATCCAATATAAAAGAAATCATTCCATGTTTTATTCTTATTTAAGAGTTAAAACACACACACACACACACACGATATATATATATATATATATATATATATATATATATATATATATATATATATATATATATATATCACATTAAAAACTTTGTAACACACAAAAACTTAGCTAAAAACCACACCTATAAAACACTTATCTAACAATCACATCTATCAAATATTTTAACAAAATTTATCACACGTTTATATAATATCAAAGATTCATCATAATTCATCAAAACAAAAAAACCAACACTTGAATCAAAACCAATAATCATCATCATATATATAATCATATCAAAATGTCCATGTACATCATCTGGAGTATCACAAACTTACTATATCAAAAAATATATACATTGAATCAAGGCTTCATAAAAGAGTCATATATATCAAAATAATACTAATATCCAATAAACTGGACACCAAAAAAGAAATAACTACCACGAACAATGCTCCCATGAGCACCACCATCACCACCACCATTACCTCCATCTAGCCCTCTACCTAACCCTCCTCCATCTAGACAATGAGGTGGCTGACCCACACTCATTGTGCTAACACTAGGACCTACACCTCTCTAAGATATATGTATTGCATAATGAAGTGTAGTAGGAAGGTTTCGTACACCACTGCTTCCTCATCCTCATACTAGGTCATATAATAACATATTGACTATTAGTTATCCAAGGTAACCATACCTGGTGGTCCCATTTGACCACTAGCCTCGAGCCCTAGCCAACTCAACTCGGTACTGACACCGATCTCCCGGTAATCATGAGAGCCCTTTTCGGGGTATCTCACTGTTGTTGTTTATAACGGTTTTGATTGGATGGAGCCTATGCTAGTTAGTTTGACTAAGACAAAGGTTGTCCCACTCATCTCGCAACCCATCCCTCTCCACTACAAAAAACTATCATGCTTAGTCCTAAAACCATCCCTATTCGTGGTCACTATAGCTCATTTAGCCTCCACTACGGCCTTCTCAATCTCCAATCGTGTAATAGTAGCTTCAAGGGTTTCTCTATCTACATCATCATCTCCCTCACCACCCTCATCATCACATCCATGATGTGCCCCCTCCACATGTGACCACACCCGACTATTCCCTCGAGCCGGCTGAGATCTCTCCCGAGAAACAAAGGCCCCAGGACACCATGTAGTAAATGCCACACGGTCACGTCAACATCATCTATAGGAACCGAATCTCACTGGTCATCAACACCCATGGCTACCTCCTCATCATGCATATCACAATGTAACCAATGCATTGGTAATGGAGTCTCCACATCCCCATCACCATGTCTATATAAAACTAGATCCTCTCGGGAAATCCCGAATCAAAACTAAATTGTATCCTAACGTGACTAAATCTAAGGAGCTCCCAATCCCTCCTCGATGACCCTTTATCCATAAGTCCCATTGAGTTGCATTTAGCTGACTCTCATATCCCTCCCGTATTGGAAATCCAATATAGGGCTTCCATAACACATCCCCCACCAGTAACCCCAAAATGAGCTATCTATAGTGCTCCTCACTTTGTACTTGGTCCAACTTACCCTACATCTCAATGCCATCCCATAAAACCAAGCTTCTTCTCCATATCAACACCTCCCCATGGAAAACCAAGAGGAAAAGCCAAAATAATATGCTCAAAGGCCTAACATTGTAGTAGAAAAGAAATATCGATCCCGAATCTCTTCTAGATCCTTCAGCCCATATCTCCCTATAGGTATGTGCAAAGTAACGCATGGGCCCATGCAAAAAGGTCTTATTGTCCATCATATCTGCCACTACACCCGTCATCATACGGGAAACCAACCACCACCGAGTTGGGAAAAACAACACGTGTAATCCGCATCATCATCATAGTCATATGAGCACTACCCTCCCTCTCCAAAGAATATAAGGTCTGATAATAAAAACCACACGTTGTATATCCCACATCATCGGCATGATCCCCATATAATCTCCTCATCACATCCACCCTCTTAGTATCATCAATACAATATATTCCCTCTCAATGAACATGCAATCTAGTGATCCTATGAACGTACTCCAAGGTGATGGTCATCTCACCCCTCGGTAACTAGAAAGTACAAGTGGTAGGATCCCACCACTCCATCAATTCTAATAACAACCTTCGATTCCTATGCATGCATCTATAGTGATGCATCCCCACAAAACCCACATGCTCTAAATATGACCAATCCTCATCTGACATATCTACTCTCATATCCCCCAAAATCACTAGAATATTATCTCTGATAGTCAATTTGGCCTTCACCTACATCCACAAAACACAAAAACATGGATTAGAACAAATTTCCATCAAAATTTTATCAAATATATACAAAAACATCAATAGCTAGCGATTCATTCCTATCGCTAGTGATTCACCCAATCGGTGATCCATCCCAATTTATGCGATCCATCCCAATTGCTAGTGATCCAAAAATCATTAGCAATCCCTAAAAATCATTGGTGATTTCGGTGATTTCACAAACATGCCCTTATACGGACATTAAAAACAAGAAAAAAAAAAAAAATAAAAACACACAAAATGACAAAATAAGGGTACATACCTCTACTTGAGTGGGCCTCCTCTGCCTACAAAACACTCATATAGTTTCCATTTCTTGGTTATTTCTCTTGAGTCATTCAATTAAGCTCTCTAAACTAGCAAATCACAAATGAGAAATTTCTTAAGGAACTTGACTATATATAGCCACCAATTATCATTCAAGATGAATCACCGACGATTCATCCTAATCGCCGATGATCCATATTAGTCACCCGTGATTCATATCAATCATTAGTGATCCTCCATTTTCTATCACATACCACCATTTTTTGACACCAACTATTAGTTTCAACCACATTATTGCATTTTCCAAAGACTATGCCTCATTTAGAGGACCCCAAAACTGGTCATCCTTCACATGAATCATTTTACAACCTCGACACTCGGTAAACCATACATCTCTATGCCATGAACCCTTAGTTCCCCTATCACTTAGCTCCACAATCTTTTATCTATCCCCATAAATCATACGTCTATAGGAACAAACCATTTTATTCCCCTATCACTTGATTCTATGGTGATATTCGTCTTGTTTTGATAGCTCATCTTGGGGAAACTTCAAATAAAACACACATGAAAAATATATCCAATCAACTAAATCAAACTGGTGATCCTTACACTGCATCACAATCACCCCCAATTTGATGGGGGTCACCCATCCAAACACAAAATAAACTATCTCACATTGTTTTTGTTCAACAGTTTGGTAATGTAACAAGCTACTCAACAAAAAGGGGAAAATGTAGACACTGTGTTTTTGTTAACCCGCCTACTTCATCTCATACACATTATTCAATCTAAAACCTATCATTATGTCATTATCCTAAGTCACCCTCTCCTCACCTAGAAAAATTAGTTTTTTTACTATTTACCTATCCCAAACTAGCTCAACCTCCTTAAAACCACTTAAAACCCCAAAACACTTCAAACCTATTTTATCACAACATCCCAACCTCCCTAACTCGTCCATAATCCCCTCCTAAACATTTTACCTCATCATTTACTATAAAAACCTGTTTAGAAATTGGTTTCAACCATTTCCTAAACATTTTCTTAAAAACCCAAATTCTTTGGCGATTTTAAAAATCCGCTAGCGATTATAAATAGGATTTTTTGCTCTTTTCTCAGGGATATTTAGAAACCTTTTTATCTTACTTTCTCTTTGTTTTCATCTCAAAAATGAATCTAAATCTCTCTAAAGATCATTAAAGACCAATATCAACCTCAAGCTCTCAAAAATACATCCTTTTGATAGTCTTTTCATTAATCATCCTTCAACAACTAGTTATCAACTCCAATCAGCTCCATCTAGAGTTTGGAGGAATCTTTCAACTCACTTTCACATCAAAAGGTATTTATCTGTGTTATTTCATCATTTTCATTTCATAAAATATCAAAAACAATACAAAATCATCATTAAAAAGCTTTGTTTATCATTTTTGTTAAAGTTGATCATTTTCACAATAATCGCCAACGATTGCTTAAATTGCCCACGATTATGTCTAATCACTCTCGATTCCTTTGAATCACTAACATTCCCTATGAATTTACATATTTCAACTAATTTATCAGTTTAGCCTCAAATTTTATCAATATTTTGCATTTAACTTTTCCTTTTCAAGCATGGCTTTACTTTAGATGGCAGTACCTAGTTGGTCTCACCTATCACAAGCATTTATGACCTTCCAATAGTTCAACAACCCTTCTTTTGGGAACAATACAACATCCTTCATGAGATTACAATATGTGAAATACAATTTGCCACTAACATTGAAGACGTTGAAAATAAAATCGAGTTCCTCCACGGTATCAACATGAGACCAAGGAATTTTAGTACGATTACTTTGAGTCTGTTCAAATTGCATCCACCCTTGCTTGGGCCACATTTGAAGCTGCACAAGACTTTCCCTTCAACCTTAAGTTCTAAATCTTCTTATCCATTATCTATCCATCTTTTTCAATCTAGTTAATTGTATCAAAGCGAGATGACATCCTCCAAGGAAGTCCCTTTGGATTCCTAGAATCATCCTTTTATGAGAATCTTGTTTATCCATTTATCTAATCTATATTGTTTAGTTGTCTTTGATCTAATTATTTATTCATTGGTGTAATAAGAATCAAATTTACCATACAACATCAGAAATCATCTTTTCGGTATCGGTAAACCCCCTTCTTCCAAGTTCGGTTTGTTTATGTTATCTCATTTTATTAAGTTAAAGTTTGAAAGAAAAAACTCTATGGTACATTTAAATTGGAATGGATTCTCCATTCCAAGGGGTTGGAAATTGTTGATTGAATGTATGTTTTTGAGATTAACACTTCTACATCAAGTAATAAAAGTTGCATTTATTCTATTTCTTGTTTTACATTCCTCTACTATCTCTTTCTAAATTTTCATACATAATAATCATGTAAAACTAAGAAAGGTTTCCGCACCTTTGATAAATGAGTCAATGAAATTATGTGTTTATGATTTTTTGGTCTTATCATTGTTTGAATTTTTGTGTTCTTCTAATTGAATGTGGACCTATTTCATTTATTGTATGTGAAATTTGTAATCCTACTCACAATAGTAACCCTCTCTCTCCTTATTTCTCCAAATCCTCTTTACCTTTCTTTGCTGAAAATTTCTCCTTGTAACTTATACAAACATTTTTCATAAGTTTAGTGGAGTATTCTTGTGTGATTTCTGTCCTAATAACCACCCACATAGTTAGGTTTGTTTACGTTCAATAATGGGAGCCTCCCCATACACAAGAAGGATGGGCTTACCCCCATGAATTTTAGAGGAATCCAACAATTTTCCCACATGACAAATTATTTCGTGAACAAGAATAATGAATATGATTAGTAAATCCACACACAAGCCCTAAGGAAGTCATAGGGTTTGGAAAACAACAGGCCTAATGTAAAAGAATGAGAAATATCTTAGATTAGGAGAAGGGTTTGATCAAAAGTGGGTTCACAAAAATGTATCACCCTAATTAATTTTATTTAGGTTTGTAAATAAAACTATAGCAACTAAGCTTATAAATACACTTATATTTCTACTACATATTATATATAATAAGTATACAACATGAAAATTACAATAGCAAACAAATACATGCAATTAGAATTGTAAACAAGAAAAGAATAAGAAATTGGTTCACAAATTTGTTAGGGTTTGTCAAATGAGTAATATGGAATACGAATAAAATATGGAACTAGTCAAATCAGGTTGTTGTGGATTCGAACTCTCTATGTAGGATTGTATAAAAGGGTAGGATTGGATGGTATGATACAAACAAAACTACACATTTTTTCACCTATAGAAAACATGGATTTACAAATGGTAGTGATCATAATGTGTCATTTTTTTATCACCCTTTGGTATATTAAAATTTACACAAAACCCTTGATGTCATACCTAAACCTGCAAAAAAACATAGCTATCCTATAACATACGCAAGAAATCATTAGATCTAAAAGTAAAGATGTAATATGATTGAGTCGATGACCTTAGAAGTCACCGTGTTTGTGAGTCACCGAGTGTTGCACTAAATTTAAAACTCAACGTAGTTCTCCTAGTGCTTTGTGGTGATGTGCATGCAACTAAAAATTGACATAATTTTTCCCTTGTTCCTCAACACCGATAACGAGATATACTTCTTCATCCCAATAGAAACCCTTGTGAAAGTGTGACGATATGTCATAGTGTGATATAATCGATCGAACATCAAATCTCTATTAAAAGTACCATTACTTGACCAACAAAATGCAACCCAAAGAATGTATGTAATTATTTATATTTTCTCCCTAGTCCTAGAAGTATCCTTAAGAACACCACTCTAGAGAAGCTAATGTGCTAATGATGCCCACAAAGAACACAAATTAGTAAAGTTTAATATTAGGTGTATACATATAGCCTAACCAAAGATCATCACGTGTTACAAAAATTTTACAGAGATGGTTTTGGAAAGTAATATGCAAAAATGAAATCAAAATACTGAAAGAGATGTGTAGAAAGGAAAGAAACAAAAGCATGAACTCAAATAAATTATGCTTACCTATATAGTTGCCTTCCCGAGAGTGCATACGCATAGTGAATCACAAAAGTGTAGAAAGATATACCATGTGAACCCAAACAAAATTAAAAAGAAATACTAGAAGGAAACTTACATAAATAAGAAATAAACCCTATGGTAGGGGTCTCATGGGAGGATGAGAGAGTGAATAATTCATGAAAATGAGAAGAGGTGTAGGAAAACATAACCAAAAATTAGATAAGTAGGAATTGTGGGGATGAAAAATAACCGCTTATTGAATATTTTTGGAAAAATTCATGGAGCATATCATCGGATTTGTTTTGAGAATATGATCATGATGATTCTTCTATATTTGGAGCTAGAGCTATGAATAGAAAGATATCATAGTTGTGAATAACCCTAATTACTTTTAATTACATTTATGAATGATACTATAGTATATAAGCTTATAAATATACTTGGATTTATGTTATAAATCAAATAGAAGTAGACAAATAACACGAAAATTACAATAGCTAAAAAATACATGCAAATAGAAGTGTAAACAAGAAAAAAAGAGGAAATTAGATGGTTCGGAAAGTTCTCAAAGTGCGTTGATGAGTGATATAGAATAGGAATATAATCTGGAACTTGTCAAATAAGTTGTTGTGGATCTAGAACTCCCCATACAAGATAGTATAAAAGAGCAGGACCAAATGGTACGATACCGACATAACCGCATGATTTTACACCTATAAAAAAGGATCTTCAACTAGTAGTGATCATTATTTGTCATTTCTTATCACCCTTTTTATGTTGAACTTCAGACAAAACCCTTAATATCATATATGAACCTGAAAAATAAACCCTATCTATCTTACAACACACTCAAGTAATCATTATATATAAAAGTAAAGACACAAGATACCTAAGTTAGAATAACCTCAGTGGTCACCCTATTTGTAAGTCACCAAGCATTGCACTACATTTTAAACTCAATGTAGTTATCCTAGTACCGTGTGGTGATGTGCATGTAACTAATCCTTGACCTAGTTTGGTTATCATGCCTCAAAGACCAATAGAGAGATATGTTACTTTTTCCCAATAGAGACCCTCATTTGTAGATGGTAAATTCATATTTATGCCCTCCTATGCCGTGTATTCGGTATGCATATGTGTCTCTTACTTCCTTAGATTAGTATATGGTACATAGATAGGTACTTTCTAGATAATAAATGCTTACATTAGAATTATTTGTATAGGAGTTATTAACTTGAATTTCAAAACTTAGTGACGGAAACATTAACCAAAAATATAAGAAAGGTATCAAAAAGAGTAATGAGCATAAGAAGAATATTAAAAATAGACCTAAACAATGGGGTTAGGGACTATAAAAATAGGGGAAGGATTGTATGTACGGTCCTTACCTAATTGTATGCAGATTTAGGACCAACATAGTATGGGACAAAATAAAGAAGGACATGGTCAAGGATCCCTGTAACTATGCACAAAATCACGATGGAAGAGTAAAACATTGACCAAATTCCATTAAAACCAAGTAACGAAGGATGCAATAAGAAGGGGTTATGTCATTAAGATCTAGCTTCAAGGTTTAGAACTAATGCATATGCAAATGTAATAAAAACATGATGTAATAATAATAATTTGCATATTTTGGTGCCTACGATTTGAAGAAACTAAAATACTAGAGAATAAGTTTAAAATTTTATATAAATAAAAAGTTAATTAATTCATTGTCATTTTTGCACTTGCTAATTTTGGAATTCTAGAGCTTTGGTTATCTTATTTGGAAAAAAACAAGAGATGATGGCCAAAATTTGAGGCAAAGACGTTATTAGATGAGATGATGACCGAGGAGGGCGAGCTGCAATGGATCGTTGAGTAGGTTTTGCATTTGAATTAGGAAAGTATAGTTAGTGGAAAAGTGTAAAAATTGGTCATAGGGAAAATTTAACTAGTGAAATTTACCCCAAATATAGTCAAAGTATAGATCATGTCGAGATGTAGGTGGGTTACGTACATTTTGATTTTGAACATCATTGGGTTTATATTTTTTGAACAAAAATGAAAAAATACATGTAACTTTTATCTATATGACATCGACCATGTTAGGTAGATGACGTTGTAGGGAGGCCAATGGCATCATAGGGATTTAACATGACGAATACCTTCTATTAGGAGAGTTGATACTATAGAGAAAAATAACATGGTTGATTTTATCTAGGAAATGGATGATGTCAATAATACCAATAAAATAACAAGGTTGATTTTATCTAAGAAATGGATGATGTCGTAGGAGAAGGATAACATGGTTGATGTCATCCGGCAAGATGGATGATGCCATCCGGAGAGATGAGAATTTTCTAGGGGATGATTCTATCTTCTAAGTATGGATGGTATTGTAGGAATAATGTTTATTTATCGATTTTGATGAATTATTATGTTTTTCTCTTGTTGAGACTAATGCGTGCTTATATTTCAATATTTTTAGATCCCATGAAAAATTCAAATTTGGAGATCAATTGATTTAGCATGGTTTCAATATTTGTTGGAGAGATTACCAACCATGGATAAGAGCCAATTACAAGTATTGGTTTTTTTAGGGATCATGTAAATAACACGATCCCTTTGATCTAAATTTGGTACAAATATTTATTATTATTTGGGAGTATCATGCCAACACCTTCAAATTATTAGGCCAAGAATTAGAAACTGATATCTTGAGCCCATTTAGGATTTCTAGATTAAGACATCGATTGAGAAGAATCCCATTCAACATCTACATCCTTATATCAAAAGAAGGATGATTATCCTCTTGAAAATTAGTTTCCATATTGTCTAAGGAAGTATTATCAAATTGAAGAGATTCAGACTTAGGAAATGCAAATAGGGGAAGAGAGGAAGCTTCAAAAAGTATTTTTCTAGAACATGGAGATTTCTATTCTATATGATCACATGTTTGATGGATCATATGCTCTTAATCCTTTAGTGTAACCGCCATACCGAAAAAAAAATGCAAGAGTAGGAGGTAAGATCAAGTTTTTGTCTTTTGACTTTAGGAATGAAAAGGGAAGAAGGACTACTAAATATATTAAAATTGTTGGGTAAACTAAGGTTAATTAAGCACTTTGTATTACCTTAGGTAATTAATGATTCATTAATGCAATTAGTTATTGATTAAATTGTTGAATGGTTATGTTTTTATAACCATAATATTTGGATTATTATAATCCCCTAGGTTTATTTGTTTCATTAGTTGGAAGAGTCATTTGTCCGTATTATTGTCGGATGTATTATCGCACTTGTGCAACTTAATTTTTTTATCCAAATTGTCCAATATCTATAAATATTATATCCTGCACTATTGTAAATGATTTTCTTGAATATTAATAAAAGTATCAGGCTTCCACCCCTATTTTCTACTTTCATTTGGTATCGAGAAGGTTAATCTGACCCGTAGGTTAGAGAGAGGTTGTAGAGGTAGAAGTGTCTTGGAGAAGAAATCTACATCTTAGGAGAGCCTGTATTGCCTCCAACACCTTCCCAAACATCCCTGCATCCCCAAAACCCCCTGTTCCGTTCTAGGTGTTTGGAATGTAATTTTTTTTGCACTGGTGCACTTAGAAAAAAATTGTTGTAGGAAAAGAAATTTAAAAAAAAATCCCCGTTAGGGGTTTTACCTCTAAACTTAAAGGTCTTGTCGGTCTCTGCTAAAATAACAGATCGCTAGATTTTGAGGTCTAAGCATCAGTTTGAAAGGTCAGTGACCGAGCTATCCTTCAAGTTGGAAAACGGGCTACTCTACATTGATATTGTGAGTACCCCACCGAGTTGCTATGTCTCCAAGCGAGATCCTTCGTGCATTGACCGAGCTATACTCCCGTTGCAATTGTTTGGGCCAAGCTCTAACTTTGTCGACGAGTTACTCTATCTCCTAACAGAGGCAAGTTGTGCAGAGAACATCTACAAGTGCGAGTTACTTTTGGCATATCATAGTACCCACATTGTTTCCAACCCGAGTTGTATCCACACAAAACAAGGAAGCGGCCGAGATATGTTGAAACAAAGATTGAGTTGTGCTTTGCATTGGTTGGTGGATTCTCTACAAAAACCTAGCACTAACCGCCGGCCAAGTCAAACCTGCTTTGCATTGTTTTGTTTTAAAGCGTATGATTCGTGTCATTGTTGATCGACAAGCCGTCCCCCTCCACAAAAAATCCTGCACAAAACAACAAAAGAAATAAAGATTTCAACGGTTTTTTGTAAAACCATGTCCGAGGCATCAATAATACCTACATCCAAACTATTCGAGCTAATCTTGGACGGGCAAGTCAAGTTCCTTGCCCCCTCAGCGGCTGAGTCTGAGACACCCTATAAGAATAAAGTATACAACAGACCAGTAAAAACAAAAGCAAATAAAATACGGTTGGCACAAATCAACTAAACGACGTTCCAAAGCACAGGCGAATGCAAATCAGAAGTGACATAAAATAAATAAGAAGATTAGCAAAAGCATTTGCAAACAAAATAATGGCGTTCAAAGCAAAAAGAGCCAAGATCTGGTTTTTTCGAATAACCTAAACCGCTACCCCCAAGTGCCACATCACTCAGCCATGTGCACCTCTAACAAAGCGACCAAGTTGACTGTGTTCAAAGGTTAGTCGACTTTGTTTTTATTTAAGTTCAATTTGCTTCATTTCATAGTCATAGGGCTTAGAGTGCCGAGTTGTTTGGGGTGAATGACTCGAGGGAAAATAGTTTGGTGTTCAACCCCACCCCATAACACCTTCTCTTAAACATTGATTTTAGCAGCCTAAGTTCCCACCCCATAAACATTGATTTTAGCAGCTAAGTTGGCCGAACCGACATCTGTGGAGGTGTAAATAGCGGCTAAACCTTCACTAAAGCACTTAGTGATTACTAAACCACCTACTAAACTTAGCGAAGAAAACCCTAATATGGCGTCAACAAAATTTTTGACCCCACATTGCATAATTTTTTATTCTTAGCAACATCTACCATAGGAGGGGACATTGAAAACTACATTTTAAGCCATTTTTTTTACAATTTTTCACACTAAAGAGTCGTATTGAGCTCCGGAGGCCACTAGGGCCCCGCAAAATAGAAAATGTTTGTCATTCAATTTTTTTTCAAATTTTGGATGTAATTGCATATTTTAGTGTATTGTACTAATTTGTAGGTTGCCATATTCAACCACAAAATATTATAACTTCGCTTAAAAATTGGCGGTGTTTTGTAATAAAAAATAATAAAAATTTGGTTACGAATCACTCACGAGATCTTGATCTCATTCGCAACATTCGTTATAAACAAAGCCTTTAGAAAGCACTTACGGTAAAGCCATCATGACTACTACCGCATTTAACGCCTAATATAGATGCAACAACTTTGTCAGGCATCGACCCTTTAAATTGACGGGATTAATAAGGACACAATGTAGACACTTTGAGCCCTCCTATTCTTCTATGAACGATTTCTCAAGTTAACTCCGGACTAAGAAATTATCCGAGTATATAGTGAAGTTACGCGCACGTATGAGGCTATTTATTTAAGTCGGTGTTAATAATCACACAAACCCCTTTTAGTACTATCTTGGTACCACGTATTAGATTATTTCACGTACGTTAACGCCTCTTTCACGTACTGCTTGAGTATATAGAAAGGGCGAGCTTCTTCCATGTACTAATGGGTATATCGGAAGGGCGCGTATATAGAAAGGTTTGGTATATCAAACTGATTGTATATAGATTGGGAGACCATATACCTAGAGTGATAAGAGCCTTACCGTTTGTCAGTTGATTTTTAAAAATGAGCACCAACACCCCCAAGTTATTTCTTCCATATTCTCAACTTCTAAGATGATATAACTATGCAACATGAAAGACAAAGATCAAGATACAATCGGAGTTTGAAGAGATTTGGATTGTTGTGAATGGTATTGTCACCAAATCAGCAACTGATACAACCCAACAATGACAGTTTGATAGATCTGATAAGAAGGCCAAATTGATAATCTTGTTCGCAGTATCCGAAGACGTGCAATCCCACATTCGTGATGCCAAATCAGCCAAAGAAGTATGGTATAAGTTGAGCACAGTGTACGAGGCCAAGAATAAGAATGTCATACTAAATTTGTAGAGTCAGTTACACACACTAAAGTTCAAACAAAATGAGAAAATAAAAGCTTTCTTGCGAAGAGTTGCAGAATTGAGGGATTCAATTCTAGCCCTAGGAGAGGATGTCACAAATACAACTCTCATTCCCATTATTATGAGAGCACTCCCTCCTTCATACCACATTTTTGTAACAACACTAAACTTGTCGATTAGAAAGTTAGTTTTGACAAGTTAGTGAATCTACTTGCAACAAGAGGAAGCTATGTACAACAAATATGATGAAGAGGAGAAGGCACTATCTTCTCATCAAAATGGAAAGGAAAAGGAAAAGGCAAACCTAATTCCTATCAAAAGTCCCAAAATCAACATCAACAAGGGGACAAGCAACAAAAGAAGAAATGTCATATCTGCAAAAGAGGACATGAGTTAAAATATTGTTGGTTCAATACCTATAAGAAAGGTTCATCAAGAAACTCTAGACCTCAACACCAACAATCTCACAAGGGACATTATAATTACAATCAAGGACAAAAAGGGGAGCTGGAAAAGAAAACCCCATCAGCAAGGAAATAATGTTGAGCAAGAAGAACAATCGAATCAAGATTACTTGTACCTTTGCTCGATCAAGTGAACCCTCCACATCATCTAGTGATGTCTCGGTATGTTGATTCAGAGCCATTCGACACATAACTAGCCATAGATATCTTGGTTTAATTCAATGAGGGACATGCCATCAAAAATCATGTTTTGTTAGGTGATGATTCTTCATACAGTACGTGGGATTAGGAACATTTATCTACCCTTGGTTCACGAAATTATAGATTATCAATGTACTATATGTCCATGGGTTGACAAAGAATCTACTATCAGTCGATCAATTCCTAGATCATAATTTGAAAATTGTTTTTGATACTCGTTCTGGAAAGAAAATGTTTTTAATCTGAGAAAAATCACAAGGCTCGAAAATAGTTACAAAAGCCTCCAATGTGGGACATATGTTCCAACTTGATTTTTCCACAAAGATGATCAGGCACTTGTGGTTAAGAACTCTACCTCTACACAATTATGGCATCGAAGACTTGGTCACATCGGTTTCAAGTATCTCGAAACACTTTACCGGTACGACATGGTAAAAGGATTTCCATCTCTACAAAAGGATACAGACAAGTGTTCTCACTGCCTAGCAAGAAAACAACGTAGAACTTCATTCCAGAAGAGTACATATTGAGCTCATGGTAAGCTTGATCTAGTTCATACCGATATTTGTTGTTTGATGCAACCGATTCATTCTAGATTTCAATACTTCATGTTTTATGTTGATGACTACTTGAGAAAAATGTGGATGTTGTCTTCGCAAGAAAAGTGAAGCTTTTGAAAACTTCAAGAAGTTAAAAGTGGTTTTGAGAACGAAACTGGTCGTTACATTAGAACTCTCCACTCAGATCGAAGGGGGGAATTCACCAATGATGAGTTGAAATCCTACCTACAAGCTCACTGGATTCATCGACAAATGCCTCCTCTACACGCATCTTTATAACAGAATGGTGTTGTTGAGAGAAGAAATCATACTATCATGGAAATGGTGTGTGGACTAGCAAAAAATTCGGGAAGAAGCAACAAAGAAAACAACGTATTTGTTAAACAGAGTGCCAACATTTACTCTTGATAGAGTAATGCCACAAGAAGCATGGTCAAAGCGGAAATAATTAGTTGCACACCTCAGAGTATTTGGGTGCAAAGATAGCATGCATATACCCAAGTAGAATAGAAAGAAGTTAGATATGAAATAACAAAAACTCATCTTCATTGGCTACAGTGAAGAGACTCTTGGGTACATATTAATGGATCCGAAGACCAGGAAAGTCTACACCAGCAGAGATGTTGATTTTTTTTAGGAGTAAAAAATCCTCCTCTAGACTCACATGATGTAGATTTTTCACATGTTATAAAAACATAAGCTGATGTTCCCGTAGATGATGACAATGATGATGGGAATGATGGTGATGATAAGATAGAACCATGACCCATAGGAGCAGTTCAACATATGCCCAAGTGGTACACTAGTATGCTACGAGATGTAAAATTGGATGATCCACTATATACATCTACCATTGGACCAAGGACTCATAGTAAAGCACAAGAAGAAGTAAACTTTTCTTTGATGAGTAGAGTTATTGAATCTGATGAGCCCTCTACAGTCCAGGAAGCCCTATAATCAAAAGATTGGAAAGATGTCATGGATGCTTTGAGTATAAATCGGTGATGAAAAACAAAACTTGGAAGCTTGTCGATCTTGCACCAAGGAAGAAACCATTTGATGCGAGATGGATATTCAAAACAAAGTATAAAGAATATGGGACTATAGAAAAGTATAAATCAAGATTGGGTTGCGAAAGGGGTACACACAAAAAGAAGACATAGACTACAAGGAGACATTTTCTCCCACATCTAAGATCAAAATGATCAGGATGATCTTTGCTTTAGCTACACATTTGGTTGGAAATTCCATCGATGATGGACATAAAAGTGCCTTTTTGAATGAATATTTACAAGAGGAAGTCTACATGAGTCAACCCGAGGGATATGTTGTACTTGGTCAAGAAGCAAAGGTATGCGAGACTCAAAAATATCTATCCTTAAACAGCACCCTTGGCTTGGTACATCAAAATTGATGGGCATCTCATACAACATGGAATTTTTAGAAATCTATACGATCTCAATATCTACCTCAAAAAGAAAGGGGGAGATTGTGATTGTTTTTTTTATATCGATGATCTAGTCATCACTAGAAATTCATTAAGATGATCGATGCAACAAAGAAAGATCTGAACCGATCGTTCGACATGACAGATCTCTGGATGATGCACTATTGTCTTGGATTGGAAGTATGACAGAAAGAGAACCACATATTTGTTTCTCAGTTGAAATATACCAAGACACCATTCAATAAATTCAAGATGATTGATCGCATAACTATTACTACACCTATGGAGAATGCAGTTGCAATTATCTCATTCAGATCCATCTCCTGCGGTAAATACAACTCTCTACCGGTAGTTGATTAGGAGTATCATTTACATGACCTACACTAGACTAGATATCATCTTTGCAGTGAGCTATCTATCTAGGTTCATGCAAGAACCCATAGTTTGTCATTGGAATGCAATAAGGTGAATCTTGAGATATCTCAAGGAAACAGTGAATCTTGGTCTAGAATACAAGAAGAATGACAAATTATTCTTGTCTGGATATTCGGATTTAGATCATGCAGGCAACATTGATGAAAAAAATCCACTTCAAGTTTTTTGTTCTTTATGGGATATGGACCAATATCATGGGGAAACAATAAACAACACTTCTTTTCTCACTCTTTTACATAATATGAATATCATGCTATAGGTGAAGTTGTTTGCAGAAGCGATATGGCTATGTCACATACTTGAAGGACTTGGAATACCACAGGACAAACCGACCACCTTGTATGTAGACAATGAAGGTGTTCTCAAACTTGTTCACAATCTAGTTTTTCATGAAAGAACAAAGCACATTGAGGTACATGTACATTTTATACGTGAGCATGTCTTGAAACACAATATACAACTTCATTTTTTTCCAATAGTTGAACAACGAGAAAATATCTTCACAAAGTCACTTGCACGTGACAAGTTCGAGTTGTTCAGAGATTTCCTCTCTGCATCACTTGAGGCAATGCAAAATTAAGGGGGGGAATGTTAGGTAAACTAAGGTTAATTATGCATTGTATTACCTTAGGTAATTAATAATTCATTAATGTAATTAGTTATTGATTAATTGTTGAATGGTTATGATTTTATAACCATAATATTTGGATTATTATAATCCCGTAGGTTTATTTGTTTCATTAGTTGGAACAATCATTTGTTTGTATTATTGTCGGATGTATTGTTGCACCTGTGCAACTTAATTATTTGTTTGTATCTAGCTGTCCAATATCTATAAATATTACAGCCTGCACTATTGTAAATGATTTTCCTAAATATTAATAAAAGTATCGCTTCTACCCTTGTTTGTTACTTTCAAAAATGAAAGGTATCAAGTGTTTTTTTGGTCCATACTTCATGAGGTGTAGTTTGATGTAAATATTTAGTAGGAATTATATTTAGAATATGAACATCATTGTTCATGACTTCATCCCATAGAAACTTAGGCACATTGGACGCATGAAGCATGGTCCTAGCCATTTCTATGATTGTCTTATTCTTCCTTTTAGCTATGTTATTTTGGTACGGAGAATATGGAGTCGTAAAATCTATTCGAATTCCAAAAGACACATAAAACTCATCAAAATTCTTATTAACATATTCACCTCCATTATCAGTTTTGATTCTCTTAATTTTTAGATTAGCCATATTTTTAACTAAGGCTTTAAAATATTGAAACTTAGATAGAACTTCAGACTTTTTCTTAATATAATAAGACCAAGTCATTCTAGAAAATTCATCAATGAAACTAACAACATACAAGGCTCCACTAAGAGAAGGAACTTCCAAAGGACCTCTTACATCACTATGTATTAACTCAACAAGTTAGAGGAATTAGACTCATGATGTTTGTGAAATGGTTCAACATGTTATTTATAACACAAACAAATTTTACAAGATTCATAGTATAATTTCAACTTAGGAATACCTATAACAAGGTTAAGGTGGAACATTTCAAATAAACTCTTAAATTTCACATGCCCAAGTATTTCATGTCATAATTGAACAACATTATAAGAAGAAGAAGAAAGAAAAGATTCAACAACAAATATTTCAAAGATATACAATCCATTATTTTGAAAACCAACAACAATAATCCTACCAAGCTCATTCTTTACATACCATTTATCTTTTAATACCACATCTTTGCAATTTTCTATAGCTAGTTGAAAACTATCTTAAAGTATTTTTCTTTAAGTTGCATGAACAAATAAAACATTACTCATGGTTCCATTTGTTAAATTACTATTTGTCACAACATTCATACCTAATGAAAAAATTATCACCTAGATATATATTTTCATGACATTCTACAACATTAGAAAGAATTTCATGAATATAATTCATGTGCCTAGATGCACCACTATCTAGAATCCATTCATTGTCATTAGAGGCTAAAAGAGTAGTATAAAGAGCAATAGCTTGCTCAACATTATTAGCTTGATTTTTAGATTGATTATGATTTATGTTCTTTTATTATTGAAGTTCTTATTTTTAGCATTATTATGAACCTTATTAACATTATAATAACAATCAACTGCTTTATGACCAAATTTACCACATTTGGTACATGTGCCATCAAACTTGACCTTAAAATTTTGATTATTCTTAGGATTGAACTTAGATTTAAAGTTTGATTGTTGATTAGTATTGTTGTTATTCTTATTTTTAAATGATTTCTAATTTTAGGAGAAAAATCCTGAGAGGAATTCTTTTGAGTCAAAGTTCTCCATTACTCTTTCTTCTTGAATGAGTAAAGAAGACAAGGTATCTAAATCAGATAAATTAGATTCATTTTGATATTTAGAATTTAAAATAGAAATGTAATTTCTGAATTTCTCATGAATATTAATTTGAATGATAAAATATAACAACTTATCTTAAAATAATTCACAATTACAACCATCTAATTGTGCCTTAATGTTCTTAATCTTAGATAGATAATTAACTATCTTTTCATCTCCTTTCATTGGAGTTGTAAATAGTTCCATGATTAGTTTAATTATATTATAAATGTAACACCTCAAATTACGCTTCATCAAAAACTAAGGGAATTTTTTTATCAACACATTAATTACGCTTAATGCCTTCACATAATTTAACATGCAATAATTAAATCCCTTAAGTTATCTTACACTGAAATGAGTAACATGATTTACAACAACCACTTTGAATTATTCCAAGATTAGTTAATGTTTAGAATCTAACTAGAAAATCTATGATAACCATGTGCAACTATAAGGGTTCATATCCTACTCGATCCCCTTTCAATGCTCTACACAAGCTAATATACCCAGTATATCATTTGGTTAGACATTTTTAAAGGTACAAAGAATCATGTGTATCTTCTTAGTGTTAGTCTCCTACTCACAACATGGTTTAAAAGAAGAAATGGTGACAAATAATGCAATCAGTCATTTGCACTATTATGCACATAGTTTTGGCATTATGCTAGCAAGTTTGGTGTTGTGACCACACATAAGCCACTTTTTTAGCTTATCTTGGTGTTTGTCAATTAGTCTAAGACCTTGTTTAAATAATGTAGTTTTAATCCAATGTGCTTAGCAAGGTCGATTATTGACTTTTGCAATAAAACTTGCCAATCCACATGTCATGGTTTACGACCATTATTAATAGTCATATATTAATAATTTGTAAATTATCATTTTCATATGGTATTTAATCCCTTCAAATAAAAATTTCACACTTAACTTTAAAACATGCCAAGAAAAGAAAGTACATACGTCATTAAATAAGAACGAGAATATTTCATAAATGCTAAGTACATTATGAGTATTGAACGATAAGCGTTGTTGCATGGTTGTACATACAACTACGCGTAAGTATGAATATCCTTTTTAAGATATGCATACACATGTGTGGCTGCATATGCAACTATGTAACAGAGCTTATTTATTAGCTCTAAAACTCACTCTTCATTTACGACTTATTCATTTCCATGAAATAGACTGAAATTGCAAGATGTGACATACTTCCCCCTTAATGAATCATCATCCCAATGATTTTTACTCATTAAATGCAATCAAAATAATCAAACACAGAATTATATCTAATAGCTAAGGAGAACAATCAACATTTTCATCCAAAAACTTGCAATTTTCTAAATCTGAATTTAAATTTTTTGGTTGTAACAACCTTTCAACCAACAAAAACTGTCACACAATAAAAATATGACATAATTTTTGTCATTACAGCCAATCATATCATACAATATTATTTAATATACATAAAAATAGTCAAAAAAAAGTTATATATCACAGAAACAAATAAGGAAAACATTGTTTTTAACTCCACCCAATATTCCCAAGCTATTTTGTTTCATTATTACACTTGTCTTTCCAAACTTTTCCTTATGCAATTCCTATTTCTTTGAAATGTACCTAAAGATGTTCCATTATACAACTAGTTTTACCAAAATACATCCATGGATTACATCTTTCGGATATCTTCATCCTTAATTCATTGCCAATGATTACTTAAATCATTCAAATTGTTCCTTTCTTTTCCATATCGGCTTTTTGTTTTCAAATAATTCTAGGTATTGGTTTTTTTCTCATACGAATAACCTATTATTTTATGTTGGGAACAATCAATATTATTCATTATGTCTTAAGTCCTTTAATGAACTCACTTATAACTCCAATTTCCATAATGAAGCTTAAGCAATGTCAATGTTGCATTAACAAACATAGGTCTATAAATTTAAACAAATTTCTTTTCATATGCAAAAGATAAATCATATTTCTCATTTTTTTTTAGCTAATCACTAGGTACAATAAACTCAATCACACTAGTGTTATACTAAAACAACATCAAGAAGTCCTTCCTAAGTTATCTGAAATATTTGTAGTGTTGTTCTGCCCCTTCTTGCTGGAAATTATAGAAAATTATTATTTTTACTTATCATGACAATATACATTTTCTTCCATATCGTTTCCACAAATTTTTCCTAAAGTTGCGGTGAAGAAGAGCTAATGCTCTTGTATACTTTTACTCTCTTTTTTGAGTTGGAATTTTGACTACAGATTTTGTTCTATCCTTTTTGGCCCTTTCTACACATTTCTTCCACAAGAGACAGTCCACACATGTCTACTTCATCTACCCTTTTGGGTTTAATTTCATGTTGGATTCAAGTTCCAAAATCTTCCATCAAGACAGTTCAACAATCAAGCAACCCCCTTGTTGATTATTATCAATCAATTCAATTTGTTTACCTTGGTTGATCATTTCACACTTTACCAACTACTCCAAGCAAGGTTTCAATTTCGTGTGTCATGAAGGACTGCTAGAGTTTTTCTCTAACTTCTTTACCACTAAACCTGAAGCATAATTTGGTTTGGTTTGTTCTCCATGGTTCATCCTTTATATATATCCATTGTATTTTTCTAACAAAATAATTTATTCATTAGCCTAAGGACCCAATAATTCCAAGATTTGCAACCTTTAGCTTTGATACCAAAATGTAACACCTCAAAGTACGCTTCTTAAAAACTAATGGGATTATATATATATATATATATATATATATATATATATATATCAACTCATTAATTATAGTTAATGCCTTCACTGAATTTAACATGCAAAAATTAAGTTATAATTCCAACATACAAGAGTTATAAATCCCTTAAGTTATCTTATGCTGAAATGAGTAACATCATTTACAACAACCGCTAAATTATTCCAAAGCATTAGTTAATGTTTAGAATCCAACCAGACAATCTATGATAACCATGTGTAACTGTAAGGGCTTAGATCCTACTCAACCCCCTTTTAATGCTCTACATGAGCCAATATACCCAATATATTATTTGGTTAGACCTTTTAAAGGTACATAGAATCATGTGTATCTTCTTAGTGTCAGCCTCCCGCTCAAGACATAGTTTAAAAGAAGAAATGGTGACAGACAATGCAATCAATCATTTACACTACTATGCACATAGTTTTGACATTGCGCTAGCAATCTTGGTTTTGTGACTACACATAAGCCACTTTTTTAGCTTATCTTGGTGTTTTTCGATCGGTCCAAGACCTTGTTTAAACAATGTAGTTTGAATCTAATGTGTCCGGCAAGGTCAATTATCAAATTTGGCAATAAAAGTTGTCAATTCACATGCCATGGTCTAAGACCATTATTAATAGTCATGTATTAATACTTTGGAAATTACCATTTTCATATGGTATTTAATCCCTTCAAATAAAAGTGTTCACATTTAACTTTAAAACATGCCAATCAAATAAAGTACATACATCATCGAAGCAAAACAATAATATGTCATAAATGCTAAGTGCATTATGAACACTAAAATAAAAATGTTGTTATGTGGTTGTACATGCAACTACGTGTAAGTATGTATATCCTTTTCAAGATATGCATATGCACGTGTGGTTGTATATGCAACTATGTAATAAAGCTTATTGTCTAGCTCTCGAACCCACTCTTTATTTATGACTTATTCCTTTCCACGGAACAAACTAAAATTGTGGGATGTGACAAGAAAAGTGACTACCTTAATGCATAGTTTGCAATTGATTCAATGCTTCACTTGAAACTCCATGTCTCCTATATGCAAAAATAATTCATATTTGATACTTTGCAATAAGATAAAAATGGCCTCTTGGTGTTTTTGGGAGAATATACTAAACCATTATTTCCATAAAGATGAATTTAAGTCTAACTCTCCAAATACTATAGTTAGTACCATTTAGAAGCTAAGATTTATCCAAGGAAAAATTAGAATAACTATCCATTTGTAAAAATTATCAAATTTTAAAAAAATAGTGTTATGTGGGTTTTAAAAGTTGCAAATATCTATGGTTAGAAGAAAATAAACTTCAAAAGATTTGAAAACAAAGGGGAAAACTTTTATTGCTTGTAACTTCATTAAACATGCTCAAACAAGGTATGAGAACCAAGAAGAGAAGTTGCAAAACCCGGAGAGATAGGCCATGAGATGCCGTAAGGAAATAAAAAAAGATTAAAAAAATATCAAATTTTAATAGCCACAACACAGGAAACAATGTTCTATGGAATTATAAACATGAAAGTTTTCTAAAAAGCCAATAAATCCTTCAAACAAGGTATGAAAACTCATTAGAGAGGCCGCAAAACAAAAAACATGATCCACAAGGTAAGAAAAAGGAAGATATATAGCTTTCAAGTTTAGAAGCCGCAATACATAGATAAAAAGTTATGTGGGAGTTTTGAACTTTTAGTGTTCTCGAGAATAATAAGATAAAATCCATGGAATAAAGGAATGCCTGTAAAACAAGAAAATTTTGTCAAACAAGGAAGAAACCCGCGAGATCAAGGAAATTTGTAGAGCACATAAAATAGTTCAGAGAAAAAGAAAGTCCTTAGATTAAGAAAAAAATTCATGAGATAAAGGAAGTCTCAGAGAACAAGGAAAATAGTTTGCAAGATAGAGATACCACGAGAGAAAGAAAATAGTCCGTGAGATAGAATTTACATGGATCAAAGAACAAGGACCATACGACAACGGAAAGATCATGGAACAAGGGAGTTTGTGGAATAAACAAAAAATGCCATAAAAAAATGTAGATAGCCATGAGATATAGAAATGCGAGATAAGGTCATGAGACAAGGGACCACATTGAAGGATTTTCACTAGTCAAAAAATAAGGTCACAAAACAACAAGCAAGATAGTGAAACAAAGGTCATTTGTAAGGAAAACGAAATTCCACGGAGTAAGAACAATGCAAACAACCTTGGAGAAAGGCTAGAAGATACACAACAAACAATGATTTCAAACAAAGAAGAGGATCCTTGATGTAGAGCTCAATTCATTCCGTGCACAATCATTTACTTTACCAAGACAAAATAACACCTCACTTTCTCTCTACACTCGCTTTGGAGGTCTTTGGGTGGTGCATTCACATGGTTCAATAGTATAATATTGGCTATTATTGGATAAACATACCTTCACCATCAGATAATTTTCCTCGAAATATCTTACAATGTCTCGTCAACCTTCATCAATGATCTACATTCAAGAAATCAAGAACTCCTCACTTCCTAAAATTGTCCCTTAGTAATTCTCACTAATTTTAGCCCTTATTCAATCATACTTTGGCTTTTATAGCTTAGTTTGTTCCACCATGCTCACTTCAACATGATAACATCTATCAAAGGGATTGGAATCAAGGGATTCATCACTTTTTCTAACTTGCTTCAAAAGCGGCTTAAAGAGTCCTCAAGAACACTCAATTTTGAATTTTCATGAATGAAACAATCTAAGCATGCCAAAAATAACCATAAACTTCCTCAACTAATTTTTTTGAGGATGGTAGTGTGTGACAAATTCCATAATCCAACTCTTTGATCTTATCCCTCAAACCAATAATTTACTTCCTAGGATTGTGAGCTCATACTAGCCATGGGTCTAGGAATTAGATGCATAATTTCCTTCTCCTGGGGTTTAAAATCCAACACCAATATTTTTAGACACCCATTTTCAATGTCTAACTATGTGTGAAATTTCAAAATTGAATATTAACCCTGAACCTACTTCCTTTGGAAGATGACTTCACAAATTAGGATTGTCAAAAGGGTTACATTTTTGGGACAATGGACTCAAAGATAACTTGTAAATTTTCCAATGAATTTATAAAATTATTTCTTTCAAGATCACATTATATACCTCTCCATTGTGTTTCCTTTCAATTTTAGACCCAACTTTGTAGTAAAAATGCTCCAAACCACAAATTCCTTAAAACCCTATATATGCCTCGGGTTAAGCTCGAGAGAATATGAATTTCTTATATAATGAAAAGGTTTTGTTTTCAAGACCTAAATCTTGTTCCTAAGGTTGGTTTAGACATCTTTCAAATTTCTATTCTCTCTGAAATAAATCATTCACCCTAAATTTTAAACCTCCACTTGCTTCTTGATTGTGATGACCGAGAAAACCAAGGTTTCTGTCTATATTAGGTTTTCCCACCTTCAAATGCATTACTCCTTGCCTGTATAACTCTCAACCATGCCTTGATAAACTTATTCCAATATTTTTTATAGTTTTCATTAGTGCTTATATCCATTTCAAGCCAAAGTGAATCAAATTTTGTTCACACACACAAAACACAAATCAAAGTATTGTTTGCATGCACTTTGTAAACCAATCTCCAAGACCATGAATATAACCCAATATTTGAAAAGGAATTCTAATAGCATCTAGATTTTTTTATCATGGTCAAAGTTTATAATACCAATGCCCAAATCAAACATAATAAAACAAAATACAAACTTGTTGTCATGCACAGCCCCATAATGTTACCCTTCATACTCGAACAAAGCAATCAAGAGCTTAAGCTTTTAAATGATATTTTAAGGTGGATTTCAATAATCCTTCAATGCATATATATTGAGAAATCACATTTCACTTGTCATACACTTCAACTCATAATTCCTCAAAGGACTAAAAACAAAGGATTCATATCAAAACAAAGTTATTATGTACATTGTTGTAATTATTTACAAAAATGTCTCCAAACTCCTCTACACCTCAAGAAGCCTTCCTCTCTCACTATCTTCCTCAAAGGAATGCATGTATAACTAACTTCTTTCTCTTTTTAACTCATTCTCAATTACACCTCCCTAAAACGTAACTGATTTGCATGACTCTTCTTATGTGCACATACATCCATAATAGGAACATTTCACCATCTTGTAAACATTTAGGGACTCCTAACATATTTTTAGACTCACTACAACATGTCAAGACCTTTACACACCTTTGAAAACCATCATGACCATTTACAAGCTCACATGGTCCTTATTACAAATTTTAAATTTTAAAATTAAGAAATGGAGGGAAACATAATATTGATCAAATCTAAATTTGATGCTCCCTTAGTGTCTTCCACCTTCCTCAAATGCTCTCTCTCTTAAACCCATGATCATGATTTGATAAAATTGGTTCAATTTGTGTCTCTTAATATAATGCTCCTGCATCAAGCCTGCATAGTAGAGAAGAGAGCCACAAAAATTGAGAAATTTTGCACAACCCAATAGAAATGTTGTGAAAGACTACAAAACATGTAAGTAAGCCACGAAGCAATGGGAAATATTGTGAAATGTAGAACTGTCGTGAAACACTCAAATAAGATGTATAACATTCAAATAAGTCACATAATAGTCAAGAATGTTGCAAAACACTTAAATGTGTTGTTTAAGACTAAAATATGCACTAGAACAAGAAATTAGGCCATGAAACACTTAGAAATTTTGTGCAAGACTAGAGAGGGACGTATACTAAGGGAAAAATTTTGAATTAAGGTAGAAATCCATGGAAGTATTGAAAAACAGAGGAAGGCTTTAGATGCATAAAACAACATATCTAACCATATAGAGTCAACAACCATGGTTTTAATCATTCATACCAATTTAAAGACAACAAAGAACATTACATTTATCTTAATTCACATGAATTATGGCTTGTACACCTTATAGGATTGAACAAACACACAACACTAATCGGATGTCGCGGTTATTAAAAATTTTCAAGTTCTTCAAATCTACACAATTCTTTACACCTACAAATAAAAAAAAATTATATCTATCTTGTAAAAACATAAACACCAGCTTTAATACCATGTTAGGAAAATCATAGGGAAAAATAATATCACATATTTAATTATCCACCATACTAAATTGTTGAACATTATAGTTTACATTTAAACATCAAATTATGATAATTACATCACATAATGAAGTAAATATTAGATTACATACATAAACATGAAATAAAATGAACACAAGACACAATATTTAAGTGGAAAATATTTCGGTAAAAACCCACTAAAAATCACTTATCTTTATTCATAATAAACATTTCACTCAAAGACTCCCACTATTTCTAGCAGTTACACCTTCATGAAGGAATTATAAACTATCACATACATTCTCTCATGAGTACATCATTTACATCATGTATCTTATCTATGCTCGCATATATTTATCATATAAGTTTTGTTACTCAATTGTTGCATATATTACTTCATTGTAGCTGATCTCTAATGAGATCACCTTGATTTATATCAAGGTAGGTGGCCCTATTTTGGGTCACTCTTATATTTTAAATTTAAGCAATGTGTCAACCTGATATGGAGTCTTTGGGGGTTTCTTATTAAGACATTTTCCCACTTAATATTACAACCCCAACAATTTTCTTATTGATATTTCCTAGTTATTCTCATGTTTTCTCACCATGCTTCTCTTCTCACCTCTATAGTGATCATCAAAATTTGACATTATTTTTTAAGTTCAAAATTCCCTTATGCATTATTTTCATCTTTATTTTGAATTACATGATCATCATATGCATGCTATGATTTGGGTTACAAATCCTTTGATAATTCAACATATTGTTGGATGAATGTGGCAATCTAATTTTCACTATCAAATGCTTACTGGAAATCATTCTCCGTATAAAGGCTTTGACCAAAATAATGATTTGTTGTGCATGGTTTATCATGAGATTCTTAAGTAGATCAAATTAATCATTGATTACTTCCATTGTGTCTATCTTTACATTTCTCTTATTGGGACCATCTAAATGTTGAAGGTGTTAAATATGTCAATGAGACCCATGTTTTGTGTCTACAAGCCTTCAACAATAGATTTTGGGAAGACATTAAACTTGAGATATTTTATTCACGAGAGAGATATACATACATTAATAGAGTGTTGATCATATAAAAATAATAATTTGAATTGTATCTTATTCAGCCACAAATAATCAATGGGATGTTACATTATGACTATAGAATATGTAACATTCCCTAGAATCTCTCTCACATAACACACATTATTAAAACACATAATAATAAAATTATGAATTTTTACAACTCATCACACCACGTACAATATGCAACATGTGAGCACTAACTAAATATTCATAACTTTCCCCCTTAGTGTCAACATGGGAGAATAAAATCTTATTCTAAAGAAATAACTTCTCTCTGAAAACAATGCTTGGACTAGGTACAACCCCATCAAGCTCTCTCTTTACCATCATAAAGGTGTAGCTATGAGATGAATTTTGTAGGTCATTTACAAATCCATGGGCTCCCAAATTTTGAATCCTTCATATTCCTAGAGCTAAAAACTATCCGTAAAAACCTCCATTTTGATTTTACCTTGAAATATTCTCCTACCCCCAAAAAAGCTTCTTTAAAATATATTACTATTTGAAATTTTACAATATGGGTTTATTCTACATGCAACAAAAAAAAAAGAACGCAATGGAAAAATATGCCACTATATCAAACATGTGGTCCAATCACTAGAGGATGACAAGAGAACATTGAATGTCCTACAACCTCCTTTTCTTCCATCCTGTAATGTTTTTTGTTGTTTACTTAGTATAATTATTCATCATCTTCACCATTAGCACTCACCGAATCTTCTTTGATTATTTTTTCTTTCTATGTGACCATATTAACATTATTATTTTTTAGATTCCCTTGATAAAATCAAAAGATCAATATTTACATCTCTAATATGTGTGACCCTTTTTATTTTAGTAAAAGCATTTAATTTTCTATTTATTTTTATTTAATTTTTTACAATTGTTTATGGAGTACATCACAAATTCCTCTTTAGTATAGGTTGTCGTATTTTTTTTCTTTAGCTATAAGATTTAAAATCATATCTTCCAATCATTGAGAAGGCACTCGACCAACATTAAAAATAACAATGTTGTATTTGGAAGGAAAATTATTCAATAACATGACTTGTGCATCCTCATATTCTACGAGAGATTTGAATTTTGTAAGTTGTCTCATGAAAGATATCACATTACTTTGGATGATTTTTCAAGTTCTCGCATAATATAATTTAGAGTGAGGCTAGTAATGGATTTGAATTTTTCCTATCTACTATTCCTTTTAGTTAACTTACTTGGATCTATTGGTTTTGTCTCTTGTCCATATACTATCCTCCATAAGTTCTTGTTCATTATTTGCATTTGGATTTTGAATTTCCAAGTGTGAAAATTCATACCAATGAATTTCTCCAATGGAATTTCCATCTCAATATCCAAACAACACAAAGACACAAGATGTCAGTTTCTCCTGAATTAAATTCATACAAATGAATATGAGTGACAAAACAAAAATCTACTATTTACTTATAAAACTCATGAAATCGACACAATTCAACTCTTTGAATTAAATAATTTCTAAACAAATATCCATTTTGAATCACTTGAGAATCTTACGAACTATATTATAAATGAATCGACCCATAAACTATTTATTTAATTTACTCGGAAAATCACCAAACATTAAAACACCAACCTATATTCTAAACTAAAGATAAAATTAGTTGAATTACTTGTAAAAATGTATAAATCCTTTTACATGTGTCACCATCACCCATCCACATTTGCAGAGGATGAATGCAATGAACTATTGGCATAGATAGTCATGAACTTCTAGAATTTTGATTAGTTCTTGCATGGTGATGATGATGCACAAATATTTCAGATTTAATATATATTCTCGTGTCAAGGAAATGTATCTTGGAAGAGTAAATGAATGTATATGATATGAATACCTCCAACATATATTGATGTATATACTACTCTTCAATGTATCCAACAAATATTGACATCTATACTTCTTTTCAATGCATCCAAAACTAATAATAAACGTGTCCCTTCCATTATTTTACAACTGAAATTTACTAGATATAGATATATGAATCATTATGACCTAACTAAATTGATTCATATTATCTTGGACCCATAATCAAGAGAAACATGCAAAAATGAAGTCTCTCATTCACAAGATAATGGATAATTATAGTTTCCTAATAAAAAAATTTATATCTCCATCATAAGAATAAAATCAAATTGCTTTGATACCAAATAAAAAAAAATTAGATGTTCAAAATATTAAACACACATGATATTTACATTGTAAAAATAACATAATAAACTTGAGATATATTATTCACAAAGATATATATGTACATATATAGAGTGATGATATTGTACAAAGGATTTAACTCTTATCTTCTTCAACCACTCATGACTAGTGAGATGTTACATATTAAATATAGAATATGTAAGTTCCCTATAATCTCTCCCACATAACACACATTAATACAACACATAATAATATAAATTGTTGCATCTCGTCACACCACACACAATATGTGACAAGTGAACACTAACTATATATTCATAATAGTAGAGACTATAATAATACTTGCACTAACTCCGATTTTGTATTTGGAACCATCAAAGAACATTTTCCATATAATGTGGATTTGGCTTCCTCTTTGAGAACCCAAGGAGCACTAGTTCTTTCCTCATCATGAATACAATAAATATCCATGCCACATTATTTAAAAGTTTCATAGGGGTCAATTTCTCATCAATATTGTGCCCAAAGTGATCAATTTTATTATCAAATATCACATTACACAACTCATCAAGAGTGGGAAATTTTGCTACCTCTTCACATATGATAGTGTAGTTTTCCTCCATAAACCAAAATTCAAATTTCTCCTAATGACACTAATGTCTCGCTTTTGAATGCTCACCTTATTTTTGTATTTGGTTCTCAACAACATGCGAGTAAAATTCAAAGATATGTATCCTTTATCTTGGTGGTGAAATCCTTGGACAAAAAGATGGAAACCATAGGTGGAAGGTGGATGACCACAATCTCTTGAGGAACTATTATAATTAGGAAAGCATGTAGAGTAAGGAAAAAATTATGATGCCTAATTTTTTGACCGCAATGTTATCTAATCAAACAAAAACTTTTTCAAATGGGTGTAGCTAATATCCAATAAATTAAGAACTTGTTTGGGCATCGATAAGTGATAGCTTTGTAATCAATAATGTAGTTTTGGATGAGTCATTTTTGATGATCGAGAAAGGTAGAAATAAGGAAGTTTCCTTAAATCTCTTATTTGTTTATAGTTTATTGATATAGGTTGGTATCTACATGAGATTCCTTCATTGTTATCTTAAGTGAACATTCAAATTTGTTTAAATCCTCTTGTAGTAGAGCCATATGTCATGGTATGACATGATAATCCCATATTATAATGCTCACACCAAGAATCTTCATCCGATCAACCACATTCAAAGGATAAACTTGAGGCTTGTATTCATTATATATAGGTCAATATCTACTAGGATTATTTATGAAATGCTAAAAATATTTGGTAATCCACTTATTTATAGCGAGTATATCCTTCAAGGAAGATTTGTTTCAGTGGGAGCTCTTTATTCCACATGCCATGATACACTAGAAGTAAGAAGGAAAGTTACAAATTGAAGAGGATAATCTAAAGTGTGTTTATTTTCCCACATTTTGTAATCTAATTGAACTTTGGGTCTTGATGGACTATAAACATTCGCACTTATTATGCAAAAGTATTATTCTAGCCAACATACTATATTTCCTTCATGTGAAAACATTGAAAATTAAAAAAATTCAATTTACAGAGCTCGTTATGTTAGTTGCAGTAATGGATATTTGAACCATGAGAGTTTGAATTGCATTCCAAAAGGAAAAATTGTTTGAATAAAGAGGCTATTCACATGGGTATCACCATTTCAATTTTTATAACATGTTATATTGAATGGGAACTAGAGCACTATCTGGACTAGATACCGCAAGAAATTTTTGTTGCAATGGTCTAACATGGATTTTTCTTGGATTTAATGCAATCTACTTACCTAATTAGTTGGATTATAAGGATGGAAATGCCTATGATAAGGTTGAAATTTCTACCTTTTCATGGTTGTTAACTCATTTTTGATATTTTTGTGTAGGGCCTTAAGTTCATTCAACTTATGAGAAGAAGTGTTAGGAGTAGGTTGTACATTTTTAGGTTTAGAAAAAGGAGAAATAAGCTATGTTAAAATGGGGAGAGCATTAAGAATTACAAGAAAAAAAAGTGTAAGATGTCTAGGAGGTGAATTTCCATATTATTTCAAGTTATTCTCATCATAGATTGTAATCTCATAAGCATCAAGTAGCAAAAAGCCACCCATATATTAGATCATGAAAATGATATCATAATTTAAGGATATGAGGAAGAATAGGAAGATGAATGAGTTGAAGGCCATATCTGAAGTGCATTTATATACTAATTATTTTGAAATATGTAGTTGATGTCATGTATGCCTTCAAGTATTAGACATTTTAATCGTTTTCGAATGCTAAATGATGGATATATTGTATCACTTTTCTTTAAATTGTTTACATAGCTTTTCTATGAATTCGTCTCAAATATATTCCATGTTAGGTAGAACAAACCTATACAATTCTAAATCTATTCCTTTGAGTGAATATGCTAGCAACATCAAAACAAAAAAACTTGAATGACTTGATGGACCAAACATATGTAGTGCCCACACTTTCTACAAATTTCAAGAGCTTGTTGTTTATTTGCTCATGGACATGTTTTGACAATGATTGGTGATATCTTGGACATTATAATTAGATATTTGATTTTATTAGACATGTGTGACATTCAGGCGTATAGCGCCAATTTAGCCTAATTTCTTATTGTCGCATTTTCTTGTTATGACATGGAAACTAATGAATATGATGTGCTTGGAAATCTAATTATATTGATGGATAGTTGTTGCATGGTGGGATTATATGTCACTTTATCATCTTGTCTAACTTTTGGAATATAATTGTGCACGTTGTTTAGGTTAGTTTAGCATGCATTGATATCTTACTATGTCATTTAATTATATTGTATTGGACAGGTGCAGTTAATGTGTGCAATGAGTGTGCAGGTGACAGGCTTACAGGAGAACGTGGGATTCAGGCCAGCTACTCAAAACTTGCACAAGCAGCCCACGGGCTGAGTCCTAGCCATGTTCACTGTGTGAAGCCCTAGGGTAGATGATTATTAATTTTGGGCACTATGAGTGACCCCAATGTATGTAAAGTATTTTGCTTTGAAATATTAATTTTGTTTAGGGTTGTTAGTAAAGTTGTAAACATGCTTTGGGAGTTAATAATCCCACTTTCTTTTAAATTGTTGATTTTGTTAACAAGTCTCTTAATCACAAGGGTTTAGGGTCACATGTGAGACCCTTGGGTGGTCCCCACACCCTCTACCCTTGTGCCAAAATGCAAAACCCGAAATTAGGGTATTTTGGGCATTTTTGGGGACCCCTTTGTAGCTTGGGAGTCCCCCTATCACAAAAATGAGCCCTTGGACCCTACCTAATGGGTAGGGGGCTTTGTTTTCAAGGCTAGAGGGAGTTTTCCCTCCCTTTCTACCCTTGTTTTGTCACATCCATGTAAGGGATGTGGATTTGTGTGTTTATCAAAAGTTCAACTAGTTTTGTCTTGCTAACATTTAAGGGAATTTGGGAGAAGAGGGCAAAAAGATAATTTTACCCTTTCTCTCTTTTGTTTTGGCATCTTTGACCATGAGGAGGGAGAGGGGTGACACATGTCACCCCCTCATTTGTGAGGATGCTTGTTTGCTCCTCTTCAAATTCTCATTCATGGGAAAGGAAAGGGACTTTTTTTTTTCTTTGGATTTTCTTGCTTGGATGCTTGGGTGATTTGGAGCTTGGGATTTGCTTGGAGCTAAGAGTGGAAAACTTGAAGTTAGGAAGCTTTTTGGAGAGCTTTCCTTGAGGTAGGCTCTTAGATCTTATTGTTGTGTTGCTTTATGTTAGTTGATAGATTGATTGCATGAAATTATTATTGTTTGAATGTAACTTGTAGAGTGTTGTTTGTGTGTTTTACTCCTCCATCATATGGCATGATGGAGTTTTGGAGTGTGGGGGAAGAGAGAGGGAATTTTCCCTCTCAATCCTCAAGGCTTGATGGCCAAGCCTTGTAGGACCTTATTGTTTTTCCCCTCAATGGTTGAGGTGGGGAAGTTGATTCATTTGGCTTGAATCTCCTTCCCCATCTCTTGGTAAGAAACCCCTTTTGGGGGTTTGAAAATCCTTCCAAGGAGGGCTTGAGAAAGGGGAGGAATAAGGAGGGTTTGTTTTGAATAAGGAGCAATAAGGAGGTTAAGAAGATGTGTTATGTGTAAATAATATTGATGCTTTATTTTGGAGAACTTTCTCCTCTCTTCCCCATTTTTGGGGGATGAACATGGGTTCTCCTCCTTGTAGCTTTCCTTTGAGTCTTGTTTGTATGTGTCTTATTTTTTTGCATGTTTGTATTATTGTTCTGTATCTTTCACCTTGTGCAAGTTTTGGTAGCTATCCTCTTCCCATGGGCTTGGGGGAGGCTAGCATGCATCCCAACCTTGGGATAGGCATGTGATGATGCCTATGGTTGGGTGGCAAACAAGCTCCTTCTCCTTGTTGGATCTCTTGCAGGCATGAAGGATGTATCTCAAGCTTGGAATCTCTTGTCATCTTGGAGCACTTTTTCTCCTTCACCTTGTTGGCATTCCTTTGTTTTTGTAACTCAACTATGGCTATTTGAAGGGTGATCAACCTTTTTGCAAAGTATCTTCTTGGTGGTGTGGAAACCTTTTTGCAAGAAATTGTTTTCCTTTATTTGTAAATTAAAGGCCTTACTTCAATTTTAGGAATTAGTTGCTAAGTTGTTCCTTTGTGTTATTGCATAGTTTGCATGGAGATGTATTGAAAGCTATGTAAAAGCAATAAATGAAATATAGCTTGTGATTGTATGTAGTCTCCTTTTGAAATGAAAGAAAATATATAAACGTGGAATTATGCCTTCTTGTTGATATGTATACATTTCATGTTGTAAATCTCTCATGTTAAGAGTATGAATTATTCCTTATTGATACCTCAAAAGAAAGTTGCCCTTGTTAAACCATGGAAGAAACTAAGTCATTTGTAAAATGTACATATCCAGTTTTGGATTACTATAGTTTTAGAAACCCTTCCTTAATTTCGTGCAAAGGAATATATTGATGTTTTTATTATATTTACAAAAGACAAAACTATATCTCTCTTGTTTTAGAAAATGGATTATCTTGTGGTGACATTTTAATATATAGATTTATATTTTTTTTACAAAAGAGCTATGTTTATATATGTACCTGGAAGAAACCCTTTTGAATATATGTATATATGTATTTAAAAATATTATATTCATGTTGTTTTAAACACACACACACACACACACACACACACACACACACACACACACACACACACACACACACACACACACACACATATAGGTGTATATATATATATATTCTTGTTTATTTAAATTTAATGCTTTATTTTGTCAATAAAACGTACTATACATATATATAAAATGTTGTAAAACAAAATTTAAAAAAAAAAAAAAATTGTGTGTGTGTGTGTGGAAGGGTGGTGCCCCAAGGGGGGGGGCGCTTCGGTCCCCCTACGTAGCTCCGCAATATAAAATGGGGGTGGGGCGCTGCCCTACCATCCCCTAAAACCGCCGCCGCCGCCGCACCCGCGCCCGGCCCCGTCTTTGTAACCCTCCGCCGCACCCCTCCCCGTCGACCTCCGTCCCACCTCTGCTCGCTTCGCCGCCCCACGCCCCCTTTCACCTGCCCTGCCCCTGCGCGCCCAATCCAGGTCCAGCCCGCCTCCCCTGCTCGCATCCAAAGCCAAAAAAATAAAAATGGAAAGGTATGTGTTAAAACATAAATAAAAATAAATAAGTAAAGATATATATATATATAGATTTCATTGTTTTCAATTTCTTGCTTGAAGAGATAAAGAAAACAAAAGAGTAAGAATGGAGAAAATAAAATGAAAGAAAGAGATAAAAGAAAAGGGGATATAGATATCTAGGGTAAAATTTAGGTCAAATGAGATCTAGGGATGAGATTAGGCAAGATCTTAGGGCTCACATGTAAGCCTTCACACCTTTAGTCATGAGAATAATGATGGAGATGGTAGATGAAATGTAAAGGGGTGTGGATTTAATTAATTATTAATTATTCTTTTTCTTGGGACACTAGTAGAATTAAAATATAATTAAATAATTAATTTAGAGTTAGGGTTAGTGAACAATTTAGATTGGAAAAATTTAATGGTATAAAATTAGTACTTACCAGGAAAAGTTACAAAAGATGTATTAGTATTTAACTAAACACTTCAAAAAAAAATTTACCTAAAATTTTAGCCTGCTTTTGGTGCGTTTTTCGGTGTCCCGGTTAGGGCATTACAAAGATAGGTTGGTGATATCTTGAATATTCTCAACAAAGGTGAGTGCATTTTCACAAATGAATAAAGGAAGTATTTTAAGGGTATTCATTGGGATGTCATTCCATACACAAATATAATGTTATGCCTCCATTCAATGTAACAAATGGGTGGTTTATTTAGAGATCGATTAATGTGATAAGATGGATATTTATTTAAAAAGTAGGAAAACCTATTTGGAGGAGTGTAATGAGTTTTGTAGACACTTTGAAGTGGATTTTTAGACATAGTTATTCAAAGAAAGGATAATTATCCATATGGAGATAAAATGTTGTGTGATGCCCATAAGGTGGCTTGCAAGTGACTTATAGCTTTGAAATTTCATGTACGATTGAAAAATATCTTTGTGATGAAACCCAACATACTTAAGCTTGGGATAGTAGTTCATAAGTTTCTTTAAGAAAATATGGCATTGGTAGTGCATCTTAGAATGTCATGGGTGTGTGAAAGAGAAGAAACAAATAAATTTGAACGTAAAATGGAAAATTAAAGGATATAAGGGAGATGAAGACCTAGAAATATAAGGGAAATAGGGATGTCTACTTGTATGGTTTAAAAACTAGCTTCAATGGGTGAGAAGGGGAATTAGTATTACAAGGGTAGAAGAGCACAAACAATAAGTAATGTGGCCTAAAATGGGTTTATTCATGGTTTTCTTAATGCATTTTTGGTTACATAAGTGTGTCACAACTTACAATAGTATTTTATATCCCATGAATTAAAGGAACTAGTATACTTTATCGCATGGATTAAAGGAACTATCACAGACTTTATAAAAGGAGAAAAAATGTTTGGTGAGTGCGATATTTCAAAACATAAGGTTGATCGAATCGGGAAAGGGGGCATTTTTGTTAATAGGTACAATGACGGATAAAGATGATAATTTATCATAAGGTGGATATAATATGTGCTTCATGTGGGATGAATGCTAAAGATGATGAACAAGGAAGTATAAGAACTCTATATCACTAGAGATGGTAAGAGAGATAGGTCCAACACAAGCATAAAAGGTGATAATATCCAAGCGAAAAGTAATATCATGAAATGAATAAATAAAATACCAAAAGATCAATTACAAAAGTAAATGGTCAAAATAAACAAAAATGTGTCATAAGGAGTATGTAGTAATTCATTATATTAATCGGATCGTAAATGTATAAAACAACATACCCAAAAATAAAGAAAGATGCAAATTCTAAAAATTATGTCTAAAGGATTTCACAAAGAGTATGTAAATCATAGAACTAGAATATAAGTGGGTATATAAAACATGTGAACTAATTGACCTGTGTAATAAGTAGATATTATAATATTTTAAGGGATAGATGAGAACGTCAAACTAAACGACCATGAATTTCAAGGGTTAGAAAAACATCATACTTACTAACCTCTCGATAAACTATAGATGTAAGGGGTAGATAAAACATTAGAATAACTAGCCTATTCTAAGCTAGAGTTTATAAATTAGGAAAATAATTAGCAAAGCCATAAAAAGTAAATACAAGAAAGTTAAATGTAAGAAATGTGATAAAAATATTTTGTAAGTATTTATGACATGTGATCTAAATGCATAAGGATGATATATCCTTGGTGGAGTATGATTTCAAAGAGAAGGTTTTGTTATTTGAAGATTTATTAGAGTTCAATTTGTTTGGATTCAATGAATACAAGGTTTTTATTAGAGAATGAGTTAGAACATGGAGGACATTATAAGACTCTCCCAAGTTAGAGGATGAGTGAGAGTAGGCATCATAAGATGTCCCAAAGTGAAAAATGAGTAAATAATAACATCTATAGATTCCCAAAATATCATGGAAGATGATGTTAGGCATTAGGATATTCCACACAATGTGATAAAATGTGAGGTAAAGGGTCATGATTAATATTTTGATCCACATATATCTAATCAACATGGTGAGTTAATGAGTGAATTTGGTATAATTTAGGGGTTAAAAGTTAAAGATGACATATATTCAAAAATATAATTTTTTTGAATGACATCAATCATGATAGAGAGATCATGGTGGTTGATGTAGTTTTTTGAAAACAAAATCAAATATAAAAACATCGATCATCATATTATTAGGAAAAGAGTCTATTTTTAAATATTGAGAGAAAAATGGATTTTTTTAAAGCACCCAATTGATAGTTTCTACTAAAGTGCGAAGGGGGTGAAAAGATGAGATATCATCATTAATATTAAGGTATACTTTGGTGTAATAAAATGGATGGTATATGGGAAGATCATCATGTGGATCTTAAACCATGGTGGGAGTATAAGATATGGTAATATCCTCTTTAGAATCTTACACCATATATGGAAAATAAGAAATTAAAAGATCATCTTATATATATTTATCCATGATAAATGGATAAGAGATGAGAATATAATCTTGTGAAGTTTTGGCCATGATATGAGAGAAAGGAAGAATCACTTCTAGATCTTCAACCATGAAAAATGGTTGATAGATGGGAAGATCCTCTTGTGGAAATTTGACAATGAAAATGATTGAGATATGGGTGTTAGTGTTGTTAATTAGCCATATTGTATTTTATGTGATTAAGATGTACTTGTAATGTTATTGTAACATAATATGTGGATAATTTTCTAATTAGTGCACATTCATTCACAACTATGAATAGAGAAGAGTATCAATCAAGTTATTGACTGGATTGACTTTCGTTATTAATAACATTTTATAACACTTGTTATGTAAGATAAATACTCTTCAAACCATAACCCCGACTTGTTAGCTTTTCTTTATAAGAGAATAGAGATATAGTTTGTGGGTATTCATTTTGGAATATATTTATTCTTACTAAGGAATGTTTAAGCCAAATCTCTTAAATAAATTTTGGTAGTCATGTTACCATTGATAAATATGTGTTTTTTTATTTTATCTTTTATTGATTTATTATATATGTTGTATGTGGGTGAATGTGCAATGGTTATTTACAATGATTATAGAGAACATATAAATATTCTAATATGGTATCGTAGAGATAAAATCTTTAACTCATGTTTAATGTAGGTTTAAATATCGTATATGATATCGTAACCACAATATGATCACTAGGATTGCAAAATGTTTAATACAAAGAAATGTGGTTTGTGGCCTATACTAAAGTAGGGAAAATCAAAGATTTCTTTATATTTATCAAGAGCCCCAAGGTTAAGAAATTGACAATCATTAAACAAATATAATTTAAGGAAAAAGAATCATGTGTGGTGCAATTGTCTCAGTCCTTACGTTTTTATGTATATAAACTAATACTAGTTTTTATATGCTTGAAATATTCATTTTGTACAAGGATTATTCAAAAATAGAAAAATTATTTCATTACAAATTTAATATGAATAGTATTTATGCACTCATATTAATGCACTAATGCACCTTTATATTTATATCATTTTAAATTCAAATTAGGACCCTTTCGATGCACATGTTGACACACACTAGATAGGAAAGATGAAAAATATATCCAAAAGGATGGGAAAATTAAAATCAATGATAAAAAGGACCCCACAAAGTTAATGACCAAAACATAATAGGTAAGAAATTTTCCATTTCCTAGATCATGCAAAAAAATAGGGAAGATAGAAAAATAGGGGAGATAAAGAAAATAAAGGAAAAAGACAAAATGGGATGGTTGAATGCTACAAATATGCACATGAGAAAGAAAAATAGGGGATTGGTGTCTCAATAGAGGTAATGAGAACTACCCTAAGGTGTGAGACCTTATCTCCCTTAGTATAGACGTCCATAGACAATTGGTTCTGATCCTAACTATTCTAATGTTATCGTACTCTAAATATAAGATAAAAATTGCATAGAGAAAATGGAGAAATAATCAATCGAATGTAAAAATAGTGATGTGCTAAAGAAATAAGGGATCACTCTCCCTATTTCCATGATTAATACAATGTATTAAAACTATGTAAATAATCCTTACAAAGTATATCACAAAAGAGAAGAAGTCAAGAGAGAAATAACACAAGCCAAAGGAAGACACTACAAACATCATATTAATGCTTAAGAGATGAACAACCTACCATAATGGTGAAAGAGGCACTACATTCATTACAAAATCTCAAAAAATAGGTCTGGACACTTAGAATGCTTGGAAACCAAAAATGGCATAATGAATTTGCATTAACGGAGAGGATTCATTTACAATATGCATAACTACATTTTATAGAAATAAGATGAGATAGGGGGGGGAGAGAGAGAGAGAGATGTATGGTGGCATAGATACATTTATCATTCCTAGATTCCCCAAAAATATCTTCAATTTATAAAAATGATGCTTAAGTAAAAATATATGCTCAAACAACCTCAAAGTATATCCGGGAATGTTTTTTGAAATCTATGGACTCCCCTCTACCTTATAAACATATTATATGGTGACCTAAAATAGATCACATGTTGAAGCACTCCTCAAGATATTTCTAACAAGTCTGATCTTTCTTGATTTGGTGGTCCCGATCAAAAGATATGGCTGCCTAAATCTTCCCATGTTATTATTCTTAGTTGATGGCCATAAGTTCATTAATTTTAACTACAAATTCACCTATAAAACTTGTTTCCTTATCATTGACCATTAATTTTACTTATTCCATTATGAACTCCGTCTACTTAGTGGGAATCGGGATAAATTTCGTGCCACTTCACAACCAATTTGGCACTCACATATTCCTTCAACGAAGCTTTCCCCAAATCTACCGATGCCTAACTACATGGGTTTTATCTTGTGGCATGTTGTGATTGGCTACAAGGTACAATATTATATATTATGATTGGTTGTGAGTTCCCTATATTTTTGCCATGTTGCAGGATGTGACTAGATACATATTCCCTAGATTAGTGCCATGAGGTAGGCCACGATTGGTTATGGGCGCCATATATTGGTGCCACTTGGAATGTCATGATTAGTTATGAGCTCCCTAGATTTGTGTCATTTGGTAGGTCATGATTGGCTATGAGCTCCGGTTTTATCTCCATTATTCTCTTTTTTCCCTTGCTTAGTCCTTTCAACACCCGAGCTTCTAGATATTTTCCATGTGGAAAACCGTGATTGGTTATGGGCTCCAAGTTATCCCTTTACCTTAGTTGATTTCTAAATATTCTGAGAATTTGACTTTTCAAGATTGGGTCACATGGTGTAATCCTAGGTTTGTAAACTTTCAGATCTCTTTCATGCCTTATTTGATTTCTCAATTTTCCCAACATTTGGTTTTTGGGGATTGTGCCACATGTCAAGCTCAAGTTGGCTACGAGATTTATGTTGTGCCTTTTTGTTATTCAATTTCCTTTTGAGTAGGTTAAGGGTGAACATTTATTCGATTTCATGATTTTCAATTTTTTTGAGAAAGTAGATCATTTAATCCAATATAATAACAAATTACTAATTATATTTAACCTCTAATTAAACTATCTCCTTAGAAAATGTGGGATAATTTCCTCAACATAAAGCTACAAAGGTTTCCATGTTTGAACGTGGATGAGCTCTAAATTTGAATCTCATGAACTAGGGGAAAACTAAGGATTTTTAAAGTCTTACTTGTTCCCAAAGCCAATCAAGTTAACACTCCATAAAGATGAAACATTTGAGGATTCTATCTTAATGCATGTAAAGGCTTAAAATTGTGTTTTCGTGGCACTTGAATGAAACTTGATAAAGAGGAAATGTTACAAGACCACAAAATCCTTCCAACACTTCATACACACTGTCTAGAGTCTCCTACCAAAATATACTATGAAATCACTTGAAAACATGAGAAACTAGGTGTATCACGTTGTAATTGATCAAAATGAAGTAGGAGGCACATTTTGGAAAGATTTTTGGCTTTTAACATTTGTTTTCCTACTAAATGAAGAGACCAAAGAGCCTTAACATACATTGGGAATGGATTCTACATACATACCTTAAACCTCATGATTATAGAGTTTGGAACCCCTTAAGTGATTTACATCTCCACTAATCTAAAATATTCTCAAGTAACAACTAAACAGAGACCTCCTAATGGCTCACAAAACTTATTTAAAAATATGAAATCATGCATACTTCAAGGAAATATGTAGATGTGTAAAGAACTTATTTTATAAAAAAATCAAGCCTAAATATACTCTACTATAACATGTACAAAAAGATATTTACAAAGCTAGAGACTAGATGAGAGAATAAAATGCCTTTCTTGATGAACTTAGGCCATGAAATGAGATTTACAATGGCTACAAAAAGAGAGGAGTGTAAATAGGGTCTAAAAATTATTCAAAATAAAATCTCCTTTGACATTATACACCTCTTTTTATTTGCACTTTGTTTTTAGAGGTGTATGAAATGACTTGTGGTACCTTTAAGCTCTTCCACATGCTCTAATATAATAATAACTAGTGGAAACTCTATTTTAAGCTCTAAAAAAACAACATTTTTAATAAGGCACACATATTTTAAATTTAAATGCCACAATCACTATGAAGGTTGTCATCTTCATTTTTCTCCTCATAAAGATGGTTTTTCAACTCTTCTAACTTCTCTTCCTTTGTTTACTACTCAAAAACACATCTCAAACATAATTTTTTAGGATTAACCATTCCCTTGGATTTGGGCTCTAAAAATACCTATGCATTGTAGTCCCCAAGAATGACAACAAGTTCTAAACATGTAGAACACTTAGGGTCACTACATTCAACAAAATTCTCTTTTCACCCTCCTCTTGAATTAGTTGATCACCCTCCTTTTTGGATACCTCTTGGCTGGGATTAACATCATGTATGTTAAATAACACCTATTTATCCTTCCCAGCACTACATCTAATTAACCCCTTTGGCATACACCTCCGGTTGATAAAAAAATATTTCATCATCAAAATCAAATTCATTCCACTATGATATTTTCTCTCAAAATCTCCTCGTATGAAACCAGTTTCAGCGAGCCATGAAGTGACTAAAAAGGGTTGGTTTTCATTTATTTTCTCATCTAGATATTTTCCAATATCAAACTCTTCGATTTTTCCTCTCCAAACATTATATATTCTCTTTTTGATACTTTTTTACTTCTACAACACAAGCCAAATCAGGAATCATGTCTGATTTTCTCTTGCTAATGGTAATTATCCAAGGTGACTAAATGGTGGGGAATTGGGGTTAGCTAGGAGTGTTGAATTATTTTTTTCAAGTTGTCCCCATCATCATATAATTTGAAAACACCTATGTCCACCAAAACTAATCTTTCATATGGTTAGATATTTGAAAGGAAAATATTATCAACTACCACATCCTCTTAAGGCTTCATTATAAAATTTTGGGGTCCAAATAATACTTTAGGTAGTGGTGGGAGTGATTTTTGCAAATCACTTAGGAAGATTAAAATAACAAGAGGTTCTTGCATAGAATATGGAGTGATAAAAACAACAAGATCTTCTTGCAAATAAGGTGAGTTAATTGGGACAAAAACAACTAAGGAGAAGTCACAAAGTGGGGAAATGATAGGATAAATGTGGATAGGATTCCTTTTACCATATTGAATAAGTATTTTTGTGTTTGGAACATTATCTCCCAAGGATTGAATCATAATAGCAATATCAAGATCACATGATCTTAAATAGAAAAATAATGACATATGTGTTATCCAAAATAACCCCCACATGCTATTTTGGCAACCTACAAACTCAACTCCGGACTTAGAGAAAATATTGCTCGAAATTTGTAGGACTCGAGTGTTCCAGCGAGAATCTAAGAATATAAAATCCAGTGATTTTTCTCAAACCCGTAGAACAAAGGGGATTTGAGCTCAAGGAGGCTTGGGAAAAATTTGTAGTGAGTTGGTCAAATATAGAAACCAAGACATGGGTTTTATTCCTCGATGTCATGATGCAAGGACAATAAAAGTGAGATGTTGCGAGGAGCCCAATATGTTATGTTTAGTATGGCCAAAATAAGAAGATGTGGAACACTATACTAGTGTCCCATGGGTTTCTTATGTGATCTAACATTCCACATTTTTTCTCAAACCCACATAATGAAGGAAAGTAACACTAAACCAAAAGTTGCACAATAAGGGTGGCAAAAATCCTACGAAGTCTAAAAGTAAAAGGTTAGGCCTCCATGACTTATGGATGAAGAACATGTGAGTTTCATGGGTGCACAAGAGTTAGTGTCTCATGGATTTCTCAACCCATGGAGACATCCAAATTTAGAAGATCATGGGTCATTTATCAAAATCCACTAAACATTCAAAGATCTTGCGAAATATTCAAATTTCTACTAGACCAAGGGAGTTCAAGGATTTTCCATGGGATGAGAATAGTTGAGATGAAGGTTCCACATAATAAAATGATAGTGGTTTTAGACCATATCTTTTACAACAGTGTGTCAAATTGCATATGAAGTTTGTAGCATTGGAAAGGTCTTTTCAAGAAATTTATTTTGACATCAAGAGGTCTAGAAATTTATATCATTTGAAGGGTCAAGATGCAATCACAAGGGATAGAGAAGAATGTAGTTTTGGGCAGCTAAGTGGCTAACTACCCCACCAACCAATATTTAATTCCCAAAAGGCACCCATACCTTGCCTGTGAATCCTAATGGCATGTTGCGAGAGGAAGAAACCTACTTTTCTTATGGATTTAATGGTAATTGGGCCTATGGGCGGTGAATTCAATACCACTCAATGTAAATTCGATTTTCACAATTTAAATTATTTCTCTCCCATCTCCTATTCTTCTTTCTATTGTTCCCATTTTCTATAAATATAAGTTCCTTTGCACAAAAATGGGTTCTCTTCTATGGAATTTTGAACTCTACTTTGGAGTTTTTATATTTACATGCCTCTTTACGTATGTAACTACACCTTTCAAGTTTTCCGCAAACCTATGTTTTTGTAAATGCAAGTAATAAAGTTTAATGATATGCAATTGTGGTCTTCTCCTTCATACACTTCGTGTCTCGATGTGAATTTTTGGCCCTCTTTCCTTACTTAAATTCATTCAATTATCTCTTGAAAAAAATTGTTTCTTCATTATCTTTGTGCATGGTAGTTTCAATTGTGTATATATGGGTTGGATTTCAACCCTATTTTAGTTTTAAGTGCACCACATTTCTTTTCATTTTTACAACTTCTCTTATTTCTCTCAACCTGGATCTTATGAAATTGTAGTTTAGTTTTAGTTTAGTTGCATTTTGAAGTTGTAATTTAGTTTATGGTTGGATAGAACAAAAGGAACCAACCTTCTCTAGAGTTTGATCTCATTTTGCACAAGTCCTCCAATGTTGAGATCATCCCATGTTACCCATAATTTTTATGTTCATATGTGAATATTCGGAGGGCGCAATTTTTAGTGTTAACAATTCTGCACACCCGGTGGGATGATTTATTTTCACTTCATTAAGATTTGGTGTGTATCTTGGTGATATCAAACCTTTTAGGATCTATAAGACACATTTGGTTACTCCAATTATCTCATTTACCGGTTTAAGAAAGAAAATGCCTTTGAGAAGAATTATGACAAGGTCAAAGATAGGAAGTGGAGAACATGTTTATTATCTATATTTTTCACCAAAAGAAGAAGGAGAGGTAGAGTAGTCTAAAGATCCCCATCAGGCTCCAAAAAGGGTTATTTCCACTCCTCTTCCTAGTAGGCCCTTCTTGTTGTCTTCTAGGGTTCTAAGACCCATTACATTTATGGCTCATCAAAGGAATCAAGATTTTTTCACATTCAATGGAGGAAGTCCTCTAATTTTAGCTCAATATGATGAAATTCCAGTTACATACCTTAAAATTTCCTTTCTTCACTAGAGAGAACACTACAACCCCCATTGAGCACATCAAGGATGTTGCTAACATCTATTCAGTATACCATGTGACATAAGATAATGTAGCAAGAACTATTGGTGACTTATTTTAAGGGAAAATATCTATAGTGATACAAGGGTTTGAGAATAAATAATATTTCCACTTGGGATGATTAGGGGAAACTCTTTGTAACCATTTTAAAGACAAATTAGATCATCTATCTTTAGTGGAGCAGGTGACAAAAAAGGATCCTAATGAGCTAATGTCTAATTTCAACATCAAATTTTAAATAAATTGGGGAATAATCCTATAAGTGGTAAGACCTACACATAAATTTGCATTCCTTTACTATCTATAGGCATTAAATAATGACATTTTGGTCATGATCCAATCCATGGGGTGTAGAACCTTACCGAGATGCTTATGAAGTTGTTATTAGAGTGGAGAATATTCTCATCCATGTTAGGAAAATTTCCTCTAGACCTCCAATGCCCATATTTCAAGAGCTAGGGACACCCACACCTTATTAAACCCTTGTATTACCTCATATTTCATTCCCAACAAGAAAAGTTCAAGTCAAGCATCCACCTATGCAATTCCTTTAAGTGGGCTACAGAGGTCATGAAGTAATTGCAAATTTTCATAAATGAGTTGGTATCCTTGAAAAGGAAACAAGATCAAAATTTTAGGCCTTATCAACCCCCATACCAACCCAAAATACCTCCTTATCCACCAACCAAATTTCCATTCCAACTAGCTCCTTAGAATCAAATTACTCATGCAAAACCATTTCAATCCTATAACCCAAATGTGACTAGTTCATCTAAGGATTTGGTCCCAGATAGAATAATCTTGTGTAATATTATGAATGGTATTTCCTTATAGTCTTCGCTATAATCAAACAACTTGCCCCAATGGTATTCTAAGCCAAGCATTAGCAAGACTAAATTTTTCCTTCCTAAAAGATGCATTTGTATGCAAGTAAATTCACAACAAGAAGTTATTCGAAATATTGTTAAGTGATACTTCACTTGTTAATTGGAAAATGGAATAATTATATAGAATTAACCAACTACAAGAGGGTAATAGTGTACTTTCATCAAGTGTGGTAACGAACACTAGGGTAAAAAAGGCACATGGAAGAAAATATTCCACCCTTTACCCCTTGAAGTCCACATCCTCGAATCGAAACCCATGGACTTGGGAGGATTTTAAGCATCAATAAAAGAACTGTGGATAATTATGGATCCGTGTAACATTAAAAGCACATGCAATAAGGATATTCTATAAGATAGGAAAAATAAGTGGAATGTTGTGAATCCGTTGAGTGAAGGAAATATGTGGAGTGAAGATTTTCTTCCATTCAAAGTGAACCTATCAATTGAACAAACTAGAAAGGAGAACATCGCTCCTCTATTACGAAATCATGTGGGTATCCCTTTCAACATTATAGATCAGATGAAAAGAACCAATGTAAGCATCTCAATGTAGGAATCCTTGGGAATTTGTGAACAAATATATCTTCTCCAAGATGTTATAGCTAATCTTCCTACATCATGTGAAATACCTAAGGAGAAGGACAAAAATGTGCTCATCAATTCACTTCAATAAAAGGATGATCAATGAGGTAAAATCATAAAGGCACCATCGTTTTATGTGTCTCTCATCACATGAAACTATTTGGTGTACAATTTCATGATAGACTCGAGGAAAATAGTTCAATGATGCCCAAACAAATATGGACCAGCATGGTCTTGAATAAGAGTCACTCTCTAAACAAGTGGTGTAATTGGATTGAATCGTGGTGGGAACCATATGAGTTATAAGAGGTTTAAGCCTCACACTTTGCATGTATGTCTTAACTTCTAAATTTTGCATGATGTGTTCATCATTGATCTTCCCCCATTATTTGTTTTGTGCCTCTATTGGGATTCTATTACCAATATTAGAGGATACCTATCTGCAAATTGCTCACATATTGTAGTGCCCACCCATGTGGGACCCAAACACAAGACCAACAAAGAAAGATAATTTTTTTTGACTTTCATATTACTTGATACAATTGTGTGACACCATAAATACTCACAAGAGATTGCACAACACCACATGTAACATTTACACCAACATGAAGAACACACAAATAACAAGATGACCCAAGGTGCAACCATCGTCACACTTATATAAATGAACAATTATGAAACCATGACCCAACCACAACATGAAATTGGCTTCGAAGATGACACTATTTGTCTTGTAAAAGCTTTGGATAATAGATTGGCTTGTTTCTTGGTGGATGTAGCCCACATTGGGTGAACCATGTTAAATATGGTGTTGATTTGTCTCTTTTTTGTATATTTCTTCTGGTAGAATATCCAATTTTATTGCATGTATACTTAGATTTGATATATTATTTGTATAACCTTATGATAACCCCAACAACTGGTATCAAAGCTTTGTTTGAGGGTTTTTGTGTTGACATATTTACTCACAAAGGTTTTTCTGATTGAGTGGGAGCTACAACAATGGTAGAAGAAAAAAATACAAGGTAGAGAAGTTTGAAAGCCGAAATTATCAATTATGGAAGATACAGATTGAGGATTATTTGTATCAAAGATATTTGTACTTACCATTGGATGAAAATTCTAGACCTACAAAGATGACTGATGAAGAATGGAAGATTCTTGATAGAAAGGCTTTGGGATCTATAAGATTGAGCATGGCAGCATCTGTGGCTTCTAATATTATAGAAGCGACATCTACGGTAGAGTTAATGAAATCTCTTGCTAATTTATATGAAAAACCTAGTGCTTCAAATAAATTATTTGATGAAGAAACTATTTAGTTCTAAGATGCATGAAGGTAGATCTACATCTAGTCATTTGAATTATTTCTGATCTATTGTAAATCAATTAAAATTGGTTGATATTATGTTTGATGATGAAGTGAAAGCACTCTTATTATTATGTTATTTGCTTGATAGTTGGGATAACTTGGTAATGGATGTTAGTAATACAACATCTGCTAATAATATTTTGAAGTTTGATGATGTGGTTAGTATAATCTTGAATGAATAAATTCACAGGAAAAGTATAGAGGAATCATCATCTGGGAATGCTTTGAATGTAGAAAGAAGAGGCAGGAAAAAGGAGAGATCTAAGAGTAAGAATAATGGGAAATCAAAGTCAAGGAATGGTAGATCTAAATCCAAAGGTAAGGGAATTACCTATTGGAATTGTGGAAAGAAAGGACATGTAAATAAATATTGTTGGTCAAAGGATAAAGAGAACCAACACCTAGAAAAAGGTAAAGAGGAAAATATTGCAGCAGAGGTAATGCAAGATGCTCTTATGGATAATAGAATAGAATCATGGGTTTTAGATTCAGGAGCTTCTTTCCATGCAACCCCTAATAAGGGTTATTTTAGAAATTATGTCTAGGGTAATTTTGGGCATGTTTATTTGGGTGATGATGAACCTTGTAGTATTACTGGTAAAGGGGAAGTTCATATAAAATTACATAATGGAAATACATGGGTATTGAAAGATGTGAGGCATGTACCAAGCCTCAAGAGGAATCTTATTTTGTTGGGAAACTAGGTGAAGTTGGTTGCATGGTTACATTCACAAATAGACTCTTGGAAAGTCACCAAGGGTTCCTTTGTTGTGGAAAGAGGTAAGAAGGTAGGAACATTATATTTATCTACCTGTGTTACTGATTCCTTTTTTATTATCTACTTCAAATTCAGATACATGCATGTGGCATAATAGGTTGGGCCATATGAGTCAAAAAGGAATGTAGATCTTAAAGGCTAAGGGTAAGTTATTAGATTTGAAAGATTTAGATCTTGATTTCTAAGAGCATTGTGTCTTTGGAAATAAAAAGAGAGTGAGATTTCTCAAAGTTAGGGAAACTAAGAAGGAGCATAAATTGGAGCTTGTACACTTAGATGTGTGGGCACCAACCCAGGTAGCTTCTCATGGACGATCCCAACATTATGTTACTTTCATTGATGATGCTACAAGAAAGGTATGGGTTTATTGTATTAAACATAAATATGATGTTTTTGAGACTTTTAAAATATGGAAAGCCCTTGTTGAGAATGAATCAAATTCAAATTTAAAGTGTCTTAGATCTGATAATGACGATGAATAATGTAGCAAAGTTTTCAATGATTATTGCTCGGTGAATGGAATACGTAGAGAAATGAGTTCAAGAACACCACAAGAGAATGGTGTTGTAGAAAGAATGAACAAGACAATCATGGAACATGCTAGAAGTATGAGGATACATGTTGGATTGACCTTGTAGTTTTGGGTAGAAGTAGTTGATACAACAGTTTATTTGATTAACCATGGGCCTTAAAGTTCACTAGTTGGAGGAATAGCAAAGGAAGCTTGGAACAAAAAAGAGGTAGATATTTCTTTTCTTAAAGTTTTTGGTTCATAAATTTTTTTACATATTGATAAGGAAAATAGAAAAAAATTGGATGTAAAATCAAAGAGATGCACTTTCATTGGTTATGGATCTAGTGATTTTAGATTCCGTTTTTGGGATTTAGATAATTCTAAAATTATTAGGAGTCGTGACATTGAATGAAATGAAAAGAGAATGTACAAGGATCAAATTTTGGTACCCAAGGATGAACTGGTTGAGAATTTTATGAATGAAAATGAACTCTCGATTTGAAACTCATACCTACATGGTTACACAAGAATCGGTGTTGAATGACCCTAAATAACATTAGTCAATTTGAACCAAGATCGGTTATAAAAGAGCCAAACCAAAGCATCGCTTAGTAGTAATTGGTGTCACCTAATGATCAATGTCACCACTTTAGAAATTAGAAAAAAATGTCTAGGAGGTCTAGAATGAGCCTCAGGTACCTCAAACTCATGTGAGAAAGTCACAAAGGGTAAGTAAACTTCCATAAATATTTACACCTTCTCTATCTTATTTATTATTGACTAATAATGGTGAACCATGAAGTTTTGAAGAAGCAATGCGGACGAGACTCACATACGGTGGGAACACGGCATGGATGAGGAGATGGAATCCTTAGAACAAAACCAGGACTTTGGATTTGGTTAAGTTGCAGTGAAAGAGGACATTACTGAGAACAAGTGGGTTTACGGGATCAAGGAAGAAGATGGTGGACAAAAAGGTACAAATCAAGACTTGTAGTAAAAGGATTTTTACAGAAAGCGAGGTATTGACTTTGGTAAAATATTTTCTCATGTTGTTAAAATGACTTACAAACATATTGTATTGAGTATAGTTAACAGATGATTTGCATTTAGAGAAACTAGAAGTGAAGATGAATTTTACATTAGGAAAATAAATATTAATGTTTACATTATAGTTTGGGTGGTTTGTAATATTGTTATAAAAATATTACATACTTAAATCATATTATTATTGTTGTACTCAGTAAATCTATTAACAAAAGTTATTTGTTTGTATGGGTTTCTATTTTATAGGGTACTCTATATATTAGCTTAATGTATCAACAAGATATTAAGGGACAAAGAAAATATAATACAGAGAGTGATTTTGTTGTGTAAATATGTAAAATGCATTTATATTTGGTATCGAGCTTGATAATCCAAGATGAGAGTCTTTAAATAAAATCATGCATTGATAGTTCGGTAATGGATCGGTGATCTCTACGTATTATCTTGTGAGCTCTTCAAACATTTTGTGAGTCTAGTATTTTCTTTTAAACCTATATACTCAAGTAGGAATTTACAAAGCGTTGATAGCGTATATATGGAACCTGGAATTTCCTTTGGATCTATGAAATATTGTCATCAGTAATCGGGCCTTGAAATTCTGAAGGGGATTTTAGCTCTCCAACATTTTTCTGTGCTTCCAAAAAATCTGATCGGTGTCGAGAAGATTCATTTGTGTGCATAATGGATCCAAGAGTTCATTTCTTTGTTAATGCTTTATTCATTTTTTTCACGTGAGCAAAGAGGCGTGTTCAATGTGTTGAACAATGATGTCCTAGAAATTGTTATTTGATCTATCAATTACGTGATCCTCTATTCATGTATATTGTTTGGAGCTCACGGTTTTAGGCATATACATAGCTCATTGAAGACTCCAATCAAATGCATATCATCTTCATCTCGGATGTATACAGGAGTTGTAATTATTGATGCGCAGACTGTTATAGCTCCAGTGAAATCGATTGCATGGTATTGGGCGTTTTGGAAGACACCACTTTTGATGTTAAATAATTGGGTTTTATAAATTGAAATACATGGAAATTTGCTTTGCAAGATGGGCAATTCTAGTTCTGTAAGATAACAGAAGATGAGCGAAGGATTAGGACTTGCATTCGGCCTCTGATTTTTACGACTGGATCATAAAAAAATTGCATTGAGTTTCGAATATATTCTAAATTGCTTGTGTTTGCTGTCGACATCTCACGGCCTTCTCAAAAGACACGTCCCTTGGGGACCCTTTCATCCAAACCCGTGGCTTCAAAAACACTATTCATAATTATTTGTGCATGCAACAGCCACGTGGGATCAAATTTATGTTCAGTTGGACATAGTGAAGACGTCCTGATCTATGCGTAACTATTTGTTGTGTCAGAAGTTGGAAAGCATTAAATTTGAGATTATCTTCTACACCTCTTCGAGGCAATTAGAAGGCGTTGGAAGGAGCAGCTAGATTGGAGGCATGTTTAAATGCATGTATGCACTTACCATATGTTCGCATCCAAACTGTACACGTTCGCGTATATAGAGCTATTAACGGATAGAGACATAAGTCTGAATGCTGACTATCATAACTTAGAAGGTATTTGTGTTTTTTTTTTGGGACATTCCGTCTCCTTTATATAACCGTAGTGTGTTATCCATTATTTTTATATTGTTTATGTCATCCTTTTTAAAGTTGGAGTCAAAAATACTTTCTAGTATTTAATTGGTTTTTGTAATCTAAAATTTGAGTCGTAAAAATCCAATCTTCAATTGGATTTTGTATCGTCAATTCAAAATTGTAGTGTTTGTGTCAAAAATAACGGGTCATTTTCAAAATTTGTCATTGTATGTCGATTGTATATCGTCAAAGTCATTTGGTATTGTCAAAAGTCAAATTCAAGAGTCGTATTTTGGAAGGTGAAGAGGTCATTATAAATTTTGAGTCATTGTGTCAATTTAGTGTTATTGTCCTTCAATGTCATATAGGTGATTTTAGGATTTTTTAGTTGTTATCAAGAGTTAGAGTCGTCTAATTGTAAAGTCTTAAAAAAAAAAAAAAAAATTGCCTTACGGACGCATTTTCGGTGTTACCCGACGTCCGAAAAATAAAGTGTTTCACATTGCGGGAGGGAAGAAAAGAATAAGATCAATGTGGAAACAAATGTGCTTCATGTTCACATCTTGCTGAGTTAGCAGCATGATAATGGAGGACGGAGGCACAGGAGGATGGAGGTCATTCAACGACCTCTCGTCAGTCGCCAACGATGGGGCCGCATGAAGTTGTGGTGACAGTGTGTGTGTAAGTGTTCTTTCATTTACGAATTGCGGTTTGTTGTGTGCGAGTATGATTTGAGTTCCTATTGGATTGAATAAATGAAATGTTCACAATGAGGAAACATGGTCTCATTGTTCCATTTCCATTATGTTTTATTGTTCGACTTTGGAAGCAATATTTCCTACATGATTCCTTTTGTAGTGACATTGTATAATATTGATCAAAAGTATTGGCAATCATGATGTAAGGTTTTTGGTAAACTCAGTAAAAACCATTGTGTAAGGTTTTGGTAAACCTGTAAAACCAATGTGTAAGGTTTTGGTGATCCCGCAAAACCAAGTGTGAAAGGTTATGTTGGTAAGGTTGTTGGTAGAAGCTCGAGAAAACCATCGATGGAAGAAATGTGCGTTGACACATGTTCGATTTTTGTGCAAGCCATGCTTGCATTTACGGAGTTGATCATGAGCACACGAGAGGTGGCAGGTGCTGAATCAAATGAGCAAGATATGTTGTACCATGTAAACATTAAGGGGGAATGTTAGGAAAATAAATATTAATGTTTACATTATAGTTTGGGTGGTTTGTAATATTGTTATAAACAATATACATACTTAGATCATATTATTATTGTTGTAATTCATAAATCATTAACGGGTTATTTGTTTGTATGGGTTCCTATTTTATAGGGTGGTTGGTTTTCTATTATGATGGCTATATATTAGCCTAATGTATTGCACAAGATATTAAGGGACATAAATATGATACAGAGAATTTTGCTTTGTAAATCAGTAAGATTTATATTTCCTTCATGGTGATTTGGATGAAGAGATTTATATCTAGCGATCGCTTGGGTATGAATTCAAGGTAAGGAAAATTAGTGTGCAAGTTGAAAAAGAGCCTATATGGGCTCAAGAAAGATCCAAGGCAATGGTACATGAGGTTTGATAGTTTCATGCATGAGCATGGTTACTTGAGATGTGAATCTGACCATTATGTTTATTTCAAGAATCTTGAAAATGGGAGCTATATTATTTTGTTACTGTATGTGGATGATATGTTTATTACAAGATCTAGTATGTAGGAAATTGGTGAGCTTAAGGAAAGCTAGCTCACACATTTGCTATGAAGGATTTAGGAGCTACAAAAATAATCCTTGGCATGCAAATACACAGAGACATGAAGAACAAGAAATTGTATTTGTCTCAGGAGGATTATATCTACAAGGTGTTAGAAAGGTTTAAAATGTAGAATTCAAAACCTGTAAGTACACCTATGGCTAGACACTTCAAATTGAGCAAAGATCAGTGTCCTTCATCATATGAGGAGGTCAAATACATGACACGAGTACCATATGCTTCAGCAGTTGGGAGTCTCGTGTATGTTATGGTTTGTACTAGACCAGACATTACACATGCAGTGGGAGTTGTGAGTAGATTTATGGTCAATCCAGGTAAATAACATTGGAAAGCAGTCTAATGGATACTAAGGTATTTGAGAGGGATATCTAGCATGTAGTTATGCTATGGAGGTTCGAATATTTATTTATGTGGTTATGTTGATTTAGATATGGTTGGAGATCTAGATGGTAGGAGGAGCACTATTGGATATATTTTCATAGTAGGTGGGATGACAGTTAGCTGGATTTTGAGATTGCATAAGGTTGTGGCTTTGTCTACTACAGAGGTAAAGTATGTTGCAACTACAGAGGCTAGTAAAGAGATGATATGGATGAGTAGGATCATGGAAGAGTTAGGAAAAGAGCAAGATGATTACAAATTATTCGGTGACTTCAGTACAGTGTAATTCATTTGGAAAGAACTCGGTGTTTCATTCTAGAATGAAACCCATTCAGTTGAGATATCACTTCATACGATAGGTATTAGAGGATGGACAACTAAAATTGGAGAAGATTCATATGAGTGAGAACCCTGCAGATATGCTAATGAATCCATTATCAAAAGAGAAGTTGGAGATACACTCCACTTCTTTTGGTCTTCGAGTTTAATACTTGAAGAGGAAGAAACAAAGCTAAGGAAAAGATCCAAGAATGAATTGTAAAAAGGTATAACATAGTAATTTATCTCCAAGTGGGGATTGTTGAGATGTGGAGCTCAATTGCTTCAATTTAGCATGCTATATCAACTTACTGGAAAACACAAAGAATCTGATAGCGGAATCGAGTTATATAGGGACCGACATTGGTCACCTATGACCGGGATCACGAGCAAGGAGGAACCGTCATCAATTACCTATGCATGAGTGTTTTATTTAACTCACGGGAATTATATCTAATTTTAGTATTAAATCAAATCTATTGATTGTAATTGCATGGCTAAGTGCCCTAATTTTTTATAAGGTATTTATAAGCTAGAAATCTAGGGTTAAAAGAAAGAGTTAATGATTATTGTGAAAATAATTATGTGAGAGAGAATTCTTGGAGAGAAAGGAGAATCTTGAGAGAAAGAAATTACTATACATCGTGAGAGGTGTGGAAGATTGTAAATATTCATTGTATATCTTCTAAAAGCTTTGGATAATAGATTGAATTGTTTCTTGGTGGATGTAGCCCACACTGGGTGAACCACGTTAAATCTGGTGTTGATTTATATCTCTTGTTTTGTATATTTCTTCTGGTAGAATATCCACTTTTATTTCATGTATGCTTAGATCTGATATATTATCTGTACAACCTTGTGTTAACCCCAACAAAAAGAATTAAAAATTCTCTCACTAACCCAAAAATTTGGTATTCTTCTTAAAATGCGTATGCCACAAGTTCCAAAAAAATGTGGGATTTAAGAATATTTCATAATTTAATTCTTTTCATTTTTACTTTCTTGTTGTCTTATTAAATTTTAAAAGATATAAATCTTTCAATTTAATCAAAAATTTAAAATAACTTATTGATATTATTGTTTACATTTATTGTTACCCATATTACAATTGCTTAGATCAAATTTAACGATAAAACCATATATATATATATATATATATATATATATATATATGATTCAACTTCAAGATTCACAATGTTCTCGAAGTTGAAAATATCATAAGAATAACGATGTCACCACATAAACCCAAGGCAGGAAATCACTTCAAGGGTTCCAAAGGTTCGTCCCACAAAAGGAAAACTCCCAAAATTTCCTTAATATTTTATTATCATAATTGTAAAGTTTATTTCATTACCAATTTTATTTATGATCACTCCATCGATAGTCAAAAAGACAACTCGACATGAGACCAACATTTTATGTCCATCCCATAGTCCTTTGGTAAGGGTTTTAAATGCATTTATTCGACAATCGAGATAGAATTATCCTAATCCCTAAGACACATGGGGGATGGCAATGGCACGAGTAGGGGCACTACACATACGCTCTTCAAAACTATATATGGTACCAAGGTCACTATAAGATTTGAACATATTGCTACATATCACATATAACCTTATACACCTATCCCCATCAATAAAATTGCACCATTTTTTTTATCAAGAATATCATCCATGTGTCGAGAAGCGGATTATCAAATCAAGGTATCTCTAATTTACTTGCTTGATGAATGGGGATCTCGAGTGTCATGGTTTTGATTCATACAAGCAAATAGAAGAAGATGGCCTTCACATCTATTTTCTGCATGAACAAAAATTTCCTATACATGATATTGTGAAACCAAAAGATGAACAAGATGATGGCATTTGAAAATATTCTTTGATGGTTCAAGAAGCAAACAATGAGCAGAAAGAGGTGTAGTGCTTGTGTCCCCTCTGGTATGAAATATTTTTCTACTTTTAGGTTCCAAATTTAGTTGTTCTAACAACTCAATAGAGTGTGGTCTCTCATAAATGGCTTGTAATGGGAAAGAAGGAACAATATCAAACAATTGCGGACCTTTGGTGATAGTAAAATTATTGTGAACCAAGTCAAAGGACTGAATGTGGATAAGAATAGTATACTTAGAAATTACAATCATATGGTATGGGATATCTTGGAGGAATTTTAATCTTTCAATATCCATGTCATACCAAGGAAGGAAAATGAACCGACAGATGGTTAGCCGTGGTAGGGGAAAAGTTTGATGTTGCTAAGGATATAAAAAGAGTAAAATATCAACTGCATATCAAAGTGGTGGTGAGACCCACGATGCCAAATAACAACATCAATTGACAAGTGTTTGAAAATGATCAACAAATCATCAACTTCATCCAAGAAGAGGCTAATTTCTCTTCAAGAAACTAGAGTAAGTTGGAGCGATAGTACGGAAATCAAATTTTCCAACTAAGCTCAAACAAGTTTCCCAAAGGCTTAGTCACTTTGGAATCTATTTTCAATCCATATGACCAACTAAGAAGAGAAAAAGTAAACATAACAATCAAAGGTGAACAAGCTAATTGAGAAAAATATCAGTTTCCCCCTAAAAAATTCAACATGGGTCACAAATATGGTCCCAGTATGGAAAAGAAATGGAGAAATCAAACTATATGTTGATTTTAGGGATCTCAAAAAGACAACGTTACAAGATCACAATCAACTCGCATAGTGCCTTCTATAGAAAATTTTACAAATTGTAGCAATTTCATAAAGGTTTTCCTTACTAGATGGCTATTCAGATACAATCAAATCATGGTGAAAGAAGAGGATTAGTTTAAAACTACCTTTACCACCAAATGGGGAACTTGTTCCTACAAGAAAATGTAGTTTTGTCGACCAATGCGAGAGCAACATTTCAAAGAGCCATAAGTATGGCATTTAAAAGGTTGATTAATAGTATGGTGTCCGTGTCTAGCTTGATGACATCATATTATTCTCCAAGAATGCAAATGACCACCTCTTTCATCTCAAGAAAATATTTAAAAGGTGTAGATAGTTTAGGGTTTCTCTCAATCCCAATAAATGCATTTTCCTAGCACATGAAGGAAAGCTCCTAGGCCATATTTTCTCCAAGAAAGGACTTTCAATAGATCTAGAAAGGGTAAGTTTGATTCTAGAAATTTCATTTCCAAGTCATAAGAAGGCATTGTAAATTTTTCTAGGAAGGATTAAATTTTTAAGGTGGTTTATTCCATATTTTTCTAATAATGTCAAGCCGCTAACATCAATGCTAAAAAAACATACCATTCAAATGGACCATAGATGGGAATGATATTTTTAGGCCATCAAACAAGAAACAACACAAGACCCTATCCTCATTAATCTAGATTTCTTCAAGGATTTCACCTTATATGCCTTTGGAGGCACGGATACCATATCTTCCATGCTACTTAGTTCAACGAGGAAGGTTTTGAACAATATATTACATTTTTAGCCAAGATCTAGAAGATAATGAGGTGAGATAATCATTTATTGAGAAGTATGTCCTAGATTTCATAATAAGTTTGAAAAAGTTTAGGATTTTGGTATCTAACAAAAAGATCCACCCTATGGTATCACATTTCGGTGTGAAATATTTCCTTTTGAATAAATATTTGAATGAGAAAAGTTTTGGATAGATCACATGAGTATGATGTAGACATCAATAATACCAAACTAGTAAGAGGCCAAGTTTTATGTGAGAAGCTAGTTTCTAATATGCACCATGAAGAAGAAATTTTTTTAGTACTCCAAAATGACCAAGGAAAATCCATAGATACTTTGTGTACCACTTGTTAGACCCACAACCTTGTGCATTTTATCCAAATAGGTCAATGTCCCCAAAGCTTGAGTAGGACCAAAAGGAGGTATTTTAGACTCCAATCTAATCCTTATGTGTTTTTTGATGGAATTTTATTTAGAAAATATGTGACGTTATTCTCTTGAGATGCATTGAGGTGAACGATATTGAGAAAATTCTACATGAGTTTCACAATGGAGAAGTAGGATGTCATTTTTCTCCAAGAACCATAACACTCGCAATCATGAAGGGTGGTTATTATTGGCCAAATCTCTTCAAATACTACCATGCATGGGTTAGAAAATGTAAAGAACATGCCTTATTCAAGAAAAAGAAATATTAGCAACTCTTACAATTCATCCTATCTCGCTGGATCATCCATTCATGCAATGGGGGCTAGGTTTCATTGGAGTGATCAACCCGTGCTGTAGTTTAGGGGATAAGTGGATTTGAATGGCCATATATTATTTTACTAAGTGGACAGAGGTAGTTGTATTGAAGGAAGCAAAGAAAACCATCATCCTAGATTTTTATGAAGGCATTGTGATCAGGTTTGGTGTTCCTTCTACAATCATTTCAGATAATGCTTTGGCATTTCTTATCACAAAGATCTTCAATTGGGATGTTAAGAAAGAAATGTAGTAAAGTAATTCCTATAACTAATACCCCCAAGGAAATTGGTTGGTCGAGTCTACCAACAAGAACATGTTAAGGATCATAAAGCGGCACCTTAGATAAAAACTAAAGGACATAACACACCAATCTGAAATTAGATTTATGGGCTGATAGTATCACCCCAAGAGATCAACAGGAATCTCACCATATAAGTTAGTGTATGGTAAAGAAGAAAGGTTGCAAATATCCCTTGAGCTACCCGCATTAGAGCTCATCGAGATAGCTAGAATTATTTAAGATCGAAGCAATGGAAATCAGTACGTAGAAATCATGGATCTTGAAGAATTGAGAAACCAAGTCATACAAGAAATGGATTTAAATCATGATCATATCAAGATATGTTTTGAATGGATAACATTGGCTAGAAATTTTTAGGAAATATGTCTTCTCCTTAAATGGGACCGAGATAGATTCAAACTAGGTAAACATTCAAAATTTGACACAATGTGGAGTTTCCCTTATGTAATCTCCATCTACAAATCAAACAATTCTTTCAAATTATCAAAAATGGATGGAGAAGAGCTTATGATCCTAGTCAATGGGATCTATCTAAACCATGGATTTTGATGTCAAAGTTCCATGTTTTACATATTAGTTTAGTTTTCTTTCCTCCAAGTGTTGTTGGGCACATGTTTTGTTGGAAGTATAGTTTTATTTATGATAAGTGCTTTTACACACTCTACACATTCATTTTGGACATATATGATCTCTTAATTGTACATAGGATTTTGTGTCCCCCGGTTGTGGTTACATTCTCGAGTTCATATTGGTTTCACATTTGAAGTGAGGTATCTTGAGACAATCTTTAGCGCTTAATCGTGCGGCTTAGAAATCAGTTGAGTGCAAAGGTCATCCATGCTCCCCTCATCTAAAATTGAATTTTGGGATAGTTACAAGTTGCATCCATTGAATTCCAAAGGATCAATCTCCAAGAACACCTACAAGACAATTTTTGAGCTCGACAAGTCCAGGGGTAAAATTTGTAAGTCCTATCATCATATTTTCAAGTGTTATAGAGCTAATGCCATGCCCAATGGATTGCAAAAAGGTAACTAATCATCTCTCTAATAACAAGATAGCCTTGTTTAGTCTCCATATTGTTATCCAACATAACCCTCTAGGCTATTTTAGCAACCTATAAACTCAACTCTAGGATTAGAGAAAAGCTTGCTCGAAAGCCATGGGACTTAGTCTTCTCGCGAACTCCAAGTATATAGCATTTCGTGGGTTTTCTCAAACCTATGGAACAAAGGGGATATGAGATCGGAGGAGGATTATGCAAATTTTGTAGGGAATTTGTCAATTCAAGAAAAAAATACATGGGTTTTGTTCCTCAGATGTCGTGATGCAAGGAAAATGAAATTTAGATTCCATGAGGAGCCCAACAAGTTAATTTTAGTATGTCCAAAATAAGAAGTCATGGAACACTATAGTAGTGTCCTATGGGTTTCTTGTGTGAACTATCATTCCACGTTTTTTTCTCAAACTCACGAAATGAAGGAAAGTAACATCAAACCAAAAGTTACATAATAAGGGTGGCGGGAATCCTACGAAGTCCAAAAGAAAATGGTTAGGCCTCTATGGTTTATGGATGCAGAACATGTGAGTTTCGAGGGTGTGTGAGAGTTAGTGTCTCACGGATTTCTCAACCCATGGAAACATCCAAATTCAGAACACTAAAGGTAATTTAGCAAAAGTCATCAAACGTTCAAATATCCCGCAAAATATTCAAATTTCTACCAGACCAAGCAAGTTCAAGGATTTTCCGTGGGACAAGACCAGTCGATACGACGAAGACGTGAAACAAATTGATAGTGGTTTATGGACCGTATCCTTTACGGCAAGAGTCTAAATTACAACAAGTTGGTGGTGTTGGAAAGGTATTTTCAAGAATTTTATTTTGACATCAACAGATCTCGAAATTGATATTGTTTGAAGGATCGAGATGCAAGCATAGGAATAGATAGAGAATAACACAGTTCTATGTAGTTAAGTTCCCAACTACCCCACCAACCAGGATTTAATTCCCAGACAATGGCCATACCCCGTATATGAATCTTAATGGGATATTGCAGAGGAGGACAACTACTTGTCTTATGGAGTTAATGGAAATTGGGCATGTGGGAGGCAAATTTAGTACTACTCATTGTAAATTTGAATTTTGAAATCTAAATTATTTCCCTCCCATATCCTCTTCTTCTTTGTCTTGTTCCCATTTTTTACAAATGTAAGTGCCTTTGTACAAAAAGGGGTTCTCTTCTGTGGAATTTGGAACTCTACTTTGGAGTTTTCATATTTCCATTCCTCTTGACCTTTGTAACTACATCTTGCAAGTTTTTCTCAAACCTTTGTTTCTATAAATGCAAGTAAGAAATTTTAATGATATGAAATTGTGGTCTTCTCCTTCCTACATTGCATGTTTGATGTGAATTTTCTGCCCTCTTTTCTTTCTTAAATTCATTCACTTTTCTCCTGCAAAATTGTGTGTTTTCATTAACTTCTTGCATGGTGGTTTCAATTGTGTATATATGGGTCAGATTTGAACCCTATTTTAGTTATGGTGCATCACCTTTAGTTTCAGTTTTGCATCTTCTTTTCTTTCCCTCAACCCCAGATCCTGTGAAATTGTAGTTTAGTTTTAATTTAGTTACATTTTGAAGTTGTAGGTTAGTTTGTAGCAGGCTAGAAAAGAAGGAACCAACCTTCTCTGGAGGTTGATCTCAATTTGCAAGTCCCACATTATTGAGATCATCCCATGTTATCCAATTTCGATGTTCGTAAGTGAACATTCAGAGGGCGCAATTTTTGGTGTTAACAATACCTTATTGGGGTGTGTATCCTTGAGGAATTCTTTCCCAAGTATTTTTTTAATATGAGATTGAAGTAAGAGAGATGCTCCATGGATATCCTCTTTATGGTGTTAATATGTTCCAAGAGAGATAAGATGTCAGAATTCTTCTTGACCTAATTTTCCCACTTTTCTCCCAAATGGTCCCATGTGGAAATTTGATTGTGTACCCAAGCTTATATACCAATTCTGATATTTTCCTTTGAAATAAGAGATAAGTAATCAAATACATACATTCTCTTCTTTTATATTTTATATAGAAAAATGATGGGATACATGTTGGATATTTTTAATATGGCTTACAACATAAATTCCATGAAAGAGGGAAAAAAATTTGGGGCTATTTTAGGAATATCATTCCGGTTATGGAAATGGAGAGGGCTAGAGATCTAATGAGGGAAATAAAGATATTTATGAAGAGCCATTGGAGTGTACAGAAAGTATGATATGAAGGGAGATGAAGGGAGTGTTATGTAAATGATAGAATATGTAATGATTCAACGGAGTCACCAAGTGCTAAGAAAAATGGTTCACAAAACTAAATGAGCTAAGAACACGCCAAAACCTAGTTGTGAGTTTAGAAGACTTACAATATTGCATATACAAATATTACGGATATTATAGCAAAAACATAAGAATGCCCCACCATGTGTTCCATAAATTGTTGGCTCATGTTAAGGAAAAAGGGTGGCTAGTATATTTTAAATGGAACACTTAAAAATAAAACCAAAATCTAAATAAAGGGTCCCACCAGAAATGCCAAAAACTATTGGCTATTGAACATTCACACCTAATAAATCACAAAATGGGGATTTGTGTCTCATTTTCAATAATTGGAAATTCCTCAAGGTATGAGACCTTTGGCTCCATTAATGCATACCTCCAAAGAAAATTGGTTCTAATCCTAAATACTCTAATGTTAGGTACTACTCTAAATATAATATAACAATTATAAGGATAAAAGGGATAAAGAAGAATATAAAACTAAACATGGTGATGCATCGAGAGAAATAAGGATTGTTCTCCTCTCTCCATGATTGACAAGGTGCATTAAAACCATGCAAGTATATTCCACACATTGTATATCAAAAAAGAGAGGAAGGTAAGATACAAATAACACAAGCCATATGGTAGATAATATAAGCCATAAAAACACCATATTAGTTCTTAAGAGATGAAAAACTTGTTATAGAAGTAAAAGAGGCACTGGATTCATTACAAAATATCAAAATAGAGGTATGGAAACTCACCATGCTTGGAAACCCAAAAGGGAAAAGTAATTTTTGATTGAAGGAGATGACACGTTTACAATATGCACACTTATGTTGTGTAGAAAGGGTACGAAAGAATGGGGAGGGGAGAGTGAGAGTAATATGTTGTTATATTTTCATTTCCCATGACCAACTTCCCTAAAAATATATTCAAGCGATGAAAATGATGCTTAGCTGAAAATATATGCTCAAAAACCTCAAAGCATATTTTATGATGTTTTTTGGTGTTTACGATTACCTAGTACCTTATAATAATAACATGTGGTAACTTGAAATACATTCCATGTTGAAGCACTCTCCAAGATATTTGAAAAGAGTTTAATATTTCTTGATATAGTGTTCTTTATCAAAATATATGGCTATTTCAATCTTCCCATGTCATTTTTCATTATTAACAGCCACAAGGTTATCGATTGTAACTTTAAATTCATCTCTCAAACTCATCTCCTTCTCATTTGTAAATGTTTTGCATTATTTCCATTCAAAATTATCACATTAGTTAGCTTTAAGGATATATTTTGTGCCACATGGGAACCAATTTGGAATCCACACCTTCCTTCAATAGATCTTTCCTCAATTCTCTTGATACCCAACTACACTATTTTGTGCCATGTGGTAGGTTGTGATTGGCCATAGGATCCCTAGATTTGTGCCACCTATCGGGGATGTGATTGGCTACATTCTCCTTAGATAGGTTCCACATGGAAAGATATGATTGGCTATGAGATCCTTAGATTGGTGCTAGGTGGCAAAATATGATCGCTATGGGCTACCCGGATTGGTGTTATGTGGCGGGACATGATTGGTTGTGGGAAACTAATTTTTTTGCATTATTCTCTAATTTCCATTTCTCAATCCTTATAACACCTAAGATTCTAAATTTAAGCCATGTGGTAGGCCATGATTGGTTACAAGCTTCGGGTTGTACCTTTTCCTTAATCAATTTCTCAATCTTCTCCACATCTAAATTTTCGTGATTGGGCCACATGGTGTAATCCTAGGTTGTTTGGCTTCGAGATCTCTTTTATGCCTTATCTAATTTTTGAATTGTCCTAAAATTTAGATTTTTGGGATTAGGTAATGTTTCAAGCGCTAGTTAGCTATGAGATTCGAATTACACCTTTGTCATATTTAATTTTCTCATCTACGTAGCTCCAGAAAAACACTTAAAAACATGATAAAAAAAAAGTGTATCACATTATAATTGATCAAAATTTAGTACGAGGTCCATTTTGGAAAGAGGGCCCACATAGAGAAAAATAAATTTGATAAAAGAGAAGTGAGGTTGAAAGTTTTGAAAGTAGATAAACATAATAAAAAATGTCACCATAGCTTGGACTAATAATCTATAGACACAAATACCAAGGAAAATTTTAAGACCCCCCCAAAAAAATCTCATAGATATTACTTAGAGAATCTATGAAAATGAATTTCGAGATAATGGAAAATTTGAAGGAAATGGGTTTCAAACGGTTTGGAAAATTATTTTATAATGGTTTCATTCGGTAGAAATTGTCAACTGACAATATTTTTTGTTGGTTGGTTACATATGTAATTTTCCAAAAATACATTTTTTGATAATAACAGTTAAAACGAATGTATCGACGAGAAATTTGTCCTCGCAAAATATGGTGTAAACAAAAAAATTGTGAAAAAATGATTATTTTAATAGTTTTGTGTGGGAAAAAAATATATTTTTTGATTTTTTCCATGTTAGTAGTTAAAATGATTGTCTCAATGAGAAGTTTCTCCTCACAAAATATGGCATAAGCGAAAAAAATCCCATACAATGCTACCACGGTCATCATAAAAAATGCTACCGATCGTAGTAAAACAAATGCTACATGTCGGAAACATTTTTTTTGCTACCAGCCGATAGCCAAACAATCTTCTCATTTAGTAGAAAAAAAATGTTATCGGCCGATAGAAAAAAATTCTACCGACCGGTAGCAAAAAATAATCCTCTCGGGTGACAACAAAACAATGCTACTAGTTGGTAGCAAAACAATGTTACTTGGTTGATAACAAAAAATGCTATCGCTATCAACGACCATAAGAAATAAAAATGCTACCGGTTAGTAGAAAAAATGTTATCAACCGGAAGCATTTTTTTTACTACCGTCTCATCCATCACATGTAGCAAAAAATAATGTGATTTAAGTACAATAACATATCAATAGTTAAAATACCTTAATGTTGGAGGGTTGCGATATACGCAATCGATTTTTTCAATTGTCAATTCCCGACACCACGGCACATGTAAAGGAAATGAGAATAAAATTTTATGTGTACTTGATATTCAAAATTATAAATTTGTAATTAGTATATCTATGAAGGCAATTTTTTGCAATTTCAATTTCGCGTTAATGGCAATTTGAATTAAAACGGTCAGCTATTAGTGTAAACACTAGGCAAACTAACCCCTAAAAGTAACTTGAACCCAAAAAATTTAGGCAACCCATGTCATAATCCCTACACCTAAAGCCAAATGCAAATTTCAAAAATTGAAATATTCGTGAATTAACGAATATTTTCCACTAAAATTTACACTAAATAATACACTTTGCTACCATAGTACTTTAACCAATCCCCTATGAAATTCAAATCTATACAATATTAAGTTTGTGTGGAATTGAAAGAGAAAGTGAAGGTTGGAATCAATAGGAAACTTGAAAATTAAAAGGCACCAACTGATTTTCATTCTCATCCTCCTCTAAAACAAATCATGACAATATCAAATGAGATTTTGCCAACTAGAACTTTGTCAAATGTTTCATTATATTTATTGTGTCCTAATTAAATGTAATTTATTTGTTTGTAATTCAAGTCATTAAATTAATTTATAAAACACATAGACATGTTTAAAAGAGTTTATAATAATACTTTAAAAGGGAATATGATAATGCTTAGAAATGTATGATATTAATCTAAAATTATATTTATATTATAACATGTCCGTAAACAAGTAGTTTCTTACCAAGATTTTTTTCCACATTGATGTTTGCTCATTTTTACTCAATTTTGAAGATATTTTTCTTAAGATGGAGAATTATAACAAGCTATAACAAATACTAATTGAAAATATTTTTAAATTTTGATAAAATTATAAACGCGAAACGTATGAATGTGACATCCCGATATATTTGCATTGGTCATTTTTTTATGAAATATACATCATTTTCATTGGACCTACATTCAAATATCATTTAGTAGTAAAACATGAAAAAAAGGTGGTTAGAAATTTTGAATGAAAGAAATGTAGCATTTGCACTATTGAAATAAGATAGGTTCGAGAACTACAAATAACATAGTTCATAACATTACAAATAGGCCACCACTCCTTTTAGGACATTAGGACAACCCAAATAGGAGAGAGCAGAGACACTAGTTCGCATAAACATGAGCCTAAGGTGGTGTACATCCACAATATATTGAGCAAGCTCGAGGTATACCAAACGGATAGAAGTGGGTTTTCAGTCTACCTAGACCTCAATTTCAAAATTGTACTTGGCTCAAGGTTATGGTCACTTGGTCTACAACTTCTCTCTCCACACATACACTTTTAGATGCTACCCATAGGGCTCAGTAGTGTAGGGTACACAACATAGCACATAACAACGTTACGATCACATTGATGACTTACACACAACCATAGCGTCTTACGCATGGAAAAATTATGGGGTATAACATAAAAATATTTCATAGCTTACAACACGTAACATTTCCACATAACGCACTAAGAGTGCGAGTACAATACATTAGGGGTCATGGAATCACCATATGTCCCCAATTCACGATTAGAATTTATCACATAACAATATGAGTACATATATATCACGAACATATTGATCTAGCATCATGACATACATTCAAAACCATGAAACATGGTGACATAACACCATAATATAACATAACACAATGGGAATGATGCACTATTTTTAGCAGAAACTTGAAATGGTCATATCTTTTGATTCGGGTGTCTAGTTGAGTCCTTTTTTAAAACCACTTGTTTTGATGAGACGAACACACCCGGTCAATGCCGCCCCTGCATGGTTGGAGCCATTTTTGTCACATTTTTGGGCCCAAAATCCTCCATCCGGGGTTGAAATTTAAGATTTAAGTTATAGTTCAATTTTTCCTATTTTAGGGCATTAGTTAATTTTAATCTCTTGAATGCATAGTAGGTTAAAAATTTGGAAATTCCTCTAATTTAGGCATGTAGAAGATGCGTGGCAATTTTTTGCACTGTCATTTAATAAGCATGTGAACTTACTAAGAATAGCAATTTCTAGTAAACTGCTAAAAATAGTAAATTCTGCCACCTATAGTAGATTTAGTCAAAGGTAGTTAGAGTTTGCATGGAAACTTGAGTTGGGAGTTATTTTCTTTTTATGAAACATTTTAATTCATGATTGAAGAATGAAGAATAATATTTATTTTCTTTGAGTTCAAAATATTTGCAGTATATTAAGTGTGTGTTATAGTTTAGCTTCATTAGGAATTATCATGATGTAACATATTTCACTATGAAGCAATTTGTCCTACAATACGTTGTCCCACATATACAATATCACTAGAACATGAAACATCACAACACTTTTGTAGCTCAAAAAACATTTCCTTCACACACAAGGTGGTAATACACATGAATTTCACATTGAATTCACAAGGAGGAAAATTACTCACATCGAGAAGTACATCAATATCATAACAAGACCACACCAAGTGGTAAGCACAACAGGTGCATTCACATAATCATAAGTACCACATTTGTCACATCACAACATAATAACACATTACTCCTCCACCATCATGCATGATCCATCACAACACCAAAATGTCCCAGAGGTTCAAGAGTATGAACCTTCACTTTGATACCAACTGTAGCACCCACCCATGTGGGACCCAAACATAAGACCAAAATATACTAGGATAATTTTTTCTGAGTCTCATTGCTTGTTACAAGACAAAACATGGATTACTCACCAAACTCCACATAACATGTGACGAAATCACAAACATGAACCCACCCATAGAACATGCAAGTCATGTAAATAACAAGACAACACAAGACGCAGTTCAACTTCCTACAATTATAACAATCAGGTATAAAACCATGACCCAACCAATAATTGCACATCACCCATGGGAACCTTCCACATTACCCCAACTTGTAGTTTACATCTTTATTATATTCATATTTTGTTATTAAACATCAATGATTTAGGGATTACTTAACATGAAAGCACACATTTTCCTTTTTGGAGACATTTCTTTTGGTTCGTTTATCACTTAGCTTATACTGGTTTCATCCAATTTAGTTTGCTTGTCTTATTGTGAATACATCATATAACCTGATTGATTACTAGAAGTTTCTTAACATTTATACATTAAGTTTCGATTCCCAAAATTAGAAACTATGCTTTCTCAAAGATTTGTTTTCGAGAGGGTCAAATCACATCTACCTTCACAACACAAGAAGGATTTATTAAGCTGCAAAATAATCTCCATGGTACTTATAATTCATAGCCCGACATCACAAGGGTACATTCTCAAAACAAAAATCAAGTTACAAACTCCCTTTATGAAAATAGTATTTTCATAAATATCACATAATAAGTGTACACTAATGGGTCACATTTCAATTGTCATTAATTTGTAAAACCCAATGTTAGTTCTAAACATTTTGAACACATATACGTCACCCAACACTTGTTCTTAGACTATGGGTATTTTTTCCTAAAGAGCATGGTTACTTGTCATTTTACATAGTTTTCATTGCGAGGGAAAAGACTCATGATGATAAAATTAGAATCTTAAGCTAATCTTATGCTTGCGATACCTCTTGGAAATAAAGATGATTGGGAGCATTTATAAGATACAAAGGAATCGGTTCAGTTGTTAGTGTTCAAGTCAAAAGTTAATGTTCTAGAATATCATGTTCTCGAAGGAGATATCTCATGTTATCTTTAATGTCAGAAAATGGAGACTTAGCAAGGAGTAAGGAACAAGTCACAATTCTCCTTATACCCAAAAATGTAAGGATATTACTTGTATAAATCGAACATATACAATAGAATAACATGAAAGAACACCAAAATATAGATAAATGATGACAATATGCTCATATAATAGCTTTGCCACTTCGAGGGGGCAACCTCCAACCACTTCGAGGGGTAACCTCCAAACCATAAAATAACACTCCAATACTCAATATGATGATTAACTACAACCTTCTAACCCCTATATATACCATTCTAACCTATGGCCAATATTGATGCCGACCTCTAAGCATAATAAATCATAAATGAATGATATAATAAGATAAGGGTATATGTGCCACATGTCGACATCTCCATCAATACACATATACATCATAACATCCTTTCCATATGTGCATAGCGTTCCTTCCCTCCTTGACATGTTTTGTCCCCAAAATATAAGAAGAAACCATGTAATGAGTATGTTGTAAATTTTTACACACTTTGCACCATGATCGATCATCCATCCATATGTGATCCTAGTAGATGATACATATCGAACTAATATCCATATTTCATTGTAACTTTGATTCCATTCGTGACCATAGTTTATCATCCTTGGATTCCATGGATAACCAACATAAGGATTCAATGCATAACCATAATAAGGATTCCATGTATAACCATAATAAGGATAACCATATAAGGATTCCATGCTTCATAATTGTTGCTCCATCGATCCCCAAATAAAGTGATTATTCCTCCAATTACCTTTATATCTATATTGGTTGGAAATATGATGTGCCCCAGGATATCTCCATGATTTTTTTCTCTCATGTTGACGTGGATTTCCATATGTTGCACAGGTTGTAGTATCCTCAACCTTATTAACTGCTTTAACTTACCTTCTTCCACCTTTGCATTTGATATTTTATTTTTCTTGAGTGGATGAATCATCATTTCCTTATTTTTCTTCATGTTCCTCTTTTGAATCATCTTTATTCCCTTCTTCTCCATATTCTAAATCATCCTCATGGTCTATATTGACTTTTCTTTGATTTCCATTAAGCCCGATATCCTATAAAGTGACCTTCTTCTTTTTGTACCAAATCTTCATAAACTTATTTTTCATATTAATATTAATGGTCCCCAATGCCTCTAACCAAGGGTACAAGAAAAATATCCAAACCATCCATATATAAGGCAAAAAATCTGAATGTAAAGTATATTTTTCCATAAGTAAGTTTTAAATCTTCAAAAACTTGAATTTTCTTACCATTCACTAGAGCTTCTTTGATATTATGTAATGCCCACTCCACAGGACATCGAAAAACACATCAATCGTGGCTAGAATTTTTATTTATTTTTAGGGAATTTTTTTTGAAGTGTTTAGTTAAATACTAATACATCTTTTGTAACTTTTCCATTACTACTAATTTTATACCATTTAATTTCTCCAATCTAAATTGTTCACTAACCCTAACTGAATTAATTACTTAATGATATTTTAATTTTACTAGTGCCCAAAAGAATAACCCTACACCACTTTTAACCTATTCACCCTCTTCTTAGGTTCAACACCCCTCCCTAATGATATATTTCCCATTAAGACCCCATGATAAAAAAATGCAAGGTTTATTAATGACCCTAGGATTAGACAATTTCAACTCTTGATCTAGTTGCCCTAGGATGCCCTAGAATGTTCCCTTTTATTTTCTCTTTGTTTCCTTCCATTCTTATTCTTCTTGTTATATTTTTCCTTGTATGAAATGCATATACATATTTATACTCATTTATTTTGGTTTGTTTTATTATACATGTTTCTATGTTTATGCATTTAATTCTTGGGTTATTTATTTTATTTGTCTTTGGGCGGATTAGGTCTGCGTGCGGGTGAAGAGAACTTATAAGGCGTGAGGAGGTGGCGTGGGTGCTGCGCGGGTGCGGCAGATGCGGGGGCAGGCAGAGGAGGCGCGGGACGGTCGACAGGGGCCCTTCAATACATATACTCATAACGGGGCAGCGGTATGGCTGAGGAGGAGGAGGCGGCGGTTGTTGCATGAGAAGGTGGTGAGGGGGTCCGTAGGCGGCGTCCCCACACGGCTATCACGGGGTGCGGGCGGGTCACCCTTCATTATTTTTTTTTTTAAAGAAAAGGGATAGTCGGTGGGGAGGGGGCCGACCCTCCCAAATTTTATTTTTTGTGTATTATTGGTTTAAATCTTTTTTTTTTGTTTTGATAAAACAATAAATCTATTTTCTTTAAAATAGACCATGTATATATATATATATATATATATATATATATATATATATATATATATATATATATTCTATTCACATTGAATCTTCTTAAACTTAATGTACGAGGTAATTGTGCAAACAAACAAAGCATACACAATATAAAATAACTTATGAAAATTAACTTGATAACAGCTGTATATATAGATATACATTTTTTTGACAAAAGCACACTATTATAGCAACCTATTTCAATTAAGAGAAAATGCTTGGAAAACAAGTTTTACACTTAGTGAAGGATGATGAACAATCACATTTGACTTATTATTAAAGCCATTAGACAAGTTAGCTAGAAAAGAGATTGATGCTAGTTTTATTTTAATCACTAAATTGCAATGTTACAAAGAGAGATGTATTTCACAAAAAGGTAATTTATTTCTCATTCAATAATGTTACAAAAATTTACATGAAGTCCAAAACAAGAATACTACACATCTAATAACTCAACCTTTCTTCAAGAAGGAGGTTCCATCAATCCATAAAATATCAACTATTTTCACAAGCTTTCTTTTCAAAGGTTTTAGTTTCAAGGGTCTAACATAACCCCATAACATTTCAAATATTCAAGGAAAGCTATACAAAGTAACATACTAATACTAAGGGTAGATTTATCATCAATTTTAATACAAGGTTTGCATGTAACTCCAAATGCAAAAGAGTGTCTTACAAGACAATGAAAGCTCACACAAGCCATTTTTTTTAAGATACAAAGAAAGAGAAATCCATGAAATGGTGAAGGAGACAAGAAGAAATTCCAATTTGACAAGTGTCTTCATGCGTCTTCCAATGGCTTTCCAACACCAAAATCTTTCAAGGCCAACACAATGAGAAGGGGCTTGTTTATCCACCCAACCTTTAGGCATCATCACATGCCTATCCCAATGTTAGGATGCATGCTGCCTCCCCCAAGCCCATGGGAAAGAGGATAGCTAACCAACACTTGCACAAGGTGAAGGGTAAAACAACAATGAAACAAGCACACAAACATAAAATTCACATCAACACAAGACTCCAACTTTGTTCATCCTCCAAAAATGGGGAAGAAAGGAGAAAGTTCTCCAAAATTAAGCATCAATATTATATGCACATTAAACACATCTTCTTAACCTCCTTATTGCTCCTTATTCAAAACAAGACCCTCCTTATTCCTCCTCCTTTCTCCTAGTCCTCCTTGGAAGGATTTTCAAACCCCAAAAGGGGTTTCCTTACCAAGAATGGGGAAGAAGATTCAAGCCAAATGAATCACTTCCCCACCTCAACCATTTAAGCTCCTATAAGGCTTGGCCATCAAGCCTTGAGGATTGAGAGGAAAATTTCCTCTCTCTTCCCCACACTCCAAAACTCCATCATGCCATATGATGGAGGGAGTAAAACACACAAACAACACTCTGAGCTACATTTAACAATAACAATTTCAAGCAATCAATCTATCAACTAAAATAAAGCAACACAACAATAAGATCTAAGAGCCTACCTCAAGGAAAGCTCTCTTCTAACCTCAAGTTTTCCACTCTTAGCTCCAAGCATTCCCAAGCTCCAAATCACCCAAGCATCCAAGCAAGAAAATCCAAAGAAAAAGTCCCTCTTTTTCCCATGGATGGGAATTTGAAGAGGAGCAAGTAAGCATCCTCACTAATGAGGGGGTGACATGTGTCACCCCTCTCCCTCCTCATGGTCAAAGATGCCAAAACAAAAGAGAGAAAGGGTAAAATTATCTTTTGCCTTCTTCTCCCAAATTTCCTTAAATGTTAGCAAGACAAAACTAGTGGCACTTTTGATAAACACATCCACATCCCTTACATGGATGTGACAAAACAAGGAGTAGAAAGGAGGAAAACTCCCTCATGGCCTCCCCTTTAGGTAGGGTCGAAACTCTTTTTTTTGATAGGGGACTCAAGCTCACAAGGGGTCCCCAAAATCTTACCTAATTTCGGGTTTTGCATCTAGAGGTGTGGGGACCACCAAGGGTCTCACATGTGACCCTAAACCCTTGTGATTAAAAGACTAATTAACAAAAATCAACAATTTAAAGAAAGTGGGATTATTAACTCCCAAAACAAGTTTACAACTTTACTAACAACCTAAACAAAATTAATAATTCAAAGCAAAATACTTTACATACATTGGGGTCAAATCTTCATAGTGCCCAAAATTAATAATCATCTATCCTAGGGCTTCACACGGTGAACATGGTTAGGACTCATCCTAAGTTTTGAGTAGCTGGCCGAATCCCACGTTCTCTGTAAACCTATCACTAACTCATTGCACATTAAGCACTTTATCCCAATATATTATAATTAAATGACATAAAGTAAGATATCAATGCATCTAAACTAACCTATCATCAAATCAAGGCATCCATTATATTCCAAAAGTTAGACAAATGATAAAGTGACATATAGTCTCACCATGCAACAATTATCCATCACTATAATTAGGTATCATATTCATTTGTTTCCATGTCGTAACAAGAAAATGCGAAATTTAGGCTAAATTGGCTTACGCTAATGTCACACTTGTCTAATATAATCAAACATCTAAAAATAATGTCCAAGATATCACCAATCACCTTGAGCTAAACAACAAGCTTTGTGGGCATACATTACTTTCTTAAATATGTAGATGTTGAGCCATATCCTTGTTGATGAAGTTATACTTGTTGTTAGGGTTTATGGAAACAATTATCTTATTCCTTTAATGCATCCATGAAACTGAAATATGGTATCTTCCTTCTTGGGAGCTATAATATCTTTTGTTGCATCAATATCTTATTTTTTTCCTCTTCTTCATAGTCTTCTTCAACTTCTTCTACGTTTGATTCTTCAATATATGATGCACATCATCTTCCCTTGAATCTTCTTCACCTTCCTCTTCATCTTCTTTCTCTCTAGATTCTTCAATATATTCTTCCCCATCATCTTCCTTTGACTCTTCTTCATCTTTGTGGTCCCATCTATCCATAAAAAGTTGTTCCATTTCCTCCCAAGACCAATCCTTCTATCATTTTTAACTCGAAAACCAAATCCATGCAGGACCACCAAGATAATTTGAAAACCTATTCCTTGTAATGAAATATGAAAAATATATATTCTTAAATTTTATCCACCATTCTTTAGCATCCATCTCACCATTTCCATAAAAATTTGTTATCCCCAGATCATGATTAGGGTTTAGGAATTCTGAAAATATTTCTATAGATGGATAAAAACACAAAGAACAAACCCTAACTGAAATTTCAAAAGCTTTCCGAAAATATAAATTTTGCTAAAAAATACTACAATTTGCTTCTTGAAAAGTGAATTTATGAAAAAACCTAAAACACCAATAACATCCACAAAACAGATCCAATGGAGCTGAAATTTTCAGATATTATGACTTAGAGTGTTTCAAAATTATTATGCAAAAGTTGGGAAAAAATTAGATACCCTTTTCAAGATATATTTGAAACAAAAAATTAGGGTTTTTGCCCAAATTTTGGCTGAAATCGCTGCTCTGATACCACTTGTAAGGATATTACTTGTATAAATCAGAAAATATACAATAGAATAACATGATAGAACACCAAAATATAGGTAAATGATGACAATATGCTCATATAATAGCTTTGCCACTTCGAGGGGGCAACCTCCAATACCACTTCGAGGGGGTAACCTCCAAACCACACAATAACACTCCAATACTCAATATGATGATTAACTACAACCTTCTAACCCCTATATATACCATTCTAACCTATGGTCAATACTAAGGCCGACCTCCTAAGCATAATAAATCATAAATCAATGATATAATAAGATAAGGGGATGTGAGCCACATGTCGGCATCTCCATCAATACATATGCATCATAACATCATTTCCCTAGGTGCATAGCAAAAATTACTTATTCTTATTGAAATGTGGATGGCACAAGCTCCAAGGATTTGGAGAAATTTAGGAATATCTTATTTTATGATTTATTTAAATTTAATTGAATTCCTTTCTTATTGCTAATTTCATGATTTGTTTTATTATTTAAATTTTATTTAAGAAAAACCTCAACCATTTCCCGATAGGTCGCTTACCACGAAATAATATTTCATTTGACAATTAAGTGGATTCATTTTATTGATATCACAATACGATTTAGTTAGATCAATGTTTAACGTTATAAAGAAATTTATAAATATTTCAAACTCAAGGTTCGAGAATGATCTCGAGTTGGATGAGTTGTGAGAAGAATGAATTCACCTCAAAAATCGAAGACACGGGGATGATCCTAGGGTTCCAAAAGGTTAGTCCATGAAAGGAAACTTCAAAACTGACCTTATTTATCTTATTGTCACAAATGCTTAATTTAAATGCTACAATTATTTTACGAATTATTCATAACGTAAGAATAATGTTAGAACAACAAAATCACTCAAACCAAGGCCAACTCGAGCTCACACAACTATAATCTAGAGGTGGTAACAAGAGAGGCACTACATGGTCAACGAGAAATCATACAAAGTTTAACATATAAATACACATGTGCCCTAACCTATTATGGTAATCTAGGGATACTATACTCTCTCACTCTAAGAAGGTCAAGAAGGCACACGTAATCATCCAATTCCTTAGATCACTTATCACAACATTAAGCTACTAAGTCAGTCATCCATATTGATGTACTAGATCAATCATAAGCTAAAATATAAAATACAAGTATGTATTACTAAGTGTGATGATAGAATCAATGAATCCATATGTATTGATTATACTAAATCGCATTCATCTCATTATAAGTTGGGTATAGCTACATGTGCATTAATCACTCTTCACGGTAGTGTTTTATTAATGTAACACTCATCACATCAATCTGGGTATGATTAGTCAATGTATCCAAATCATGAAATAAACCCTTTCATGTCTCAAACATAAAGTCTAGAGTTTCAAGCTAAGGATAATAAATATCTTATCATAACACAATCGCATAAAGTTCTAGACCTGAAAATTAAGTCTCTAGACACAAGTGAATAACATCATAGTAGTTAGTTAAAGTACACTACCCCGGAAGATAGGTTTTTATCCCTTTAAATATATTTAATGTGAAAGTGTCCTACTACCTATGAACTTGTCTTTCCCTAAGTTCTAGATCAATATATTTTATGAGTGATCAGTAAAATAAATTGATACACTCCTACACACATTATGATCACTTTTTCACACCTTATTTTTATGTGTTATGGATCCTCTCTCTAACCCTAAGAACATTAATAGTATTTTATCAATTTCTAGTTGGTATGCCATTGAAAAATTAGGATCTAGCAAACTTTGGTGCAATTTATTCTAGTTACGAATAATCGGTATTCCATAATATATTAAATTAGGACCTAACCCTTAATTTTATAATACTTTTTAGTGAACATGATTATCCATTGAACAAAAACCTAGGGTGAATAATAGGGTTTCAAATTTTGTTATGATTTTAAGAATTTCAAACCCTTAACTTATATATGTCTTACCTTGTAAAATGGAAAATAATCATGATTTCAATGCATCTTCTTCCATATATTTTGATCACACTTTGATAAAATCGGTAATAAGCATTCAAGAAATTCTATTATCAAATCCTCACCAATTTACCAAGTTATACACAATGTAGTTATTTAAAAAAGTCAATCGCTTATAATATATTTCCCTCATAGACCCCAAGATCCTTCACCTCCCAGTAGAGGTGATGAGCATGTTTTTATGATCCTCTTTACCTAGTACTATGAGCAATACTTAATCAAAATCCAATAATCGTACTTCCACTTTCCAAAATTGACATTAGCAAGACACAACATATGAATATTGAAAAAATGTACATTGTAATTACCATATATGCATCTAACATATAGCCAATAGATATTTGAAGTTACAACATAAGAATAATGCCTTGTTGATAACAATAACATTTTACTAGAAGATTTTTAAAATCCCACTAATGCAATTATTTCCCAACCCAATTTAAATCTCAAGGTGTTTATTGGTCATCTACCTAATCATAATGACACTCATACGAGTGATAAGATACGCAGACTTACCAAATTGTACCTCCTCAATATTACGATACCACCTCTCACCCTATACCCTATAGGTGTCATTATTGACATGATTATGAGTATGCCTTTACTTCCACCTTTGATTATGTTATATGGATTATATATTCTGATGATACCAATGCTTATGTTAAACCATTATTCATTTGAGTGCATATTGATTTACATATTTACACAATGCTATTGTTTATAATGGCTCTAGCAAGAACACATACACTATGAAGCTCCTTGCTAACAATATAAGTAATTTTATCTTCACTATGAGTCATAGTACACTAGTAAACATATGTTGTATAGAGAACATATAAATTTGAAATACATGTTATTTTTGTTTTTTTGTTATATTAAATATCATATTGATCATACTACATTATATCCAATGTAGTGTGTCCAAGTTTACTCTCCATAAGGGTAATTTAATTTCAATATTTTAGCAGATAATGCATTCCATCATGTATGCCACCATGTTAATTTAAGCTTTGTCCAAGCTTGCAATTATGGTATATTTCAACTTATGTCACTTTGTGTATCATCCATCTCCAATTCATTACATTTGGAGCACTATAAACCTATGGTTTATGACAAGTTTTATGTTTAAGCCATATATTCCTTAGGTTTCTTCCATATATCAATTCACTTCATACAAGGTTATAATGTTTAATGTCCTTATTAGTCATCACTTTGTTTGTTTGGTTTATAATTTGGTAATGTTTTTACCATTTTTTCATATTGAGTCATAGGTTTAATCGTGGGATATGGATATTGTTTTAGTCAAAGTCATTTTGTAGTCTTTAGGAGGTTTTTAAGAGTAAAGATTAATAAATTGTCAATTATTGAGTTTATTAGTGAGTCAAGTTCAATATGTTGCTTATATAGGTCAAAAATGTAAAGTCGAAATAAACACCTCATTGTATTGAAAACATTATCAAGTGAACTTGACGTCCAAATTGTGTGGGGAGGATCGTTTGACATGTAGTGGAGTCTTAACGACACCAAATTTTCTAAGTAGTATCATAATGGAGGTAGGAGGCAATGAAGGAAGAAGGACAATCAACATCCTCTTGCAAGTCACTACGAGATGGGATCACACAACAAAGTTATTAGTTGGATATTTTCTCAATGACAAAATATAAGGTTCAACCACAACGTGCGGGATAAAGTCCCTCCTCAAATAAAGGGGAGGTGCCCTATTTATTATTATTCTAACAACACCAAAGAATATTTACAATATCCACATTAATCTAACATTTGGGGATGGGATCTCATCCCGGTAGATTTATTTCTTTGGAATGAAAGATAGATTGAGAATGGAAGAAATTTATAGAAGTGAAAGTAGAAGGAGGAACAGAAAAAAAAGAAAGGTATAAATGTGCTTTTTCTTTGGCAAACGTAGATTCAAGATACTAACACGAGATAAAACAATAATAAACTTGTTTGAGATATAATGAACAATAGACTAGAATTTAAAGAATAAAATAATGCATTGAACTTAAGAACAATACATTAAATAAAGAAATAACATTCAACATAGTTTGTAATGCATCTCTTATATTCCTTGCAACAAAAGATTGAAAACATAGTTTTTCTTCTCTTTACAATTCCAACTTGCTTCTTGTCCAAAAAATATCCCTTTGATAATGCCTCAACATTTTACATTTATAGAGAAGGAGAAGAGAGAAAAAGGAAGTTATTTGGATTACATTCTAAAAATAGAAAACACACATTAAATCCCTCTTGACTGGTTCTTACAAAATGACCAAGTCAACTTGTCAATCCAAACAATGTCTCAACATCTCAAAAATTTACATGCTTGATGTAAAAATGGAAAAACATGATGAATCGTCATTCGATTTTTCCTTTTTGGTTTCTTGTCTGGATTCCTTATTATGATACTCATGGAACTTATAAATTATATTTTTTATTTCCTTTTCATCAAGTTCCCATCAATACAGATTCAAAACATTGCATGTGTCGAAATCGTTGGTCATCCTTCCAGGGGAGCTTATGGATGGCTTTGACCTGATTGTTCAAAACATTTTGGCACAAAATTAGCTTGTCAATTGATTTTAGATCAAAATCACTCTCAACCGAGGACTCCTTTTCGATGAGATCCCTACATTCTTTGAAGATGTCATCCCGGGTAACATGTTCAAGTCATCATCCAGGATGTGGCTAAGTACTTTGGAAAATTCATCACTAATATCATTGGTGGCATCTATCCCTTCTTCTCGAGCTTTCTACAACTTCTCACTAGCTTCCTACAAAATCTTGACCCAAAAGTCAATGGCCTTGTAAAACTCAAAATGTTTTTCTCTTTCACTAATTATCCCTTCTTGAACAAGGGTATCAGATCAACTTTCTTGAGCTCACTCAAGGCTTCTAGAGTTAACTCCTAATTGTTACATTCTTCCTAGAGCTCATTATTCATTCTTTCAACAGATTGATTTTTCCCTTTCTATATCATTATGGACCTCTACGGTGTCCTTGATCAACTATTCTACCCAATATTTTCTACCTCTAAAAAGGATTATGTGTCGAAACTAACCAGAGCCAAAGAGGATATCGGAGTTGGTTTGGAGATCTTGAGAAGGATAGTTGTCAACTACTTCACATTTTCCTTTAAATCATCCTTGGGTTTCTTTAAGTTTCTTGAATAAATTATCCATGGTCACCTGCACATCTTGTTGTGCTCCTTTAGTAGTGAATTTCCCAAGTGCCACTTTGGTTATTTGGTAATCAAAGCAGTGATGTCTTCCTTGCTCTTATCTGAAATAGGCACAATGAGCTCAAAAAAAAAATCTCTTGACGCATCAATACTGATGTGAGAAATGGTTTTGGGTTTCTTGGATGTGAGAGATGGGGTATGAGTCAACATATTGAAAACAAAGGCTTCAAGAGAAACAACCTTCTTAATATTCTTTGTGGTTTGGCTAACTAGCTGAGATGGGACAAAAGAGGAAGGATTTTATTAAGGGGGAGTGGTAACCATGAGTGTGGTACCTGGAGGAGTAGGCAATGTCGATACCAAGGGGTGGAGTTGAGAAAATGGACATGGAAAACATTGAATATGGGGAAGGAGAATAAGGAATGGAGGAAAAAGTAATAGATGGATAAGGGAACTGGGTTACGTGATGAGAACTAGGGTCATACTTATCCCATTCGATTGAGGAGAAAGGGATCAAAAGCCTGTGTCAAGAAGCGACACGAGAGGAGAGGAGGGTGGTGGAGAGGAAACGGGAGCGGCAGAATCAATGACCGATAAGCTCTGAAAATATGAGGAAGGTGGAGGGGATGAAACATGAAGAGGAGAAGATTGTAGTTCCCACCCATGTGGGACCCAAACACAAGACCAAATAAACCTGGATAAAATTTTGTTGTCTTTCATTTTCTTGATACAATTATGTGACACCATATATACTCACAAGAGATTGCTCAACACCACATGCAACATTTACACCAACATGAATAACATGCAAATATCAAATGACGAAAGATGCAAATCGATACCACACTTATACAAACGAACAATTATGAAACCACAACACAACAATATGAACATCACAAATAGGCACCTTCCACATTACCACATTTTCATTATTTTATTTCATTATTTAGCCTTTATGATTTGAAGAGCAATTAACATGAAAACATACATTTTCCTTTTTCTCTAGGCTACATTTATTTTACTTTGTTTAACACTTTATTGGTTCCATCTAATTTAGTTTGTTTATCTTATTGCAAATAGATTATATAACTCGATGGTTAATTTGAAGTAACTTAACATTTACACAACATAAGTTTTGATTCCCAAAATGGAAACTATGTTTTCTCGATTACCTGCTTTCTCGTGGATCAATTCACATCCACTTTCACATCATAAGAAGATTATTAAGCTACAAGTGATCTCCATGGTACTTAAATTCTTGGATCGACATTACAAGGGTAAATTCTCCATAACTAAGGACAAGTTACAAATTTCCTTTACAATTAGAATTTTAATGGTGCGTGAAAGCATATCCTAATTGTCTCAGTGATCCCAAGAACTTTACATTATTTTCCCTTCTAATGGTGTTTAGTTTCTAGGAAAACCTCTTAAATGCATTATTATGACATCGCATCATTCAAGACACAAGGTGACACAGTACCTTTTAACCATTGCAACTAATACACCTCCACACACCCAAAAACCCTCCACTTGGTTCATGGGGAAGAATCATGATTACATTATATTCACGGGAAGAATCTTGATCATATTTCAATGTTGCAAACTTATATTCCCCAATTACCCTAAGAATCAAGTACGTTCATTGCTTAGCCCTCTATGCTTAACCTCAAGACAACTATACAATTACGTTGCTTAGACCTTACGTCCCACATGTCACAAAAGTGACTCTAAGCCTTAAACTAAAGCATCCCACACAACTTCAACATGCATGAATATAATTCCTAGTGGGAACCCCTCATACTCTAAACAGTGTTTAACCATTACCATTCCTATAGGGTGGTTTTGTGACAATGTCAACAAGCAAACAAGATTCTACAAAATCCTAAATTTGTGCTCTTATTACCTCTAAGCTAGGAGGTGCTAAAGAATGATAAGAAAACTAGGTTGTCCTTTAATTTTCAGTTTTCTAAGCTAATGTGTTCACACACAAGAGTGTGTCAAACAAGAATCTTACTCTAAGGTTGTCCTTTTTGCTTTGGTTCTTCTATGAATTCCCAAGTAATTAGTAAAACACAAAGGAGTTCATTCATTAATAAACACAAAAGCACGCTATGAAAGATCATTTCCAGTTAAATTGTACATCTACGCCATTAGTAAGATATATACCTACAATCAAAATCACTCCTAGAATAGAATGCCCATTTTCCCCAAGCTACCAATCTGCTACAATTTCTTACTCATCACAAAATAATCAATAAATAACATTCATGTTCATAACAATAGTGATGATTTATCCATTTCATATTACATGTATTTCAAAAATAATCTCGTTATTACATAAGCGTATATAACACTATGATTTTCTTCATGTCTCGCATACCCGCAACCACCGCAAGGTCAAAGACAAATCTGTATTAGCATGGCATATAACTACATTCTAGCACAAATTATAATCTCATAGTTTTATAATAATAATGAAAACAATACTTAACACACTTCTAAGAACAAAGAAAGAAATCCAAATGTCATTTTATTTCATTTTCAAGCCAATGAGAGAGATAGAGAGAGGAGAGAGAAAAACCTATTTTTCCACATTTAATTTATTTTCAAGCAAGTGTCAAAAGGAGGTTTCATATAGTCATGTGTTAGTGTATATAAGGTTTACTAATCGTTATTTTTGTTTTGATAAGGTCACATAACAATTTTCTCCATGTAGTCACAAGTTTCCAAAATGTCAAATTTGAACAAGTTTCTCAAAATCAACGTTCAAAATTCATCTCCAAGACTCAAACACACATGGAAACTAAACCCTACCTTACTCCCCTATATACAGGGAAACAATCGGAGCTGACATAACCCCAAACCGGTGAAGTGGGTTTAAATTGTGTCTGCCTTTGCGAACTAGCGATCTTAAATGCCCCGACTAACCTCATCGCCCAATGACCGAAGGCCTATTAAATCCACCTAGAAAACTAACTTAAAAGGTGATTTTCTCTTAACTAAGGGTTGGTAGTGATTTTCACGGAGAAATACTAGAGGTATGCAAAATTCAAATCTCATTTCTACACTCGGGCCAAAACTATGAGTCAAAACCAGACGCATTTTTAACTTTCAAAGCAGCTTTGTCTAAAGCTACAAACTAGTCTATTGGGATCCTAACGCATGATGAAACAAAGTTAAACGAATGTCCAAGGAATAATATAGGGTTCTTTTGAACACTCCATGTGACAAGGATAATGGTTCAAGCTTAATTTTCTCATTTTGGAGTTTACGGGATTGTAGTCACAAAATCATGCACTTTAGGCATTATTTAGCTTGGTCTCATACTACTATTTAGAAGGTTCTCAAGTGAAGAAATTACTAATTAATCCCACCTTTTGGCCATCTTATTTTACCTTTTATTTTGTCATTCTCACGTATTTCCATATGCATACCTAGCTATTTTGTTAATGTCTCATCATTTTATCCTAAACCGGGGTGCCTAAAGCCTTATTGCAGGCACCCCGAGGTGCCCTGGTCCCACCTGGGGCGCCCTGATCCTTGTTTTACTTTATCACCTATTTTTGGGCCTCTTCTAGCCATTTTTCATTCTTATCTTTTTCTTAGTTGGCCATGTCAAGGTTAATTATGAAATTAGAGCAAGATAACCCTATAAATATAAAGTTATGAGACCATAATGAGGGTCATAGCATCACTTACTACTATCACTCCATCTAGAGTTACATTCATTGCATTCATTTCATCCACATAGTTCCATGCATCAAGGTTAGGAGATCTACATCAACACACACATCATAGGGGGAGGGATTCTATTCTATTTCATGCACACATGCTAGTACATTTTCTAGTAGTTATTATTGTTCACTACTTCACAAAGTGCAATCGACACAAAAGAACCTAGGGCACAACATGCACACACACACCCGAACTTCATTTCAAATCAAATGTAGTACAATGCTCAAATTATTAAGCCCTCTATTATGACAATGAGGTCAATCTAACCCATTTATTTTACATATTTTATTTTTAGGGTTTTGATACTTCTTTGTCTTTTGCAAGTCATTTATTCATCCTACATTATTTGATACATCTAGCGCAGCTCAAGTAGATCTAGTGTGATAAGCAAGGAATACTTGAGTATTTTGCAACACCGAAAGAACTAGATTCTAGCTTTTATAGGGACCATGACGCCTATTATGCGGACTGCAGGGGTGCCCAAGACTCTCCCAGGTGCTCCAATCCATTCAGATCCTCTAGATCCGACCTTTATAGGACTTCTATACGATCGTCATGCTTTTAAGATCCACAATGCTAGACTCGTGACACCTTGCGGCTAGTCTTGAAATCAGCTAAGTCCTTTCCTTTTACATCTTTGCATACTTAGGGTTTTATTTCATCTAGCATAATTATTTAAAATCATTCCATATTGTTTTAGCATAGTTTACATCGTTTTAGTCTTCCTATATTATATTAACTATTGTTATACTTTCCCATAGTTTAGTTTAATTTTAGTTAATCGTGGATGTTTTGTGCCTCATTGAAAACAACTTCTATATACATTTTACAAGGTTGCCAAAGAGTAGTTTTGAACTAGCATTCAAGTTTAAATCTTCCAACCGCGTGGCTTTTGTAATCGGTATTCATATCTAAGTTTTTCCAACCATTCACAAGGTAAATGGGACTAGTGTTTACATTCATGGTTACTTGTCTAGTTGCGTACAAATCAGAGGTAAATTTTGTTATAAAATAATACATCTCATTGAATTCATCTAAAAGTGATTTTTATTCAATTTGATTAATAACTCATTTAAAAAAGGAAAAATATAAATGTTAATATCGTGCAAGAAAGGGTAAGATACATATGCGTGTTAATTGAACTGGCGAGGTATAAGGATCAATTGCGGCTCATTTCGCATGCTCTGTAACATCAAGCTTTTATCAATAGTTCTTGTGTCATACTACAAACAGCTCATCAAGCCAACAGAACTAAGTTAGATAACTCCAAATCATTGTTTTCCAAGTAGAGCATCGAGCTAGTAGGAGAGCTAGGATTGAGATCATATTTTTCATACCAAACGAGCTCTGCATTATTTCCAACTCGCTACTTTACAACAATGCACATTATGTGGTCCATAACTTGCCACCACTGATGTTATTTTACAACTCAAGTTTTCCAAGTTTTAAAGACCAGTAACCAACCAATGATCAAGACATCCACTAACTCAGCACCACGGACCGTCCATTCAACAAAGTTTGTTTGGAGCAGAAATAAATATGCAACGCGGTCTCCAGGACCCACCTTTCTATCAAGTACTTTGTAAAACAATTGTGTGCCAAATTCATGCTTTCTCATATGTTAAAAAATCTACCCATTCGCTTTCAACTAAATATTTCTGAGGCATTTTCCACTATTCATTTTGGGCGTATCCCAATCATTTTTGTCCATAAACCAACATTCATTCGGGAATTTTAGCAAACAATTATCATTCATGTGCAGCGGTCACATTAGGTTCTCAATGGCGTCCCGAATTTACCTAACCATCACTAAAACCACGTATCTATGGTGCATTCCCTTGAGCCATTTTGTCAAACAGTTTACATGTCATGCTAGTCTCCTCTCTGCATCGTTCCAATTTGAAAAACAACCCATATGCCCTACGTAGGCTTCCTAGCTGTCGATTTGCATTTAATTGGAAGTTTCCAAGTCTTTAAAAAATACTTTTGTGCAGCACTCTACAATCATTGTTGGTACATAGGGCTACATTTCTCCAAGGAATTTAATCAACCAAACAACAGTACATGCACAAGGCCATGCTGAACTTTTATGTGGCATCCAAATCTGCCAGACAGTCCGTGAAACCACAATCTTTCGAGCATTTTATCAAATAGTTTAGGCACCTTGCGTAAGAAGTCATGTCAATCTCCTCTATGACGTCCCAATTTTATAAACAAAACAACCACATGCATAGAATATGCCTCCACGTTCGGCATACATGTCTATTTGGTTTCCTGATAACATAATTAACAAAAATTATCTTCCACGATGTTTAATGGAAGTCCAAATGCTAATCTAATGTTCTCATCTTGGCACAGGTTGGTAATATAGCATGTCTGGATTTACACCTGTCAAAGTTGCATTTGCTTTGAAGACTCCAAAGCGTTTTAAAACAAGAATTTTTGTGCATGTACAACGACCATTGCAGGCTTGTGAGGTTACATCTCTTCAAGGCATCTATATAATAATCCATGATATTTTTCTGGCATCCCAATAACAAACAAAACAAAATAAAAATAAAAACATCAATGTCAATGTTATCCACTACCAATTCAACTCCCAACAAAACAAGACGAGCCGGATGGAGGAAGGGAGGATAGTAGCTAGGTTGCAGAGTCAGGATTTACACCTGACACAAAATAAAATCTAAAAGCCTCAACGGCCTGCTAAGAAATGACACCACAATATACACAGAGGTAAAACAATTTAAAACAAACATGCCAAATTTGTCCACTACCAATCTCCGCTCAAAACAAGGTCATTCAAAACAACCACCTACAAATAAATCTACCCTCACCATGAAGCTCCAAAACAAAGCCAAAGAATTTGCAAAAAGACATCCTCTGACCAAAATCCTTCTGCATTCATCCACACAAAGACCAAAAATTCCAAAATTCTCTCACGGTAAACAAACTCACAATACCCAAGAAAATTTCCATTAATTATGTCTTGGTAAGAGTTTTGGCACAAGCCTCAATAATTTGGGTGAATTAAGGAATATTAACAATATTTTATGATTTGTTTAAATTTAATTGAATTCCCCTTTAATGATAATTTCATGATTTATTTTATTATTTTAAAATTTGTTTTAATCAAAACCTCAACCACTCCCCGATAAGTCACTTACCTTATCACGTAAATATCTTCATTTGAAATTATGCGGACTCCTTTTATTGTTATTCGTAATGCAATTTGGATAGATCAACATTAATGTTATAAAGAAATATACATATATTTCAAACTTCAAGATTTTAAAATGCTATCGAGTTGAATGAATTGCAAGAATAACGACATCATTGAACAAGCCGAAGGCACGAAGAGACTTCAAGGGTTCAAGAGGGTTAGTCCACGGAAGGACAACTTCAAAGTTGTCCTTATTTTACTAGATCACAATTGCTTAATTTATTTGATTGTTATTGTTATTTTATGAGCACTTCGCAAGTGGCAAAAATGATAACTCGACAAGAACCAAAATTTAACAACCAACTCGCGGTACCTGGGGAAAGGATTTTAAACACTTCTAAACAAAAATCATGAGGGCGTTATCCAAAATTCAACAACACACGAAGACTAACGAACAACACGAGCACTTTTTCCAAAAATCCTGCGACCATTAAGGTCGAAGCAAGAAATAGAATTTCTACGAGCCAGAGAGGGCACTACAAAGATGGAGGAGGTGAAAGCACATACGGAGGGGAAGACATAGGAAGTGACACATGTGGGGCCAAGGTCACAAGAGGAACTGCATGGGTGATGAGAGGGGAAGAAACTGGAAGAGGTTGGGTGCCCATGTTGTCAGTTGATGTCCCTTGTGATCATTGAGGGGAACGAGAATCAATTTTAAATATGGTGGTGGAGGAGCATAGGAAGGTGGAAAATATTTTCCTCCACTAATGTTGAATTTGAACTTCAACATTTTCCCAAACGCTTCACCTTTATCTTTAGACTCTTGGGAGGGACCCACTTCTGACGTAGTGGTCACTTTCACTTTTGGGAAGTTGGGATCCTTTGGCTGAATATTCATTGAATAGAGCCAAGAATTAGTTTAGAGTAGAATTTGAGCAGTTCATTCCTTGATAAATGTGGAATCCTTGATTAACCAATCAATCGAGGGAAAACCCATACTTTCTACATTCATCTGCTCATAAATGGGGTCTAAGACTTCCCCATCATCAACATCATCTTGAGGAATATCAACGAGGTTGTATGTTGTTGCTTCATCTAGAGTCATACAACTATAATCCATTTTCCGGATTACTATTTCATTCCTACAATCAATCCATATATCCTCAAGTTCAGGGACATGAAGTTGCATAGCTCCATAACTCTTTAGTACTCCTCGATAATCGAAGTTGGGCCTTGAACGGAAAGTTTTGAGAGTTACACCTTGCATTCCGATAGAAATAAAACTTCTTTGATCACCGATATGCTAGTGTAACAACAAATAGATAGTGGGAAATGGATACCCATCTTATGTTTACTTTGTTGGAACTTGTGGGGGTCCAACAACTGCCTTACCAGTTCAATCATAACCCACTTGTCACTTAGAAATCTAGACAACAAATATGGGGTTCTTTGAAATTCTCCTACCTTGATGTAGGTGAATGTTGGGAATTGGAGGAAAATGCATCCCAAATGGGATACAACATTCCAAGCCGCATCAAGATAATCGAAAATTAAAAATATCAGGTTCTAACTTACAATTGATGTTATAGAAAAGATAGATCATTTACTCTTCGAAAATGACTCAAACTATATTTCAAGGAAAATTGGGGGTAGAAGTTATAGACAAAATCGGAGGCTCTAGTACTTTGGGTGTTAAACCCAAGATAAATTACCATACCTTTTGTTGCATAGGTGACATATGATGTCATGTAGAATTTCCATGTTGTTTGCACTTCTTTCAACTGATTTTCCAGTGTATCACTGATAAATTCACCCCATCTAAAGAATTGGTCATTTTTTCGTATGATGGTGATGAATAGATACATCTATCCCTAGAACTCATTTTCCTCAGGAAGGCCAAAAACTCTTAGTAACTTGATAATGTCATTGATTTCAACAATGAAATAACTCCGGGGAAAGGTGTCAGGGAATTTACTCTGAGCCGCAAGCTTGGGTTTCAAGAGATATTTTTCGTTGACTTGTTTGATGCACTCTGTTGAATTTTCATCTCAAGCTTGTTGATCCTTGTTGAGATCAATATCAACATGCTCGGTGAATTCGAGCGGTTTGAGGAGTTTCTCGAAATACTCGGTGTCCAAGCGGATCAGCACCTCTCCATCTTGGTTCTTAACAACGCTAGATTTGGAATCATAGTCACTAGTTGTTGCGAGAATGAGTTCTAAACACCGAACGGATATAGGGAAATCCGTGGCGAGAGGTAGTCTACTAATACGATATACATTTCATCCATGTTGTTTGTGTGGGATTCTTGACTTTGTTCCAAAAGCCTTACATATCCGCATGCCCCAATTCAAGATTCATAATATCAACATTTGAGTTAATGTTGGAATGGGAACAAACCCCTTGATACTTGTACTTTATTTCTTAGGAAAAAATTTTCCTTGCCCTTCTCTTTTCCCCGAATCACACATGGGGAATAAATCAAGAAACTTGTCTAAGAACCCCTATGGAATCTTAGGAATGAAAACGGGAACTTTTCCTTGATTAACACCCTTGAAAGTCTAAATAACCCTGGTCAAGTTTTTATCCTTGTAAACACCCTAAGAAGACCGATAGTCTATCAAAATTTTGGACCGCTTGCAATATGAAAAACTTAACAAACTATTAAAAAAATTAGCATTGTTTCACACCTTGGAATCTCCGACACACTAGAAAAAATTACTTGATGTTATGCACTTGAAATTCCCGATACACTGGGTGTGAATTCAGACTTGTTCTGCACTATGGAAATTTTGGAACATGAGGAGTTAGATCCCAAACCTTGGTAATTTTCACCCAGCTTTTTTTTCTTATTAATTTGGGATTCTCATTATGATGAACAAGTCAAAACCCCCAATATGTTCATGTCGGGGTTTTGACATGCTCATCATTGTAAAAATCCAAGTGAATTTAATCATGAAGTTGACAATCCTAGCTTTCTTCTCAAAATAGGAAAACAAGTAAGGAGAGGAGAAGAAAGCAAAGAAAACCAATAAAAACCCAAAAACCAAGGTAAATCAAAGAGGATTGAAAAACACCCAAAAATACCTCAAACATCAAAGGAAAATAGTAAGAAATGAAGCACTTACCAAGAAAAGAAATGTAGACTCAAAGAAAAATTGAAGAAATCCAATAAAAAGGGGAAAAAAATGAAATTAGGTTTTCGAGTTTTAAATCGTGAGAGTGGGTTCAAATTTAAATTCATACAAGTACGAATGACGTGGAAAATCCATGTATTTATAAACCTCTTAGCATTTATTACACGTAAGATGACACGTGTGGAAACCTAACTCCGCACTAGCAATAAATGTGTTGACTCAAAAGCAGGCATTTGACTACAAGAAACATGCCATGTGTTCTAACAATCGGGTCCTGAAAATCCAACACAAAAACCTTAATGTTTTTTAGGGTTTGGTGTTCGGAACACAGATACATTTGACATGCTTTTGCCCCCTCATGTTCTAATGCAAGAAACCAAAACCTGACATGAAGAAACTGTCAGGTTTTGGAATTGGAAATCATCGAGCATTCGACATGCAAAATCCATGAGATGTTCCAAAGCAAGTGAAACCCAAAAACTCAATACACTATAGTTTTTCAAGGTTCAGGTTTGGAAGACATCAAGCATGAAGAATATGTTTTTCGGCTTCGATGTTCCAATGCTTTTAAAAACCAAAACCTGAAATATTGTAGTGTTTCAGGTTTCAGGGATCGAGAAACATTTGATATGTAACATGTCAAAATGCAAGTTGATTCTAAAACCAGAAAATGACTTAGAAAAATTGGATTTTTCCAAAATCACACAGAAATTTTAAAATCCCCGAAGATGAAAAAATTTGATTGGTTATCTCAATTTTATTGTAGAACTCAATAATTATGATAACAAAAGTAGTGGCGAATAAATGTGCAAAAATGATAAATGTCTATACTTTGGAATCCAACATTAGTGGAAAACAATTGTGTTGTGCAAAATCAAGTGGCAAAGTGATCAAATACAAAGGTTATAGGAGATGATGAGGACTTAGGTGAATACATGTTCAATTGTAATGTAAGAGAAATTCCTATGTAAACCTCTCGATGTAAAAATATAGTATATAATAGAAAGCAAAGCACCGCAACATCATGGTACTTGTGTAGGTTGTTCGTTATCCTATAAAACCATCTTTGAGGTTGTTGGTTGTCCCGTAAAACCATACTTGTAGGTTGTTCAATTTCATGTTAAATAAAATTTCGATGTTTAGGTTAGTTGTCTTGTAAAACCTTTTAGGTGCTTGGGTTATTGGTCAATCCTTTGAAAAACCATCATTGTATAGGTGTGGAGGATGAGTAATCGTGTGGGTATCTATTCATACCTCTAGGTGGTTCTATCCATCTATGAAAGCCACATGTGAGAATACAAATTTGGAGTGTTGTGCGGCAGTACACATGGATCGAAACCATGAGTAAGAAGAGGTGACACACCGCAATCAAAGAAATGTAATTGTTTTATTACCATATTCACACTAAATGGGGGAATGTTAGAAAAATTTTCATGCTTCATTAATATTTTAGGGTGCTATCATATTGTCGTTATACATGAGTTATTAAGATAATAAACTCGTGTAATAGGCATTGTGAGTTATGAGTTGTTAGAATAACTCATATATTCTAAGGAGTAGTTTAGGGATATAGTTATGGATCTCTTAATAATAGGATAACTTCTCCCTATATGTATCCACTCCTTAATGATTTAATTAACGTAGGAGTATTATTTTTTGAGTTTAACTTGTGTTAAAATGATCCAAACATTTCATGATATATCTTTGACCCCAATGTCAACCTCAACCACCCAACTCTTTGCTTAATCCATCCTCAAAATTCCACTAAGAGGAGTCAATTATGTGAAACTCAATATTTCAAATATTGCCAAGATATATCAAGACCTTATTTTAATAGGTTGAAAGTAGGTTTGACTTACTTTGAATTTAATATGGGGAAAAAAGTAACTTCATCCCTATTCTTGTCGAATGCATTATCAAGCTAACCTATCTCAACACCTAACAAAAGAAAGCCTCGACACACAAAACACGATGCAAAAATATGCATGGAAAGCTGTATAGTATAGAAAATATGTTGTCTAATATAAAAATTCCAACACTAATAGTCTCTCAAGCTCACATGATAGAGGACAAAAACATTGGCCAAAGATCTCATTATAAAGACTCTTCCAATACTACAATAACATGATGTGAGAATGCCCAAAAGTTCCTTGGACACCTTCAACAACCTAAGCCAACCCTTAACCATCCTAACTCGAGGCCATATAGACATCCTTGATGGTCTCAAGCTAAATGTTAAAAAAAAGCAAAAAAAGCATACATCGTAAAAAGGGAGGGTTAGGAGCCCCACCAAGGTACCTCCACCCCCACAAAAGTTCAAAACATAATATCATCATTACCATTTCTATATTTCATCTTTCATCACACACACACACATGCTTGCACATACACGCACATGCACATGCACACACACACACACACACAAACACATGCACACACACGCACACACATGCATGCATGCATCGAGAGATTTTCTTTCTACCTTGTTCCTCTAACATATTTATGCATTTTTGAAAATTAAAAAGGTATTAAATTATTTGTTTAGACTTATAGATTTTTTTCAAATTTAATCCATTGACAAACATGAACTCAAAATGGAACATGAACCTTGTGCCTTAGCACATGTAAACGAAGACAAATGCACATGTGTGTCTCAAACAAACAATCCACACATACACATATATGTGTTCTTATACATGTCCACAAAATTTGGGAAATTTTGTCATCCTAGAAACATGTCCCCCAAAACTCAGGGAAACATAGTTTGACCCATACATTTAAAGCTCAACAAAAATTGGTGAGTACTCACAAGTATTTGTTACTCACCTAATAATCAAGAAATAATCACTCTACTCAAATGTCGAATTAGGGATGAATTTTTTCTTATTTTTCAACAAAAACTTGTTAAAAAATAGCGAACAAGTTGTTGATTCATGCAAGAAACTTTAGTGGAGAATAAGATGAGGCCACAGGGAAAATGTGATTTTTCTCAAAAAAAGCATATTTTTGTGAATTTCTACTATGTTAGGTGATTTTGTGTGTTTCACATTTGCTAGGAATCAATTGATAGCTATTTTCATTTGCTTCAAAAGATTTTTACAAAGATTTGATCAAGAAAATGTCCTAAATTAGTTCATTTGTTAAACTTGTTTTGAAGTTTTTTTCCATTTTAAAAGCCCTAGGTTAGATATTTTCCTTTGTTTTCTAAAATTATTCAACTCCTTCCTTTTAAAGACATTGAAATATTGGCAAGCCTAGCTTTAATGATCCGTAACAATCATAAGTCTAATGAGCCTTCTTTGAAGCATTGTGAACTAAATCTAAAATGAAATTGTGTTATATGCAATTATTTGGGTTTAAGATGAGTGGAGGTTTCAATCACATCAAATAACACTTCACACAAATCGCATGTAAGGATGTGCAATTGTGTAAACATGTGCCACATGATGCTCAAAGAGAGATGGATGGTTACCTTATGGCTTGTGTGAAGAAACAAATACGGAATCAAGTAATTGCAGCCATAGTGAGCGAGCAGGGAAGAAAAGGATAACTATGAGATGAAAGCATCTTCTATTGGCCCAACTCCAAGGGGCCAAGGTAGGCACTCGTCTATCGAAGAATCGGATTTGTTTTTGTTCCAAGTAGTCTGGGGCACGAACTTCATAAGAATAACACTTGTAATAGAGAATCACAAAGATACTTGTGACAAACTTATGGTACTACAACAACATTCCATTTAATGTAACGAAAAACTCATATTTGGAGAATTTGGTAAATGCATTAACCATTGTCGTGAAGAGGTTCAAGGTTCCTAGTCCACATGAATTAAGTGATTAATTGTTGGAAGATTTTGTAAAATAATTGAAACTATTGTGGATGAGCCATACAAAAATATGGCATAAAAAGATCGCGGCATTTTCCCGATGGATGGACACATTGGGAAACAACATAGTTTGATTAACTTTATGGTGGCTTCAAGTAGACAATTTGTTTTTTTGAAGTCAATTGATGCCCCTCACCAATTGAAAAATGTTAACACTTAATGAGGTGGTGATGGAAGTTAGTGTGGATAATGTTGTTCAAGTTTTGACGGATAATGCAATAACATATGTAGTAGCTAGGAGACTTCTTGAAGACAAGCACACTACTTTTTTGACCCCTTACACAACCCATTGCATTGATCTCTTATTTAAGCACAAAAAAATCACATGAGTGAAAAATGTCATCGAAGAGGTAACAAATATCACAATGTTCATCGACAATCAACCTTGGGCACTAAACTTGACGAGAAATCACACTATATAAAAGAGAATGTTCAAGTGGGAGTCATGGTACTTGTCACAAGCTTCATCACATTGTAGAGCATTACAACCTTACTAACATCTCTTAAACATTTTTTTCGAGTAACTACTTGTGAGAGTCTCCTTCTTTAGGAAATTGAAAAGGGGAAAAATAATGAAGAAAAAATTAGATAATATGTTTGTGAAGCACATAGAGTAAATCCTTAAAAGGTAACCTTACCTATTTGTTTAACTTATCACTTATTTGATATAAAATATATATATATATGCAAATTTTCATAATTTTGAATTTGAAATTGTGTATATTTTGTTTTAGAAGTTAAGCCTTTGGTTGGTGGATGGGGTTAAAACCCATTAGATTATTTGTATGAGGCCATGTACGTGGCAAAGAAGGCCATCGCGTTATGGGCAAAATTAAAGAATTTACAAACCCGTGTGGAGCATAACTAAATAAGATGGAACAAGTAGCTCCACTGACATATAAATAGATCAACCTACTACTTGAACCCAAAGTTTTTTTGGTACAGTTCACTTAAGGCAGATAAGAATGTAATAGATAGCCTCAATACATACATACAAGATGATCCCCAACAACAAAACTAGAACACAAATGTTTTGGAGCTACAAATTTACATGAATGCAAAGCAAAGGCTCTTTTTTTGCGCTCTATACATTAGAAGAAGAAGCAATGCTCACCCGAGATAAAAACAAATGTTCAAAAGTTATCCATTTGCATTTTGTGACAACCATGTAGCTCTTCTAGATGTGAATGTAATTAGAGCATGTTTGAAAGTTGTTCACACAAAAATGTGTGACATGTTTAAAATGCATAACCTCAATGACCTTGTTTTTGTGTGATAAAATGTTCGTCTTCACATGAGACAAGTCAAGGGGCAATGTTTCATGAGTTAAATGACTTGTATGATATTGATTTATGTGCCAACTAGATTGGTGGTAATGAGGAGCTGTGCTTATCGCATAGTAGATTGCAATTTTGGGAAAAGACAAATGAAGAAATAGTATCAAGGGAAACAAAGGCATCAATAGGGGTTGTCAAGGATGCGAGATAATGTTGTCGCCTAGGAAGAATCGTTATCTTCCACTTCTAGGGGCCCAAAACTTATATTAGGCATTGAGACGATTTTATATTTTATATCGGTATATTTTGGTGCACTAATGATTATGTCACTATAGTCCACAACTCATTGACACCATGTGCGTTGTAATTTAGAGTTTTTACTCTTTTCTTGTTCAAATTTTATGGAAAATATACTTATGCATTCTCTTCCACACATTTGTCATGTCATTTTATAATGTTACACACACACACACACACACACACACACACACACACACACACACACGCGCATGCGCACGCACGCACGCACGCACACGCACACATACGCACGCGGCGCGCGCAGCTACAAGCAACGCGCAGTAATGTTTGCGCACGCGCCACGCACGCACACACGCATACACGCGCGCACACAAGTCCCAAACACCGAGCCAAAGTTTTGTGGTGCCAAGAAATTGCTCAATACAAGTTTTTGTGAACTATGGTCGCGACCATTGACTATGAACACTTGAAGGGCAACACCTTAGCATTTCCAATCTCTAATGGTATCGAAAACTTAAGCATTGTTGAAAACTTCAGACCCGTCCTTAAGCATTGTTGAAAACTTCACCACGCCGAATATACAACTATACAACTATATCAACAACAACTAGTTGCCTTCTTCACGGATTGCCACGAAATCCTCCTTAGTACTCATCTTTTGCAACACGGAACTTATGCAACTTTCCCAACACCTAGTACTATAAGCTTCAATATTTTAGCACCTCGTAGTCCACACGAACCTCACTCGCACACCGATCATTACATCCCACGAAGTTCATGTAGTCTTGTGCTAGCACTTTACAACCTTCACGATATCTTGCACATTCTATTCTGCGGTTCATTCACAACTCCCGCAATCCGATACAAGCCTTTGCAAATTTGTAGTAGTCGACTAGTTGTTTGTGACCTTCTTCACGGATTGCCCTTTAATGTAGTTTATATTTCCTTCGCAACATCTCATTACAAGTCCTCAAACTAGTGGCATTATTGAAAACCTTTGCATCTTTTGCATTGTAACACGTCCTACACTTATGCAACTTTCCCAACACCTAGTACTATAAGCTAAATCCCGCAATATTTTAGCGCTTTTGCACCTTGGAATCACCGCTTTTGCTATGGAATCCCTATTGAGTTAGTACTCACTTAAAGCACAATTGGGCTGCGAGTGGATGTTTCTCCACACACATGGTCCGTTGTCCCTCGCACAATCACTCACAAATATTTAATATACCTACACCGATCATTACATCCCACGAAGTTCATGTAGTCTTGTCTTAGTGCACTTTACATATCTGAAGTTGATGGTACAACTCAACCTAACCTTCACGACTTAAAGGAAATATTAATACCACAACATTGTAATCTTGCACATTCTATTTAACTCCTCGACGATATGAGGTTCATTCACAACTCCCGCAATCCCATACAAGCCTTTGCTTTGCATTTAATTCCATGCATGTCATCACACTTACGTCTTACCATTTGTCATTGTGGAATGCACAACATAGTTACACATCGTCATTCGTTTGTTAGCACCTTATTTCCAAGCGGCGCACTAGATAGCATGTCCAACACCAAGCCATGTCACAACATTACCTCCCCATGCCATGTGTTGGATTCAAACATACTTTGTGAGAAGATTGAATGGTTATAATAGATTCTCCAAAGAAGCATTACAAATTGTATTTGTCATAGTCAACTTTTGTTGTATATATGTATTGTAACATACCCTCTCAAAATACAATATATTCTTCAAATTGAGTTAGTACTCACTCGAAGCACACTAGATTGTCATGTTCCATTTTTCTCCAACATACATGTGTTTGTTATTCATTCATAGTAGTTTAAACAATCAATAAGGATGCATTCCTCTCTAACACTATCCATCTCTCTTAGTCTTAATCTTTGTGCACCTTCGTACTTCTTTACTCACCATTTATGAATAGAAGATGCATTTCCTACAAATTGTTCTTTGGTACATTATTGTGTCTTTTGGTTCATTGCATTTTTTCAATAACTCGTACACACATTTTATAATCCTTCTTGTTTTCACAAACATAGTATTGTCCCTCGCTTCACATGGTCTTTGGCTCCGAGTTACAAATATTTAATATAATATCATAGCTTTCAACTCTTTCAATCCTGTAACATGAAATAAAATAAGAAAAAGGACAAGAGAAGACAATTCAGCCGAAAGAACATTATAACAAGAGCAATATGGATGATGCCCAGACAAGCTAAGTTGGTCCCAAATGTTCAAAATATCATTCGAAGGATGTTTCATTTTTAGCGTTTGAGGCATAGTGCTGGCCTCCTTGAACTTGTCTTTTTGTGTGTTTGTTTCATCATATCCTGCAAGTTAATGGTACAACTCAACCTAACAAGAACACCCTCCTCCCATTTTTCCCACACAAAATTTAAGCATCGAACCCCTTTCAACGTGACTAAGTGAACCTCAATATCCCAATGTTCAAAGGAAATATTAATACCACAACATTGGATAAGTGGTTACACCAAGTTGAGGCATACTTCTCAATCTTGACTATAACATGTGATGAAGAGAAATTTGGTTTGATAAATTATTCCTTTAATGTTAAAGATGTCCATTTCAATATCACGCTAATCTAAGGAATTTAGCACAAAATACAACATAGGTTTCTAGCACGTTCAAACTTGTAATGATTTTTTCAATGCTCTACGGGAGTATTAACTCCTCGACGATATGAGGATGAATACATGAAAATCTCAAACTTGTGAGAACATAGAGTCGTCGGTTGAAGATAATAACATGTTATGTGATTATGCTTTGCGGTTGCATTTGCACCTCTCGACGAACAACATAAGGTGTCTAAAATACATCAGCAAACTTTCATCTTATCCACACACTAAGATGGATTTTTGTGTTCCATACTCTTTGGGTGATGCGCTAACACAATAATGCAAAAATATTTTTTCGATTGATTATTTAGCGAAAATAAAATAAAATAAATGGCTAACATGAAGAAGTTCTTCACATATCAATATGGCAACATGGTGCAAAATCAAGACTCATCTTGCATACTAAGATGGATGCTCCATCTCAAACCCTCGCGTCATATCAATATGGCAACATGAAGAACACTTCACGCGAAGTGAGCAGCATCTGTTGTTCCAACTTAAACATAGGTAAGAAGATGCATGACAAATATTGTCAGCAATATTGTGCACATAGCCTTGAGAATTCTAAATGCCAAGAATAACACTCCCATCGGCACAATCTATTAGTTCCACACCAACGAATGACACTAATTGCACTAGTTTTTGTTTGAGCACCAATGCCACTTGTCATTAATGCTTATAAAGAACAAGATTGTATCTTCCACATGAAGTTGTGGTCAAATGTGACTCTCCTTTCAAAATATTAGTGAAATTGGAGAGCTTATTTAGTGAAGTAGATCACATGACAGCCATGAAACTTGAAATTGACATCATCTCTCTTAATCCTAAGGATTTACCATCAATTATAGACTATCTTAGTAAGTTAAAGAATTTGTTGACACAATCGAAGGGGAGTGGAAGAGATAAGAAATATGAAGAGTGCTTACCTAATTTTATCCAAGATGAAAGGACCATTCCAAATATTTTCTTCTACCTATTTTTCTAGCATGGATGCCTTTAGTGACACATTCCAAATGCCTACCTTAGAAACATTTTGTGAAAGACTTACCAGGGAAGAATCCAAACTACCTAACCTTGAGTCTTCCACCTTCGAAGGCATTAGTAGCATCTAATCCTAAGAGCAAGGAAAACCAAAAGGTAAATCCAAGTTCACCCCTTTTCCATCTCAAAATACTCATAAACCCAAAGAAAATAACACTAAACCCAAATAGTCTTTGAAATCCAAGAATAAGTCTAGTTTTTCATGGTTTTTTTGTGGGGGTAATGGTCATGAAGAACATAGGTGTTACAAGCAAATGCAATCCTTAGAGGATATAATCAAGAAACAAAAAAATTGTATCTCTACTCCTCCTTCCAATCAGGCATGGAAAAGCACTTAATGTTGTTGAGAGATCTCAATCAACACCCTGCAAATAGTTGGTTTATAGATTCTGGTGTTTCTCCTCACGACTTCTTCCAAGCGGAGACTTACGTATCTCTAGTTCTAAGTTCTACTTCTAAAACTAAGGTTGGAGATTCTTCATTTCTTTTCGTTAAGGGAAAATGTGACACATACCTTGATAGTGTCAATATCTAAAATGCATTGTATGTTCTTAACATCACTACAAATTTGTTTTATGTATATCAAATTTGTCGTCTAGTCAAGGCAAAACAATGAATTTTACAACACAAAGGGCAAAAGTATGAACCTTATTCAAGCCTCATTCATTTGTTGTTTAAGGTATTTTTGATCACGGTTCTAAACTATTATCACTTTGAGGGTTTTGATGACACTTCCTCCATAAGGACAAGCTTGGTTTCTCATGGATATTCAAAGAGTAAGTTTTGACATGAGAGATTTGGTCATCTCAATTTATATATTTCAAGGAGTTGAGCACTCATGGTATGGTTGATAGTTTTCTTAGAGTTTCTTGTCTTAAGAGAATTTGCCTTGGTTGTGCATTAGGAAACAACACCAAGATCCATTCCCTAAGAATTTATCCAAGAGAGCTTCTTCAACACTTGAGCTTGTGCATAGTGACTTGATGGTTTTACCTACCCCTCTTTCAATGAAGCTAAGTATGCACTTACCTTTATTGATAATTTCTCGAGGTGTACTTGGGTTTACTTTCTCTAATAAAAAAGTGATGTTTTTCACACTTCAAAGTCATTAAGGCTTAAGTCAAGAAACAATCTTCTAGATGCATAAAGAACCTTCACACTGATAATGGAGGGGAGTACTTCAACAAAGATTTTTATGATTTTTGGCAACTCGTGACATTATGTTCCTCATACTCCACAATAGAATGGCTTAGCAGAACGAAAGAACAGAACTTTGAAGGAAATGGTTAATTGCATGATGCATTCTAGAGATTTACCTCCTATACAATGGACAGAAGTAGATCATTGTGTTAATTACATCCAAAATCGCACACCACATAAAGCCCATGAGCATTTGATCACAGAGAGAAGCTTTGGTCCAAAACTAATCTTGATCATGCTTGGGCCTTTGTGCCAAACGATAAAAGGAAATCCTTAGATAAGAAGAGAAAACTCTTGATCTTTGTAGGGTATTGTGACGACATGAGAGCTTATCAACTTTTAGATCCTAATACTCATGAGGTTCTTTTTTGAACAAAAGTTCAGTTTGATGAACACTTCTCTCCTCATGATTATTTATCTTATTCCATGCCTACTTCTTTATCTCTTCTTGAAGATCCCTTCTTTGAGGAGAATGATAAGGAGGTTATGGATGTAAACAAGGATCATATTCCCACTAATGTTGTTATTATGCCTAAATGGGCTTGTACTTCTTGCTTTTGAGGCAACACCTTTCATACAGGATCTTTCACCCACTAGGCATCATCGTGCACATTCTACAGGTTATGGAATTTTGTGTCATGCAGTTTCTGAGGATCCATAATATTTTTCATGGGCTCATAGGATACAGGAGTGGGTTGATGTGATGACAGTTGAGTATTCTTCTCTCAAGAAGAATAATACTTGGGATTTGGTATCTCATCCTAAAAGAAGAAAGATGGTTAGGTGTAAGTGGGTATACCGAACCAAATACACAGCGATGGGTCCATTTACAAGTATAAAGCTCGTCTTGTTGCAAAGGATTTTTCACAAGTTGAAGGTATTAATTACTCTGAAACTTTTACACCCGCTTCAAGATGGATTCTACGCATTTTTGTTATTGTTGAATCACAGGGGTTGCTTGTATACCAATGGACATGAAGAGTGCATTCTTGCATGGAGATTTATAGGAGGAAATATACATGGAGTAGTCTATTGGATTTGTTCACAACTCTTATCTTGTTTATAGACTTTGAAGGTCTCTCTTTGGTCTCAAACAGGGCCCTCAGGCTTGGTATGAGAAGATGGATTATTTTTTTCTTTCTACTGGTTTTTATTGTTGTCACTCTAATCCTAAAATATATCTCCAGCATGTTGGTGAGGATATTTTGATACTTGTATGTTGATAATCTTCTACTTACTTGTAACTCTTCTTACCACATTCGGACTATTCAAAGGGCTCTTTCCACGCAGTTTGACACACACAGATCTCGGGATATTGCACACTTTTCTTTGTTTACAAATTTCTCAAATAGATTCAAGGATTCATTTGAGTCAACAAAAGTACACCCAAGATCTTCTTCAACATTTCGATATGGCTTATTGCAAGCCAAGTCTAACTCCTTTCGAGTTTGGGGATACACTTACTTCCACATGTACCAATCCACTTTGTGATCCTACCTTTTATATATGCAATTGGTTAAATGTCTCATGTACTTGACCCATACTTGCCCCGATATTTCATTTGTTGTAGGGCTTATATCTAGGTCTCCGCACATTATCCTCATAACGGTCACTAGCGGGCTGCTAAAAGGATTTTGCATTATTTGCAGGGCACTTCCCACTTCATACTAAGCTACGCCAAGACTTCTACTCATTTGGTTGGATATACGGATTCAGATTGGGCAGTTCTATTGATGAGAGGTGTTCCACTTCTAGCTACCTTTTTTGTCTTGGTTCTTCTCCAGTTGTTTAGGCGTGCAAAAAGAAACACGCTACTGCACTTTCATCTTCGAGCCGAGTATAGGGAAACAATTACAATGACTCAAAGAAATTCTTTGGCTCAAACAGTTATTAACAGAGTTTGGATTCCCATAGGATTCACTGACTATATTTTAGTGTGACAACCAAAGTACAATTCACATTTCTCACAACCCTGTTGAGTACCAACGGACCAAGCATAATGTTATTTGTGTACACTTCATTTGTTAGTACATTCGGGATGGGTTTCTTTATTTGGCGTACATTTTGACTCATAAGCGGGTTGCGAGACATCTTACCAAGCCTTTTGCATCACATCGCTACCTCGAGTCAGGTGGCATGTTTGGGGTTTCAAAAGTTGTTATTCAAGGTGTTCGTGAGAACATCTTCTTTTTCTTTCTCTTTCTTTCAGAGAATTATTTCTTAATTTTTCGTTCGAGATTTCTTCATGGATATATTGGGGGGTGTGCTAGAGTAGGTTGTTTACCTTATCTCATGTTCAACTTGGTATTTTACTTACCTTCTCTCTTATTTATCCTCACCCACTTATGTGTGGATATTTATTTTATCTTATTTAGATATTATCTAGTTGTTAAGTATAATTTTTATTTAATTTATGGTCTTAACTAGTTCCTTGTTGTTTATTTCTTTCCTAGATCTATTTGCTTGACTAGTTCTTTGTTGTCTAGTTTTCTTCTTGGTTTATGGCTTGATCTATGGCCTTGAATAATTCTTATATTGATCTTCCTTGCCGATATAAGCAAGGCCCATTCTCATTCTACTACATAGATTTTCATAATAATCTATGATATTGTTGTTCATTTGTATGCAAAGATTTTTTTCTAAATTCATTAGGTTGAATTACTTTATTCTTATTAAGTGTAATGTTTAATTAGCATATGAGTTCTTTGTGGTTCAAAATGATTTGTTTGTCATTCATTTTATTATCATCAAGGATCGTGCAAGACCGTTTCACGTTTATCTTCCATCGTCATCACCATTATGGTAAGCAACACACCAAATGGTAAAGCAAACACTAGTCTATGTCAAAGTATCATCACAACACTCCATTTATAAGGTTCCAATAACCTCACTTGCACAAAGATGGAATGATTGTAACCAACTCTTCAACAATTGTCGATAGTTGTACTGTCATTTTCAGTTGTATATATGTATTGTAAAATACACTCTCAAAAGTAGAAATTATTCTCGAGATTAAACTAGCACTCACTCGAATCACGCCAAATTGTCTTTTTGATTTTTCTCCAACATATATCTCTATGTTATTCATTCGTAGTGGTTTAGATAATTTGTAAGGAAGTATTCCCCTTAATACAAGATTCTTCTATCTTAGTGTTATTGTTTGTACATCTTTGTACTTATTCATCATTCCATAAATAGAAGTCACATTTACCGCAAATAATCTTCCGCTACATCATTGTTTATTTTGATTCATTACATAACCATGTGCACTCGTATAATCCTTGTTTCTCCTTGCACATGGTCCTAGTGTAATGCCCACATCTTAGTAAAATATAAACATAAGTTAAAACCATGGGAAGAAATTAGTTTAAACACTTAGGGATCACTTACTACAACACAACAATGTCTTATGTGCTTAGACACTCATGAACTCACTTAGGCAAAGTGATTTAAATTTTACTTAAGATAACAGAGAAGAGGAGGACATTACATCAAACATAACGACGACATAGGTATCGGGTCGTGCCTACCCACCCAAAAGGCTTACAAAGTAGAGAGTATATTGCATATGCTATCCATATTCCTTCCATACAATAATCGTGGCTAACTTTTGGTTCCTCTAAGACAAAACATAAAAACAACATACCCTTTTCCCTCCACCTAAACCATTCATTTTCACTCCAATACGACTAGCCACGAAATTAATTGATTCCGCCAAACAAACAACACACAAATTCTTATTTCTCCCTTCAAGTGACAACTTGTTTTCCCTCCACTAAACAATGTACTAATCTTTCCCCCACACATGTAAGATTGATGACAATTATTTCAATTCACATTTGCTCAAAGGAAAGATTCACAACAAAATAGTTAAGCCAATTGTGTGTGAGAGAGAGAGAGAGAAGGAAAGATTATCCACAAATTACAATTTATATTACACTTAGTACACTTCAATTTCTTAGTTAATATTTTATTTTGCAAAACATTTAATGTACATAAAAAGGCATATGAGACTTGTAGTTATGGTATTCTATTTCTAGATAGTGTGTTCCTCTAACAAGAACACCTCACTTTCCGTTTACACAAACAAACCAAAGCTTCACCAATATTATTAAAGAGAAAGCATTTTCTATTACACAATACAATTAGCTTTTAAAAAATTTGTTACTATGAAAGATTTGGATAAATTTACACAACAAAATTCACTCAACAATAATATATTCGTATATTATTTTCAGCACAATATAATGGCAATTACATACCCACAAAGGTAGCCAAACAACTTCCTCAATAATAGGAAGTGAGAATAACAAGTAACCATGCAAAGCAACACGGGTATAACAAATTGCCCGAGCTAACTAACATAAGTAATATTAGTTTTACAAAATCACCATAGTAAATACTAAATTCCTAACATTCCCCCTTAGTGTCTACACGGTAGAAAAACATTCTCACTCTCATTTGAAAAATGCTCACCCCCATCTACCGTCCACCTTGAATGATTTTCTAAATCCTCCGACAAGCCCTTTCAAGATCCATGAACTTACTAGCTCGGTGCTTTTGTTCTCTACTATGCTTGTACATCATGAAAGTATATAAGAATCACAATTTGCATATTACAAAATTGAATAAAAAAACTCACACTGTAAAAGATTTCACCTTACATCCCATAAGAATCACAATGTTCTTAATTGCAGCCACTATTGTTGATTGTTTCTACTCGATCTTGAACAAAGAAAGGAAAATGCCACCGTTATTAGACGCGTTGCCCTTGACTTCACCGGATTTTGCACAAAATGGAAATGAAACATTGGTGTCACACTTCTTCGTCAAACTACAAAACATGAACACTTTGAAAAGCAAATCATATCATACTCTTTATTATCGACTAGATCTTTCTGTTGCAGATCTTGTTACATATGATCACCATTGTCATTGAACATATTCACAGACTGATCATCTTCCAACAAAGTACGACAGTTAAAGGAACTTCGCAGTCATCTCTGCTCTCATATACAATTGTCTTTCCAACATCCAATACAAACCACGCAAAGTAAAAAATTGAAAAGAAACACACTACACAACTAAAAATCACATACACCACAAATGATAGGCACGCTCGTTGTTGGTGACTAACGAGAGGTCGTTGATCGACCTCCAACCTCTTGTGCCTTTTTCCTCTAGTACAATGTGGTTAACTCAACAAATTTGGCTTTTGAGGGTCAATGGTTACCAGGACGTCAGATTCCACCAAAAATGCGTCCGACTAAAAGTGAGACGATTTTTTTTTAATTTCTGACTCTTACAAGGACCTCTTTTGACAACTCTAAACAACAATGACAGATTTTGACAATAAACTTTGTCTAATGAAAAAATGATGATAAGACTATCGACAACACATTTTTAAAAATTGTCAATTTATAAAATAACATTTTGACACAAATAGCTATGCCTAAATGGCAATTATAATATGAATTTTAAAGAAAAGACTCAACCGTGGATAATAAAGTAGAAGAAAATCACTAAAACATTACAACATATAATATTGACCTTACTCCTCGCTATCCCATATTAAAAAAACTTTAAATCAAAGGAATCTTAAACAAACCGTAATGTATGTTGAAGACGACAACACTCTTAGAGCATGGTCCCATGGAAGGGGGGCTCCATAAATATCTCAACGGGTGTTGCTGAGAAAATTTAGGAGTATTTTAGCAGTTTTAAGGTCCCATGATACCCACTGAGATATTATAGGATCCCTATAGGTAAATAAAATCATCTCTCTAAAATCACCAAAAATAATGGCGAGAATGCATAGTAGATTCTATCGGTGCTAAACCGTAGGGGGAAAATCCTAACGCCCCCCCCTCTCCAACCACATCTTGAGTTTAGGGGCTAAAATATTGGAGCTCCTATTTTTTAGGCTTAGATTCTATTATTTCCCGTGTGGCTGCATTTAAAAATAAGCATGGGACTTTATGCTACAAGAAAATAGGAGCTCAAACCTCTCCATGGGACCATGCCCTTAACTAGTATGACAATCCCACATATGCCAAATGGTCGACGGGTTTGAATCTTCTAAGCTATGGCATATATTTTCATCAAATGACACAACAAACCAATAGTCTTAAACTTTTGAGGTGAATATGTCAATAAAGTAGATGAAATACATAAGGCTTGATCCGTGTCAACATTAGTACACACCCTCACAACGTCATTTACGGTAGATGGTAGAATAATACGAGCAACAATTCCAACGTTTACTATGACCACAAACATTAAGATTGCTCCAACAAAGAAACCTCCCGCCCAAGTATTGCTAATATTCAGAGTGACTACCAAGATTATGGGAGAATACGGGCTTGTTAGAACTCGAAGGATATCAAATTTAACATACCATGTTATGAAACTCAAGTACCAAAATCAAATCAAAGATTCTCATTTAGATTTAATGGCTCCATTGCTAGGCAAGGACTGCAATTGTTGCCTAGAGTAACTTCAATAAGAATAAAATATAGAAATCTATGCTACAAAAGACCATTGCCATCTACACGGACAAAGCAAATTCTAATTGCCCCTACCAATTTATTAGAATTCCATTAACACGCTTTCGATACCAAATGAAAGATTTGGATCAGTTTGCACAACAAAATTCACTCAATAATAATATATTTGTATATTATTTCGATAACAATATAATGGCTATTATATAGCCAAAAAGGTAGCCAAACAACTTCCTAAATAATAGGAAGTGAGAATAACAAGTAACCCGGTATAAAAACATGGGTATAACAAATTACCCGAGATAACTAATCTAGGTAATATTAGTTTTACAAAATCACCATAGTAAATACTAAATTCCTAACATACTAAACATGCTTCATTTTTATACAAGACTTAAAATGTGGTCTTCCCATTCTAAGTTCAAGGTTCAATTTACAAAACACGTTGAATTTCATCTTAATTACAAGAAGTTTACGAAATGACAACCAAAATTGATGCCCAACAGGCCTAAACACTAGTGGAGGTCACCTAGATTTGACCCCTTCCATGCGGTCACACAAGATAGGAAGGGTGTCATCTCTTGTTATTCAAGCTAGCATTGGATTAAGGCTTCATCGCATGGAGTTCAAGTCTCGTCTTACATATATTAAATGTTATGCAACAAAGGGGGTCAATAAATAAATGTTTCTCATGTGATACATAATCTCAACATCCTATGACAATTCAGTACGATGAGTAACATGGTGATACAATTTGGAATTGTTCCCTTTCTAAACTACATAATTACTTTCATTAAATTGCATCATGCTTTCCATGTTATTAGAATCACAATATAGCAAGGATTACCAAGTTTTACAGTTTTTTCATACACATTGAGTTTGAGTAAGCTTAACAAGAAGTTAAAGAAGGAGAAATTTTGACCAAGGAATTTGTCGAGTTAGAATTTATAAGAGGATCACCTACGTGTGGTCCACTTCACAAGAGCTTACACATATTTTGAGAGGTGATCAACACATTTGTTACATAAACTAAGTAAAATACAAGCTCATTAGAAGTCGGGTTTTGGCTTAGTATCTTTTATGCAGTATCGAATTATCCTTTAGACAAGTCATGAGTGATTTACTTCACGTAATGTATAGCACTGTGTGTGGTATAATTTCAACTACAACAGCACAAGTAACACATTTTTGTTGTTTATATAGTTTTTAAGTTGTAATCTCAACAAATAATTCGAATATGTGAAAATAGAGTTCAAGCACACATTCAATCATATGATCCAAATTAAGATTTTCTACATAGTTGTTTCACATAGCCAACTTACTTCGATCAAGATTAAATTTCCAAAATGTTCATTATTGTTAGCATGTGTGTTAACAATTAACCAACTTTTTCTTAAAGCAAGAGCATTTAATTGTAATTTTACTACATTTTTAAATCAAGCTTTATAATTTCTCGTCCAAAATAAATTTATTGTCCCTTCTAGAAATAAACCAAGTATCTATGAAACTCGTTGATTTCTATTTATAGGCATTTTTTCAAAAAGTTATCATGCATGCTCAAATATCTTGTATTGGCCCAAATAATTTTATAAAGCACACTTGCTAAAATTAAGTTGATTTGTTCATGTAGACATTTTGTCAAATACTTAGCATGCAATCTACCTCTTACACATTTCGTCAAATACTTGGCAAACATCCAAACAAGCACACTAGGACACTTGGAATTTGTAAACTACATACCAATAAAACCCACCAATGTTAAACTAAAATATTTGTGTATTTTTTATAAAATTCTAGAAAAACTCAACTACCAACAACTAATAAACTCATAAATTTATGACAACGGATAAAACCTTGTGTTTCACTTGTCAATTCTCTAACTCAACCGGGGTGAGACACATACACTCTTGGAATTGATTTTGTTGTTTTCTATCCTTCAAAACTACTCTAAGCTGTTTAGAAATGTATTCCAGGTGCCTAGAGATTGATGTGAACTGCCCATAACTGTATAAGTTGCCCAAACTACTTTTGGAAACTGCAAAAATTGTATAAACTGCCCAAATATCTGATAAAAATGGGTTGATAAGGGAATGCCAAATAGTAATTAACCAATACATACCTTTTTACTCCCTTTCATATGTGGCCAAGGGTAATGGGTTGATAAGGGAATGCCCAACAAAGAGTTATCTAATACTGACCTCATTATTCCCATCCTAAATTTGTACACACCCCTTCCAAGGGTGATGAAAAGGCCCAGGGTATGTTGTAATTTCATTAATTTTTCATCAAATAACTTGTAGTCTTTAGAAATCTACAATTTAATTCACTTGTAACCTCTGAATGAGATCACCCAAGAGGAATTGGGATTTTCGTCCCAAATACCTTAATACAAATGAAGGGTTTCATCCTCACAAGATGAAATATAAACAAATGCTCAACTTTTCCATAAGGAGAGAGGTATTATACAATAGATAAGTAATCCCAAAGGAATCCTTAAACATCCTTTTATACTTTTACCACATTATGTTCCACGTTGATTGCTTCACGTCGGACTAATGCACTTTAATTAATAAAGCGACTTTATTATTTTCTATTTTAACATTAAGTCACTCAAAACAGAAAGTCTCCTTCTAACTTTAATATTAGTAACATAAGTTGCCTTTAATAATGCTTTTGGTAAACTTAGTCCTAATATACAATTATTTCTCTTTTAAAACTCCTCGTAGCCTACGAGAAATAAAAATAGGCTTGAGCCCTCTAATTAAATTAATTTGAGAAATGAGACATTATAGTCTTCGAGCCCTCCAGTTAAATTAATTTGAGAAATGAGACATTATAGTCTTCGAGCCCTTCCTGAATTGTTTGCCACTAAACAATTGCAAAATTGGATATTCAAGTATCTTTACACCCTCCCAAGTAGCATCCTCTATTGGTAGATCCTTCTAAGAAACTAGATATTATGTGACAGTTTTTCCTCAACTTCTCTCTAGTTTCCACAATGGCTTCAGGAACCAATATGAGTTTGCCTTCATCATCCAAAGGAGGCAACTCAATGGAAGGAATGACATGCTGCCCCAATGCCTTTTTGAGGCATGATACATGGAAAACATTGTGTATTTTTTTGTGTATGGGCAACTCCAATTCATAAGCAACCTCCCCAATCCTTCTCAAAACCTTGTATGGACCATAAAACCGTGGTTTAAGTTTCTCTGCACCACTCTGCTTGATGGAAGACTATTTGTAGGGCTACAATCTAAAGAAAAACTATGTCCCCCACCTCAAAATCCCTCTCTATACAATGTTTATCTGCATAGAACTTTTATCGGTTCTAAGCACGCTAGAGGTTCTCTTTCAATACACTTAGTATATCTTGGCTTTGAGCAACCAAGTCCCTTGCCCCTGGCACTCTACTATCAGAAAGAACCAAATCCACAAAGGAAAGAGCATCATAACCATATAAAGCTCTGAAAGGTGACATACCAATGGACATATGATGAGTGGTATTGTAACAATGTTATTCCAAATAGAGCTACTTAACCCTAGATGTTTGACGCTAGAGGTTTTCTTTCAATACACTTAGTATATCTTGGCTTTGAGAAACCAAGCCCCTTGCCCTTGGCACTCTACTATCATAAAGAACCAAATCCACAAAGGAAAGAGTATCATAACCATATAAATCTCTGAAAGGTGACATACCAAAGGACATATGATAAGTGGTAATGTAATAATGTTATTCCAAATAGAGCTACTTAACCCTAGATGTTTGATGTCCTATCACGTAGTTGATCTAATATCCCTCAATCGATTTATTCATTATCTCCATTTTCCCATTAGTTTAAAGGTAATAAATAGTGCTTGCAATCAATTCACTGCCCGCCCAACGGAATAGCTCTTGCCAAAACAAGCTCATCAACATATTACCCATGTCACTAATAATATGCTTTGGCAGCCCGTGAACTTTAAAAACTTCTTTGAAAAATACTTAAGCCATTGTAGGAGCATTAAACTTAGTTGGAAGTGCAAGGAAATGGGCATATTTCATAAGCCTATCAACCACCACATAAACGCAATTCGTACCTTGTCTTTGGAGGAAGTCCGGTAATAAAATCCATAGATAAAATTTCTCAATTTTTATTCAAAATAGGCAAGGGTTGCAATAGGCCAACTGGAAAAACATGCTCCACTTTGTTTTGTTGGCAAACCTTAAATTCCCCGATGTATTGGCGACTTCACTCTTGAACCCCCCAAAATAATCTATCTCTTACCTTCTTATAGGTCTTTTAATCTTCAAATCGAAACCTAGGACAATTTTGCCCTTGAAGAGAATGAGGTCTTCAACCACTTTATAACTATCATCCTATATTTACCTTCAAGAACCTCATTAATGAAACCATTATTACCATACTCAACTATTATCAACAGTTTCCAATCAACACTATCTCGGACATAGAACATTAATAAGGCTTCATAGATAACGCATCGCCTATCCCATAGACTATATCAAAATCATAAGCTTGAAGCTTATTCACCCACTTTTGCTACCTGTCATTTAAGTCCTTTTGGTTGAGAAAGAACCTCAAGCTATTGTGATCTAGCCTTACTACAAGCTGCCACAAACCCAATGTTGTTGAAAATTGGCTAAGTCATGCATGATAGTCACATCTCCTTATCATAAATAGAAAAATTGCAATCTACTTCTTTCAACTTCCGACTTTCAAAAGCAATGGGATGTCCCTTCTGCATTAAAACAACCCCTATTCCTTCTCCAAATGCATCACACTCTAAAACAAATGGGATAAAGAAATTTGAGATAACAAACACTGGCAATAACTCCTTGTGAACTACAAAGCAGAGAATTAAACCGCACAATACTAATTTCTTCATTGATTCATAGACAACATGAAACACATTTATAGTTAAAGATGTTCCTATAAACAAGGAGTTTGCTCAACTATTCACCCAATAAATTTGTCCCACAACCTCTCTACGTAAGTGGTTACAACCACTATACAAAAGTTATTATATTTCATATAAAACTATTAATGTGAAGCGTTAATATTATTCCTAACATTCCTCGCTTAGTGCGAACATGGGAAGAAAGCACATATAAAGAAATGGAAACATAATCATATGCTTCCGCATACTTTTAGGTTTGCATATTGTTGGCTTGGATCTTGTTATCTGGATCTTGATGCACATATCCATAATCCCTTATCGAATGATCACGCGTCCACCAAGTACACCTACATAAGTGAACTTGACAATTCCGCTTTCACTTCCAATGAATGCTCTTTCATTGGCCATCGATGAAGAAGTCCGACAATCGAAGATTCTCGGCGATCAAACGATCACTCTAGTTCGGTTGCCCTCTATACAACTGCTTCTCAGATTCCAAAATGCACATTCTCCTCGTTTGATCATAATAGGAGAAGGAAACCACACCGTTTATTCTCGCATACACCACACAACTGAAAAACAGATGTCACCATACTAAAATGTGGCCCCATCGTTGGTGACTAACAAGAGGCACTAATCACCCTCCTTCCTCTGTTGCCAACCTCTAGTTTACATGCTTTGCTAACTCAACTAAATGTGAACAAGAAACACACCGTTTTATTCTGCATACACCACACAACTGAAAAACAGATGTCACCATGCCAAAATGTGGCCCCATCGTTGGTGACTAACAAGAGGCATTGATCACCCTCCTTCCTCTCATTTGCCAACCTCTAGTTTAAATGCTGCAAACTCAACTAAATGTGAACAAGAAACACATTTGTTTCCACATTGAATTTATTCTTTTCTTCTCTTACTGCAATGTGAAACATTTTATTTTTCGAACGTCAAGTAACACTCAAAATGCGTCTATAAGACAATTTTTTTATAAAAAAATTGCAATGACACTTGTAACAATGACTCAAAATTAACAAAACGATGCTTAACTTTGACTTAAGACTTTTGATTTTGAAAATAAGACAAACAATTAATTAACACATTGAAGACACTAAACTAACTAAAACATACCCACAACATGATCCATTAAATTGAGCATAAAAAATAGCTATAAACTCTAATTAGACTATCTAACAAACTTTAGCATGTAGATATCCTTAAAAAAACTCATAATAATGAATCCACTCTACAAACAATACAAAAGAAATGAATAATACCAAACATCCACGTGGACCAGGTCTAATAAGTGAGGGAAGCTTTTGAAAGGGAACGCTTAGTCCGGATAGCTTTGAAACACGGATAGTGCAAACACCCAAAACACCAATGCTAAGAAAATTGAGTGTAGTGTAAATGCTTTGAGAGAAGGCTTATTCGAGTCACCCAAGACTCAACCATGCATCCAATCATATACACTCATACATATTTGTATATATTTGACAGTGGATATATGTTCTTAATTGCGCTCAACTTTCGCAGATCCATATTGGTTCATTGTTGATGGGGCTCACCAATTGAGTATTCAACCAATTGTGGCTAGGCTTAGTTTTAGCAATTACCAAATCAGACAAGTGCAAGATCTACCACGTCCTTCACCTTGGCACCGAGGAATCACCATGCTTCTGCTGCGCTGTATTGATAGCTGATACAAGGATATAATTTATTTTGAGTGTAGAATATCTTCTAATAATCATTGCTCAGCTGAAAATGCCACTACACATATTTTATGAGGAACACGTGCAAGATTCAAAACTGTCCTTGAGTTTGATCAACGATGACACACATGGGATTGCTAGAGCAGAATACAAAACATCAATGCATATATGAATGACAAGAACGAATCAGGCAGAGGGAATGGCCGCGTTAGAGATGATGGAATTCTACGGCTAAAATGCTACTAAGTAAAATATCTTCACAATAGAAAGCCACCATTCATAGGGCAATGGAGAAGTACAACTGCCCCTCACAAATTATTAGAACTCCATAACTCGCTCTAATGCCAAATAACGGGGTTGTGGCATTAAACCACACAATATTGATTTCTTCATTGATTCATTGACAAAATGATACACATTTATAGTTAAAGTTACTCCTATAAACAAGGAGTTTTCTCAACTATTCACCGCGTAAATTTCTCCCATAACCTATCTACGTAAGTGGTTACAACCACTATACAAAAGTTATTATATTTCATATAAAACTATTAATGTGAAGCACTAATATTATTCCTAACACTCATTGCATCTTTAAGTTTTTCAAACACCGATTCAAACCATGTGAAAGCTTTTACTTGGTCAATTCTATCAAGGGTACAAGGTGTTAAAACCCTTGCACAAATCTTTCGGAATAGTTGCAAAGTCCCAAAAAAACCCTCAACTATGTCAAAGTAGTAGGTTATGGCCAATCCACTATTTCCTAAATCTTTTCTTGATCCACCCGCACTCCTTGGGCACTAATAATAATATGTACCAAATATAATTTTTTTGTCAAAACAAATTCACACTTAAGACATTTTTACAAAAAGTGTTTGTTGTTCAAGGATTCCCAACACTTTGTCCAAGTGTTCGAGTGTTCCTCCCAAGTTGCAAGTTGCAAAGTCCCAAAAAAACCCTCAACTGTGTCAAAGTAGTAGGTGGTGGCCAATCCACCATTTCCTAAATCTTTTCTTGATCCACATGCACTCCTTGGGCACTAATGACATGTCCCAAATATAAATTTTTGGTCAAAACAAATTTACACTTAGACATTTTTGCAAAAATTGTTTGTTGTTCAAGGATTCCCAACACTTTGTCCAAGTGTTCCAAGCGGGGCTAGAAATTGACAAAGGCTATACGCTGTTTTTTATGATTTTAATCGTATATTACATGCGAAAATTTTAGAAACCGTAGACAATAACAGGTTGAAAATTTTGAAAACCGTAAATTTTTAAGGGGTTTATTTAAAAACATAATACCTGTTTATATATATATGAACAAATTATACATATATCTATAAAAAAATTTGGAAATTATAGCCACATGAAAGAGCTAAACCGTCAACAAATTTTGCTTTGACAGGCACAAATAATTTGAAATTCCAAGCTTGGTTCCAAGAGTTCCTCCCAAGTTTTACTGTATACCAAAATATCATCAAAGAAACAAACTTTCTCAATTGCTCCCTAAAAACATGATTCATGCAAGACTAAAAAGTAGCATGAACATTGGTTAAATTCATAGTTGCAGGGAGACACATCCCCCACCTATTGGGACACGTCTGGCACAGATACACGTCACGGAGTGCGCCTCGCGCACGTGGGAACCTTTGTTAACGTCTCCTCCCGTCTCCCCACACACACACACACACACATGCACAAGGATTGTTTGCATATTTCTATTACAATGTACTCTTCCCACAATATGTGAGATATCAAATATCAATAGAATTACTCATCTTTTGTCAACATTTGATTTCCTTACTTCAAAAAGTATAGTTATTTTTAAATTTTAGTGCATTCTGAATCTAAATAAATTAATAATGTACAATAGTATTTTTCTAGTAATTTCATATATATTGCCGTCTCCCCATACCCGTCTCCCACTTTTCTAAAAAATGTCGTACCAGCACTCATACCCGTACTGCCTCTCGGTAACTATGGTTAAATCAAATAGCATAACCAAAAACTCAAAGTGACCAAAATGGCAACGAAGAGTTGTTTTGTCAACATCTTCATCTCGTACCTTGATTTCATGATATCCAAATCTCAAATCAATTTTTGTGAAGTATACCAGACCATTAAACACAACATCTTTGCCCTCGATTTAAATTTCATCTCCGTGATTTGGTAATTTTGTGTGAATTCCCCAAGGGAATGTAACCATTGTACCCCAAATACCAAATTAGTCTCTTTGATGCCTACAACATAAAAATCATCACAAACTTTGTATTTACCAAGTGAAACATCCAACCCCTTGACCCTCTTGGTACATGGAATAGTAAATCCATCAAAGAAACAGTCACATTAAATCCCTAAAATCTTTTGTTGACATCGCTTTTTGTTTTACCAAACTCTCATCAATGAAGTTGTGGGTGCCCCACTATCAATCAAAATTGTGTCTTTGTGTCCCTTCAACACTCCACAGACTCTAAATGGGTGATACTTAGGTGCACCTAAAAGTGTAGCAAAGATACTATTAGAGGTTTTTTCTTTCTCTACAACTTCTACTTCTACATCTGCCGCCTCCGATTCTTCTAGATCCTCCCTCGCATCTTCACGAACCTCTACTCCTTCCTCATTATCTGAAATTACCTCAATATAGTGCACTTGTCCTTTTGGAAGACACTTGTGACCTGGTTCCCAAGGATCTTTGCATGTGAAGCAAAGCTTCCTTCTTTGTAGTTCATTCCTAGACTCAATTTCCTTGCTTGTCTTAGGCACTTCCCTTTGTTGATAACCTTGTTGATATGGCTTCTTTTGCTGCCCAGCCCAAAGTGAGTTTTGTGGCCAATTAATTATTTGGTCCTAACTACCATAAGGAATTGATTTGGGTTTCCCATATGGTGCAGGTCTAAGCTGCCCTATAAGCTGGAATTTACCTCTAGGGGCTGTAATTTCAAGGTCTAAGGCCTTTTCAATGGCTTCCTGAAGAGAAGTAGTGTTGAAAGCCTTCACCAAACCCCTAAGTGGCTCAACTAAACCCTCCACGAACAACATCACAAGCCTTCTTTCAGTCACATCAGGTACCATGCCCAAAAGCTTCTGAAAATATGCAACATAATCCTCAATTGAATGGGCTTTCTCGAGTTGAACTAATTCCCGAATGTGGATTTCAAGATCAATTCTATCAAACCTCTCTATCAACTCTGTCACTAAACTCTGCATAAGAGTGAATGTGATTGTGACCTTGTGTGATTAACCCGTGGTACCACCACTCATGTGCTACTCCTTCAAGATGGAGGGTGGCAAATTTGATAGCTTCATCTTCCATCATTGGCCTTAGAGAAAAATACAAATCAAGCTTTTGAATGCAAGCACAACCATACACTTCTTAGAACCATCAAAGGTAGGCAATGACAACTTTCCAAACACTTATTAGAGGTCTCTCTGATTTGTTTGTTGCCTTGGTTCAGTAACTTGGCCCACATCTATTCTTTAAATTCATAAAATGTGTGAGAGAGATGGCTTCCCTAATTTCACCTAGAAGAACCATGTACTTCTCATAACTAGCAGCAAATTCACCTATTATAGATAACTAAATTTCTGGCTTTAGAAATGTTTTTTCCCCAAGGAAGGAAATTAGCAATAGAGCCAATGGTTGTCCCTTGTGTATGTTCATTATTGTTTGCCCCTAGAGGTCTCTCTAATTTATTTGTTGCCTTGGTTCAGCCCTTGGCCAACTTTTATTTTTCTTAAAATTCATAAAATTAGTGAGAGAGATAGTTTCCTAACTAAGCCTGGAATAACCATGTACTCCTCGTAATCGGGAGCAACTTCATATGCTATAGATACACGAATATTTGGCTCTAGAATTGTTTCTTCTCTACTAAGGAAATTGGGTTGAAAAGGCCCAATAGATCCAATGGTTGTCCTCTGTGAATGTTGATTATTATTTGCCCCGAACATATGCTCTCCCCATCGGGTGCTCTTTGCATGTTTGTGTTTTGCATTTCTGGACCAAGAGCAACGGCGTGGAAAGAAGGGAATGAATGATATTATCAATGGATTCACTTACTCCCGATAGAGAATAGAATAGATAGGGGCCTGGGTTCACTTCCTCTTGTGCGGCTATGTAACCCTACCCTATCTATTCAATCTAGGGGGGCCCCCTATCCAAACTATGGATTCCTTGATAGATACCAATCCCACCGGATCTATATCTCCCAATCCCAATGGCTCGTGAACCCACTATCTCCCACTATCTCTTCTGGCTGGGCTGGCCCTCGTGAACCCACTATCTCTTATGGCCCCCCCTACTCCAGATAGTTTGCCCACCCCCCCATATATATAGAGGGGATCCATTCCCCCGACCCTCGATAGGGAGGTGCCCCGAGGCCCCGCCCCGCCTCTATAGTTGATCGAGGACCCTATCCTATATATGGCAACCAGACACAGAAGCCCAAGCGAGAATTGAGTGTTGTGGCCCTCGTGAACCCACTACCTCTTATAGCCCCCCCTACTCCAGATAGTTTGCCCACCCCCATATATATAGAGGGGACCCCTATCCTATATATGGCAACCAGACACAGAAGCCCAAGCGAGAATTGAGTGTTCTGCATTCATTTCTGCCCCATCCAATCCATAGTTCAGTTGTTATGCTTGGTCCTCTCTATATGGAGTATCTCTGCCTCATATCAGCTAACCGCTCTTGACCTTGCACAAGCCTATCTATATAGGCATCATCTTTGTTAATGATACCATGACCCATAGTTTCTTTTTCTTTTCTGGCAACTTCTAGGACTTTGCCCTATAATTTTCTCATGTTGATCTGTCTTTTTTTCTTCTCTGGTAATATCTGAATTCCCTATCACTTTTGTGCATGAAGTTGAATCTGAATTTTTAGTTATTTATTTTAGTACAACCCACAAGCTGGCAATAACTTGCTCTGAATACAATTGTAAAATATCTATAAAAGTCACTAATTTCTAAAAATAGGCATTTTGTCAAACATTTATCATGCATTTTCAAACATCTTGTATTAGCCCAAATAATTTTATGAAGCACACTTGCCAAAATTAAGTTGATTTGTTCATGTAAATCTTTTGTCAAACAATTATCTTGCAATCTGCCCCTTACACATTTTGGCAAATACTTTGCAAACATCGAAACAAACACACTAGAACACTTGGAATTTGTAAATTACATACCAATAAAACCCACTAATGCTAAACTTATTTTTTGAAATAAAATTATAAGAAAACTCAACAAACTACCAACTAATAAACTCATAAATTTCTGATGGCAAATACAACCTTGTGTTTTGCTTGTCAATTCTCTAACTCGGTTGGGGTTAAACACATACACTGCTAAAATTGATTTTGTCGTTTTCTATCCTCTGAAACTGCTCCAAACTGTCCACACATGTATTCAAGGTGCCTAGAGATGCATGTAAAATTCCCAAAACTGCATAAGTTGCCCAAACTACTGTTGGAAACTGCCCAGAACTGTATAACTATTAACTGCCCAGAAATTTGTTAGGTATGGACTTATAGGGGAACAATTAGCCAATACAGACCTCATTATTCCCTTCCAAACGTGGCGCCAAGGATAAATTCCGCTAAATCAATACATGTTGCCCCTTCCAAGGCTAAATTCTGCTAAATCAATACATGTTGCCCCTTCCAAGGCGGGGCTGACGCCAAGGCTCTAGGTATGTTGTAATTTCATTAATTTTTCATCATATAACGTGTAGCTTCTAAAACTATGCACCTTAATGCAAATCAGGGGTTTTGCCCTCACAAGCTGAAATATAAACAAATGCTCAAATTTTCCATAAGGAGAGAAGCATTGGACAATAGATAGGTAATCCCAAATGAATTCCCAAACCTTCTTTTATACTTTTTCCATATTATTTTCCAAGTTGGTTGGTTCATGTGGGACTAATGCACTTTAATTAATAAAGTGACTTTCTTATTTTCTATTTTAGCATTAAGTCATTTAAAATAGAAAGTCTCCTTCTAACTTTAATACTAGTAACATAAGTTGCCTCTAATATTGCTTTTGACCAACTTGGTCCTAATATACAATTATTTCCTTTTTTAAACTCCCTCGCAGCCTACGTGAAATAAAAATAGGCTTCATGTTCTTCAATTAAATTAATTCAAGAAAGGGGAAACTACAATAAATTTATACAATTTTAAGAATAACTAATTGCAAATACAACCTTTGAGAAATGCTAAGCATTTATGGTTTTTCCACAACACCTGCAACAGCAACTCCAGCAACATGCAACATGCAGGTGTGGCAGCACGAATGTTGACATGGATCTCACTTCCCTATCTAGCAATGATATCACACGGTTTCATTTAGTAATTTACCATTTTAATAGAGAGGCAGAGAGTACAATATTTCTACACACCAATTCTTTGTTCCTTTATATTTTTGAATTCTAGAGAGAGAAGATCGAAAGACAATTCATTTTCTTCACAATTTCAATTTTTTAACAAAGTTCAAAGGGATACTTTAGTTTTAGCAACACTGTCCATCACAACAGATAATCATAAAGGGCAATATCCTAGGTGCAAGATGTTAGTTATTCACAATGATGTAAAAATAAAAGACAGGGCTATGAAGGGAGGTTCCACTTCATTGTTGAAGATTCAAAGGATGTTAGATTTAAACTTCATGTGCTGTGAGATCAGTTTTCAGATTGTTGAAATTGTTTGGCCCTTAGAATCTATCATTATGGGATATGTTAAGGCCTCCACTTCTTCACAAGGGATACTTTAGTTTTAGCAACACTGTCCATCACAACAGATAATCATAAAGGGCAATATCCTAGGTGCAAGATGTTAGTTATTCACAATGATGTCAAAATAAAAGACAGGGCTATGAAGGGAGGTTCCACTTCATTGTTGAAGACTCAAAGGATGTTAGATTTAAACTTCATGTGCTGTGAGATCAGTTTTCAGATTGTTGAAATTGTTTGGCCCTTCGAATCTATCATTATGGGATATGTTACGGCCTCCACTTCTTCTAGAAGTTTAGCTTAATGCCACCTTCTTTTGGTCCCTACAAGTTTATTGATTACAAAAATAGATACACTTGCAACTAGAATATAATGATATGATTAAAGATGTTAAATTGAATGTTTGAATTAGTGAATCATAAAATTCACCAAAATCACTATATGTAAATGTATTTTTAGCAAGTACAGCAGTTAGTCCCAATCATTTTTAGAATGCATAGCAAGAATTAAGAATAGATTGATGGCATGCAAGTAGAATATAATGAATTTAACAAAGACATGAAACTTATTGAGTTGTTACGAGAAAAACAAAGTATTGACTGCAAAGGAATCTAAAGAACGAGATTTGAGGTTGATGGAAAATTTGGCATACACACAAGGCTTGATCGGTAGTTTGCAAAGATTTTTTTATATGGCTGGCAGAGATTTTGACAAAATATAATGCAATGCAAGTATAATTCAAAGATTTCAAAAAGACATTAAACTTATAGAGTTGTTGAGAAAAAAACAAATAATCCGCTGCAAAGGAATCTACAGAATGAGGTTTGAGGTTGATGGAAAAATCGACAAAACAAGGATTGATTGGTAGTTTGAAAAGGTTTTCTCAAATGTCTGGCAGAGATTTTGACAAAATATGTGCACCTTCAACCAAAAATACTATGATTAGATTGGCTTGGGTGATTGATTCTTATATATCTATAAAGTGTTCAATACAAGGATGCGTAGAATGACTTTTAAAATAGTAATTTACAGAAATAAAGTTTATAAGGTGTATTACAAAAACAATTGAAGAATCTTATTCACAGATTACTTAAAGCACCTGTAAGAATGAAGACACACCAAGCTGGGTAATTGAAGTTCGGTGAACATATTCCGTCAAGTGGAATCAAATTTACTCCTTGTCAATTTTATAGTGTGATTCCAATTTTCTGTACTGACAAATTAATGACTCCATGAAGCAAAATCTGCCTGGATTTTATATCATTGCACTTTTCTGAAATGATTGATCCACGCTTGCTAAATTATTGTGTTGATAACAAGGAATAGTAAAGAGAAAATGAGATTTTCTCTAAATCATTGTCTTGATAACAAGGAATAGTAAAGAGAAAATGATATTTTCTCTAAATTATTGTCTTGATAACAAGGAATAGTAAAGATAAAATGAGAGTTTCTTTTCACAGACTAAAACAATATATTATAAACTTCCACACACGAATCTTATAATTTTATAGTGTGATTCCAATTTTCTGTACTGACAAATTAATGACTCTGTGAAGCAAAATCTGCCTGGATTTTATATCATTGCACTTTTCTGCAATGATTGATCCACGCTTGCTAAATTATTGTGTTGATAACAAGGAATAGTAAAGAGAAAATGAGATTTTCTCTAAATCATTGTCTTGATAACAAGGAATAGTAAAGAGAAAATGATATTTTCTCTAAATTATTGTCTTGATAACAAGGAATAGTAAAGATAAAATGAGAGTTTCTTTTCACAGACTAAAACAATATATTATAAACATCCCAGAATGCCTATGAAAACACATCTTTGGTTTCAATAAATGAGTATCATGAACTAGCACATGAACTTGAATGGGCTGTTCGTGGGAACTTGAAAGCATAAGCTACCTTGCATATACAACACCAAAACTTAGTTTTACAATTGGAATAGTTTCTTGTTTTATAACCACACTAAAAGCAATATATTAGACTGTAGCTACAAGTATTTTTAGTTTCTTGTTTTTTAACCACACCATAAGAAATATATTAGACTGTAGTGACAAGACATTTTGGATATGTTAAACAGACAATAGAATATGGCCTCTAAATTGAGAAACTAAACATTTTAATATGGACGGTTTTACTCTGCCAAGAAAGTAAACAATTGCACTTGTCCATAGCAGAAAAGTACAGGGCATGAGTAGAATTAGCTTGTGAAACAATATGTTTATATGGTGTTCAAAAAATTTACTGTAATAACTGTGTAACAAAGTCGTAAAATATCAAACATTTCATACATGATCAAAGTCGTAAAGTACAGGGCATGAGTAGAATTAGCTTGTGAAACAATATGTTTATATGGTGTTCAAAAAATTTACTGTAATAACTGTGTAACAAAGTCGTAAAATATCAAACATTTCATACATGATCAAAACATGTGATGTGCACCATTCTCTTAGAAAACAGGTGTAGGGTAAGGAATTTAAGATTACCTATTCGTTCTAATCAAGACCAAAGTAAAACACAACTTCTCAGCGAACTCAGAAACACTTAGATCAGCCTGTAAAAAATTATGCCTAAATAGGATTTTCTTGGCAATTTGAAATTGCAGCATGTCCACGTGACACCACTTTTATGTAATTAAAAAAACACATGATGTGCACCATCTTGTTAAAAAAACGAGTGCAGAATAAGGAAATTGTGCTTTTACCTATTTGTTCTAATCAAGAAAAAACTAAAGATACATTTTCGACAAGCTTCAAATTAGATAATTGTGTTATTGAAAAAAAAACCTGATGTGCACCATCATGTTAAAAAAATGAGTGCGGAATAAGGAAATTGTGCTTTTACCTATTTGTTCTAATCAAGAAAAAAATATAGATACAGTTTCAACAAGCTTCAAATTAGACAAATTGTGTTTCAACATAACGATGCACAAGGCACAATAGACATCAAAAGGATTGTTACAAAATAATTTGCATGTAGTGATGCTTATATTAGGTTTAATTAAAAGAATGTCATAATAAGACTTCAAATATTATGTGCCTGAGTAACAAAAAACTACTGGAATGGGGCACAGAAGATTATATACAAGGTGTAATTAGGAATTAAGTAAAGCAGGGAGTGCCCCACAGGGTACTGAATCATGCTTTAAGCAGGGAACTGTCTTCACATCACCAATGAACATTTCTGGAATAATGTCAATTGAATGGGGTTCTAATCATTCAATATAAGGGGGCACACAAACAGGAAAATGAATAGAATATTTAGCAATTTAACTACTTGGTACCATCTCTAGGCATCAAAATTTATCTCCCGCGTCAGAATATCAAGCAGGTAACTGTCTTCGCATCACCAATGAACATTTCTGGAATAATGTCAATTGAGTGAGGTTCTAATTGTTCATTATAAGGGGGCTCACAAACAGGAAAATGAATAGAATATTTAGCAATTTAACTACCTGGTACCATCTCTAGACATCAGAATATCAAGTAGTAGCATAGAAGATTACATGGGAAATCAACGGATACAAATTTTGACAAGGCAAAGTTGATCCTATGCTGCTATGATTCCTCAGTAGATTGCCAAGTTCTAATAAACATCACAGTAAAGAGGATGGTTTCCATGCGTATCGGGAGGGGTTTATGGCCATGGTGTTTTCATGGTCCATGAAATTCTTTTCCCAAGGGGTAGCGTAGGGATTTCCTCAATTAGGGTGTTCCTTTTTCACTTAGTATAGGGTGGGGTTTCCGCAAGAATCGAACATGGTTCCCTGGTCTAGTAAATCTCTTTCACCCAAGTATATGGAGCCCCTCATTCAACAAGCCCTTCCACTAAGAGATTTCCAAAATTATCTAGCAGGAATGCACCATTCCACATAAGTTACGATTGGGATTTTCTGAGTCCGGGTAAACCAACTCCCCCATCTATAGAGCAGGGTTTCCTTGGGTCAAAGCAAGGCCTCCAAATGTATTGATGGTGGCGTTTCCTTGGGCCAAAGCAAGACCTCCAAATGTATTGATGGCGTCTACCTAGTAAACGCAAGATCATTTGTTAAGCGAGGTCATTGGTTTCTAAGGTGTTGGACAACGTATGCAAAAGTATTGAATTGTGTTGTCGCGTAAGTCCCTATACAATGTATTGAGTGAGTACTTGAAAAAAGGCACACAGAGCATCCAAAGCCCAATGAAAGGTAAAAAGTGACTTCCCAAGAAGTCACCTAGCCAATGCAAGCATGCAAGATCTTTTGTTGAGCGTAGTTCCAAAAGTAACGGGTTTCCAAATAAGGCTTGTTACATTGTATTAAGAAGGCACAACGCTCGATTCCTGATTAAAAAGGACCTCCCAAGAGGTCACCAATCCTAATACTATTCCGACCCAAGCACGCTTAATTGCGGAGTTCTTATGGGATCCACGACACAAACGTTGGAATGATCTCACCCAATATGTGTCCACGCCAAATACTTGAATATCAAGGTTCAAGGTAATTTCTACATTTGAATACTTAGAACCACACGAATGGCAGGAGGACCATCTCGTAATTCCATCAAATTGGAACGATGATCACACACCCTTCATGCTCTAAGAGGGTTTTCAGCATTGTGGAAATAAGGATTCCTCCTTTAGATCCCAAACAGGCCAAGGAAGAGGAGTGGAATTCCACAAGGGTTTCGAGAAGAGTTACTCAAGTATAAGGAAGTAACTCTCTCCACAAATGCACCAAGTTTCGAGAATGAGGTTCATGACAGCGAGATCATCACCACTACGACACATGAAGTTCTAAGCTCAAGGTTTGCGTGGGGTGGAGAAGGGTAGCGCCGAAAAATGGAGAATAAGGTCCTCTCATGACATCCATGTCCAAGGCCAAAGCGTCTAAATGTTAAATGGATCACAAGTGGATGTTGGTGGCTACGTATGGGGCTGCCCATTAATGCAAGTGATGGATAACAGGTCACCAATCAGTGTCGACAATAAAGAATGAGGTCCCCTCACAACACCCATATCCAATGCCAAAGCATTTGAATGATAAATGGGGTCACCCGTGGTTGTTGGTGCCTAAGAAGGGAGTCGCCATCGGTGCAAGTGACTACTAACAGTACCAACCAAAGTGTTGACGACAAAGAGTAAGGTCCTCATACCTATCGTGCATTGTGTTGTCCTGAAATTTTAACTCTGCAAAATTTCAAATAAAATAAAATAAAATGTTCCTCAGTATATTTTAAAGGTCCTCGTTTCTCGTCCTTACGATGAGATGATCATCGTCATCAGTATTATTTTTCCCACTTTGTTCTTGTCTACTTGCACCCTCGCTCTTCCCCTACATATTTTGTGTTCCTCAAATCAATATTAATAATATTAATTAATTGATGTTGTTAATTTAATTTAATTAAAGTCATTGATTTAGTTAATATTATTAATTTAATTAATCTTATTAATTAAAGTTAATGTTTTTAAATTTAATTACTTAAAAACATTCTTGCATTATTAAATTAATAATGCAATTAATATTATTGATTAAGCATGATTAAATTTAGAACGAATAAGTGAAGTGGGAGTTCACTCCAACTTCACCATCCATCGCTTATATGATGGTTGAAGACTAAAACTTCCCCACATGAAGCCCGTGCGAGGAAAACTCTCTCGACTCTCCACGAGAAGTTTGTCAACAGCCAAATTGGCAATCCGAAAACTTCTTCCGCTTCCAGCTTCCCACTTATTAATTTCCCCATTCTTTGTTATTAGCGTAAGTGGTTAAAAAGAGCACAAAACCAATTGATATTGTTTTTCCGTTCTATTCTTCTCACCCGTGTAGAAGAAGCATACACCTACCGCACATTGGACGAAATGATTTGAAAGGGGAAATTGAAGATATTATACCTACTAAGTACTATCATAATGTAAATGTGATCATTGCATTGATATAATTAATGTTGTGCATGGAAGAAAGAACTTGGAAGCTCATATACCAAAGTGCTTGTGGTGATAAGCATAGAACAACCATGAATAACAAATCACTCCAAATTGACTGCAGTCAACCAAGCGGCGCATAACCTGAACGAGTGGGAAAGGATCTTGAAAACTCAGCCAATTGTGAAATCTTGTTGTGAAGCCCACGTAGGAGTGTAAAAGAGCCTATATGGAAGGAGATTGAGGATTTTGAAATCTCGACCACGCAAAGAGACCATGCAAATAAAATGCAAGCAAGAATTTGACCGCCAATGAGTAGCTCGGGAAGGTCTCTAAAGTTAGTTGTGCTTAGCATTGACACGAGTATAACACAAGATGATTGCATGTGGTAATGCTTGAGCTTGCCCATTATTGGCTGAAGGAAATGACAGTGAGACTTGGGCAGCGATAGGAAGCGCAATGGGATATAAACAACAAACCTGTGAGGCAAATGGAATAGCAGTAACAGTCAACTCCGGACAAACTTGCCCATCGCTTTAAGTTAAAGCAGTCATTCAAGGCTTAGGCAAAGAAAATAGTCCGCGGGACAAGTAGGCAAATGATAAAACACCTTGAGCCAAGTAAAGGCTCGCATTGCAAGAATTTAGAAACCCACTTGGAAAGAAGTTTAAATGTTGCAGTCTGATGATAATGCAACAGTGAGATCACAACATATAGAGAAGGTTTGAAGGAGCAAATGAGTTGGAGACCAATCTACACAAGACAAGGATGCAAACCTGCGTAGGAGAAGAGATTAAAGGCAATTGTTAATGAGTCAACACCAAGCAACTAGAAACAAGCATGCAGTCCACGTTGAAGAGCTAACTCAATAAAACTATAAAACAGATGTATGACAATTTGGCAAATGCGTGGAGCTTGGACACAAGTCAAAGCGACATAGAAATCAAGAAGTCGCATGGAAGAAGTTGAGAACTCTATTCACAAGACAAACCTCTCAAGACCACACAAATGAGGCCGTAAACATTAAGGTTCCCGTGGGAGACGGCGATGTGAGCAAATGTGTGGGATTATAACTAGCAGTTGTTTCTAACGATACAAATGTACGCCGTAATACAACTTTAACCGTGGAACAACCACATTTTAGAAGGCCTGAGGCTGAAAGGCATTATAAACGTGAGGGTCCAGATGAAGCGGCAGAGGAGGACCAAAATTACTGACAAATCAGAGCCATTGGGCATGTATTCATAGACCAGTAACCTTCTCGACTTCTCTGCATAAAACCCTGAAGCCTGACCAAATTCACATGTTGTAACTTGTAAGTTACCAATGGTGCTTATTTCCGCTCGGAATTACTTTTCTGATTGCGTTTAACCCTCTAATTTTTTAACGGATACGAGTGTTTTGTCTGGTAGAGGTCCTTTGAACACGGTACCAAATGCTCCACTCCCCAATTTATGCTTGAAATTATCCGTGGCGATTCTCAGCTCTTTGTAAGCGAACGTTATGACCAAGGTTGGAATCTTATCACTGTATGTGCTTCTCCTGAGCAGATGTCAATGCATGCACCTAAAAATACTACATACCAACTAAAACAACAAGGAAAGCAGCAATGACAGGAAGTAAAATATTAAGAGCAGGAGCTCTCCTTGTTGTCGTGGATGATGTATGTGGCAAGGATTGGCCCACATATGAATCACAGGTGTTCAGTAAATACCCAAACCACAATTGATGAATGTGAGGAGATGAATAGCGGATAACGAAGGCCATATAGGATGGCATGCATCCCAACATCCTGGTCGCGTTACCTGTTTTGGATACAAAATAGCTTGTTCAACTAACAATTATTTGTCGGTCATCTGCAGGAAAACGTCTTTGTCCCGTAAAAAATTATTTCCCTATAATTATGGTTCAAGACAGCCTTAAGAAAATGGTTAAGCTTTTTGATAATTATAATTCGGTTTGAAACCGTTCTTCATGTCTCACAACAGGCCCAGGAGCCCTAGAATCATGGCTGCTTTAGCCAGTGGCTTTCAGGGCTAAAATTTACTGTAGAAGAGTTCTGGAAATAATCAGGGCTTCAGGGCTAAAGTTTATTGTGCCAGGGTTCAGGGAAGAGAGAGAACAACCTTAAATTAAGGATTCCCTGGTGTCCTAATTATACCATCCTCCCATTTCCCATATCTGCAACAGAACTCCTCCAGAATTCACTTCTACTCCAAACTGATCACCCAATTCTTTTCTGAAACAGAATTCAATCCTAGATAGCAACATGCTTTAGCCAGTGGCTTTCAGGGCAAACATCTACTGTAGAAGAGTTCTGGAAATAAAGAGGGCTTCAAGGCTAAAGTGTATTGTGCCAGGGTTCAGGGAAGGGAAACAACCACCTCAATTTAATACCATCCACCCATTTCCCATATCTGCAACTCAACCTCCTCCATCATTCACCTCTACTCCAAACTGATCACCCTGATCACCCAATTCTTTTCTGAAACAGAATTCAATCCCAGGTAGCAACATGGGAGAAAACCAGATCAATCTATCATATACAACCTCCTCGTAACAGAAAACATGGCTGCCCTCGTACCCAAAAAAAAAAAAAAAAAATCTATTATGTTACACCAATCTAATAACTTGATTCCAAGACAATGCACATCTAAAATTAAGACTGATTTATCCTCATGAAAGATCAATGACTATGGTGGTGGCATCAGGAATATCATCATCCCTAGAGCTGAGGATCTGTAAATGTTGTGACTCATCTTTGGGCAGAGCACTGGCTCTGCAAACAAGGCAGAGAGGTTTCTTGGAGAGCCATGCTTCTGCACAGCCAACATGGAAACAATGACTGTATGTGGACATCACCAAACAACTCTATCCATCCTTATAAGATTCCAAACACACTGCACATTCCAAATCCCTAGTGACAAAAAAACCATCTTTCCCAAAACCCACATTCTAATCCTCCTTTTCCTGCTCCTCCTCTGGTTCCACCACTCGGCTGGTGCAGATGAATGTGGGCAGCCTCTGAATTTCAGACTTGGACAACCAGCTCTTTCTGCTGCCGCCATTATTGATTCCCCTCAATCTCATATAGAGCAGAACCAGATGAACCACATATAGAGCAGAACCAGAACGGAGCATGAGAAAAGCCAGTAAACCAAGCAAACATAAATATTCCTAGCGACTGTTAGAGCATAAGAAAGAGGAGGTAGTGGAGGCGAGATTGCGAGGCAGGCTCGAGTTTGAGATTCAGGAGATGGGCCACGCACCAGCCAGAAACTCACCCTAACCATTGAATCTGCTATTGATGCCAATAAAGCTGAAAACTAGAGGCGGGACCAATCAAAAAATAAAAACAATTTGCATCAAAACGGAACAGGAACGCACCAGCAAACATTAACGAGGCAACGGAACAGAGTAGAAGAAGCTCAATGAATTAAAACTTTCCCGATCTTTGTTGAAGTTTCAATTACTAATTTCACAGCATACCTGTCTTGTCAATGGCAGTCAATACAAAAATGTCAACGGAACAGACTACACGTAAAAACGGAGTTCAAATAACATGACGATTTAAAAACGGCGCGAGTACCTCCCACAATAAAAACACCTACGGCGCAACAAGAAAGCATTTTGCATAGTGAGACAACAAATACGTGGAAGGAGCCAAGCGTGTCCACGAAGCACACATGGAATGAAAACTTGAAAGCTCGGTCAAAGGATAAGGCAACGACGAGACCTCAACCCATAGTAAAAGTGGCAGCGTTATGAAGGTTTTCACAACATAGAACCCATAGCATGGAGATAACGAGCTCTCAAAGCATTCGACACCACACTGCACAGAGATGGCGATGGCAAATATAGAGCATAGTCCACATGGCCCAAGCTGGAGCGAGGGTGTAGCAACCAAAACATGCGTGATAATAATCAAGAAGCGAACAAGGCAAACCAAGCTAAAGTGAGTCGTGAGCAAGAAAGAGGAGCACGACTTATGAATGTAAACATTAAAAACGAGGTAAAATTTACATTGTTAAAGCATAAATTTAATAAAATTTCATTTTTCCTCCTTTGTGGTGAACTTGGAAACTGCAATTTGGCAACACGTGTTTTGATTTTATTTTTCCTTGCTTTTTCTTCATAATGTCAACATCAAATGAATCACACAAAATATAAATTACAAAGGTGTAACGCACACGTCCGTACTCATTTCGGACTATGGTCACATAGCTGACACAAACCTCGAGCATGTTAATATAGGGCCAATTTTGTGACAAAGCACGATCCGAGCAAGAAAGAGGAGCACGACTTATGAATGTAAACATTAAAAACGAGGTAAAATTTACATTGTTAAAGCATAAATTTAATAAAATCTCATTTTTCCTCCTTTGTGGTGAACTTGGAAACTGCAATTTGGCAACACGTGTTTTGATTTTATTTTTCCTTGCTTTTTCTTCATAATGTCAACATCAAATGAATCACACAAAATATAAATTACAAAGGTGTAACGCACACGTCCGTACTCATTTCGACTATGGTCACATAGCTGACACAAACCTCGAGCATGTTAATATGGGCCAATTTTGTGACAAAGCACGATCCGAGGGTTATTCAGTGTTTTCTCAACGCCTATACTACAGCGGGTCGCCACAAGGAGCAACTTTCCTAGTGTCAGTTCAATGCTTTGAGTTAATCATTGTATGTGTAGAACGTTACGACCTCTGAAAAGGGGAGTTTTCAACAGCAATAATAAGCATATTCTCTTAGTCACCCCTAAACACATTTAGGAGATGCTTCAATACCTGAATATATAAGGATGCTGAAATCACGAAGGAATTTGCACAGCAATATTAGGATGAAGAGGACTCACACAAATAGAATTCCCAAAGCATTGCCCCGTATCGAGTTCCGAGTTGAAATTGGTGACATGATTACCTTACTAAGTAGAGTGTTTGGCATCGCTTTTGCATGTTATTTCCAGCCATGGATGTACAAGTTCATTTGCATCATCCTAGATCAAAAACTTCACATTGACTAGGCTACAATCGTGAGTGACACATTGCATAAGTAATTGATTGAGGTAATGATGATGGACGACTTCTACATGACTTCCTACGCTCGCTCATGGCATGGCACGAAGAAGAATCTTTGTTGGTCTGAAAACTAGAGGCATAATGGCACCAAGTCAAAACAGGTTTTTCACTATTACCCTCGCACAAGGAATTCAAGGCAACCATGTATCACTTCCGGTGTATTAATGATACTTTCCTCTTCTACATCATCAAAATGCTCGAGAATAAGCCGCAAGAAAGATTCTCACATCAGGCCAAAGAGGTGATCTCAAGATGGGGCACATGGTTCATTCAATTTCCCACATTCTCATATATTCGTGTCTATGGATATAATGGAGTGCCCTACAAATTACCAAAGTATGTAAGTGATAGGTGGGGCCTCATGGAACTTTCTTGACAACTTGCATCGCAAACCGCTTTTTGGGTAAGAAACATAAAATGGTGTAAGTTTTCCTATCTACATTGTGTGCACAAATGTTCAACAATCCGTAGTGCAAAGATGATAGACAAGGAGATGGCCATTGTAACACAACCATTCGTGAGATGGTGGAAATTCGACATTTTTGGATTCAAGGAGAGAATTCTTGGCCTCGAAATACGGACATCGTCTAGAGGTGGAAGACTATCGGGTTGGTTGTGCGAGATGAATTTGAGGATTGGCATCATGACTACTCCCGAATGACTCGAGTCAAATGATGACATTTATATTGAAGCATGTCCCACGAGGAGTTACTGATAATAGCCTAAACTTGATTGATCCAACATATGATCTGATTGCACCCCACACCTCTTCCTAGAGTCAATTGGTCTAAGAGAGATGAAACATCACTCGAAGAAAGAATTCAACAATTAATCGAGATAAGTCTCGCTTGGTATGAGGGAGAATTGGCCGAGAACTCTGCACTGAAAGAAACACACGTGAAGATCACAGGTCAGTCAACCAAAGTAAGAAGAGAATTTTAAATGCCACCCAATCATCCTCTCATCCTGCTCCACAGACTTCATCATATACTCGAGGAAGGTAAAAAGCAATGGAAGACAAAGTCAACTCAAGGGCCGCCTTCTCAGAACTAATGAACATGAGAAGAATTAAAAAATCAATGAAGGGAAGAACGTGTTTCTTGGATCTCACAATCAAGCCAACATTCATCTACTCACGCCAATTCTAGTTCTCAAGGTTTGATTAAGAACACCATTATGTAGTTTGTGGTATTGGATCAGGTGCATTTTCCAGTGGTCCAAATCTCTAACTCACCTGAGCCTTCACATCCTAACAACACTTCACATGCTCCTTCCATACATCATAAAAATATTATGTCAACTCCTCATCCACAACATGACAGCTTCTGCTTCGTGTCCCACCAATTTGGGAATTTACCACCAACACCCACCCAACAAACGAATTCTATGTGGTGAGTTGGTTGAAGAACTATCCTCTTGGTTGCACAAAGAGATTAAGAGGAAGAGAATCATCAAGCCCATCACAATTGACCTTGAAGCATTGCGTCAATGACAAATTCATTCACTCCCTAAGAAGGCCAAAGTCATTTCCAAGGTCAAAGCCAACGAACATGGACTTTAGTTCACCAATATAGCAGCACCAATTGTTGATAAGGACAAAAGAGAAATGATTGTTCCATTACGAAGTCTACAAGGTAATTCTTGGAAAGTCTCAGCTTGTGTAAAAAATGCAAAGGTAAAAGTCTCACCAATTCAGCTCAAAGAGGAAAATCGGCAATTGATGGCATATGTACAACAATTCATCAATCTAATTTCTTCCACCGCTCAAGTTCCCGCTGCAATATCAATACCAAATCAAGAGACCCTCGTGTTATCCAAAGAAATAAATAATATGGGTCATGTAACCAAATCATGGATTGAGAATGTTCTAATAAAGGGTCTACATATCATTGATTTGCTACAAGAATCTATCATAAGGTCAATACTTATATAGATTCAATTATGCATTTCAATGAGTCTCACATGATCATGATGGCCACTCTTGACAAGATTTCTCCCAACATCCGAGAAATTGCACAAATGGACTTTTCGTCTCTTGTCACCTAAGGAATTCTAGATTTCAAGCACCGTGGGCTCCACATTGAATGGTTGAATTTTGCCAAATTCAGGAAAACGATGCTCAATGATTTCAAGGTGTAATTTGATGATGTAAAAGACAAAGGAGAATCGATCATGTGTGCAATCCAGGAATTCATCGAGGAAATTCATTGCAGTTTCGTTGATGAACACAAACAAATGTGTTTTGTGCAATCCCTCAAAGAGCAACAAACTAATCTAGTCAAGAATAGGTATTCTACCTCAACAAATTCCAGTACCAATTCTATTGAAAAACTCACCAAACTCTGAAGTCTATTCACCAACATGTAGAAGAAACTAGTGGAGTTTCATATGGTTCCTAGTAGGATTTTGGAAGTGCAAGAAATCTATCGACTTGCCTTTCTCCCCATTGCTTCCATGATGAGTTGAGAATGATGGAATCACTGGAGAAATTCAAGAAATTCAAAATGGCAAAATGCTTGGATCTAGGCTTTTCAAAATGAAGTCTCAATGCAAGAATGAGGTTAACCTTGGTGTTTAATGAGTTCATTTCTCATATGATCGAGAAAAGGCACTAATATATGTGTCACTTTTTCTTTATTTTTGGTCCACGTGTATGTCCATCACACTTTTGGTGGGGTCCACAAGTACCCACTTATTTGAAATATTTGTAATGCTTTTTTAATTAAGTCATTCAAGTTATATAGTTATTTTAATATAGTCCTTTCTGCGAATCGAAACTCGTGAGAAATCATGAGAAATCTATGACCGCAGCTACAAATGTGGATCGCTGACTCGCTCTCCAACTTGTGTCGAGAAAAGGCACTAATATGATCGAGAAAAGGCACTAGTGTCACTTTTTCTTTATTTTTGGTCCACGTGTATGTCCACACTTTTGGTGGGGTCCACAAGTACCCACTTATTTGAAATATTTGTAATGCTTTTTTAATTAAGTCATTCGAGTTATATAGTTATATAGTTATTTTAATATAGTCCTTTCCTGCGAATCGAAACTCATGAGAAATCTATGACTGCAGCTACAATGTGTGGATCGGCCTCGTTTCTCCAACCCGTGTCGTGCCTCCTTCCACAATTTTTTATCTTTTTTTACCTTCAAGTACCCACTTATTTGAAATATTTGTAATGTTATTTTAATTAAGTCATTCGAGTTATATAGTTATATAGTTATTTTAATATAGTCCTTTCCTGCGAATCGAAACTCGTGAGAAATCATGAGAAATCTATGACCACAATTTCAAATGCCGTGGATCGGTGGCTCGCTCTCCAACCTCGTGTTGTGCCTCCTTCCACAATTTTTTATCTTTTTTACCTTCAAGCACGAATAGGACACTTCGTGACTTGTGCTTTCCCAACATTTTCGTGATCTTTCCTAGTCGCGATTTTCACAAGGCTTCCACGATTTTTGCTCGTGGTCTATCGCAGAGAATACCTCACGTTTTCGTGATCACAATCCACAAGATACGCTCGTTGTAATAGAGATTAATTGTCGCTGGTTTACCTCGTGAGATCGCTTTGTTGTCTAGTATGCTCTTTGATTTGCCTCTCACCCTCTCCTCTTCGTGGTTTACCCTACCGCTTTAGCTTCAATCATGGCCCCGAAACCCCTCCCAGCAGCGGCATGATCGGGAATCCTCTGTAACACCTCTAACAAAGACAAATAACATTTTAATGGAACTCCTTAATCGAATCCGTATAGGTTGAAAATGTCAATAAGCAACTCCAAACCGAGGTTTGCACACTTATCGCGGGTCGTGGTCATTGAATCTAAGAATGCCATCTTGCGAGAAAACTAGCCAACAACACGAATAATACTAGCTCCCTAATAATGCCCTACACACAGAAATCAGAGACCTCCGGTCTCAACAGAGGAAATAAAAATAACCAAGCTTCCTTAAACTGAAACGGAATCATGGACCAAAGTTGTTCGTGGGAAAGGCAAAGTGTTCCCCACCTTTGGCTACGGTTAAGGTCGTTATGCAAGCCAAGCACTGAGGAACGTACGAGGCATGACAGAGAATTAAACCTCAAGGTGAGGGGTCTCCCACCCCCACTCCGATACAAGACCCATTGACGGTTGGTAACACCTTTATCACAGATACTTTGGGGATCCCTGACATTACACTAGAAAGAGCTTGGGTTGGCTATGATTCCACCCTTTTCATCCATTTCAGGGCAACTTTTGACAGTCGCGGCTCTCGGGCGAGAGAGTTTTGTTTTCACACCTGCATAAGATCTTCCTTGATGAAGATCTCACCAGACACAAGTTGGGCAGCTCAAACGCTCTAGGGAGCAAGTTACGACAGCAAGGAAAGCAGTAAATGGGCGCTTATCGAATCTTCTGGCTGTTATTAGAGACTCTACTCCTCCTAGTTAGGATCCTCGCCAAGGGGCCCCCAATGACGGGCCAAGTGGGAGACGATTCAGTGTCGAGGCTTATCTATCGATTCTGCTGGAATGGGAATGGTTCCCTTTGGTCTTCCCTCGCCTTATGTTAGATGCTCTCGGCGCGCTAACATTCTCTTCATCACGTAACCCGATTCGTCCTCTCCTGTGTATTACCGGATTTCTTTGGTTATCGCTTGCAGACATGGAGACTCGGGTTTCTGTGGTGTCGAGGCTCTGTGGGGTCACTTATCTCTATAGAGACTCCCTCCAACATGATTTCGATGCTCGGCTCATGAGTTTGTCAGTGCACATGTGGATTCGTATTAGTGGGGCTGCTCGATTCTCTAGGGATTTCTATATAGCAGTTTGTTACTTTCCTCCGGCTACTTCCCCTTATGCCATCCACAATGGCCCAGATGGTGATCCTTTCTTTGACTTATATGACAGTATTGGTCAATACTCTGTCACAAGGGAGGTTATCATTTTAGGTGACTTTAATGCCCGTACCAAACACTTTCAGGTCCCCCTCCACGACAGATCAGAGGATACACTTTGCACACAGAGGACAGACCCTGTGTCAGTTGGTCTGCATAGGATTTCTGAGGATACAGATGGCCCTTTCACAGCTTATGGACGGTTCCTCCTCCAACTCGGGGAGTCACAAGCATTGGTGATCTTTAACGGATCGAGCGTTTCCCGAATTCACATCTTTTCACATGTCGTCCCCATGGCGGGGCACTAGCATGGTGGACTATGTCCTCGCCAACCCGATATCTCACCCATCTTCTCGCTCCTTCTTTGTTTCCCCATTCCCTTGCCGACCATTCAGTTTTATCTTTCTCTTTGGTCTTTAGTCCTCCTACCACCACCACCCCTCCTCCCCCCATTACCCCCTCGCATCTCCTTTCGCTTTGGTAAAGGGGACTACGGATCTTACTCATCCCACATCCGCAAATTTCTCCCCTTTGAGCCCCACTTCTCTAACATGCGTAGTGCGGAGACCAAGTACACGTGCCTTCCTCCGCCATGTGGAGGCTACCTTGAGATCTTTTCCCGGCTCCACCACCCATGCCCGGCCACTCGTATTACTAAATCTTGCCCCATGAACCAATGGTATGATGCAGAGTGCAAATCCTTCACTGCGCCTTTGCACAAAGCTTTTACCCATGCCCTCCCCACCTTCCCCACTCTTAAGGTTGCTATCGATGCCTTCTCCATCGTAAGAAGTGATCCTTCATTTCCCACCACGATATATGCTTTCCACCTCCCTTAAGACTAAACCTCGGTCCTTCGGCGACTGCTTCAACCATCACTCCCCCTCCACGGCGATCGATCCTATGTCCATTTTCTCCTACATGCTCTACCCTTTACGATGTTCCAAGGAAACTGCTTCAACCGTCGTAAGAAGTGATCCTTCATTTCCCACCACGTATATATGCTTTCCACCTCCCTTAAGACTAACCTCGGTCCTTCCGCGTCTCGTCTTCAACCGTCACCCTCCACGGCGATCGATCCTATCTCCATTTTCTCCTACACCTCTACCCTTTACGATGTTCCAGGGAAACAGCTTACCCAAATTGGCATCCCGCCACCTAGTAATCCCTTCACTCACCACGATATCAAAGAGGCAAAAAGGATTTTAAACTGTAGCAAGGCAGCGGATGTGGAAGCTTTCCAAGCTAAGTTCTTCAAGCAGGGTTTTGAGATTTTTGGTACATATTTGACAGATCTCTTCAATCAAGTGGTTACCATCGGCTTCCCTCCTACTTGGTCTCATCATATCATCCACCCAATTCACAAAGCGGGGTCCATTTCTGATCTGAATAACTACAGGACTATCATGGTGGGCCATTCTTTCTCCAAACTCTATGCTACAGTTCTCCATAGGTTGTCCGATATTTTGGAGCAAAAGCAACTCAGAGCCAAAGGTCAGGCTGGTTTTCACACTGGTTACCACACCATCGACCACATCTTCACCCTTCGGGCTATTATTGAGGAGGGTCGTCACCGCTTCTTCGAAAGTTTATTGTTGTTTTGTAGACTTTTGAAAAGCTTTTGACTCCGTACTGCATGGCCCTCTTCCAAAGCCGCTCCGGACATTGGTATTTCGAGATTCTTATTCTCGCCATCATGCGCCTCTATGAGTCCATCCTCGCTTGTCTTCATACTACACGCGGATCATTGATTTTATCAAGAGCACCATTGGGGTTAAACAAGGGTGCCCCCTATCTCCTACCCTCTTTGGCATTTATATTGATGAACTAGAATCTTTCTTCTTGAGATCACACTCGTGAAGGGAATGGCTGCCTTCTTCACCACGTCTTGATTTCTATTCTCCTATTTGCCGACGATATTGTTTTACTCGCCTCTTCTCCTGAGGGGCTTCAGAGACAACTTGATGCACTTGCTTTATTTTGTGATCTTCGGCATTTGACAATCAATCTGGGTAAGACCAAGGTCATGGTCTTCAACGAGTTGAGGACATCACACCTCCATTTCTTCTTCAAGGGGCAGGAGGTTGAAATTACTAATACATACACCTACCTGGGAGTCCAGTTCTCAAGGCCTAGATTCAGTATGAGGCATGCTCTTCAGCCGAGGGTGAATAAAGGGTATGGGTCTCTTGCCATTCTTGAGAGACAAGTTTTGGCACCACTTCCGTGACATCTCCTCCAAATGTTTCTTATGAACTCCTCATCTCGCCCCATTGTTCTCTATGGGTCTCATTGTCTGGGGCCCTCCATTTTGGACACGGATTGGGCTTCTGCTGAGAGGATTCAAACTCTCCTCCTTCGCCGCTTCATCAGATGCAAACAGACGGTCCCCAACATATTATTTTGGCAGAGTTTGGAGCCCGACCTTTCCGTCTGGAGACTATATTTGACATATCAACCTTTCTTCATCGTATCAGGAGGTTTGGTGATCTCTCCAGTGAGCAGGACATGTATTTGTATCTCGCTTATTGTTCCTCTGTGAGTATTGCCCTGACCGGGGGCCGTTGTTGGTTTGCCGAGACTTCTGCCTTGTTGGACTCTGTTGGTATCCAGATTGATCATCTCCCCTTTCCAAGATTCCCTGGATGATCCCAACCATCTCTTGCCCACAAAGCAAGTGTTGAACAGTCCATCCGGAGGATATCTACAGGGGCTTCATTCGACTACTTGGGTGAACCCTCCTAGGGTTTACATGCGCCTAAGATGTCCTTTTATTCGAGCACTTTCTTGAAATCGGAGATGGACTCGTCATCCGCCCTCGCACCTCTCTCACCGGTACATGCCCTCCGTATACCTTTGGGTCGGTTTCGAGTCGGCTCCCACAGCGTACGCGCGATGCAAGACTCGATCACCACATTGTCTTCTTCGAGATATATTGATCAAAGCTGATATATTGATCAAAGGTGTCTTGCCCTCTACATCCGTGAGTCTTTGTTGTTCAAAGACCGATTCTTCATCCTCCTCCAAGAGTCATCCCCACGAGACGTATTACAGCCTTCTTTCCAGTTCTACCCACAGTGGAGGAACCAAACAACAGTCTTTCCGATCCAGATGAAGTGCATAGATCGAGGTCCCCGGTTAGACCTTCACACTCCTCTCGAGGCGGCAGAATCGGATGCACACGCGCGTACTGCAGGGCAGCCCAGCTCCATCCGTCCCCCGGCCGTCGCACAATCTCAAATCTCAGCGGGGAGGAGGTTTTCACCACTTTTTCGGGTTATCGGTCCCATCGAGCTTCTTTTTGATCCAGATGAAGTGCATAGATCGAGTTCGTCCCTGTTAGACCTTCACACTCCTCTCGAGGCGGCGAATCGGATGCACACGCGCACTGCAGGGCAGCCCAGCTCCATCCGTCCCCCTGGCCGTCGCGTCAATCTCAAATCTCAGCAGGGGAGGAGGTTTTCACCACTCTTTTCGGGTTATCACCCATCAGAGCTTCTTTTGTCCACCTCTAATGTTAGGAGGGGTGTGGCTACTATTCTGAGTAGACCGCTTGGTCCTCATTCGCCCCCTTCTTTCCCTTCTTTGCTTCTCTCGTCTTTCTCCCCCGCTTGCTCCATTGCCCCCACCTGTGGGGCCGGGTCGCGGTTTCCTTTCTGCTTTGTCTTTTCTCATTTTTTTTGTTTTTGGGAACTCGTTTTGAGTTGTCCCCGCTCGCACTTTGTATATTGTTTGGGTTGCAGTCCCATTGACCTACTTTTGTGGTCATTCGTTGGACATTAATATATTTATCTTATCTTATCTTATCTACTTTATTAAAATAAAGTTAATTAATTAAAGTGACTTAATTGTGTCCTAATAAGATGTCATGATAACCCTAACTACTTCGTAACCAACTTTTGGGTTATAAAAGGAAGTTAGTGGTCATTTGTATGAAAAGATAATGAGATATTGTGTTCTTGTATAAAGAGAAATAAAAAACCATTTATGGAGAACTTTAAGTCTTATGTTTGTTTGTTTCTTTAGCATTTATTACTCTTACGTTTAATAAATGTGGCTCTCTATGGATTCCACATCTTTGATTCATTGTCATCTTATATGCTCCTCTTTCGCTTCTCCATCTTAATGCTACCATTTCTCCTTCCTCCTTCCCTTTTTCCTTTCTTTTCCCAAAAAACCAAAATTTCCCAAAATCCAATTTCGAATTGTACATATATTTTGGTTTTCAATAAGGGAAACCTCAACCATCATTGAGGGGGCTTTGCATTGTTGACATATTTTACATGTGTGCAAAATTATATGCCAACACACAAAACCCATTCTTGTGCCCTTTCCCAAATTCTTGTTCCCATCCTTTCACAATATCCATATCCAAGGCCAAAGTATTTGAATGATAATTGGGGCCACCCGTGGGTGTTAGTGGCTAAGAAGGGAGTCGCCTATCAATGCATGTGATCGCTAACAAGTCACCAACCAGTGGTCGACAACTAAGAATATTGTGTTCTTGTATGAAGAGAAATAAAAAACCATTTATGCAGAACTTTGAGTCTTATGTTTGTTTCTTTCTTTAGCATTTATTACTCTTACATTTAATAAATGTGAAAGATCTTGCTCTCTATGGATTCCACATTTGTGATTCAATTGTCATTTATTATGTTAGTTTCTAAAGTGCATTCATGTTTATGATTTGTATTTGCTTAATCTTATATGCTACCATCTCTCCTTCCTCCTTCCCTTTTTCCTTTCTTTCTTTTCCCAAAAAAAATAAATTTCCCAAAATCCAATTTCAAATTGTACATATATTTTTGGTTTTCAATAAGGGAAACCTCACCCATCATTGAGGAGGGCTTTGCATTGTTGACATATTTTACATGTGTGCAAAATTATATGCCAACACACAAAACCCATTCTTGTGCCCTTTCCCAAATTCTTGTTCCCATCCTTTCACAATATCCATATCCAAGGCCAAAGCATTTGAATGATAATTGGGGCCACCCGTGGGTGTTGGTGGCTAAGAGGGAGTCGCTTATCGGTCAAGTAAATGCTAACAAGTCACCAACCAGTGGTCGACAACTAAGAATAAGGTCCTTGTACCTATCATCCACTGAACCCATTCTCGTGTGCACTCCCAAATAGGTCCCCTATTCTTGTTCCCATCCTCATCCACTTTCATCTCCCCTCGACCCTATTCCGGACCATGTTCCCAATTTCATGCTCATTCCCTAACCCACAATAGGTACCCAATCCCAAGATCTGAACTTGTACTAATTCCAAAAACCTCCCAGCACATCAACTTCATTATCATTCTCATTTCCAAACCACATGTCTCAACACCAAACTACATCCACCCATAGCACTTTTAAATAAAAAGACCAATCTAGGGTTGGATAAGAGGTGTGATGAAAATCACGTTCATTTGTAAACCCATCGAGCTCCTTGCTAGCGAGTTGCTCGCACCACACCTTTCCATTCCCACAAGGACAATGTCAAACACAAGCAATCATGCCTATCATTAACTATAAATAAAGGAGGATGGTGTTAGGAAGGGGTAAATGCGGGCAACATGAATCCCAAAAGTACTAACCCACTTCCAACACCGAACTCGTTTCAAAGAACTAAGGCGGCCCCAATAAGAGTGGGATATTGGCAACCTCCACCCATAGTACTAATAAGTATAAAGACATGTCACATGTCAAATAAGAAGTGTGATAAAATTACGTTCATTTTTAGACTTATCATCAAGCTCTCTGCAACGATCCTTCACAACATTCCCATTGGGATATCACCAAATCTAAGTCGAGATGTTTGTCATTGATTCCACCTAACAGATGGGGTTAGGAAGGGGCAATTGGACGCAACATGAAATCCAAATGTATTAACCATCTTACCAACACCAAACTTGTTGTAAAAGCACTAGAGCGACCTCAATAAAGCATACTTATAAGAAGAGCCATCTAAAGGACTACCCCTCTAACCATAGTAGTTATAAGTACAAATCCGAATAACATGTCAAATAAAAGACTTGTCCACAAATCCTCGTCAAGCAACTCATAGAGCACCCATAGGGACAACATCAAAAACAAGTCGAGATGCCTAGCATCAATTCTACATAATTACAAAGGGGCAAGTAGAGGCAACATTGATTCCAAACATATTAGAGCCACTTCCATTATTGAGCTAAATGCAATAAAATAAAGCGACATCAAAAAGAGTACTAGTGGGAAAAGTTATCCAAAAGAAAACCTACACCCATGGTAGTTATAAATAAAAAGACTTGTCACAGTGGGATAAAAGACGTGAAGAAAATCACATTCATTTTTCAACCCATCAAGCAAGATGCTCCAAAAGGAGCTAGACAAGTTCCTCCACATGCATCTCATCAATCTCCTCAGAAGCACCTTGCCAACATTCCTGCAAGGATGACATCAAAACTATGAAGAGATGGTGTTAATTAGGGAAAAGCAAAGGCAACATGAATCCCATGCATATCTTCCACTTCCAACCTTGAGCTCATTGCAAAGAACTAAGGTTGTCCCATTAAGGCATAGTATTAGGAAGAGTCCTTGAACTTGTCACAAGCACTAAGGCATACTTCAAACCTCGAGATCATCGCAAAAGAACTAAGGTTGGCCCAATAAGGCATAGTATTGGGAAGAGTCCTTGAACTTGTCACGGCACTAAGGCATAGTGTTGAGCAGATTCATACAAAGGACAACTTCCACCCCTAATAGTTATAATTAAAAAGACTTGTCATATGTCAAATAAGTGGAATGATCAACGTTCATATTTGCACCCACCGAGCTCCTGGTTGAGCGCTTTTCCAAAATTCCCATAGGGACGACACCAAACTCGAGCTGAAATGTTTATCATCAATTCGGCAAAGAGCATGGTGTTATTAAGGGCGAGAAAAGGTAATGTGCATTCCAAACGTATTAACTCGCTTCCATCACCGAGTACGTCAGAGAACTAAAGCATACAAGTAGGCAAGGCCATTTAAAGGCATATAGCACTTATGAATAAAAAGACCTGCCACAAGGCATATAAGAGGCATTATGAAAAAAAACATTCATTTTTAAACCCATCAAACTCCTCACTAATCTAGCTTCTCAAAGATCTCCTCGTCGAGCAACTCAAAGAACACCTTGTCAACATTCTTATAGAAGATGCCAAACAAAAGTCGAGCTATCATCGATTCCATAAAGAGGATGGCATTACAAAGGGGCAAGTGGAGACAACATGATTCCCAAACATACTAACCCACTTCCAACTAAGGCCACACAATGAGGTGTTTGAAGAAAACATCTACCCATAGTAGTAATAAGTTTAAAAAGTTGTCACACAGTCGAATAAGAGTCGTGATGAAAATCGTGTTATTTTAAACCTATCGAGCTCCATGCCAACACTCCCACCAAGACAATGTCAAACCCGAACCAAGATGTTTTTCATTGATTCTCCATGAAGGGCAGGTTTAGGTCGGTGTGAACGGAGGAAACATGCATTCCAAATGTATTGACCTACTTCCATCGAGCTTATTACTAAGTGTCATTCATTTTTAAACCCATCAATCTCCAAGTCAAGCACCTCGTAGAGAATCTAATGATTCCTCTCGAACCCCGATTAACTTTCCAAAGGACTATGTCCACACAAAGTAGTTGTAAGTAAATACACCAATTATAAGTCAAATAAGGGGCGTGATGAAAATTGCATTCATTTTTAAAACCCATCGAACTCCTCACGGAGTAGCTCACGATTCCTCCGAGCCCTTGTTATCCTATGTGGGCTTCTAGATAGGTTTCTCTTATCTCGAGGAAAGATCGAGACTCGTGATGTTCCGTGATGAATTGTAATCCCAAGATCCACTTAAGTCATACATATTTATCGTTGTAAAAATTAGGCGGACCTTCCACTCTCCATTTCATAGCTAAGCGTATGAGATCCCATTCCCAAATTTATTCCCTAAATCCCATGCCCCAACCGCATTCCAAGCTTGAGACAAAGCTCGTTGGTTCCCCAAATAGGGCTTGAGCCCATTCCATGAGCCTAACCTTAAACTCATTCACAGACGCCCACACAAAGTAGTTGTAAGTAAATACACCAATTATAAGTCAAATAAGGGGCGGGATGAAAATTGCATTCATTTTTAAAACCCGTCGGACTCCTCACGGAGTAGCTCACAATTTCTTTTGAGCCACTTGTGTATCCTATGTGGGCTTCTGAGATAGAGACTCATGATGTTCCGGATGAATTGTAATCCCAAGATCTGCTTAAGTCATACATCTTTATCGTTGTAAAAAATTAGGCGGACTTTTCACTCTCCATCTCATAGCTAAGCGTATGTGATCCCATTCCCAAATTTATTCCCTAAATCCATCCCCCAAACTTATTCCTCACCCATGGCCAAAGCACTTTTGAAATCCCATGCCCCAACCGCATTCTCAAGCTCGAGACAAAGCTTGTTGGTTCCGCAAAATAGGGCTTGAGCCCATTCCACGAGCCTAACCTTAAACTCGTTCACGACGTGCGCTCCAACCTTGTTCCCGTAACCCGTGCCAAAGCACTTTCGAATCCCATTCCCAACCTCGTTGCCAACCCCAAGCTAGTGCCTCATCGATTCCCAAACATAGGGAACAAGCCCATTCCCAAGCCAAACCCTTAACTTGTTCCCAACAAACAACCAAAACTTGTTCCTCAACACCATCCCTAACACCAACACATTCCTAGTCCTTAGCACCAACACATTTCTGCACCCAACGCCAACACTTGGCACAACCCTAGGCCCAAGTTCCGCTTCTAGCCTTTCCCTATTTATTCACCGTTGTAGGTTGATGTTAATAACCAAGGATCAATCTATCTTATAATTCAAGTAGCAATAATCAAATAGACTTGTGCATATAAGACTAACTTATTCTTTGATAAAAAATGATGAAGACAATGGAAGATGCATATAAAAAATTAATAAGCCTATCCCAAAATTTAACTATAGTTAAGAATCAAGAGTATCACCAAAAGTGAAACAAAACCCAAAGTAGAAAGAAATAAACATCATGTTACAAGGCAAGCAATGTAAGTTACTAATGCAATTCCATTATACCTACCCCAAATAATAAATGCATATAATTATCTACAACCATGGACCGGTCAAGGTCTTGGGCTATTGTGAGTTCAAGTAGTTTATAATCATTAACCCAAGTTCCATTCTCATTAAGTCCATTGGACACTTTCAATAAATGGCTATGGGACACCTTGAGGTAGGGGTAGAGCTTCTCCATGTGGACCAAGCGGAACACAATGGGGCACTTTGAATGCTTTTGAGAAGGTGCACTCCAAAGATTACGCTATAATAAAAGTGTTTAACATCCAAAGATTACGCTTTGGGTCACCCAAGTCTCAAGTTCGATTCCTTGATTAAATTGTAGTGTACGGCGTGTGGCTCGCCTAGAATGTGCCACTCGAGTCATTGGGCTCCTGATTCCTTGCCTATCAAAAACATAAAATCTGTGCAACCATTAAAAAAAATTGCACCCAAAACCCAAATATAAGATGTCATAACCATATTTGATTCTCTAGTCCAATATTTACATAGGAGAATCCAGTATAAAGAGGCTAAAATATTACAATGGTGTTTAATGTTTATGCATGTGTACCTAACCTGCTTCTAATTCATTTCTATTTGTTCTTTACAGCTGTTCTAGCTAAATGATTTGTATCTACCTTTGCAGTTCCATCTGTCCACCTGCTTTTGATTTATTTCTATCTACCATCTACCTACTTGTGTGTGTGTGTATTTAATAATATAAATAATGGTAGTTAAATTACTACCTATAATAGTTAAATTACTACCTTTAGTAGATGTCATCACTTCCTCCTTGCTTGGAGGAAATTGTCTGCACATTTGCCAATCACCAAATAAATCAAAACCACCTTGTAGCTGCAAAGTTTAGCAAAGAGAAAACAGAACCTAGCAGAGCATAGGGTACATGCAGAGAACAAACTATGAAAAAGGAATCCCCAAATGGATATTATCTAAATGTTGAAGGAGAGGTGTAAGACCAAGCATTAAATATATGTATATATATATATATATATATATATATAGTAGTCAAATTACTGCCTATAATGGTTAACCTACTATCTATAATAGATGCCATCATTTCCTCCTTGCTTACAGGAAATTGTCCCCATATTCGCTAGATAAATCAAAACGCCCTTGTCACTGCAAAGTTTAGCCAAGATAAAACAAACCTAGTGGAGCATTAGGGTACATGCGGAGAACAAATTATGAAAATGTAGTCCCCAAATGGATATTATCTAAATGTTGAATGAGAGCGGGTGTAACACCTAGGAATGAAATATCTTTAAGACTGAAATGCTTTGTTGATGTCAAAAGGCTCCTCGTATGATGCTCCAAGCTACAAAAATTGATGGTCTTCTTGGAATATCTACGCATTGTGGAGATATTCTAGTGGGTATGGGTTGGATCTAGGGCATATTTAACTCGGTTGCAAGTAAAGCAAAGCTGCTAGGTGTCCCCCCTGTTTAGGAGCAGAATGTATTGGGGGCAATGAAACACAAGAAGAAGATGCCAACACTGAAGCTGTGAAGAGTCTATTTGGGCATTGTAGGTAGCTCACTCAGGATTGAGACACTCTGTCAACTCAGGAATGGGATGAGCAGCATGGAGTTCATCATCAAATTGCTGAATTGGAAATTAGCCAAAGGAAGACGATTCGACTGTAATTGGGGTGATATGAACAGGTTGAACATCGTGCTAATGACCTTGTCCTATCGATGCACTATAGTATCTGAGAGATGTGTCCCTAAAAATTTCTCTTTAAAATTATGAATTCAGTTTACTGTTCTCTGTTTACAAATTCCTCATTTTTATGATTTTCTCTTTAAAATTATGAATGCAGTTTAGTGTTCTCTGTTTACAAATTCTTCGTTTTATGATTTTTCCCTTTGAAATTCTGAATGCAATTTACAGTTCTGTTTACAAACTTCTCACTCACATGAATATTCTGAATGCAACTTAGCATGATTCAGAATTCAGATCCTTGTAGTGTTTTGTTTTGTCTTCAATCTTGTCTCTATATTTCTTCATAGTACAATCAGATCTATGCAAAATTTGAAATTGCATACTTCACTTAAGTCAGAATGTCAAGGAAGGTGAGAATTCTTGTATCCACTATGGAAATAAAGCCACTCATGTTTCAGGCCCTAAAGGGAGTGGGGGAACAGCTTCAATTGTAAGCAGAGCAACACACTCACTAAAGCTATATTGCCAGGAACCGGATACAAATACGTGTCCGAAACATGGAAATACCGATTTAAAAAAAAAATTGGGTATGAAACGTCACGGATACATCTGTACAATATACTGTAAAAAAATTACATATATATGCATCGTACTCGTTTTCAAAATTTTAGTCCATGGACCATAAGAGATAAAGCATTCAAAATATTTTGTATTCATTGAAGTTCTAAAGATTCATCATTCAACACTTTTACAATTTCAATGTTTCATATATACATGATTATAATCTAGATCAATATATCATGTAGATTTTCCTCATAATCATGCCATGCATCCATGTTTAACAAATTATAGTTGTAACCTGCTTCATTGTATTAATTTGATTGAGGATTCCAATGGATCTTTCGATTCTAAGAAGCAGTAATATACTGAGTCAAAACCTGCTTTCTAGCCTGGAATTTCTTGGTTTCTGCTAGATTCTTCCTACTTTCTTTGGATTATTATTCTGACCCAAACTATCTTTAGGCTTGTTTAATGTGCCTCCTTGTTAGTATAGTTTTAATGTTATAAGACTTTACAGCTGAGCACATTGTAACTTATTCCTGGGTTTGGAAAATTCTCTGAGCAGAAATATAGGCTATATTTGAAAAGATTAAGTGGAGTAACACAACAGCAAACTGGAATAAACTCTTCCTTATAATACATAAGCCGTGGAAACGCCCTGGAAACACACCAAAAATGATGGGGACGCTTCCGGAAATGTCTTTGACGCTTCCGGGATGTTTCGTACCCATTTCCATACCAGAAACGTTTCAAGTTAGATACGCGGGTGGGGACTTTTCCTCGCAACATAGCACTAAAGTAAGGGCCCATTTCTTCAAGATAGGAGGAAAGGTGTTGAACCTTGCAAACTAGATAAACAAGAGTGGCTGGAAACCGTAAGGATGCAACTGAAGGCTGAAGTGAAACTCCCTTTATTAAGCACTCATGGTTGAATCTCTCCCACTCACAGAATACACCTTGAAGAGGATCATGCGAGATCGAGGTAGAAACAAATGTGAATTAAATTGTGTAAGGGGTGGCGCGGAGGATGTGGGGTCATCTAGAAAGAGAGAGCACATTGGCAATGGGGCTGACAAACCCATTGGAGATGTGTATGATATGAGGGGTTGAAATGAAATTGATGCAGCAGTTGCACGTCTTATTATGCAAAAGGGACTCGATTTAATGTTTCTAACCATCCATCGCAACAAACGAAATAAGGACTTCTACAAGTTATGGTGATTTCTAATGCAAGTCCTTATTTCTAAACGGCATTTGATTGTTCAGGGCAAGAAAAATGCAGACTACCTTAAGGATCTTCTTTGTGAATCTATTGAGGAGGTAGGGATATCCCATGTTATCATAGATACTGCCCAGGTTTGCAAGGAAGTTGGCTTATTGATACAGAAAAAATATAGACACATTTTGGACACCATGCTGTGTGCATGCCCTAAATAACACACTCAAAGACATGGAGAAGCTTGATTGGATTCCATAGTTGATTGAAAATTGCAAAACAAATCCGGTGTTCATACACAATCATCACCATTCACAAGCTATTTACAAGAAATTTTGCAAGGTATAACTTCTCAAACCCGTTATGATTCAGTTTGCATGATTTTTCATTCTAGATTCATCAATGATGCATGGGCAGCTTGGAGGCAATCTTCATTGGAGATTGCAGTTGAAGTGAGGTACTGGTCCTTGATGACCTTATTTTGTTTGATGTCAAATTTGTGGTTTACTTCATCAAGCCTATTCATGAGGTAATCCACTTATTTGATTTTGATAAGCCATATTAAGATGAAATATATGAATGCATAGATTCCATGTGTCAGAGACTCAAAATCCTTGATATTGCAATTTCATTTGTGTGTTTTGGTGCATATAGATCATTGGTTCAGACTAGGATCTTATTGGAGCATTTTTTTCCGTATTGTTTTCCCTTGCCTTATATTTTCCTTGTAACTTGACTTTCAATTCACGTTGGGGCAATGATAAATATCCAAATTCAATCCAAAATGCTCAAAAACGTACATAACAACTATTTATTTTCCCTTGTATATCTTCATATGCTCCCAGAATGTCCAAAAACGGATTAGACTGTCTAGTATGACCAGTACCAGAATTCTCTAACCATCAAAGGACCAGAGTGACCAGTAATGGACGTTGTTACCAATCACAACACAAACACTATTGATGGTCACAGACTCGCGACCACTAACAAAAACCTACATAACACCTATTTATTTTCCCTTCTATAACTTCATATGCTCCCAGAATGTCCAAAAAAATGATTAGACTGTCTAGTATGACCAGTACCAGAATTCTCTAACCATCAAAGGACCGGAGTGACTAGTAATGGACGTTCTTACCAATCACGACACACACTATTGATGGTCACGGACTCACAACCACTAACAAACACCGTTAGCAGTCATCTATGTTTTTTTGGTCCTTTTGACTGCTGCATCGGTTTTAAATGGTTTTTTATGTCTCACGTCAGATTTTCATCTTATTTTTGGGTCAGTTTGTGTGTCAATAAGGTCTTAATTTGAGTTTGTGTATCAATAAGGTCTTAATTTGAATTTGAGAAGAATATATAGACATATCACTCTAGGTCATTTCAATTACAAGTAATAACAACAAACACAAAAGAAAGCATCTAAGGAACTATCTATTCTATTATGTTGTTTCTAAGTATCTATTCTTTTCGTGCTTGCACCAAGAGAAGGCCTAGGCAAAATTTCATGTAGTTGGTTTCATTTCTTAGAGATATTGAGAAGGTTGCGGCCTCTCTCACCTTGGGAGGGATATTATTTAGCATGAAACTACATGAACCATTATTCCTAGCATCATATGTAGAGACAATTGGTCCACACTTTGTCCTTGTTCAGTGAGTTGTTGGGGTTTGGAGCCTGGATTGCAAAGGTGAAGAGGTTATTGTCAATCACAAAACTGGAAGAGGTTATTGTCAAGGGGTAAACAAAGGCATATACCAAAATTCAGATCATCAAGACCTGTGGAGCCACAAACAGCAGACCCATGCACAGCAACCACTAGTAATTGCTGCTAGTGGTCATCGTCTTCCTTTTCTGGCATTATTTGTCTGTGTGCAGTCAAACTTTCAGAACCCATTCCACTCTCTATTCTGAGCCTGTTCTGATTCTTTTTCGGTCATCTGCCAGCAATCAAGTACGTCTTGCCAAGGTATGTGTTCTACTCGACGCTTTGTTCATTCACCCTATCCATTTCTTCACTCTAATTCTGCAATTTTAAAAATCAGGGTTTATTGTATTCACTGCATTTGCATTGTTTTAGAACATTTGCGATTTGTGTGCAAAACAAAAACACAAACATGAGAAATTTCTGTTTAACTTTATATCCATTGATACAGGCAAAACTGCAAAGGAGATGGACAAGCTAAACACACCTTTACATTAGGATGCAAATGCTTTCAGTTACTAAAAAGAGGCCTCACTCCAATGACAAACAAGTAAATAAGGAATTTTATATTGCAATGAAAAAGACTTAAGGTCAAGAGGAGGATGTGTCAGGTCTTAAAAGGGCACAGTTTTCTCATGGACGGGAAGCTTTTGGTAGTAAAAAAGCCTTGTATGATAGGCATTCTGGGAAAGACCCAATAGATTGGTAGCACAACCGTGAATACGACGCATCTGAATTACAATTGTTTGCTATACCAGTAAGCTCACAAGTAGCTGTTTTCCTGCATGTGAGAGGAAATAGTGTTGTTGTAAGTGTGAACTCGCCATAACTAGTTCAGGATATTTCCTAACTAGTTCTTTTTTTCGTTCACACCTAATAAGCTTCATTTAGGAAATTAGTTGTTAATTAATCTATTATAAGTGAGTTGTTTCACTCACGTACATATTTGAGGAGTTGTTGAGGATGTGTCTCCTTGATATGTGGAGATATTTTAGTCTCCAAACTAGGCTATCTTACCTATTCTTAAGGTAATGATAACATTGTTGTAGCCTATTGAATCAGCTTGTTCCCGAATGAGAACATATGGTTTTTGCTGAATAATATTGGATTGTTGTTGTGTGTTTTTCAACTACTGTGTTTACAGACAATTTCTGAGTTTATTGTTTGTGTATCCTTTGTTGTACTCTCTGCACGATCCTATAGGTTGCTCCTGTATGGTATCAGAGCTCCTCGGATCTCTCTTGTGCGAAATTTCCAATTTATTGTAGGTATTCATTTTTGAGTTGTAGAAAAGCAAAGATCAGCATTCTGCTTAGATTTTGCTTTTGGGTTGAAGGCTTGTGTTTCAGATCTGGAGGTCATTATTCTACAGAGATTGGAGGACAAAATTCAAGCTCTATATTTTCAGTTTAGTTTTGCTCTACATGAGCTCGGTAGCTCGCCCTCAACTTTCTTGGCCCCACCCTTTGTTTGCATTGGCACAAGCTCGTCACACTTTGCTCGAACTTGGATTTACCTTGGTCGGCTTAGCCAACCTTCCCAATTCGAAGGTCGGTCAAATCGGTTGGAGCACCTCACACACGACTCATTCGTTGGCGTTCCTAGACCCTAGGATGACTCATCTCGGATTCTCATCTTTCTCGGCTTCACCTATCTCAAATCTACAATGTTTTAGCTCGATTCGAGCTCATATTGTGTTTCAGACGTCATTTAGCTTGAGCTTAACAGCTCATTTCATACCATGTTCGTCCATTCTTAACCTCTCCCGCTCAACATTGTGGCGTGTGGTGGCGGCAAAGAGTTTGGTTGACGTCGGATTCCTTGCTCTGCACAACTCAACCTCCTTCCTCCTTGCTTAAACAACGTATTATGACCCGATCATTGTTACTTGGGCATGATTAGTGAAAGCACCTATAGAATTGTTTTTTGCCAATATTGGCTAGTCCAGCCATCTTCCTGATTGACTGGCTTAGCTTGTGGTAACGAGATGTGGCGAGGATGCCGCAAGTGTGTTGAGTGGTGACCGATCCAAAATAAATTTAGGGTTTAAACCCTAATCATGAGTTTATTTGTTTTTTTGTCTTCCTCAAAGACCAAAAAGATACAAGTTAAATTTTTCATATCTTATTTCAAAGTGAGTGAGTGGGCCATTGGTCAAAATGCTTGGTTATTGTACATGAGGTCATGGGTTCAAAGCTTGATTGGTGTTTTGCGGTTAGCTCGTTGAGCTCGACACTCAACTTGCCGAGCACTCTACTAGCTCACCAAGCTAATTAAAATTTTGGAGGTAATTGTTTTTTAAAAGCTGAAATATTATGAAGATTTTTTTAAGTGGCTTAACAGAAATTTTTTGAAGGTGATTCTAGAGGAAATTTATTTGAGGAATAAGGCTTTTTGTAAATTGATTTTTTTCTAGAAGGTGAATTTGTCAAACATATTATTGGTTTGGGGGTGTGATTTTTATTTGATCAAGATGTCCGTAAATGTGGTTTCCTTGTCAATTCCAACCAACCTAATCGATCTTCGATTGTTTGAACCTCTTAATTCAACAAATTATGATACTTAGAAACCAAAAATGGAACAGTTGCTTAAATCTTGAGGCCTCTGGTGCAATTTCCAAGCTGCAAGACTTGCATTCAACACTAAAAAGACAAGTACTAATATGCATACAAGCAAGACGAAGATTTGGGACTCATTTCATTAAATGTTGCGGACAACCTCCAATTTCTCAATTCTACTTGCCAAGTCTCCATCAAAGTTAAGGGAGAAATTTGAAACCTTATTTGGCAAAATAAATGAATTTAATATGTTAACTTCAAATGGAATTGACATCGTGTTCACCATCAAACTTGCCTTCCATTGAAGAATTTCATGTCGAAATTTAAAGATCTTAAGAGTAAGTTAAGTGTTGTTGTTAGAGATAAAAAGATGAAGAATGTATCTTCTTGATTTTGTCAAAGTTAAAAGGTCCTTTCAATGTATTTACTTCTACTTTCTTTTCCACTATGGATGCCCTAGGAGACTAGTTTAAAATGCCTACATTTGAGCAGTTTTGTGATAGGTTGTCATGTGAACAAACAAAAATATTGTCACTTGATGCCTTACCAAGCTCTAATCAAGATTTGTTAGCAAATACTTCTAAGGGTAAATGCAAACCTAACCAGAAACCAAGATCTAAACCTGCAAAATCTCCAAAACCCTCGTCTCCCACCATTGATTCTCCTAAACCTTCTAGTCGTGACAAACTTTTTGTTCCACCACCATCTTCTTACAACACTAGTAAAGGGAAAAGCTCTATCTACACGAGCCTTCTCTCTTGAAAGATAAGAGGATTTTTTTATTCTCGTGCCACTCATTCTAAAGATTTTGAAAGCAAAGCACGGCCTTGGTTCTTTACAACAAGCGGAATTCCATGGAGAAGAAAAGTCAAGAGCTCATATTCGTTGGACATTGTGAACATGTGAAGGTATACTGCCTTATTGATCCTATTACCCATGAGGTTTTTTCATCGAAGATATGTTTGTGTTGATGAATCTAACATTTACGAATCTTGATGCTCCTCCACTTCCGCCTATTGTACCTGACACAGAGGACATGTTTCTTGATTATGATGATGACCTTGATGTTGATCTGCTTACACGCCCAACAAATGCCCAAATGGCTTCAATCTACCCCGCAGTCATTTGGTGATTTGGTTGGAAGTGGAGATCCGAGTGATTCGCGTCGCGCACTAGAGCTCAAATATCTGTCAATCTTGATTTTCATCGCACTACTCCATGCCTTCTGGAATGGCTCTAATGAGTCAAGTTATTTCATCTAATTCAATTACTTTTTTGAGGCTACCAAAGAGACTGAATGGGATGAAGTTATGCCTGACAATGTGTATTATTCTTTGTTGAAGAATAATACTTGGGAATTAGTGCCTCTTCCTAAGGGAAGAAAACTTGTGAAATGTAAATGGGTCTATAAGACCAAATATGCATTGATGGTTCTGTGGATAAGTACACCTTGTCGCTAAGGGGTTTTCTAGAGTTGGAGTAGATTACTTTGAGACTTTTGCTCTTGTTGCAAAAATGGATTTTGTTCACCTTGTTCTTTCCTCGCTACATCTCACCAATGGCCAATGTATCAAATGGACATGAAAAGTGCCTTCTAACACAATGATCTCCATGAAGACATTTATATGGAGCAGCCTCAAATGGACATGAAAAGTGCCTTCCAACACGGTGATCTCCATGAGGATATTTATATGGAGCAACCTTTGGGCTTTGTGCAGGATAAATCCTTGGTTTGCAAGCTTCATCGTTCACTTTATGGTCTCAAACAAGCTCCACAAGCTTGGTATGATAAAATGGATGATTTCTTGTTGGATGATGACTTTCACAATTATGAGACAAATCACAATGTTTATGATTTGAAGAATGGCAAGGATTTATTGATCTTGGTATTGTTGACGATCTTATCCTCGCTTACAATTTTGATTCTCTGATTTAGGTCATATAACAAAAGTTGGAGGCAACTTTTGATACGACAAATTTGGGTTTGTTGCACTACTTTCTTGGTCTCTAAATTCATCAATATTTGGAAGGAATTTCCATCAGAAACAAAGATATGCATTAGATCTCCTTCAAAAGATCAACATGGCCACTTGTAAGCCTTCACCTACCCCAATACCAGCTTAGGTATTGAATTGACTGCTTGATTGTAAAACTACGTGGTTTGATCTTTTTTTTTTTTTTTACACGTTGGTAGGCAATTTGTTATATCTAACTCACACTCGTCCCAATATAACCTTTGTTGTTAATCGTGTCTCTCGGTTTTCACACGAACCTTGTGAGATTCATTGACAAAGCAACTAAGCATATTCGGGACTTTAAATTTTGGCATTCACTATTTCACCATGAGGATCTTGGCCATTGAGCGTTCACAAATTCAAATTGGGGTGGATGCTTTGTGATACACAACGCTCTAATTTTGACTTCCTTTTTCACATTGGTACGAGTTCGATTGCTTGAGATTGTAAAAAATAGCAATTGTTACTTTATCTTCTACCGGCTGAATACAAAAGTGCAATAAAAGTTGGTGAGGAGGCCCTTTGGCTTCGATGATACTTGATGAAATTGGCTTGTTACAAGATTCTCCAACTCGATCCGGTGTAACAATTAGAGTGTCATTGAAATTGCTCAAAATCCAATTGAGCATCAGAGGACCAAACATATTGAGATTCACATGCACTTCATCTGCGCAAGTTGATTGAAAACGACGTTGTTCATCGTGGAGTTTGTTGAAACTATTGCTCGATTGTTGGCATTTTAACCGAACCCTTACCTCACCTCGCTTTCTTCGATTCTAATAGTTGTTTGGGGTTAAGGATGTTGTACTTTGGGGGAATCTAGTAAACGTCCTCCTTTTTTTTTATTGTATTGTGTACCTTATCAAGCCTAGTTGTTTATCACTTCCGACATTCGCTTAAGGGAGGATGTTGTTGTAAGTGTGAACACACTATAACTAGTTCATGATATTTCCTAACTAGTTCTTTTCTCATTCACACATAATCAGCTTCACTAGGGAGTTTTATGATTAGTTTTAATTAATCTATAATAAGTGGGTTGTTCACTCATGTACATATTTGAGGATTTGTTGAGGATGTGTCTCCTCGCCTTGATATGTGGAGATCCAACTTTTCCTCTCTTTCTTGTTGATGCATGTGGAACACTCACCTTCAGGAGGATGGCAGGCTCTTATGTCCTCCTCGCTTTAGAGCTAGAAGATGACTCGAAGGCACGAGCTATGGATATACAGCCTTATAAATGACCAATGAGGGGTGTTTGATGGATTTGAAATCCTAAGGCTAATACCTTCCTCACCAAATTTGTATCTAAAGAATTCCTAAGGCTAATCTAGTTGAAGGATGTTGCTCAAAAGAAAATCAAAAGGGAAGAGGTAGGGCAGAGAGAAAATAAAATCTTGCAAAGACCAAATTTCATAAGATTGACATTATGATTTGAACACTATATGCTTAAAAACAACCACGAACATTTATTTTAGTTTACACACAAATTAATGTTAGTGATGCAAAGATTCAAAGGGCATTAAGACTGTGATTGTAATAGGCTAGTTGCAGATTGAACAAATCACCTAGATTGTTGAATGCACATCTACTATAACTTGTCAAATTATAAATAATGCTACACTTTCATTAAACATGCAGGACCACAATTTAAAGATCACAAATAAAAACGTAACAAGATTATAACATCAATAACATTTCATCAAGAAACTTGCAGAAGATGGAGATGAGAACAGATAATTTCAACTCACAAGAATAACTAAGACCATCTTGCATTAATTGAATCATGGATGGCTACAAGCCAAGTAAGAACCATTTTATAAAATTGGGCAAAGGACTCGATTAACAACATCGAGGATGAAGGTCTAAATAACATTTTCATCCAAAGATTCAAGCTTGGAGTGAGAATTTGCATGGCCTTCCTGAACCATATGTATGGAAACCCCTTCATCAAAAATAAAGGCATAAAAATATTATAACATCAAAAACATTTCATCAAGAAACTTGCTGAAGATGGAAAAGAGAACGGATAACCATCTTGCATTAATTGAATCATGGATGGCTACAAGCCAAGTAAGAACCATTTTACAAAATTGGGCAAAGGACTCAATTGGCAACATGGATTTTGAAGGTCTAAATAACATTCTCATCCAAAGATTCAAGCTTGGAGTGAGAATTTGCATGGCCTTCATGAACCATATGCATGGAAACCCCTTCATCCAAATAAAAGCATAAAAAGATTAAAACATCAATATCATTTCATCAAGAAACTTGTTGAAGATAGAGATGAGAACGGATAGTTTCAACTCAATAGAATAACTAAGACCATCTTGCATTAATTGAATCATGGATGGCTTCACGCCAAGTAAGAGCCATTTTACAAAATTGGGCAAATGACAAGATTGACAACATGGATGATGAAGGTCTAAACAACATTCTCATGCAAAGATTCAGGCTTGGAGTGAGAATAGGCATGGCCTTGATGAACCGTTTGTGTGGAAACCCCTCCAAACAGATAATTTCAACTCACAAGAATAACTAAGACCATCTTGCATTAATTGAATCATGGATGGTTACACGCCAAGTAAGAACCATTTTACAGAACTGGGCAAAAGACCCAATTGACAACATGGATGATGAAGGTCTAAACAGCATTCTCATCTAGAGATTCAGGCCTAGAGTGAATCATGGATGGCTACACACCAAGTAAGAACCATTTTACAGAATTGGGCAAAGGACCCAATTGACAACATGGATGATGAAGGTCTAAACAACATTCTCATCCAAAGATTCAGGCCTGGAGTGAGAATTGGCATGGCCTTGATGAACCGATTGTATGGAAACCCCTCCATTACCAAGTTAGATGGGGTATGGATCCCCTACTTTCCATGATCACAAATGAAGGAAAGATCCCTTCCTTACGGCATGTGGTCCCATCCAATTTATTATCACAGAGAGATGCCTATGTTAATCACAAGAAATCATTTTTATGGCCTCTTATCTACTAGATGTCGCTTTGTGGAGTCTTAATATGCCTTCAGTTTTTCCCTCTTTGGGAACCCAAATGCCCTTGAGAGGTGAATGAAGATAATTCAGACCTTTAAGCCCACAGATTTAGGGCTCATATTGAAGACATCTGCACCTCCTTCTACCCCACAATATACAAGCTAATCATGGAAACACCGATGCCAAGGATTTATGCAAAGGTATTAAAATCTAATTTATTATCATCCCCACAATATGCAAAGGGATCATAGATGAAGGAAAGATCCCGCCTTAGGGCACGTGGTCTCATCCAATGTATTATCACAAAGGGATGCCCATGTTAATCACAAGAAATCATTTTTATGGTTTCTTATCTACTAAGTGTCGTATGTGGAGTCTTAATATGCCCTGATTTTTCGCCCTCTTTGGGAACCCAAATGCCCTCGAGAGGTGAATGAAGATAATTCAGACCTTTATGCCCACAGATTTAGGGCTCATATTGAGACATCTACACCTCCCTCTACCCCACAATATACAAAGCTAATCATGGAAACAACAATGCCAAGGATTCATGCAAAGGTATTAAAATCTATCAGAAAATGGGGAATGTTTTCTTCTATCCCAAATATATAGCGATTATACATTGACTCCACCATTGTAATTGCCTTACTATATACCTAATAAATTGGTCGAGCAAGAGATTGCTTTTCAAAATAGCAATGGCATTGTTGACAAATGTATAGAAAAGAAGCTCAGGCCATATCTCCTTGCCTTTGGTAGTTGGATGCAAAGAATTCAAGAGATGGCCAGATCTCAAAGTTCCAACTGCTCAAAGACACTCCTTCAATTTGCCTAAGCACCTTCCAAAAAGATATGACCCAAGGAAGAGAGTGGCTAAGCACTTGGAGTCATTAAAATGGCGGATCAATTTTACATATGCCCGTGAAGCAAATGTGAATGATTGGGTCTGGGTCACCTAATAGGATGACATTATCATCCAAAAAAATATGAAAACCACTGGGGCGCAGTTCCTCCACCAAGAGGAATAATCATAAGAGACTTCACACAAGGAGAGGGGCACATGCGTATATGGAGCCACCTAGACATCCTCAAGGTCATAGTTCTCTTACTCCTCCAAGGCCCACGAAAGAGAAGCTACTACAAAAGTTCAGAAATAATCCCTGAACCGACCACAGTCTTCGCATTGGTTGTTTATGATGAGTCTTCTTCGATGATGAAGAAGCAACCAAGGAGAGGCACAGCTTCCTCCACCAAGAGGAATAATCAAAGAGAATTCACATGGAGAGGGGCACCTACGTATATGAAGCCACCAAGACATCCTCAAGGTCATAGTTCTCTCACTCCTTTTCCAAGGCCCACAAAATCAGAAGCTACTACAAAAGTTTAGGAAATACAATCAGGTTGCTCCTTCAGCAATTAAAGCTTGTTCAATCTAGCCTGTTGAGGTTCTTGAGAAGGTGTGCTAGCCAAAGTTGCTTTTTCTTTCCCTCCTTGCACATGTTTTGCCTCCCCAATAGCTTTCACCGCAATTTCTCCATTGTAGTCTCCTTGGTTGCTTTCCACGCTTTGATTTCCTCAAAAATATACAGAGTTGACAAAGATAATGCATACCTATAGAGGACCTAGCAGAAAACATAACCAACGAATACGCTGTTTTGGTACATGAATGATTGTTTCTATATATCTATCACATTTTTGTGATTTTGCATGCCAATTCATTAGCATATCATATTAGCATGTTACTTCGACACTAAATTATATTATTAAATTTCAAGTTTCACCTTCAATTACAATATAATTCCTATATTTTTAGATGCCCTTTTATAGAGTGTATTTCAATTTTGAAAACTTTAGACATTTTACATTCATGGATAATTCATTTGTAATTTTAGTTATTTTGAAATTTGATATTTTTAATTTTATTTTTTTAGTTTGTCCATTCCGAGTACTATTATAACCTACTTTGAAAATAAAGCGTCCCCATATTTGTCTTATATTATTAAATTTCAAGTTTCGACCTTCAATTACAATATAATTCCTATATTTTTAAATTCCCTTTTATAGAGTGTATTTCAATTTTGAAAACTTCAGACTTTTGCATTCATGGATAATTCATTTGTAATTTTAGTTATTTTGAAATTTGATATTTTTTTTTTTTTTTTTTTTTTGAAATTTGATATTATTAAATTTCAAGTTTCACCTTCAATTACAATATAATTCCTATATTTTTAAGTTCCCTTTTATAGAGTGTATTTCAATTTTGAAAACTTTAGACTTTTGCATTCATGGATAATTCATTTGTAATTTTAGTTATTTTGAAATTTGATATTTTTATTTTTTACTTTGTCCATTCCAAGTATTGTCAGAACCTACTTTGAAAATAAACCGTCCCCATATTTGTCTTATATTATTAAATTTCAAGTTTCGACCTTCAATTACAATATAATTCCTATATTTTTAGATTCCTTTTATAGAGTGTATTTCAATTTTGAAAACTTTAGACTTTTGCATTCATGGATAATTCATTTGTAATTTTAGTTATTTTGAACAGTAAACTAGCTAGGCTAGGATTTTTGCCAACTGGTGATTTGATATTTTTATTTTTATTTTTTACTTTGTCCATTCCAAGTACTTTGTTGAACCTACTTTGAAAATAAAGTGTCCACATATTTGTCTTAAGGCGGCTAATGGATGAAACCACTAGAGGAGCAAGCACGGTGATGAGGTGGTGGTCAAAAACATGCTCATGGTTAGGATCGTGAGAATCCTCTAGAAACGGTAACGAAAGAGAATCAACCAACTCCTTGACCATTATATGAAGTGAAAGCAACAAGCTTGGTTATGTAGATAGAGCCAAGTTGCTAGGAAAACCATTACAAAATATTGTATGGTTCCATGGGAGATTAAATGAATAACTGGAACGTGCCTTCAATTACAATATAATTCCTAATTTTTACATGCCCTTTTATAGAGTGTATTTCAATTTTGCAAACTTTAGACATTTTGCATTCATGGTTAATTCATTTGTAATTTTAGTTATTTTGAAATTTGATATTTTTTATTTTATTTTTTGTAGTTTGTCCATTCCAAATTGTAACCTACTTCAAAATAATGCGTCCCCATATTTGTAACGAAAGAGAATCATCCAACTCCTTGACCATTATAGAAGTGAAAGCAACAAGCTTCACTGTGTCGATAGAGCCAAGTTGCTAGGAAAACCATTATTGAAATATCAGATGGTTCCATGGGAGATTAAATGAATAATGAACGTGCCTTCAATTACAATATAATTCCTAATTGTTTACATGCCCTTTTATAGAGTGTATTTCAATTTTGAAAACTTTAGACATTTTGCATTCATGGTTAATTCATTTGTAACTTTAGTTATTTTGAAATTTGATATTTTTATTTTATTTTTTGTAGTTTGTCCATTCCAAGTCAGAACCTACTTTGAAAATAATGCGTCTCCATATCTCAGAATGAAAGAGAATCATCCAACTCCTTGACCATTATAGGAAGTGAAAGCATCAAGCTTGGCCGTGTAGATAGAACCAAATTGCTAGGAAAAACCATATTGAAATATTGTATGGTTCCATGGGACATTAAATGAATAATCTGGAACGTGCCTTCAATTACAATATAATTCCTAATTTTTTACATGCCCTTTTATAGAGTGTATTTCAATTTTGAAAACTTTAGACATTTTGCATTCATGGTTAATTCATTTGTAATTTTAGTTATTTTGAAATTTGATATTTTTTATTTTATTTTTTGTAGTTTGTCCATTCCAAGTTGTAACCTACTTTGAAAATAATGCGTCCCCATATTTGTAACAAAAGAGAATCATCCAACTCCTTGACCATTATAGGAAGTGAAAGCAACAAGCTTGGCTGTGTAGATAGAGCCAAGTTGCTAGGAAAAACCATTATTGAAATATTGTATGGTTCCATGGAAGATTAAATGAATAATCGGAACGTGTCTTCAATTACAATATAATTCCTAATTTTTAGATGACCTTTTATAGAGTGTATTTCAATTTTGAAAACTCTAGACATTTTGCATTCTTGGCACGTTCTCCAGCTTATTCATTTAATCTCCCATGGAACCGCATAATATTTCAATTACAATATAATTCCTAATTTTTTAGATGCCCTTTTATAGAGTGTATTTCAATTTTGAAAACTTTAGACATTTTGCATTCATGGTTAATTCATTTGTAATTTTAGTTATTTTGAAATTTGATATTTTTTATTTTATTTTATTTTAAGATTAAATGAATAACTGGAACGTGTCTTCAATTACAATATAATTCCTAATTTTTAGATGACTTTTTATAGAGTGTATTTCAATTTTGAAAACTTTAGACATTTTGCATTCTTGGCACGTTCTAGTTATTCATTTAATCTCCCATGGAACCGTACAATATTTCAATTACAATATAATTCCTAATTTTTTAGATGCTCTTTTATAGAGTGTATTTCAGTTTTGAAAACTTTAGACATTTTGCATTCATGGTTAATTCATTTGTAATTTTAGTTATTTTGAAATTTGATATTTTTTATTTTATTTTTTGTTGTTTGTCCATTCACAAGTTGTAACCTACTTTGAAAATAATGCATCCCCATATTTGTCTTATGGTGGCTAATGGATGAAACCACTAGAGGAGCAAGCACGGTGATGAGGCGGTGGTCAAAAGAGAATCCTTTAGAAACGGTAATGAAAGAGAATCATCCAATTCCTTGACCATCATAGGAAGTGAAAGCAACAAGCTTTGGCTGTGTAGATAGAGCCAAGTTGCAAGGAAAACCGTTATTGAAATATTGTATGGTTCTGTGGGAGATTAAATGAATAACTGGAACATCCCTTCAATTACAATTAATTCCTCTATTTTTAGATGCCCTTTAATAGAGTGTATTTCAATTTTGAAAACTTAAGACATTTTGCATTCATGGATAATTCCTCTATTTTTTGTAATTTGATGCCCTTTTTTTGTAGTTTGTCCGTTCCAAGTACTATTGAATCTGTTTGATATATTCAATTTCTTATGAAATGGATGAAACCACTAGGAACATCCCTTAATTACAATATTTCCTCATTTTTAGATGCCCTTTAATAGAAAAAACTTCATTTTGCATTCATGTAATTCATTTGTAATTTTAGTTATTTTGTAATTTGATATTTTTTATTTTATTTTTGTAGTTTGTCCATTCCAAGTACTATTGTAATCTGCTTTGAAAATAAAGTGTCTCCATATGTGTCTTATGGTGGCTAATGGATGAAACCAGAGAGGAGCAAACACGGTGATGAGGTGGTGGTCAAAAGACATGCTCATGGTTAAGATCGTGAGAATCCTCTAGAAATGGTAATGAAAGAGAATCATCCAATTCCTTGACCATCATAGGAAGTGAAAGCAACAAGCTTGGCTGTGTAGATAGAGCCAAGTTGTTAGGAAAACCATTATTGAAATATTGTATAGTTCTATGGGAGATTAAATGAATAACTGGAACATGTCCATCATCCCTTGCATAAGATGGTGGTTGGAGGACTTGTTGAACTAGCAATCAAAAAAGAACAACAGATGCAAAACATATAAAAATTAACAAGCTATTGTCATTACAAGAACAAACACACATAGGACCCCAAACTCAATCTAAACTTAAATTAGTTGATGATGGGCTTTGTAAATCCAAACAGCAAGCAAGAAACTTGAAACCCAAAACAGAATAAACAATTGACAACAAAAAATTCACAGCCAGAATAATACAGCATAATTCCTACAATAGAAAATCAACAGCAGAAATTGAATCAGGGACCTGGATAGCAAGAGGGCTAGGTGCCAAATACACCACAAGTGTATTAAAGGCTAGAGACTAGAGCCAATACCCAAAATGAGGAAGGCAGCTAGAGTTTGTAGTTTGTATTGCTATCACTGCTTTGGTCTCATTTACATTAGGATTGACGCTGCAAGATTTTGGACATAACAATAAATTAATGTTATGATAGCATATTTCCTTTAAATAAAGTGACTTTGCTTGAGTTTATAGTGCTGCCTTGTATAATAGGTCTACTTTTTTTTTATCTGTCTTAAGGGAAAAGAAGAGAGCAACTTAAGACAAATAAACAAAACAGCCCTATTGTACAAGGTGGCAGCTAGAGTTTGTAGTTTGTATTGCCATCACTGCTTTGGGCTCATTTACATTAGGATTGCCGCTGCAAGATTTTGGATATACCAATAAATTAATGTTATGGTAGCATATTTCCTTTTCTTAAAGTGACTTTGCATGAGTTTATAGTGCTGCCTTGTATAACAGGTCTACCTTTTTTATCTGTCTTACGGGAAAAGATTCAAGAAGAGAGCAACTTAAGACAAATAAACAAAACAGCCCTATTGTACAAGGTGGCAGCTAGAGTCTGTAGTTTGTATTGCCATCACTGCTTTGGGCTCATTTACATTAGGATTGCCGCAGCAAGATTTTGATATACCAATAAATTAATGTTATGGTAGCATATTTCCTTTTCATAAAGTGACTTTGCATGAGTTTATAGTGCTGCCTTGTATAACAGGTCTACCTTTTTTATCTGTCTTACGGGAAAAGATTCAAGAAGAGAGCAACTTAAGACAAATAAACAAAACAGCCCTATTGTACAAGGTGGCACTATAAACCCATGCAAACTTTGTTCCACAAAAAGGGAAATAAACTACCATAACACTAATTTAGTATTACAAAATTAAGGCTCCTGCACTCCATAATAATTTACAAAAAGGGACCACATGGGTCGGGCTGATTGGAAAACCGTTATTGAAATATTGTATAGTTCTATGGGAGATTAAATGAATAATTGGAACATGTCCATCATAGGAAATATTTTCCTAAAAAGGGAAATAAACTACCATAACACTAATTTATTGTTACAAAATTAAGGGACCACATGGGTCGGGCTGATTGAGGGGCAAATGATCGCCCAAGTCTCATGTTCAATTCTTGATTTAATTGGCGAGCAGGATTGGGTCCTCCTAGCTTCCCACAAGGTTATAGGGAGCTCGCCCTAACGTTTAGAGCGAGCAAGGTGCATTAGTGCGCGCTACTTCAGGTCGCTGGGCTTCTAATTCCTCGGTTATCAAAAGAAAATAAAAAGGGAATTTCTAGAAGAACTGTGACTTTACATGATAAAATTTGTTACAGTTTTTACCTACTTTTTTATACTAACTGTTTTTTGTCAAGAGATCAGAAACCAGCCTGAGATGAATCATTTACGAATGTAATTTCTGCATTCTGAATATGACATGAAAATAAAACCATACAGTACTAACTAGAAACACAACTAACTACTACATTGTAATCCTATCAAACTTTTGGAATAAACCATCTTGCAGGTGCACAGTTATGCAAATAAATCTACAGAACTCGTAGGATCGTCTGTCAAGTTTGAAACAAGAAAGGGAAATACCTAAACACCACAAGATGGACATACCTTGGAATAAGCAACATATTGAGAATGTCATTCAAACCATGTTTGCAACAGCTCACCTTCTTCTTGCTTTTTATGACAGGAAATAGCCAAGAAGGCCAAGAACTCATAGTATCGTCTGTCAAGTTTGAAACAAGAAAGGGAAATATATTTAAAACACAATCAACCTACTAAACACCACAAGATGGACATACCTTCTTCTTGCGTTCTCTGAAAGGAAATAGCCAAGAAGTCCACCAAGGCAAAATAATGCCATGCGAAAAGGAAAATCAATAATAAAATTTAAGTAGCATGTGGTTTGACTAAGACAGAAGTGACTAACCGTGGCAAATAGTTGTAAATAGCATGAACATAAGTCTGGTCGTCAACATATGACACCCAGGCACACTTAACACCTGAGTCAAGGATAACACAATTCTCGCCAATAAAAACTTTATATTAGACCCAAATGAAAACCACATAACATAAGTGTGGCCCTTTTAAGAATATCAATATGTATAGCACTCATTAAAAATTGAAGACAACAGTGCATAAAAGAAGAAACTTTTACCAAGAAATTACATTTAGGAAATTAAGAAAGTATTCAAATAATGATCTAAAAATATTTGATTACAAGCAAATGATAGAAGCACATGTATAAAGAGGATACATGTTGAATCAATTTTCATTGGCTTGTCCTCGTCAACAAATGCACTTCCATCTACTGCAAATATTGATGAAGAGCTAAGAACGTGTTCAAGACCCACTGCATCTCATTCCTTACACTTTGGTTTTTGTCTTTCAAAATGTCCTCATTACTCCTCTCCATCTTTATCATCTTCTACATGTGCAAATGGTAGAAGCACATGTATAAAGAGGATACATGTTCAATCAATTTTCATTGGCTTGCCCTCGTCAACAAATGCACTTCCATCTACTACAAATATTGATGAAGAGCTAAGAACGTGTTCAAGACCCGCTGCATCTCATTCCTTACACTCTGGTTTTTGTCTTTCAAAATGTCCTCATTACTCGCTCCATCTTTATCATCTTACTCCCCTTCTGCAATATACTTGCTTCCATCTTCGTTTAGGTTAAATTTCAATCCACTTCCATCTTGATTCTCTTTATTGATTTCCTGTACTATTGAAACCTTCTTTAAATTATTTCCTCCTCCGTTATCCGAGGGTGGAGTAAGGAGAAGCTCAATGTACTCTTCAGAACCCAATTTGATATAAACGAGCAATGCTAATCTATAGGCTATAACATCCATTAAGTGAGATTAGACGAGAAAACAATGAAGAATGATTAGTAACAAAAACTTTTAAATGCAGCTATTCACCCATGTGTGTGCACAAGGAGAGGTGAGAAAGGCAGAAACCATGGGGAAAGAGAATTCAATATGCATTGTTGCGAGACCATACCAGGGGAGAGTGGATTCAATATACATTGTTGCAAACCCATAACATGGGAAAGCATAGTCACTATACATTGTTGGTCTTTTACTCTTGTTTAAATGGGGTTTGGTAAAATTCAGTTGTACTTTTCATTAGTTAACAATGTTTTAAGTTAAAATTAATCATCTCACATGCACAAAGCGAACAAAACAAATTGTACTGGGAAAGTCATTACAAATAGACCAGTTATTAGTTTTGACGAAGCAGTTCTGTGCACAATTCTGAAGCTTTATTTGGCCAACACATCATCTGTACTGTCCTGAATTTCCCCATGTTGGCATCCATGCCCTCTAGGAAAGTTAAACCCCTTTTATCAACATATTCGATATACTTACAACATTCCACTTCCAGCAAGAGTGAAGTTCTGTTATTCCATTCCAGTTTAACAAATAAAAGTAAAATAGATATTCAGCTGCATACTTTCTACAGTACTTCCTATGTTTTCCAGTTTTGTACATTTCAGTCTTGCAGTAGTTTTTCAGTTTCCAAATTTGTACGACAATTTTAGGATATTTTCTGTTCAGAGTGAGTTTGTGATCTAGGGCTTGTGGCAGACGAAATTGCAGGAATTTCATAACTTTGACGTCATTTTTACTTTCAAATCTAATTTTTCATGTTTCTGACCTAGGCTTACTGCAGTTGCAACCTAATAAATTGGGTCTAAAACAACAACACTACAACTTTTTCGACATACGGTAAGCCAGCTTAGGCTTGGATCAGACTTGGCAGATTGAAAATTCATAAATATAGAAAATTATACAAAAACTGAAATTTCATGTTTGCTCACCAGTGAAAATCTAGAAACAAACATCAAAACTCAAACACGCACCTAAAAACCTTTCCCACAAGTAAAATTTGTTAGTAATCTGTCATTCATGGTGAAAAGTCATTTCTTCTCAGCTGAAAACCCTTCCCTGCTCTACATTAGCCTTTCAGGAGAAAAATAATGAGAAAAATCCTGACATTAGTCAACTTTTAAGTTTAACTGTGTTTTTCCTATTCTAAGTCTTACCCAGTCCTCTGCTTACCCACTAAGTCTGCCAACTTTGGCCAAGTCAGTGCATTTGAATTTGATTTGGCTGACCAGGGACTTCAACTGACAAGTTTTACTGATCCCGCTAAGTCAGGTAGCACCGGCTCATATATGACTGAACAACACACTAGGTGAATTGCTATTTCACTACAGAGTTCTGTATCTGCAATCCTTGCATTACAACCAATCTCTACAAAAATGGTCGATTTGGGGAAGAAGAAAAAGCCTCTTCATGACTTCATGACTACCAAATCCTGATTTATATTATACACTTCAGCCTTGCATTTTTGAAAGAAAATTTGTACAATTTGAAGAAGATTTCTAACCAAATTTAGCAAACAATTCTGCAAAATATGTTTGGAGTAGGTTGTTTGGCAGAAACAATCTGCAACATTTAGGAATCATTCAGTGCATATTTGGTACAAACAGTTTGTAAAGTGCCGTTTATGCAGTGCATTTAGATGGATTTTAACAGTCACCTACCATCATTGAAATACAACACAGAGAAAGCCCTATCAAGCTTTAGAGCACCTTCAGGTTTAGATTCCACATTCAAAGGATTTCTATCATGCCAAATTTTCCTAGGTCTTGCATCCAACCTTGTGTAGGTGAGGCCTCCATTAAAATATCCGCCTTAACACTAGAAGCATACCCGGTCAGCTTGAACTTGGATCTTTGTCATGACTATGACTCTGCCTTTCCACTAGACCATGGCTATGTGAAGTTCATAATAATGTATGGAGCATACATTTGAATAGGGAAATATTTTCACAATACGCATAAGTCCAAAGTACATTGTAACTTTACAACAAACTTAATTTCATGTCAAAATGAAACATTTGTCTAGAAATATCTTTATTGCATTAAAAATTTGGAACTTCCTACATACTGCAATACGAAACAGAATCTGATGACTTCCAACAATATCATGTTCATCTAAAGCTATAATAGGAAATATAGCTGGTGATTCGTTTTGATTATTCAAAGCTCAGGATTTCTGCATGGTTTTGTATGTCATGGCTGATTATTTATAGTAAATTCCACAGCATGATCATGGTAGATTCAAATCATGCTTCAAACATAGTTATCGGGATACTCCAGTATAGGGACGGGGACTACATTCATTTACTGGTACATGTACATTTTTTATGACTATATTCATTATACAATATAGCAATATAGCCATAACCTTATTCATTTACTTGTGTGCCCTGATTTCAATGGCGTCCCTGTCCCTGTACTGGTACATGTACCCCATGTCTCTTGGTACCCTATGCTTTGGAGTTCACTGTAATAGAAGCATAGTTGATAATTTGTTTTGATTATTCAAAGCAAGGCATTTCTACCTGGTTTTGTATGTCATCGAATCGAAGCTAATAGGAAGACAAATGCTAAAAATATTTTATTGCAGCAATTCTACTCAGAAAGGGAAGCAACCCACATCATATAGCAGAGAGCACATGTATTCTTAACTAGACCCTAGGTCAGGTCCATAAGGCTCACGTGTAAGACACCATGCCTTTATACTCCAACTATATACACACACTAAAACCCACTACTACCAGATCATGACCAACCACTCGCATGCACGAGGACACCCTTTTACTTTGTTCCACGACAACTCTTTAGTCACCTTGTTGCTAACAGTAGAACACACATGTCGGCTTCCACACCTTTGAGCTTCCTCCAACTGTTGTGTTAACCTTCATTGTCCCACTAAACCAATAACGCTTTTTCTTAAGTCCCTCGTGACTCAGCTATCAGACCTATCGCTCAAATTCAAAGATATGTTCCAAAGCATGGGCCACGACCACGTTGTGTCACGAAGCTTGCATCTAACACCTCTCATGCGGCACTCGTAACATTTACAATTTTCCGCCTTAAAGAACCTAACCCTTCGTAGTCCCAAATTATCCCTCGCCCTTCACCTTCTCAAGTGATCCTCAGTGACTCGCAGTGTTACGCGGGACGCGTCCCCCTGCTTTGACACGCCCGGGGCGCCCGGACGCCCCGGGACGCGGGGGTGGAAACGCTTCCCCACGTTTCCTTTTTTTTTTTTTTCTAGGAAACGTCCCGGGGACGTCTGAAGACGTTGGAAAACGTCCCGGGGACGTGGAAACGTGGGGGGGACGTGGGAAACGTGGGGGACGTGGGGGGGACGTCCAGACGTCCCCCATGATTTTATTTCCTTTTTTGGCATTTTTTCATTTTTGGTGAAAAAATCACAAGGATAGAAAAAAATTTGCCATTTTTGGAAAGGGTCCGGGAAGATGTAGCAGCAAAAACTTGCATGTGCCATAACTTTCATTCTGTGGCTCCGTTTCAGGTGTCGTTTTCTCTAAAAGTGCATATTTTCTTGAGCTCTATGCATTGATGGCAATATTTTTCTTATTTTCATAAAATCAATTTTTGCACCTTTTTGGACCAAGCAACTTCTTGCAAACTTCTGAAAGAATCATGAGTATTAAGGAATGTATTTGATGTTTATGAGTTCAAGTTTCACCTTATTTAAATCTCAAATGGTTTTATTTCAGCTTATTTATATAATTTAGTCACTATATCTTTATATTTTAAATATTTATATATTTTTTAATTAGCCGTCCCCCCGCCGTCCCCAAAATTTAGAAATTTTTTTTGCCGTCCCAAACCCCGTCCCCCGTCTCGAGTAACTATGCTTGTGAGTCATCCCTCGGGATTATCACTCAAATTCCAAGATAGGTTCCAAACCATAGGCCCCAACCCTATCCAAACCATGGGCCTCGATCTCGGTGTCACGAAGCTTGCATCTAACACCTCTCATGTGGCACTTGTAGCATTTACAATTTTCCACCTTAGAGAACCAATTTGTTCGAAGTCCCAAACTATGCCTTCACCTTCTCGAGTGATCCCACTAAGACAGTCCACTGTAAAAAACCATGTGCTACTTGGATAGGAAGCAACGCATACCAAACAACACAACACCATATAACGGATAAGACATGTATTCTTCATCGCACCCTAGGTCAAGCCCATAAGGCTCAAAACAAACTAAGATCCATGCCTTTATACACCAGCAATACATGCACTAACACCCATTTTACCACTTGCATGCGCAAGAAATCCCTTCACTTTGGTCCACGACAACTCTTTAGTCACCTCATTACTAACAATATAAAACACCGCCAACTTCCACTCCCATGAGGTTTGTCCAACCAAGTGTTAACCTTCACCGTCCCACTCGAACCCAAGAAAGCTTTTTCTTAACTCCATCGAGCCCTTCACCAACAAAGACACATGCCATGTCTTCACAACAAGGATACAAGATTAACCCTCAATTCAAATGAGGAAAGGGATTCTCACCATCATCACAACATAGATACAGAAGACTCCATCGCTGAAACGCCCCGTAACACTAACAAGTTCCCCGATTCGCATGAACACCAAATCTTTTCATGCTCAATTCATTAATGACTTTCCTCACCTCAACCTTTTTGCAACATTCTCCCTTCCAAGTCCCTAATCCATCTTCCTTACGACAAAACCCTAATTCCCTATTGTTTAACCGATGTGGATCTTGTCTCAAACCCTCCAAGGTGGCATGTAGAAAAGTATCATCTCGCCACCAAGCTTGTCAAGAGTAGCACTTTGTGTTCTAACTCAACATCCTTCCATGAGTCCAACATTTGCTATCACTCCATGAGTATATTAGTGATGTTATCCAATATTCACTTCCATAGCCTATTGACATGTCTTATGTACCTCTAAGTTCAATAGTTAATATTTGACCATGTAGGACACGTACCACAGGAGGACGACTCTCCTTCCCTCGACTCCTTTACTTCTGGACATCATATTGACTTCCTAAGTCTCCCACCTCGGACATGAGTTCTAAACTCGTTGACCATGTAGACGGGACGTGTCCCATGCAAATGAAGTACTATCCATCCCCAGGATGCACAAGTTGTGGACTTCTTAAGTCCTCCACCCAAGACCTCGGACCCTAACAGAATCAAGCCCATAAAGGCATGCACTCCTACCATGTGCTCAACCCATCATCATATGTGAGAGATTCCCTATCATTCGACTACCATGGATCTCGCCTTTAGACTTCCAAACCTGTCTCGCCTTCAAGCTCAATAAAATTGTTTTTCAACTTGCATGCCTTTATACTCAACATCCTTCCATGAGTCCACAATCTGTTTTTACTCTGAGTATATTAGTGATGATATCCAATGTTCACTACCACGCATTATGGACATGTCTTGTCTACCTCCAAGTTCAATAGTTAATCTTCATTCTACGCAAAACCTTAGAACCTAACTGACCCAAGGCCACGAGGCATGCACTCCTACCATGTGATCAACCCCTATATCACCATTCTATATGGGAGACTTACTCTCATTCCCTATCATTCGGCCACCGTGGATCTTGTCTCGACTTCCAAACCCGTCGACTCCAAGCTCGTCAATAACACTCGTGTTCCAACTCACATGCCTCTACACTCTACATCCTTCCACAAGTCCAAAATTTGTTTTTACTCCATGAGTGTGTGTGTGTGTGTATATATGTATGTATGTATGTATGTATGTATATATAATAGTGGTGTTATCCAATGTTCACTGCCGTGCCCCTCGTAGACATGTCTACCTCCAACTCTAGTGGTTAATCTGCGACTATGTAGACCACACGTCCCATGGCGGAAGTACTCTCCTTTCCTCAACTCTTTTGCTTCTAGAGTTCATATTGGACATCCCAAGTCTTCCACTCGATCATGCGGATGAAGTCCTCCACCCAAGCCCTCTGACCTTGATGAACCCAAGCCTACAAAGGCACACGCTGCTACTATGTGTTCAACCCCTGGATCACCATCCTATGCAAGATAGATACTCTCATTCCCTGTAGTACTTTCTTAACCCGTCTATCACAAAGCTTTGTCTAATACATTATTCGAGCTCGCATGTCTTTACACTCATCATCCTTCTATGAGTCCAAAATTTGATTTCACTCCATGAGTATAGTGATGCCATCCAATGTTCGCCACCACAGCCTATAGACATGCCTTCTCTATCTCCAAGTCAAATTCTTAACCTTTGACCATGTAGACCATGCGTCATCCCATAGAGGAAGTACACTCCTACCCTCAACTCGTTTGCTTCTAGACTTCATATCGAACTTCCTAAGTCTTCCACCTCGATCATGAGTTCCAAAATCATTAACCTCAGAGACCGCGTTCTCTACGTGGGTGAGGTACTTATCCTCCTCTTAGCATGCACAAGTGGCAGAATTTTTTAAGTCCTCCACCCAAGACATCATACCCTAATGGACACAAGCCCATAGAGGCACACGCTCCTACCATATGTTCGACCCCTCGATCACCAACTTTCCTCCACATTATGAGTCACCAAGATACTCACGACTCTTCTTTTCTCTCGGGCATCTATTTCTAGACTTGTGCTTGTTATGTGTGCGAGAGCCCCAAACCATGTGCTTCTACTCTAAAATCCTCCAAGGGCCCCCTCGTGATGAGCCCCTCGGTCCAAAACCTTGTTTATAAACTCATGACAAACCCTTGTCAACTATCACATAGTCTTGACCCTACGGCCTCCAACTGAGTCCTGTTATCCAAATAACTCTCCTAGTTATCTGGATAACTTATATTTTCATGACTCGATGGTTCTTTTGACACCTTGGCACAGATGCAGTTCCTCTGCGCGCCCTTGCACGCCTTCCTGCTCCTTTTTGCATTCTTCTATCTCTTTCCTTTTTCCTCGCGCGCCTTCCTCCTGCACGGCCGCTTTCTCTCCTATCTCCTTAGTCTCGACCCTATTGCCTCCAACCAAGTCCCCGTTATCCAAATAACTCTCCTAGTTATCTGGATAACTTATATTTTCATGACTCTGATGTTTCACATTTCAAGTTGCGCGCACTCAAGATTGTTCTTTTGACACCTCGCACGATGCGCAGCTTCCTCTACGCGCCCTTGCGTGCCTTCTTGCTTCTTTTTTCATTCTTATATCTCCTTCCTTTTTCCCTCGCACGCCTTCCTCATGCGCGCACCTCTGCAGACTTACCTTCCAATCAGCTAAGTCCCTGGCATTCCTCTTGCGCGCTTACCCAGACTCAGTTCTTTCGCGCGTCCTCTTTTCTTTCTTCCTCCGCGCACCTTCCTTTAGTTGAATGCTCATGCGTCTTGTTTTCATACTTGCCTTCTGCAAGTATGCCTTCCTCCCGCACCTCTTTCTTCCGCACGTGCCCTCGCACCCACACTCTGCACGTTCACCTTCTTTCTAGTCACCAACGCAAGCATCTCCAAAGGTAAATCCAAAAGCAGAGGCCCAAATGAGCACCACCCGCCACGTGTCCGACCCCCAAAAGTCAGATCGGTCGTTAAAAAGTCTTTGACTTAGCGGAAGGTGCCAAGTGTCGATCTTGGCGCTATTTCAAAGATAAAATCAAAGGCAGTGTTTCCGAACAAGCACTGCCGCCACGTGTCTAGGGTCAGACTTTTGGCCCCGCCAAACAAAGAGAGGCAAAATACAAAGAAGCCCGAGGAGCCCACAAAGCCACCACGTGTCGGTCACCGCGCGATTTCAAGAGCATAAGGAAGGGGCTGAATCTCCAAGAAGCGCAAGGCCACCACGTGGACCTTGTATGGACAGATCTTTAAATATTGCACTCCCGCAACCCTAATATTCAAATGGCCATATCTTTTGACTGGAAACTCAAATTTGGGCGGGAGAAGACTTTTTGAAACATCTCGACACCCTCTACGCCATGAAAACATAAAATATCATTCTTAACAAGCTTTGGTGGGTGAAAAATGAAGAAACGTCTCCCAAGCCATTAATACAGAATCCGATTTCTCAACTACCAGATCTAATTCGATTTGACCCGTCTGTTCTTCTTCCTTAACACGCCAAGCAGACAGGGAACCAGACATGACAGATTTGGGGCGGATTTGTAGGAGACATTAACGATGGTGGTCGAGCTTCGAATTAGTTTTCCCGCTTCTCTCTCTCCTTCTTCCCTCTATGCTGAATCTATAAAGGACAGGGTCGGGGCTCATTGTTAAAGGTTGGACACTCTGGATCTTTATGCATGTTGCTAAGGACTCCATATATTTTGAGTTGCAGACCTCTATGTTTGGCTCTCGCATGTGGATATCAACCTCCTTATCATTGAATAGCCTCATGCATTTCTGGAAGTAATAAAAGCATCGTTTTGTGACTATTCTTTGTCCTAACGTGTTTGCATTCCTTCTTCTTGCCTCTTCTCTTGCATTGTGTATTGTTGTGCTATTTCAAGTCCCCTGCAGTTCCATACTTAGTTGTGTTCCATGAGAGCGATCTGGTGAATGCGTATTTCACTGTGCTACTCGTGCCTAGCCTCCTTTCACGCATTCCCTATCATTCTCGCTCAGAATAGATAGTGTTCACCCCTCTTTTCTAGTGCTATCGCCTTTTAGTGTAGTTTACTTCATGTTATCCTTCTTTCCCTGGTCCCTTGGCATTCTTAGCTTAGTTTCCCCTTTCAGCACTAGGAGTAGCAATAGCAGTAGAAATAGATAGAGGAACCGACCTTCTTCGAGATCCGTCCCAAGCTCGCAAGGTCCCACAACTTGGGGACGGTTCCATTGTGGTCTCAAACACCTCGGCCCTTTCGAGATCCGAGACACGGGTGCACGTTTGAGCAACCAACAGTCCCCACATCTCATACTCTCAAACTATGCACGATGACATCAAGACTTTTGTCTCTCTTCGTAAAATCCATCATAGAATCCTCGTGGTGAGCCCTAGGCTCACAACCTTTGCCTTCCAAAGTTGTTTTGGACTAAGTATGACATAATCGAAGTATAACCTGCTCACAGCATTTGCCATCACCCTTTGAATGCAAAATACTCCTCTTTAACCTATTAAGTTAATGAACGAATAACAATATGCAATAATTTTGTTAAATAACAATTTGCATAAGCTGTGATTCCCAACTTTAAAAAATATGATTATGGAAAAACAATACAAGGTTTTCTTAAAAGATAAGTAGAGCTGAAGTGGGATATTGGAATATGCATGTAAAACCACCTTGCGGAAGATTCAAATACAAATAATAACGCAGTGACAAAGGTTGATTAATATAAGCGGAAACTATCAGCCAAGCTTAGACTACATTTTCATCTAAAAAAACTCCTCTTTAACCTATTAAGTTAATGAACGAATAACAATATGCAATAATTTTGTTAAATAACAATTTGCATAAGCTGTGATTCCCAACTTTAAAAAATATGATTATGGAGAAACAATACAAGGTTTTCTTAAAAGATAAGTAGAGCTGAAGTGGGATATTGGAATATGCATGTAAAACCACCTTGCGGAAGATTCAAATACAAATAATAACGCAGTGACAAAGGTTGATTAATATAAGCGGAAACTATCAGCCAAGCTTACACTACATTTTCATCTAAAAAAACCTGCAATATTTCTTTTGGAAGTTCCTATTTCGCTCTATCACATGCATACTAAAATATGATTATGGAAAAACGATACAAGGTTTTCTTAAAAGATAAGTAGAGCTGGAGTGGGATATTGGAATATGCATGTAAAACCACCATGCGGAAGATTCAAATACAAATGATCACACAGTCAGAAAGGCTGATTAATAAGTGGAAACTATCAGCCAAGCTTACACTACATTTTCATCTAAAAAATTTGCAATATTTCTTTTGGAAGTTCTTATTTCGCTTTATCACATGCATACAGACTTGGTGCCCATCGTGTATATAAATGCTTTCAAAACAAGTTGGAACATGCATTTCCAACTCCTTTTCAACTCGTTACTCTGTGTTTACAGTCAAGTTTTGATGGATTTGGACCTCTCCTTCGTGTTTTATAGTCAAGTGTGTTATGCTTTTCAGAGGTGTTTGACAGCGAGCATCTCACATTAAATGGTTGGAATCAATGGAAGATGTTCTCTTTCTTCTGTTTTCATTCATTGGATGTCCCAACTCGTTTTCAAGCTTTTCTCTGTGTTTACAGTCTAGTTTTGATGGATTTGGGCCTCTCCTTCATGTTTTACAGTCGAGATTGAGATGACTTAAAGTCATAGAGATGCCCTACTTGCTGCCTGGTCCCGCCTAATGGAGTTACAGTTACTTGGAGTTCACCCACGTTCAAACAATGACGGCCTTTGTATTTTTGCTCAAGTTATTATCCCACATTTTCCAGGAAGAGAATGCAGTACAGGTTTATAGTAAAAATGCTTTATTAGTCTAGTGGAGCAAAGGGCTCCGTGGAACTTAGTTTGAGTTTTGGCAAGGTGTCCAAAAATGACAAAGACATGAAGTTGTGACTGAAAGTCTACAAGATGCAGCCATGTGTCAAGATCTGTGAATCCGTGTTCCCGGAAATTTGAAGGTAGAAGCAAGAGTTGAAAGGATTGTGAATTATCCAATTTTACTAATGGGTGCCATGTGGCATAAATCCAGAAGCCAGAGTTTGCAGGTTTTCAAGATGAAGATCGACAAAAGCCAAGATAGTCTGGAGCCGAAAGCATTGATGGCTGCCACGTAGTGCATATTTGTGAACCCACATCCGCAAAGTTCATAGAGTTGAAGAGGTAAGACAAAAGTTTCTAGAGCCCAGAAGATTGTGATATGAGTCATAAATCGGGAACTTCTTCTTTGTTTCCCTAAACAGCATAATGTATTCATTGTATATGGTTCCTCTCCCTTGAATGTAAAGTTACTTAGCTCTTTCGAGTACTAAATGTTAAGTAGTGCATATTTGTGAACCCGCATCCCGCGAAGTTCATAGAGTTGAAGAGGTAAGACAAAAGAGTTTCTAGAGCCCAGAAACGTGAGATCGTGACATGAGTCATAAATCAGGAACTTCTTCTTTGTTTCCTAAACAGCATAATGTATTCATTGTATATGGTTCCTCTCCCTTGAATGTAAAGTTACTTAGCTCTTTCGAGTACTAAATGTTCCAAGTAGTGCATATTTGTGAACCCGCATCCCGCAAAGTTCATAGAGTTGAAGAGGTAAGACAAAAGAGTTTCTAGAGCCCAGAAACACGAGATCGTGACATGAGTCCTAAATTGGGAACTTCTTCTTTGTTTCCTAAAGAGCATAATGTATTCATTGTATATGGTTCCTCTCCTTGAATGTGAAGTTACTTAGCTCTTTCTAGTACTAAATGTTCCAAGTGTCTAAGACCTTTGTTTCTTAAGCTTTGTAATGGGTCAAACGCCTTTTTCTTTTTGTAACAGATGAAGATAGCGGCTTATATTTAGTCTTTGACTTTTGTAATCTTGTTCTCTTTACTTTTGTGCCTTATATGATCTATAGTGTGTGGATTGTATTTATAGGCTTCTAAATTCATTGTGTTATTCATAGACTGAGAGAGATCCCCTACTTCTTTGGTACATCACCACTTTTTCTTTTAAGTTGTTTGTCACCCCTTTTCCTTTATAAGTGTTATCTTAGGTTAGTATAGTGATAGCATTAGAGTAGTTAGGATCAGAGCCAAGGTCCCACGCTTTGGAAGCATTCACATTTTGATTCCTAAGCAACAAACCTCTATTTACTGTTCTTGGGTGCACAAATTCAGCAACCAGCATTTACTTCAAAATATTTTTGAATCTCTCAAGTCTTCCTAGAATATATAAATCTTTATTTGTGAATGGAAATAATAAACATCTCTTTTCAAACTTTGTTGTGCCATTTCGATAAGTGAGCATAAATTGTTCCAAGTAAATCAATAATTTACTAGACGTTACAATAGAGTTCTACCCAACTCTATGAGGTGCAATCCTTGAAGTGAACTTTTTGCCATCCATGTGTCGTCGTCCGGTGTTGATCATGGAGAACCATGTGTCTTAAAGGGTTAGTATAGTGATAGCATTAGAGTAGTTAGGAGCGGAGCCAAAGAGTCCCACATTTTGGAAGCATTCACATTGTTGATTCCTAAGCAACAAACCTCTATTTGCTGTTCTTGGGTGCACAAATTCAGCAACCAGCATTTACTTCAAAATATTTTTTGAATCCCTCAAGTTTTACTAGAATATATAAATCTTTATTTGTGGATGGAAATAATGCACATCTCTTTTCAAACTTTGCTGTGCCATTTTGATAAGAGAGAATAAATTGTTCCATGTAAATCAATAATTTGTTGGACGTTCCAATAGAGTTCTACCAAACTCTATGCGGTGGAATCCTCGAAGTGGATTTTTGCCACCCATGTGCCGTCAGTGTTGATCATGGAGAACCATGTGTCTTAAAGGGTTCCTTATTGAATTTTCTTTCTGTACCATTGCTTTGGGAAACTAAGTATCTTATTAGCATTATTGTAGTTAGGATCAGAGTCAGTTGTCTTTGTAGATCTGCTTCAAAGAGAAGAGGTCTCACACTTTGGAAGAATTCCCATTGTTGATACCGAAGCACTGAACCTCTATTTGGTGTTCTTGGGCGCACAAATTTGGCAACCAATAGTTACTTCAAAAATATTTTTGAGTCTCTCAAGTCTTCCTAGAAAAGAGAAATCTTCATTTGTGGATGGAAATAATGTGCCTTTGTTTTCAAACTATGTTGTGCCATATGATAAGTGAGCATACATTGTTTCTAGGTAAATCAATAATTTGTTGGACAATGGAGTTCTACCCAACTCTGTCCGATGGAATCCTCAAAGCGGGCTTTTGCCACCCATAAGTCATCAGTGTTGATCATTGAGAACCATGAGTCTTAAAGTGTTTCTTATTGAGTTTTCTTGTTGTACCATTGCTTTGGGAAACTAATCATCTTAATTACCTTTTTTTGGCAATATCATTCCCATGCATCTTTTGCTTTGCCATTTGGTTGGAGGAAACAAATTTGGTTCTTGAAAACATCTATGCAATAATGTGTTCACACTAGTTGACCCTGATAAAATGATTGTAGATTTCTCACATTTTATATATTTCTGGCTTACAAAAGGAGAAAAACTCTGACCATCCCTTTCCTTATTTGTGGTGAAAAGTGAATTACATATCCAAAAATATTTGATCATACAAGAGAGACGCCCCTCTCAAACACGGAAATCCTAAACTCAGTTTCTTGCCATGTTAGTTAAAGATTTTGTCATCCTCCATTTCTCATAAAGTTAGCTTTATCAAAGATTGAAAGGCGACCAAAATCTGGGATATTACTTCCAATATATAATAAATACAGAAAAGTGTAAAAGAAAATGGAAATGGCCCATAAAGGAAAAAGAATGTGGACTGACACTGCAAAAGACTGAGATCATGTGTAGGTCTCCATGATGACAAGAGTTTATGTTGCAAGTTTCAGGATTCATCATGTTTTTGACATCAGTTCCAACCTCAACGATCCAGAAGGATGGCCTTAAAAAACACAAAAGACTGTTACTGAAAGCAAGTTGTCCAGAGGTTGGCAGTTGAATCAGGTAAATTTTGTTAAAGCAGGATCTGAAGATTATAAAATGCAAAGATCAGGCAGGGGCCAGAAAACATATTCGAATAATCCTAGTCTACATTAATATTCAGATAGATCTGATGTCAAATGATGAATTGATGTCACATAACATGATGAATCCAGAAACCTGCAACTTACCCTCATAGATTATTGTTGAAGATATTAAGGCTACTACAAATACCTATGAAATATATGGGAAAAGAAAGACCTTAAAAGAAACATAAAAGAATGTTAAAAAAGAGCAATGTTGCCAGGATAGGGTTCGGGTATGGGTTCGATACACGGATACGTTAATTTTAAAAAACCCTTGGGTACAATACGTCTTGGATACGTCCGTACATATATATTAAAAATTTAATATATATATATATACATATACTCATTTTACTCATTTTTAGTCCATAAGAAATACAAAACTTTAAAATTATAGTAGGATCAATGTTCAAAACATTCAATTGATCCTTATCAATATGGTGCATATGAAGAAGTGCAAAATCAGAAATAAATCAATTTTTGAGAATGACCATTTCTGTACGAGGGCAAGCCTGACAACTATCAGGAGCTGGCGCATGAAGTTTTCAGGTTTCATACTGTGGCTCTATGTATAACAAATAGAGTCGACTAAGGGAATAGAAACATGTTTTGGACTAGACGACCAAATGGTTGTACTTATATGAAAAGGTATTGGATAGTTGAAAAGCTTCGCTGTATTGTAGTCGCTATTCAGCATTGGGAGCATGCACCCAGAGCAGAGCGTAAACCGTATATCATGTTGTTCATGTACTTACAAGGTTCTGAAAGTTCTTCACTTGGCAAAAAAATGTATTTTAAAATACTGTGGCTCTATGTATAACAAATAGAGTCGACTAAGGGAATAGAAACATGTTTTGGACTAGACAACAAAATGGTTGTACCTATACAGAGTGTAAACCGTATATCATGGTGTTCATGTACTTACAAGGTTCTGAAAGTTATTCACTTGGCAAAAAAATGTATTTTAAAATACTCACCATTTTAAAATGTATTTTAAAATACTGTGGCTCTATGTATAACAAATAGAGTCGACTAAGGGAATAGAAACATGTTTTGGACTAGACAACAAAATGGTTGTACCTATACAGAGCATAGACCACATATCATGGTGTTCATGTACTTACAAGGTTCTGAAAGTTCTTCACTTGGCAAAAACGTATTTTAAAATACTCACCATTTTAAAATACCCCCGCCAACAATGCTGGGAAATAGAGTTCATCACCACATGCCACGGATTCTTCTACAGATTTCTATAAAGAACAATCAACAAGAATTAGTAAAAAGTTATTGAATAAACTAATAGACAATATTACATGCACATGTATGCAAATTAATAACTTCGGTGATTGTTTAGATATGAGTCAAATGCTAAAAGTTATTCTATATTAGTCAAGTTCAATTACACATTAGTCACTCAAACAGAACTGGAGAAATAAAGAAATAAATATTAATATCCACGAGTGACCAAAAATAGGTTGATGAGGCTTGAGAAAGTGTCCAAATACAATAGAAAGTGCCACGATAAAAATAAACAACCACCAAAATAAACGCAGACTATAATCACTACAAGTGAACTTGGGGCAAACACACTGAAGTAAATCTCACGATCCATACGGAGAGATAAATCTCGCAAGAAAATTCAAGCATATAAACTGACATGGTAATCCTGTCAACCAAGACACAAGTTAGTTTAGTCATTCAAATTCACGTGGTTCTAGAAGATCACTCCTTGATGGATAAGTTTACAAAAATGCCCATTATATCTAACACAAATGCCCACGCAAAATCTAATTTTACAGTTACCTTTATTCTATCGACTATAGTAAAAGATCAGATAACAGAATAGCCAAATAAAAATAATATGAATCCAGCGTCATTATGGAATTTACAGAATAATCAACATATACACAGGAAATGCTGATAAATCTAAGTTTACAATTACCATTATATTTAACAAAAATGCCCACACAATCTAAGTTCACAGTTACCTTTATTCTATAGTAAAAGATCAGATAATAGAATAGCCAAATTAAAATAATATGAATCCAGAATCAGGAATTTGCAGAATAATCAACATATACATAAGAAATGCTGATGAATTGCAACCTTTAAACATCAAGTATCAGCTCTCTAGTATGTGTTTCACATATGATACAACCAGTGGGTGTCCACAAAGATTTTGCTATTAACCCTAGTGGGCCTATCCTATCCTTCGGTAAATTAATATTTCAATATAGCACCGCCACTACTTTTTTATCAGGGGATGGTGAGGTATTCAATCAAACTCTGTCAGACATGCCTAAACTTAAAGAATCAGGGGAGGTCCTAAAGTGGCCAAGGTATCCAAGAAAAGGCCAAAAAGGACAAAAAAGGCCCTATATGTGGCCCAAAGGGTCCAACAACAAAACCCATCACCAGGGGATATACATTGGAAGAAGTACCTATCAGTAAGTACTGTCAGACCCGATTTGTTGTGTTTGTGTTAAGTATGAACTAGTTCCTAGGTTCCTTCGAACAATCATGTTGGCTGACATATCTATATGTTATTCTATAATACTAAAACTATTTGGCTGTCTTATCATTATGATCCGGAATCCTTCTCGTGTTTATTTTGTATTACATTTGCCAATGGTAACTCAGTGGTTGCAACACTATGTCCCTTGGCTCGTTCCCTAAAACTGTGCTAAAATAATTCAAAAATTATGACTCCTTTCCTAGCGTTTATGAATTTTGAATTATTTCCGAGCCCTTCAATAGATAATAATTTTGGCAATCTTGAGAAAGCTCAAGTCCACTTAGAAATTGGACACATTACTGTTACATTATTTGCAAAACAAAGCTCAAAACTCCACCAAAGCACAACCCTATCTTATCTATTGTCCCCACCAGCAACGTTTTTGTATCCTATGCCATTATTTTTATGTTTGTATGTCTGAAGAATTTTGAACCCCACCAAACTCCAAGTAACACTTTCTCACATAATCTTCCATAAACATCATAAGTTCTTCATCTGTTCAATACATTTCCATCGCAACAATCATGACCCAAAATGACTTTCTTGAACCCCTTCAACTTTTATTCCTTATTTACTCAATAATATTTATAAAATAGCCTACCATTTGCCTTCTTATGTTCAGCCCTACGTACAGATGTCACGTACATAATCACAGCCATTAGTTGTAAATACTTACCTTGTAATTGCTGCCCACAATCTCTGCTCAGAAACTGTCAACTCCAATCCACATTACCTCCAATGAAAATCCAAGCAACAATCTTTAAAGTCTTTGCTAAACATCAAAAAGTTATAAATTTCTAATTAACAGTGTTACACAGGACTTGGGGACTTGGAGGAGATGTCCCTAATTTTTTTATTGAGAAACAATTATTTTTACCAAAAGCATTAAAACCTAATCCCAAAAGTACCCAAAAACATTAAACAATGTTTAAAAACCTAGATTTCATTACCAAAATCTTAAAATATTTAGATATTAAACTTTATATATTATTTAAATAACTGTCCCCCACCATCCCCAAAATTTGGGAAATTTTTGCCTCAAGCCTCCAAAAGCATTAAAACCTAATCCCAAAAGTACCCAAAAACATTAAACAATGTTTAAACACCTAGATTTCATTACCAAAAGCTTAAAATATTTAGATATTAAACTTTATATATTATTTAACTAACTGTCCCCCACCATCCCCAAAATTTGGGAAATTTTTGCCTCAAGCCTCCAAAAGCATTAAAACCTAATCCCAAAAGTACCCAAAAACATTAAACAATGTTTAAACACCTAGATTTCATTACCCAAAGCTTAAAATATTTAGATATTAAACTTTATATATTATTTAACTAACTGTCCCCACCATCCCCAAAATTTGGGAAATTTTTTTGCCTCAAGCCTCCAACTAGTTTATGTTTGCTTTGTGGGTTGGAAATTTTTTGCCATCCCAAAAACATCCCTCTTTCCCCTTGTCGACCCGTCTCAAGAATAATAGCCTAAAATTGACTTCTTTGAACCTTCAAACTAGCTCATGAAAGTTTATTAAAATGCAAATGTGATCCCAGTCATGAACATTTTTATTCTTCCTTTTTCTTGGATGTGCAAGCTCTGTGTGATGGTGACCATGTGATGAAACAATGTTAAAATCAAGCATAATCACATAACAATTCTCATTCTATGCAAGGTTCAAAGGATTTTGGATGTTAGAGCATCCAACTAGTTTATGTTTGCTTTGTGGGTTGGTGTCTGTGGTCTCTCAGGCTTTAGTTCATTCTATGATCTATCCTTTCTTAAGGATACAGAAAAGTTTGTTGGTGAAGTCCAAGCGAGGAAAGGACCTTCTTGATTGCAACAGAAAAATCTTTGTTTTTGCTGCTACCATTCTGCTCTTTCTCCCTCGCCTCCAGCAAGCCATGAATAGCAGAAGAATGGCCCCTCCTATTATTATTTATATCTCCCACTCTCAAATGTGGACAGAAGTAGCAAAGTTTATGTCCTCAAGCCTCCAAGAGAAAGAAGAGGATTCGTGACTTTGTCTCAGATAGGAACGAAAAGACCTCAAAAGACACTACAGTTCCCAACAAGGAGGACACGACAAATTATAGCCCAATAGCAGACGGAAGAAGCAAATAGCTTCTTACCATCTGAAGGACAAGTGTTCGTGCAAAAATAAAGCTCGCAGTTTTGTGGAGAACTGAGCTGGCATGTACACCTGAGATATCCTAATGGAAAACAACTTGTTCTCTTGAAAGAGAGGTCACAAGTTTGAATCCTGCAGGGATGGTGTATCTACACCTTGTATTTGAAGTACAGTTCGGTGTCTCCTGCATACTAGGAGTACGAGATTGTCCCATATACTTTCTCTCATATATGAAAGAAGACCTAAAAAGACACTACAAATCCCAACAAGGAGGACAAAAATAACAGCCCAATAGTAGAAGGAAGAAGCAAATAGCTTCTTACCATCTAAAGAATTCCATGCAAAGATAAAGCTCATAGTTTTGTGGAGAACTGAGTTGCCCTGTACACCTGAGTTGGCATGTACACCTAAGATATCCTAATGGCAAACAACTTGTGCTCCTAAAAGAGAGGTCACAAGTTCAAATCTTGCAGGGATGGTCCCGTATACTTTTTTCAGATATGAAAGAAAAGACCTAAAATACACTACAAATCCCAACAAGGAGGGCACAAAAATAACAGAACAATAGTAGACGGAAGAAGCAGATTGTTTCTTACCATCTTAAGGATTTCATGCAAAAATAAATCTCGCAGTTTTGTGGAGAACTGAGCATGTACACCAAGATATCCTATAGGGGATGGTGTATCTACACCTTATATTTGAAGCACAGTTAGGTGCCTCCTGCATAATGGGAGTACAAGATGGTCTCATATGCTATAAGCTACCCTACAAACAAAACCAAGGTGCCTAACATCACAGACCTTAATCCATCATCACGGAACTTAAAAGGGCATTTCCTTTCCTCTAATAGAAGAAACAAAAGTAAAAATCAAGAGAATATCTCAAATTAAGATAGAGCATAGTTAATACAATATCCCAAGGGCAAGGAGATGGATCACCTATGGGACTTGGTTGACCATGATTCCTCCCTAAACCTCAACATTAACAGTATTGTTGTGAGTGGGTCCAACCACAGCTATGGTAAGAGGGTCGACGGAAGAAAGTTCGGAGTCTTGGAAGATCATGGGATCTTCAATCCTATGAATTAGAGAAAAAAAGGCAAACCAGGAGTTCCCCAGAGAGGGAAGCAAGACATCTTTCAGGACAAGAACGATAGGCTTTATGAGATTTCCTTCTGATATCAGTTTCTATTAGGGAGCCAGCAATTAGTATTGTTGTGAGTGGGTCCGCCCTAACTACGGTAAGAGGGTGCACGGAAGACAGGAGAACATCCAAACTTTTGGTTGACCAAAAGAAAACTGCATGAAACTAGTGAGTCCCTCAAGACAGCAATAATCAGTCTTGAGGATACATATAAACTCCTCCACGAGAGGTTCTAGTTGAACTATTGCAAAATCTATCACGGACAAGGACAAGAACAAGAAGGCCGGGATGAAGTCTTAATTTTTCTTGCATTGTTTTGGTTCATTTTTGTTTCATGTGATCTCTATTGTAACATTATGGCCAAAGACTAAAGATAGTTTCCTATGATTGTATGCCTTTCATGTTTTTCCTTTTAAACAGTAATAATCAATCTTGAGGATACCTATAAACCATACATAAGTTTCGGGGATATGGAGACAGAGGAACGGGGTTTCCGGGATAGTAAAACAATTCCCAAATTTTGGGGACGGCAGGGGCCAGCTATTAAAATAATTAATAAAAATTAATATTATAATACTTTAACCTTTTCCATGAAATTTAGGGATTTAAACTCTACTTAATGTATTTTCAGTAATTTCAAGATTATAATTTAATGTTCTTGGTAAAGAAATAATAGTTTTAAAAGTAAAAACATAAAAAAAAAATCGAAAGATTTTTAAAAATTTATAAGTTTAGGGACATCTCCTCCGTGTCCTCAAAATGTTTGGGATATCCGGAATGCCACCAAAATCTAGGGGACACGTCCCTGTGTAACACTTCAAAACTCCTCCGTGAGAGATTCTATTTAAACTACATGGGTGATGAGAATGATGGAATCAAGGCCAAGGGCAATGAGGTTGGGATACACTCTTAATTTTTATTGCATTGTTTTGGTTTATTTATATTTTCTATGTCGCAATAACAATGTGGCTTTATAGTTTCCTGTGGTTGTACGCCTTTATTGTTTTCCTTTCAAACCCCATGGAGGCCTTTGGTGACCTCTCAAGGCGGTTCTTTGTTTTCTTAACTGTTTGGGATCACCACCTTTTTATTTATATCTATCTTTATCAAAAGAAAACCTTCAAACTAGTTGTTTCTCTTAAATAATTATCAATATAACTTATAGCATTTCCCTTCGTATGCTCCTTTGTAGCTCAATGTGAATAACCAAGGATGATTCTGTCCTATAATTCAAGTAGCAATAGTCAAATAGACTTGTGCAAAAACTCCATGGACCAATCATGAATGTTAATCCCATCGCATATAAGAATAACTTATTCTTTGATAACAAACCATGAAGACAATGCGAAATGCATATAAAAGATTAATATGCCTATCCCAAAATTTACCTATAGTTAAGAGTATCACCACAACTGAAACAAAGTCCAAAGCAGAAAGAAAAAACATTGTGTTACAAGGCAAGCAAAGTAAGTTACCAATGGAATTCTATTATGCCTTTCCCTCATACACAAAAAATAATCATAAAATCTGCATATATAATTTTGTGAAACCATAAAAACAGTGCATCAATAACACCCAAATATAAGATGACATAACCACGTCTAATTCTCTATTTCAAAGCTCAATTCCAGCTATTTTATCTAAAGATAAGGGTACAGAATCTGTGGACAAACTAATATGACTCTAATTTTGAGTTTATTTCTGAGTGTCTCCCCAAGTCAATATTTACATAGGAGGATCCAATATAACTAGGCTAAAATATTACAATGGCATTTGATGCTTCTAATTCATTTCTATCTGTTCTTTCCAGCTGTTCCAGCTAAATTATTTCTATCTACCTTTGCATTTGTTCCCTCTGTCTACCTGCTTTTGATTTATTTCTAGCTACCCACTTGTGTGGGTGTGTATATAGTTAATAAAATAAATAATAGCAATTAAATTACTACCTTTAATAGATGTCATCATTTCCTCCTTTCTTAGAGGAAATTGTCCCCGCATTAGCCAGATAAAACAAAAGCAGCTTGTACCTGCAAAGTTTAGACAAGATAAAACATAACCTAGCAGAGCATTGGGTACATGCAGAGAACAGACTATGAAAATGGAGTCCCCAAATGGATATTATCTAAATTTTGAGTGAGAGGATGTGTATTACCAAGGATTGAAATATCCTAGAGGCTGAAATGCTTTAATGGTGCCAAAAAGATCCTCATATGAAGCTCCAAGCTCCAAGCTCCAAAAATTGATATACCTATAATACATATCATAGTTTCCTAGTTAATACCTATAAAAGATGTCATCATTTTCTTCTTGCTTTGAAAAATTGTCCACGCATTCACTAGATAATCAAAACCACATTGTTGCTGCAAAGTTTAGACAAGAGATAACATCACCTAGCAGAGCATAGGGTACATGCGGAGAACAAACTATGAAAATGGAGTCCCCAAATGGATATTATCTAAATGTTGAATTGGAAGGGTGTAACCACCTAGGATTGAAATATCCTGGAGACTGAAATGCTTTGTTGATGACAAAAAGACCCTCAGACGAAGCTCCAAAAATAAATGGTCTGCATGGAAGATCTACGTATTGAGGATATTTTCTTGTAGTGGGGATGGATTGGATCTAGGGCATGGAGCTCAGTTCTAAGAGTATATTAAGAAAAGTTGATAGGTGCCCCCTGCTTAGGAGAAAATGTATAGGAAGCAACGAAACACAAGAAGAAAATGCCAACATTGAAGCTGTGAAGAGTCTATTTGGACGTTGCAGGTAGCTCACTCGGGATTGAGACACCCTGCCAACTCAGGAATGGGATGAGCAATATGGAGTTCATCATCAGATTGTTGAATTGCAAATTGGCCAGAGGAGGAAGATTTGACTGTAGTTGGGGTGATATGAACAGGTTCAACATCGTGCTAATGACCTTGGCCAGTGAATGCAACATAGTAACTGATTGATGTGTCCCCGAAGACATTCAAATAAAGATACAAATATGAACTAAAAACAATTTAAAATAAGACAAAAAATCCTAAAGGATAAAAGTTAAAACTTATTATCCCAGACTCACATTTGATCCCATTTTGGACAATAAGCAGCAAGAAGAAAGGCAGACATGGCAACGTGAGAGAAGAAGCGCAAACATGAAAGCAGCATTTTGAGAGAACTAACAGTCTTAGAACATTATCAGCCTGAGTGTTTGACAAGAAAGCATAGTTAAACCTTCAGCAGAATTAGACTGGGCTTCAAAAACAGGGTTAGGAATTCATATGCAGTTTAAAGAGGCGGTGTGAGCCACATTTAAAGAAGCAGCCACCACAGCACATTGACAACCAAAACAGCCACCATAGACAATCTCACAAAGAATTAAAATCAAATTTGTAAATGTTTCAGCTGGAGATTTAACTCTAGAGTTCTTTAGTCTTGATTCTTAAAATTTTATTATCTATGATATTATTATTTATGTCATTGACCTAGGTAGACAATGCCCTGTAGTGATTTTTAAACCTCTATATTGCATTTTTACCCTAAATTCTTCTTTGGTTTTCGAAATTTTTAATGCCTGAGATAATTGAAATTCTCACATTTGCAGCTAGGACTAGACCCTGGACTAGACCCCACCACTCTCACCCATTTTTCATTTTTAATCTAATTCTTAAGAAAAAATTTATCTAATTCTGCTGGTTTTTGAAATTTTTAATGAATACCCTTTTCTAGGCAACTGTAGATTATTAAAATACTGTCAACACCGCTCTCTGTGTTTTATTAATGAAGTTAATGAAGACACGTGTACAATCTACACCCTAAATTGTAGCCCAATATTTCAAACCAAAATTTTCATAAATTTATTGGAGTATGCCGATAAAATATTTTTGTATTCTCAATGTACACAAAGCTGCCCAGGTCAAAGGATCAGAAACCTGCAGTAAATAACATTTAAAATGAGCCTATATCACGCTAGTAAGAATGGTGCTTTTGATCTACACTTTCAGGCATGCCCTTTTATCCATGTTCAGTTCTAATAAGTATTAATAATCATGTTAACCTTTGTAAATCAACATTAGAAATATTTGTTCTGGGCTCTGCATAAGTAATATTAATGACATTGGGTAGTGAAAAGAGACTGAATAGAATGATCATAATTCTCTTTCAAAATGCTGCTCAAACTAAATATAGTTGAAGTTTATTTTGTACCTCTGCATCAGCATATACCTCATTAGACAGGATTTTCTATCGGCTTTTAGTCAGTTTGTTTGAGCAGCAAAAGCACTGCTTGATATTTTTAGAGAATGAAAACCAGTCACCCTCCCAAAGGAGCTCCACTTGACAGATCTAATGTTTTTTAATTAAATTACGCTAGTAATACACATTAATGAGGTGATGATTCATTTCTCAAGTTCAAGATCTAACGCCTAGTATATGGACCTCCACATCAAATTAAAAACTGTTTAGGCATTAACTCTGAATTAATGAAGATAAGGTAAACCATATATTGTAAGATGTAGCCAAAAGTTTCAAGCAATAATTTTCAAAAAATTCAGATACCAACTACAAAATTGAAAAGGCCCATAAAAAGTTAGGCATCCTTATTTTATAAAACTCTGTGGGTCAAGGGCTTTTAAAGCCTTTGTGGGTACAGGATGAAAACCAGCTCTTAATAAGATCTCTAAAGCAAGCCTCATAGATGGACAGACAACCAGATTGCACTGGTGAAAATGGTCGTCTTAATCTACAATTTCAGCCATACCATTTTAACTACAATCGGTTCAAACTAGTCTTATTCTACAATTCCAGACATGCCCTGTACCAGCCATGGCAGTTCTACAGGAAACCATAAAGCTATAATGAAATTTTCTTAAGGAAAACTAAACATGGTTTAATTAACCCTACGATTCCTATGAAATCTGTAAATTTATGATTAGTGAAAGTAATGGATATAGAAAATAATGTAATGTAATGTATAATAGCTGAGGTTTGAATTCTACCCCTGACCTGTGTCTGCCAAATAGAGAGGTGGTGAGCCCTCGCGCCTAGACATTTCGCTTTCCTGGAGTTTCATTCACCTAGTGGTCGCTTCACAATGAAATCACATGGGCATTGTTAAAAGATTAGTAATATAATAAATAAAACGCTGAATAAGCCATCCATTACTAGACTCAAAATAATGGAAATAAGGCGGACATTACTTCACTTGAAATGAACATATACCTCTTTAGAGCATTTCGTAGGCAATCACCTTACCAAAACCCTTGCGTACATTAATTTTCCCGTATGCCGAACCTTACAAACCCCGAAACATTAACAGGACAATAAAATGAAAAAAAAATCCAGAAAAGACGATCAAAACGTTAAAAATAAATAAAAAATCAAAGCACGGCCGTGCAGCAGACAAAATCAGTGGAAAATAGATACAAAATCAATCCGAACAAGCAATAAAACTTCGAGGCAAGTAATGAATGTGGTCTGTGTAAGAAAAACAGAAAGTAGAGGTATATATACAAATGACTGTCAAGAATCTTACCGTTTGGCAACGATTACAATTAAAGAGGAGATATGTATATCTCTGAAGAATCTTCCCGTTTGGCAAAGATTTTCAGAAAAAACCAAAAAAACAGGTCGAGGTCAAATTAAAAAGCAGTCTGGATGGAGAGATTGACGGGAAGGAGGATCCGCTTTATGGCTCTGCCCTTAAAAACGGTGTTTAATTGTTCATTTATAGAACGCATTAATAGTAAGTTAATGAAGTGATGGGAATTATTTAAAACGTGTTTCATGTTTATGAATACATTGGAGTGGGAAAATGAAGGAAAATGAAGGAAAATATTACCGTTCACGTATAAAGAATATAACTTACAAAAATTTATGTTACATTTATGAAATTCTTTGAGGATTTGTGAGAAACTCGATTAAGGTACTTTGCTCTTTGAAATGATTATAGAAATATTTGTGACGGGGTCCATTATGTAAATAAGAACATATTTTATTTGATATTTATTATGTCCCTCAATAACATACGATATTAAAGACGACAAATCAAGAATAATATAATGTTTCATCAAAGTAATCTAATGTAATGTATTCTATATGACATTTGTATTAGAATCAATGTTTGATGGAGAAAGAAATGAATCAAAACGTAAGGAAAAAATGAAATAATAATATGGTCGTACTACAAACAAAATCAATACAAAATCAATGTAAAATAATCAATCAAACTAGTGAGAGGTGTTTGTGTTTGGGGTAGAGGAAGAGAGAGTATAAGTATATATCCATATACCTATCAAGAATATGTCCTTGGCAATGATTACAATGAGAGATGAGAATTGCATATACCTTTGAAGAATATTCCTTTTTGGCAACGACTACAAAAGAAAAGAATTGACAACACTCATGAGAGAGAATGGAGAAAACGGGGTGAAAAAGCAAAATCCACTTTCTTTTGCTCTAAACCAACATCTTTTTATTTTATAATTAAGGAGAATTGTAGATTGTAATATTAAAGTTTTTCAAAATCTAAAAATTTATTATGTTTAGTAGTCGGTGTGTTAGGATTTGTAATGTTCTTCAAGTCCAAAGTTAAAAACCCCGCTTACATTTTTAAAACTCCTCAAGGAGCTTTCATGCGAAGCTAATATCCTTCCTTCAAATCTTATTAGTGTAGTTAGGTCTTCAAAATGAGTAAAGAAAATATTTTTAGGAGCTTATTACATTAGAGAAGAATATAATTTCATTGATATACGTTAGGTCCCTTAACAATACATAATATTGAAAAATAGCATACCAAGCATAATGCAATGATTTAACTAGACAGGTCCAATGTAATGAAAGTATTTACTCAATATGATATTTATATTATAATGAAAGCTTCGTGAATTATAAATGCTTCAATCTTTTATACTCTTCATTCTTTTCGCTTTAAAAGTTTTGATTGACTACTCGGTATATTCACATGTAGGTCTCTCTGTGCCTATTATTATGTCCTAAGTTCACTAAGGCACTTGAGTATTTATAGACTTCTTGAATTCAAATTAGGATTGTATTGTTTGGTGATACGACATATGTTGAGCGGGAAAACTAACAAATACGTACCCAAAAACATCAAGGAAACCAAATATAATGAATTTTCCTTCACGGTCATTTTTTGGTGCTAAATATGTGCTAACATTTAATGATGATTTCTGACTAAGCGAAAATGTGAAATATATGCCTAATCCGAATCTTCCTGTTTGGCAATGATTTTCGAGAAGAAAAAAAAAAGGTTGGGATCAAATAAAAAGCACTCAGGATAGAGAGATTAACAAGACCAAGGATCCACTTTATGGCTTTTTCCTTAAAAAACGCAGTGTTTTTTAATCGTTAATTTATAGATCGCATTAATAGTGAGTTAATTTATATATTGTCTTAATGAAGTGATGGAAATTAATTAAGGTGTGTTTCATGTTTATGAATACATTTGAGTGGAAAAATAAAGAAAATTGAGTATTTCAAGGCTCTCTAGTAATGACTTTGAATGAATATATAAATGGGAGAATGAAGAAAATTGTCTATTTTCTAACTCTCTAATGATAATTTTGGAAAACATCACATATATAGAATTTAACTTATAAAAATTTATTTTACATTTATGAAATTCTTGGAGGATTTGTGAGAAACTCTATCTCCTTTAAAAATCTAAACAAGGCCATGAATGGCATATTTGGTATAGCCAAATCAATTGTAAAACTAAAGCCTCACATTGTTGACATCTATGTTTTGTCACATGCCAAATTAAGGATTCTGGTATAGCAAGGCATTTAGAATGAAGGAACAAGACAAAGATAGCCACGAGTTTTTGTGTATGGTCACACAAAATGCCTCACAACACTTTGTATTCTTGGAGGAGCTTGGAGTGTTTGTGACGTAATGAGGCATTTTTAGTAATCATGTCTAATGTTTCAAAACTTATGTTTCTTACTTATTGTTCTAAAAAAAAAAAGAATGTTTTCTAGTTTTGGTAGATTCACATGCCATAATTAGGGGTTTTAGTATAGTCAAACTCCGCAAAAGCGATTGTAAATATGTGGATAAATCTCCTTGAGTAAATAAAGTTTCTCAAGGAAACAAGGCATATGTATTGTAGGAAATGAAGGAGACAACGATGTTGAAAGAAATATAGTTTTATGGACTATAATCACACTAACAATAGGATTTTTCCACATAGTTTCTTGTTGTTTTGTGCTTGTGAATTCTCAACATGGTTCTATGGCCCAGAGATTTTCCAACACTTTGTATTCTTGGAGGAGCTTGGAGATGTTTTTTTGAACTACGGACACGAACCAATGAGGCATTTTTAGTAATCATGTCTAGAGTGGGGCATATTTTATATCTATCATGGCCTATGTGGAGGATTTTATGATGTACTAGGAATTTCAAATGTATCCAATGTATAAAATTGTGTTAAAAATACAATTATTTGTAAATAACGTATAGATTTTTACCAAACTATTGCTTTAATCTATTCTAAAAAATAAAAAAGTACATTACTTTAAAATTTATAGAGATGCTTAAATATTATAAAAAAGTTTAATAATATTAGCAAAAAATCTACAAATTCGATTTATGTAAATTAGCAATAAAATAGTGAATTATTCCAACAACTGGATAAATCAAACTTACCTTAGTTGTTTTGGTCAAATTAAGTTTCTTTATTTACTAATCTATATTTTAATTTAAGAAATACATTTGTAAGATTAATGTAATATTAAAATTTTTTTAAGTTTAATATTTAATCTATTAAATTACAAGCGAAGTCTTCTTATTATTATATAACTATAATTTTATTTATTTTTCTTGGAAATAAGTAAATTAATGTAGTATTTCTTCATCATTCGAACAATTAAAAATATAATATATCATCTATTAATTATTTTTGATGAAATATAAAATCTTTGAATGTTATTTTGAAGAATATAGATCATTTGTAAGATTTAATGGTTAGGAAAAAGATGTTAAAATGCCCATAAAAAATATGACTTATGACAACGATGTAATGAAAGAAATATAGTTTTATGGACTATAATGATCACAGATTGATGGAGAAGATTCTTTAAATAGCTTTTATTAGTTAATGAGGCACTTTAAACCTCTTCTATGCGGGTGAGTGGCATTTTTCTACAATTAAAGGGGGTAAAAACTAATTGTCTTATATTCATTGGTGTCTTGGGGTCATGTGGGAGCATAGGATCTATGCAACGTGGCAAGAAGGTTCATGTTATTGAGAATGGATTTGGATCAGATTTGTTTGTGGCAAATTCATTGGTGGATATGCATGCTAAATGTGGAAATATTGAGGATGCAAGAAGAGTGTTTGGAAAAATGCCTAATCATGATGAAATCTCTTGGAATACTATGCTTTTAAGCTATGCCCAGACTAATCACACAAAGGAGGCATTTATGCTCTTCTCCCTAATGTAGCTAGTTAGGGTGAAGTTTGAACAAGTCACTTTTTCTAGTGTCCTTATTGCATGCTCTTATATATTAGGTCTCAAAAAGGGAAAACAAATTCATGGACAAAGCATTATTTCGGATTTCAGTCACATACCTGTGTAGGAAATCCTCTTATTACCATGTACAACAAATGTGACAACATAAAGGATGCAAGCTTTTTTGTCTAGTAGGATGGCTAGGCATAATGTAGCCACGTGGAATTCAATGATTGCATGTTATGCAGATAGTACATGTGGTGATGAGGCCATTAAACTCTATTTCGAAATGCAATTGCCATGTATGAAGCCAGACCAATTTACTCTGATTATTGTTCTTGGTTCATGTGTTGAATTAAAACCATAGAAAATGACACTAAGGTCCATGCTCATGTAATCAAATATAAAATGGATGTCAGATATATATTTGGGGAATGCACTTGTTGACATGTATGGGAAGTGTGGTAAAATTGGTGATGCACGCATAGTATTTGACAACATGCCTAACCAGAAGTAGTATCTTGGACTACAATTATTGCAACATGGTTACAATATCGAATCATACCAGGCATGGAGCATTATGCCTGCATGGTTGACTTGCTTGGTCAAGTTGGGCACCTTGAGGAATCTAAGGATTGTATTAACAGAATGCAATTTCAACCTAATGCTTTCATTTGGTGCACTCTTCTTAGTGCCTATAGTGTTTATGGTGATTTGGAGATAGGAGAACATGCAAAAAAATGTGTACTCGATCTAGAACAACAAGATGTTGCAGCATATGTCTTGCTTTCAAATATATATGTTAAATCTAGAAGATGGGATAAAAACAAGATTAAAAACTAAAATTATCATCTTACCATCGCTTGCATCAGTTTCAAGATCACTATCAATTATTCTATAATACTCGAGAGCGTTTATGAGAGGACCACGACTAGACTTTCCCTACTCGTCTTCTATTGTCTCAAGAGAGACTATTACTTCCACTTCTGTGTCGTTATATGTCACTGGCACCTCTACACAATAATTTTTCACAGGAAATCTTACATTACAAACATTTTTTTCATTTACCATAGTTTTAAATTTCCTTGATTACCAAGTGTTAAGGATCTCGATTTCTGCAAAGTATAGAACAACTAAGATTTTGGAATCTTCTCTTTTAAGATGTCATCGTTGTCTGCATTACAACGGTAGGAGGGAAATTGTTTTTGTTATTTTTGTTACCAAAACTATTTTCTGAATGATCGTATATAACAAGAGTACTATTATCTACAGTCGAGCCCTTTGTCTGATGATCATAATCGATCGAATTGATCTTGAGGATACCTTATTGTTTACACGAGTCCAATGTTAACAATGCAGGGGAAAACTTGTTCAAGACTCGCATTTCATGAGTAGTGATTCATGGGAATCCATCCTAACTAGTATTAATGTTCGCTTTGCCTTCATTATATTTAAGCGATGTCTATATGGTGAACCACACTCACCGATTCCATTATATTTTGTGGGCCTTAAAATAAAAACATATAAGGAATAGGTTGTATGTGTGTTGTAGGTTATGATTTAGAGACACTAAAAATTATTGTTAGAGTTAGTCAGAGGTTAGACATGGCTCACCCTCTAATAGAGCTCCACACTCGACTTATTGAGCAAACCTTGATTTCCTCTGAGCTAACATTTTTTTAACAAAAAACACATAATGAATGAGCTAGCAATTAGATTTAGAGAAAAATGCACAGCTGAGACACTTGTTAATTATTGTGTAGGTGACAACCCCAATTTCTTGTAAGAGAAGATGTAATCATCAAATATATCTTCAAGCCCGTACTTGAAACTGAATCCCAATTCTGTGAGTTTTTCAAACAAATTGTGTATTTGGAGGAACAACTAGTGAATCCACAACATCCTGCAACCTGAAATGAATTCACCCCACGACAAATTCACTCATTTATTTCATTCAAAACATTTTGGAGCGCCTTATCTAGCACGCATAAACCTGCGTGGCGTCAACTTTTCCAACCTCCTTTGACTTGGAGTTAATGGATCCTCTTCCCTTCTATTTAACGTTTTCGTTACACCCTTTAACCAAGACATTTGTAGGTCCCAACATGCACGAGACTCTTTAACCACGTCATATTTACCACGCTGGAGGAGGGAATTTTCAACCACGACAGATTTACCACGCTGGAGGAGGGAATTTTCAAAGTGAAAAGAAATAAAAGTGTAATAGAATTCTTTACGCCTGTGCCTGACTCCATAAAACATAAACTAAAATAAATAAATTAAACTTTAACAGTGTTCTTCTTCTCCCCTCACACCTCTATAAAATATAAACTAATCCTTGCAACCAACAAGCAGAAAAGTGGAGGGCTTCAAATTTTTCATTAAATCCTTGTCTTTTACTACACCCAACGCAAAACAGAGGAGTTTAAATGTTTTTTAAATCTTGTTATTTTACTCCACCCAACATGGAGAACAAAGAAGGATTTTAATACCAAGACTTCAAAATAGTTTATTCCATTCATTCTAGCACTATCACTATCACCAACACCAAGGTGGGTAAAATATGATTTAAAAACCCATTTTGTTTTATATTACTTTGTGTACATCTATGAATTTGGATCAATAATTAGTGTCATGGATTTGTATTAGTAATTTTTGTATTAGTAATTACGTTGTGGGGATTCAATATTAGGAATTTATATAAACAATTCTTTAAAAAAAATTATAGGTTACATCTATGTTGTTCATAGATGTCCACTTCTTCACATTCTTATTTTTAATTTCCAGGTGGGTCTCGTTGAACAAAAAAATCATCTGCATCAAGATATATTATGAATATATTTTTGTATGCAATATTATTTTAATGTTTTGTAGATGGATGCTTGGAAACAACAAATGTGGTCACTATTACGTCACATCCCAACCATGGAAGTTGATGAGCTGCACAATGTGAGCATTACACTGACAAAATTTGTGGTTTCTCACCACCCTTCTCAATTGGACCTAATAGAGAAAAATGGTTAACATTGCAAATTTTCGAGGGTGAATAGTCACAAAGAAACATGGAAGCGGAAGACATGATTGTTACATCTAGGATGGTAGTGCTCCTTATCATGGATTCACAACTCACACATAAATGAGGTTACAAGAAGATGGATCAAAGAAAATCTCCCTACAATTCCAAGGAGAGATTACCTTGGAACATACCATCAATTTACCTTGGTTGTACACCCACCTCTAGATGGCAGATGGCCTGGTTTGTCTGAAAATGTTCTTGCATGGTGGGACGATGTTGACCACCAGCTAGAAGAACTTGAAAAGTGGAGGTATGATGAGTGGAAAGAAACTCATCGTGACTCTGATGAGTGTGACAACGATTGTAGTGGGGATTCCTACACTAGCCTTTTTCGCCTACCATGAGTCCATATATTTTGTGTACAAGTGGAAGACAATGCATTGGAAAATGTATTCCCCACTTTTGATAGATATATTTTGTACAATTTAATATCTTTATAATGTTAGTAGTAGCAACTAATTCATCATTATCATTTCTATGTATCTTGGCTTGTACCTACTAATGTTTTTGATAGAATCAATGCAAATACAAACAATGAATTCAATGGGTATATTGTTTGTTGTATTCGTGATTGTAAGAGGATGCAATTTACCATCATAGACTGTCAATTAGCATGAAGGAAAAGTAAATTTATAATCACATTACATTGTTAATGGATAATTATGTCTTTTTCGGCATGAATAGGAATTAGGCCTTGTTTAACATATGTGACAATGAGGTTAGAGAATATACAAATTTAGGGCGTCTAGATTCAAATTAGGCCTACTTTTGGGTCTGTTTTGGAACAACAATGGAAAAATGGATGAAATACACTTTGAAACCACTCCTCACACATGGTAAATGCATTCATCTTTCATCCCTAGCAATCTCATATCATGAAAAATTGAATTCACCAAGAAAATGGATAAAATACAATCATAAGACCTTGTTTAATCATGCATATTGAGGGCTTAGTGATTTGGATTCTATGCTCTCTAGGCCTTGAAACTAGCTTACTTGACAAGTTCTCAATTGCCTTAATCATGCAAGTCTTCATTTTTTCAAATTATGTTACTAACCCAACGAGTTCAACATTTCGTATACCCTCAACTATACCAATCCCACCTTTGAAATGGTTTAGAAAACATCAAAATGTCAACATTACGTTTATTGTGCAAAAATTCCCTTGAATGGCTTCTTAAAACATTTCTCTTAATGCTCTCACTACAAAATTTCAACCTACATCACCCTTTTAGCCTTTACATTAGGTCAATTTATTGTGACAAGGATTGAATCTACAACTTTCATGTTCCATGTAAATTATGTGATGAATTGAGCTTTAAAATATTCAAATTATTTGAGGTGAGTTTTTCAAAATGATAATTTCAAACCTACTCCCGATTCCTCCTTTGCACCTTTGTCTTTTTGACCTTACTTTCTTAGCAACTTTGTATGGTCTCAGTCCTCTTAGCATAGTCACTATTATCAATGACTCAAGCAAAATAAAGCCCTTGACCCTTTCAATCATTCAATGCATGTTTGCCAAATGATTTCAAAACACTCCCTATGAATTTCAAACTTCATTTCCTTTGTAAGACCCTTTGTATATTCTCAACCACTTCACTCTTGTATCCCAACACAATCACATATAAGTTACTTTTCCTATTGTCATGTTTTTCTTCTAGCTATGATAGTTTCAAAGCCTCTATTCACTTCATTTATTCAATTTAGGACTTCACAGGACTAGCTAGAAGATTTCAGGGGTTGTCACACTCTCCAACTCTCTCAAAACATCTTCCCTCACAAAACCCTAGTGAGGGTTTATCAATGAACCATTGATGGTATATTTGGTTGTAGAAACCTCTAAACTCAGTTTCAAAGCTTAATGTTCTTCCTTAGGGTCTGCATGGACATGATAAAGCATAAAAACTTACCATTCAAGCTTGATATACCCCTCAAATCCATGAACAACCTCAAAATCTCCCACTCTTCCCCTTGAGAACATGGTCTTTGGAAAATAATAATTCGGTCAAACAAGATAACCCTTTTCTCACCTTACAAAGCATGGTTAACATAAAATAGACTTGTGCACTTCACTAATCCTCTTCTGACTATAGACATCAATATTCATATAAGACACTTCCTCAACTATAATGGAAAGTTTAGTCTTGTAAGTTTTGCCTCTTGACTGATTATAGGGTTGTAAATTGTATTCAAGCTTTATACTCACACATACCTTGCTGCATTGCATACTGTCAACTTTTACCTTGCTTTACCTCACAAAATTGAAACCCTGCTTTTACCTGTGAACCGAAACCCTACTTTGCCTAACAAATTTACCTTGTTGCCATGTCTGGTTTTGCATATACAACAATCACAATTTCAGTTTTTGTTCATAGATGTCTAGTTTCAATGGTTTTGAGGTTGGTTTTATTGTGCATGATCTTTACATTCAATAGAAGTAGCTAATTCATCATTATCATTCATATGTATCTACATTGAATTTATGAGTAATGCATGTAACTAAATTTTCTTATCAGAATAGTTTCAACAATTTGTTGTTTATAGATGTTCATAGATGCTCTAAATTGAATTTATGATTACTGAGGTTAGATGTATTACACCATCTTTGATTACATTTTTTACTAATGTAATGATACTTTTTTCTATACGAGTAAGCATGTGGGATACCATTCTACATCTCCCAACTAAGAACCCAACCAAAGTTTATTTACATGTAACCATTTACATTAGAAAAATTTCATGACATCAACAAAGATGATATGTGGAATTGATAGATAGAGAGTGGAGGATTTTGTGAAAGAGAATCAAATAGAAAGTTGTACCCAACCAAATTTTGTATTTCCCATCGGAAAAAAAGTCCATCACCTATTCCCGAAAGAAGACAAGAATCAATAGCACTTTGGAATATGTGATGTGTGTGGGTTCTCATTTTAAATATTGTGTACATGGATGCTTTTTATTTCATGTTTTAGTGTGAATGTGCTAATAAGTTTCATATTAATGTGTAGATATTGGTGTTCATGTATGGGCCTGAGGACTACCGGAAAATTGATGCCTTGCCACAAGACAAGTCCTTATTATCCGAAGAAAGGAAAAGGAAGCCGACCTCACTAAATCATATTAGATGTGGTTGTTAATGTCATTTTAGCACTCAAAGAATGGTCAATAGACATGATCAAATATTTCTCACCTACAATCATGTAGAACATGTTGATAGTGAAGGAAATCATTTCCATGGTCAAGAATATGAATAGTTCAAAGGGAAAAAATGTTTTTTCACCCTTTTTATTAGCCCACAACTTAATGAGTGGATTCATAAGTTGTTTTTGTTAGGAATGTCTTCCGATGCTATCCACTTTAAGCACCATGAGATGGTGCATGAGAAGCTCACATTGTTGAATGGTGAAATAAAACGAGATGATTTCCTAAGTAGGGATGACATATTTAATAGAGAATGTTGAATTAAGGAGCTGCAATATGTGTTTAACCCCAATGATGCATAAAAGTGTTTGGGAGTGGACTCTAGAAAATCCTGAGAAGTGGTTTTTCTATCAGGAATATAATAATGAAGGTACTAATGAGGATGGGAAAATCCCATTCATATTGGGCATCCAACTCCCACTTTAGTTGGATTGGTTGTTGAGATATGGAAATGATAGTTTAGTGGCCATGGATTCAATGTTTGGAACAATGGAATGAAGGTATGATTTGAATACTAGCAATACTACTAGTTGATGCTTCATTTATTTAACATAGAAGTTGAATTTTGTAATATATTTTCATGTAGTTTCAATTGTACATATTGTTGGTGTTTGATTCCAAACACCAAGGGCTTCCCATGGCATGGGTAATTATGTCTAGGTTGTGTGCTAGTGACATCACCCAATGGATGCAATTACTTTGGAAAATAGTACACTTGAAAAATATTGAATGGAAAATAAATGCCTTCATGGTAGATGACGCAGGTGCGGAGATCAAAGCAATAAGGTAGGTTTTTTATGTTGCATATGCACAACACAATTATAATGATTATGTTTGCAAAGTCTGACTAGCTTGTCCTATGCAGGGAAAAATTTGACTGTGAGGTGTACTTATGTAACTAGCATGTATGGACGTGCATGGTTGAAGAATTTGATAGCCAAAGTAAGAGAAGATGATGTGAGGTGAGAGATGTTTAGTGAACTTGGATACATTATGCACTAGATGTATTGATGAAGATATGGCTAATAGGGAAGCCATAAAGTTCATAGAGAAGTATCATTGCACGCAGCCCAAATTTTTTGAATATTGGAGGAGTGTTAGCTCCATAGGGTTGTAATGTGGTCGAGGTGTTTTCATACCCTCAAACATGTCGGGAAAGAAACCAATGCAGCCATATAATCCTATCATTCACATCTAAAAACCGTTTCTTGCGTATAATTCACATTGTTGCACATCGAAGGGTGGATTGGTTAGTACACCAACTAAGCACAAGTGTTTACATATACTACTGGTGGCTAAAAATGAGCAAAAAGACAATGGTTTTACATGAAACTTTAAAGTTGAAAATTTTGAAAATATATCATGGGTAAATTCTTTTGAATTTCAGACTATCATGTCACCTTTCACACAATGGACAATCATATTGCATGGGTGCAAATCCAAAAATATGATACATTACATTATCAGATGTATAGTGCAATGCCACTGATGTCAATGTGTAGTTGTCCATTTTCAGTCCAAGAATACACATGTAAACATGTAATTAAGGTGGGATGATGTGAGAGAGATGAGGAGTCAATGACATTCACGAAACAGGGGATGGTGTTAGCTACTCCATCAATGACAACAATTTAGATGTGAATGTATAGTTTTTTCACTCTTCAATTTTCTTCATGTTTTTTTAATTCCCAATCTCAAATGGTTGATTTGTTTTCAATACACATGCTTTGCATAGTGGTCAAACAAATGAAAATGAATCTGATGATGGTATGGACATAGCGGAGGCTTGCACGGATGCTAATAATGTAAGGCATAAACTCTAGTCACAAGAAGTTTCATTTATACTTTGATCATTGTTGCTGAATATGACATCCTTTATTTTAATAACGTAAGGTATGGAAAATTGACCAAAATGAAAATGAAAGTGAAGCTCAAATAGATATTGGAGACTCGTTGGATGTACATATAGTTGATAATGTAAGTCATCATTCCACTTGTAATCATTTTCCATTTTACTTGTGAGGGAATTTGTAACATGATGTTGTCTTGTATTAATAGATCATGCTTGATGGGATAGAGGATGAACTAGAAGCATGTAGAAGGAGAGCTTGTGAAGTATTTGAGAATTTTCTCATAGAAGCAAACAACAATGGGACACTATATTTCTTGGAGAAGTGTATGGAAGATGTTTACAACAAGGTCAAGAGTAGGGAATTATCAAATACACTTGGGTTGCAACACCCAATGACTCAACCTTTCCAACAAGTGCAAGATGGCCACGGAAACACCCTTCGTAGAGAAAAGGAATTCATAGAATTGATGAATCGAAGAAGACAATGTACCATGTCACAAGAGAAAACCCTTGTTTCTAAATCCCCTAAGAATCACAAACAACAAATGTGGAATGAGGATCTAAATAGGGCAGCCAAACGTGACAGAGATAGAAATAATGGAGATAATGCATCTTAAATGTGTCATTATAGGTTAGATATATAAATAATGAAGTTTATCATGATTCATAAATGTATTTGAGTGTCATTATAGGTTAGATAGTAGTTGGATATTGTAAATTTTTCCAAAAGTTCAAAATTTTTGTAAATCTTTCCATAGCAGTAAAGTATGTATGATGTATGTAAGTAAACGTCTGATGGAGGAGCATCTTACTCTCAATATAATAATTTTTTATAACTATTTTTGGTTTCCATATTGAATTCAAGAATAAAATAAGGGCTCCAATAAGTTTATGAGAAAATTGTATAGTGGCCTTGTTCTAATTTTTTTGAAAATTATGTGTATAAACATCATTCTATGTATTTTTAGTTCTGAAAATTCTATGTATAAGCATCATTCTGTGTATTTTTAGTTTTGAAAATTCTATATATAAGCATCATTTTAAGTGTATAAGAATTTTCATGGAGTTAATAGAGATTTTCAATTCTTATTACCTTGGTCATATGTCTCTAAGAGTTTGTCAAAGTGTTTTATGTCATCAGAAGGAACTTTTCATATCTATCGAGATATCTCTGAATGGTGTTTATTGGGTTAGTATGTGCACATTAGGATCATCAAGGAATCAAGGTGATGCTACGGTCTACAAAAGTTTCAAAATACTTATAGGAAGAAAAGTTTCCATTTCTTGATATGATAAAGGAATTGTCCACATTGATAAGGATTCGTGCTAATGTCTTGAGCATGATTACAAAGTTCTTGATCTTTATAAAAGTGTTTGTTGTGAATACATATTTCATATTAGATGTATGTCCATCCATCATTACTCATTGAAAGATAAAGTATGGTAAAAGGTTTGCAAAGAAGTTTGTATGCATGTTTAGGACTAGTAAGTTCAAAAGCGGAATCTGAGTCACTTTATATACAAATGATAAATACGCTATGATGATATAAAGGTTGGGAATGTTTTCTAGGCCTCTATATATTTAGAGCAAGTACATGGAAGGAAAATTTGGTTGCAAATAGTTTTATCTCTTGACCTTGATCCATAAGAATGTGCAGAGAATATTAGAAAAGTCTGAGGACAAATATGTTTGTCATTATCACCTTGACAAGGTTTAACATGTCACAGAAGTTTGATAAATAGCTTTTGAAGATAATTTTGTGCTTCTAGGTATTTACAACTATAATATGACATCTAACAGTAAAATATGATGTCCTTTGAAGCTCAAATATCATGTAAGGACTGCAAATGATCTCAAATGAAGGAAATATCATCATAAATGTCAACTCAAGAGTTTGAAAAAGATATTCTCCAGTCTAAGAATGATAGTAAGCATTAGTGCATCTGAAGCAAGGGCAATCTAGATGGTGGTGTGTCTCAAATATTAACCTTTTTAGGAAGGAGTATTTAGTACATCTTGTTGACAACACATTAAGTTTGTGTCAAAGTATCATTGTGCATTAAAGAAGCAATATTTTCAAAAGGTACAAGTACTACATGCTAGTGACTTGTAAGGAGTCTGAGTGTTCTATGAAATTTTTTAGCAAGAGATTCAAAAAAATGAAAATGCTAGTCTATAAGGATGTTTGGAGGTGTTACTAATCTCAAAATGAAGAATTACAAGTTGGAAATGTTCAGTTCAAAAGGGCATGGTATGGTTGTAAGGTTCTTTAGGTGTGTCTACTCTTATAAAGGATGGTCATAGGTTTGTGCATCTATGATGTGAGGGAAGAAAGATGTGAAAAGAAATTTTATTGTACTTCAAAATGGTTTAAATGTCAGTGGTTTCCAAGGAAACATATGTGAATATCCAACATTTTCTTTTAAAAACTCTCTGATGCCTGTTCAACGAGCTTAAATGTGAATATCCAACAATGTTTAATATTCATAACACTACTATTTATTACTATTTCATACTACCAACTATACTACATGGTTATAGAAGAAAATAGTTACCACACTATATTTATGTGAGTGAAATATTTGTCTTTACTTTTTAATTGAGATTATATGGGGGTATGTTCATAAGAAGGTGCATCCTAACGAGAGGATATCAAACACTTTTGATATTGCACAAAAAATAGTTAAGAAAATAATTGATTATTAAAGGATGAGGCAATTAGGCACTTTTGATAAATAATTTTCCTCCTTTTAGCTAGTGGAATTTCAAAATCTAAGCGCATTCACACTGTCAGAGTTTTTTCTAAATCAAGCACATTCACAGTGTCTCAACATTTAGCTCATTTACACCTACAGGTCCATTCATTCAAGGTTCCATTATGAAATGACATTTGACAGCCATATGGAATCTTTTCAAGTCTCCAACAACATGATAAACTTCTAACTTGTGGTCCTATACATCATGCTCAACACAAGCTCACAAGTCACATGTTCTCGAGTCATGCACGAGAGGCTTTAACATTTACAAGACAAGTAATAGAAAATAACCCTCAACAAACAATACACTAGCACTCACATGCTTAATATTGAGCCTAGAACCTCATTTGTCTTTCATTTTGACAATAAGAATTTACCTCTAAGATTAAGAATACAAAACAACCTTGCTAGAATGTTTAATTGTGACTACTCACAAAATAAGAGAAAACATGAAATAACTCAACAATCTAAACTACTACTAGTTGTTATGGAATAAACACATGCAATAACTTCTAAACTCGGAAAAGCACTTTTAAACAAAATAAAAAATAAATATAAATATAAATAAGTAGTTTTCTTTCTTTATCAAAGGATTGAACATGTAAGTAATAAACAATTCAAACATAGAATTATGCCTTTTTTCTCACAAGCTACTAATAAGAATGGATTTTAGATATGTTGATCCTCTGCGTTTTATATTTTACCTCTCCAAAGGTACATAAAGTATCAACATTGTCGAATAGTAGAATTTTACAATTAACTATTTCCTCCGATGTGTTTTAAACAAATCCATCCTCATTTTCACCTCTTTCGATGCATTTTTCCTATTGAAGTTAAAATTTTATACAACCGGAAGTTTAAGAAGACACCCATGGTAACTACTGACTAGAAAACCTGTGTATTCATATGCTCCAAAATAATTGTGCCAAAAGGAAAATTAGATGTTGCAAAAATCCATCATCTATTGAAAGAGCAAACAACTAATTTAGCACCTGAAAATATTTTAATACCATGATTAAAAAAACCTGAATTGTTAATAATAACACGTAATAAATTATACAAGACCTCGTAGTAGCATTTTAATATACGCTTTAGGGAATCCTTCACCTTTGTTTCTTACAATTTTCAAGCCACTAGTCATCAATTTGGTGCTTCAAAACACAAACCCTCATTGTCAAGACTGTGACTAACCCGAGAAGCTCTAGAAGCATACAACTTTCTAGTTATTTGGAATTAAGGCTTCAATTTTCTCATGGAGGACTGTTTTATCAACATTCTCATGAATATTTTGACAGAGGATCTTAAATATTTTCCAAATTTTCAAACTCACCCCTTTTCTTGTCAAGCCTGTACTATGCATGTGAGGTTTTATGGATACCAAACAAGGTTTTTGAATGAAGAACAATTTTTAACCTCTACAAATGACCTTACCTTATTTTCTCAGCCTTTTAATTAGTCTTGAGCTCCTAACTGACCATACACCAAACTACCATTACTAATTATCTCATGTATGATATCCCATTGTATAGATTATTGGCTAAATCAGGGTATACATTGCAAATCAAGGTATAAAGAAAAGATCACATAACCACTTAACCTTGTAGAATTTATGTCTTCCAATCCCAGTCTTGATATTCACCCTTGATTAAGTTTAATACACTTATACATGCAAAGTTACAAGTAAATCACATCATCAATTGTGTTAACCTGAGTCTTTTTCAAGATTGCTTGCATGCACTTATTAGGATTCAAGAAGTCTCTTTTCCCAGTGCTAAGAGAAACTCCCCAACATTCATAACACTTAGAAATTTGACAAGCTAATGCTCTACCTAATAGTTTCAATAGAGAGTTTCAAAAGTCCTTTACAAGAGTATACACATTCTTAGTTGAAACCCGAGTCTTCTTCCTTTTACAATGGAACTTGAATGCAAAAGCTTCATACCAATTATCACCCTTACACACATTGAATGTACAAGAATCAAAGTATAAACATTATCAATCATAGTAAGGAGAAGTCATATCACAAGGAAATGCAAATATGTTCTAAAACAATGAAGTCCACGCTTTATTTTTTATTGAAAATAGAAGCAAACACATAGAAGTATAACAAATTGTGTTATGTTTTATATTACATGCTTTCATAAAATCATATATACTTTATTATGATCCAACAATATAAACATGGTGTGTCCTATTATTATTATTTACATTTTTGGTTTCATTTCAACCAACTAAACATGGTGTGTCCTATCAAAAATGCCACATCCACTTGTACTTAGCCGTCAAACTTTCCCACTCAAACTTCTCAAACTCTATCTTCTAGTGTTGTAGCTCTTCTTCATAGACATCACTCATGCCATTGTACCTAACGTTTAGGGCCTTCACTATGTCTTCCTTGCACTCACGAAGTGCTTTTTTGTATACACATTAGAAGTTTGTAGGGAAGCATACTTCTTTTCAAGTTCCAATTTCTCACCCCTAATTACACGAATTGTATTTTATAACTCATTGTTCTCCATAATGAGAGTCTCTAAGACATTGTTCTTCTCAACTATGACACTTTCCAATCTATCACTGATTTTCCTTGTAATTTCAATAATGTTGGACAAAAACTCCTTCTCCCTAGTGAGTGACGCAATTTGTAAATGTGCCAATGAGAGTCTCAAAGCCAGATGTTCCGCTTGCGGCACATTGTGATCAAATCTCATCTTCGCAAGAAGCTCTTCCATTTCACACATGCTTTCACCAATTTCCTTCTCATCAACATCCACAACCATCCCTGAAAATATAAAAGGAAAAGTGAATTAAGAGATGGTGAACTATTGCATAATCCATGCATTCAAATGATAATACTCTATGTACATCATGTAGAAGAATAAGACACAAAAGCATGAATCCCTACCTCCTCCTCCATCATTCTCCATTGGGTTTGTGGAATTATTGTCGAACCTCTTCAACCACCCTCTTCTTTTTTCTCGACGAATGGATAATAGTCATCGTTGATCATTTGAAGTGAAGAGTGAGCTTCCTAAAAACACAGAGAAGTGGAGGGAAAACAAACCAGTCACATGATGCACCATTCCCCATGAAATATTATCACAAAAAAAGGAACATGTGAACATGATCACTACAAATTTGTAATATGCAATAAATAAAAACTTAAATATGTCAACATAAGTGATTGCATGTGGAAACCATTACATGGCTTCATAACATCTCATAGATTGCATCATGAAAAACACATACATGTCAACATCTAAGCATCATGTAATCATCAAAAGCATAAGGCAACCTCATTAATTACAAGGGATTGAACACCGCAACATTACTTATAATGTGCATAAATAAAATAATTGTTAGGAATACATTGTGTAAATGAAACACATACATGGGAACATAAAGTACAAGTTATCGTTACACAAGTAGATATTAAACCATCATATGAGACTAATATGTATCATGTATCCCCGCTCAAAAGATATTTTTACAACTTATCTTTGGGGTTGGCTCACCCTGGAAAATGTATCCCCACTCAAGTAGAGACAATGTGTCCTTTTGAAGCCATATAACCATTGGAGTACAACCGAACATTGTCAACGGCATGAAAACCGTATTCCTCCTATGTGGATTGAGAATAATGATTGTTGTTAGACACCGGTGCGAGATGACCCATCACCATCACTTCCATTGTCATCATTCGGCTCTACAACAACCTCTCCGACTGTGGTGCTTCATGCACAACATTCCCCTACATATGAATAATAACCAATATTAAAACCATATAAGTGTTAATTAGAAGTAAATTAGTAATATGCATGGGAAAATTAATTAAGCTTTCTTACCTGAAGCATCTCATCCCCACTTTTGTTTTTTTTTCCCATGACAACCCCTATTCCCTTTTTGTGAAAGGTACTCCTTCAATGTGAGGTTGTCTTCCTCACTACAATGGGTGTTTGGATTGGGTATATCAGTTTTTGATGAGGCTTTATGTGGATAAAATTAAGTTAGTCATTAAAAAATCACCTTATATTTAAGGACATGTAAAAATTCAATAGTTTGCATCTCACCTAATGTTCATAGTTGCCTATACCACCTCCTTCCACCCTCCTCCTTTCTTCCTCCATTTTCTGGTAATATTCTCGCCTCTTTATTGACAATTCCCTTCTCTGGACAATATTTTGAGGTGAATCATATGCACACATCTGCTGATTGATAGCCTTTAAGGCTTTCTTACTTAGTTTAGAAACTTCCAAGACATTTTCTTTGGCCATCCATGTTGCTTCTAGTCTATGCCTCTTGTTAAAACTCGATTTTTACAAGTCGGTCTATTGACCTCTGTTGTGTTTGCTTCAATGTGTAGGCCCTTCCTCTTGGATTTCTTTTCCCACTACCTGGATGACCTGGAGGTCTCCTTGGAATAGGCGGTCTACCATGAATCTTATGTCAGTGAGTGTTAAGCCTTTCTAGTGACCCAAATGGACAGTTACCATCATCAAAAAATGTGGTGCATGGGTAAAACAAACAATTGAGTATCTCGTTTACCAATACCCATGCCGACAATATTGTACTCACCAAAAAATTGTCATCAAAGAAGGAATCATGTGGTTATAAGCCTTACAAATGTTATCAAATCGACTAGATTACACAATCATACTTGCAAATATCAAAGTGTGTTTATCGGTTTCAGTACCTCCTCCTCGGGATCGGAATGAGAGGAATGTGGAAACCAATCAACATCATCTTCATCATCCATCTCAATGTCAACATCATTAGTAAGATTATTAACATCTTCCTCATCGTTATTCTCATCTTGACTAGCACGCTCCTCAGCCTTGTTTGGCTCTTCCACATCCTACGAAAATGGTCATCAAATACATGACAACCAAAAACAAATATACAACAAATACAAATAATGATTTTTGCCAACGCTTACTTGTTTTTCCATGTTGCCTATTACCATGTTTTGGAAATAATCAAATGCCCACCCACATTCCTTTATGGGATGTCGAAATTAATGGTGGTGTCGTAGAGAATTGTTTATCCTAAAACAATCAATGTAAGCAAGCGTAAGTAGTTTGTAGACACATTCAAAACAATATATAAACATATTTGTAAGATATTGAGTTTGGAAGTAAATGCATCTTGTGTGAAGGTGAAGGATTAAGACCTATGTGGATAAAATATTAAGACACCTAGAAACAATGATCTCGATATGACATGGTTTTGAAACAAGGATAGATGAATTATAACTTGTTTCATCAAGGGAGAAAAAGAGATACATTTGCTACAATCCATGAAGGTGAGTTTGTAATCACTAATTAGCCTTCTAGAGGTCCAAATCGGGGAATGCATGATCAAGAACTCAAAAAAATGGAAATTGTCTTTAAAATCTGTGTAAGGACTGTCTTTTTATTGAAACGAGAGATTTTGAGTAATCTTATGGTATGATCATGTTGCTAGAGGCTTGCAATGGTATGAGGTGTAGTAGAATGAGGGAATGGTGATTAGTGTTAGTGTTATCATAGGACTGATTAGTGCTAGAGAACAATACTCAAGAAGCATAGGAATGATTAGTGTTATTATAGTGTGATGAGAGTGAGAAACATGAGAAAGGTCAAAGAAAATTTCAAGCACCAATTGGAGATGGTGTGATACTTGTGAGAAGCAAAAAAGGCCAAAGGTTGGAAAATGGGCAATATAGCGATAGGGAGGTGAATGAGTGTTGACAAAGTCCCACAATAACATTACTTATCTAGAACCAATGTGAATCCCACCCCCATGGGTGGACACATCTTCTGATAGCCTTTTAAGACCTTGGTTACGTTGATAACCTTCTACTTTGAGTGTTTGGCGATCTTAGAAGGGTTGAGGGTCAATGTGGATAATAAATTCAACGTCATCATGCTCGAATTTGAGACATTGATGTAATATATATGGTACAACATGCATTTCATGAATCCACGGTCCACCAAGTAATAAATTATATGTGTACTAGGGTGGGGAGTATGACAAACCCGACATTGATAGGCAAATATAAAGTGCCCACTGATTTTCATTCAATATTATCATATGCTTTAATGGTAATGATATCCTGTCTTAGATCCAATTCATTATACCCTAATCATTGGATGAGAGATAGGGTACAAATATTAAGTCTAGATCCATTATCCACTAGTATGCATTTAATGTGGGTGTGTTCGATATATACCTCAATGTATAGAGGAAGATTATGTATTGGGTCGTGTAGTGGTAAGTCTTATTGGGTGAAGGTGAGTGGAAGCATTGGATGGGGATAAAGATGGGCGATGAGGGCTTGGAATTGTGTGGGATTGATATCATTTGGAACATGAGTTTCTTGAAGGGTGTGATAGAGGATGTCTTTGTGTACGGAGGATGTTTTGAGAAGATCCATAATAGATATTTTTGCGGGTGTCTTCTCGAGTTGTTCGATGATGTTATATAGAGCTTGTGGTGAGGTATTAGAGGAGGATGGAGCAACTCCTTGGACCACTACATGGATCCTTCGAGTGGTAACTGCACACTGAGGGTTTTGTGAGGGGCCTTTGACTTTGATAGTAGCTACTTGATGTGGGGAATGGTGGATGTGGCCAATAAGATATTCATACTGAAATGGTATGCGGTGGTAGTTGATGTGGTTATAATGATGGGTGGATGACTCGGGGTTCTTTCCAGGATATCTGTTGACCCTAATTTGAAGCATGGGTCTAACCATGATTAGGAAGTGGATTCTGATAGATCCCAAGCTTCGATTTTGGGAGGAGGAAGATGCATTGTCCTTGATTTCAATTTCACTGCAGTCAATCAAATCTTGGATATAATTCTTGAGTTTCATACACCTATGGGTAGCATGACCTTTGATTTTGTGAAATTTGTAGTACTCGTTCTCTTTGAACCATGAGGGCTTAGGCCAAGACTTGTCAATTGGCTGAGCTTGGGGAAAACCACCATATTAGTAGTGATTAGTTTGCCAAGGATGGCTTAAATAGACTTGTCAAGGGGGTGTATGTTCTTCGTTTTGAGTCTTGGGTGGACCGAGGTTGTCCTTTGGGGACGGATATAGTAGTAACTTTATGGACATGCTGGAGATGTTTAGTTTCCATCACTCCATCACCGAAGACATTTTTATTCTTATTGAATTATTTAGGCTTCTCCTATGTGGAAGGTTGATTGGATTGGTTGTAGTTATCGTAGGAATAAAACTTGATAAGGCCTTTGGCGACAAGGGATTTTTCAATTTACATTCCTTTCTCAATGATTTCATCAAAAGTATTAGCGCAATGGACTTGGAGATGGAAGGCTAGCTCTTGATGGAGATTGGTGACAAAAATGGTGACTAACTACTTTTCAGGGATAGGCCATAGAATGTGACTAGAAAGGGTTTATTATCATTGTAAGAATAAGGAAAAACTTTCTCCATTGCATTACTTAGTGTTACATAGGTCGATCATAGTGACATCATGTTCCACATTATAAGAGAAGTGTTTGATGAATTTTTCAGATAAGTCAATGAATGTAGTGACGGAACCTTTAGGCAAGTGAAGGAACCATTCAAGTGCAGGACTGCCTAGACTTCTTGAGAAGAGTCTTAATAGGTAGGAATCATCGTAGGCTACTTCTTAGCATAGCATATAAAACTCCTTAACATGCTCATGGGGATCACCTTTTCCCTTATATTTTTTGAATTTAGGTGGTTTGAAGTATGGTGGAAAAGGGACCCATAGGATATCACGGTCAAATGGATAGGGACAAAGTTCCTCAAATTTGTATTTTCGTCACTATTTTCTGAGTTGCAACCCTTAAAGTGTTTCCTTCGTATATGGTGTCCCCCAGATTTCATCCTGAAATCTGCGACTACCCTATCCGAAAAATTTTCGTACTTTTAAAATAATGGGTCGTTTTTGTGTTTTATTGCCTGAAAGTTCTTGTATTGCGTCAAGATATTCCCAAAGAGCCATATTAGCCTTTTTCGCCAAATACCCAGATGCCCAAAATTGTTTTATTCTGTCATCGGGATTTGTCTGCGGAAAATTTGTATTTAATTATTTTGAGCCCCGTATGAGGCTATTTGCGCTCTGTTTTAACTCTATTATGAGCGAATATGTTATTATTCCTATGTGCCAGAAGGGTTTTAACTTATTTTAAGTTTTGGGCTTTATTTGTAACTTTTGGCAATTTTTCGTGTTTTTGTGTTGTCCCGTTTCGTTTTCTGTGAAATTTCTCTAGAACAATTCCTTTGCCGGGTAAGCCCGATTTTTGGCCTGGAGCAGCTGGAAAACATATACGCACATTATGCCCGGAGGAAGTCGCCATCGGAGGTTTGGATCACTGGGAAAAAGTGAAGTCGCAGGTGCAGGTGCCCCTACGGGATGGGTGCATTTTGGAAAACAAAGGATTTAAGTTGCAATGGGAAAAATAGAAGCCGCAGGCATGATGGGAATTTTATACCTGCCTAGTAGGGTACTTTTTCCCGTGTTATAAAATTCACTTAAGCTGCAGTGGGAAAAATAGAAGCAACAAGCAGGTGGGATTCTATTCCCTGCCTTGCAGAGTGCTTTTTCCCGTGATAGAAAATTCACTTAAGCTGCAATGGGAAAAATAGAAGCAATAGGCAGGTGGGAATTTTATATCTGCTTAGCAGGTACTTTTTCCCGTGATATAAAATTCACTTAAGCTGCAGTGGGAAAGTTAGAGAGGTGGGAATTTATTGCCTGCCTTGCAGGGTAAAAATTCCCATGGTGAAATAAAAGAAAAGTGACTTAAGTGAAATCATGGGATTTTATTGCCTGCCTTGCAGGGTAAATAATCCCATTGTCAAAGTCAAATCACTTAAGTGGATCATGGGATTTCCGGGGCTGCCTTGCAGGGTAAAGAATCCCATTGTCAGAAATTCTTAAAAATAGAATTCTATTATGCAAAAAAGTGCGACCCACATTGGGTGAATAATAATGCATTAAATAAATATTTGTTAATATTTATTCACCCAATTTTGGCACCCAGGCTTGTGGAAAAGTCAACAAAAGCAAAGGGGAATAAATCAATTGGAAATAGAATTCTAAAATTAAATAAATTTAATTTATTTAATGCAGCCCCTTTTGAGAAGGAATTAATACTTTTTAAAGTATTAAATGATTATATTAATTCTTATTTTCAGTGGCTATGGTCAAAGCACACTGTGAAGCTTAAGTGAAGTGAAGTGTGGACGATTAAATTGAATTAATTTAATTGATTGGATAGTTGTCCTTAAACATGTTATATTTAAAAGAGAAGAGCATGATTTTTAATTAATTAATTGCCTTTAATTGTTAGGGAAATTATTAATTATATAATTGTGAGGGTTATATAAGCATGGGCAGCCATATGGGTGAATTATTTAATTCACAGGTAAAGAATTGCAGCCAAGAGGAAAAGTGCGCCCCATTAGAAGAAGGATTTTGCTCAAGCAAGGTGGAAACAAGGCTAAAAGCTTCCAAATTTGGCGCATGCTTTGAAGGAGGTTGATCTTTGTCTGCATAATTGTTTGCACAGGTGTTACAGGAGCTCAGGTGTTGTTGAAAGGATTCATGCTCTCTTTATGTGCAAATTAAACACCATTTTTTGGGGCAGCAGGCTTGAAAAGTGCATATTTTTACAATTAAAATTCACTATTCATGCTCCGGTGGCCATTTTTGTCTGAATAAATTGCAGGAATTCATTACAGGTGCTTTACAAAGGAAAAGGAGCTTTTATCAATGTCCAATACATTGCATATATCCTCCGAATCTGAAGAATTGTCCAGATCTGCACCAATATTGAAGAATTCCAGTCAAATAAGAAGAAAAAGACATTCAGACAAAGATAGACAAAGCTATGGCGAAGGAAGATGAAAAAGAAAGCACAACGGAGTTATGCATCACTTCTAAATTTACGTAGATATTGGAAACACGATCTAGGCTCGGAACCTCTTGCTAAATTGATAGACAGATCCAGAGTAGGAAAGACTTCACTCATGCGTGTAGGAGAAACTTCACTCATGCGTGCAGATTAAAAGTAGTGGAATTATTCGAGTTGCAGCTTTTCCATCCACAAATTTACCGCTTGCGAATTTGTTATGCAGGTGCAGATCCATATCTAGATGCAGATGCTGATGCAAATCCATATGCAGATCCAGATCCAGATCTCATAGTTGCAAAAGCTTCTGGCACAAAGGCTTCATCCTCTTGTTTCGAATGCAGCCCATGAAGAAGACAGTGCGTGGAAAATTCCTTCCAAGACCTTGTGCATGTGCTCTCATCTTCCAGTTGAAGCCTTCATTGAATTTTCATTCACCCTGAGTGCTTTCCAGAATTTTTAATTGCTCATATGCAATTAAAAATAAGGATGATGAGTTATCTACGGCCAACCTTGCATTGATGCATGTACAAAAGAAGAACTGCAAAACCTTCAAGGATAAAAGAGAAGACAATGCGAAGGCAAAATTCCAGCTTGCTTCCAATTCCAACTGCTTGCAATTCCAGCTTGTTTCCAGATCCAGCTGCTTCCAGATCTAGTTTGAATCAGCTGCATGCAGACATGAAAAAGGATAAAGTCAGCTTTCCTCTTCCTTCTTCTTTCCTCCAACAAAGTCAACTTTCCTCTTCCTTCTTCTTTCCTTCGACAAAGTAATTGAGTGATCAATTAAATTATACAACTTAAGTGATTGGTTTAAAAGCCATTACTTGAAGAAGTCAACTACTTGGAGATAGGTGGCAGGCATGCAAAATAGAAGGTTCTATTTTCAGTTGCAAATCATACATGTCATGCAAAGAGGAATTCTAGGAGGAGATTGCCAGTTGTTTCTTTTCCGACTTCCACATGTGTCAGTTCAACTAAAGCTTCCAACTTGTAATTGCCCCTCTACATTCTATAAGTAGAGGAAGAACCTTCGGGTTAATCGATCAAAATTTGTAAGCAGCAATCCTGAGTTCTAGACTTTGTGCTGAATTCTTGATAGCAACTTGGAGCAAAGGAATACAAAGGAGCAGGTTTCCGAAGAACTTTGTGTCACGGTGTACTGTGTTTCTTGCTTTGAATCTTAGATCTCTTGATAAACTTTGTGTTATTTTAGATCTAGATCTAGAGCTGCCTTTGTTTTATAATTCTGTGTGTTCATATCTATTAAGTTTCTTCTATGTGCATGTAATTAGCTCTGCTATCTACTAATTGGGATGCACATCTTCCCCATTTCTTCTCTGTATTTCCTTTACTTCTTTCTTCTATAACTTTCCTTTCTTAAACAACTGCTTACTTGCTGCAAAACTTCTTAGTTATGGTTCATGAACTAAGTGGTTAAAGTAAAACCCCTGATAGATAATAACACATTTTTATTGACAAATCTGACACGGGAGCCTCACCGGTTAAATGAGGGAGATTTATCTCATGACTGCCTAGGTTTGATGCTATGCAAAAAATCTAGCCAACAATATACTTTCTTTCTTTCTCCAAGGTGGGTTCTTGAGGACCGGTGGGTGGTGGATTGAAGTTGGGTTGTTGGGAATGTTGTGATCCATGGTCATTTGATGGTTGTGGGCCAAGTTGTGAGGCTAATTGAGCAATTTGGTTACTCATTTGTTGCAATTGTGACAATACAACTTCTTTTGATACATGTGGATTGATGGTGTTCTCTTTGTTATCTTGTATACATATACGACGTGACAGTTATTTGGATTATGATGATGTGGGGATAGTGTTCATTATGTAACACAATCTCTTTCATCGTGAAGGATACTGCGAAGTTGATCATGTGTATAATCGACAAGAAGTTTTTCTCCCATATAGTATAGTTAGAGTAAGAGAGCATCTTTATCTTTATGGACTAAATGATTTAGCATCTCGTCGTCATCTTCCTTCTGTGAAATATGTGCTAGAATCATCATCACTACTGGTGTTGATCATGATTTCTCCATCGTCTCCTCAATCACGATTGTCTTCTAGGTTGGCATCATAATAGTTGTGATTGAATATGTCGTGTCCTATGTCATGGTGGATATTTTCTTCATCGTTTCCTGATTGGGATCGAGTAGGCATTCTCCTAGGTGTCATGAGATCCTAGTAATATTAAGATGTGTGGATGAGATGAAATATGTGCTAAATTGACAAGAGATATGTGGGGTAAGATCCTTTATTAGTCTGATGTATAATCTTAATAATCAAACCTTGTTTTTGGGACAAGAATTTGAGAAGGTATTAAGGGGATGGAAGAAGGATTTACCTTGTTAGTAGAGGGCTTTGGATGTGCCTTGATGTAAGGGATTAGAAGAATAGGATAAGTGATAAGTATGTTTTATTTGTATGTAAGGTATCGATTAACGAGATTTCATCAATTGTGATAATAAATGATCTTACATGGGGTGTTTAGGTACAAAAATTGTATGGGTAGATTTGGGTGAAGATGTAAAGATGTAGTAAATATTGTGATTTAAAGGGACACATGATATGATATATTTTAGGATCTCTTAGACCTAGGTAGGTATAGGGATACCAATAGGAAACTTATTAAGAGAGGTTTATGATGATGAAAGGGGTGGTTGTTTAGGTTAGATGTGGTGATATGAGATAATTTACCCGGATTAGGATGTGGGATGATTACCTGGATTTTGTTTGGGAAATGGGGAGGGATATTTATGAATGTTCTTTTGTAGTTTTTGAACCCTATTGACGGGGTGGAAAGTTTTATTATTTATTTGGTTTTTATTAATATGGGTGATGTAAAAGAGGGTGAATAATGATAGGTGAATGAAAGATAAATGGTGTGTGATTAAATTTTTTATTATTATAAAATTTATTGATTAGGTAAAGAGGTTTATTAATTGTTTTTATTTCTTAGAGGTATGAACAATAATATGTGGATGAAGGGAACATGGTGTGCGGTCAAAGTTTTGGTTATTGTAGGGTTTATTGATTAGGTGAAAAGGACAATTATTTTAATTTGTATTTATAGGACAACGGAAAGGTGTGAGTGATGGTGGGTGTGTGATGGATAAAATATGGTCAAAAATTATATGATGGATGATGTGTGATCAAAATCGAGGTCAAGGATTAGGGTTAAAATGGCTAGGTGATAAGTGTATGATTAATTAGAAGGATTAGTGTGAATGTTGTTCACTAGTTTCGACAAAAACACTCAAATAAGTACAATCATGCAAGCACAATCCTAGCTAGTCAAGTGGGATTGCAACCAAACTATAGCTCACTTTCAATACCACAAACCAATGGTGGTGCCATAATTGAATCTCCACCTATATGTTAATGTGGGGTCGACTAGCGAGTGATCTTTGGACATGTTACCTCCTTGCACTATAGTTTGATATGCGCCTAAAAGGGCTACCTAATCTAGGATAACGAGCTCACTAGGGGAGTCCCCGACATACCTTGCAGTACGTGAGGCCCAAGTCCGTGTTGCAAAGATGTTTTCTGAGGCCTAGGTATTAGGATGTGGAAGCCCCTCACTTCACGCCACTCTTAAAATAAGAAAGTGCTTAGCCAATAATGACATCTGTCCTTGAATGTATATACCCTCGTAACACATGGTGTGTCTACATGCATGAAGGTGAATCCCGTGGTCACGAGACCCCTAGCACTACGGAAAATGCGTGGATATCACTTCCATGTCACGTCACCCCCTAAAAATAAAAAAAAAAATGGGAAGGAAAACCATCCACTTTTGTTCCTCAAGATTGTCCTAAGACGTGAGAGGAGAGCATACACAGTGTCTTCTTCGGAGTAAAAACAAGCAACAATGTGTAACAAAAAGACAATAAGTGTAATATAATAAGAATTAATAATAAGGTTTATATAATGGGGCCTTCAAAAAGAGGAACTTCAAATCAAAGGATTAATATTTTGTTGTTTATACCCCAATATTCTTGGACCACTCAAGCTGCAAAAAAGAATGGTTAGTAGTTTTTAAATTAATCAAGGTCATGTAACCAAAAATGTTAGGCAAAAAAACAAAATGAGTATTAAAATGGATATATTTTCCCCTTATCCCTGCAATATTTCTACAAAAATAGAATGTTAAACCCTGTAAAATACCACTAAAACACAAAAAAATTGATTAGATTGATTAATATTAACGTAAAATTGTACTAAAACAAAGGCGTTAATTAACAGAACAAAGGCATCGTTTCCGAACAAAAGCACCAAAGTATAACAAAAGCGTTATTACAAAAGCGCTAATTTATCAACAAAGGTGTGAAAACATAAACATACATTTTCCACTGAGTTATAGTTTTAGAGTCTAAAAATATGCGTTGAAATATGGACAAAGGCGCTAAAATACGAGACAAAAGTGCCAATATGCGACAAATGCATTGATCTGCACAAAACAAAGTCAGAAGACAAAAGTGCTAAAGTATGCCACAAAAGTGCCAAAAGACATACAAAAGTGCCAAAAGATAAACAAAAGCGTTGATCCTACACATGAAGAGGTTAGAAAACAAAGGCACTAAAGTATATACAAAATTTCCATGGGTTTTATAAAGGTGCCAAAGTATGTCCCTGCAACCACGAATTAATAAGCCTTACAAAATCGGTTTTTCAAGTCAAAGGCAAAACTTCTTTTGCATAGGTGTTGAATGAGATAACAAAGGCACTGATACAAAAACTATTTAGAAAATTCAAAATTTGAGGGGTAAACCGAATGATTTTTTTCAAATTTCGAGCAATTTATTCTTAATATGAAATACTATTAAAAACAAACAAAAATTTGGGGGGTGAGCCCCATGGTGGGTGCCAAAATGTAGACAAAAAGTGGTGTTAGTATGCAAATATAAGATGATTATCAAACCAAATCAATCCTAAACCTAACACACCTATTATCTACCTCCAATTGAGATAGATGAAAGGGATGAAGAGAGGTTATACCTGCACTTACCTACAAGCTCCAATGCTCTTCCCTTGTTGCTTTGGATGTGCTCAAGATATTTTTGTATTGCCTCAAATTTTTGAGATGAATTGGGTAAAGCACCTCCCCTCGTTGGATGATGATTTTAGCTTGATAGAATTCTTGATGATGGATAACTTTCATGGAGATATTTTGGCAGCATATATTTGCGATTCTTTAATATGGTGGCCATGGAGGGTGGCACTACTATTTATAGTTAGAGGAGGGAAGAATGGAGGGTTGAGATCTTGTCATGTAAATGGTAAATCAATGGTGGAGAATTGGTGAGAATGGAGAAAGATCTAGAATTAGAAAATTCTAGATATTAGAATAAGCTTGGACATTGAATTGAAAATTCAATAGAGGGAGGAAAATATTTGAATTTTTGAATATAAAAGAGGGAAAATTAGAGAGGCTTATAGCAATAAGGCTATAGATTTGAAGGATAGGTTAGTTTCGGATTAGGTGAAAGTAAATGTGATTATTGGAGTGATTATATGGATAATCCAGGTGTAGAGTAGGTGTGGGGAGGTGGTAGGTGGATAGGAATTATATGGGAAATAGATCCATGGTTAACCAAGCAATAAATTATATGGGAACTGGATCCACGACGTGCACTAGGGTGGGGAGCATGATAGACCCGACATTGATAGGCAGATATAGAGTGACCACTAATTTTTGTTTAGTATTATCATATGCTTTAATGGTAATGATATCATGTCTTAGATCCAATTCATTGTACCCTAATCATTGGATGAGAGATACGGTACAAAGATTAAGTCCAAATCCGTTGTCCACCAAGACACGTTTAACTATAAAACCGTTCGAGAAATATATATAAATATTTAAATATAAATATGAAGTTAATTAAAATACATTTACTAAAGGTAGAATTATAGTAAAAAATTTAAGACTTTTCTTAAATTTATTATAACACTATTCTTGAAGACGGGCTCCCAAATTAACAAAAGAAATCATACAAAAGTTCCCTAAAATAAGCTCCCTATAATTGGGTTTTGATCTAATAACATCACGAACATCTTCCACATCCTTCAATGGTTGCAAAAAAGGCCAAAACTCATCTAACAAGTATTTTTCTGTAGAATTATAATATATGTTAAATGTTTTAGAAATTATGTAGTTCCCCACATCATTGAACTTGTTTTTCTCTAAAGATTCATCTATAAGCACTATATTTTTACAATGGTACGATGCATTAAACTGCCACCAAATAGAGTTAAGATTCTTGAGATATAAGTTGGGATTCCCAAAACCTTGATAATCGGTGTGTTTGGACTCAACGCAATATTCATGTGTAAATATGAACTCAAAGCTTCCAACCTCTAAGCCAATGTTTCAAGGAATGAAGGTATCATCTCATTAAAATTTGACTTTCTTTTCGATGTCCATAACGTTATTTCGAAATGTTTTTGCAATATTGCAAGAACTCTTCACATTTGGTCTAAGAAAGTAATTTTTTTAGCTCAACATCACCAATATTTTTAACTTCGCGTGTGAAAAATCAGCCTCGTGGACGGTGTGTGATAAAACACCATTTATATCGAATATTATCGGTTTCATGTTGCATGTGTTCTTATATGTAAATGAAGAAAAAACAAACACAAATGGCTACGGGTGGTGAATTAATCCAATAATAAAAATACGTTCCTTTTTTTCTTGTTTTACCAAATAACAAATGGTTATTGGTTTTGAATTGAGCCAAAAATCAAAGTGTGTCCCTCTTTTCTTATTCTACTAGGAATAACTTTTTTGCAATTTTTTTAATCAAATGAAATGTTTGTAGGTGGCAAATCATCACAAACTCTAATGTAGTTACTTCATTCCAAATTAATGTTTTATCCATTTTTTATTTTGGAAGCACAAAATAATATGTGCGTTTAAAAGTTTTCAGTGATCTAAACATGTTTTTGTGTTGTCCTACACTTTTCAACCATGTACATAATTAAATATAAATCAATGAATCACCATATATGTTCTATCAAATCTCTAGCAAGTTGGGGTTTTAAGAGTAATTTCCTCTTTAACATCGAAAGACATGAATCTCTCATTATCGATCAAAAGAATATTGTTTTCACCATAGACATTACCAAAAATGTCCTCTTCCCCAAATAAACATGAAGTGAATATCTCACAGCTAACTAATTTTTTTCAATGAAACTGTACTTCACAAGTCTTGAATCCATACATGTAGACCATAAGGCAATGTCAAAATGTTATGTCACAATTTTTATCAAATCATCATTAAATACCCATTTAAAGTATTTATACTTCTTGTGTGTAAATTTTGGAACCCTATTATGAGGTATTTTATCGTGAGTACCGAAATTCCAAACAACAAACCTTCAACTCTCAACATCAAGTAATTTCCTAGGTTTTCCAAATGTATTTGTAAAAACAACTCGAAATTAATTTAGGATTCCTAATTTGATCAATAAAAATATTTCAAAATATTGCTATAATTTTTTAATAATTAACATGCACAACTTATAGATTCATACTCTTGACTTATAAATAATGAAGATATAAATACTCTGAACCTATAAATGTATAATCTCAACATGCAAAATAAAGAGTGAACATATGAATGTCATCATAATAACATTTTGAAATGATAAATGGTTATTTAGTACTTTCTTGCTCCAATTATTTTATGTCCTTTACAACATTTAATCCCTTAGACACTATTAGTGATAACTTTTAATACAAATTGGTCACTAACCACATATCTTTAGAACAATTTTCTCCACTTCTTTTCCTCCTAACCATAAAATTTTCAAGAGGGTTTCCATTTGCACCTAATGTAATACAAAATGTGTCTTTAGAACTGAAGGAAACATATTCTCTACTCCAAACATTTTGTAGATCTCTTATTGCAATTCCATCGATTATATTGCAATGTTATTTTCCCCAAGTGAGTATTGGATTCAATTCAATCATAATTTTTTATTGAAGGCCTTTTTCATATTTTCAACCTTGGTAGAAGTGAGATTGTCGAATCGGAATCCCACTTCAAATTTTTATGATAATAATTTTATAAATTCTTTCAGGCCTCCTCCCAGGTTGATAGTCTCATTGTTGAACATGAATGTTGTTTCCTTAGAGGATGATTGGTTTTTCTCATATAACAAGCCCTCCAAATCTAAAATAAGTAAATAATTATGTTAGCTAACTACAAGGAAGTCAACCATTTTTATTTTAATTGGTTGCATTTCAATTCTAACCAATTGAAATGAACAACAATTTAGGAGACTACTACTTACCGATTGAACTTGTGACTTGCCTTGCATTTCGCTGCACTGTTGTTGGTTATTTTGATGCACAATTTATTTCAAATAAACATTAATCAATTTCATGTGGCAGTAAATGAAATTAGAATTAAAAATGTGTAGTGGTATCCGTGCTAATATGGTAAGTTCCATATAAATTATTCTCTTAGTTGTGAATGAATGTCAACGACCATTAGGCTATGCTTCTATTCACTGAACCACCCTTTGGTGCATAAAATTTCTAAGCTATTGATGTGGATTAATGACTACTAGGCTATGCCATTATTGTTTAGACAACCTTTGATGAGGTTAGCCAAGTGCTTCTGTACATACCCACGAGCAAGATCAAGCCTTATGTAGTTCTCTTTATTATGATGTTGAAAGTATTAATTACGAAAGCCAAAACAAGGTTAATTCAATGTAATTAGTCAAGACAGGAATGAAACAATGGGATGATGTTGAAAGTATTAATTTCATATGGCAACACAATATTAATTCAATGTAATTGGCTAGCATTCAACAAGGCAATCTGTGCATGGCAATTGCAAGTCTAACAATTATTGATCGAACATGGGTGCATAGAGTCCGCTAATCGCTATAGTTTGCCTTATATTGTTATTGTAGCTTACAAATGGATATCCTTAAACTTTATCTTCTTTTGTATGTCAATCATTGAAACTAATATTTGTTAGTTATCAAATAAGTAACTATAAACTGTGGACCATTAGAGGTCATCATTCTTCATATGTAAATTAGATCGTATGAACATAAGAAATAGGTTATTTGGTCATCTCTCCTTCCAAAATGGTCTTTATTCTAGAGTTATTTTGTATCCTTTCCTATAATTTTTTTGAACTTATAAATGGTTTTGTTTATAAATATACATAACTAACTTACCAGGTTCTAACTATGTATTCGTGTTGGATATCCCCACACCCTCCACGGTTACTTCCTTTGGTTGTTTGGTGTATGCATAAATATTGAATTTCTTATAAATTTGTGGTGCTTATAAGTTGTTTTTAAATTAAATGCACACGACTAACATACTAGGATATGATTGTGTATTCCTACGTGATGTGCCCGTGTCATCTACATTTTCATTAGAATTGTATAAAATAGAGTATTGTTAAATAAACAAAAACCATGACAATTGAAAACATATTGCATCGATATTTTTATAAAACAATCTGAAGTTCAATCACCAAGTTGTTTTTTACAATGATTTATCAATTGTTTATGCGACGTCATCAAGAATTGGTTGTGTAGTGACAAGTTAAATGGTTGAACATCAATAACGCAATAGTCTCCAATAATTTTAAGTTTATTGGAGCTCATGATTACTTCCTTAATTTTTTGGTTACTTACATAAATATTAAATGTATAAGTAACTTATATTGGTTCAAATACATTTTAAAAATCACTTGTTTAAGTTTTCCAAGTTAACGACCATTTTTCAAATAAGAATAGTAACGTTTTAAAAACATTTCTTGATCATGTGTCTCAACAATAAAATAGCAGTTAGATAAGACTCAACTAATACATGCAATGCAACACTACCACCGTAAAACACAATTACTACTGAATTTTCAGAACAACATCGAGTGAACATCTGAGACAAGAAATCACAAGATCGTTCACAAGGAAAAGGATGAATGTTTCCTTGTAGGTCGATTTCGTTTTGCAATTACCAATTTTTGTGGTAGTTTCTCCATCCAATCCCTAGTGACTTATTCTCTCTCATCATCATTAGTGTCGCAATTGTGCACACTAGTTATTGTGTACATAAGATACAAATTTTTTAATTTCTTGTTTTCATAGAATCTGTAGCATCCATCCATAATTGATTCCCCACTATCTTTAACCTTTTCCATATATATTTTTATTGTTTCTCTTAACATTTTTAAATAAGCAATTGGTATGAGAACAATAATAATACAATTCAAAACACTAGATCCGATAATTGTTAGCAAGTCCATTATTGTATTAGAATAAATATCATTAGATAATTTGTAAAAATAGGCAATTATACATTCAACATTGAATGGATTAGTCAAAGGAATAGCTGATAAAGTTGATGAAGCTAAAAAGGATATACACATTGATAAGTAAAATATTATGTGTCTTTCATCCTAGCTAGTATATTTTCTTCCATTGAAATCACATAGTTGTCTAGTATTATTTGAGCCTCGGCGGAAGAACTTCTGCCATCTTAGGGTCTATTTTCCTTTTTTCAGTTTTTACCTCCTTGGGAATTAGATTTTCTTTTTCCTTTTATCTATTCACCCAAGAGTACAGACAACTGGCGGTAGTGTGATTCATGTAATCTAAATTTTTTTATTACATTGGATTCATTGCATGTTGTCAATATAATATTATCGGGATGTTTATTTTTCAAATATTTTAAAAATTTACTCTCATCTTTTTGCCTCCTTTTACTCTTTGTTGTTGATAAAAAGTATACTGACAACTAATCAACCCTTTCGCCTAACACAAAAGGTCAAGTTGGAATCAGACCAATTTAATCATGAGAATACTTGATGATAACTTAAGCGTGGGTAGTTTAAATATATGTTGATCGTAGACAAACCTAAGATTTCAAGGTGATTTCTATCTTCTAAATAACATAAATAATATACAAAACAATAACAAAGAAACACAACAAATAAGAAAAAAAGTAACATAACAAGACCATTTATCACTAACTCTAATAAAGATGAGATCAATTTATGTATTGCAACAATATCATTTATCAAAGGTTTATTAAACAAAGAAATCACTTATCAATAGGACCAGATTATTTGTCCAAGAAATATTATCAAACCCTTATCTAACAAAGTGAAGTTTATTAACGAGACAACCTCTTGAAAAGGTGAATCAAATAAGTGATCATTTATTCATGATCTCATAGTGAATTTTTTTAATCGTGTAATTCCAATCGCCTTGAAAACTGAAATAAAAACAACTCACACAAAGTGTACATATGAAAAAATTATTCACAAAATATGGCACATTTGAAATTTACCTTTCCTTTTAGTTTCATATGATGCATATTTTGTGAATAATATGCCATATTTGTAACATAGAAAGTACAAGTGATTGTCAAGACAATATCTCGGAAAGAGTTATGATCAAATCAAAATGCCAACATGGCTATCAATCCACAAATATCTCAAGATTGGAGTAGAATGAATTTCATGCCCTGCTCAGGATATGACAGATCAAAATCTGCAATCAGTTTTAGATAAGATACAAAATAATTAAATCATATAATCAGTAAAATAATATTATAACTGGATATACCTGTTGTATTAGATTTCATACTCAAAACCTCAAAACAATGTCATCATAACACCTGTAAAATCACTTATCTCAGAAAATCATTTGCACAGAAGAAATCTCTTATGAAATAAGCTTCAATTATGCTTCCTATACTTGATATCCAACATAAAAATGTGTGCTCCAAGTCCTTTCATGATCTTCCTTTGTGAAAAATCAATTACAATTGATTTGTCTTAAAGTTTTAAATTAAATTTTCTATTGTAAATATAATGCTCACATCAAAATAAAACTCCACTTTGATGGGTCGTTGTAACTTCCAATCATTTAATCAACCTATTCAAGTGTTGATGTCATTATAGACCAGATTGTGTTCAAGGTTGTATGCAGAGAAGTTGATATGTAGCTCAGTCACTATGGTGGTTCTCTCTTTAGGGGGTTTCGTTTGGTATCGATTCTCTTGTTCTATATTACTTAACTACTGAAAGCGAGTAAATGTCTAAACTATTGAATATCAAAAGCTTCTAAACTATCAAATGGAAAACAAAGTATATAAAATGCATCTATTCTACTGAAACAGAGTTACTGAATGAAATGCTTGTTAAAGGAAATGCTTTGCTTGAAATGAAATGTTTGTTTAAAGGAAATGAAAAGTAAAGGAAATTCACTGAAATAAAGAGATATAAGATTGTATTCAGATAATCACCAAGTCAAGATATTAAAACTGGAACTTAGTAAATGTAAAGATTTTGCATGAAGTACCAGTCCTCCAATCTCCTCAGTCGAGTGGGCCCTTGCTCTACTTTAGGATTGAGACTCTTAACACAAACGTATCCTCAAAATATCATATATTGTATTGATAAAAAATGAGTCTGTTACATACTTCAGAGAGCAACTGAAAATAACTTCTATCTATTATCTGTTGTAATACTAAAAAGAACTAACTAAGAAACAATCACGAGAAGGTGTCTTATAGACACGACTAGTTACAACACATGCCAAAGCTATAGGCAATCGATTATAAATTCATAAAAGTCCCATAATGCCCCATAACTCTGTTGGAAACAAGGGTCCTAGTTTGTAGCTTGTTATGGTTCAGTCTTCAAAATGGCGTAGTGGTTGTAGACTCGGTCTCCTTTGAGTATCTGTTCAAAATGGCAGAGAATGCGCCTCATCATCCTACATATGTCACCAAATTACTCAAAAAATTAGTTAGTGGGAGTTTCATTGGTCATTAGTTCACTTAAGATAGAATAAGGGGAAATGCATTACTTTCTACTTTAGATATAACTATTTAGAACATTCTCATGCATTGATTAGTGTTTTTGGAGTAAATTTTATAGTTATATAGATGTTATGATGAGTCATTTTATGGACTCATCATCTCCCCTACACTTTACCTTTTATAAGTCCTCTTGCAAACTATCTTCGACTTGATATCTACTCAAGTTTCTTTTCCATGTCATACTCTTCAAATTGATCTGCATATTGTTTCTTGGTGCCCTTACACCCTTGGTTTTCAAACATAATTCCTGCCCATGCCTTAAAGATTTCATTTGATTGAGGAGCATTATTTTTCCAAGTAGTCATTGGGATGAGAACCAGAGGAGGCCTAACCTGCATCCCAACCCATTCATCATTATACTCATTGTTCTCTTTTTGTGCTAACTACCAAATAATTTCCACAAGTGCATCTCCCCTTCTCAAAGGTGTATTTACCAATTCAATGTTGGTAATACAAATACCTAAAATATTTCTTCATCGAAACATCATTATGATGCTAGGTTCGAATGTAAAAACCAGCTTTTTTTGCTTATTGTGTAAAGATATCAGTTTGCTCTTCCTACACAATCTAATTTCTTAACAATGACTGAGAATATTTTAACTAAAATTCTCCTACGACGATTTATGAAAAAATCAGGAACATTTGGAACCAAGATGTCATGGAGAGGAGCACAAATATGATAAATCAGCAAAAGGTTTTTCCATCGGGAGCCTCATAATCCTCTCCACAAAAAATTCTATGCAGCTGACATGAATAAAATTGCTCTTGAAGAAATTGACTATACACTGAAGATGGTTTCCTGCAAGCTAAGAGTTTACAAGCTAAAGGATATATAGAATCAACAACTATTTCCAATTTTGTCTTTGCATTAGAGCTAGATTTAGCCTCTTCCTTGAGTTTTTGATTTTCTTCTACCAGGCTCTTTATTTTTAAGAGAGATTTGAGTCCAACAAGATGATAAATCATCCCATGCTTTCAAACCAATATCTTTTGTCTCTTTAAACCAGTAACTTCCATTCTCAGAACATCTATTTCTTTATATTTTTCTATATTATTTTGCACAAACTCATTTTAAAGAGATAAATGAGTTGCTTCCATACCTCAAATTTTTTATTTTAGAGCAACAATTTTCGTAGCTACCATATGGATTTCTAGAGTCAGTAGGCATATTTTCTAGAGCTTCCAAATGAGTTTTTGGTGCCTCAAAGCGACGGCTCTCTGCTCTTCAAGAAGGGTTTTCATGATAGTATTTTTCCTCAAAATTCTAGGCTTAGGGGGCTACTTGGCTTCATCTGCAAAATATTCAATGAACACATGGACAAACGAGGAGTGGATTGAATCTTGGGCTAAGAGTTGTGGGATGTGTTAGGGAATAAAGGATAAAATATGTGGAACAATCCCTCATAGAATCACAACAATAGAAACTAATATGCAGAAAATATTACAGATCTCAAATAAAAGTGCAAAATAAAAATAACACAACACAAAGAGACAATATTTAACGTGGTTCACCCAATTTGGGCTACGTCCACCAAGAATCACTTGCTTAGATTTTATTACAAGCCACCACTCTCTCAATACAATACCTAAATCCGTTTGGAGCTATGCTCAACAAACTCTACAGAATTCACACCCGAATTCAAACACATCTGCAATGTTACATTAAACCCTACCATATGCACAAAACCACATAAGTAGACAATTGCTTAAGCAGTTTTACAAAACCATGGGTATCAAAACCATGGGCCAAAACCGTCCCATAAACCTAGGTAAATCCACACCTTAATATCTTTACATTATTAAATTTTTTTGTCAGCCCAAAAATGAACCACTCACGCCATTACAGCCCTTGGTTGCCACTATAGGAATACCTCTCGGTGTAACTAGCATACCTATCTTAGAAAACAGGCTCCACAACCTAATAATCTCCCACTTGGAGACTAGTTTTCCTCTAAGCAAGCTTCTCAACCCTTCACTAGTTTCCATGAAGACCAACCAAAGCTAAACACAACTTCAATTTCTCCCTTGTGACCACCTTGGTCATCATGTCTGCAAGATTCTGACTAGTATGAATCTTCTCTAGCTTCAACTTCTCTTCCTCTAAAGTTGTCCTGATGAAATGGTACCCGAGAACTTATATGCTTCATCCTAAAGTGGAAAGCAGATTTCTTAGCTAGGTGTATAACATTCGACTATAACTATGCAATTTTCCTTCCTCCTAATTATGCCCCAATTCCTCAAGCAATTGTTGTAACCAAATCATTTCTTTGTTTGTCTCTATGGCAGCAACATACTCAGCCTCTGTGGTTGACAAAGCCACCAGATTCTGTAGTCGTGAAATCCATCTCACTGTTGTCCCACCTACAGTGTAAATATAACTGTAGTGCTCCTCATGTTGTCTACATCTCCAGCCATATTTGAATCTACATAACCATGCAAAGTGGTGTCTAATCCACTGTAGCACAAAACTGTCCCCATGGTCCCTCTCAAATATCGAAGAATCCACTTTACTACCTGCCAGTGATCTCTACATGGATCACTCATAAATATACTCACCGATTTCATTGCATGGTAAATATCGGGCCTAATGCACACCATGGCATACATAAAATGCAACCGCCGATGAGTAAGGTACCTTGGACATCTCGATTTCTCTCTTTCTTTGTCTTGGGACACTGCTCCTTTGATAATTTGAAATGGCCTTCCAAAGGAGTCCCAACTGGTTTAGCATCCTACATATTATACCTCTCCAAGACCCTCCTAATGTACTCTTTATGAGATAAAGTCAGCTTTTGTTTCTTCATATCCTAAGATATCCTCATACCAAGGATTTGCTTGTCTGCCCCAAAATCCTTCATAACAAAGGAGTCACTTAGCTATTTTTTGAGTACTTTTATTTCCTGCATGTTTTTTCCTACAACCAACATGTCATCCACGTACAAACATAGGATAATATAACTGTCATCCTCAAATTTCTTTGTATACACACAATTTTCATAATGACATCTAATATAACCTTACTCCAACACAAAGCTATCAAATTTCTTATACCATTAACGTGGAGCTTGTTTCAAGTCATACAAGCTTTTTCTTCGATTTACACACCATCTCCTCTTTACCTTTGACCTCATAGCCCTCTGGCTACTACATATATAGATCCTGCTCCAAATCATCATGGAGAAATGCAGTCTTTACATCAACTGCTCTAATTGCAAGTCTTCTATTGCAACTATTCCAAGAAAAGTTCTAATAGAAGTCATTTTTACCATAGGAGAAAAAATCTCATCAAAATCTATACCTTTTTCTATGCAAACCCCTTGACCACCAACCGAGCCTTGTATATTTTATTTCCTCCTTCCTCTTTGACTCTGTACACCCACTTATTCTGTAATGCTCTTTTTCCTTTAGGTAGCTTCACCAAATCCCATGTCTGGTTCTCCATGAGAGCTTGATGCTCCTCATCCATGGCTTTCTCCCACTTCTTCTTGGCATCTACCTGCATTGCTTCATCAAAGCTCTCTGGCTCTCCACTATCAGTGAGTAATAAATAATAAAGAGAAGGAGAAAAATGTTCATGTTCTCTTCTTACCCTAGAAGACCTCCTCAATATAGGATTTTGGGGTTCTTGTTGAGGAGGTTCTTGAACTGATTCATGTGTCACTTTTCCATCCAGAAGATCCTCTACCACTGCATATTCTTTCTTGGATTCTTCCCTATTTTCTTACAACTCTTGCTTATACACGACTTTTTCATTAAAGACCACATCCCTAGATCGAATGATTTTCTTGTCCTTAATACTCCAACATTTATATCCAAAGTCATCACAACCATAACCAATGAAAGTACATTTTTTTATTTATCCTCTAGCTTGGTCCTATCATCCTTGTCTATATGGACAAACACCTCACATCCAAAGACTCTAAGAAATGAATAATCAACTTTCTCACCAAACCAAGCCTCCTTAGGTATGCCTCCATCCAAGGCACTTGAGGGTCCTCTATTTATAAGGTACACAGTTGTGCTCACCACTTCGCCCAAAAATAAAGATCCAATCCCGCATGTAACCTCATGCTCCTAAAGACGCTTCCATTATTGTTCTGTTCATCCTTTCTCGACACCCCATTTTGCTACGGAGTTCTGTAACCATATTTTACCTTCATATTCCATTCTTAGAACCACAATCATCAAATTCATTATTGCAATACCCCCTCCATTATCTAACCCGAGACATTTTAGCTTAAACCATGTTTCATTCTCTACTAAGGCTTTCCATTTAACAAAAGAGTCAAATACATCGATTTTTTTCTAATACAATAAACCCAGGACTTTCCTTGTTACATTATCAATAAAATTAATATAATAACTTGAACCCCAAGAGATGATACTTGAGCTAGCTCCCACACATCGAATGCACCAACTCTAACTTACTCTCTTTCTTTATAGGTCAACCTTGAGAAACCTTACTCGCTTTTGTTTCCCATATATGCGCAAATCCTCAAAAAAATCCAAACCTGTTTCTATATATCCAGGAAAATCCTTCTTTATGATCTCTTTTCCCTTATGGCTCATATGACCGAGCCTATAGTGCCACAATGTTGTATCTACTTCTGAAGCCACAAGATTACAAACATTAGTGTTATAAGTGGTTAAATACAAGGTTCCAACCGTCTTACCTATTTCCACCACAAGAGCACCCTTAGTAACCTTCCAAGAGTTCGCTATAAATATCACAGTACAACCATCACTTCCCAACTACCCTACCAATATTAAATTTTGTCTTAATGTAGACACATTTCTTACATCCTTCAATATCCAAGTATTCCCATTCTGCATCTTAACCCGAATATAACCTTTTCCAAATATGCAACAAGGCTCATCATCACCAAGAAAAACATGCCCAAAATCTCTTTGAACATAATCAACAAAATAATTCCTATGTGGAGTAGCATGGAAAGAAGCCCCTGAATCTAAAACCCAAGATTCAATAATATTGTGCAAAGAAAAATCAAAGCATTCGACACACATTACCGTTGCCACATTTGCCTCCTTGTTTTCTTCTTATTGTTTCTTTTTGTCTTGAAGCTCCCAACAGTCCTTTACATGCCCAGACTTTCCACAGTGCCGACATACTATCTTGCTTTTGGATTTTTACCTTGCCTAATCTTTCAATTTTCCACGGCTTTCTCTATTCTTCTGTCTCCCTCTAGTTTCCACTGTCAAAGCATTCCCTAAATTAGAAGATTCCCCAATGCTTTTTCTTCACATTTCCTCACTTAGAATCACCCCTACAACATCCTCAAACTTCAACTTTGAGTTAGCTAGAACCAAGTTTCTTTACGCCATTATCAGGCTATTCCAACGCTCAGGTAAAGAGCACATAATTAATAAATCCCTAACTTCTTCATCAAATTCTATTGTAACCAAAGCTAGCATATTTACAACTGTATTAAAATCATTTAAATGATCTGCTACTAAACCATTCTCAGACATCTTCATACTACACAACTTTTTCATTAAAAATATCTTGTTAGAGGCAGAGGGTTTTTCATACAACTTCCCTAATGCATCCATCAGTTCTTTTGTAGTCTTTTCCTTTGAAACATTAAATAATACCAAATATTCAAGACACAGTGGATTGTCCCAAGTGCCTTCCTATCCAGCAAATCCCATTCCGCATCCATCATGCTCGAGGGTTTGTTCACCTTCTCAAACAATGGAATATAAAGATCCTTCTGATAAAGGTAATCTTTCATCTACATCTTCCAAAGACTGAAATTCTTATCGTTGAATTTATCAACCCTTGATCTTCCATCATCTGCCATAGCTCCCACTCAAGATAAAACTTTCCCTGTGATTCAACACTTAAACAAACCAAACCAGGATCTGATACCAATTGTTAGGGAATAAATGATAAAATATGTGGAACAATCCCTCACAGAATCACAATAGTAGAAAATAATACACAAAAAATATTACAGATCTCAAATAAAAGTGCAAAATAAAAATAACACAACACATAGACAATATTTAATGTGGTTCACCCAATTTGGGCTACATCCACCAAGAATCACTTTCTCATATTTTATTACAAGCCACCTCTCTCTCAATACAATACCTAGATCCATTTAGAGCTATGCTCAACAAATTCTCAGAATTCACACCCAAATTCAAACACATCTACAATGTTACATTAAACCCTAACATATGCACAAAACACATAAGTAGACAATTGATTAAGTTGTTTTACGAAACCGTGGGTATCAAAACCATCGGCCAAAACCATCTCATAAACCTAGGTAAATCCAGCACCTTAATATCTTTACATTATTAATATTTTTTTATGTCGGCCCAAAAATGAACCACTCACGCCATTACATTACACTGACCCACAGGAATGCCTCTCGGTGTAACTATCATACTTATCTTAGAAAATAGGCTCCACAACCTAATAGGTTATTTTGGCAGAAATTAACCTAGGAGTCTTGTTGATCCTCTTTTACCTGGAACTTTCTCCATATATATCACTAGGAAACAACTAAAAGGTTGTTGTGCATTTAGTCCTTATATATCACCATGAAATCATAGAAAAGTCCATTTTCGTAAAGACTATCGACTTTTGCATAATGAAAATTACAAAGCATTGATTCTCAAAGTTTAGCGATCGAAGGATAAATAGTTTTTTATTTAAAGCATGTTTTACGAAAGTAAATGTTAATAACCAGTGCAATAAAATTAAAATCCAATACCCTCTACTTGTGCATCTTTATTTTTACAACTCTTGGCCACTGAGGACATCCTAGCGATTGCCAAAATGATCAAGCCTTGTATAGAAAATCAATAAAATTGGTTTCAATCCAAGCTTTATTTGCTTCATTTTGTTGTTTGAAAATATTAACAATGGCTTCACTAGATGCCTTTGCAGATAGAATGCGAGCCTTTCGAAATTGTAACCTTGAATGTAAAGACTTATAATTTTCTGTGTCTAATTATTTTAGCACATATTGTATGTTGGCCATCTAGTATGTAAAATTGCACATCAACTCTATCTAGGTCTATTGGATCGTCGATTTCCGTAGCCTTCTTTGTAGACTACAAGAAGGGAAGAAGAATTGTGTCCCTTTGTGTAGGAATAAAATTTATCAACATTGAATGGACAAGGTCAACATTCTCCTCATCTATAGGATGGTATTGATATTTTGGAGGTGCTACATGGCACCTTGAAATGTCAATTGAAAATACTTCACCTTTGAATAAAAAACAATCAAAATGTTGAATAGTTGAAGATTCTGCTTTCTCGAATATATTGGTTGCTTTCTTCAACAATGGAACTGATTTATTGTTATTTTTTAACCAATGCAACTTTGATTTAGATGGGTCGATATCCAATTTAGACAAATATGTTCGCCTCACTATAGTAAATATCTCTGCATGTTTTGGAGGTGAAAGAAAACCTTTTTATGTAAATCATGACAAACAAAAGAGGTTTAATCATATCTATACATTTTTCTAAATATTGATTACATGCCATTATGAATTTCATCCGCATTTTCACAACCAATATTTTCAAAGTCTATAAACATCCTGAAATTCAAACCATATTTAGAACATGAATGAATTTTGTTTTGTATTGATGCTTTCATTTCCCATTTCCTAAATAAAGAAACATCCAACTCCATATCTAGAATGAGACACTTATTGATTTCAATGTCAATGCATTTGACCTGAACACACAATGTCCCCAGTTAATAACTTTCAAGGATAGAACCATACCGACTTCCTCTTGTAGATCATCAATAAAAAAACAACCACAAGTTGGCGTGGTAGTTTTTAGGGGTATGGATTTCAACAAACCATTCCTCGTCTCTTTTCTTCCAACACTCTATGCCTTCGATGAATGGAATTTTTGAGAATGGAGTGCAACCAATGGAAGACATATTACCTGTAATTGGAGTAGAACACATTAATAATTAGTTCACATATGAATTATCAAATGTTTTTTTTTCATTTTCTGATAAGGAATATAAGTATTATCCTAGTGTACGCCAATCTCTAAAGTTTCTTACTTTATATCATTGCAAAGTAATTAACTTAAAGGTTAACGAATGCTAGGATTTGATTTGACATAGTATCAAGCACAATTCTCTATTAAATGTTGTATCTAGTATAACTTTTGAATAGGAATTAATCTTAGGCTACTAGAAGAACTTATCCAACACTATTCTAACCAGTTATCATGCATTAAAAGTATCAACATTCATTTGTACCTATTGAAAGGATTATCCTTGAGTCTAACAACCTATAACATTCCTTACATTGTATGAAAGGAATGTAAGAAAATATAGAGCTTAGCGATCACTTGCCTTCACTATGATTTGTTGTACATTAACACTTATTGAAAGAAATAGCTTAGAGGCCGCTAAGATCTAATGTTTCTTATTTTGAATAGAGTATTGGAGAAACAAATCATAGTGATGGAGTTAACGGTCGCTAATAATTTTCTTTTATATAAGCCAATGTGAAATCATGCTGCAGCAACGAATATTCGGTAGTCAATAGGATTATATTGATTTAACAAATCAAAGTAAGATATTTAAAGCTTAGTGGTCACTAGGTAATTCCTCAATAAGCTATCAAATACATATGGGAAGGATAACTTAACACATTCCTTGTTGTTCATTAACAACGATTGAATGGAATAGAGTTGAGGCCAATAAGATCTAATGTTTCTAATTTTGATTAGAGCGTTTGAGAAACAAATCATGCTATCAAATTCAAATGGGAAGGATCACACTTTTCATAAATGTAAGTATGGCCTATGACATGGTGGTCATTTCCATGAACAAATGTAGTCTCAAAGGTCATGGTGGGTTTTACCTAGTTTGGAAAATATTGGGATGATTGAAAAAGTTTATAGAGTGTCACTACACTAAGGGTCTATTGTCTCTTACTCTAATTATTAGTTATATTTACAATACTAATTGAAGGAAATTATTACAAATCGTTTAAACCTATGTTGAAACATTTAAAGGATCAGTATTAATAGGCTGCAAACCTTTAGTCTTCATATTATGTATCAAAGCAAGGTAAAAATTGTAACCTTAGTGGGCGCTAGGCTTCACGCCTAAAATGATATCAACCATATGTCTCTCATTGTTGATGAATATTACTTTTGGATTAAATGTGGTATTGTGACCACAATGTTCTCAAGTTTCTCACTTTGATTATTTGGTAAGATTAACAAATCAATACTAATGGAATGTGTGTGTGTGTGTGTGTGTGTGTGTGTGTGTGTGTGTGTGTGTGTGTGTGTGTTTTCAATCTAGTTATCACACATTGAGAGAATGAACATTCATTTGCACCTAATGAAAGGATTATACTTGAGTCAAACAACTTGTAATTTTTTACATTACAAGAAAGGAATCCAAGAAAATATAGAGCTTAGTAGCCGCTAGGCTTCTCCTCGACAAATTAATGGACAACATAAAACATTCCTTGTTGTTCATTAACACTTATTGAAAGGAATATCTTAGCAGCCGCTAAGACCTAATGATTATTATTTTAAATCAAGTGTTGGATTGACAAAAGCATAACAATGGATCTTAGCGATCATTAAACTTTTTCATGCATACAAGCCGATGTAAAATATGTGTATATCATAAATTTTGTAGTGTACATGATTATATGGAATTAACAAATTGAAGTGGAATTTTTAGAGCATATCACTCACTAGGTAATGCCTCAACATGCAATCAATTATAAAAAGAAAGGATTGTGCTTTTCTGTAAGCATAGGTCCCTTCTCCAGGATGTAGAATAGCTTTAAAATTTATTTACTTATAAATTATACCTGTTAAAAGGAACGTACTAGCGTCTGCTAATCTTGATTTATTGTTTCTCTGTACATTACATTATAGTGTTTTGGTTGGATTTTTGCCACTGAATATGCCCAATGGAAGTATGCAAAAATCAACAACAATTAGGGAAATTCACCTTTTGACAGGTGGAATTTCCTCTGCTTTGTGAGAGGGGTAGTTCCCTCATATGATCTTATTTTTGTATTTTTGGTGCTTTTAACTGGAAAGCACAAAAGGGAAACAAAAATTGAGAAATAGAAAATATGAAGAGAAAGGAAGAAGAAGTGCATATTGCAAACAAAGAGTTGCACAAAAGGATAACTTCTCTATCAGATGGAAATGAATACAATGAGTGTGAAATATGAGAAGCAAAAAGTCTTCATCTCCTTTAGAACATACTGATATGGCACAAAGTCTAATCACTGAGCATCAAACATACTATGAAGGAACAACAATATCAATAATTTAATTACAAGTAGATTAACAAATTTTGCAATTGAAACCATTAACACAGTGGTAGAAAAAGCATTGTATTCTTGAGAAAAAGTCTGTGCACACAAAGTTACAACACCTATCCAACAACATCCAATAGGATAGAAGAACTCCCCAAAAGAGTTTTGGAATGAGAAAGATGAGAGAGGAACCCCTTTACCATTACAATGCAGCCTTATATAGGCACTATGCTCCAAGAATTAGTTATGAAACTACTTGACTAATCCTTAACCCCAATCCCAACCTCAAGTTGACTCAACTTGAGTTACATGTTACAAAATAACAAATGTATCATATTTAATTAATTTGGTGAACAAATTAATTAAATATATTTCAACTTGGTGAATACTTGGATGAGGATTGTATTTCTACTTCATGTTGTCCCATGACTGCGGTTGGAGAGAATGATGCCCATGCCTCTTAATTGTGCTTTCAACCACCATTAAACCATCATTTTGAATTGTGTTTGTTTAATGTTAAATTATCTAGAAAATATACATCAGTTCTTGATTTTTGTAGCTACTGTAAGTAGATCTCAAGCCTAAGAATTAATTTGTTTGTGTAATTTCGTTGAGAATTTCTCAAGATATGACCATCTGAGTAGAGGTAGTTGTTTGAGTTTTCACAGGTTTGCTTGATGTTCACGTGACTAAGAATTAATTTCTGGGTAGCTGGAAAGATCATTTAAATATTCTCTCTCCTCTTCTAATGTTTTACATCATTAAAATTTCTTGGGAATTTAAATACAATGATCCCATCATTGATTTCTTCATTGTTTGCATCTGGATTGGGAGAGAAATTTAATATTTGGCAATTAAATATTGTCAATTCAGCCAACTTGGCCGAGTTGGCTATTTCCTCACATTATCTCACGGGTTTTCCATGTTACAAACCCTTGCATGCATTTTCATGTCTATGTGTTAGCTCCATTCACTCTATGTTTTCCAACTTGGCATTTCATATAGCGTGTCACCCCAATATTATGCGGGCATTTGCTTGATGTGGGGAACTGACTTCTCCTGGACCTGTTCCATTTGTGTCATTGGTTCCCGTATTGACCGCTTCACTTGCAAACGTGTCACACTCCCCATCAGATCCATGTGGTACCTCATGTATTTGTCATCCCCATACAAGGTTCTTGGCACTCGTGTTGAGCCTATACCTTAGAATTCAGAAAATTCGGGCTTTTCACGACACACCGAGCCCAAACCCATGTGGGCAGTTTGGGACATTTAATTATGCATTTGCGGCATTACACGGGTCTCATTCACCTCTTTGGGCCCTCATCCTTTCTTCCTTCATCAAATTCAAACATTTATGCCTCACTTGTTCCATGCCATTTGTGCTTCTAACTTTTGCTTTCACTGCAATGCCTTGTGTCGGGCTCACCAATTTTACAAAGTGTTGTCGTCCAAGTCTCTATCGAGCCTGTATTGTTTTGGCCTTAGCTCACATTTTGTGTCAAATTCCTCATCTTGGCCATGCCTCCTTTGTAACCCAAACACCACATCTCGAGCTCCCTCATCGTTTTAATCCTGTGTGAACTATACACCTCCTATCATGCCATTAAGTCGAGTTGATGCCAAGTGGATTTTTGTGTCTTTGGTGAACGCTCCTTCCTCATTATTACGATGCAAAACTCATGTGTTGTTTTGATTTGATCTCCTCCAATGTAAGATCGATGAAAAACTCGTTTCTTTCTAATCTTATCGGCTCGGCCAAGGGTCAAAACAACTCGACCTTGGATTTCTAGCTTGATCTGTAACACAATGATCCCCACAAACCTCCTTTTGATGTATACGTGATAGCTTTCTTGGGAAAATGCAATTCGGTCTTGGTGAGTTTGGTAATGAAGGGTGGCTCACCATTCTATCTTCATTGTATCATTTCTTATGCTTGTTTAGAATCAGCTTGTATGAAATCTAATTTCTCCTGCTCAGTGGCCACTTTGCCAATTTGAAGTGTTTTGCCTTCCCCAACCGGAATTGGCTCTGAATCTTCTCTCTTGACCTGTATGTTAGCCTTTTCCTTACGGAATTGGTCGTTAGGGTTGAAGATAGACTCCAATGTTACTAAACCCTTGGGAAGCTTGTTTGTCCATAACTGCACTACTTGATCCCCATATTGCTGCTCTAATCTGTCTTGATTCCTAGCTGAGAATTCAGCCTCTTCTTGTAAGAAATTGACGATCTGTTGATCGTTCTCAAACACCTGCCAGCTTGTGTTATTATCTGGAACTGCTGGCCTCACAATCACATGGATATGTGGTTGCGTTTTTTCCCTTCTGATGTTGTCAACCACATCAAACATTGCTCCAACTGCTGCGAGCCTATCTGCGGCTTCATTTTTCTTCCTAGGTATGGACATGATGTTGAAAGCTTCGAAATCCTCAACGAGGTCCCATACCCTGTTCTTGTAGTTCTTTAGTAGGTCATTCTTTGTAGCATGTTGTCCCCTGACTTGATTAACAATTAGCTCGCTATCCCTGGACACCTGCAAGTTCTTTATGCCCTTTTTCCTGGCCCAATGAAGTCCATGAATCAATGCCTCGTATTCAACTGTGTTGTTTGAACAGGAAAATTGGAAACGGAAAGCTGAATAATATTTGATTCCTTGTGGTGAAACAAGCATAACTCCTCCTCCGCACCCCCGCCTACTCCTTGATCCATCGAAAAATAAGCGCCATACCTCATTGTCATCCTTATGGTCTGGTTTGGTGATGCTAGGAATAGAGTTTTTCTTCATGTATGCAATAAACTCCTAGCTCGATTCTTCTACTTCTTGGTAGGGATCAAAAGCATGTACCTTTCTTGCCCATTCATCAAGAGTCAAATGATGCTTCCAACTTTGGTGTCGGCTTCATCTATGCTTGGATAATCTTCTTGATCAAATGCTGAACAATTGGCATTGACTTGGCTTGGAGTATGAGGCTCAATGTGAAAGTTTGCAATTGGTTCGGATCTGATTGTGACCTTAGTACCATATCTTGTTCTAAACAACATGTGTGACTGTCTTAGATAAGTAGCCTCCAATTTTAGTTGTGAATTCCCTTGATAAGCATAGGGCAAAGAGTGGTGGCAAATCTATCACTGACACATCTTGCAAAACGGTAACGTTGGGGCATGTATGCAAGGTAAGATTCAAACTTTTAATCACTCCCACTTCCTACTGCTGTCCCATCCAATTGCACTACCCCCTTTGATATGACTTCATATTGGAGACCGCTGATCAGCTATTTGCTTGGGCATGACAATAACTACTTGCCCTTAATCAATCATGCAATTGTGTACTAGTTTATTGCCAATGATTAATGAAACATAGAATGGAGGGGGCTTCAAAACTTTACCTTGTTGTCCTCCATGATTCCCTTCAGGCCGAGTAACATTTGTGAGGACATTCTCTGATATGGACCTGCTGGTTCAAAGTTGACCAATTCTTCATGGCAGTAGAAGATCTCTTTGGCCTGGGATGTATAAAGTTTCCCACATTGATATATTCACATTTGTCTTCTTCATTTGATCAATAATGCTAAATGGGGATGAAACATCTCTTTGTTGTCCTTTAGTCTCATGCATTCCTTTCTTGTGCATGGGCAAGTAATAATGGCATTTGAGTTGGTTTAGAAGGTGGTTTGGGTTGTCCTTGCATGTTTGGAACTATATTTTGCTTAAACACCTTGTGGAGTGATGGAAGGTTGTAGATCACTTGAGCCAATGACTGCCCTTCACCAATATTCCTCTTCTTTGATCTTGTGTTAGATGCTACACTCGAGAAATTGTTTGATTCATGCCACAAAAATCCTCATACTTACCATTCATTATCATTTGGAGCCTGTTTTGCTGAGATGTCCCTTGTTGCTGATTTGTTTCTTGACTCACTTTACCCTCTACGCCGTAGTCACCATCAAGGCTTGGTTCAAAGCACCATTAAAGCACATAGATTGGTTGTGAGGGTTCATTACATGGGAAACACCAATCATACTCTTGAGATATATTGTTTTGCACTGGCACTAATGCTTTAGAAGTAGATGCAACATTGGGGTTATAGGGCTGAAATGGTCTATTGGTGGGAGGCCTTACTTGGCTTTGATTTGTAGCTGGATTGGGTGGCCTATTGGGCTGGTATGGTGGCCTAGCCTGCATGCGCTTGAGGCTGATACTTCCCAGCACTTTGAGCTTGTTGTCTTTTGATAGTCACCACCTCATTTCCAAGGTTCTTAATTATTTCATAACCTCTTGGAGTTCATTTGAAGCACTAGAGATGAAGTAGAAGTTTCATTTGAACTTTGATTTCTAGGAGGGGAATAGGAGCCAAAGTGGGTGCTTGACTAGTGCTTGGATTTTCTAAGTTTGGATACAAGGGCATGGGGCCTAGGAGCCAACTTACCAAATTAAATAAGATATTTTTCAGCCCTCTATATCATGGTAAGGTTCCTATAGATTGAATTAACATAGAAATATCGAATTCAAAGCCTTAAGATAGTATAGAAAAGCACCTTGTAACGCCACCGGAATTCTATCCCAAGACCTTTGAAATCTGAAGTTGAAGTCATCATTGGGAGCTCTTCGATAGTTGTCAATTGTTCTAGTAGAGACAAATTGTCTCCCTTTTCTCAAACTCGCTCATGGATAACTATGCATAATCGCCTCCAATTTTGGATAGAACCATCTCCAAGGCTCCTAAACCATTGCAATGCCTTCCCTTTGAATGAAGATGCTAGCAATTTGACAAAGAACATCCATTTCATTTATCTCATGGATGGCAAAGCGTTAGCAATGTCTTTGACATGATCACCGTGATGGTATGATTTTCTCCGTTGAAAAATGGAATGTTCTTCAATGCTGCAATTGGAACCGGATTCTCGCATGCATTGGGGGCAAGTGGGCATACCCGTGAAATTGACAAAGGGATTCGGTGGTTGCGCCATTCGATTGGCCCGAGAACCCTTGTTGATTGGATGAAAGGTCTACCGTGGAGGGGTTTATAAAGTCTCGTTAGGTGGAGATGGTGATCTTTGTGGTCTTCTTCCTCTCCTTCCTCTTCCGGTGATAGTTCAAGTGAACAAATAGCCCCTCTTCTCAAGTATCGACACTGGTTCGAATTCTTCTCATGTGCCTGGGCAACTTGTGCTTTTTATACCATTGAATTCTATCCTTTTAGAGTCGCTAGATGTGTTAGAAAGTGAGCCTCAAAAGGGTAGATCTGCCAAGTTACACACCAAACTACAATATTAAAAATAGAATTTAAAACCTTTCTGAAGGACCCAAAAGATATAGTTATTCAATTCGGTTATCAAGTCCTGCTGTGCAAATGCCTACTAATCTCGAAAGGTACAGACGAAACTCAGGTCATGCAAGGCAACTGTGAAAACCTGAAATACTAAAAACCATACAATTTTGAAATTCAAAATCTCAAAAATCTAATAATACCCTTTTGAATATTATCCCCCGATCTATCAACTGGTGAAATTTTGACTTGTTTTGAGCAAGTTAAGCCCTTGAAAATCGATTTCAAAGTTCAGCCTGGAAGGTAAAAAATCTGAAATTGTAAAACCTGCAATTTCTAAGTCTAAATTTCTTGAGAATTCATTCAAATCTTGTGGAATGACCTCTTGGTCCCACCGGCGTGCCAAAAATGTTGATGGCGAATCACAAGCACCCTTGAATGTCTGCAACTCGATGGGTTGAGACTCTCAGTGCGATTGCATAACATGGAGCTTTTCCCAAGTGTGGGACCTTGCAAAATCGGAAAAGCTCTTCGGATGAAGGCCGGTTCCTATTCCTCTGTTCAGATGCACATGTAAAAAAGTAGAGGGTTTACTCAAAAACCTAATCTAACTTGCCAAGGAGACAGAGTAAGAAGATGCATAAAAATAAAACCTAAACTAACAAAGGTGATGCACCGAGGAATGAAGAACACCTGTCTTGCCAATAAACACAAACCATAAAAATGCAATGCAAGATCATGCACAAATAACCAGATTTGTAGTGAAAGATCAAGAGGATGCAAATGAACACAGAGAGGGTTGAGAATCATCCACAGACATGCATTATTTGCTCCAAATATTGATACAACACACTGCAAAATGCCAAGAGGCAAAGTTGCATTACAGTTTTTAATGGGAGGTTTGAACTCCACAAATTCACCTGCCAAAGAGAAGAAGGGAGGGGAAAAACAAGAATGTCCAACCTTTAGAAAGAAGCCCCTCCTTACAATTTATAGGAAGAATGAGAGAGGGAAGAGAGAGGAATTCCAAATCTACCCCAACTACCTCCAAATTGTATTTAATTCATTTCATTATGGTGGTAGGTGAGAACCTTATCAAACCTTCCTCATTATTACGATGCAAAACTCATGTGTTGTTTTGATTTGATCTCCTCCAATGTAATATCGATGAACAACTTGTTTCTTTCTTATCTTATCGGCTCGACCAAGGGTCAAAACAACTCGACCTTGGATTTCTAGCTTGATCCTGTAACACAATGATCCCCACAAACCTCCTTTTGATGTATACTGATAGCTCTCTTGGGAAAATGCAATTCGGTCTTCGTGAGTTTGGTAATGAAGGGTAGTTCACCATTCTCTCTTCATTGTATCATTTCTTATGCTTGTTTAGAATCAGCTTGTTCCGAAGCTTGACGAACTCTCAAACAATTCAACCATGATTATGGTTCATCCACATTCTTAGCTCGGTTTAAGCTTGACACCAACACCAAGTTTCCTTATGTGTTGCCATGTCTTTAAGAACTTTAAAAACTTTTGCAGGGGTTCCCACCTCTGCTAAATCTTCGACGTGATCCGACCGTGGGAAGTTTGACGTCTTTGCACATTAGCTCAACCTTGTAACCTCTCAACCTAAAATTTGGGCCTTTGACATGACTCGCCTCATGAGCCGACTCGTTATCCGGGTTACGCATACTCCGTCAATGTGTCGATCCTCCAATCTTCATCATTGCATTTAGCTCGGTTTTAAGCCTTTCTCTATAGCTTAATCAATCTGGGTCTTAAGCTCACCATTTTGTATAATCAAGCCAAGAGTTTGAACCTTTCTTACCTTGTTGTCTACTAGCCGGCTAGGCCTATCTCTCATGCAATTTCGCACAAAGCCAAAAAGTATTTTCCGTCACGTCGCCATTAGTTTTGTCATGTCGCCATTAGTTTTGATGGAATAGGTAACGTAATATGTTGTTACCTATTCCGTCAAATTTCTGTTTGTAGTTTTATAAAAAGAATCGGCGCCATAGTATTTCATACGTGAATGCGCAGCAGGATGGTGGGGCACGGGAAATAGGGTGCGGGGGTCGTGGGTTTGAGGTTGGCTGGGTGCAAGGATATACCGCACCAGTCAACTTTTGCACAGGTTTGCGTTGATTGCGAACCTGCGTGATGGATAGGATGATCGCTACTAGCCTCCATTATTCATTGAAACTAGCTTCTTGTGACACGCGACTAACTCGATCTGTCATGCAAGTCTTGTTTGGTTGTATAGATCCTATAAAATACTCACCACTATTGAAATACCTAGCAACCCACAATGTTCTAGCTCGAAGAGTTTACCTTATGTAATAGTGCAACAATCCTTGTAAATTAGCTCAATGCATGTTTATGATAGCTCAATACATGTTTATGATAGCTTAGTTCCTTGTTACAATAGCTCGATATGCATTAGAATGGGCTCAAACTTACTCGCTTCACAACATAACTCAACAGACTCACATATGCAAAGGTTGGTGTTGGTATCTACATCAGATTAAACTAATTTCTATGAGAAGTTGCTTGGTCAACGTCAAATCCTAAGTTGTTTGCATGATAACCTGGATGAGGCTTTTGCGAATGACTCATTTTAGTTATATGTAGCTCAACCAAATTAGCTTCTCTTGAAAACATTGGTTCGATGAGCATCAACCCAACGAATCGGTCATGACTATTGCATGAGCTCGGTCCCATTTAGCAGTCAAATTTGGACCTCAAAGGTAGCTCGATCCCTCACATATAGCTAACTTGATGAAACAACTTGGTGTGCGAACCTTTGACTAGCTCGGTGGATAATTCAAGGACCTTGGTTTCGTAAGAGTGCACCTAGATACCTTGCCACTGTTGAAGTAATTCCTTCATAATCTACACCTCCCTTTTTTTCCATGCAATCTTTTGGATCAACCTTATGGAGGTTCCAATATCATCAAATTCTTACAAGGTGGGTCTTCTCGAAATATCTACAACATAGGCATATAACCCAATTTTTTATTTTTTATTTTCCAAAATTTGTACCATTCGGAAGGGTGACAACATAGTGATGATGAATAACAAAGGTATGTTTTAGGTTTACTAATGTAAAACCTAAATAACACCCGAATATTGGTCGATAAAATAAATATTAGAAATTTCATGCCACGTGTCATCTTTTTAGTGGGTATTATTTATATAATAATGTTGCAGATTTATGTAGGTTTAAAATTATTTTTAAGGAGTTCTTCAAATGTAAATTTCTTAATAATTGTGTCAATTATAATGCTTCAAACTTGACAAGTGGCACAATTTAATTGGAGAATTATATTAAATTAGCGTGCACTATATCTAACAATGTCAATATCGATAAAAATTAAAAATAAATATGGTTTTTGTCTTATTGATAAAAATGTGCTTATATTATTTTATTAAACTATAAAACAATGTTTAGAATTTATTAATTTTGTTTTCTTATAATATATTTTGTTATGTTTATATTAATATAGTGTATAGATATCAATAAATTATGTTATTTTGAATTTGTGTTATTTTATGATGTTTCGCGCATTAAAAAAACAATTTCAAAAATTGTTTTCCCCCACTTTTTCTTAATGAGGGAGAAATTCAAATTTTAAATTTCAAATTCCCCACATTTAAGAATATTTGAAATTTCAATATCCCACACTTTTTTATTTTCAAGATTTCTTTCGTGGAATGTGACGATAAATTTATTACAAACCTTTGATCAATATTGATTGGGTTTTATTTGATTTTTTGGCCTCTTAGAAATGTAGCTCATGAAATTAAAATGCAATGCTTGTTGGTCGTAGATTGTAGGGCCGAGTGCACATTTTGCATCCTTTTTTTTGCAAGGGAAAATTGAAGCAAGTAGTAATAATCTAGTTTGCAAAACATATACACAAAGGAGGCAAATGAAGGGGGTTACATTGAGCAAGCATACAAAAGAGGTTGCGAGAGGATCATGCAAAAAAATGGTTTCACATAATGAGACAAATATTAAGCACAAAATCCTTTCATATGTTTTTAAAAATGGTATTTATCAAAAACATCTACTATAGTATACATGTACCTTTTTTTATCGTGGGGTTTTCGGTTGATCTATCTTCGACCTTTTTTTTTGTTTTGCACCACGCATCTAGCCTTGCCTTGCCTTGCCCTATCGAATCTGTTCTATTGCCTTTTCATTTCCTTTTTATTGCCTTGTCAAACCACCATATTCTTCATGAAAACACACCTTTTGTTCTACCCTAATGAACAAAAATCGTGATCCCTTTTCATCTCTTTTATTTCTCTCTGTTAAATGCACTCCCTTTTCAGCTCTTCTATGTCTCTCTCTAGATACATTTTTGGCTTTTTCGTTCTTGTTCGTGCGATTGTTTTCTCGATAATGAATGTCCATCTCCCCTATTACAAAACATACATCACATAGTCACATTTTTTTGAATTGTAATTTTTCACGAGACCTAAAGCCATTATTTAGGTCTTCCTTTTTCTTTTAATGCGTTTTATTAAGATGATAAAAATAAACATGGCTAATTATTGAATTTAACTTTGTTTATATGGTTTTCCCATCGACATTCAAGGAAGATTCTTGAGAATATGTCTTAGAGGTTAAAAAATTACTTTACAACTATAGAGCCATATTAAGTTTTCAATTGTATGGTATATATTTATAATTATTTACGGTTTCCCATATAGAAATAGTCAAATGTAATGTCATCACTCGTTTAGCTTTATACTGATGAGGGGTATATTTATTAGAATTGACATATAGACATGCATGGACAACAACAATATATACGCGTACATATTGTCAAATATAAATATTACTCAATTTATTTTTAAAATACATATTTCCTTTTCCTCCCGCTAGGTTATGCCAAAAATCACATAACTTTGTGGCCGCCATTATATAATTATTTATTTTGACCACCACCTTATGAAATCAATGACCTATTTCGAATTAAATGTGAAACTATAGAATAATAGATTTCAAATAAAACATAAATTTTAATACGCTACTTATTAACTTTCTGCGTAGATGTGTGTAATATACTCTAATTTGATAACTCTTATCTATATATTCAACCAATCATGAAATAGTTTTTTAGCCTAGCGATCGTTGGGCTATAATTCTTCTATTTTAACTTGAAATATTTACAATTCACTATCATTATATAATATTATTTTAAACTACATAAAACCATCTTATGTAATACAAATGTTTAGATTGGAAGCACATATGCTCTGTCTATTTGATCTTGTTTTATGGCCAAAAAATTCTATGTAGCTTAGTGGTCGCGTGGCACAGTCGCTTGTTTTTTCCTATAGGAAAATAAATGTTGTTCTTAATGGTATGATTTTATAAACACTTTGGTGCTAAATTAGTTGAGCCTAGCGATTGTAAGCCTATATTTATCTTGTTTTAACTGCAAAGACTAACAATTTAGATTTATAATACCACACCATTATAAACATGATATAATTACCTTTATCAATAAACTAACGACCACTAGGTTCCAACCATTAGATATCCTCATTATCAAAAACACATTGTATAGATTTTCATCCACTAGTCTAGGTGTCTTGAATTTTCATAAAATAAAAAAACAATCCATCTAATTCTTGTCGCAAATGTAAAGTATTTAAAATAATAGATCTCTTTAGCTCGTTTTAATTGTTTGTAATTGTATCATATTTTTGGACTATTCCTAACAAAGCCAAGTAGTGCGCTACATACCCTCGAGAGGATCAATCCTTATGTACTTCTCATAAGATATTATATATCTCTATATATTTATAATTGGACAACATAAAACATGTACTTTTATTCGTTAGTACTTATTGAAAGGAATTTCTTGCAAGTGATAAGCTCTATTACAATTATTTGATAATCAAAATATGTATAACTAATATGAAACAATGTAAAAGCTCCACATGAGTATATTTCTCTAAAAAAAAAGTTAGAATTTTAAAGCTTAGGGTCATTAGGTAATGCCTCGAGTAAATATCATATACAAATCTTTTTTTTTTTTGGAAAATTAAATTTGTATCATAGTGTTTCTATGTACATTTTTGAAGTGGACATTTTGTAGTTAAATTTATTGTATGGATTTAACAAGTTAAAGTAAGATATTTTGAGCTTAGTGTCCGCTAGGTAATGCCACAACATAATATTTGGAGCTCGTGAAATACTAGGATTTAATAAATTAATGTAAGATATTTTGAGCTTAACGACTTGTTGATGGCAAATCACATCACCCATGAATACTGCTGTTCGATGGGTTGAGACTCTCGGAATATTACATAACATGGAGCTTTTCCCAAGTGTGGGACCTTGCAAAAATGAAAAGCTCTTCGGATGAAGGCAATTCCTATTCCTCTGTTCGAGATGCTCACGTAAAAAGGTAGAGGGTTTATTCAAAAACTAATCTAACTTGCCAAGGAGACAGGGTAAGAAGATGCATAAAAATAAAACCTAAACTAACAAAGGTGATGCACCGAGGAATGAAGAACACTTGTCTTGCCAATAAACACAAACCATAAAAATGCAATGCAAGATCATGCACAGATAACTAGATTTGTAGTGAAAGATCAAGAGGATGCAAATGAACACAGAGAGGGTTGAGAATCATCCACAGACATGCATTATTTGCTCCAAATATTGATACAACACACTACAAAATGCCAAGAGGCAAAGTTGCATTACAGTTTTTAATGGGAGGTTTGAACTCCACAAATTCACCTGCCAAAGAGAAGAAGGGAGGGGCAAAAAGAATGCCCAACCTTTAGAAGGAAGCCCCTCCTTAAAATTTATAGAAGAATGAGAGAGGGAAGAGAGAGGAATTCCAAATCTACCCCAACTACCTCCAAATTGTATTTAATTCATTTCATTATGGTGGTAGGTGAGAACCTTATCAAACCCAAAAAGTGGCAAACTATATTTTGCACTTTTAAAAACTTGTTCCCACCCAATTAAAGATATCCAGTCGTAGTTGGATAGAGGACCTTGTAAGCTTTCCGAAAAGTCCAACCTTGCGTGAATCTGAGCTCCCTGTGAAAAGTTATGGCCGTCTGAATATCTGGGTCAAGGTCTGCTTCCTGTCAGCGCTCAAAATGTTGCGCCTCCTGAAGGTGCGCCATAGGCGCATCCATATTTGTGTCGACATCCCTTTACGTGTGCCATAGGTGCATCCATATTTGTGTCGACATCCCTTTACGTGCGCCAAGGCGTGAATTTTACCATGTCGACACTCTGTGTCATGTGCCCTTTACGTGTGCCAATGCGCGAATTTTGCCATGTCGACACTCTGTGTCATGCACCCTTTACGTGCGCCAAGGCACGACTTTTACCATGTCGACACTCTGTGTCATGTGCCCTTTACATGTGCCAAGGCACGCATCCATTTTTGTGTCGACACCTTCTGATGTGCGCCTTTTACCTGCGCCAAGGCGCGAATTTCTTCGTGTCGACACCTTCTTACCTGCGCCAGCGTAATAAATTTTGGGGGCTAAGTTTCATTGATTTCCATATTCTTCTACTTGTCTATATCTACCCAAGGGGAATATATTTACAACACGAGTTAGGTCATGCTACAACATGATATTTTTAGCTTAGAGGTCACTAAGATCTAACAAATTAAAGTAAGATATTTTGAGTTTAGCGGCACTACGTCATGTGACAACATAATATTTGGAGCTCGGTGTTTTTGGGTACTTTTGGATGTCAACTAATATAAATAGTTATAACATTTAGAATATTTATTGGAATTGTTATATATGTTTGTCTGTACTTCACAAATGTATACACGTCTTGAGTTGTCATAAAAAAATTCCATCTATATCTTGTCGCATGTGTAAAATATTTAAAACAATAGATCTCTTTAGCTCTTTTTCATTGTTTATAATTGTATCATATTGGTTGGACTATCCCTAACAGAGCCAAGTGTTGCACTACATACCCTCGAGAAGGATAAAGTCTTATATAACTCTCATAAGATATATATATATATATATATATATATATATATATATATATATATATATATATATATATATATAAAATATTTATTTGTTAGTCATTATTATTGAAAGGAATGCTTAGCGGCGCTAAGCTCCATTACTACGATTTGTTAGTCAAACACGTTGTATTCAAAATATGAAACAATGTGAAATATGAGTGTAGTGGACATTTCATAGTCCACATGATTATATTTCTCTAACAAATAAAGTTAGAATTTCAGAGCATAATGGTCATTAGGTGATGCCTTGAGTAAGATATTTTGAGCTCAGCGGATGCTAGGTCATTCCACATCATAATATTTAGAGCTTAGTTGTCGCTAGCTAGTTTTGAATGTATAATTATTATAAAACTGAACAAAATGTTGCAGAACATACCATTTTCATGTGCATGTTTATATAGATATAATATTTCGAATATTTATTAGAATTGCTATATATGTTTGTATGTACTTCACAAATGTATACACAAACATATAATCAATTATAAATATTAATATATTTACATGTTATACGTAGTTCATTTCCCACCATCTATGCTTAAATACCGACACTCATAAATCATTGTGGTTCTGCTTAATTATTGGCCGTGTTGATTTGAACCCATATTTAAAGTTGTTTCCTGATTTGGTTGGGATTGTGCGGGGCTTATTATGACGCGTTGCTTTCCCGATGCTATAAGGGTTTCCTCACAAATATTGTAATCTTTATCTAACCTTATTAAGTAGACAATAGGATTTCTAAAGACCGTAGGAACCTTGTCAATCAAAATCAGTTGCATAACATTTTTTTTGTGATTTCCTTCAAAGTCTCTAACTTTTCAATTTTTTCCCTGGTCCGAGAGAGAATTTCAATGACCTGTGAAGTTTCTCTTTCGTTTGCCTTTGTTATATTCCTTCGAAAAAAACCAAGAATTGTTTAAATAATATAGAAAACTCTTCAGTAGATACCAATTCATGGTTTTCCTTAAAAACGATCATTATTAAGGCTTCTGCAAAATTCTGATTTCCCCTCGAAACTATGTCATCATACTAGGGAGATATCTTGATTATCTGGTCATTCCATTCCTTGAGCCTTGCCTTGGTATAATTGGCATATGTCTAGAATATACCAATAGCATCCACGGTTACAATTGAAGGGTTCTTACAATGCCTTCCTCAATAGCATGCACCATATATATTAACATTTTTTTCCATCCTTCTCATTGTTTCAATCATATTTTTGGTTTTTAAGGTAGGTTTGCTCCTTCATTTTTTCCTCGATGCACCCATTTATAAGATTATACAAGTCATTCAAGGCCTCTTTGACATCATAAATAGTACCCTCAGGAACTATGACCTTTAATTGAGTTTTAATCTCTTTATTTTGAGCATGTACTCCTCTCACTACTTCTATTATTACCTCAATTGTATCCCTTATAAAAACTTCCGATATTCCTCATATTGGACCACTTGGGAACCTTTGGCTTTCCTTTTCTTTGTAAGAGATAGGGGTATTTTGAAGTTTCATGCCAAATAATGGCTTGTTGTGTTGACTTCTTTTTTTGTTACCCTTTTCAAGGTTCCCATTCTTAGATTGAATTTAATGTTTATTAAGGGCTCTTCTTATGCCTCCCAATCTAGTTATTCTTTATGAGAAATTATGGCTTTCTCAACCCAATCTTGTCTAGATTCATGTGGAGTGGTGGGAGAAGGATGAGTTGGTTACATTGGCACTTCCTGCCTGGATGAGGTTTCAGTTTGCATTGCCTCTTCTTTTTCATTTGACGAATTCAAGGAATAATCCACCAAAGTAGGAGCTTTGGTAAGTGTGGGCCTAACTTATTGAACCTCAGATAGAGTTTCAATTGGTGCAAGAAACCTTAGACGACATGGAGAAGGTGGAGTACGGGGATTTTCAGAAGGATCTGGATAGACTTCTACCTTTCTCTTTGTAAACTCTTTTTTAATAGTTCCACTCCGGGGGAACTGTCCCCTATCATCTTCATGTTTTCCTAAACCATGGATATCATATTTTTAGGTAATCCAAACCCAATCATTTACATCATATTTGTGTGCATAAGCTATATTTATTCATCCCCTAAGCGACTTTAGGTGTTTGGTCACCCTTTTCCTATGATCATATTACCTTAGAGGGTGTTGGGACATATGGAATGAAATTTTGTAGGTCATTGTAGCTTTCAAATGAGGCCACATATTGAATACCCGACATCATATATTAATTGAGAAGGGGGATGTGTTCTAAGATTTTTCTCTTTACACTTTCTAGCAATACCATTGTAAATATGATATGTCACATCTTGTTACGCCATTTGTTAAGAACATAATATGACAACTATAAAGGAGGTATAAGAAGTTCCTCAATCATGATAGCAATATAATCTGGATAGATGAATACAACTCCCATTTGTCTTATGGAAGTGAGGATGCCATCAGATACTCTAGGTGTCGTTAATTCTTGCATTTCTTGGTAAAGAGTGGGAAACAAATAAGTACACATATCTTCAATATGAGACCTAAAATAATGGGTGTATAAGTCTAAATACAATTCATTTATCTACAAAGGGCACAAAAGGAAGTCATACTTCACATATATTTTTATTGTTGAGAACACATACTACATCCAGAAGATAGGAAGCCATGTAAAATTATTTTTTATCGTCCACGAATTTTTTCTTTGGGACACCAAATTGGAAGTAACCACTTTCCCCAAAGAAGGAATCTTGCCTCCATCAATAATCATATATAGTAAAGGTAGTTCAGGCTATATCAACCTTAGAGATAGAAGGTTTTCCATATAGTTTGTTCATGAGGGCCATGTCAATATGGAAACTTGTTCTAAACCTTTGAATATGGATATCACTCAAATGAGAATCATCCATATTATTTATCGGGTACATGACCCAATTCTATAAAATGACTCTTACTTGCCTTGTCATCATCCATGACTCGGTTGTATCTCTATTGTATAGGGTGTCTAGATATTGCAGTAGTTTGTAATAACCTCTGTATGCATGCCCAACATAAAAAATTATTCTATTTTTCCATGATTTAGAAAATAAGGTCCAATCCTTGGACTTAGCATGAATTAGATAGAAAGCGATTAGTTCCGAAATGGAAGTACCTCTGGTTTAGTGATAATTAAGTAGAGACTAGCTCTTTTTAATGCCCTTATGTCTTAGGACCTTAGTGCTTGATTTGTCGAGATTCCCATTTCATCTATGGCATCTACATCAAGACTTTCATTTTGGACTATGGAAAAGATAGCTAAATAATGTTGAAATTCATGATTTAAGGCAGTTAGATCGAACACGGTATCTCTCATTACTCAGGTGTCTACATAGGAATATAAAAATGCATCTACATTTTACGGTCCCAGTTCTCCCACCATGATTAAGGATTAAATGTCCATGAATGCTGCAACCAACTCCACGAAATAAACCCTAGGAAGACATGATTAAACCTTAAGTATTAAATTTGTATACATATTTTATATCAACATTTATATTATACATTATAAAATAAATTTCCAAATGTGTACACACACGTACAAAAAAACATAAAGATTTAATTTAGAGATTATGAACTGCATAAATTAGTCCTTGTTATTCATTAATACTTATGGTAATTAATGACTTAGAGATTCCAACCATTTGATACATGTGTCTTTTCAAAATTCTCTACATTTAAATGAATTACATAAAACAGTCCTATTATTCATTAATAGTCATGGCAAGGAAAGACTTAAGGGCTCCAACCATTTGAATATAGTGTTGGACTAACAAATGTTAGTAATGGAGCTTAGTGGACGCTAGGCATTTGGAATAACAAATGTCACCAAAGTTTGTCGTAGACATTTTGAATTCAATGACACCATATCCATGATGTGGATAAATGTACTAAATCGATGCCATGGAGGGCTTTGCTTAGTCGAGGCCAAAATGTTAACTATTAACAAATTTCATAGGGTACTCATACAACATCATGAAGATGGGACATGCCTTCTGAAATGTGGTTGAGGTATTTGAGATGCCACTTCTACAAGATGTTGACAAATACCCTACAAATGTTATAAACCATAACCTTATTTCCCCTTCTATGTAGAGATCTTCTTGGCCTTCACGATGACAATCATCAATGGAAACAAATACTAAGCCAAAGGACGTAATTGGGTTATATTAACAAATCAATGTAAGATATTTTGATCTAGCGGTTCTTAGGCATCATTTGCTAGACAACTATTATTGCACCGAGCTAAGTGATGCACTACATGCACTCTTAATGGGTCAAGCATTACATATTTCTCATTAGTTTGTTGTCAAGATTATTACATTATGGTCTAAGAGAATTCCCTGTTATTCATTAATACTTATTGTAATGAATTGATTAGTGGTTGTTAGGTAATTTGAATATAGTGTTCGAATAAAAAATCATAGTAAAGGAGGTTATTAGTTGGTAGGCATTTTCAAATATAAAAGTCTATGCAAAATATGTGTGTTGTGGACATTTAGAATTATACAAGATTATATGTCTTTAACAAATCAAAGTACAAAATTCTAATCTTAACGATCTCTAGGTAATGCCTGGAGAGGATATCAAATACAAATTGGAAGGCTTATTCTTTTCGTAAGCATAAGTATAGCCTATGATCTTTGCATCTATATCCGTGGATAAATGAATACTAAAAGACCATGGAGGTCTCTACTTAGTTGGGTAAACATCGACAAAAACTCTTTACTCAAATATATGATGATTAGCCTTGAGGTCCAATACTTAACAACAAAACAAATACTAAGCTTAAGGATGAACATACGTTCACGGCAAGACTCTTACCGTGACACCCCAAAAATTAAACACACAAAAATAACTAAACTTAAGGGTAAAGATTATGAAATATTTTTTTAGTTTTAGAAAGAATTAATGAGAAGTGGCAACAATTTTACCTTATCCGAACACTTGGCACATTGTTGAACAATATGATAACCTACCCCGTTTGGACTAAATGCATAACGATGCAAATATACCAAAGGGCTAATAGTATACAAGACTCGTGAGGACAAGGGAATTCATTTCAAAATAAGCACACACTATCAAGTTTTTAAAGCTCGCAAAAAGAGAACTAGAGGCATTCTAAGCCAATTATCGCTCCACTAGAACAAAGCCCAAGCGCCTTTGGTTCCTTCAAAAGATAACAAGTTTACTTTGGTTTAAAATCCACTTATTCCTCCTTAATGACTCTATCTTCTCCATATACACAACAATCTTGATATTCCCACAATGAGTGAAAATCAAGTAGACATCGCATGGAAAGTCTAGATACAACTCAATTGATCACCAAAATCACAAATATCTCATTGAAAGATGGTAAAACAAATAAAAACTACAAGAATATAACCATGAAAAGGTACCCACCTCTTGCTCATCTTGTCGTATCTTTAATACCAAGCTTCAATCACTCCAAAAATTGAGCAACATAAACCCAAGACCAAGGCTTCCCCAAAAATGGAAAAACAAGCTCACTTAAATAGGAAAAGATTCAAGGAGTACCCCCCTTAGGATGGTGCCAAGTGGTAAAATCCTAAGTTCCCAAGACAAGTGAAATCCCCAAAAGCAATTAAATCAAATCCATGCCCTCACGAGCCAAATCAAAATCCAAAACCAAGTTCAACCACAACCCTTAAATGCATTTACAAGAAGATACATGGAGAGTAAAAATACTCAAAAATCCAACAACTCAAAATAAATAACACTCAACTCACAAGTCATTCCAAAAGCAACTTACATCAAAATTAATAAGGGTAGATGGAAAGTTTTCCAAGGTACCTTTATGGGGTCTTTATGAGCCCCAAATGGCTTAAAACTCTAAAATAAGTACACCTACCCCATGGTAGGTGTAAGGATGAGTTTTGGGAGTGTGGGACAAGGTTTACTTGTCTCACACTCCACTCAAAAATGGCCCCAAAGGAGAAATCTGAAATTTACTAAAAATGGAAAGTTTCACCCACCCCAACAAGGTAAAAATCAACCAAAATACAAATCAAATACCCCCATAAAAGATACTAAAATATACTTCAAAAAATATTAATTAAACAACTAAAATTTGGCTAAGGGTCAAGAGAATGGTCAATCGACAAGCCAAGGTAACCAAAATAAATAAATCAAGAACTTGTTATCTTATATATAATCCCAACACTCAAATATCCAAGTTTGGGCGACTTATGTTGGTTAAGGAGTTTCGTGTGAGTTACTCTTCCTCTATCCACTTTGGTGTGTTTAGTATATATATTCTTTGCGAGTAACCCTCCGGACATGTTTGTAATAGACACATGCGTCACATTCGCTCAACTAGATTAACCAAATCACTACTATTAAATTTAGAATAAAAAACACACCAATCACACATATATTTCATTTTCATTATAATTTAAAATATGCTCAAATGTAACCATTACCATCATCATAGTCATAATATATATAAATCACAACCTCTGTAACATCAATCATATATATCCATCGAAAACAACAATATATCATCATGTTATGCGATATCCATCTTATTCAAATCATAATGTTGGCAACCCGTGCCAACTAAATGTCACAAAAAGAGATATAGTCTATGTAACTGTGAGTTTAGGCACCTCACACCGATACAATATATATAATGAGCTATATGATGCAAACTATAATATGGAAGGAAAATCTATCTAAACAATGTCTTAGGGAAGTGGGCACTATAACCCCTCCCCTTAGAACAAGAATTCCTCCTAGAAGTCAATGGAATAAGTGATTGTATTAGACCATCAGTGTAGCAACATCCTCACGTATGATAGTACTCTCATCATATCGATCTCATTGTACTCACACTTGATCAAGTTCATGACCGCAAAGGCCCATGGTTGTGTGCTCTAGAATGCGCATGCGGCTCCATAGTCACACTTTCATCCTCCCGAACTGTAAGGATATCCAATCTAGAACGTGAGAAGGATCCTATACATATCTCCTCAAAACAAAAACATGAAAAACATCATGGATGTGTGACAAAACAGGTTGCGAGGCAAGGTAATAGATACGAGTCCAATCTACTCCAGAATCTCAAAGGGTCCCATAAACCGTGGTGCAAGCTTAGAGCCCTTCCCATAGCGAATAGGACTCTTATGTGACTTAACCCATAAGAACACCTTCATTCCCACCTCAAAACTATGTCAATCCTATGGGAATATACATACTTCTTTTATCACCTTGTGGCTCCTATATTCATATTATAATAATTACTTATTGCTCCATATCATGAACCATGACAGACCCACAAAACTCTATCCTCAATCCAATCCCAACTCAAAGGAGTCTTGCACTCTCACCCATACAACACCTTATAAGGAACCATTCCAATATAACTATGATAATTGTTGTTATAAGTGAACTCTACCAAGTACAAGTACTCTTTCTAATGAGATTGATGATCCATAACATACATTTGAAGCATTTCCTCTAATATATGATTAACTTGCTTAGTCGACCATATATTCGAGAGTGGTAAGTAGTACTAAAATTTATCTACGTGCCCAAGGTTTCCGTATCGCATTCAAAATTTGGACATGTATAAAGGATCACGGTCACATATGATTTTGTGTGGAATCACATGCAGCCTAACGATCTCATCCAAGTAGACTCTAGTTATAACTCCGGTCATATAGGTTGTCTTTACTAGAGAAAAATGTGATACTTTGATAACTTTTCCTATCGTGACCATGATCGCATCGTGATATTATGTCGAGGTGGATATACCAACAAAAAATCCATAGAAATTGTGTTCTATTTCCACTTGAGAATGTCATGTAGATATAGAATACCGGGAGGATGTTAATCTTTGGCCTTCACTATTTGGCACTCCAAACAACGTGCCACAAAAGATATAATGTCTCTATCGTCAACCCTACCTAGTGATATAATTGTCATAGCTTTGCGTGCATCTTCTTCACCCCTATGTGGACTAAATAAGGTGCACAATGGGCTTCTAATAATATGAATTGACGCATATCACCCTATCTAGGTACATAACATGTCTCTGATGCCTCGATAGTCCATATTCCTCCAAGGTATAACCCTTAAACTTTCCCTTAAGGGCTCATTCTGCCTCAAACTCCCTCTAAACAGCCAAATAAAATTTATCTCTATGAATTTGTGCTAGAATCCATCCTCTCAATTTTTTTTGGAAGGTAAATGCCATCATTGTTCTTGCATGCGGCTTAGAGCATCCACAACTACATTCTCTTTTCCCTTCACGTGCTCACTATTCATCTCATAATCATAAATAGGCTCCATCTAACACTATTGGTAGACATTTAGAATTGGCCGAGTAAAAATGTGTTGGAGGCTCAAGTGATCTATTCTTAGCACAAAGCATCTCCCCAGAAGAAAATGACGCCAATGAACCAAGGCATGAAACACTTTTGCGAGTTCAATGTTGTGAGTGGGATAATTCAACTCATAGTACTCAAGATTTTGTGACTCAAAAGCTATCATGTGGCCTTCTTCCATAAGCACTACCCCCAAACCTACAAATGAAGCATTTGTACATACTGAGAAGTCCTGGTGCGGGTCAGGAACTATTAAGATAGGAGCAGTAGTGAGCTTCTCCTTGAGTGTTATGAAGTCCTTCTCACACTTTTTCGTCTACTAAAATTTCTTCCCTTTCCACCAAAGAGAAGTAACAGGATGAATATATGGGATAAGGCTTGTATAAATATACATAGTACCCTACCAATCCCATGAAATTCTGGACCTTAGTAATACAAGGGGCAAAATATAACTACTATGATCTTAGAGGGATCAATAGAAATTCCCTCACTTGAGATGATGTGGCCTAGATACCATACCTCAGTCTAAAAGAAAGAACACTTAACAAGGTTCCCATATTACTGGTGCTCTTGTAAGCACTACAAAACCTAATGAAGATGGTCCTCATGATCCTCCACTGTATGTGAGAATATCAAGATATCGCCAAGAACACAAGGAAAAAAATGGTCTAGGAAAGTTCTTAACACCCCATTCATCAAACTCATGAACATGGTCGAGGCGTTGGTTAGCCCAAAACTTACTACTTTGAACTCGTTAGTTGTACCTCATCCAAATGTTGTCTTATGGATGCCTACCTCTCGTAATTCTCAAGTGATGATAGTCAAACTTGAGATAAATCTTTTATAAGATGGTGACATTACACATCTTGTTAAAGAGGTCATCAATCACTAGAAGGGGATATTGATTCATCATTCTACCTTATTCAGTTTCTTATAATCAATGCAAAGGCTCGGAGACCCGTCCTTCTTCTTAAAAAATATGACCCCTTCTCCCCAAGGGGATACACTAGGTCGAATCACGACCTTCTCAAGAAGGCCCTCTAACTATATCTTGAGCTCACAAATATCGGTGTGGTCATCTTATAAGGTGCTCAAGAAATTTGATCTACCCTAGTTACTAAGTCAATATGGAATTCAATCTCTCTCTCTCTGTACATGACATGCTGCCAAAAATTAGTAGGGAACACATCTCGCAAACTCTCGAAGGATATGAAGGTCATCCAATGATGGTCGTGAAGACTCATCCTCAAATCATCACTAACCATGATGGCAAACAATTTGACATCGCTTCTACATACTCTACTTATGTCACATGGAAAAAATAGTACACATAGAAAGTGGTCTCTGAATCCCTATCACCACTGTCTCTAAAGCAAGGTCATCACGACACTCAATGACCTTGTCATAAAAATCCAACTTGGCTCAATGTGTTGGGAGCCATTCCATCCCCAAAATAACCTCATATGATCCTAGGGGAAGAACTCATATGTCAATTGTGGTGGTGAAAGCTCCTAAATCTAGGACACACTCCCTAATCATCGTGCTCACTAGCAACTTGGCTCGAGAAGCTAGCTAAACCTCCCAGTTTAAACCCTACCTAACTACCACCAGCCTACATCAATCCACTAATATAGGTGATATGAAAGAGTCAGAGGATCTAGAGTCAAACAAAATAGAAATAGAACTCCTCAATTACTACATGTTTCCTCAATCACTATGGTCTTGGGCTTTGTTTGGTAGTTATTTACCACTACATATACCATGTGAGCTTTACCCATGTCTCCAACTACGAGTCTCGGATGTAAGGGCTTTCCCCCTATTATTCCTGTAATATTCTATGGGTAGTCCTTCTTGTGGTGTGAAGGATCCCCACAAGTAAAACAATACCCTCCTGTCTCTAGGCTAAGCCCTCTTCTGTCCGTACCTTGTGAACTCGGTGCAATGGACCACATAGGCCTTGTCTTGTATGTTTGTTATGACTAAGTTGGCCTAGTTTTTCTCCCTATAATCCCTAGACTCTGGGATTCCCCAAATTGGGAACCATTTCCTTTATCTCTATGTGTCCCATGACTAGGCTAGGAACACTTTTGCTACTACTACAGGTTGGGGTCGGGTTATATGTATTGGTGGTGTGAATCCACCCCTAGGAAGAGATTGTGCTCCCCTTAAAATGAATGCTCTATCTGAATGTGTTATCTAGCCTCTTCCCTAGCCTTGGTCTTTCCCCTGTTCTCCTCGGCAATACATGCCTTCTCCACCACCTCGAAGAGGGTATACCAATATCCAAGTCCACACCCCGAACAAAATGGTGAATCAATCTACTCATCCTGTATGTAATCTACATACTATAAGAGGTCAATAAACATCCCCTCATACTCGGACATTGTACTAGATCCATGTCTCAAATCATGAAACTCATCAATCCACTATTGGACAAAGCATCTGGATATATATCTCAACTTGAGCATCTCTTCAAATAGCTCCTGGTGACTATATATATCCATTAGGAGCTTTTGTTCCTCTGTCCATCAAAATATTACCCTGTCTCTTAGTAAATGGATATCTACCCAAGTTTTGGTATTACTCACATAGGGCGAAGCTTGAAACAACCTGTCAAACTCACCAACCGTGCATCAACCTCGGAATTTAGCGGTGTCCCTAGAGTAAGTAGGTGGGTGTAATCTCAAAATATACCTGATGTGATCAGTTGCATCCAACTACCTAGACCTAGGCCTCTCCTCTAATGACTATCTCTCTGCCCATCGATGAGGTGGTGGACTCCTAGTCCTCTCTTTGTGCTTTAGCATAGCCTCTCTGTCTGTAGTAAGAGGTCGAGACTCACATCCCTCTTGTGGTGGGTGTGGTGAACATACTCTACACTCCTCCACTCTCACTCTAGAACCTTCTCTCGTAAGGTTGTCATAACCTCTTATAATTCTTGTAGGATTTGAGTCCCTAACATTGTTTGGTTCTGCTCGGGCGGCATGGACGGTCCACTATGTGCTAGCTCCATCGTGGCTCGTGTGCATGTAATCCCGCGTAGGCCCACGACGGGGTTTTAGTTTATCAATAAAATAGTTTAAAAGATAAATCAATTTAATTAGATATTACCTATAATCCTAGTGTTTCAACCTCGCCTCTAAACTTCTATGACATTGCATCCATATTCATTCATAAATGAAAACCGAAAGGCCATGGAGGGATTTTTTTGGTTGGATGAACTGTTAATGCGAAATCACAGCACCCCCAGATGATTTCTAAAGATCTACTTTTCTAAGGCAGAATCATCTGGTGTGATTGCATAACATGGAACTTTTCCTAAGGTGTGGGACCTTACAAATTGGAAAATCTCTCCAGATTTAAAGGTTGGTTCCTTATTCCTCTGTTCAGGTGCATACATAAGGATTTACAGAGGATCTATATCTATACCTAGTCTAAGACTTACCAAGGAGACAAGGATAAAAGAGTACAGAAATAAGAAATAACTAAACTACTAGGTGATGCACCAAAGGAATGATGAATACTTAGTTTGCCTTTGACACAAACCAATAAAATGCATACAATAAACAAACATAGACAACCAGATCTGTAACGAGAGACCAGATAGAAGAAAAAGAAACAAGAAGGATCTGAGATCGATCACAAACGTATCTTATTGCTCTAATAGATTGATACAGTTCATTACAAAATAGCCGAAAGGTAGAAACATATTACAATTTTAAAAGAAGGCTTGAACCCCACAAATCCTTTGCTAGAAGGAGAAGGGAGCCTACAAAACTAAGAATATCCAACCCTTTACAATGAATCATGTCCCCATATTTATAGAATCGATTTGAGAGAAGAAAAAGGGAGAGAGAAGTAGGAAAACATGGGTCAAAGCTCAACCACCGTTGTTAATGTTTTCTACTTGAAATCTACCCTTGAATCCATCTTTACTACATCGATCCTCAATTCGGTGCCTTGAAGGAAGAGGAAACGATGGAAATAGATCGAATTTGATCTAGTTGTTGAGACTGATGATCCTACATTGAAAGCTCGAAGACGTTTCTCCATTTTTCTTCCACCTACCCTCTCAAAAATTAAAGTTTCAGACTCTCATGGCATAGACAAGGTTGAGATCTTTCCAACTGATATCAGATTCACAATCTCTCGAGCCTTGAGTCAAAAGATATGCCCTTTTGAAGTTTTGCATCGATTCTATACAAATAGGTGGGAAAACAACTTGAAAATGGGTCCCTCTTTTGATTGGGATATGTGGCAGCTAGATTGGGATAAAAATCGGGTCTGTGGGCTTAGAACTTAACTTTTCTCCTTTTTTGCGAAAATCACAAAATCCAGAAAACTCCCGTGGCCCCGAAGCTCCGCATGGACACATGGCTCCTTTTGGTTGGCTGGGAAACATGTTTCCATTTTTACCTTTATGCCTTTTGGACAAAAGGAAAATTTTCACTTTTCTCCCCAACGCCCTGCCTTGGCTTTGACTCGGGTTTATATGTTGACTTTTTCCCTCTTGGGCGGAGTCGTGGGTCTTTTTATAACTTTTACCCCTTTTGAGGCAAAGGGTGAAAAACTAACCTTTTCCCCGACTCCCCACTTTCCCCTGGGACACGTGTCACCTTGGCGCTTGCTTGGGAACCTTCTCTCCTTTTGACCCTTGAATTAGTGCTATTAAGACACTTGGCAGCCTCTCTCCGCTACCCTGTTAATGTTTTGACTTTTCAACTAACTCTGTCCCCCTTTGAGGACACGTGGAGGCACCGTGCATGTTTGTAAATCCAACCCAAAGTTTGCCTTTGGAGGAGCGTCGAGTTGACACTTGTCTGCCTCCTTTACTTTGTGGACTTCAACAGTCCTTCTTACTTTTTAGACTTTGAGCTATGTGGCAGCCTCATGCTCATTTGGGTTTCTGCCTGGGGACTGACTCTTGGAAATGCGCCAGGCTGACACGCGGCACTCTCCGCTTGCACTTCTATACTTAACCAATTTTGAAGCCCACCTTTTGACCCTGTTTGACCCTTGGCTACGTGGAGGGCTGGCACAAGTTTGAGTCTCCGCCCTAGGTTCCCTTTGTAAATTTGCACCAAGCTGACACCTGGCATGCTTTGCTCTTAGCCGAATACTTTTCAACGCCCCACAAATTTTGGGGACTTTGGACGCGTGGAAGCCTGGCGCAAGTTTGGACTTCTCCTTTTGGATTCACCCTTGAAACAACGTCGTTAAGGCACGTGGCCCTTTCTGCTTCCTCCTCCATACTTAGTCATTTTTTGCCCTTTTCCTAAACCAATTCAAGCCCGAGGACTTCAAATCTTCGCCATTCTTCCTTCTTCTGGCTTCTTTGTAGCATTGATCCTTATTGTCTGACCTGTTATTTTATAGTTCTTTGCCTATAACTTGGAGGATGGATTTAAGATGTAGAAATGGCCCGACAGTCGTTTTCTTTCTATACAGGGTCCTTTGATCTTTCTTGGCCTCCGCCACTCCATTGTTGAATCTTCTTGCAACCAATTTGTAGGATCTGGATGAGTTTTCTCGGGTTCCTTCAAGCGGGTTATGATTTGATCCAATATTTCACCCGGGAAAAATATGGATAACATGAACATTAATAGAAACTCTCTACTCGGACATATGATGATTTTCCTTCAAGACGATACTTATAAACGAAATAGATACTAAGCCAAAGGTTAAACATACATTTACATCAAGACTCTTACACATCTTACTCGAATATTTGTGTAGATTGATAAATCGAGTTAAAAAATCAATGAAGGATATTTGAGGCATAGCGGTCTCGAGCTAAGCCTCAACAAAATATTTAAAGCTTACATGTCACCAAGCTTCATTCATTGGATAACTATTATTGACCGAGAAAAGTGTTGCACTACATACTTTTTTAAGGGCTCAAGCCTTACATAGTTCTCATTAGTTTGTTTCGAGATCTCTTTACCTCTCTTTCATTATTTATAAGCGTATCATATTAGTTGGACTATCTCGTGGTGGAGCCAAATGCTTTCAATACATACCCTTGAGAGGATCAAGCCCTATGCATTTCTCATTATATATATATATATATATATATATATATATATTTTTTATTGATATATGTATATAGTCTCCATTTCAATCTTAATTTTTTCTCGAGCATTTGATATTTTTAGGGATTTATTTTGTATGCATACGTCTCTCACTTGGTAGTGAAGGTGATCTTGAATTCTGACTCTTATTTGACCATTACAATTTTAAAACTAGAGAATTTGTCAAGAAGATAAAATCTCTTTGATCCTGCTACTCTTTGTATCATTTTATCCATATGAAACATGGTATAATGGCCTTACCTAAAACCATGGTAAAATGAAACTTATCAAGATATTTAGTAAAGAAACTTTCATCACATTTATTAACGTTTGATTAAGCAAAATCAACATTTTCATGTTATAATTATTAGTGTCAATATATCATTGCTTTATTTAGCTAAAACACCCACAACCTATAATTTTAGCATGTAGACATAATGTGTGTGTCTTTTCATAACTCTCTGCTTTCGGATAAGATTTTAATCCTTCTAAATTTTGTTTAGCCATGTATAGACTGTGTTCTCAAATTGCAAGGTTTATACTTCTCGATTTATTGTATTGCTAGTATAAACCTACACAGATTGAACCCTTTGTATTTTTTCGTGGCCATCGCATATACATTTCCATAAAATTATATTTCCCATAATTTCCTTATACTTTAATATCCCACTAAAACGAAGCAAACAATTACTTGTCTTAGTTCACTTACCTCGTTCTGCATGCATGGTAATGGTCTTCTTCGGGATCTTAATATCATATTTACTAAGGAAACTTTCCTCAAGTTTCCTATAACCTCATTAAGCAAAAATGACCTTGTCATCCTCTCGATCGTTAATACCCATATATCATTAATTTATTTTACTAAAACACCTAGAAAATATGAAGGATACAAAAACACTTCTTTCTTCGTAATGAAACATTACTAAGCATTTCATACATTCAAGGATTTGCATGATCTCTCCTACGAGATCTTTTGAGCCACACTTGTGAACTCACAAAGGAAGTAATGTGAAACATATCGTTTTCATTAGTAGTATCCCCTTAGAAGAATCCCCTTTTCCTCCCAATGAATCCATTCTTTCATAATATTAGGATATGCACTTTCATAAGATTAGGATAACACAAGTATAATATATAATTAATTTAGTCTTCAACTAAGGTATTGAAATCCCTTACCTTGAGCTATTGATTGTGGGATAACAACCCTCTCATCTTTCATCAAATAAGAATGGAATACTTACAAAAGTACTCTTTTATTCTCTTCACTATATTTAAACAAGCTTCTTTTGTCTCTAGATTATTCCCGATGTTTTAAGAAGTCGTAATGTTCCTTGTATTCTCTTTGAGATTCTCAATATTTTGGATTTTCTACTTAGCCTAGGACACTATTTCAATGACCTTGGTTGCCTTCTGTCTCATTGACATTTGAAATATTCTTATGGAAATATATCATGAATTATTTGAGGTGCTCTATAAATTCCTCCATGGTTACCACTTATTGGTTTTTTTGTGAAAACCCCCGTGATTGTTGCCTCTAAAAATATTTGGATACCGTTAAAATAACATCATCTAATTGTGTTGGTAGCATGTTGATATGTTCCTCCCAATATTTCAACTCCTTTTTAGAATAATTGGAATATGTTTAGAAAAATCAATGTCATATGTAGTGAGTATAATGTGGTCTTGACAAACTCCTTCATCTATAGCCCTCATAATGACTTAGATCATCTATTGTAGGACATTCATTTTGTTGATGACTATGCAAGTCTTCCTTGAGAAGTCTTGACCTTTTTCTTTGTCTCAATGCTATCTTTTACTATATTGAAGAGAGAAAAATCAAGGCATGCTCTACATCATTTGAAATATTTTCAGGGATAATGGCCTTACCCTATGTTTCTAGTGCTTTGTTCTTGGAGTGCATACCTAAAACCATTTATTTTGCAACTTTTGTTGAGGCTTAGATTAAAGATACGAGGTCATGTGGTATTTAGCCACTTGGGAGCCTTTTGTCTTTAAATTCTTGGTTGTGGACATCCTTTTCCTTGTTACTCTTCTCGGGTACCTATTTTTGGATTGAATTAAATTTTGACTTAAGGGTATTCTTAGGAAATCCAATCAGGTTGCTCCTTCAAGTGTAATTAAAGCTTGCTCAATCCATCCATGTTGAGGTTCATGTTGAGGCGTCCTAGCGAAGTTGCTTGTTATTTCCCTCCTTGAATTTTTTTACCTCCCAAATATCTTCCACTGTAATTTCCTCCATTTTAGTATCCTTTATTGCTTCTTCATCATCTAAAGAAGACTCGTCATAAGCAACCAATGTGAGACCTATGACTAGTTCATATTTCTTGAAATTTTTCAACAACTTCTAATTTTGTGTGCCTTAAATAATGAGTGGGATAACTATGCGCTAAAGGTTGTCTAGGTGGCTCCATATACGCAAGTGCCTCTCTCATTGTGAATTATCTTCTAATTATTCCTCTTGGTGGAGGAACTACCCCTATGGTTTCATATTTTGTTGGATAAGATTTTCATCGCCTTAGGTGTGCTAGCGAAGAAGTTCTTTATTCTTTCCCTCCTTACACATGCTTTGCCTCCCTAATAGCTTCTAATGCAATTTCATCCATTGTAGTATCCTTGGTTTCTTCTTCATCATCCAAGAAGACTCATCATAAACAACCAATGCATAACCTATGACTGGTTCAAGAATTATTTCATGAGCTTCTTTAGTAGCTTCCCGATTTTGTGCGCCTTGGAGAAGGAGTGGGATAACTATGACCTTGAATTTTTCTAGATCACTCCATATGCCTAGGTGCCCCTCTCCTTGTGAATTCTTTTCTAATTATTCCTCTTGGTGGATAAACTACCCTTGTGGTTTTTTATTTAATTTAACTTGAATTAATCTAAGTATTGCATAGTAACTATTGAAATAAATGGCGTACAAATGTTGCGAATAGTAAAGACACAAGCAAACTAAGATGTAAATTATTAAACCCTAAGCAAGAAGATGAGATAAGAAGACTTAGATGATATACGCATAATTTGGAAGTGATATTAGTAGGCATAAGTGTTGAACGGGATGTAAGCAACGTCGTATCTAACCTATGTGAATTTTAGAGCTTGTGAAAAAGGATGGGTAGGGGTGCCCACAACAGGATAGGGGTGTATGGGTGATAATGATTGGATCCAGGTGCCCTTGATTGTGTAAAATATTTAGATATAGTTTTTTTGTGTCGCAAGGTCTTTATTTTTATTCCTATTGATCACCCGATATTCGCACTATGGTCGCCAATGATACTTGTAACCTACAAGAGAGAAGTTGACCTACACAATCCCACAAACCGCATCAAACCCAAAAAGGAAAATGTAGAATGGGGAGTTAGATCATGCCCGATGGTCACCCCGAGAGTGAAATTACAACCAAGAGTTATACTACATCTCAGACTCCATATAATTCCTGTGTATGTGTGGAAATTGTGCCCTACGATGCCCTTGTGTAAGCTGCACTTGATAGCGGGTTGTAGCTAGAATGTAGAAATGTAGTAGAATGTGTGGATGGAATAGAATGAACTTCTTCTTCCTATGCAATGCATGTAGATTTGATGTATCCCTTTTCCCTTGAATATATGTTAGATGGATGCCTTTGGAATGCAAGCTTATGCAATGATAGTAATGCTTAGTGTTTGGTCCTTCATTTTGAACATATAACTATGTACATTTATACGATTCCCTTGTTTAAATTTTGTAATCGACAATTGGAAGGCCCATAAGTGAAAAAGATGCCCAAAAGAGAAAAGAGACCCAAAAATATCAAGTAAGGTGAGAAAGGGTCGGGCGCCAAGATGGGACATGAGCACTGGCGCTTCTATCCCGACCGAGTGCTTGGTGTCCTGAGCCATAAAATATAAATCAAGAAAGTTTCAATTGGGTTGTAGGGTGTGTAAGAATAAATAGAAAACAAGAAATAAATAAAAGAGGCCAAAAGTAGATTTCAACCACTAGTTTTCTTACTTAGGAATCATGTAAATGCTAGCATGCTTTTAAGACCTAGAAATGTAACCATGTGCATGATTTAGTGTCTACATTTTCCCCCACTTTATGTTGTTGAGTGAATACTCGATAACATAAGTAGATGAGAGATGCATATCTTATGATGTTATAAAGCGTGCAAAGGTCTTTGAGTGGAAAAGTTAAACGTGGAATGATTGCAAAAATTAAGCGTGTAAACTAGGAAAGGAAAATGACCCCTGGGTAAAGAGTATGTGTTACTTATACCTGTTGTTGTGCTTGTATTTTTTGTTACAGGTTTCTTCTTATTGTGTATTAAGGATGGACTTGTAAAAGAAGAGAAAAAGAGTAGTCAAAGTCCTGTATATGAAAAATTTGAGCAAAGTATGCAAAAATATGTAAAAGTGTGTGAAAGTAGTAGTAAAGGAAGTGTGCACCTGATGTAGACGAGTGTAGAGGATAGAAATATGTCCCGAAATGCTGTGAAGAGTGATTTTTTTCAGTGATCTCATGTCGATTGTGAGTTTTTGGGCGATCTCATGCAAAAGAGAAAGTGTTGGGGAGAGAGGTCTAGTTTTATTCTCCTTCCATGATTCTCGTCTGGGGTAAGAAACACTCAAGAACCCCAAAGCTTTGTGCAAAATCCCCTCAATGGACCATATGATAAGAAATGAGCAAGGAATCCTATTTGCATGCATTAACTTGAAGTAAACAAGCAACTTAAACAAATGAAGTTAACCTCTATTCTTGAAAGCTTAAAGTAAATGAACCTAAAAGGATCTAAGCAATCAGTTTATGCTTCAAGAGAATGGGATCTCACCATTAATGGCTTCAAGGCCAATGGTTCTTCCCATTTACTCCATGTTATGTGATAGAAATGCAAAAGCAAAGCAAATAGCTCAATAAAAGGTCCTAATCCTAGCAATAATACTATAGTTTAGGTTAGAGGGAAGAAGTGTTCTTAGAAATGAGAGGGGGTAGTAGGCTATTTATAGTTTTCCATTTGGGAAATGGGAGGATTTTTGGTGCATGTGGGACTAAAAGGAGTCAACAAGTTAATTAGCAAGTCAAAGTAAGATTTGACTAGTTTTAGAGAGAGGTTGATCATGGTTAAGACTAGCTAACCATGTTTAGAGGGTAATTAATCCTATTTAGAGAGAAATTAGGTTTCTAGGAGGGTTCTTGAAAGGCCTAATCAATCCAATGAAGTGGATTGATATTCCAGGAGCTAATAGAGGTGGTAAAGAAGAGAATATTAGCCAAGAAGAGGTTATTATAACCTATTTAATTAGTTTACAAGAGGAAATATGACCAAAAGAGTGTCGTAAGAGGGGAGTTAGATAGATCTAACTGATGAGGTGTTGCCAACTTGTAGGAAGAGGACTAGCTAGGGAAATATTAGGGATAATAGTGCTTTGATCAAACTACAAGTGTCTACATTTTCCCCTCTTTGGGGTGACGTAAGCTACGTCACTTCAAAGAAAGTAGACAAACGTAAATGAGTAGAAAATTTTGAAGGGGTAGAAGAAAAATTAATAGGATGAAGGATGAAGGATGCCCCTCGAGTGTCGATGGGGTGATGGAGAAACTCGATCGACGATCAAAAAAAAAGTAGGAGAGAAAGCGAGAAGAAAGGAGATGAGAAAGTAAAAAGGGATATTGAGCTATCCACAAACCAGTGCTTTATAGAAACAATATAATCATCATTTTTCTTAGAATCCTCATCATCGGTCCTTATTAAAATGTAAGCATACGACGGAGGCATAAAATGACATGAAAAGCCAAAATACAAACAATAGTACATCCTTGCTAAAAATGGCCAACTCCATGCAACATACATGAATGCAATGCAATACGAGAAATAAACAATCTCACTTAACAGGGAAATAAGTACAATCACACACACTTAAACCAACAACGTTCAAGATAGTTGCACAAATACTTTGTTATCGAGATGTAGTCCCAAATGTTTGATAAAATGAAAAGGGTGAAGGATGATGCCCCAAGAAATGTGTATATGCAAGGGAAAAGATGGAGGACACTTGGGTCCAATGAAAAAGCAATGTGCACGATGAAAATAGTACCAGGCAAACTGATAGTGCCCCAAAGTACAGACGAAGTAAGCAACATAGCTTTGTAGGTGATTGAAGATTTTAGATGATCCATGAGTCATTGTTTCAAAATATTTGAAAACATCAGCAAGATATAGGATGAGTGCCATGCGAGAGACACAATTTCAGCTGTAAATGAGCGTTTTACCAATTTTAGTCCATTTTCGAAGTATTTCAATGTTTTTGGTTTTTTAAATGGTTTTACAATTTTTTAATTTTTTTGATTGGTCGATAAATTTGTATAAGAGATCAAAGATCTCCTAAAAATATGCGCAACTACCTAAAGGCAAAGGAAAAGGTGCCAGGAGCACAGAAAAGTGGCCCGACGAGAAGAATTATAAGCCAAAAATAATTATTTAATAAAAATAATCATCACACAGGTGAAAATAGAGGAAAAAATAGAAAAAAAAAGATAAGAAATGATGCACTGAAATGCGTAAATCATTCCAGTGTAATGAAGAAGTGACCGCAGGGTGACACTAAGCGCCCCAACGCATGCAAAATGAGTAAAAATAATTATTTTAATAGAAAAATAATCATCTCAGGCGGATAGAAGAAGGGCTAGAACGATCACGGTGGAGAAAACATGCCCGGGGGCATCACGGCAACCTAATATACCCACCCGGGGGGGTAAATCAATCATGATCAGTTCATTTCTACCAGAGTTCTTGCAAATTTTTACCGTGAGTGAGAGAGAACAACCCCCATGAGTGAGATGACGAGACTACCGAGCAGAAGGAGATGAGAGCAGATCACATCCGAGAGTTCATGTGAGACCCAACGGATGGACCCTACGTGAGTGGCCTATCCCTCTTTGTGAATTATGCATTTAATGCACTTTTTTAGGGTTTTTAGGCTAGGTAGAAGAATTTTGATGTATGCACACACGCACATGCATCGATGACATACGTACATACATGCATGCATGGGTTTCTAAACCAATGTGGATACATGTACGTATATCTCATCAAAAAATGGATACGCACACATACGCACAGCCATTGGAGGGAAGGAAATCCGACAAGGGGGCGCACACATGCACCTATCAAAAGGGCGCGTATGCATTCTGAATGGGGAAACGAGGACGCGCATGTGCATGCGCGGAGATAGGTGCATCAACATCAAAATAGGCACGTAGGCATCGAGATGGGTGAGAAAAAAAGGGCTCAGAGGGGCACGTACGTGTGGTAATAGGGCATAGCGTGTGTTTGGATGGTGCACGTATGTCATGGTGCACACAGGGCATCGGAGGAGGGTGCACACATGTCGGAGAAGGAGCAGAACATCCTTCCGAAAAAAATGACCAAGGAGAAAAGAAGACAAACTTAGAAGAAAGTGAAAATTTTTAGGAAATAAGATAGAAGAATGGCGATTTACCAACAATTTTTAGATAGAAGTAGATAGAAATGTTAACTGATACATGTGTGTTTTCTTATTTGCAGCGTATACTACCCATCCTGCAGACCCGTGAGCGATATGGTCGCTAGCGACGATAGAGGCCCAGTTTGATGATGATGATAGAGTGACTTTGGACAACCTTCTATATGTTACAAGATTGGCTCATGTGGCTGAGATGCCCCAGATCACATTAGATCATGGCCTTTTGACAGCTATAGCAGAGCGATGGCACAACGAGAGTCAGTGCTTTCGCTCCCGACCGGGAGATCACTATTACTCTTGAGGATGTGTGGCATATTATGCGGGTCCCGATCCAGGTCAACTTATCCAGTCTACGAGCCACTGGACTGATATTCAACGATATATCGTAGAGATTTGTTTGGTGTCCCGACGATACCACGGCATGGGGATGACCATTAGGCTATCACGGTGTATTGAGGACTTAGAGCTAGACCGAGTAGTGGTTTATATGATGGCCTTCATCAGTGGAGTCTTACTCCCTGACAAGACCGGTGCTTCATTTCTACTCGGCCTCCTTGGAGTGATACACGGTTTGGTAGAGGGAGAGACCTACTACTGGGGTCAGTGCATTTTAGCACATCTATACTGGGACCTTCATTTGATTACCTACTACCATCAGAAGATGGTAGGACCAGCCCACTTGCTTCAGATTTGGGCATGGGACCATATTGCCATTGGTCACCCCTTAGGTGTTTTGAGAGTTCGGGCTCCCAAGGAGCCTTCTACGATGGGTTGGGTCCCGACAGGGGATGATGTGTGGCCATATATGGGGGATGCATATCACTATCACCATGAGCTTGATGAGTTACAATAGGCTTCCATGGTTTGGAGGCCTACAGACATTTCCAGTGGCCTGAGGATGGTTTAGAGCTCAGTACTGCCACAATGGAGCATTTTATATTAGGCAACCAACTATATGTGGAGTTGTATAGGGTGGATCGGTGTTAGAGGTAGTTTGGCATTACCTAGGATGTTCCTGGCCTGATAGGTGGTACGCTCACAGTAGGGCCCAAGAGTACGTTGATATGGGTCCACAGATCACCCGTGATAGAGCACTGGCCAATTTCCTACAGGTGGTACCTGCTATGTGGGTGCCACTGAGATAGATTAGAGATCCAGGTACTACACCTGAGTATGTGCCATGGTACCATGGTGTGCTTCCACGCCGTTTGACTATTTCCAGGTGGCGTATAACGCCAATGTGAGAGCTCCTCCAGTGGGGCCTCCTAGTGGTGGCGAGGGTGGAGTCATTGGTGGTGATGATAGTGATGATGATGATGATGGTGGTCCCGACTCACACCAGTATGTCAGGGGTAGGGGACAGGGTCCAACATTACAACGAACCACAGGACAGGGCCCCAGGCCTAGGCCAAGATAGGTGTTCAGGGCAGCTGACATAGAGTTTCCTCTAGTAGGCATTCCAATGGGGATATACACCCCTCTTCAGCAGGTATTTCCAGAGCAGGGCCCACCACCTCATGCTCCAGGGGTGGTGGTGATGGTGGATAGCTAGCTGCCCTTTCAAAGAAAAGTTATAGGCGGTGATTGTCATTCAATTACAGGTGGCTAGAGAGAGAGATGCAGCTAGGGCATAGGTACATGCCCTCACAATAGAGTGAGATCAGGCACATGCTCAAGTATAGATTTTGACATTGAGAGAGATCAGGCTAGAGCATAGGCCACCCAGGGTAGTGATAGTACCCTATGGCAGAGTCGGATTAGTGAGATGGCCACACAGGGGCTCAAATATTGAGCCTTTTACATCAGTCTCAGACCCAGGTGTAGATGGTTGTTTCTCAGAGGGACCATGCCCAGGCACAATCACAGGGTTATATTACATAGAGAGATCAAGCACGAGCCTAAAGTGTTATTACCATAGATAGAGATCGAGAGGCCGCTACTTCTAGACAGGCTCAGGCTGATATTGATAGTTGATAGGTTGATAGGTGAGCGAGATGTCACCTTACAGGTAGCTATCACTTCTAGAGATGCTGATCTGATACGTGATGCCATGAGGTCCGGTGAGGCTTTATATTATAGGACTTCTTATTTCAGGGCAGTCCCAACAGAGCAACGAGTGGTTCCTTTTGAGTAGTCAGTGTGAGCAGTGATAGGCTCTAGGTCACAATGATCATGTCATTTAGTTAGATCAGTTTTTAGCCTATTATAGAGCAGTAGTCAACTGGACAACAACATACCATACAAAAGGGTGATACCCCCGGTGCTGGTCCATCATCACAACCACCACTCTTCCATCCTCCAGGTCATGGACCCGGGAGCCCTAACGAGGGAGAGTTGTGGTTGAGCTCTTTACTTCTCCTTTTGTATAGATGTATTGTATATATGCCTCTTATGAAGGCTGATTTTGATGTATAGTTTTATGTACCATTGTTTTGATGATGCCTCTTGATGAAGGCTCGATTCTTTTTTATGCATGCCCTTTTTAGATGGCATATTGTATCGATGATGTACACTTGAGCATTGACTGGACAATTATACATGTATTATATGGACATTTTGATGATGATTTTGTCATGTTATACTATGATTATGCTTTGTATTATTGATTATTGTTTGTAATCATTATGATGTATGATTTCCCTTTCCTCTATGTATGTGACATACCTTAGATTTAGAGATGTGTATGTTTCATGCTTTCATATTGATGATATATCCATAGATAGTACCACATGTTTTTAGATTTATGAGATGTTTCTGAGTTCTTATTCTAGCACTTGGGATGATACTAGATGATATTGGTGTGGGGGGATAGATTTGTGATTATGCGCAACCCCTCTTTCCCCCATTGATGATATAATATGTGATGATTAGCTTAGCATACATGCATGATGTAATACTTAGCATTTTTGTATATATGATGTAGTAGATGATGTTTTATATGTGATGAATGATAGATGATAGATGTGATAACAAACAACTATGCAAGAGACAAATACACAAGCAAAAGTTAACAAAGCTAAACAATTGTACCTATACAACACAACACAACTTATGATGCAAACACACAATTGATAAAGCATACTAAAAAGATCAAATTGACATTTTAATCTAAGTAAGTAAAATGAACCCTAATAAATGCATACAAGCTACAAATGAATCAAATGCCATATATAATTATTTCAAACAAGATCCAACCCATGCTAAGCAAATAAGTCACAACATCACATGAAAAGGTATTCACAATCAAAACTATACAAACCAACAACTAAAAGCAATTAAATCATTACCTTGTTTTTACGGGACAACATTGATATATTTTCTAATGTTTTTGGGTTTATCTAAAAAGATAAGTTTTCAAGGCTACTGTTCACATTGTTTTCTAAAACAACGTTGTGCGGTTGTCATAGCTTCATCCCTAAAAAGGGAGATTTTCTAATGTTTAGGTTTTTTGTGTATCCTTTTCTGAGTGTTTTTTGCATTTTCTAAGGTCATGTTCTAAAAGTAATGTACAAGAACAAAGAAGCGTGGATGCCCCCAACGTGATGTGGGAATATACAAAAGGTAGAATGCCACGTGCGTATGTACGAGAAGGTGAAAATGTGTAGGTGCCCTCAACGCATTAGATGGGAGTATGCAAAGGCAATGTCCTTCATGCAGATATAAGAGAAAATAAGCCAGATCACGGTTTGGCAAAAGGTGGCTTTAGTAGGGTTCCTAGACCTAGCAAAGGAAGTCATATCTAGAAAGTGGTGATGATTACCCATCCTGTTGTAAGAGTGACTTGTGCCCGGAAATCTTCCTTGAGCACCGAAAACTAGTTTTCACCCAAAGACCTACCCACTACGCCACAATTGCGTGGTTTTCACATGTGGACGACCTACTTTTTCTTTACTATTTTCTCAATTTTCCATTTTTTTGCTTGTTTTTTCTTTTTTTTTTCTATTTTTAGTTCTTATCTGATATTCTCATCATGCTTAAGCATAGAACCACTTGAGGTGCATGGCATTCATAGGTTCTAGAAGCTCTTCACCATCCGAGTATGCAAGTTTATAGGCTCCTGATCCATACTTTGCAACTACTACATAAGGACCTAGCCAGTTAGCCTCAAACTTACCTTTCTTTTCTCTATCTTTGATGGTGTTCTTCTGATTTTCTTTTAGAACTAGATCTCCTACATCAAATTCCCGATGAATGATGCATTTTTGTATCCCCTGATACTCTATTTTGATAGACTTTCAGGTGATTGAGCACTCTAATACACTTTTCATCTAATAGTTCTAACTCTTCCAGTCGAGCAACTCTGTAGTCCTCATCTTTATCAAGATAGTCTCTGAGAGATATTCTCAGGGAAGGAAGCTCCACTTCCAGAGGTATGATGGCTTTAATGCCATAGATGAGTGAATATGGGGTCACACCAGTAGGAGTGTGGATGGAAGTTCGATAGGCCCAGAGGGTGGGATGTATCTGTAAGTGCCAATTACGGCTGGTTTTACTGACCATTTTCTCCATAATCCATACAAGGGTTTTATTAGTAGCTTCTTCTTGTCCATTACCTTGGGGGTAATAGGGGTAGACCACTTGAGTTGGATATGGAAATGTTGACACAAGGTTTTAACCATTTTTTTTTGAAGGATTTACCATTATCAATGACAATGGCTGAAGGGATCCCAGTAATGGCAGATGAGATGGTTCATGATGAATTTTGAAATTTGTGCACCGGTGACATAAGTAAGAGGGACAACCTCTACCCATTTGGTAAAATATTCGGTGGCAGTGATGATGTGAGTATGACCATCTGAAGAAGAAGGATGGAGCTTCCCTATGAGATCCAGGCCCCATTTAGAGAATGGCCAAGGTGTTGCAATAGGTCTACAAGGCCTGTGTTGGCACATGTATTAAGTTTCCATATTTCTGGCATAGTTCACACTTCTTTACAAAGTTGCAACAATCTGATTCCATGGTAGGCCAATAATAGCCTACTCTCAATAGCTTCTTAGCTAAGACCATGTCACTAGTGTGTGCTCCACAAATACCACCATGTACTTCCTTAATGGCATGGATAGAGTCAACAACATCCAAACAATGAAGCAGATTCCCGTAGCCACAACGATAAAGGGTGCCTCCTAGGAGGGTATAACGGGCTATGCGGTGGATAAGGGCTTTCTTTTCAGAATGAGTAATGTCTGGTGGAAAAGTTCCATCTTGTAGGTATCAAAGATTGGATCATACCAAGGGGATAAGGGACCAACAACTTCACATGCCAAACATGACTCTGGCATATCATATGTAGCACTTGTAAATGCTCTACAAAGAAAGGCATCTTACTTTCCTGAGGGGAATGCATAACAAAGACCCAATAGTAGCCATAACATCCACGGATCTATTGTGTGACCTTGGTTTTTGCTCAAATATGATCTGTGTAAAGTACTCCTTCAAGGTTTTGACCATCTTTTTATATGGAATGAGCTTCTCATCTTTAACTTTGTACTCATCATTAACTTGTTTAATGATAAGTTGAGAGTCTCCAATGACTCGTAGTTTTCGATGTTCCAAGTAATAGCTAGCTTGAGGCCAATGATGAGTGCCTCATACTCTGTAATGTTATTAGTGCATGGAAATCCCAACCGAATGCTCTTGGTATGACATCACCTATGGGAGTGATGAGCACCACTCCTACTCTCCGGATCCATGGAAGGTGAAAGATCCATCAAAATGGACCTGCCATTCTACAGACTCTTCAATATACATCATAGATGCATCTGGAAAATCTAGGCACAAAGGTTCCATCCCTGGTAGAGGCGCTTCTACCAATTGATCAACCAATACCTGTCCTTTTAAGGATTTTTGATTCACAAACTCAATATCAAATTCACTCAGGAGAATGATCCAATTAGCCATTCGGCTTGTGAGGGAAGGTTTGGATAAAAGGTATTTGAGAGGGTCAACTTTGGATATGAGTTTGGTTTTATTGTTCAGGAGATAATGGCGAAGCTTTTGGAAGGTGAAGACAACTAGCCAAGCAGCCTTTTCTATTTGGGGTAATTCAACTCATACGCAATCAAGGTGTGACTGAGATAGTAAACTACTCTCTCTTTATGGTCTAAGTCATATTGGGCAAGCAGTGCACCAATAGCAAACTGGGTAGTGAAATGTACAAGAGGAGAGGTTTTCTTGGGGTAGGCAACATGAGTACAGTGGGCTAACCAAGTACTATTTTAGTAGTGTGAAGGCCTTCTGACAGTCAGGTCCCCAATTGAATGCAACATCTTTCTTTAGAAAATGGGTAAAGGGTGGCACTTATCCACAAGTTGTGAAATAAAGTGACGGATTGCCTGAATTTTCCCTTGTAGACTCCTTAGTTGTTTGAGAGTGGTAGGTGGTGGCATTTCTGTGATAGCCATAACCTTCACAGGGTCCACTTCAATCCCTCTTTGTGAAACAATGAACCCTAGGAGCTTTCTTGATAAAACACCAAAGACACATTTCTTAGGGTTCAAGCAAACCTTATAGTCTCGTAGAATGCTTGAAAAATATGCCTCAATACTTCAGGGTGCTCTCCCCTACTCTTGGATTTCACTAGGATGTCATCAACATAATCTTCCATGATGTCATTCATCATATCATGGAAGATAATAGTCATGGCCCATTGATAAGTAGCCCCAACATTCTTGAGCCCAAAAGGCATGACTTTGTAGAAAAATGTCCCCCAAGGGGTGATGAAGGTTGTTTTATGTTGATCTTCTTCTGCAATCCGTATCTGGTTATAACCTAAAATCCATCCATTAAGGACAACATTTCATAACCAGCAGTGGAATCAACTATCATGTCAATGTTAGGTAGGGGAAATTCATCCTTAGGACATGCCTTATTAATGTCACGGAAATCAATCAGATTCTTATGCCGATAGGCTTCTTCTATACGGACTATGTTAGAGATCCATTCTAAATAGTCAATGGGTTTAATAAAATCAATAGCTAACAATTTTTCCAATTCTTCTTTGACAAGGAGCACCACCTTAGGATGCATCTTTCTCAACTTTTTCTTGATGGGTTTGGCATCTGCAGGTGCACAACAGGTTGTGCACAACTAGCTCTGGTCCAAACTAGGCATATCTACATATGTCCATGTGAATATGTCCGTGTATTCTCTTAAGAGCTCTACAAATATCTTTTGTTCTTGAGTTGAGAGTGAAGCCCCCAACTTTATCATTCTAGGCTGCTCTTCTGAGCCAATGTTGACGTTGATTGTTTCCTCAACAAGCATCTTAGAAGCATCTTCCATCCATGTAGGATCGGGGGAAGAGTAAGATCGACCTCTCTGTGGTAGCTCATTATCATCTTTAAATGGATAAACCACTTCATCTTTAGACTCTTCATTTTGTTTATCTATGAGTTTTTCAAAGAGTTTTTCACTGAGATTTCCATCTATCCTTTTTGCCAAGGTTTCTCGAAGTGGTTGTACTCTTACTTACCATCTTCTTATTCAAACATCCACACATCTCTGCTTCTTCCCCAAGTATGCACATGTGTCTAGTTGAATTACAAATCCTTTCTTGTGGTCCCCAGCTGGAATAGAATCCCTGAGTCCCATGAACTCTACAAATGCCTCATCATTTTCAAAGAATCTAGGGGCAATGTGAAGTTGTTGATCCCAATCTATAAGTTCAGGATATACAAGGGCTACTTGATAATTGTTTAAGGGGATGGATTCGGATAAGGTAAGGACCACTGAATCTGGGAATAGGTTAGTGGAAGCAAGATCCTCGTAGAGGCTACATTGGGAATCTGCGTCACTATCAAAATGAGATGAAACGTCCTCATGTTCAAAAGAGGTGGCATCATTCTCAGAGGGTAGAGTGTTATGAGGCCTTATCCCCAGGCCATGCTTATCTGACTTAAAACGAGGGATGGGAATAGGCTCTAGCCGGCCTTGTGCATTAATGCCACATCCAAACCCACTATAGCCCATGAAAAACATCATGCGGTGACCTTTGATGTACTAGGGTGCTTGATGGCATGAAGCCATGGTACCTTCTGGCACTCTGGTAGGATCTTCTAACATTTTCTCCTCAGATAGGAGACCACTATGGACAAAAATTTTCCAATGGTTTAGGACACTTCTCTCGCAAGTGCTCTTGAACTGAAAATAAGGCTTACCCCTTGTTTTGGGAGATACTGATAAATCTGATATTAACAAAGCCTGTTCAAGAGTGAATGGCTCACCTGGGCCATATTTTTCGACGTTTCCTCCCATGAAGAGAACGGGTTGACTAATGAAGGAAAGTCTTGATTATAAGGCGTGAGGGACTCTGAATCTATCTGTTTCTTCATAGCTTCCATTTGTAGGGGACAACAACATCCGCCGAAGGACACTCATAAGCCACACGAGAAAAATTGTGCAATGCCCTACAATGTGTGAATGGTTCCGGGTCACCTAGAATGGTAACCACTTGACCTTCATGACATAACTTGATGCACTAATGAAAATTCGATGGAATAGCTTGCATGGCATGGATCCATGGGCGCCCCAGAGCATGTTGTATGGAAGGTCCAAGTCAAGGACATGGAACATCATGTGTCATGACAAGTTGGGCCTACTTCCATGGGAACTACTATAGTACCCATGATTCTCATTCTTCATTGTCATAAGTCGTGATTGTGATAGTCTTAGCTCCCAGATCTATTTCTGAATGGCCTAGCTACTTAACCAACTTCAAAGTGCAAATGTTTAGACCAGATCCACCATCCACAAGTACCCTCTTGATTTTGCGATGGGTAACCACCACTTTGAGATATAAGGGTAAGTTATGTTCTGGGTTGTTATGCATGGGATTGTAGTGCGATCAAAAGTAATATGATCATTGAGTCTAGGTGTGCAATCATGGCTTGAGGTTTGTGGGGTCTACATCTGTCAAAACCCCTAAATTTTGCAATGTTTTATATAGTATGTTCTTATGGGCATTAGATATTTTGAGGAGATCAAGAATAGATATCCTAGTAGGTGTTTTCTCTAACTGATCTATTAAATTATACTAACCTTCCTGAGGGATAGGCATGGGATCTGGTATGATTAAGCGAGCACGTCTCATCCCTACTACATAACATTTTCTAAAATCTGATAGTGTTGATCTGTTCATTAGATGAGCTAATACATCCTATGAGAGAATCAAAAGGACTATCATTAGTAGGGTAAACATAAGTGGTAGTTCTATAGTCATTGGAGGTTTTCCCGTGATCTGTTTCCTTTTCTTTTTATCTGCATGATTAGGAAAAGGTTCTTTGTAGATACCCATTTTCTTGTTTGGACCTTTTCTGGATTCAGGGGAGAATCCACAATGATCTTTCCTTCCTCGATGAGGTCTTGTATGTAATGACGCAGTCTCAAACACCTATCTGTCTTGTGTCCTTTAACATGGTGGAAGTCACAATATTCATGGTCTTTGAACCAACCAGGTTTTGGAGCATCCTCTGGGTATGGTACCATCGTAGTTGGATATTCCACCATTTTTACATCATCTAATTGTCTTAGGATGGCAGATAAGGACTCTATTAAGGATGTAAACGTACGTTTAGTAGGTGCTTTGGGATGAGGTCCTTGTGAAAGCTTTAAAAGCGGGCCTGTTTATACGGTTTGGACTCTTTTGGAGTCCGTAATGCCATCACCAATAACATGCTTGTTCTTATTAAAGAATTTAGGTTTGTCTATGGATTTGGCTTCATGTTTTTCTTTAACGATGACTTAAGCGTTCCCTTTGCAATGAGGGCTTTCTCAATTTGACCACCTTTCTCTATGACCTCTTCAAGTTTGAGCCACAATGCATCTGTAAATGAAAGGCTATTTTTGGTTTAAGTTAGGAACAAATATGCTCACTAGCTATTTTTCTGGTAATGCACAAGGGAAACGACTTGCTAACCCTCGCCATCATTGTAAAAATCCTGCAAACGTCTCATTGGGTTTTTGTTTTGTATTGCATAAATCGTTCATTGTGATGTCACTTTCCATATTATAGGAGTAATGTCATACAAATTTTTCACTAATGTGGGCCACGTTGTAATGGAGCCCTTGGGTATGCTATAGAACCATTCCAATCCCATGGCTCCTAGGCTATGAGGAAAAAGTCATATTAAGAAGTTATCACTATATGCGACCTCTTGGCAAGCCATGTAAAAGTCTTTTATATGATCACGAGGATCACTTTTGCACTTATACTTATCAAACTTGGGAATGGTAAAGTGTTTTGGGAAGGGTTCTTGTAACATGTCCTTATCAAAGGGGTAAGGGCATAGTTCTTCATACGAATATTTTCTATTTTGACCTACATTTCCCTCTTATAATGTAGTAAGCGTATTTTTCATTGATTGTAACTCTTTCTGAATGAGTTGTTCTTTAGTAGGTGACATTGGTCTTTGTACTTGAGTCACTTTAAAGGTATGGTCCGTGTGTGGATCAAAGTGAAACTCGCTAGGTTTATTTTTGTCTTTGTCTTTGTATATGTTTCTTCTTGAAGAGCCTAAGTTTGCTAGTTTTTGGCTCAACTTCAAGATCTATTTTTTTGAAGGATCTCCTCTTCAACTAGAGGGTCCTCTTCTTCATCAAATTTGGGAGGAGGGGAAGCTTTACGCTCAATTTTCACTTTATGTGAAGCTTTATAGTGAGGTCTTCATGATGGGTCCCCTTCGACGGTGGCCTGATGTTTCCCAGAAGTGGAAGCATATCCCACATCAAAAGGATTATCTATGTCTAAGAGGAATCTTTGTTCTCCTAGTTTAGGGTTAATGACCTTAGTTTCTACTTCGCTCTTGTGGAAGTTTAGCTCCTAATTCTAAGACTCTTGCGAGTACTTGATCTTTATTATAATATAGGAGTTCATCAAATCTACCTAGGTCTAATCTCTGTTGTTCTCCGGAAGAGTCTGACTCTTCTCCACTATGGTCAATTAATGGCTCCACATCCTTGACTTGAGAAAAGAGAGGTGCTAAATTGTTGTCGCTAAATGGGAAGGTTTCAAAAGGGTTTTCTCCTAAGTCATGCTCGTTTGATTTGGTTTCCATCTTTGTGATTTTAGGCATTACTAGCTGACGTTTGTATGAAGCTAGCGTGACCCTAAGTGTATGGTTTCTAGTAAGCCATTCAAGGTGATGTTTGAACTATACCACAGTGTATCCTAGATGCAATGTTATGTAGTCATTTTTTTATCAAGGAACACTCATATGCACACCTAAATGTAATGATCACTCAAATTTTTGTTACCAAGCCTATGCCCTAAAACAGATAGTGATAATATCGTATCAATATGTAGGTCAAGTTAGAATTCTAACAAGGCCTAAGTATCGATGTGGTATTGACGCAGTCCCTCGATGAGGTATACTAAAACTAGTTTGAATGTCGATGAAAGCTAAACCTTCTGAAAAATGGAAGTCACGACTAGATATAGCGTATAACAATGTCATCGTGATACATTAACCAAGCAAGCAAGGTGTTAGTATCATGACAACTTTATCACGATATATATAAGGCGTTATCGACACTTTTCAAAAAGACTCAGATGACATCAAAACTAAAACCAAGTGATAAGTATAACAAGGAGTTTTTTAATTGTGTGAGCAGCGTAACCACGCAATAAAGGGACTTATACCATTTTCTCATAAAAATGAGAACACGACGTAAGTACCAAGATTGTGCGACTAGAATGCAAACAAAACTATCAACTCAAGAAGAGATGAATGATGAATCAAACTCGTAGTGGTGAAGATGATCTTGAAATCAAGATTGAAGGACTTTTATCAAAGATACAAAAATGTACCTATGCACACTTTAGACGTTTAACAACCCAAATTAAACATGGATGGGCGTAAATGACAAAAAAGTGGTGAGCACTATCTTTGATAAAAACGTGCAAGGTATGCACCTTTCTCACCCCGAAAAATGGGCGGTGAGAATGCAAGGGTATAGATCAAAAGATGAAAATAAACTAAGTGCCACTTGGGTAGAGTTTCACCTCATCCAAAACGAGAATAAAACTGAGCTAAAGTGGGACGTAGTTTAATTTTGTGATGAAAGACACTTAGATCAAACTTACAAGGATTCTTTTCCTTGTTCAAAAACAAGGTTTATATTCCAAATGAGTTGTCACTTCATGATGGCTTGACGCAACAATGGACTAGCAAAGTGGGCTCCAAGACAGAATGGCCTCCTTAATAAGTTCTCTCAACTAGGTGTTACAAAGTTGTCTTAAGTGAGCTCGATTTACCCAAAAAGTCACAATGACTAAATTGGGAGTATCTCAGCTTTACTTTACCCCCTTCAAGCACAATGGGCAAATAAATGCATCCATGTGTACTCTCACTGGGGTCACCATACGACAACCGAAATAACACTAACTCACAAGGAAAAACTAGTCAAGTGGGTAAGTGGAGTGCTTCCTGTTTCATCCACGAGGTTACTTAGTGGTGGATTACTTTAGGGTTCTTGGAACCACCCCCATTGTTGTAGCTTAAGGCGTTATGCCAAAGGGGTTATGTTCCAGTTGAGTGATAGGGACGTACCCTTTTCCGAAACCTGCAATATAGTGTGATGAAAGTGGTGTGTTTTTTTATCTTTTAAATTAATGTGGTTTTAAGTAGCACACCATTTGGCAACCTACGCATAAAACACATGTATTAGAAGTTTTGTGTCTTGTTTTGACACCTTTCTTCTACAAGCGTTGGGTCCTATAGACAACAAGTTTTAGTAATTTTCCAGTTTCACAGATTGATGTTAAGAAAGAGAACTTTACACCTTGCTTTTGATTCCTAAGATCACCAAAAGGCGCGAAGGAAGAGCATACACAATGTGAAAATCCTACTAAATCACATGAAATTTTACTTTATCCTTTATAGAACAAGTGTTTTGAACATTCGATACAAGTTTGTACAAGTGTTTCTGATCTCCAAGATCACTTTTGAAGGCACGAGGAGAGAGCATACACACTTTTACAAACCTAGTTCAAGCTAAGAACCGAAAACACTTAACTATGAAAACTGAAATACCAAAGAAAACTCTGTATTTAATTTGTTAGTCCTAGAAACCTGCAACAAAGATCGAAAAAAATAGATTTTACAGACTAAAAATTTTCCAATTTTAACATAGATGCCTACGCGCCCAAATCCGACACCAAAGCACCCCAACTAACGGGTACACGCCTAACTCAACGGATACACCTGCAAAAAAAAATTAGTAAAATCCAAAGTATACCAAAAACACAGACGCATCCAAAGAGACAAAGATGCTTGTAAACTCAACATGGATGCTTAGGGTTCAACGAGAGACGTGCCCAAGCATAAAACAAAAAGTTTCAAATTTTTACACAATGGATTTATTTACACAGATGCGGCCAGAGATGAGAGACGCCGACTCACCGATAGAGATGCGTGTGCATCCCTCAGAGAGAGAAACTTGTGTCAATGATAAGTACATCCAGATAAGTGCACGCCTGTTCTGATGGGAAATGCTAGGGTTTCAACGTGGACACGCCCTTTACAACACCTACGCGTACCTTGTGAAAAACCTACAAAACTCATGGATTCAAAAAAATTTTAAGAGAAAACAGGTTAGTTGTTAGTCAAAGTATCCTATTTCTAGTTCAAACCCACAAAACATATGCAAATAAGCGTGATTTAGCTAGTGTTAGAAATAGAAATGAGCAAATAACAAGTTGTTTTAACTAAAAAACTTGCAAATGAACTTTGAAGAACTCAAAATACCTCCATTAATGGAGGATGGACATAAGTGTCCCACCGGGCATGCCAAATGTGTTCAATGAAAGGTTTTGCAAGAGCTATTGAAATGGGGTAAGAAACACTCAAGAACCCCAAAGCTTTGTGCAAAAGCCCCTCAATGGACCATATGATAAGAAATGAGCAAGGAATCCTATTTGCATGCATTAACTTGAAGTAAACAAGTAATTTAAACAAATGAAGTTAACCTCTATTCTTGAAAGCTTAAAGTAAATGAACCTAAAAGGATCTAAGCAATCAGTTTATGCTTCAAGAGAATGGGATCTCACCATTAATGGCTTCAAGGCCAATGGTTCTTCCCATTTACTCCATGTTATGTGATAGAAATGCAAAAGCAAAGCAAATAGCTCAATAAAAGGTCCTAATCTTAATAATAATACTATAGTTTAGGTTAGAGGGAAGAAGTGTTCTTAGAAATGAGAGGGGGGTAGTAGGCTATTTATAGTTTTCCATTTGGGAAATGGGAGGATTTTTGGTGCATGTGGGACTAAAAAGGGAGTCAACAAGTAAATTAGCAAGTCAAAGTAAGATTTGACTAGTTTTAGAGAGAGGTTGATGGTTAAGACTAGCTAACCATGTTTAGAGGGTAATTAATCCTATTTAGAGAGAAATTAGGTTTCTAGGAGGGTTTTGAAAGGCCTAATCAATCCAATGAAGTGGATTGATATTCCAGGGAGCTAATAGAGGTGGTAAAGAAGAAAATATTAGCCAAGAAGAGGTTATTATAACCTATTTAATTAGTTTACAAGAGGAAATATGACCAAAAGAGTGTCGTTAAAGGGGAGTTAGATAGATCTAACTGATGAGGTGTTGCCAACTTGTAGGAAGAGGACTAGCTAGGGAAATATTAGGGATAAATACAATAGAAGACAATGTAATAAACAAGTGTGTAGATAAATATATTGTGTGAAAAGCGGGTTTTAGACACGGTACATCACTCACAATGTCACTATATAATCATGGCCGAAGCGGCTAAAATCATACAATGATCATAGAAAACTTAGTCTGGCATAGCCCACAAAAAATAACATATAATACCAAACAATGTCATACAAAGTGTATCAGATAACCATGGTGGCATATAGTCTTGTAAAGCAAATGCTGCACATGAAGCACCCATTAACATGTTAGAAAGATAAATAGTATGTCAAGAGCATGTATGAATAAATGAAAAGTAATGTGCTAGTAAGAATATGAAGTAGTATATGATGAAATAATAACACCTGTAATGTGTGAGAATAGGAAAGGTAGATGCCCCAAGGAGCTCGGTGGGACTGACAAAGGATACAATACCGAGCATCATTACAATGTGTGAAAATATGTAAGATATATGCATTCACTCCAAAATACCAAGTGAATGCACATGTGTGTATATAAAAATATAATGACATATTGAGTATCTGACTAGCATAGTAAGCAAAGTGCATCATGTAAGTAGTATAAACAAGCAAGAGTAAGTGCAACCAAGATATGCAAATGTAGTGTATGAGTGTGATGGAATGGTATGTAATATGTGAATATGGAAGGAGCAGTGTGCCCCTAACAGATGTGTATGAGATGAGGTTCATTTATAAAATACCCCTCAATAATCAAGAATGAACCATAGAACAAGAGTGTGTCATCGGAAATGGTTTGAAAATGCGTTCAAGAAATACAAATCATGAATCATAGAGCGTGAAGAGTGAATACGGTGAGGTTCATTTTAGATTTAGATCCTCAGCAATTGAGTATGAACCGTGGAACTAGAGTGCATCATAGGGTAATGATGATACAATGCATGTATCAAAGGGTTTGAAAGTGCGTAAAAATATGAGTCATGAAGCACGAAGCATTAAGTGCGATAAAAGATATTATATACAACCGATAGTGATGGGAAGGGGTGGGGTGCAATGCCCCCAAATGTGTCAGTGATGGAAATTTATGTGATGATACCAATGAGATATTGTGGTGGTGACAAAGTTTGAAATGTATCATAAGAAAGTATATTGTCATCACAATGGTAGGTAGGAGCAAGAGTAGAAGAAAGGTTGAATTTTGGGTTAAAATGAGAAAGTATAGAGAGGTCATATAGATTTTGTTGGTCTTGCGTAGTGAGTGGTTACTTATTTAGAATTGGTAACGCCGTAGAAGACTTAAGAGGAGGAGGGGATGGACTTATTTTTAGAGGCAGTTGCTTAGTTGGAGTTAGTAACGCAGTAAGAGACTTGAGAAGAGGATGGGATGGACTGATTTTGAGAGGATTTTGCTTAGTTAGAATTGGTAATGTTGTAAAAGACTTGAGAGGAGGAGGGGATGGACTTATTTTGAGAGGATGTTACTTAGTTGGAATTGGTAATGTTGTAGAAGACTTAATAGGAGGGGATGGACTGGTTTTGAGAGGAGGTTGCTTAGTTGGAATGGGTTAGAAAGGAAACTCTTAACTAATCGAAGGAGGAACATTAATAACTATGGAATGATGCTCATTAGACATGGAAGGACTAGATTTAGGAGCCCATTGGGATTTATCAATTGAATATGTAATAGGATGTTGTGAAGCAAATGAAATAAAACCCTAATGCTCAAGGTGCTTAATTATTCATTTTAAAGCATAGAAATCATTGTCATGATGTCCATTAATTCTGTGATAATTATAAAATGGAAGACCTATGTACTTGGCAATCTGATAAGGAGGATAACAATGAGTAGTTAGCAAGTTGATAAATTGGTGATTGAGGATCTCAGGAAGAATATCATGTTGTTTAGCATTTAGATAAAACTTGAGAGGTGTTGGTAACGACAAGACTTGAGGTTTAATGATATGAGCACATATAGAATGCATAGAGGGGGAATGAGATGTAGAAGGAGAACTAACATGAGATTGAAATACATCATTAAGATGTTGCATTTCAGCTTTAAGAGATGTAATCATTGTTTCCATAGCTTGAATTTTGTCTTGAAATAAACAATGTAAAGCTTGAATTGAATCTAAGATGGGTTGATTGAATGTAGGATTAGGACCGATAGAGTCATTAGATAAACGATCAAAGATGACACTTACTTGAGCGGGTGGCGTACTGTGAGGGACATACATAGTGTCTAGGAGTTTTTTTAGAACATCCTTGTAAGGTGGGTGCATTTGAAGTAAGTCATGCAAGGAGATTAGAGGATTTTTAGGAGCCATGAAAGAGAAACTGATAGAATAGGGATTTGAATGACCAATCACGAGTGGGGTTCACCAAATGATTTAATTTAATTTGAACTAAATCTAAGTATTCTTGAGTAACTAATGAAATAAACAATGTACAAATGTTGTAATAGTAAAGACACAAGAAAATTAATATGTAAAATGTTAAACCCTAAGCAAGAAGATGAGATAAGAAGACTTAGTTGATATAATCATAATCTAGAAGTAATTTGAGCAAGGAAAAAGTTTTGAATAGGATGTAAGTAACATCATATCTGACCTCTGTAAATTCTGGAGCTGACAAACAAGGCTAGGAAGGTCGACTCCGCAACAAGACAGGGGTGCGTGAGCATTGATGACCGGTTTGGGCACCCATGACTACGTAAAAGCTTTGGATCTAGTTATTGTTATGTTTTAAGGTCTTCGTTGTTGTTCTTGTTGATCACCCGATATTCAAAATATGATCGCCAATGATACCTGTAACTCCGCAAGGGAGAAGTTCACCTGTATAAGCCCATAAACCGCATCAAACCTAAAAAGGAAAATACATAATTGGGAATCAAACGGACCCCAAGTGTCACCCTTGGAGTGAACTTACAACCGATCACCGCATTACATCTCAAATTTAATGTAGTTCTTCTGTGTGTGTAGAAATTGTTCCCTAGGATGCCCTTATGCAAGTTACACTTGATAGTAGGTTGTAGCTAAAATGTAGCAATGTAGTAGAATGTGTGGATGGAATAAAATTAACTTCCCTTCCTATGTAGTGGTAGAGTTGATGTAGCCCTTGTCCCTTAAATGTATGTTAGATGGATGCCTTTAGAGTACTTGTGCATTTGGAATGCAAGCTTAGGTGATGATAATAATGCTTAGTACTTGGTCCTTCATTTTTAACACATAACTATGTATTTATATGACTCCCTTGTTTGAATTTCTTAATTAACAACTGAAAGGCCGACCCATAAGTGAAAAAGATGTCCAAAAGATAAAAGAGACCAAAAATGAGTGAGTAAGGTGAGAAAGGGTCAGGGGCACCCAGAGGGGACACGAGCCCATGGGTGCTTCCCGATCTGGATGAGCGCTAGTGTCTAGAGCCATAAAAGATAAATCAATAAAGTTTTGACCAGGATTTAGGGTGTGTAAGACCAAATAGTAAATAAAAGAATAAAGAAAAGAGGTCAAAAGTAGTTGTCAACCATTAGTTTTCTTGCTTAGGAATCATGTAAATGCTAGCATGTTTTTAAGACCTGGAAATGTACCCAAGTGCATGATTTAGTGTCTACAGTTTTCATATATTTTTAGATGAGATTATCATCCTCTTAGGTGACCCATACCCAATCATTCACATCCCCTTCATGGGCATATTTAAAATTGATCTGTCATTTCAATGAATCCAACCGTTTATCCACTCTCTTCCTTGGCTCATCTCTTCTTAGAGGGTGCTCGTGTAAATTGAAGGAGTGTTTGTGAGAAACTCCAACTTTGAGATTTGGCCATCTCTTAAATTCTCTGGATCTAACTAACAAAGGCAAGGATATATGTCATGAGCTCTTTCCTTTACATTTATCAACAATGTCATTGCTAATCTGAAAAGTAATACCTTGTTTGATCAATTTATTAGGTACATAGTAAGGAAATTACAATGGTAGAGTAAAAATCCTTCAATCATAATCACCGTATAATTTGGATAGAAGAAAGCATTCCCGTTTCCCGATAGATTTTAACCCCTCTATAGAAATCATAGGCAATAGTGTTTTCATGATTATCTTGTATATTGCAGGGTAGAAGAAGGTGTAAATGTATTCAATATGAGCCCTAAATATGTGGGCATAAAGGTCTTAATACTCTTCATTCACCTTGTGAGGGAATTTGAGTTCCTCCGAGGGAAAAAAATTAGTGCATAATAAGACTTTGCAGACAACATCTAGTAGATAAGAGGCCATAAAAAATGATTTCTTGTGATTAAAATGGGCATCCCTATATGATAATAAATTTGATGAGACAATGTTCCCTAATGCAAGGATCTTCCATTCATATATGATCATGGAAAGCAGGGGGATCCAAAAATATCTAACTCGGTAATGGAGGGGTTTCATTACAAACGATTCATCAAGGCCATGCCACTTCTCACTGTGGCCTAAATCTTTGGATAAGAATGTTGTTTAATATTCATCATCCATGTTGTCATTTCAATCATGTCCTTTTCCTAATTCTATAAAATGGTTCTTACTTGGCGTGTAGCCATCCATGATTAAGCGCTTTGGGCCTTAGGCAACTTATAATAGGCTTTGAAAGCATAACTAGCAATAAAATCCACCCTATTGTTCTCATCTTGGGAGTATAATGTCCAATACTTTTCTTTAGTATGAATGAGAATAGGGAGATTAATTATGGGCATGGAAATACCTCTAGTTTGGCCGCAATTTGGTGTAGCCTGGTTCTTTTAAATGACCTAATATTGGAAGCCCTTTGAGTTTTTCCAATCAACATTCTTGTTTTTTCGATGGTGTCCACCAAAGTTCTTTCCCTTTGGACTATTGAGAAGATGACAGAAAAGTGAGGTGAATTCTTGATCAATTAATGTAAGATGATCTTAATTATTCAAGCGTGTTGAAATGATCTATTCTCATCTCCATCTTCTACAAATTTCTCAATGAAATGTTATTGATGTTATAATATTTTATGCTTCTATTTATGATCTTTAAATTATGGTCATGCATGTTTAATGAAAGTGTAACATTATTTGTACTTTAACAAGTTATAGTACATGTGCATTTAACATTCGAGTGATTAGTTAAATTTGTAACTAACCTATTATAACCACGTTCCTTATTATATTGTTCTATGAGGATCAATACAAAACTCCATGCACATCGAAAAGGTTATACTTCCAATGGTGATGTGAACGCTCCATGTAGTAAGAAATAGATCAAAACATAAAATGAGAATTAAGTATGAAAGAAATAGGGTATAGCATTCGATAGATCAAAAGGAAGGTAGGAGTGTTGTGTAACTTTTGTGCATGACATGTGGACACAACCCTAACTAACCCTAATGACCTATAGTATCAGTAAGTGAGATGACTAGCCATATGTGGTGGACACAATGTTGAATTACTATGAAACAAGTCATAAAAACCAACACCCCCTTCATCAAAGCTAAGGTAGAGGTCATGGAAAGTTAGAACATAAAGAGAACTACCCTAGACAACTAAGAAAGATGTGTTAATGGGGCCCGACAACCAAATTCATGATAAGGTACCCAATACATACAATGATCTTTCTTGAAAAAAAGAAGAGGAGAAGGGAAATGGGTCCTGACAATTAGGCCTAATGAGGTACCCATGTACAATTAGGATCTAAAGTAATGGAAGAAAACCCCTGAGAAAAAACCATCCACTTACAAGAGATAAAAGACTCTCCTAAAAACCTAAGAGAGATGCATCAAATGCGTCTCGAAAATTAAATGACATATGAGGTACTCATGTAAAAACTACAATATTTCTACAAGAAGAAAAGAGAATAAGAAATGTTATCCAGACTCTAAAGATGAAGAACCTGTCAAAGACCACCCTGTATCAAGTGAATAAGAAGAAGAAGATCCTTGCAGAGACAAGTTGTTGTTCCTATCCAAGGAACGATGCTCCATATGTGAGGTGGAAGTACCAACTACTCCATGAAGAGATGGTGAAGAGAGGTGAAATATCCTATAAATGTATAAAATATTTCCCGATGTTCGATGAGTCCTGAATCAAAGTACTTGCTCCTTGAAATTTTTGTAGTGGACTATAACTAGGTGGATCAAGAAATATATCCTCAAGATGTGGTAGATGATAAGTGGATGGTGGAGGCGGGTCCCCGTCACTATAGCAATCAACCAAGCTAGAAGATAATTCATCATCATCAGAAGAGAGCTCATAAATATCATCAAGTCTAGGTGAATGAGATGAAGAATTTGAAGGAGGAACAAATTGAGAAAAGGAGTGAAGTTGGGTGTGATGATCAACTATACCAACTACAATGATAACGTCATTATGTAGCTCTCTGATATAAACAAAATCCAGAGTGAACTTAGCCCGCATGCCCCGACCGAGGGAGTAATTTGATACACCGAAAGGAGGTTAGTTGAAAGTGAAGGAAAACTAAGTACATTTCTGAAATTTCCATCGTTCACCTCAACATACCCTCTCTCAAAAATTAGTGTATAAGTGTCATTACCAAGCCAAATAGAAGACACATCACATGGCTCTAATGAAGAAAACCCAATATATGAAGAAGCCATATGATGAGATGTGTCCAATCAATCACCCATGTAGGAGTAGGCGACACAACTATAACTAAAACACTTGCCTTTCTTTTCTCCTTTATTGATTTCTTTTTATTTTCTTTCACTTCCCCTTTCCATTGTCTTTTTACTTAGAAATTTCATGATTTGATGATGAATATACCTTGCGAGATTCGAGAACTACTATTTTTTTCTTTCCCGAAGACTCGTGAGGGGGTCAATATTCTTCTTCAAACATTTTTCTTCATCATGTCTACTAGTGCAATACCCACATTTGATTCATTCTTTAGGAGATTTAGAACTAGAAGAGGAAGTGGAAAAGTTTGATTTGGTGGTGGATTGGTCCTTTTTATTCTCATGATCCTTGTTGTTATGTTTCTTCTCTTTTGAAACCCTAGGTTTTTCATGACCAGCAATGAGAGCATGGGATTTTGTGGATCTTAGAGTACCTATCTGAATTATCTTATCTTGTTCTTTAGTCAAATCAACAACAAACTCATCAAATGAGGGCATATTCCAACTTTCACTAAGTGTTCTTTTGTGACATGGAACGTAGAGACAAAAACAAAATAGTCAGGACCAAGTTTGGAAAGGACATAAAATATGAACTATGAGTCCTTTTTGTCAATTCCACAATTTTTCAATTACAATCTTAGAGATTTGAGTTTGGTGAAAAGTCCCGGAGAGTGTCAAAATTTCTAGGGTTGAGACTAATTAACTCATTTTTGAGTTCACAACCTTTCATTTCATCCTATTTCCTAACACGTTTTCTAAGAAATCCTAAACTTCCTTAGATGATGTGGTTGTGTTTATATGAAAGCGCAGCTTAAGTTATACAGAAAAGACAAAAATCCTAAAAGCTTCATCACATTTGTCAAACCTCTTCTCTTTCTCTCGCATCATATTTAGGTTCGATTTGCAATCCCATAGTTATACTCGATCTGACGCTTTTGTTTTCTCAAAGCGAGATATACGACATATTTCCATTCGTGATAGTTAAATGGGGTAAGTAAAGGAACAACATTAAGATCCATAGCAAATAAGAGTGTGAAAATAAAATAGCAGAAATGAAATAACCCCACAAAATGAACACTTCCCATGAATGTGTCACTTTATAAGTAATGTTTTGATTACACCCAAGCGATCCTATGATGTGAGACAGTTGGTCACTCACAATGTAATTAGTGAAATATCACACAAGTGTGGAGAGCACAATATGCTCAGTCCTGCACAATGAAACAAGTAAACAAACACAAAAGCAAGAAATAAGGGAAGGAGGCTCTCTTTCAAAGGTTGTGGCGGACGTGCTCACTAACCCGCAAGCGAAGAAGAGCGATTACAAGAGGTGTAGAAAAGGGGCCCAATGACCTATAGGACACAAAAATGCTTACTAAGGTAAAAACCACTAGGAATAACGTTATACACTCCAACAAAAGCTAGTAGCAAACAATCACCAATAACACTCTAAAATCGTACTTTGAATTTGCCAATAAGCCCAATTTAAAGATTAAAAAAGATGACAAAAATGTGATTCAAACAACTCTAAACGTTTAATTGAATGATAAATAACACTACTCAAAAGATGTAATTAAGAACCTAAAAATTAATTAAGGTCCTAATTAATATTAAACTCCCTAATTAAATAATTTAACCAACTACTTAAGGATTAATCGACCCTAATCAATAATTAAATGATCCCTTACAAAAATTCTTATATCTCACCGCTTAACCCTTATTTAAAACTTAACTCCCCCTTTGAACATTAAACATCCTTCCTTTAATATAAACCCACAACCCCTTAATTATTTGACCCGAGGACGAGGTAATATTATCTCGGTGTGAAGGGTTAAAACACACGTCGGGAGGTGGGCCACGCAACATAAGGCAAGATAAGAAGATGGAACGAGTTGCATGGCATACAACAACTCGGCATCCCAATCAACTCACAAGGAAAGGCGTGTACAACAAATCCAATGGGAGTCAATGGAGAAAGGAGTAGCAGGACTAAAAATAGAATACAAGCCAACATGGAAGGATACAAGGAGGTCCAACCAAGATTTTTTTTTAAAAAAACACTTTTAATTAATAAAATGATAAAACTAAATACAAAACCTACCTACAAATAGCTTTCCTTCTAAAGTTAGCTGCAACTAGCTAGATCTGGTGGTGAAAACCTTATAACCTGCACATGTATAACCATAAAACCAACACAAAATCCAAAAAATGATATTGTTAAACTTGTTAACAAGATTTCAAAGGACAATCGAAAACGTGCACAAGAAACACAAAAACAATAAATGAAGTAATAAACATCCGGAATCAAATGAGTGCTTGTTTACCAAACAATAGCTCTCATACCATATCGGATTGTTTTGTGAGGATCAATATGGAATCTCATGCACATCAAAAAGGTTGCACTTCCAAAGGTGACATGAACGCTCCACATAGTAAGTAAGAGATTGAATCATAAAATGAGAATCAAGTATGAAAGAAACAAGGTCTAGCATTCTCATAGATAAAAAAGAAGGGGTATATATAGGAGTGTTGTGTAACTCTTGTGCATGACACATGGACATAACCCTAACTAACTTTAATGACCTATCCTATCACTAAGTTAGAGGCTAAACCAAATGTAGTGGACAAAATGCCGAATGAAAACAAAACAAGTCATATATATCAATAGTTCTAATTTCATTTGAATCTTTGAATCAGTAATATATTAATTTGTGTGTAAACTAAAGTAAGTGTTCCTCATTGTTTTAAAGCATGTATTGTTTAAATCATAAAGTCAATCTCATGAAATTTGGTCTCTTCAAGATTTTCTTTTCTCTCTACCCTATCTCTCCACTTTTGATTTTATTTTGAGCAACATCCTTAGTTAAATTAGCCTTAGGAATTCTTTAGATAAAACTTTGGTGAGGAAGGTACAAAGAGTGGTGTTAAAGGATTTTAAATCTAGTAAACACCCCTCATCGGTCATTTATAAGGAAACATACTTGTAGCTCGAGCATTAATCTATCTTTTGGATCTAAAATGAGGAGGAATTAAGAGCCCGTCATCCTCCCCGAAGGTTTGTGTGCATGAACAAGAAAGAGAGTAAAAATTGGATCTCTACATATAAAGGGGAGGATACACATCCTCAATAATTCCTCAAATATTTACGTGAGTGGAATAACTCACTTACAATAGATTAATTAAAAACTAATAATAAAACTCCCAAATGAAGCGTATTAAGTGTGAATGAAAAAAGAACTAGCTAGGAAATATCCTCCCCTTTTTATTTTCTTTTGAGCAACATCCTTAATTAGATTAGCCTTAAGAATTCTTTAGATACAAATTTGGCCAGAAGGTACAAAGAGTGGTGTTAGGAGGATTTCAAATCCAACAAACACCCCTTGTTGGTCATTTATAAGGCAACATACCCGTAGAACGTGTACTATGTCATCTGTTGGCTCTAAAGTGAGGACTTAAGAGTCTGTTGTCCTCCCCGAAGGTGTGCGTTCCACATGCATAAATAGGAAATAGAGGAGAAGTTGGATCTCCACATATCAAGGGGAGGATACACATCATCAAAAATCCTCAAATATGTATGTGAGAGGAACAACTCACTTATAATATTAATTAAAAACTAATCATAAAACTCCCTAATGAAGCTTATTAGGTGTGAACGAAAAAAGAAATAGTTAGGAAATATCCTAAACTAGTTATGGTGTGTTCAAACTCACAACAACATCCTCCCTTAAGGGAACGCTGGGAAGTGAAAAACAACTAGGATTGATAAGGTAGCCAATACAAAAAGGACGTACATACTACATCCCCCAAATACAACATCTTTAACCCTAAACATGTGTTGTAACTAAAGAAAACGAGGTGAGGGTAAAGACTCGGTATGTCGCAATCGACTGAGCAGCAAGTTTGAACAAGCTCCTAACAAACAACATCATTTTTCAATCAATTTACAAATAAAGTGAATATGAATTTTAATGTGTTTGGTCCTGCTAATGCTGAATTATATTTTGAGTAATTTAAATAGCACTCTAATTGTCACACCAAATCGAGTTAAAGAATCTTGTGAGAAGCCAAATTTATCAAGTATCCTGTAAAATCCAAAGGGCCTCTGTTGAATTTTTATTACACTTCTATATTATGATTCAAGAGAAGATAAAGCACTAATTGCTTGTTTTTTACAAGCCCAAGCAAGTGAACCTAAAACAATGTGAAAAAGAAGTTAGAAGTAGATAATTGTGTATCAAAACATTCACCCTAATATGAAAATGTGAACCCTCAATAGTTGAAGATCATCGTGGTGAAATAGTCAATGCCAAAATCTAAAGTCCCCGAATATAATGCAAAATATGCCTAGTTTCTTGTCAATGACTCTCACGAGGTTCATGTGAAAATCAAGAGAAATGGTGGATGAAAGTTATATTGGGATGAGTGTGAGTTAGATATAACAAATTTTCCTACCAACTATGTAAAAAAATATGATCAAACATTTTAGTTTTATAATCAAAAACCAATTCAATACTTGACTAGTATTAGGGTTGGTGAAGGCTTACAAGTGGCCATGTTGAACTTTTGAAGGAGATCTAAAGCATATTTTTGTTTCCTAATGGAAATTCCTTCTAAATATTGATGAACTTGGAGACCAATAAATTACTCCAACAAACTAAAATTTGTCATATCAAAAGTTACCTTCAATTGTTGTTGTCATCCTAAACTAGAGAATCAAAATTGGAAGCGTGGACAAGATCATCAACATAACATAACAAGATCAATAAATCCTTGCCATTGTTCAAAACATAAACATTGTGATCTGTCTAAAAATGGTGAAAGTCATCATCCAACAAGAGATCATCCATTTTATCATACCAAACTTGTGGAGCTTGTTTAAGACCATAAACCGAAAGATGAAGCTTGCAGAACCAAGGATTTGTTCTAGACAAATCTCAGAGGTTACTCCATATAATTCTCTTCATGGAGATCATTGTGTTGGAAGGCACTTTTCATGTCCATTTAAGGTTACTCCAAGTTTATATCTTCGTGGAGATCGCCATGTTAGAAGGCACTTTTCATGTCCATGTGATATATTGATCATCGTTGAGCTGCAACGAGGGAAAGAATAAGGCAAACCAAAATCCATTTTTGGAACAGGAGAAAAAGTCTCAAAGTAATCTACTCCAATTCTAGAAAACCCCTTAGCGACAAGGTGAACTTTTTACTCATGCATAAAACCATTAACTACGTATTTTGTCTTATAGATCCATTTACATTTCAAAAGTTTTCTTTCCTTAGGAAGATGCACTAATTCCCAAATTTTATTCTTCAAAAAAAAAAAAAAACATATTGTGCATAGCTTCATCCCATTCATGTATGCTAGTAGCCTAAAAAATTAATTGAATTAGGGTAAGTGCACCAAGTTGGGGGGCCAAAAAGCGGACAAAAATTTGATTTGAAGTAAAACATGAGTACTTTGGGAAAGTGCGAGCACGTTATGAATTACTAGGATTGGTAATTACCAAGCCTAAAATGTGAGCATGTTATAATGCTCACACGCTATAATGGGAGTGCATTATAACGTGCTCGCATTCTGTTTGCAATGTGGTATATGTGTTTTTGGGAGGGATATATTTACTAAAATAAATGGTTTTATAAGTTTTTCATTTATTAATCTTTATACTTTATTATTTCTTATACTTTAAATTTATTTTAGTAAATATAAGAAATTAGGGTCACTTTGCACCTTATGGAACTAGTCTCACAACTCCATTAGTCATGGTTTAGAAGATAGTTTTTCATATTCTAATCTAGTTAGTACATAGGTATTTTTCAGATTTCAGCATTCAGCCTAAAGCTTTTAGGGTTTAAATTCTATAATCGATGTCTATTTTGGGAAAGAATATAATCATTGTTTAGGTTTTGGGGTCTTTTCGATTATTTATTAACATCTGTAGGAGTGTTAAATGTGTCAAAATTATATTTTATAAATCTCAAAACTCCCAAAGGTAACAACTGCTCGAATATATGGACGCATGAAATTCTTTATAACACATAATAAATCAAAACACATGTAAGTTTTAATAATTTCAAATAATCAAGGGAATCTCACCATGAGTGATGGTGGTAATCATCTCAGGCTCACAAATAATGCATATTTTATGAGAATGTTTCTAAACACTTAATCAATGCTTGGTAATGAACTCGCATCTTGCAAGTTAGGGAGGTGGAATTTATAATGTTTCAATGTACAATGTGGAGGTCAAGAACATGGAATTCATTCTTAGAAATTCTTCCAAGTTTCATTCAGGATCAATCCTTCTATCAGGAGGAGGAAACCTATCTCCATGAGGAGCAATTGAGAAAGAGGGTGTCTAGACATCATAAGCATGCTTCCACTTAGGTGACATCTTGGGCAGGGAGGTGAATTATGATATTAAGAAGATATCATCATGTTCAAAGGTGAAAAGTGAGGATCAAGGAGTGAATTGATGATCATCATATCCTAAATCTACCATTGTGTCCAAATCTCTTTGAGAAACAAATCAAAATGATCTAGTCAGCCACCGAGGCATCCAAGACCATCATGTGTGAAGGATCAAGAAGTCACCTATTCTCATGAGAGGGATATGAGAAAGAAGTGTATGAGCATCCTAAATATGATTCCATTCAAGGAGTATTTTGAAGCCTGGAAGGGTAAGAGGATGATATTCATATGGATATGTTGTCATGTGAATTGACTAACCCAAAAATGCAAAACTTAAACTATGAAAACTAAGCCACAATGTGAAATCTTGCTCCCAAATCTTCTTGAATCCCTCTCCGGGCCAACTTTCCTCCTGTGTCATGATCACCTTGTCCTTAAAGGTATTCCTAATTCATTTGGTGAACATGTATAAGTTTTTAAAAAGGTTTAACAAGGTCCATTATTCCATTCATTGAAGTGCAATAAAAGACTAATTCTCTAGCAAGCCTAGAAAGGCCAATTTTGGCCATTTTGGAGCTTATGTGCATCCTCCGGGAGGGTTATGAAAAGGTATTAAGTATCCAAAGGTGGTATTTGAAATCCTTGAAGGTATTGGAAGTAGTTTAGGAAGATTTAGGAATGTTTTGATCATTCAAGAATAGTCTGTTCAAAAGCGGGTTTTCTAGTGCAAGGAATGAGCATTCAAATTGTTAACATTGACTTCTTCAGCTAATTCTGGGAGCTTCATAAGGAGTTAGGAGGAAAATAAGTAGGCAACAGAAATATTTAATAACAATTTACATTATGGGAGCATCCATTTTTATCCAAGGCCACCAAAGTTGATGCTAGCAATCATCTCATACTCTCAAGCAATACATACCTCCCAAGAGTGTTTCTAAACACTTAATTAGTGCTTGGTAATGAGATCAATACATTGTGGACATCATGAACATGTGATTAACATTAATGATTTAATTCAATGTGGATAAATTTTATCAAAATGGTGTTCTCTACAATGGTATCATAGTCTTCTCTGCATCTACCTTTCAACCTTACATCCACCTTTCAACACACCCATACACCTTACTCAAGCGCACCTCATTCTCCATTACTTTGTTATCCATAATCTTGCTAGATTTTCAACTTTTGGATTTTTAAGACTCCTTGTTTGCTCAAGCTCTAAATAATCTTCTCAACTTTTTTTTCATCTTCACCTTGACTTTTACTCAATCTTATTTTCACTCATCTCATTGTGCTTACCCCTCTCCTAATCACTAATGCAAATCACTCAACTCTTCCTCTTTCAATTAAGGATTTTCATACAATCTTGATAATATGAAAGACACTAAATAGGTCTTCTCGATTCAATTTCTATAAATATTTACCCCTGTTACTACAGGGATTCAAAACATTCTAACAATGTAGACACCTAAATTCCACTTTTGCAATCTTATTGCCAAACACATACAAATCACTCTCATTCTTGCCAATTCCGTTATAATTAGTGATCTTTGTTAATTAACTAACGTTTCTTAGCACTTTATCCAATAAATAATGCTTTGTTGATTGTGTAACCCATTTAGCATTCAGGATGCCACTTTACAACAAATCGTAAGTCAAAATCCTCTTCAAAAACAGACAATTTGTGTTTGTTAGCTAATTAAGCATATTTTGCCCTTGTTTTGGTCAATATACCCTACTATTGGCTCAAACCCCTCTTATGACCTCTCAAAATCACCCCACTTTCCTTCACAACATCTCAACAAGTTTCAAAAGTTTATCCTAGCCTCCTAGTTAACCTTAAGTGGTTGATTAAGGCTTCGTACTTCTTAATCACTTGGTAATTCACTAATTGTGATTAGCAAGGCCTAATCATGATTAGAAATTCTAATCTAATTTGGGGATTTTAGTCCCACATGCACCAAAATACAAGTTTCTCCCAAAATGAAAACTATAAAAAGAGTGCACCTCTTACCTTAATACTTTACACCATGCTTTGATTTGCATCTCATATAATAAATATGATATATAACCAAGTTCAATCCTTGCCTAAAGCCTTCAACAAGGTTAGTAGATGAATATCTAAAGTGACTTAACAAGTCATTTGGAGAGGTCATTTCACCATTGTTTGGAGTATCAACCATACCAATTTGATTTCCCTCTTAGGTCTATTTAGGCCCATGTTAGGTAATTGAACATATTAGTAGGCATGTTTAGTTAGATTTTGAATTATATTCATGTTAGTTAAACATTCCTCTAAGCTTCTATCTTAATGTTACATTCCTAGACTTAGAACCTTGAATAAAGGGGGTAATGGTGTTAGCCTTCCTTAGTTAGTCATGTGATTTGCTTTATAAAGTTTAGGGTGCTTTCATTTGGCACGCCCGGTGGGACCAAACCCCATTTGCATTCATTCTCAAGCTTTTTAACATAGTTTTAAAAGTTTTAGATTTCAAGTTTTCTTAGATTAACTTCCAATTCTTAGATTAGATTCAAGTTTTTCTAGATTAACTTCAAATCTTTCTAGCTTACTTTCAAAGTTCTTAGATTAAATTCAAAATTTTCAAGCTTTTTAGAGTAGTTTTCAAAGTTTTGTAGATCGATTTTGTAGCTAGGTAGTTGTTTCAACTAGATTAGTGGTAGAAGTTTTGTTTTCATGTTCTTTACAAGATATAAGGAGGCGAAGCCCTGTCAAAATTGCCTCAAAATACCAAAGATTGGATCTTTTTGAAGAAATTATTCTCAAAATTCAGATTTTGGTCACCTACAGGAAAGGTCCACGCCTGTGCATTGAAGAGTGCACATGTGCATCAAGAAGCACACCTATGCTTTAAAACCTACGCATGTGCACTAAAATCCATGCATATGCCTCTTTGGAAGTGCCCGTACAACACTTCAATTTTGGTCTCTAAGTCAAGCTTGCGCTTGTGCATTAAGGTCTGCACATACGCCTCTCTGGCCGCATGTGCACTATTGACTAGTGAAAATTTGATAGAGATGCGCCTATGCTTTCAAGCTTGTGCTTGTGCTCCAAAGGGTGCTCCCATGCTTCGAACACGTGCTGTGCATTAAAATTTGTGCTTGTGCACTCAAGTAAATTTCCTTCAAAGTTCATGATTTTTATTTCTAGTTTTAGGTCATTTTTAGAGGATTTTTAGTTGTTTTTTTCAATTTACTGATTTTAGAGCAATGTTCCTAACAAAATTCACTTAGGGTTTGATAAGTAATTTTTTTAAAATTAAATTAGGGTTTGATAAGTGATTTTTCATGCTTTATTTGAGTTTGGAATAGGGTGTGTATGCTCTTCCCTTACACTTAGTGTGATCTTGGGAATCAAAAGCACTTCTAAACCACTTTTTGCTATTTTAGAGTAAGTAAGAAAAATCATCATTCATTGATATGCTTGATATTTTAGTTTAGGAGCTTTTTCACTTGATAAAGAACCAAAGCTAAAATTTGTGAATGCTCTTCCCTTGCACCTAGTGTGATCTTGGGAACCAAAAGCAATTTTAGTCTTTCATTAAGAAGCACTTGGATTAATTGGGAATAAACCTTATTTTACAAAGTTTTATGGTAGTTAGTTGATTTACAAGATTTTCATCTAGTTGGGTTATTTGTTGTGTATGTTCTTCTCTTGCACCTAGTGTGATCTTGAGAAACAAAAGCAACATTTAATCCTCTTTCTATGATATTGTGAATCTTTTTGAACTACTAACCATTTGTGTGAAGGACCTAAAATGCTTGTCAAAGAAAGAAGGGATCTCTTCAAACCAAAATCTAACATTCACGCATGATTGTAGGTTTCTAAAAGGAGTACAACAAAAACTACATTAATTCTAAAAGATTAAAAATACACCATAATCATCACATTGTATTTTCAGATTTCGGTTAAGAGCTATGGCTCGTTCACTTAACTAGGACATAACCCCTTTGGCATAAGCCTTAAGCTAAAACAATGGGGGTGGTCCTAGGAACCCTAAATTAGTTCACACAAGAGGGAACCTTGTGAACGAAACAGGAAAGTGTTCCACACTACTGACTTGATTAGTACACCTTGGTGAGATTAGAGTCAAAGTTACTTCCATTATGACCCCAATGATAATACAACTGAACGCACTAGTTGCTCATTGTATTAGAAGGGGGTAAAGTAAATCTAAGATACTCCTTGGGAAACCTCGGTAAATCAAGCTCACAGAAGTAAACTTGTGACACATAGAGAGAGAACCACCTAGGAAGTTTGCCGGCTTGGAGCCATTGTTTTTGTCTTAGTTGTTATACTTGAGAGCTCTCACAAAGTGACAACTTTGTTAGATTCAAACTCTTGTTTTTCGAACAAGGAAAGAATATCTTAAAGTTTAAACCACGTGATATTTCATCACAAAATCTAGTTAGTGTCATTTTATCCTAGTTTTTCACTTGTCTTAAGACAATGCGAAACTCTGCCAAAATAACACCAAATTTGTTTCAACACCACTTGGTTTATGCCCTTGTTTTCTTGTTGCCCATTTTTGGACAAAAGGAAACAACATATACGGATACCGCTAGATATCATGTGTCCACCACTTTTGTATTCTACTTGCATGCAACTAGGTTGCAATGCCGAAGCACAAGTGTTGAAAGTGTGCATGGTACGTACTCACGATCTAGTAGGCCCCCTTGTCTCAAAACCCATATTTGAGACTTATTATCATCGTAGTTAGGTGATTTCATCCTTGTCTTATTTTTAGTTGTTACATTGCCCACATTATAGCCATACAATTGAGATATTTACATCTTGTTTCCATTGTGAAATTAGGCCTAAATCTCTATATTATAGAGTTACGTTGCTCGCACACATAGCAATTTATTGATATACTTAGACGTAGTTTTTACACCCTAGCTTTGTCTTGAGTTTTGTGAGTGTTGAGGTTACTTTGTTAGCATCACTATAATTCCATGTTGATACTAAAATCGTACTTTATCGCAAAGTTTGATTACGTGTCCAAATAACATTATTACGTTGCTCGCACTTGTATCATCCATTTTACAAAGCTTAGACTTTGTTAGTGTTTAGAAACTGGATTTTAGTATATCTTGTTAGAAGATCGCATTGACATTCTCTTATCCTTTAGGCCTTCTTTTTGGAAACTTGACCTTCTTGGTGATATAGTGTTGTCACTATTTGGTTGCAAACCTATCTAGACAAATCTTAGGGAGTAAAATATTTGGTGTGACTAAATTTTGAGCGTTATACATCATTGTATTATTCTAAGGAAAACTTGTGTCATTACATTACCTCACTAGGGTAGCTTGTTTGTTATTCTTTAGTTCACACATTCTCTTTGACCTATCAATTTTGTGGCTATTCTATAGTCACCTTGTTTTGACAATTTAGTGTCGTTACGCTGCAAAAATTTGACTAAGGTCCCTTTTTAGTAAACCTTAGTGGAATTTTTTCATGTTGTATCTCCTATCTCGAGTATGCCTACTATGAGAATGGGATCCCGAAGGTTAGAAGGTGATATATTTTAGAAGACAATGTCATGATCGACCATAGTGGTGGAGAGGAAGACTCTCCTCGTGTGAATATGGAGCTTCATCCAACCCACTTTGACGATTACTTGTTTCACAATAAACATGAGGTTCTCATGCATGTTGTGGAACTAGGAGCTAGGTTTCCATCCACAGTTGACCCTTCTCTTATTGCCGGCATGATTCAGGGAGAAGAAGAAGTGGAACATCCTCGTCACCATATAGATGACATATTAAACCCAGCCATGCCTCTACTTCAGGATGACTGAATAATGAGGAAGTACCTTTCAAAAATGATGGAGACTATCATTTACCTCCTCTTAGAATTCATTGCGAAGACCATGAAGCACATGCTCACCACGAGAAACCTCCTCATGATGAAAATCGTAAAGAAATACCAACCCAAGAGGTAACCTTAGAGGAACAAGTTCAAGCTCTCACTCACCAATTGGCAAGTTTGGCTTCACATATCAATAAAGAGCCACCAAAACCTGTAAAACAAGCTAAGCCAAAAGCTTCATGTCATGATTATCAACATACTCCTAAGGAAAATACTCCTCATCGAGAGGCACACAAAGACCCTTATGAGGAATTTTTCGCCGAGAATAGGGGTAGGCATTGTTGGGTCTTGGATTTGCACTTGGAATGAAACCACGGTCGTGGGATAAGTAAGTCCCTCCTCTTTAATGGGAGAGGTTCCCTTATTGAAAGCAGGGCAAAACCTATGTACAAATGCACTATCTTTCATTCAATGGTGGTTTCCCAATACCCTGAAATGTGTTTTAAGCCTGGAAAGTTATCAATACATGAGGATATAAGACTTTGAAGAGAGGAGGGAGGAAGAAGAAGACAATACTTTCGGGGAAAAGAGATGGCAAAGAAGACCCTTATATGTATTGTGCAAATAAGATACAAAATGGAACCATCCATGTTTATAATAGACACAATTTGCAGACTCAAAGTTCTGGAGATTATACAAACTAGAACACAAAGTTTCCAAGCACGCAAGGATTAAATGATTCACAGATCAGAACCAAAAGGAAAGAGAAAGCAGAAGAAAAAGGGAAAAACCTTTGTATTGATTTCTTCCAATTTGAAATTACAGTTTCAGAATAATCAAAATTCCAACCCTTTACAATGGCTTTGAAAGCCCATGATATAGCTCACTAGAGATGGTTACAACTTCCTCGAGCAAGCAAGAAACAATTACAACTTATTCCAATCATCTAGGCCCCTTCAAATTCTTGATTTGGAAAGAAACATTAATGGTGGAAAGAAGCAATTTTTTAAATATATGGTCATTACATTATTTTACCAGTTAAAACATGGGTTGTTCGATTTACTTTTACAACTTCAAATTTGGGCCACCCACGTGGGAGAAATTAATTAGAGTGGGCCTACGGACGCCTTCTATAATTTTTTCCTTTGAAGCTATGCCAGGCTGACACGTGGAGAGCTCTGTTGGTTCCTTGAACTTTTCCGATTCGGGTCTATTTCCTGCTTGACCTATGTTGACCACTAGACACGTGGAGGGTTGGCACTCATTTGAGTTTCCACTTTGGAAGCACCCCAGAAAATAGCGTCGAGCTGATGTGTGTCCTCATGGGCCGATCTTTGACTTTTCAATGCCCAATTCTGTCTTCATCCCGGCTTTAACCAAGTGGCGGGCTAGCACTACTTGGAGACTGACCCTTTGATTTCACTTCCGAAATGGTGTCATTAAGGCACGTGGTGGCTTCCACCAACCCGCCCATACTTAGTCAATTTTAATGATCATCTCTATCCCTTTTGGACCTAGGACACATGGAGGACTAGCACAAGTTTGAGAACTACCCCCATCTTTGACTCTTGAAGTTACGCCGATGAGGCACATGGTGCCATCCGCTGAGCCTTCCATACTTAGCCGATTTTAGCTTATTCTATCTTCATTTTGTACCTGGGACACGCAGAAAGCCTATGCTTATTTGAGGATTGTCCCTTGTACCCTACCCCTAGAGTTGCGTCGTTTGGACACGTGGAGGCTTCCACTAAACCTTGAAATATGGCCAAACCGCATCCAATAAAAGATATTCGGGCATTACCCATGGACTCGGGGCAAAAATTAATGGGAAAATACGCTGTCATTCCCGATCGTGGGAAGAAAATAAAAAGAAGGAAAGGAACTTTACCATACGCTTGACTTTTAAATTATTCTCCATGAACAGAAAACGCAAATAATGCTAGGCTCAACGCAATTCGATACTCAAAGGCACAGACTCAATTTTTTTGGAAACTTGACTTCAAAAGAGGGGAATTTTGAGGTGACAACATGCATACACCTAGGTTTAACCCTTTGTATAGACCTACACCACCACCCACGCAAGACCAACTCTTCCACCAAGAATGGTCTATTATGAAGAATAACCTTCAAGCATTACAAGAGGGCCAAACAGTAACAATAACAAGAAGTACTAGTTCGATGAGTTATGTCCCTACCCATTTGACAAAGCCATGCTACAGGTACCTTTCCCAAGACACTTTGATTTTCCAAAATTTGACAAGTATAAGGGAAAAGGTGACCCTTGTGACCATATTAAAGATTTTTATATGGCATGCCAATAGGTTATTTTTAGCGACAAATATTGTATGCGCCTCTTTCCACAAATTTTAGGAGCAACGACGCTAGAATGGTTTGTACACATCCCTAAGGGATCCATATCAACATGGCCAAAACTAGCAAAAAGTTTCGTATGACACTTCTCTTTTAATATAGAGAATGATGTCACCATGTTGGATCTCTGTAATGTGAAACAATGAAATAATGAAAACTTTGCTGCATTTTTACAACGATGGAGAGGATTAGCTAGTCACTTTCCTTGCTCCATACTCGAAAAATAGTTAATAGGCATATTTTTTCCCAACCTCCATCCGACACTGCGTTCCACTTGCAAATGCATTATGGCAACACGTTCGAAGAGGTAATCGAAGAAGGGAGTCAAATTGAAAAATAATTATTAGCTAGGGGGACTCTAAAACCTTTCTCCCATGATCAAAACAATTCGAGTCTAATGAAAAACCAAAGTTTGTTCATAATAAGAACAAAAATATCGTTGGTGATGGGATAGTAGACTCCAAGTGAGTACAAGCCATTCAGAACCACACACCTTTGAAACTTGCAAAGGGAAATCCACCTATAGAGTATAAATGTCATACTTTCACACCTCTATCTGAATCAATATCATCCATACTAAAGTAGTTAGAGGCATTAACATGGTTAAGTACCCTAAAACACAACCCTATGGAGATAATGCACCTAAACCATCATGGTTTAGGGAGAATGAATTTACGGGTTTCACTGCGTAAAGGGTCATAAAAGACAAGTGTTTAAGATTAAAACACTATATTCAAGACCTATTTGATAGTGGTGATATTGAAGTAGACTCATTGCCGCTACAAAATCTCCAAATGCAAACTTAGGGATATTCAAAGAGCCTTTTCCCAATCATAAAGAAAATAAAAAGCTAGATCGGGAAAATCGTCTCAAAATAAGAATGCTAACTATATGTCAAACAAAGACCATTTTGATGCCTTGATAGGTTGTGTTGACCCACTCATTGAGAAAATCAATACAATTAGAATTAAAATAAGAGAGTGTGCCATGGAAACATGATGAGCTCGTCTTGTTATAAATTCTGAACCTACTCCCCCTCCTCCTCAAGAGAGTCATTATGATGTGTTAGATCAACTAGAGAAGACTACAACTAAGATTTCAATCTTAGACCTTCTAAATATTTCTAACGTCCATAAAGATATACTTTGTAAAACCCTACAGGGATCAAGAGTATCTATTGATGTTGACCCTATGCATTTACAAGCCATGGTAGCACAAATCGCTCTTGCAAGACACATAACCTTTAGTTCGACAAAATGCCTTAACTGAAAATCCCTCCCATAACCTACCCTTACATATTGAGGTAATAATCAAGCGTAAGAAGGTCAAGAGAGTGCTTATGGATGACAGATCAGGTCTTAACATTTGTACTCTTAAACTAGTTCATCAACTAGGCGACACAAAAGCTGATTTGGAGATAAAGGTCATCACCATAAAGGCGTATGAAAATGAAGAAATACAATTAGTTGGAATGATCACTTTCTCATTAGAAGTTGGTCCCATAACCCATGATACGAAGTTCCATGTCTTGGACTTGAGATCCCTTACAACATCTTGCTCGGTTGCCCATGCATACACGTCATGCGGGCCATGCCATCAACATATTATCAATGTCTAAAATTGCAGTATGAAGGACATACACTTACTATATAAGGGGATCCCCAACCATTTTCTCATTATAGAGCATTGTTGGGCTATTTTCCTACCATTTACGAGTGTCCTTCTATGGAAATTTTTGTCCCTGTTCAGTTAGAGGCCCTCGCTTCACGAGTGGATTCAAACACCCTAACTCCTAGTGACAATAGTGCGTCTACATCGAAATCTCCTTTTGCTACGTGGGAGATGAAGGTCATAAACAACAGCTATGGAGAGTATAATCTTCAACAAGCCCTTATGATTCAAAACATTTTGTTATTAGCCCAAGCACGTGGTAGACCATGCTACAAATTCTAAAGATCAAGGAGAATTTCCTTTTGATAATTTCACTTCAGGTGGCTTGCTAGAAGATGAAAGAATTCTCAATGATATTATATTTCATCCTCAAGATGATGAAATGGATTTGTGTTACAAGTCATCTAGGTATGTTATTCCTAACATAATCATGCTTACTATGAGATACCAAGGACATGGTTGCGGCCGCCAAGAACAAGGTTTGTTAGAAGCTCTTTCAATACCTCATCACATACTGGGTAAATTGGGTATTGGCGTCCATTTGTATGAATCTCACCCTTTAGATAACGAGTACATTTCTTCTGAGAGTGAGGATAGTTTGTCTAAAAATGAAAGTGAAATAGATTCCCAGTGTAGTCTTTATGAAGACCTCACCTCTATGAACCTATTCTCTAACATGGTTATCCTTACCATAACCCATGTTACAACACGTACCTATTGACATGTTTCAGAACGATGAGGCTATTGGTGAGTTCCTGGGCATCAAAGATAACATTCCAAGAAATGATCACAAGAAAGGCTTCTCCATTCAACTCAATGCATGTGCATACTTTGGAGAGGAGGTATAATTATGTGGAAACTTGAGTAAAAAAATGATAAAGGGAAAGAGTCCTACAGAAAAGCCTTGTGGAAAGAAAAGGGGAAGTCCTATAGCGAAAACCTCTTTGAGGTGCTTGTGGACAAACAAGTAGAACAACCTATGGAAAAGATAGTGTACCCCTATAAATATGAAGACCTCCCTGAACCACCTTTGGTAGAAGAGGATCTCAATCTCCCTCCCGATCCTACACATATGGGGGATGAGTCAAAGCTACTAGTGGAAGATATAATATATGTTAACATCGGCACAAAGGAGTTGCCTAGAATAGTTAAGTTGGGAGCTTCACTCTCAACTCAAGAGCAAAAAACATTTACAGGACTTTTGAGAGAGTATGCAGACATCTTCACTTGGTCTTATGCCGACATGTTAGGACTTGATCTTGCATTAGTGGTGCACAATCTTGTTGTGCACCCAAACGCCAAGCCCATCAAACAAAAGCTTCGGAAGATGCATCCTCGTGTCACCTTACTGGTAAAGGAAGAGCTAGAAAGGTTATTAGAAGTAGGATTCATCAAGCCTATCGACTACTCAGAGTGGATTTCTAATGTGGTACCTATTCGAAAAATCCATTCAATATCAAAGTGTGTACTTATTTTAGAGATATTAACAAAGCTTATCCTAAGGATGAATTTCCTCTCCCTAACATCGACATGATTGTCAATTCTATTGCTGGTTATGAGATGCTATCACTCATGGATGGATTCTCAGGTTATAATCAGATAAAGATTGTGGAGGAAGATCAACACAAGACAACTTTCACAACCCCATGGGGAACATTCTGCTACCAAGTTATGCCCTTCGGCCTTAAGAATGCAGGCGCTACATATCGAGGGAAATGAATGTAATCTTTCACGACATGATAAACAACATCATGGAAGATTACATAGATGATATAATAGCTAAATCTAGAACTTGAGAGGAGCACCCAGAGATTTTGCGGTGTATCTTTCAATGCCTAAGAGACTACAAAGTCCACCTTAACCTTGAAGAAGTGTGTCTTTGGTGTGCTATCTGGGAAATTACTAGGATTCATTGTGTCAAGGAGAGGAATAGAGGTGGACCCCGCAAAGGCCATGACCATCATAGAGATGCCTCCTCCTAAGAATATTAGACAACTATGTAGCTTACAAGGGAAAATTCAGGCCATCGAAGGTTTATTTCACAGCCAATGCATAAAGTGTCATACATTCACACATCTTCTTAAGAAGGATGTTAATTTCACCTGGGGGCCATAAAAATAGCAAGAGTTTGCTTTACTAAAAGAATACTTGGCTAAAAATCCCGTTCTCATGCTACCCACGACAGAAAACCCTTGTTACTTTACATTTCTACTACACATTTTGTAATTGAGGCTCTGTTGGCCCAGTATGATCAAGAGCAGAGAAAAAGTTTTATACTACCTAAGTAGAACATTGATAGTATATGAGCTCAATTATCTGCAGATTGAAAAGGCTTTCCTAGCCATAGTGTTTAATTTCTAGAAGCTACGCCATTATTTTCTCAATAATAAGTTCAAGCTTATTTCAAAGGTCAATCCACTAAAATACTTATTGTCAAAACCTGCACTCATAGGAAAGATGGCTAATTGGATCATCTTGTTAAGTGAATTCAACATTGAGTATGTGCATCAAAATTTAGTAAAGGGACAAGTCTTAGTAGATCAGCTAGTAGAAGCTCCACTACCAGGTACCGAACCCTTGAGTCTGGAGCTACCAGATGCATCCATCATGTACCTTGAGGAATCTATCATTTGGCAACTATACTTTGATGGCTCCTTTACCTTTCATGGTTCAAGTGCTAGAGTTGTGTTAATTACTCCTACAAGAGACTTGATTCCCCAAGCATTTCGACTCGAGTTCCCTTGTAAAAATAATATAGCAGATTATGAAGCTCTCATCACAGGGATGAATCTAGCCATCAAGTGGGATATTAGACGAGTTAATTACATTGGTGATTCAATGCTTATTATCAAAAAATCACAGAGATGAATACAAGTTTGATGATGAAAATTTGCTTCTATATAAAAGAATGGTTGATTCCTTGAAAGAATTCTTCGAGCAGATAACATTTGAGAAGATACCAAGAGCCCATAATAGAGAAACAAATGTTATGGCTACAGTAGGATCCATGTTAAGAATTCTGCTAGGGAACAATGACATGTCATTCTTCATGGAAAATATAAGAACAACAACATATGGTGTACCGACTCTATTTGGCATCTGAGGTTGTTGGTACCTTTTCATCGTGGTACACTTTGAAATCTTTAATTACCTCCATGATGGAAGATTTCCCACTAACATTTCTGTGATGAAAAACACACCCTTATCTAGCGTATAGCCCGCTATACCCTACTTGGGAAGCCTCTTCCGCCGAGGCTATGATAGGAATATGTTGCGATGTTTAAGTTCAAATGAATCTATCCAAGAAATTAAAGAGGTGCACGAAGGCATCTGCGGGGCTCATACTAATGGGATCATACTTGCAAAGAAAATTCTCAAAGTATGATACTATTGGCCTACCATGGAGCATGATTGTTGTAACCATGTGAAGAAATGCGTGGATTGTCAAAAGTACAACAACTTGATACATGTGCCGACGCAATATTTGAAACATGTCACAACCCCTTGGCATTATCAAAATGGGGTCTCGATCTAATAGAGAAACTTAACCCTCTATCTTCGATGGTCATAAATTGATCATTACTTTGGGCCGAGTAATTTACGAAGTGGGTAGAGGTTGTTCCTCTCACCTATGTTGAAGGTTCCCAGATCTCTAAATTTATCATGAACCATATCATCTATCGATATGGTATCCCCTTTACTATTATCACTGATAATGGTAATCCATTTAAGAATAAAATAGTGAAATCCCTTTACAAACGCTTTCAAATCTCCCTTAAGTTCTCAACCCCCTATTACCCTTAAGGTAATGGGCAAGTTGAGGCTTCCAATAAAACCCTAATTCACATTATGGAGAAGATGGTGAACAAGATAGGCCATGATTGGAATTTACAAATTCACCTTGACCTCTGGGCATTCAGAACTTCTATCCACACCCCCACAGGTGGAACTCCATATTCCTTAGTATTCGGCACGAGGCCATACTACCTTTAGAGATCAAGATCCCTTCTTTGTGTATTGAGCTAAGGGATTACCTGAATGAAGAGGAAGACTACAAAGTAGCTTGACTGGTAGAGTTGGAGATATTAGATGAGAAAAGACTTCACACTCTCAATCACCTTAAAGTGTATCAAGATTGAGTGCGATGAAGCTACAATAAAAGAGTCATACCTTGTCAATTTGAGGTAGGGGATTTGGTGTTAAAATAAAATTAGAAAAACACCAACAAGGACCGCCAAAATAAAGGGAAATTTGAGCCCAATTGGCTAGGACCATATGTTGTGGTTACCAAGTTCGGTTCAGGTGCCTATAAGCTAGCCCATGTAGATGGTCAAGAGCTTCGAGAACCCATGAACACAATGCATCTTAAGCACTTCTATGCCTAATTATGGGGTCTCTAGTATATCGAAAAGTAAAGAAAAAGAAAAAGAAAAATAAACAGGTGTGTCCAATAGTGAAAACCACACAATGGTGGCACTTTGGGAAAGTCCTTGGTGAAAACTGATTTCCGGCGCCAAAGGAGGGTTTGTTGTTCACAAGCATTTCAGGTTTAGGAGTATGACATCTTTGTCCTAAGTTGTTTTTTGCCTTCATCTGAGTCCCTTGTGAGCTTATCCTTCTTTTCCCTGATCCGGCTAATCCTACCTTATGAATGCGGAGAATTTAACTTTGAATGAACCCATCTCGCATTGGGGACAACTTCATAGTGTCACTTCTGGCATATACCACATGGCATTCTACCCTTGTACATCCCATCTAACACTGGGGGCATCCACGTTTCTTCATTTCCTTGCACATTCGTTTGGAAAACTATTAAGAAAACGTCAAAAACATTCGTATAACTTTTTGAAAATCCCAAAATATGTAGATATGTTAGTTGAGAAAATTGAAAACATTCAAATACGTTTTGTAGAAAACTCCAAAACAATAGAAAATTGTCTTAAGATAAGACCAAAACAACGAAAAACGTTTCAAAACTGTCCCAAAAAAACAAGTTAAGTAGTTTGCTTACTTTTTAGTTGTTGGTTTGTATGGTTTTTAGTTGCATTGCTTTTTTGTATTGTGTACTTTAAGATAGATTCACTTACTTACTTAGATTGAATGTTATTTTAATCTGTGGTGCATTGCATTGAGTTCATTTTATCTTGCATACTTGTAAATAAATGTGTTGCTTTGATTAGGTTTGTTAACTTGTGCTTGTTATTTTTACTTGTACATTTTGTTATCATTTCATCATCATATCACATAAAACCATCACATCTATACATCATATACAAATAAAACACTAAGTATACATCACGCATGTATGCTAAAGCTAATCATCAAATACCGTATCATCAATGGGGCAAGAGGGGTTGCACATGATCAAAAAATTATCCCCCACACACCAATATAAAAAATAAACATGTTTTAATCAAAATATCTCATCAACATGCAATGTGACATCAGTGAGGATATCTCATAAATTAACAAACGTGTGATACAAACGTAAAATATACAAATTAAACATGATACCTCATAAACAACATGTGATACATCAATAATCCATCTATCATCCTACATCATCAAAAATATATGTATGTGTACACAAAAGTTTATCTCAAAAGTACATCGTCAATGATGAGCCATCATGGGCATCTCAGTACAAAAAAATGTGCTTGCATCATGAGGCATAGTAAAAAATAATACATACCGTACATCTATACAAAAAAGTGCCTTCATCGTGAGGCATGATAAAAAATAATGCATATACATCTGTACAAAAGTATGCCTTCATATCAAAGTGATACAACAAAAATATACATCTAGTACATCAATAAATAGAGTAAGCCATGACTCAAGCCCTCTCTGGGACTTCTGGTGTGGATCTTTCGCTAGGCGGGGAATCTAAGATGTTAGACATGTAGAAGGTGTTGTGTCATGTTTCTGCACTCCATACTACCAAAGCTGTTGTCCCAAAGGACCCTGTATAGATCGCGACTGCCTCTGAGATCTAGAATGAGATGAGGTGCCTACTATCTGGCTATACTCAAGGACTCTCTGATCGGCCAGTACGACCACGTAATACTACATCCTGTAGTATGTAGCCTCGCTTATTACAATGAAACTATGCCCAATAAATTGTTGTAAACTCAAGCAGTGCCGACATGTTGAAGTGCATCGCGCTCTGCTCTTATACTTTGGACAACTATATTCACAGCTTGCTCTCACTCTATAATAACTTTGTCTCACTCTAAAACAAGCTAGTCTCTCTCTCGACTACAATCGTAATCCATCTGCGCAACCACCGGTCTCACTCTATCGAGTGGTCTCTGTATCCTCTATGCCCTAGCTTGGTCTCACTTGATAATGAGTTGATCTCTCTCAGTGATCACCAAGTCCCTCTCAACTATGGCCTAGAAGTTGTAGGGCTACTACCTACTGTAGTTGTTGTTGCAAGGTAGCTGCATGTCCACTAACCAATATATCCTAAATATCCTCATCTATCTGCTGCTTAACCACCTACTCACTAGCTGGTATATCCTCATCCATTTGCTGCTCAACCACCTGCTCACCAACTGGTATGTCCTCCTCCATCTATTGCTCTCCACCCCCACCATCTCCTCCATCTCTCGGTGGACTATGTGGTGGAATCACGTGGGGGGTGATGGAGGTGCTTGCAAAGGTGCACGTAGTGGGGCTTGTCGGGGCATTCGCAGTGCTAATACTTATGGCCACACTACTACCTATGGCCACACCAATACCTATTGCTACACTAAAACTTCTTCTTTGGATGAGCATCTGCGGTACTAGTGCCTATTATATTCCTCCTTGTGGATCTTCCTAGCCCTGTGCTGTGCCCTAGGAGGTAGGCCCTAAAATCCCTATGTTCTTTGCATCTAATACCTCCTGTGGAATGGTCAAACATCGAGGTAACATTGTAGCATACCAACCTACATAGTCCTGTGTAGTACTAGGATCCACTATCTGTACACGTTGTGCCTAAGGATGAAAAACCACTTGTAAAAAGTTGACATGAGCTTGGCCTAACCTAATTCAAGGCCCCATATGAAAGACCTCTTTATATCTCTGGGCATACCACATCTCAGCCCCAAGAATCCCCTGAATAAGTCCAAACTGGCATTGAACCCGAGTCTACTTTGTACCACTCCATAATGTGGCTCCTGCTCCTAAGAAGGAAGTGATCAGCCATCGTTGTACAAAGCTCAACAACATCCTCAGGCCACTGATATATAACCTATATGGCTGCTATGTAATCATATGGGGTTGTAGCTCATCAAACTCACATATGTAGTACTCTGTAAATCCTACATGATCGTGTACATCCTCCCCGACTGGAACCCAACTCATAACAAAAGGCTCTCCAATAACTCGAGCTCTCAAAGCTCCTGTAGCGCGAACGATTGTGATATGGTCCCAAGCCCATATCTAGCAAAGTAAAAGTAGCATGTTACCACAAATTTATGTTTGTGGTAAGCTATCAGGTGAAAGATGCGCATATGAATGGGCTAGTATGCACTGACCCTAGCAGTAAACCTCTCCCTGTAGAAGGTCATGAATAAATCCAATAAGGCCAAGGGGAAACCAAACACAGTCTTGTCGAGCAACAAGATGTCACTAACAATAAATAACAAGAACACGGGGACTCGACCTAGCCACTGATTGACCATGCACCTCTTAATGAAAACTGTCATACCCTAACGAGGTATATCTGTCACTCTAAATGTCATAGCTATGTATCACTCAATCTAGTCTTGGTGACCATTGTAAGTGATCAAACGACCCTAAATAAGAACTCGCAAGATTCACCACACATCCTCTAAGGTAATACTCATCTCGCCAGTAGGCAGACAAAATGTTTGGCGCTTGCTCCACCATCTCTTAGCTAAAGTTGTGAGTAGGTTATGGTCTAAGGTAATATGGGGCATGTGAGCTACGTGTGCTAACCCAGTCACCTCTAATGTGATCTCCAAAAAAATCCAGTCGCATTGGCTAAAGGTCTCCTCGTAGGCTCGGAGCCGCACATGTCAATCCTGTGTCTCTAACCTATCTAGGTCATGCAAAACCAATCGGGTCATTTAATTATGATCCTATTCTTATATTCTAATATGTCATTTATTCTTCTACTCTATCATTTAATTTCTCTATTCTACCATGATTTTCTTCTATTTTGATATAAATATCATCTTTACCTAACACCTAGGGTTTGCTAAAACTTTGGTTTTCTTCCAAAAAAGCATGTAAAAGTGACTCTTGTGCACTAGCGCGCCTGGCACCGGCAAGACACCCCACAAAGTGCACATGCACACTCCTTAGTGCACTAGCACACCCCTTAACACATAGGCACATTCCATTTAGATTTCCAAATCCCAGTTATGCACCAGTGTACCCCTTTGTGCACTCGACGCGCCCATTTATGTGCGAGGCACATGCGCGCCTTACCTAAACTACCATTTTTGCATAGGCGCATACATGTTATGCATAGGCGCATGCAAGCTCATGCACTGTGCAACATAGGCGTGCCCCAAGGGCCGCGCTTGTGCATTTTCACCACTAAAAGAGCCCCGATTCTATCCTAAAAGTGCATGCATTTTAATCAAAATTATATCTTAATAATTAAAAAGGGTAAAGAAGAGATTTGTGTAGTCCGTGGTCCATCCACTGGGAGCCTCATGTACTCTCTCTCATGATCCGCACGGTGTTTTCAACTCCGCACCCATTCCATCTTCTCCCGTAGGTTAGAGCTTCGATCAACAGTAAATGGTAAGTAAATGTGGTAAATGAATTGGCCGCGACGACTTATATACCTATTTTTACCTCTCGTGACATGTTTTTCACCCTCGAGGTGCTCTGAAACCATTGTGGTTCTTATAATTTATTCTAATATTGGATGTGATGATTATTTTGATAAATAATTATTTAAGAGCCCGTTTAATTGCCCTCGAGCATGTTTTTGCGTCCCAACAGCCTTTTCTACTACTTAGGGCCATTTTTTGCCTTACGGTCACTTTTAACGTTGTTTGACGACTTCGTTATTTCTTCTATAATATTTTCTTCCATAAACAAAAATCAAAACAACCAATTTTTTCAAAAAAATTGATAAAATCATTAAAAATCCAAAAATTTCAAAAATTCAATTTTTTTCAAAAATTGGTAAACGAAATGCACGTAGCTAAAGCCTGTGTCAAATGCATTGTCCTCGAACATTGAATTTTATCCTACAAAAACTTCTTTCTTAGGTTCTTGTTCGTTCTTGTCTCAAATGACTTGCGGATCACCGTGATCTACCTCCATTAAAAAAAGCTAGGTTGCATGCTATGTCGGTCCTCCCATGCAACAATGAGTTGTTTGGGACTGTGTCATATTATGTAAAATATTTTCTATGGGACTACTTGTGTCCTCCGTTATTCCCCTTGCAGGTATCCTTGCTCAGGGCACCATTTTTAACCCTTGTTGTTACAACACGAACATTCAGGAACTGTAGTTTGACAACAAAAACATTGGTGCAACTCTGTTGTTTAAACGTTGTTTGTTTGAGTGCGTATGATTGTATTGGTTTCTCTGTTAGGTTAGTTAGTTTACTTTTTGTATTGCATTGCATTATGTATGTTAATGGAGCTAAATATCATTTTACTTTCTTGTATTACATTAAATAATGTACATTACATGGAGTTATGTATTTTGGAAGTAAACAATTGTTAGTAATTTAGCTTTTCATGTTATCTTACACTTTTGTTTATTTTTAATAAAGGCTGATGATGTAGACCTAGGAGCAAAATGATATAAACAAATTGTTTATTGAAAGGCTGGATGCAAAGATTGGGCTTGCCTAGATATTCTCCATTAATCATTTCTTCTTCATTATCATTTGTTATCATTACTAATTTTTCTTCCAAATCACCTAGGGCAATAAACAACCATGTTTATCCCTATCCTTTTTCTTCTAAAATAACCAAGGGTTTCATGCCCATTCTATCCTATTTCTTCTATCCATTTCAATCATATTTTCGATCGTCAATTGACTTCTTCTATCACCCCATCGACACTCGAGGGTAACCTTCATTCCACGATTTTTCTTTAAAAATTTATTTGTTTATGCTTGTCTACTATATTTGAAGTGAAGTCATTTACTTCACCTCAAACAGGGGCAAATGTAGACACCTAAATTCCAATTTTTCAATCTTATTTCCAAACGCATACAAATCACTCTCATTCTTGCTAATTCTGTTATAATTAGTGATCTTTGCTAATTAACTAACGTTTCTTACCACTTTAGCCAATTAACAGTGCTTTATTAATTACGTAACCCCTTTCGCATTCAAGATGCCACTTTAAGGTGAATCGTAAGTCAAAATCTTCTTCAAAATAGACAATTAGCGTTTGTTAGCTAATTAATCCTATTTTGCCCTTGTTTTGGTCAATATACCCTACTATTGGATCAAACCCCTCTTATGACCCCTCAAAATCACCCTATTTTCCTTCACAACATCTTAGTAAGTTTCAAAATCTTGTCCTAGCCTCCTAGTTAACCCTAATCAGTTGATTAAGGCTTCATACCTCTTAATCACTTGGTAATTCACTAATTGTGATTAGCAAGGCCTAATCATGATTCAAAATTCTAATCTAATTTAGGGCTTTTAGTCCCACATGCACAAAAATACAAGTTTCTCCTAAAAGGAAAACTATAAAAAGAGTGCACCTCTTACCTTGATACTTTACACCATGCTTTGACTTGCATCTCAAATAATAAATATGATATATAGCCAAGTTCAATCCTTGCCTAAATCCTTTAACAAGGTTAGTAGATGAATATCTAAAGTGACTTAACAAGTCATTTGGAGAGGTCATTTCACCATTGTTTGGAGTAGCAACCATAACAATTTGATTGCCCTCTTAGGTCTATTTAGGCCCATGTTAGGTAATTGAACATATTAGTAGGCATGTTTAGTTAGATTTTGAATTATATTCATGTTAGTTAAGCATTCCTTTAAGCTTTTATCTTAATGTTACATTCCTAGACTTAGAACCTTGAATAGAGGTGGCAATGGTGTTATCCTTCCTTAGTCATGCAATTTGCTTCATTAAGTTTAGGGTGCTTTCAAAATCCACTCCCGTAATAATAGATACAACTTTGTTATGAGTTTCTTTCCTAAGACAACTATTTCTCAAGGTTAGTGTTGACAGTAATAAGAAATAAGCATGATTGTACATTTCTTCCTTTACCTACTAACCACTCAATACTTTATCCTTATGCCCTGATTTTATGAGTCCTTAATGCCCTTAGGCCTTCCTCCAACTTGTCAAAGACTCCACCAACTTCAAACACATGGAATAAAGACTATTTTTCTAAAAGTACATCCTTCCTAGCCCTCAAACTGGGCATTAACACTATTAGATTGTATTTGCACATTCTTTTCTTTTATTCTTATTCTAACTTGTACTAAGGATTTTGAAACTCTTGGTCTTCTTATTACCTTCCTACACACTTATAAAACACTCAACCAGTCATAAGTATTAACTTTTACAATGAATATTCTACTCTAGGCCATTAAGACCGAGCACACACAATTAGGATTGTGAACACACATTTAATTTAAGAAATCCTCATTTAGATGGCTTATTAAACCTTTTTTTGACTTTTGCAACACCAAGTTGTCGTGTTCAATGCCCTGAAATAGATTCAAGGATTCTATTGAATCATTATGTTCATGCTACATACTACTAAACTTCTAAAAAAAGGTATAGTCTGGTCTGAGTAAGTCTTTTTACGTATTTTCCATTACTTAGACACCTGTGAGGGTTCCATGAAGCCTTGAACAACATTATAAACAAGAAGACAATCCAAAACAATATATTTACATGTGAAAATGCTTTGCAAAATAGTATCTAACCTCCAAATCTGATATCTCATTTTGAGAGCATTGCGGAACTCAACACCTAAGCCTATACACATACTTAGAGCTAGTTCAAATATTCAAATTAGACATTTGGAGGAAACTCCCCATTTTTACTATGAAGTCCAAATGGACTAGTACAAGCTATGACCATCTCAAGTGGACCCAAGACACCCCTAATCACCTAAGAAAGCCAAAATTGATTATTAACAAGATGGTAGTGCATCACCAAAGGAAGGATGCACAATGACTGAGAAGCATTATTTTTAATTAAGGGTTTAGTTATCAAGCTTAAAATTTTCAATTCCATGTCAGTTATTTTTGCCATTCTGGAGCTAATAAAACACCCTTTGGGAGAGTTTAGGAAAGCTCTTAAGCATCCAGAGGTGATGTTGGGGAATCTTGGAAGTGTTGAAGGTAATTTAGGAAGATTTGGGAAAGGTTTTATCATTCAAGGACTATCTCCTCAACAACGGGTTTTCTAGGTGTAGGCAACAAACACTCTAATGCTTTGAAACCCGACTTCTTTGGAATATTCCAGAAGCTCTGTAAGGAGTAAGGAGGAAAAATAGGCATTAGAAAGCAACATGATACTTCTACATGTTGGAGACATCTATTTTTCTCTAAGGCTTGAAGGTGGCATGCAAAATTTTAAAACAGTGAAGTTGTCCCTTTTGGTTCAAAAGCAACGCTTCACCAATACAACACTTCATGACACCAAAATAGGGCACTACCAATCAACCTTCATGCTTCTTGACAATTAACAGCTCATGCTGACTCCTATTCCACTTGGACACCCTTTGTCATCAACGCAACTTGACATCAATGACAACACCAATGACACTATTTCCAACACATGTGTTTTGATTTGTTATGTATTATAAGGCATTTCATGAGTGCATATATTTGAGCAGTTGTTGTTTCCTTTAAGAGTTGTGAGGTTTGTAAAATCTAATTTTGACACATCTAACACTCCTACAAATGTCAGTAAATAATCCAAAAGGCCCCAAAACCTAAATAATGACTATATTTGTTGCCAAAATAGACAATTGTAGAATTTAAACGCTAAAAGCTTTAGGCTGAATGTTAAAATCTTGAAAATTACCTATGTACTGACCATATTAGATTATCAAAGGCTATCTCCTAAATCATGAATCATGGATCTGTGAGACTACTTCCATAAGGTGTAGAGTGACCATATTTTATTATATTTACTTGAAATAAATTTAAAGTATAAGAAATGAAAAACTTAAAATTAAACATTTATTTTTGTAAATAAAAGCCTGCCACAAACACATATAATGTCTATACTCTAAGGAACACGCTCACGTTATACCTCGAGCACGTTCCCTTCAATTATGCCCCCAAACCAAGATTTTACAGGCTTGGAATTGCTTTGGTTTCCCAAACCTACACCTTGGACCTGTAACAACACAACAACCTGTGTGTTTTTGACAAAATATGCAAAAAATCACCTTCCACCATGCTAAATCCTACAAAAACGTTTTCTATCTTTCTTTAAAAATTCCTACAACATCAACAAAATTATCCTCTTTATAAATATATGATTTTTCAATTTTTCTAACTAGTATAAGGTTTCCATACTTATTATTTTCTAAATATGTCTTTTTATAGCTATTTTTTTGAATTTATACACGTCTATCATTCATCGTGTATCTTTTGATTCACTCATCCGAATGAGAAAAAATTATCCAATCACAAACTAGGAATAATTATACACATATTAAAAAAAAACTAATTTCCAATATGTTTTAAGGTAGTTAGTTGGGGGCACGATCGACTATCCCTTATTTTTCAAAATTTAAAATCTTTGTACTTGAAAAATCATAAAAAATTAAATACTCACTAAAAATTAAAAAAATCTATCACAAACTAGATGCTCCTATTTATCTTTCTACCAAAGGGTTTTCAAAAATACTAAATAGTGCTAAAAAAGGGTGGGGGCACGATGACCCCCTTAAGTGTCAACTTAGGACCCCTTCCGGCCCCCATTTCCATGCACTTACCCATTAGGTGAAATAACTTGACTCATTAGAGCCATTCCAAAAGGAATGGAGTGATTGCGATGAAAATCAATATTGAAAAGTCTTTGATCTCTAATCGACGTACATCACCCGATTTCCGGATAAATCACTCAATGAATGTAGGGTAGATTGAGGCGATTTGGGCATTTGGTGAGGAGGAGTAGGAGTAGGCGGAGTAGGATCTGCATTAAGATCATCATCATTATTAAGAAACATGTCCTCCATGTCGTGTACATGAGTCGGAAGTGGAGGAGGAACATCAAGATTTGTAAATGTTAGATTAATCAAGACGAACATATCTCCGATAAAAATCCTCATGTATAATAGGATAAAGAAGGCGATATGCCTTCACATATTCATAATGTCCAATGAGTATGAGATATTGAATTTTGTTCTCCATGGTATTCAGTTTGTCATAGAGAACTAAGGCCATGCTTTGCTTTCGATAACTTGAAAATATGATACATTAGGCTTTTCACCCGACCATAATTCCTTAAGAGTAACCCCATTAATTGCCTTGTGTGGAATCCTTTTTGAATTTAGTTGGAACAATTTACAACTTCGACCCAAAATCAAGTGCTAAGTTCTTGGATTGAATCATGCAATCACCATCTCCGTGAGTGTCCGATTCTTATGCTCAACATCACCTTTCTACTAAGGGGTGTGAGGAACTATATATTGATGCAAAATACCATGACTAATACAAAAATATCTAAATGCATTACTTATGTATTCCCACCATTAACAATGTAGATATTTTTAGTGATAGTCCCGATTGTTTTTCAACAAAGTCTTTAAAAGCCTTGAAATTATGAAATGCATCACTCTTATAGTTTTAGAAATGCACCCAAGTTCTCCTAGTGAAATTCTAGACATCATGTACAACATAAAGTGGGGAAAATGTAGATCCAAAATTAGACACTTTGGGTAATTATTTAGTCTTGATTGCGTACTAATATTCATACGATTCCTAAGTAAGAAAAGTACTAATCAACCCATGTCTTTGCCACCTTTCTTTGCTTTATGTTATTACTTTTGGTCTTGCACCTTTACTTTCTCAATATTCCTTTTTATACTTCAAATTTTACCATCCCGAACACCAAAGAACCAATCAAGACGCCAATGCCAGGCGACCTTGTCCCCTCTGGGTGCCCCTGTCCCCCTTATACTTCACTCATACTTTTGGGGTCATTTCTATTCGTTTGAGCATCTTATATTTTTAGTAGTTGGCCTTTTCGGAGTTAATTACGAAATTGAAGTAAGGGAACCATATAAATATAAAGTTATGTGATCATAATAAGGGACCAAACACTAAGCATTAGCTATCACCACCTAAGGTTGCATCCATTAAGGCATCTAAGAGCTACATTGCCTCCATCTAGCTCCATCACAAGGGTTGATTTTCTACATCACACTTCATAGGAGGAAAGTTCATTCTATTCTATGCACACATTTACTACATTCTACATCTAGTTACTTGTTCGCTATCCAAGTGCGACACACACAAGAGTAACCTAGGGCACAATTCCACACACACACACACAAAACTACATTAGGTTTGAGATGTAGTGTAGTTCTCAATCATAAGTTCACCATTGTGACAGTTGAGGATAACCCGACCCATCATTTTGTATCTTTCTTTTTGGGATTTGATGTCTATTTGAGGGTTTTATAGGTTCATTCTTTATTACAGGTTTCCAACGACCTCGGTGATCTTGGTGCGACCTCGGAGTGACCAAAGGTGACTAAAGGCGAACACCTTGCGACACCTTGGAGAAGGTTTTCTGAGAATTTTCGTAGACCCAGGTGCCTAGAAACAGGTCTAGGGTGCCCATGCGTGCCCCCTCGTCCCTCTCCAGTGCCCCGCCTAGCCTATTTCTCCAAATTTACATTTTCTAGGGCTTCTGTGTGAAGCTTCTTCCTTTTATTTAGCTTGATCAGAGCTTCGATCCAGGTCCACATTTACTATGAATCAGCTAAGACTTCTTACCCTCTCTTTGCACATTAGGTTTATATTATTTATTACTTAGTTGCTTGGCTATAATTTATGTATTTCATTGTCATTCATTTATTGTTGCTATAACATTTAGATTAGTCATGTATTTCACATTTTTGCTTAATTGTTTTGGTGAACCCGACTCTTTCACGCTTCAGATCCTCATTTTTCTTCTTTCATGGCTCATTCGCTTTCTCAAGTCTCCTTGCTTCAATTGCTTCAATGCACCCATCTTGTAAATATTCTCTCCACAAAACCCTAGACACTATGTATCTGCCTATCAACATGTTACCTACTCAAGTCAATGTTATCTTCGATCGTCTTTTTGATGACTCTCTTGGTTCCAATTCCAATCAATCTATTTACAAATCCATTCAAGCTCTTCATTCTTTATTTCAAGATAAATTTCATGCTATGGAATCCACGATTACATCTTTAAAATATGAAATCCAACATCTTAAGGATGTTTCTCAGGCTCACGGTAGTTTTCTTATCATCCTCATTCTATGTCTTTTGCATGTGCTCATATCAATGAGCCTCAAGTCTTTCCATTACCAAAGCCTCTCAAATTTTATCACAATACTAAAGAACATGACATTCGTATTAAGCTCCTTAGTCATCAATCGATCTCTTTACCATCTACTCAAGGATATCCTCCTTACCGACTTGCAAATATCAAGGTCTCCCATTTTGCGCTTATCGTTGAATTAATGGACATAATGACAATGATTGTTATGTTTTACAATGAAGAATCAAGCATCTTGAGCATCAAGGTTTTATCTCATTCACTGCACAACGTCATGTTACATCGTCCTCTCCAATTGTTACATCTCAATGGGTTCCTAAATTTTATTTGTCTATGTCTAATGAGCATCATGCCATCATTTCTAAGGTTCCTTCTATGGAAAGTCAAGAGTCGCCTAAGAAACCGCCTCTCAAAATCAATATAACACCCCCTCCTCTCAAGTCATCTATGGCATTACCAAGTCAAAGTACACAACCGCCTCTCAAAATCAGTCCACCTTCTTCTCCTATCAAGTCTTCTATAACGTCATCAATCCCACCTAAGTTACCACCATTCAAGATTCCTCCCCATTCCACTCTTCTATTTCCAATTCATTTTGTCAAAGCAACTACTCCTTCTACTAATAACCAAAAATATTTCAAATTTCGCCACCATCGCATGGTCCTATTGTTACTTCAACCTTATACCCATTGTGTTGGCCCTCACTCTTATCATGACACGTATAACGCTTCTCCCACAATGGCACGATACCTCTCGAGTCACTGCATAAATCTCCATCATTGGCACACTTGGGGGGCATCACACTAATTATCCCCCCTTATAGCACTATCAATTGTTTCAAGCATGTCCTATCACACTTAACGATTTGAGATTCATGATTCATTTTTCTAAGCACTTTCAAACCACTTGCTACACTTATATCGTCATTACCCAATGACACATTCTTGTGGTTTGGTTCACACTTGACTTGAGGAAACCTATACACATGAACCTCACACAATGCACACTCTACAATCTAGAATACACACTCTCACACACTTGACACAATCACAACACACCCTTTTCACACATTTTTCACTTGGCACATTTACAAACACATCTTTCTAGCATTGCTTAGTCACACTACACATTACACATTACACACCTCACACAACACACATTATACACACACAACATCTTCCTCTCGCAACTTCTATCACACACTAGGTACATTACTCACTATACACATTCACACTACATCTTTCTTACATCTACTTTTATGCATTGCACTCATTACCCGACGACACACTCTAGTCCCATGGTTCATACTCAATTGTTGAGGGTCTAATTATGAATAAAAACTCAACTCCTCATCGCGCTTACATTAATATTCACAAAATCAATCAATCAATCCTTTTATCACCTCATGCGACACTATTTTTCACATTTCACAATTGATCCATGCTAGCATTTTATTCATACATTTTGTGATATACACTTTATGCTAAATCATCACGCTTTCTAACATATTACTCACACGTCTCATGATATATGCCTTATGTTAAATCATCACACTTCCTAGCCTCTTCTTCACATATTCTCGTGATATACACTTTATGCTAAATCATCATGCCTTATTGTATCCTACTCAACCAATTTGTGATATACGCTTTAGGCTAAATCATCACATCCTAAAACCTCATTCTACAACTTCGAGATCAATTCATCCAAACTGCATTATAATCCTACACATAATATCATCTTATAGTCAAATAATCAACACTTTTTGGGATCCTATTCAATATTCTATAATTGACGCTTTACGCTCTATTCTAACACATGACAACACATTGCTTGAACCATTTCCCGATGATGCACTCTCATTTACGGTTCATTCTTGACTATTGAGGGGGTATAAATAAATGAACCTCACTACATACATACACATCCACTTGGGGGACGTTGTTCCTATCATTCACATTGCATTCCATTTCGTCTCATCCATAACATACTACATATCTTGGTTGCATTTACTCTTGTTTACTTATGCTTTTACATGTTCACTTTATTACACATGCTAGATAGATATCTTGTATGTCATTATATTTATCATACACACATGCACATTCACTTTCCTTTCTAGTTGTGATCACAAATTCTACATATCTATACACGCAGCATGGATGCTTGGCGCAATACCTATTACCAGTCCCACAATGGCTCTTGGGGGCATCCAATTTCATACATTACAAGTGTTATTGTTTCATTTTGTTCATAACACACTCCTTTATTGGATTATACACGCTTTGAAATACTTTTTACTTTTGTAACATGCAAAACCGTGCTTCATGTGCAACATTTGTTATACAGGTCTATTTACTTCTATGGTTGTCTGTTCCATTGTCTATCATTGTTTGCTTTTTGATGCTCTTGTTTGCAGGCTTTTCCCTTTGTCTTGTGTGCACACTTCATTTATTGTGGCCACTATGACCTTGATTGTCTTGCGACATCGTGAATGATTTCCTGTGTTTGCAACCCACTTTTTTGGGCTACATTATATTCTAGTGTGTTTACTTGCGTTTCAACTTACACATTGTCTTCTTAGCTTACATTTTGTCTTATACATGCATGTTTGTATTTTCTTGTGTTAACACTTGTTTCCTAGCCACTTTTTTTTTTGTGTGTTTTGGTTTCTACCAAGCACATTCCCTTCCCCATGTAGGGCACAATTTCAGCACAACAGTCGGTCCTCTTTTGGGCTGCATACTCCTTCAACGATGTCGCATGCATGCCAAATGAGGGGGAATCATTTGGGTGAATCAGTCACCCCACACAACATTATACACAACACATTACCAATACAAGATTGTTTTAAGTTTTGGACAGGGCTCAGAATCAGACTTGGGTCCTTAACACAATGATGTTCTTCTTGGTTTCCTGTAACCAAGGGGCAATTACACAGTTCTTCGACATGTCGTGTAGAGGCTTTTGACGAGGCAGAGAGTCCTTTAGCACTAGGAATTTACATTGGAGGTAAGTACACACCATCTGTAGTGGTGTTTTCATTTCGGGGAGCAGTTAAAGGTTAGAGGATGACACTAGACTTTCCTCTCTACACTACTTCTGTTGTGGCATCAAATTACCCAAAAAACCTAACATTTCATAGCACTCTACAACTTTGGGAAGTGGTTAAAGGTTGGAGGATGACACTAGAATTTCCTCCCTACACTTCTTCTGCCATGGCGTGAGATCGCCCAAAAAAATTACTCTTCATCGACATTTTTAGGATCCTTTCTACAGTTTTTTCCTCATCATGGATCAGGTGCACATGTTCCTTTTTCACATTTTTCAGCATTTTAAATAATTCTTTACAGAATTTTGACACATATACATATGTATTTGACTACTTGATCATTCTTCTCTTTACATGTCCGTTTGTATGGGAAGCGGTAGTCAACATCATTTCACAAAATCACCAACATCAACAATAAAAACATCGACATCAACAACATGCACATCGTCATATCTACACACAAATTTTTTCCCTAGGGTCATTTTCATCATCACTTTTTGCACTTTTCCTCCTTAGCATCCACGCTTCACACTTTTATCACTCTGCACTTTATCTCATCCCTCGACATGCTTTTTCATCTATCTTCATGGTTATGAGGTATGCATATATATCTACTTTATGTTATCGAGCTTTTGCTCAACAACATAAAGTGGGGGAAAATGTAGACACAAAATCACACACTTTAGGTAATTATTTAGTCTTGATTGCATATTACTATTCATATGATTCCTAAGTAAGAAAATTACTAATCAACCCATGTCTTTGGCCACCTTTCTTTGCTTTCTGTTACTACTTTTGGTCTTGTACTTGTACTTGTTCATCTGCCTTTTTATACTTCATATTATACCATCCTGTACACCAACGGTGAGCGTGACGCTAGCGCCATGTGCCCTCATCCGTTACGGGTGCCCCTGTTCTCCTTGTACTTTACTCACACTTTTTGGGTCATTTCTAGCCATTTGAGCATCTTATATTTTTGGTAGTCGGCCTTTTCGGGGTTAATTACGAAATTCAAGCAAGGGAATCATATAAATATAGAGTTATATGATCATAATAAGGGACCAAACACTAAACATTAGTTATCGCCACCTAAGGTTACATCCATCAAGGCATCTAAGAGTTCCATTGCATTGATCTAGCTTTATCGCAAGGGACACAAGGGCTAGTTTTATACATCACACTTTATAGGAGGGAAGTTCATTCTATTATGTGCACACATTTACTACATTCTATGTTCGCTACTTGATCGCTATCTAAGTGTGACACACACAAGAGAAACCTTGGGAAAAATTCTGCAAACACACACACACAAAACTACATTGGGTCTGAGATGAAGTGCAATGCTCAGTCGTAAGTTCACGATTGTGAGAGATGAGGACAATTTGACCTCTCATTCTCCATCTTTCTTTTTGGGATTTGATGTCTATTTGAGGGTTTTACAAGTTCATTCTTTATTACAGGTTTTCAGCGACCTCGGCGTTCTTGGTGTGACCTCAAAGTGACCAAAGAGGACTAAAGGTGAGCACCTTGTGACACCTCAGAGGAGGGGTTTTGAGCATTTCCGTAGACCCAGGCGCCTAGAAACAGGTCTAGGGTGCCCACGGGTGCCCGTGTCCCTCTCTAGGCACCCTAGTCCAGCCTGTTTATCTAGATCTACATTTTCCAGGGATTCTTTGCAATGTTTCTTATTTTCTGTTCAACCGGCCAGAGCTTTGATCCAGTCCGTATTTTACTATGAATCAGCTAAGGCTTCTTACCCTCTATTTGAACATTAGGTTTTTTTATTATTTATTGCTTAGTTTCTTGAGTGTAATTTCGTATTTTGTTGTCATTCATTTATTGCGACTATAACATTCTGATTAGGCATATATTTCACATTTTCACTTAATCATAAATCATCATTAAATGTTAACACATATTTATCACCTACCAATACAATCCTAATTTGAATTCAAGAAGCCTATAAATACTCAAGTCCCTTAGTGAATTTAGGACATAATAATAGGTGTAGAGAGAGTTACACGTGAATATAACAGAGTAGTTAATCAAAAATTTTAAAGCAAAGAATGAAGAGTATAAAAGATTGAAGCATTTATAGTTCCATGAAGCTTTCATTATAATATAAATATCATATTGAGTAAATACTTTCATTACAAGACTGTCTAGTTAAATCATTGCATTATGCTTGGTGAGCTATTTTTCAATATTATGCATTGTTAAGGGACCTAACGTATATCAATGGAATTATATTCTTCTCTAATGTAATAAACTCCTTAAAATATTTTCTTTACTCATTTTGAAGATCTAACTACCCTAATAAGATTTGAAAATCCTAAAACTATATTTTTTTCCTCTAAAAATTGTTGCGAAATGAGAAGATTCATTAGGCATATATTTCACATTTTCGCTTAATCCAAAATCATCATTAAATGTTAGCACATATTTAGCACCGAAAATGACTGTGAAGGAAAATTCATTATATTTGGTTCCCTTGATGTTTTTGGGTACTTATTTGTCGGTTTTCCCACTCAACATACGTCGTATCACCTACCACTACAATCCTAATTTGAATTCAAGAAGTCTATGAATACTCAAGTGCCTTAGTGAATTTAGGACATAATAATAGGTGCAGAGAGAGACATACATGTGAGAGTTAATCAAAACTTTTAAAGCAAAAAATGAAGAGTATAAAAGATTGAAGCATTTATAATTACACGAAGCTTTCATTTTAATATAAATATCATATCGAGTAAATACTTTCATTACATTGGAATGTCTAGTTGAATCATTGCATTATGCTTGGTATGCTATTCTTCAATATTATGTATTGTTAAGGGACCTAACATATATCAATGAAGTTATATTCTTCTCTAATGTAATAAGCTCCTAAAAATATTTTCTTTACTCATTTTGAAGACCTAACTACCCTAATAAGATTTGAAGGAAGGATATTAACTTCACAAAGCTCCTCGAGGAGTTTAAAAATGTAAGTGAGGTTTTCGAAATTTGGACTCAAAGAACATTACAAATCCTAACACCACGACTACTAAACATAATAAATTTTTAGATTTTAAAAAACTTTAATATTACAATCTACAGCTTCTCCCTAATTATAAAATAATAAGATGTTGGTTTAGAGAAAAAGAAAGTGGATTTTGCTTTTTCACCTGTTTCCTCCATTCTCTCTCATGAGTGTTGTCAATTCTTTCTTTTGTAGTCGTTGCCAAAAGGAATATTCTTCATGTTAGGAAATAAGGGATAAAATATGTGGAATAATCCCTCACGAGAATCGCAACAGAGAAACTAATATGCGAAATTATTACGGATCTCAAATAAATTGCGAGAATAAAATAACACAACACAAAGAGACAAAGATTTTTAACGTGGTTCACCCAATTTGGGCTACGTCCACCAAGAATCACTTGCTCAGATTTTATTACAAGCCACCGCTCTCTCAATACAATACCCAGATCCGTTTGGAGCTATGCTCAACAAACTCTACAGAATTCACAGCCGAATTCAAAGCACATCTGCAATGTTCTTCTTATCTCTATCATATGCATAAAACCATATAAATAGACAACTACTTAAGTAGTTTTACAAAATTGTGGGTATCAAAACCATGGGCAAAACCCGTCCCATAAACCTATGGGTCAAAAAACTCGCCCATATGAGAAGAGCACGTTTCCTGATGTGTCGGGTGCATTTTTCGAGGCCAAAAAAATTTACGCCTAATTTTTTTTTTTTTTGGGCTATGCCCGGACCCTTCGAGGCCGGCCGGCTCGGCCCGAACCCCAGCGAGGATACATGAAAAGTGTACAGTACTCTTAGTGTACAGTACTCTTAGTGTACAGTCTTCAACACTTTCACACATGAAAACAGGCTCCACAACCTAACACTTCAAAGGTATATGCAATTCTCATCTCTCATACATTGCAAGCGGACATATTCTTGATAAGTATATGCATATATACTTATACTCTCTTTTCCTCTACCCCAAACACAAACACCTCTCACTAGTTTGATTGATTATTTTACATTTATTTTGTATTGATTTTGTTTGTAGTACGACCCTATTATTATTTCATTTTTTCTTACGTTTTGATTCATTTCTTTCTCCATCAAACATTGATTGTAATACAAATGTCATATAGAATACATTACATTAGATTACTTTGATGAAACATTATATTATTCTTGATTTGTCGTCTTTGATATCGTATATTTATTGAGGGACATGATAAATATCAAATAAAATATGTTCTTACTTACATAATGGAGCCCCTCACAAATATTTCTATAATCATTTCAAAGACCAAAGTGCCTTAATCGAGTTTCTCACAAATCCTCGAAGAATTTCATAAATGTAACATAAATTTTTGTTAAGTTATATTCTTTATATGTGAACAGCAATATTTTCCAAATTTTCCTTCATTTTCCCACTCCAATGTATTCATAAACATGAAACACGTTTTAAATAATTCCCATCACTTCATTAACTCACTATTAATGCGTTCTAAATGAACAATTAAACACCGTTTTTAAGGGCAGAGCCGTAAAGCGGATCCTCCTTCCTGTCAATCTCTCTATCCAGACTGCTTTTTAATTTGACACCGACCTATTTTTTTGGTTTTTTCTGAAAATCTTTGCCAAACGGGAAGATTCTTCGGAGATATACATATCTCCTCTTCAATTGTAATCGTTGCCAAACGGTAAGATTCTTGACAGTCAATTGTATACATACCTCTACTTTCTATTTTTCTTACACAGACCACATTCATTACTTGCCCCGAAGTTTTATTGCTTGTTCGGATTGATTTTGTATCTATTTTCCACTGATTTTGTCTGCTGCACGGCCGTGCTTTGATTTTTTATTTATTTTTAACGTTTTGATCGTCTTTTCTGGATTTTTTTTTCATTTTATTTTCCTGTTAATGTTTCGGGGTTTGTAAGGTTCGGCATACGGGAAAATTAATGTGCGCAAGGGTTTTGGTAAGGTGATTGCCTACGAAATGCTCTAAAGAGGTATATGTTCATTTCAAGTGAAGTAATGTCCGCCTTATTTCCATTATTTTGAGTCCAGTAATGGATGGCTTATTCAGTGTTTTATTTATTATATTACTAATCTTTTAACAATGCCCATGTGATTTCATTGTGAGGCGACCGCTAGGTGAATGAAACTCCAGGAAAGCGGAATGTCTAGGCGCGAGGGCTCACCACCTCTCTATTTGGCAGACACAGGTCAGGGGTAGAATTCAAACCTCAGCTATAATACATTACATTACATTATTTTCTATATCCATTACTTTCACTAATCATAAATTTACAGATTTCATAGGAATCGTAGGGTTAATTAAACCATGTTTAGTTTTCCTTAAGAAAATTTCATAATAGCTTTATGGTTTCCTGTAGAACTGCCATGGCTGGTACAGGGCATGTCTGGAATTGTAGAATAAAACTAGTTTGAACCGATTGTAGTTAAAATGGCATGGCTGAAATTGTAGATTAAGACGACCATTTTCACCAGTGCAATCTGGTTGTCTGTCCATCTATGAGGCTTGCTTTAGAGATCTTATTAAGAGCTGGTTTTCATCCTGTACCCACAAAGGCTTTAAAAGCCCTTGACCCACAGAGTTTTATAAAATAAGGATGCCTAACTATTTATGGGCCTTTTCAATTTTGTAGTTGGTATCTGAATTTTTTTGAAAATTATTGCTTGAAACTTTTGGCTACATCTTACAATATATGGTTTACCTTATCTTCATTAATTCAGAGTTAATGCCTAAACAGTTTTTAATTTGATGTGGAGGGGTCCTATACTAGGCGTTAGATCTTGAACTTGAGAAATGAATCATCACCTCATTAATGTGTATTACTAGCGTAATTTAACTAAAAACATTAGATCTGTCAAGTGGAGCTCCTTTGGGAGGGTGACTGGTTTTCATTCTCTAAAAATATCAAGCAGTGCTTTTGCTGCTCAAACAAACTGACTAAGAGCCGACAGAAAACCCTGTCTAATGAGATATATGCTGATGCAGAGGTACAAAATAAATTTCAACTATATTTAGTTTGAGCAGCATTTTGAAAGAGAATTATGATCATTCTATTCAGTCTCTTTTCACTACCCAATGCCATTAATATTACTTATGCAGAGCCCAGAACATTTCTAATGTTCATTTACAAAGGTTAACATGGTTATTAATACTTGTTAGAACTGAACATGGATAAAAGGGCATGCCTGAAAGTGTAGATCAAAAGCACCATTCTTACTAGCGTGATATAGGCTCATTTTAAATGTTATTTACTGCAGGTTTCTGATCCTTTGACCTGGGCAGCTTTGTGTACATTGAGAATACAAAAATATTTTATCGGCATACTCCAATAAATTTATGAAAATTTTGGTTTGAAATATTGGGCTACAATTTAGGGTGTAGATTGTACACGTGTCTTCATTAACTTCATTAACTATATTTAGTTTGAGCAGCATTTTGAAAGAGAATTATGATCATTCTATTCAGTCTCTTGTCACTACCCAATGCTATTAACATTACTTATGCAGAGCCCAGAACAAAGTTTTATAATGTTCATTTACAAAGGTTAACATGGTTATTAATACTTGTTTGAACTCAACGTGGATAAAACGGCATGCCTGAAAGTGTAGATCAAAACCACCATTCTTACTAGCGTGATATAGGCTCATTTTAAATGTTATTTACTGTAGATTTCTGATGCTTTTACCTGCACAGCTTTGTGCACATTAAGAATACAAAGATATTTTATTGGCTTACTCTTTATGAAAAATTGGCTTGAAATATTGGGCTACAATTTAGGGTGTAGATCGTACATGTGTCTTGATTAACTTCATTAATAAAACAAAGATAGAGAGGTGTTGACATTTTAAAAATCCAAAGTTGCCTAGAAAAGGGCTTCTCCTGCCACGAGAGAATCATAAAAAAATTAAGTGTGATGGGATTGATGATATCTGAATTTGACAATATCAGGGATGAAGAAAATTGAATGTATGCATTTGAGGTGGAGGTCTTTGTTACTGTTATTTACTATGTATTCTGTTTTGTTGATGTAGTTCCATGTTGTTTATATTTCATTTTACCATTACTCCAACATTGAGGAATTAGAAAGACTAAAATATTTATAATGTAGGCACGACTTTTGAAATAATTGAAATCTCCCGAAGAGAGGTAATTGTATCATTCAGAATTCTCCATTTCCTCAGCTTATCTCTAATTTAGTTCACCTTCAATTTTGTCATTGTCCGAGTTACACATAAGCAAAAGAAAGATTAAATCCAATGTGAATAGTGGTTTTGGATAATAGCTTAGTATCTGTGTAGGTTTTTGAGATTGTTTGGCACAAAGGTTTTTCTCGAGCTAGTCTTTTTATAGGTTCCTATATGCTTTGATGTATGCTATAAGAGCTTGAGAACCATCAAAGGTAACGGATGGAGGGCTTTTACTTTAGGGTTTTAAATGTTCATTTTAAAAGATTTTAACACCTTGTAGTTTGGCGGGGAGGGGTCCATTTCTAATAAAAATCTTGGTCATTTTAGAACCTAAACTAAGAAATGAATCAACACCTTGTTAGTGCCTATTATCAGTACAACTTAAATTAATTAACATTTGATCTGTCAAATGTAACTGCTATAGGATGATGACAGGTCTTTTGCTTTCTAAATATATTATTTATTGCTTATATACTTTAAACAAAGTAAGATCCAATAAAAATCCTTATCTAATAAGTTATGGTTATAAAACGGTATTGAATAAACTGCAGTAATATTTGAGCAGCATCTCGAAAGATGATTATGATCATTCTATTGTTTTCCTATCCATTATCCAATACGTCTAAGATTAATCTAGTAGAGTCTATCTAATTTCTATAATATCATAAAGTTTACTAAGGCCATTGTTACTTGTTTTATTTTTTTGATGAAATCTGTGTCTTCTCATCATTTAACCAAACCATGTCGTGTCTATTTGTTGTTGACAACTTATTATAGCTAGAGGCTTAAGTAGAACTTAATTTGGAATTCGCGTCACTATAGCTTCTTGGAGGTTAGGATGATTAGCAAAGGAAGCAATAATCAATGATCTCTCTGATTATTCTTGTTTACTTTGTCATTAAATGTTCTAAATTTCTATTTCCTTATAATCAATGGTCTCTCTGCTATAATAATTTCTCAATAATGTTTCATTTTATTGTGATTCCGTTACCAATGCTTATTCTTTATGGAGGACTGCCATTGTCCAATGAATGTAATGTCAAGCATTCTCATGTCAATGAATGGATAATGTCAAGATTAGAACCCCTTCTCAACTATTTAGTTAAACTAAAGGTTGCTATTCACTTGAAAATACTATCCTAATTCAATGATATACCAATAGTGCTGCATCCATGCTAGAGGGGTAGGAGCGTTGATTATTCTTGTTTAGTTTGTCATAAATGTTCTAAATTTCTATTTCCTTTTATTTAGCATGTAGGTGTAGATGTAGATGGTTGGAGACTTAATTTATCAATGATCTCCGATTTTAGTTGCAATCTCGATTGCATCCATCTTACGTGGTTTCTAGATGTTTAGTAGCAACTCCCCTCTAATATACGAACCATAGTATTTTTTTGGAAAAGGGTTAAATAAGAGGGTTTTGAAAGGATCCGCATCCTTTTACAAAAATCTCACGTGGTTAGATACAACAGTTAAGCATTAAGAAAGTGAGCCCGAAGGCAGCCAAAATCCAGAAACCAAAAAACCAAATGATAACTAGCACAATTAATAAAGTGAATTTTCTTAAGTGCATCAGCAGCATTCTTGGTAGCAGCAGTAGCATGCTTATCAGTCAAATTATCAGAAAGCTTGATCAGCTCAAGGCAATCCGAGTTGATACTTTCCCAAGTCTAGTTGATACTTTCCAAGTCTTGTCTCATGTATAACTTCTAGTTCTTGATGATAGAGAATGCCCTGTTGAGCTTTTCTAGGATATTGAGATAAGATAAGATAAGATAATTATATTAATGTACAACGAATGACCACAAGAACCAATGGTAGGAAGGCACAAAAGGGTCATCCGAACAACAAGAAAGGAGAGAAGAGAAAGGAAAGAAGAAGGAGAAGCAAGGGCCACAATGGCTACAAGAGTGCGAGATGGATGGAGCCGAAGATGGATCAGCTCAAGGCAATCCGAGTTGATACTTTCCTAGGTCTAGTTGATACTTTCCAAGTCTTGTTTGTGTATAACTTCTAGTTCTTGATGATAGAGAATGCCCTGTTGAGCTTTTCAAGAATATTGAGATAGATAAGATAAGATAATTATATTAATGTCCAACGAATGACCACAAAAGTAGGTCAATGGGATTGCACAATACAATGCCAAAAGAACTAGCAGGGAGACCCGAAAGGGTCATCCGAACAACAAGAAAGGAGAGAAGAGAAAGGAAAGAAGAAGGAGAAGCAAGGGCCACAATGGCTACAAGAGTGTAGATGGATGGAGCCGAAGAAGAGGGGGCCGAGAAAAGCCCCATCTCCGACATTGTCACCTAGCATCCGAGGCCGACTGGAAGTAGCTGGCGATATGCCTGTGTCCTATAGTTGAAACCGTGGAGAGACCCGAAAGGGTCATCCGAACAACAAAAAAGGATAGAATAGAAAGGAAAAGAAGAGGGAGAAGTAAGGGCCATAATGGCTACAAGAGTGCGTATGGATGGAGCCAAGAAGAAGAGGGGGGCAGAAAAGCCCCATCTCCGACATTGTCACCTAGCATCCGAGGCCGATTGGAAGTAGCAGGTGATATGCCTGTGTCCTGTAGTTGAAACCGTGGAGAGTCTGGAATGTCGGTGTCTGGGAGAAGGACGAGAAAGATGAGCTCTCTGTATCCTCCATGTCTGATTGTGATCCATGGGGGCTATAATCGAAAGTGCGATCATGGAAACATGTAGACCGGGAGGTGGCATCTCGGGTCCTGACGGATTTGATCGGAATCCATCTCTGTTAAGGTGCCGCTTGGTGCCCCTCTCCGGTGGGAGCACCGTAAAGAAAGATGTGATCTGTCGAGTAACAACCTGTTTGGGAGGGGACTAAAGGGTCTCATTCCAAACCCTGAGAGCCTCTTGTAAGTAGAGAGCGAGACATTGTTGATTGCGATACCTAAAGAAAGCCGCAAAATGACGGATGCTCCCGGAATAGGCAATGGAATCTCCCTCTGATCTCATAGTAGATGGGGCACCTGAAAATGAAGTGTTCCTCTATTTCAACCTCCTGGAGAGAACAAAGTTGGCAAATCCTCTTCGAGGTCCAGCTAGTGGTCCTCCACATGAAGTCTATGAGCCCACTTTGAACTAGCCTAGGGATATGCGGAGTGCCTATAACCAATGTCGGGGAGATATATGTAGGCCGACTAATAAGCCCATCATTGACCTCAAGGAAATGTGTAGCATAAAAAGCCATCTTAGGGTGTAATCCACCCGGAGGGCTGATCCAAGTGTGTTGGATGAATGCGTGTAAGTAGAGAGCAAGACATTGTTGATCGCAATACCTGAAGAAAGCCGCAAATGACGGATGCTCCCGGAATAGGCAATGAAATCTCCCTTTGATCTCATAGTAGATGGGGCACCTGAAAATGAAGTGTTCCTCTGTTTCGACCTCCTGGAGAGAACAAAGTTGGCAAATCCTCTCCGAGCGGTCCAGCTTGGTGGTCCTCCACACGAAGTCTATGAGAGCCCACTTTGAACTGGCCTAGGGATATGCGGAGTGCTTGTAACCAGTGTTAGGAGATATATGTAGGCCAACTAATAAGCCCATCATTGACCTCGGGAAATGTGTGGCATAAAAAAGCCATCTTAGGGTGTAATCCACCTGGAGGGTTGATCCAAGTGTCTTGGATGAACTCGCTTGAAATGTCATCTCTGATAATTTTGTGCAGATCCTACTTACTCGGTAGGAGATGGGCAAGAGCATCCATGGAGTATCTGTATGGTGGGAGGTGGTCCATCTGAATCCCAAAAGAGCCAAGAAGATGTGACTCGGTGTACCAAGGAGAAGCGACCACTGTGGTCAGAAAGAGCAATAGCCTCGGAGGAACAATAGGCGAGGTAGAGATACCTATCCTTGCCTGCAGAAGAATTTGAAAGTCCCCGGATGCGATGCAAAAGTGAAACAAGGCTAAATATAGTCTCTAGTCTAAAGGGGCGAGCCCCAAACTCAGCCAAGAGGATATTGTGTGGAACTGTCTCTTTGCACTGATGATGCGTCTGAGCATGAGGATCTGGACTCGCCAACAATAGCCCAATCCAATCACAGTTAAGTAGGGATGGCCCCCAAACCTCGAGCCATAGAGAACTATGGGCCTCACAAGAGAATCCGAGAGAGACATCTTCGATAAGATGTCCTGGAAGTGGTGGTGGAAGCACTTGTCTCTCCAAGATTGCCAAAGAGCCATACCCCTTGTTGACGCAGGCTAAAGAGCAAGCCAAAGACTGAAACGGGGCCCGGTAAATAAAACTCCAAGGTAAGTGTAATAGAGTGGCGCTCTCAATCTATTCCCCTCTATAGAAGAAATGGAAGTCAAGTCTTCAACCCATTGAAGATCATGACCTTGGTTTTACCAAGGTTAATTGTCGGGTTAATACTGTGTGGTCGCAAAGAGGGCTAGGCGACCAACCGCTTTGAAGTCCCTCCGCGGAAGAGGCAAGGAGGACTACATCATCCACGAAAAGGAGAATGTAGATCAACACCTGGTGAAGAAGGCAACCATCCCCCTCTTGATATGGTCCTTGAGAAATTCCTCCAATTCATCAATATAAATACCAAACAAGGTAGGCGAGAGGGGGCAACCTGTTTAACCTCGATGGTGCTCCTGATGAAATCCGAAAAACCGACAGCAGTGTGAAGGTGGCCCAAAACCTCTTCGTATAGGCGCATAATGGCGGCAAGAAGAGTTTCAGAAATACTGATGTCTCTAAGTCTACGGAAAAGAGCTTCCCATGGCACTGAGTCAAAGGCTTTCCAAAAATCCACGAAGCAACAGAAAACCCTGGAGGAGTGGTGGCGTGCCTCCTCAATAATGGCTCGAAGGGTGAGGATATGGTCAATAATTTGGTAAGCAAGTCGAACCCCGCCCCCTTGCCCAGACTCTGCAATGGTACTGCTCCAGAAACTCAGAAAAGCCGCATGTGGAGGACCGTGGCATAAAGCTTGGAGAACGTGTGGCCCACCATGATCGTCTTGTAGTTGTTCGGGTTGGAAGTGGGACCCGACTTGTGGATGGGGTGAATGATATGGTGGGACCACGAGTTCGGAAAACCTATACAAACCACCTGATTGAAGAGGTCCACAAGATAGTTGTTTAGAGTGTCCAAACCGTGCTTGAAGAATTCCGCTGGAAGCCCTCCTCATCTGCAACCCTACTGCTATTCATGGCTGAAATGGCTTTCTTCACATTCGTGTAAGTAAAAATATGACAAGTAGGGAGGGGACACAACCTAGATCTGGGGCTGGCCAGGATGTTGTAAAGGGTGGAAGTATGAGTAAACATGGAGTTGGGATGTAAGTCATGGGGTAAAGAGGAATGACGGGGAAGAATGGTACGCCAGAAACGTTTAGGGGAGTGTATAAGGGATGAATGAAGCTAAAAATGACGACGAGAGAGATAAAGGTGCGCTTCTTGTGGCGAAGGAGACGACGGTAATTGGACTTGAGAGATGGGAAGGAGGGGAGATTGTGTGTGAAAGCAAAGCGAAGCTGACGGTGAAGGGCTTTGCAGTCTTCATCATACCACTGGTTCATGGGACAAGTCAGCTTATAAGGGAGGGTGGGAGTGAAGTGGGGGAAACAACACAGAGCAACGTCACGAATGGCGGAGGAAAGGGTATCAAACATCAAGTCGGAGGAGTGAGGAATATTGGGGTACATGGGGAAGAAGCTGGCGAACATGAAAAGAAAAGTCTACAGGATCACCCTCATCAAACATCCGGTGGTACAAGAAGAGGGTGGGATGGGGCCAGGGGATAAGGGGGTAACTTTGTAAGGAGAAGGAAAGGGTCGCATGGTCAACAAGGGGAATGGGGGAGACACACAAATGGTGAATATAGGGAATCAAATTGGAAGTAGTCATGATGTAGTCCACCACGCTAGCTCCCCCACCATGAGGTTTGCATGTGAAGAAGCAGAGTCAGGGAAACACGGAATGCCATTTAGGATCAGTAGATCATGAGATTCCCCATCTGTAGGAGGTGTCGGCCATATGACAACAAAGGTCCTGCCATATTATCGAATCCCGCTTGAAAGCCAACTAAATCCTCGTCCACGTCGAGCACGTCATCAGTCCTGTTGTGTAGGGAACTTGGAGGTTTGTGGTACGTGCATTAAAGTCTCCCAAAACGATGACCCCCCCACTTGCTGAATATTGAGAGATGCCTATATAGAGGTTGAAGAAGGGGTCCCCGTCTGGGCCATTATGAATGGCAAAGAAGAGGAGGCCGGGGGGAAAATAATAGACTATGCTGATGAAGAAACTCTTAGGTGAGATGAGGTCCGCCTAATCCTATTCTAGAGAAAGCGGGCAAACTTGTCCTCTGCGGTCATGAAAATCCTGCTTGAAGTGTATACACGACTGGGTAAGCAACCTGCTTGAGACCCTCTATCCCCTCTGAAACTCTGAGTCTCCTGTTTGTAAACTGAGAGCCAATGGTATCCTCTAATGTCTCGGGAGAGGGTGAACATGGCTCGCATGAGTCTCAGTGACAAAAAGCGGTTTGAAAAACCTAGAGCATCATATACAATACCCAAAGAAGACCAATAGGACCCGTTCCCATTCCAGCATGTAATAGAGATGCCCTTGTTTCGACGCCTCTCCCAACGGGACCGTCATTTGGGACCGGACCCAGGGACCCAGCCCGGAGGAGGAGAGTCTCGAATGACAGGCTTGAGGTTGCGAATTACTGCCCATTTCCCCGCTTTTTTGATTGCCATAACAATTTCCCAGGATTTCTCGAGTTTGGCCACTTGTTCTCTTGTGAGACCATCAAGGAAGAACTTATTGGGGAGAGAGTATAACTTGCGCTTGGCTCTGAGTGCCTTGAGCTGTCATCCGCTGATTTGAAGCGGAGAAAAAGGGTGGAATCTTGTCCGAGCCAAGCTCTATCAAGCTGCACATCAGGTAGCCCCAAACTCCTTGTGATAAAGTCTGATGTAATGGCCAAGGGGTCAGAAGGAGGGAGTGTGGGCAGCCCTTGCACCTTGAGGTTAAGCTCCCTGGCCCATCTAGTTCACTCAACCAGTTTAGCTTGCACAACTTCTTCCACCGCTGCCAAGGGGTGTTCTTGTCTTTACCCTTCACAACTTGGATCTATGTGTCTGCTTGTTTTTTGAGATTTTCATGTTGATTCGAGATTTCCTCTTGTTTGTGTTTGAGGTTTGAGATTTCAGCCTGTAGTTGATCATTGGCCGCGGTAGGTTTGGTATGTGCATTGGTGTCTGCAAGTTGTCTCCACAGAGAAATTGTTTGCCTCAACCTTCTCCATCCATGACATAAGCTCGAAAACCTCGGTCCGGAGAGCTCCGTTAGAAGACTCCAACGTTTCCTATCTGTTAATCAACTCTGTGATAATGCTGGGAAAACCATCCTCCTATTGTCCTTGTTCCCATTTGACGACGATAGGAATTATCTCAGTAGTGCATTGGTGGAGGGATGTGGAAGGAGACATTGTGGAAGGAAAGGTGTGCAGGAAGACTGTTTGTAATGGCGTCAAGGAGAGAGGACCACTGGGAGAATCCCCCAAAGCCCCTAGTCGAGCAGTATGGTCAAGGGAATGCTTATGCATAAAGGAAGGAGAATCGACGCAGTGTGATTGAACGAGAATCATGTACAAGCAACTAACTTGGCAAAGATAACCACAAATCGTTGGAAGAACATGCCATGAAACATGATCAATCATGTAGATGAAGCCCACGATATTTGAGCAATGGTTATTTGCGATCAAAAGGGTTTTGCGAGCCTCGGTGTGCATGCACGAGCGGACGTCACGCACGAGCCGAGAGCCACGAGGAATTCAGAGCCACGTTTGGGAAAACTGTGCCCTCCCGTGCCCTCATGAGCAGTCATTCACGACTTTGCGCGAGCTACGAATTTAACAGGAATCACAATTTCAATAGGAACCCACGATTCCAGTAGGAGCTTTCACGAGCAGGAAGACTGCTTTGTAATGGCGTCAAGGAGAGAGGACCGCTGGGAGAGTCCCCCAAAGCCCCTAGTCAAGCAGTATGGTCAAGGGGATGCTTATGCATAAACGAAGGAGAATCGACGCAGGTGTGATTGAACGAGAATCATGTACAAGCAACTAACTTGGCAAAGATAACCACAAATCGTTGGAAGAACATGCCATGAAACATGATCGATCCACGCATGAAGCCCACAATATTTGAGCAATGGTTATTTGCGATCAAAAGGGTTTTTGCGAGCCTCAATGTGCATGCACGCAGCGAGGCGTCACGCACGAGCCGAGAGAGCCACGAGGAATTCGAGCCACGTTTGGGAAAAGCTGCCCCCGTGCCCTCATGAGCAGTCATTCACGACTTTGCGCGAGCTACGAATTTAACAGAATCACAATTTCAATAGGAACCCACGATTCCAAAGGGAGCTTTCACGAGCCACGATTCTCTTTCAAGCCACGAGCCGAGAAGCCACGAGCCGGAGAAGCCACGATTCGAGCAATAGGAGAAGCAGGAGAACAATTTTATTATCTTCCACTCATGTTAATTGGGAGGCGATATCGGATTACGCACTTTAGCAAGCCATATTCTTATCTTCCATGTCGATGTCAGGAGAGCCCACCATAGTAGGGGAAGGAGACTCCAGGTAGACATAAGAAAGGCCCAACAACACTTCTGGAATATCTTGATCAGTGGACATCTTGAAAGGCTCATAAGAAGTGATAGCCCCCACATCCAAAGAAGGACCAAAATAAGCAGATGGAGGGCTTGAGGACGCCAACGATGACGAAATAATGGACAACAAAAGAACATCTGCAGAGGCCGGGAAGGGGAGGCGGTGATAACAAGGGGAACCGAGTCAGGGAGGAAAGGGTCGCACCACTTTGCCCTGTGATGAGCACATCAGAGTTAGAGTCGGAGTGAAGGTGGAGGCGGCGACAAAGGCGGCAATGCGGAGGGGAGGAGGCAGAGGAAAGAGGAGGGGTGATGTAGCTTACCAATTTAGGAGGGAAGCGGGCAATGTCAGTCGGAGGAGCTGCAGAAATGAAAAGAAGACCATGAAGAAGAAGAGGACCTTCTTCTTCCCGAGCTAAATGTAGAGAACGTTCAAAAGACTAGAAAAGGAAAGAGGCAAGATTCACCTGTTTGTCATGGTGTAAATGTGCAAACAAGAAGAGCTGGGGGCCATAAATCAACTTATACCGGCCTTCCAAGGTGAAATAACGCATGAGCTGCTCCACGACCCTATCCCAAGGCAGAGGGAGAGAAGCCCGTTCATAACCAGATTGGTATTTTTTCAGTTTCTCCCCATGACATAAGAAGTCCGACATTTTTGCACGCAGGGATCTTTTGAAATACTCATCTCCCTCAGACGGAAGACCAGTAGCCTCGGCGATTGATTCAGTGAAATTGTAAACCGAGTTCTGCCCACCTTGACCTTCCCTTTCTTCCAAGATGCCAACACGCTACTGGAGACCCTGACAGAATGTCCTTTCAACCGTACCATGAAAGGAGTAATTCCCGCATCCTGTAAGATATTCCATACTTCTTGGTCACTCTTGACCTCCTCGCAGACGAAGGTTCCTTTGTATTGGCCCACCCATCATGCACAAGAAAGTGATTAGAATTGGCAAAAATCCAAAATGGACGAAGTTTAAATAGAAAATACAATCACCATCACCCCCGTTGTACACGTGTGTTGGCATTAACTCAGAATGAGTACTATTAATCAAAAATCCGCTCCAATCGATCATCATAGAACAAATCTTCCCTTCGCACGAGCGTGAGTTCTTGGGATCATAATTAGCATTGAAAGAGTTTAATAAAAAATCATTACTACCACCGTCCAGGGGGGGAGGGCCTCATCTTAACCAAGCCGAGACCCGTAGTAGCCCAAAGGAACCAAATGTAGCTGGAAAACAATCCCCAAAGGGAATTATGTCCGTGGAGCAAAATCATTGGAAACAATATTAAGAAGTTTATTTGAAAAGTCTCCAATCCAATATTTTTGGCCATTAGAGAAGACACCTAAATTAGCAAGGAAATTTGCCATTCTATTGCCCTCGCGATATATATGCGGAAACTTTATTTGCTGAAAGCGGGCTTGAAGGGCTTTGATATCCTTGATAATATTATTGATAGTCCATTGAGCAGGGTCATCAGAGTTCATTATTCTTACTAGATTAAGAGAGTCGCTCTCCACGCTAAGTTTACTGTACCAATATTAAGGGTCAGCTACAACCCTTTAAGAATGGCCAGAGCTTTAGCCTTGTGATTGGCACCAATATCAAAATTAGCTACAACTGTAGCCAACGGTTGACCAAACTCGTCTCTTAGAATAGCTCCACTCCCCAAAGCCTCCAAATTACCCTTAACCGCTCTCCATCGGTATTAAGCTTCAACCAACTTTGTTGGGGGACCAAGAAGTATTAGCCCCGACCGAAACGGGAGCTGTAATTGGTATCAAGATTTGCTGAGGCCAGGAAGTTTGTGCTTCCTCCAGATGAAGTAGTTCAAGTTTTCCTGCATGCTAGAAACAATTCTAGTGAAGACTGACCCTAATCATAAGCCGGCTCCTTAAAAATCCGTTTGTTTCTTTCTTTCCAAATTCCCCATAAGGTGTGGGGGAGCAAAAGATTCCAAGCAAGAGATGCAATAGGATGCTTGAAGGGAGAGCGCCATTGGGAAAAGGTTTCAGCCAACGAGGATGGAAAAATCCAGGAAACCCCCATCTTAACAAGAAGCAGACTCCATAGGGAGTGAGAAAAGGGGCAATGGAGTAGAAGATGGCCAGAGCTTTTCAAGTCATTAAGGCAGAGGATGCAGTGATCGGGCAAAGAGAATCCCCTACGTTTGAGGTTTTCCCCAGAGAGAATAACATCACGATATGAGAGCCAAGAGAAGAAGCCAATCTTAGGGATCACTTGAGGAGACCAAATTTGTCTAAGCGGCGGTCCACAAGGTGGATGCATTTTTTTATAGGTAAGCGACTTTAACCGAAAAGCCACCAGAGGGAGAGATCGGCCAAATGTGCTCATCCTGAGAATGTGAAAAGGGAATATATTGTGAGGAAAGCACAACCTTAAGACAATTATTACAGTAGACACCTAAAATATGCTTACACTTAACATTTCCTCCAATTCAACCGATTAACAACACTTCGTTAATTTCCCATTCTTCGCTCCATTCTCGAATGCCCATTCACGACACTCTTCCAGTTGTATTCCTCCTATAATCATCTAATTGGGTTAATATCTCTCTTATTAGCTAAACATTCTTCCTTTCGACCATTTAGAACCTCCCTAGTTCTCTCTGAACCACTTCTGCAAGCTTTCTAGGCTATCTATTAGTCACAAATGGTTATAGGTAAGCCAATCTTAGGGATCACTTGAGGAGACCATATTTGTCTAAGCAATGGTCTACAAGGTGGATGCATTTTTTTATAGGTAAGCAACTTTAACCGAAAAGCCACCGGAGGGAGAGATCGGCCAAATGCGCTCATCCCGAGAATGTGAAAAGGGAATATATTGTGAGGAAAGCACAACCTTAAGACAATTATTACCGTAGACACCTAAAATATGCTTACACTTAACATTTCCTCCAATTCAACCGATTAACAACACTTCGTTAATTTCCCATTCTTCGCTCCATTCTTGAATGCCCATTCACGACACTCTTTCGATCGTATTCCTCGTATAATCATCTAATTGGGCTAATATCTCTCTTATTAGCTAAACATTCTTCCTTTCAACCATTTAGAACCTCCCTAGTTCTCTCTGAACCACTTCTGCAAGCTTTCTAGGCTATCTATCAGTCATAAATGGTTATCCAGACCCCTCCCAACTCTCAACGAGTCTCTAATCACTTGCTAATCAAGTTTAACTAGCCTAAACCCTAGTTAACTAGACAAATATGGTCATTTAAGCCTAAAGCATGTTTATCCTAATCTAATCTAAAAGTGCTTTTTGTTCTTTAGTCCCACATGCACCCAAAGTTCAAAGTCTTCCATTTGGAAAACTATAAATACAAGGCTAAGCCTACCCATTCAAACTTACAACTTTACATAACACAAAACCAAAACAAGCCTAAGAAAGCTTGGATCTCATTTGTATTAGCTTTAAGCTAATTAGACATTTGATCTAAAGCTTTCCTTCCTCCATTGTTGAGCTAACACCTCCATTTGCATCCTTAAACCAAGTTTTGAGTAATATGGAGAGAACCATTGGCCTTGAAGCCATTAATGGTGAGACTCCATTCTTGAAAGCTTGAAAACCATAAACATCTAAATCACACCTTTGATTGCTAAGTTGATCTTTTTAGGTTCAATTTCTTAATTAGTAATCTAAAGAGTAGAGAGTAGTATATATGCTAGGTTTTGATGTTTTTGTCAAAGTTATGATGCATGTATAGGATTAACTCTTGTTTAGCTCTTATCTCATGGTGCATGGTTGATTCAGTTAAAGCTTTGAGGTTCTTTAGCCTCATTCCATAGTTTTTCAACTTTTTATTGCATACAATTACGTTGCAGCTGAATAATGCTACAACCGTCTCGAGAAAGGAACATGCCAACAAGGTATATTTTCCTTCTTCTTGATGTAATTACTAACCTTATTACCACATATAGAACAAAGATGGTTTTTGATCGGATTCCGTAATGAATCCCAAGCTAGAGGCTTGTCACCAAACTACTAGTCATCCCGAGAAGTCAATGAGGGTTCCATCCCCCAAGCGCCACTTAGTACCAGTTCTTAGTAAAGATTGAGAGCTGACAATGGAGTTCCAAATAGCAGAGCCTCACGAAGCTACTTATAGAAAGTCTCCAGCAGGGGGAAGATACTTATGGATCAGAAGCTGAGCCCACGGGGAATGAACTTTAGAGGCAATAGCCCAACCCAACTTTGCCAACATGGCTTCATTCATATCTGTCACTCTTTGAAGCCCCAGCCCACCTACAACCATTGGTTTGCAGGCAGTATTCCATGAAACTAAATGAATCCTTTTGTGCTCTTCAGTGCCCGACCAAAGGAAGTGTTTTTGAATTTGTTCAATGCGAGAGGCCACCAAAGAGGGAAGTTTAAGTAAAGAAATAAAATAAATAGTGGGCTTTGAAGTGAGGTCTTTACAAGTTGTAGGTTGCCATCTTGGCGAGGAGTGAATCTTTCCAACCCGCAAGCTTCTTACTGAAAACGTTCAATAACCGGAGTCCATAGTGTTTTCAGTTGCCTGCCTTTAAAAATAGGAAGCCCTAAGTAGGTGGAAGGAAGATCAGCTATCTTTGCAACCAAAGATAAGCGATATTTCTTTGCCTCGCTGGCGAGTATGAATGAAGGCTATAAAACCATTGGTTTGCGGGTAGTATTCCATGAAACTAAATGAATCCTTTTACGCTCCTCAGTGCCCGACCAAAGGAAATGTTTTTGAATTTGTTCAATTCGAGAGGCCACCGAAGAGGAATTTTAAGTAAAGACATAAAATAAATAGGGAGGCTTTGAAGCGAGGTCTTTATAAGTGTAGCTTGCCATCTTGCCATCTTTTCGACCATGAAGCTTCTTCTCGAAAACGTTCAATAACCGAGTCCATAGTGTTTTAGTTGCCTGCCTTTGAAAAGAGGAAGCCCTAAGTAGGTGGAAGGAAGATCAGCTATGCTACAACCAAAGATAACAACGATCTTTCTTTGCGTGTTGGCCGGAGTATGAATGAAGGCTATAAAACTTTTGGAAAAGTTGATGAGTTGCTAAGAAGCAGATTGGTAGTTGTCAAAGATCTTTTTCAAAGTTCTAACTTCCACCATCGAGGAACACCTAGAAGGAGGGTGTCATCTGCAAATTGACCGAGTAGCCTCCGAGACCCTAGTTGTAATCTTGAGGCCAGATAGAGTGGCAGTATTTTTAGCAGCCTTTAGGGCCCTACTCAAAGTATTAGCCATAAGGAGGAAAAGGAAGGGAGAGAGCGGATCTCCTTGCTCGATTCCCTTGCTATTAACAAAGAAACCTGTAGAAGGATAGATAAACGAGGAGAAGAGATGCAACTATAAATCCAATTACACAAACTATCACAGAAGCTGAATTTTTTGAGCACTCTAAGGAGAAAAGGCCAACTGACTTTTTGCATGTCTATCTTTAGCAGCTTCAAGGGCCCTACTCAAAGTATCAGCCATAAGGAGGAAAAGGAAGGGAGAGAGCGGATCTCCTTGCTCGATTCCCTCCTATTAACAAAGAAACCTGTAGAAGGATAGAGAAATGAGGAGAAGAGATGCAACTATAAATCCAATTACACAAATTATCACAGAAGCTGAATTTTTGAGCACTCTAAGGAGAAAAGGCCAACTGACTTTTTGCATGTCTATCTTTAGCAGCTTCAAGGGCCCTACTCAAAGAATCAGCGATAAGGAGGAAAAGGAAGGGAGAGAGCGGATCTCCTTGCTCGATTCCCCTGCTATTAACAAAGAAACTTGTAGAAGGATAGACAAATGAGGAGAAGAGATGCAACTATAAATTCAATTACACAAATTATCACGAAGCTGAATTTTCTCGAGCACTCTTAAGGAGAAATGGCCAACCGACTTTTTGCATGTCTAACTTGAGAATCATTCTTGCCGATTTAGAGTGATGTGCCGAGTGGATGGCTTCATGCACAACTATAACTCCTCCTTGAATCATCCTACCTCCAATAAAACCATTTTGTTGTTCAAGAGATCAAGCTATTCATAAAGGGCTTCAATCTCATTGCAAGCATTTTGGTGATTATTTTATAAGAGGTATTGCATAGGTTTGATAGGGCGGAAATTTGAAATTGATTTGGATCCCAAAGTCTTAGGAGCTAATGCAATGAAAGTATTGTTCCATTCCTTTAAAAGAGAATCATTATTTTGAAACTCATTAATAACCTCAATCAGGTCTTGCTTAATTATATCCCAAAAGGTTTGGAAGAAGGCTGCAGGGAAGCCATCGGGACCCGGGATTTGTCTCCTTTCATAGCAAATACAACTTTATGGACTTCTTCAGCTGAAAAAGGATGAGTAAGTTTACCATTAATTTCTTCAAAAACAAGCTTGGGGATATGCTGCAACATTTCTGTCATATCAACCTCATTGGGCTCTCATCCTTCAGAAGGTTGGCGTAGAAATTAACCAATTCCGAAGAAATAACATCTTCCGAATTTAGAAGCATGTCATCCATCAATAATAGTTCTTTGATTTTATCTCTGCTTTTATGCTTGGAAGTTGTAGCATGAAAAAATTTTGTATTGCGATCTCCATGTTGTAACCAAAGAGCCCTAGATCTTTGTCGCCAGTATATTTCCTCTTCAGCTAGAGTATTATGATAATCACTAAGCAGAGACAGTTCTTGCTGGTGCAAATCCAGAGATATCTTTCAACATTGGTGGATATGTCTGAGATCTTCGGGAGAGTTGGTGTTTTCTTTCCCTAATATCCTCAAGGTTTTGACTTCCAAATTTTAAGATGTTTTTGACAAAGCTAAGTTTCTTGGCGAACCTATACATGGTGAGCCCTGTATTTCTACCTTCCACCATTCCTCAATGAGTTTATCAAGATTATGATTCTGGAGCCAAGCCAACTCAAATCTGAAAGGCGAGTTTTTGATTTTTGAAAGTTGCAGCACCGAATAGTAGGGGGCTATGTGGTCGAAGTAGCTTTGGGGAGAGAACTCAGATACAAATAAGGGAAATGAGTGAGCCAATCCATAGAACCAAGCATTCTGTCCAGCCTGATTTGAATGTGATTAAGACCTAATCTGCGATTCGACCAAGTAAAAGAGGCTCCATGAAGATCAAAATAAAAAACTCACCTTGACGGATGAAGTTGGCAAGGGAATCCATACTGTTGAAATTTGCTGGGGAACCACCTTGTTTTTCAGAAGGGTAGAGAGGGGTATTAAAGTCCCCAACAATGAGCCAAGGCAAATGTCTGTTGCTGCTTTTGAAGTCCAGAATATCTTTCCACATGACTTCTCTTTGAGATTCAAGATTAGGTGCATAAACATTAATAGCTATCCAACCTACATTTGATCCGATTTCTTGAAAAAACATTCCCATAAAGTGAGGAGTCTTGAGGATTCTTTGGATTTCACCAAAAAGATTCTTTGGATTTCAAAATGCAATTGCCCCGAGTTCCCGCAGAGGATTCCCGGGAGGCAAAGGATGCAGAGGGCCATATCCTAGGAAGGATGAGATCCTCCTTAAGCTTAGTTTCTTACAACATGATGATGTTTGGGAGTGTTTTAATCTCATATCTTTAAGGACTCTTTTCTTCGAGGGAGCATTAATTCCCCTAATTTTCAGAAGGGTAGAGCGGGGTGTTAAAGTCTCCAACAAGGAGCCAAGGCAAATGTCTCTGCTGCTTTTGAAGTCCGAATATCTTTCCACATGACTTCTCTATGAGATTCAAGATTAGGTGCATAAACATTAATAGCTATCCAACCTACATTTGATCTGATTTCTTGAAAAGATGTTCCCATAAAGTGAGGAGTCTTGAGGATTCTTTGGATTTCACCAAAAAGATTCTTTGGATTTCAAAAAATGCAATTGCCCCGAGTTCCCAGGAGGATTCTGGGAGGCAAAGGAAGCAGAGGGCCATATCCTAGGAAGGACGAGATCCTCCTTAAGCTTGGTTTCTTAACATGATGATGTTCTCGGGATTGTTTTAATCTCATATCTTTAAGGACTCTTTTCTTTAGGGGAGCATTAATTCCCCTAATATTCTAGTAGAGAATCTTCATTTTTTGGATTTAGGTTTACCCCATTCCTCAATGAGTTTATCAAGATTATGATTCAGGATCCAAGCCAATTCAAATCTGAAAGGCGAGTTTTTGGATTTTTGGAAAGTTGTAGCACCTAATAGTAGGGGCTATGGTCGAAGCAACTTTGGGGAGAGAACTCGATACAAATCGGGAAATGAGTGAGCGAATCCATAGAACCAAGCATTCTGTCTAGCCTGATTTGAATGTGATGAAGACCTAATATGCAATTCGACCAAGTAAAAGAGGCTCCATGAAGATCAAAATTAAAAACTCACCTTAACGGATGAAGTTGGCAAGGGAATCCATACTGTTGAAATTTGTTGGGGAACCGCCTTGTTTTTCAGAAGGGTAGAGCGAGGTGTTAAAGTCTCCAGCAAGGAGCCAAGGCAAATGTCTGTTGCTGCTTTTGAAGTCCATAATATCTTTCCACATGACTTCTCTTTGAGATTCAAGATTAGGCGCATAAACATTAATGGCTACCAACCTACATTCGATCCGATTTCTTGAAAAGACGTTCCCATAAAGTTAGGAGTCTTGATAAGGCATTCACCAAAAAGATTCTTTGGATTTCAAAAAATGCAATGGCCCCCAGAGTTCCCAGAGGATTCCTGAGAGGCAAAGGAAGCAGAGGGCCATATCCTAGGAAGGATGAGATCCTCCTTAAGCTTGGTTTCTTGCAACATGATGATGTCCGGGGAGTGTTTTAATCTCATATCTTTAAGGACTCTTTTCTTCGGGGAGCATTAATTCCCCTAATATTCTAGGAGAGAATCTTCATTTTTTGGATTTAGGTTTACCCCCACCATCCAAAGTGAGAGTACCCTGAACACCTTGAGCAATATTCTGAGTTGTCTCTTGCTGAAGCTTAGAATGATTGGTAGGTCTCCCTTTCTTATTATTGGCACCAACATCACCGTTTTTGCAGTTGCTCCGTGTGTTCTTAGTTGGACCACCATCTTCCACAACCAAGGGGGAAGGAGAGGGAAAGGATACGTCTAGACAAGGTGAGGGTGAAGAAGGCATGGAAGTGATGATCTCCTCAGAGGGAAAGGAGGAAAGGAGGGGGAGCTCAACCTCAAGAGGGGGATTAGGGAGTGAACGAAGCAAGGGGGAAGCAGGAGAAGAAGAAGAAGTAAATACCAAAACCAAAGGTGGTTGCTCCAGGGGGATTTCAGAAGAGGGGATTTTAGCCTCTTCCAACATGGCAGTAAAGGGATTAGAGGTGCTAACTTCTGGAATGTTTTTGGGGATGAATTTATTTTTCAACTTGGGAGTACGGACAAGGGCGTTCTATTTAGGAGCCGGCTTGGGACAAGTAGGAGCCCCGTGTCCAATGCTCTTACAAATAGAACATGCTCGGAACATATTCGTAATCAATGGGTTGAGACCAAACATGGCAGTAAAGGGATTAGAGGTGCTAACTTCTGGAATGTTTTTGGGGATGAATTTATTTTTCAACCTCGGGAGTACGGACAAGGGCGTTCTATTTAGGAGCCGGCTTCAAGGACAAGTAGGAGCCCCGTGTCCAATGCTCTTACAAATAGAACATGCCTGCGGAACATATTTGTATTCAATGGGTTGAGACCAAACTCCAAAGTCTGATAGGAGATCAATGGATTTGGGTAATGGGCAACTAACATCAGCATTCACACAGAACCTTGCATGAATAAGCCTAGATTTGGCTTTGGTAGCTTGATCAATAGCAATGAGAGAGCCCAAAGACAGGGCAATACCTTCAATGACTGTAGTATCCCAGAACTCCAATGGCAGACCTGGAAGGTGAACCCAAATCGGCGCTTGAGTCATTGTCTCCGTTCGAGGATTGAAACCCGATGTCCATTTCCGGAGGTAGAAACCGCGTCTACCAAAGAACCATGGACCACCAAGCAGCGCCTAGGAAAAATCCTCCTTGAGGCTAAAAGTAAACAAGATGAAGCCATTCAGCATTGCAGCAATCTCCAGTGGGCCACAGGGGCCCACTTAATGCGCGTCCATTTCCTAATGTCCTCCAGAGGGGGCCTAGGGCCCATCAGCTTGCCAATCAGGGACAAGTCTCTTGAAGCAAGAGCAGCATCCGTGACCTGGGAAGGAATCTGCAGAGACAGCGTCCCATCCAGAATCTTAGGCTGCAACTTACTGGAATGAGAGACTGTAGGCGATCCAACAACCACCTCTTTCCATGACCCGTTAGAGGTACATGGAAGAGAATCGTCAGAAATGTCAGGGGTAGGATCATTGGCCGGACTAGAAGGAGCACGAAGGAAGAAGAACCAGAAAATTCAAAAAAATTGCAGAGCGGGAAAGTTTCCGAGATTTAAAAATAAAAGTGGAGGGATTATATGAACCTTAGTATTAAAACAGGGAATTTGAGAGAGAAAATTCATAAAATGAGGATTTTGAGAGAGAAAAATCATAAAGTGAGGAATTTGTAGGCAGACAACTAAACTGCATTCAGAATTTGAAAGAGAAGAATAATAAAATGAGGAATTTGTTTAGTAGCAATCTCCTCCAATATATTAAACTTAGTATTACAATGGGGAATTTGAGAGAGAAAAATCACAAAATGAGGAATTTGTAGGTAGAGAAAACTAAACTGCATTCAGAATTTGAAAGAGAAGAATCATAAAATGAGGAATCTGTTTGTAAACAGAGAGCACTAAACTGCATTCAGAATTTTGAACAGAAAAATCATAAAATGAGGAATTTGTAGGGTGCATAACTCAGTTAAGAGGGTATTCATTTTTAAGAAATAGATAAAAATCAAAAACCTGGTCAATGGCTGAGAGAAAAATCATAAAATGAGGAATTTATAAACAGTGAACACTAAAGTGCATTCAAAATTTCAAAGAGAAAAAATATAAAACAGATAAAAATGCATAACACTAAAGTGCATAACTCAGTTAAGAGGGTATTCATTTTTAAGAAATAGATAAAAATCAAAAACCTGGTCAATGGCTGAGAGAAAAATCATAAAATGAGGAATTTATAAACAGCGAACACTAAAGTGCATTCAAAATTTCAAAGAGAAAAAATATAAAATAAGGAATTTGGAGGGTGCATGGTATTCATTTTTAAGAAAAAGATTGAAAATTAAAACCTGGTCAATGATTGAGAGAAAAATTATAAAATGAGGAATTTGTAAACAGAGAACACTAAACTGCAGTCAAAATTTCAAAGAGAAAAATCATATAAATGAGGAATTTATAGGGTGCATAACTCAGCTGAGAGGGTATTCATTTTCTTAAGAATTAGGTAAAAATAAAAACCTGGTCAATGGGTGAGAGTGGCAGGCTCTAGTCCTAGCTGCAAATGTGAGAATTTCAGTTATCTCAGGCACGAAAAATTTCAAAAACCAGCAGAATTTAGCATAAAAATGCAATACAGAGGTTTAAAAAAACACTTCAGGGCATTGTCTATCTAGGTCAATGACATAAATTATAATATCATAGATAGTAAAAATTTAAGAATTAAGGATAAAGAATAGATTCTAGAGTGTATATCTCCAGCTGAAACATTTACAAATTTGCTTTTAATTCTTTGTTGCGTCTATTGTCTATGGTGGCTGTTTTGGTTGTGAACAATGTGCTGTGCTTATGGTGGCTGCTTCTTTAAATGTGTCTCACACCACCTTTTTAAACTGCATACGAATCCCTAACTCTGTTTTTGAAGCCTAGTCTAATGCTGCCGAAGGTTTAACTATGCCGTCAAACACTCAGGCTGATAATGCTCTAACACTGCTAGTTCTCTCAAAATGCTGCTTTCATGTTTGCACTTCTGTCATGCTTTCATGTTTGTGCTTCTTTTCTCATGCTGCCATGGGGACACATCAATCAGTTACTATGTTGCATTCACCGGACAAGGTCATTAGCACTATGTTAAACCTGTACATATCACCTCAAATTCAGTCAAAGCTTCTTCCTTTGGCCAATTTGTTTTTCTGCAATCTGATGATGAACTCCATATTGCTTATCCCATTCCTGAGTTGGCAGGGTGTGTCAATCCTGAGTGAGCTCCCTACAACGCCCAAGTAGACTCTTTACAGCTTCAATGTTGGCATCTTCTTTTGTGTTCCATTGCCTCCTATACATTTTTCTCCCAAGCAGGGGGACACCTATCGACTTTTCTTAATCAACTCTTAGAACTGAGCTCCATGCCCTAGATTCAATCCATCCCCACCATAGTTACCAAATCCAGTCGGATCTGCACAAAATCCGGTCGGATCCGGATTTTTCAGCCGACTTGGATAAATTCGGTCTAGGTTGGCCCTAATTTAGGGAAAAAAATATTTTTAATTTTTTAATTTTTTTGTAGTTTTCTGGAAAAAATAGTCAACTATCAACTTATATATTAAAAATCTAACATTTTACATTACATTATTAAAGTTTTTCATTGTATTTGTAAAATTCAACTCATATATTTTGGACCAGATTTTTCCGAACCTTTTCAAGAATTCGGATTTTCGGATTTTTGTCCTCCGGAATGAATCCGGATTTTCGGACCTGATAACTATGATCCCCACTCCAAGAAAATCTCCTCAATATGTAGATCTTCCATGCAGATCATTGATTTTGGAGCTTTGTTTGAGGATCTTTTCGGCATCAACAAAGCATTTCAGTCTCGAGGATATTTCATGTAGATCATTGATTTTGGAGCTTTGTTTGAGGATCTTTTCGGCATCAACAAAGCATTTCAGTCTCGAGGATATTTCAATCCTAGATGGTTACACCCTTCCAATTCAACATTTAGATAATATCCATTTGGGGACTCCATTTTCATATTTTGTTCTCTGCATATACCCTATGCCCCACTAGGTGATGTTTTCTCTTGGCTAAACTTTGCAGCTACAATGTGGTTTTGATTATCTAGTGAATGCGGGGACAATTTCAAAGCAAGAAGAAAATGATGACATCTTTAATAAGTATTAATGAGGAAACTATGATATCTAGTATAGGTAGTACTAATATCAATTTTTAGGTAATGTCCATTTGGGGACTCCATTTTCATATTTTGTTCTCCGCATATACCCTATGCCCCACTAGGTGATGTTTTTCTTGGCTAAACTTTGCAGCTACAATGTGGTTTTGATTATCTAGTGAATGCGGGGACAATTTCAAAGCAAGAAGAAAACAATGACATCTTTAATAAGTATTAACGAGGAAACTATGATATCTAGTGTAGGTAGTACTAATATCAATTTTTAGGTAATATCCATTTGGGGACTCCATTTTCATAGTTTGTTCTCTGCATGTACCCTATGCTCTGCTAGGTGATGTTTTCTCTTGGCTAAACTTTGCAGCTACAGTATGGTTTTGATTATCTAGTGAATGCGGGGACAATTCCTTCAAAGAAAGAAGAAAATGATGACATCTTTTACAGGTATTAACGAGGAAACTATGATATCTAGTATAGGTAGTAATTTAACTAATATCAAATTCTGGAGCTTGGAGCATCGTATGAGGATCTTTTTGGCATCAACAAAGCATTTCAGCCTCTTAAGATATTTCACCATATCCTCTCGCTCAACATTTAGATAATATCCATTTGGGGACTCCATTTTTATTGTTTGTTCTCCGCATGTACCCAATGCTCTACTAGGTTATGTTTTCTCTTGTCTAAAATTTGCAGCTACAAGGTGGTTTTGATATATCTGGCTAATGTGGGGAAATGATGACATCTAATAAAGGTAGTAATTTAATTTCTATTATTTATATTATTAAATATATACACACCCACACGAGTGGGTAGATAGAAATAAATCAAAAGCAGGTGGACAAATGGAACAAATGCAAATGTAGATAGAAATGATTTAGCTGGAACAACTGTAAAGAATGGATAGAAATGAATTAGCAGCATCAAATGCCATTGTAATATTTTATCCTAGTTATACTGGATCCTCCCAAGTAAATATTGACAAGGTGGTTTTGATATATCTGGCTAATGTGGGGATATGATGGAATCTAATAAAGGTAGTAATTTAATTTCTATTTTTTATATTATTAAATATATACACACCCACACGAGTGGGTAGATAGAAATAAATCAAAAGCAAGTGGACAGATGGAACAAATGCAAAGGTAGATAGAAATAATTTAGCTGGAACAACTGTAAAGAGTGGATAGAAATGAATTAGCAGCGTCAAATGCTATTGTAATATTTTAGCCTAGTTATAATGAATCCTCCTATGTAAATATTGACTTGGGGAGACACTCAGAAGTAATCTCAAAGTTAGACTCATATTAGTTTTTCTACAGAATTTGTACCCTTATCTTTAGATAGAATAGCTGGAATTGTGCTTTGGAGTAGAGAATTGGACGTGGTTATGTCATCTTATATTTGGGTGTTATTGATGCATTGTTTTTATGGTTGCACAAAATTATATGCAGTTTTTATGATTATTTGTTGTGTACGGGAAAAGGCGTAATGGAATTCCATTGGTAACTTACTTCACTTGCCTCGTAACATGATGCCTTTTTTTTACGTTGGGCTTTGTTTCAGTTGTAGTGATTGGGATAGGCATATTAATCTTTTATATGCATCTTGCATTGTCTTCATGATTTGTTATCAAAGGATAAGTTATTCCTATATGCTATGATGAGATTAACATTCATGATTGGTCCATGGAGTTTATGCACAAGTCTATTTGACTATTGCTACTTGAATTATAGGACAGATTCATCCTTGGTTATTCACATTGACCTACAACAAAGTATATGTAGGTAAATGCTATAAGTTATATTGCTAATTTTTAAAGAGTACCAACTAGTTTGAAGGTTTTCTTTTGATAAAGATAGATATAAATAAAAAGGGGGTGATCCCAAACAGTTAAAAAAAAAACACAGAATTGCCTCGAGAGGTCATCAAAGGCCTCCAAGGGGTTTGAAAGGAAAAACAATAAAGGTGTATGACCATAGGGAATTATAAGGTCACATTGTTATTGCGATGTAGGAAATATACATAAACCAAAACAATACAAGAAAAATTAAGAGTTCATCCCAACCTCATTGTTCGTGACCTTGATTCCATCATTCTCATCACCCATGTAGTTTAAATAGTAGTTTATAGTAGTGTTACGTAGGGATGCATCCCCTAGATTTTGGTGATGTTTTGGATGTCCTAAACCTATTTGGGGCCATGGAGGAGACACCCCTAAATTTTTACAAATCTTTTGAAAAATTTCTAATGTTTTTACTTTTAAAAAGCTGTTATTTTTTTACCAACAACATTAAATTATAATATTGAAATTACTGAAAAATTCATTAAATAGAGTTTAAATCCCTAAATTTCACGGAAAGGTTATAATATTCTAATATTATTTTAATAGCCGGCCCCAAAATTTGGGATTTTTTTTGCTGTCCAGGAAACCCCGTCCCTCTGTCCCCCTATCCCTAAGACTTAGGTAATTATGGTTTATAGGTATCGTCAAGATTGATTATTGCTGTTTGAAAGGAAAACAAGAAATGCATACAATCATAGGAAACTATCTCAGTCTTTGGCCATAATGTTACAGAGAGAGAACACGGACACAAAAATGAATGAAAACAATGCAAGAAAAATTAAGAGTTTATCGTGGCCTCCTTGTTCTTGTCCTTGTCCATGATAGATTTTGGAATAGTTCCATCATTCTCATCACACATGTAGCTCAAATAGAACCTCTCGTGGAGGAGTTTATAGGTATACTCAAGATCGATTATTGCGGTCTTGAGGGACTTGTTAACTTCATACAGTTTTTTTCTGGTCAACCAAAAGTTTGTATGTTCAAGATTGATGATTGCTGTTTGAAAGGAAAAATAAGAAATGCATACAATCATAGGAAACTATCTTAGTCTTTGGCCATAATGTTACAGCGGAGAGAACACAGGAAACAAAAATGAACCAAAATAATGCAAGAAAAATTAAGAGTTTATTGTGGCCTCCTTGTTCTTGTCCTTGTCCGTGATAGATTTTGGAGAGAACACATGAAACAAAAATGAATGAAAATAACGCAACAAAAATTAAGAGTTTATCGCGGCCTCCTTGTTCTTGTCCTTGTCCGTGATAGATTTTGAAATAGTTCCATCATTCTCATCACACATGTAGCTCAAATAGAACCTCTCGTGGAGGAGTTTATAGGTATACTCAAGACCAATTATTGCTGTCTCGAAGGACTTGTTAGCTTCATGCAGTTTTCTTAGTCAACCAAAAGTTTGTATGTTCAAGATTGATTATTGCTGTTGTTTGAAAGGAAAAATAAGAAATGCATACAATCATAGGAAACTATCTTAGTCTTTGGCCATAATGTTACAGTGGAGAGAACACGAAACAAAAATGAACCAAAACAATGCAAGAAAAATTAAGAATAGTTCCATCATTCTCATCACACATGTAGTTCAAATAGAACCTCTCGTGGAGGAGTTTATAGGTATCCTTAAGACTGATTATTGTTGTCTTGAGGGACTTGTTAGCTTCATGCAACTTTCTTCTCGGTCAACCAAAAGTTTGGATGTTCTCCTCTCTTCCGTCTACCCTCTAATCGTACTTGTGGGTGGACCCACTCACAACAATACTTTTAATGTTGACAAACTAATTGCTTCTTCCCTAATATTGTAGGAGGATTTTTCCTCAAGATGCTTGGCAATCTCAACAATCTTGAAAATATCTTGGTGATGTAGAGACAACAACCAATTCAAATGTTAGAACAATTACTTGAAACAATCATTCAAACCCATACATTTTTTTCACCTTCTTAAGAAGCCAAAATCTTGTATTTCAACCCAAAACACTATAAACAAATGATTCAAAGCTCAAGAATGCTTTACACCTACTTCATTTCAACAACCAACAATGTACATGTGCTTGAAAAAGTTTCAATACTCCATTTGATATCAAACTCTCTCTAGACATCAGTTCTTGCTACTAGCCCTCCAAAAATGCATTTTTGAGCAAAAAAGACACAAAACCTTGATTCAAGCTTCATTGGTAAGTTTTTGCAATACCCATTTGACCCTTTTAACTATTCACCAAGTTTCAGGATCTAGCTATGAGTCCTTAAGTTTTTATTCTCACTCTACCATTTAAGCTAGGTCTTCACAATTAGCCCTCAATGCATACAAACCTTGGTGTCTAGAAGAAACCACACACATTTATACAAAAATAATCAATGTTCTATACACCTTTTTCCTCCTTCAACTCCATGCTAAATTTCACACTCAGACTCCAAGCACAACATACCCAACTCAACTTTCCCTCCTTTAGGTCTCTAATAGGTCTACATCTAGGGTTTTGAGCAATTCTGTTGTTTACCAACCTTATGTCCACTTAAATACACCTAAAACAAACATGCTCAAGCTCATTCCAATTCTCAATCACCTTATATCATCCTTCTAGCTAAGTTTTCCCAATTTTAACTTTTTAGGCCTCTTCCTTGTGTTAGACACTAAATGTTCTATGTTTTGAACTTCTCTAGTCTTCTTCAAGATTTTTTTCTTCTTTCTCACAATTTCCTCACTGTTATCTCATCTCTTAACAATCACCTTACTCCATTCTTTTAGTCTCTTCCATAAGAATGATGATCACATGATTGTTTATATTGTCTAGGCTTTCAAGATTCCCAGTGGGACTTTATGGGACAGTTTCCTCTTTTCTCTTTTAGATGGTTCTCATATAAATGTCACAACCTTCACAAAACTTCTTCACAAGTAATAACACCTCCACTTCAAGCTATATGAACACTACCTGGTTAATTTCTCGATGCTCCCAAGATTGTCACAATGTGACTCACATAGGACTAGTAATGCGTACACATACACCGAACACTTTGTACCTATCAAATGCTTCTAAACTTCATTACACTTCTCAACCACTCCCACAACTATTCAAAGAGTTCCCCTAAACTTCTAAGCATGGATTACGCCATTTACCCCTATAAGTTCTCAAGTCTGCCTTGTAGGCCACTGAGACTGTGTTTCTATGTTTTTAACCTTCTTATCACTTGTCCACTTCTCCAAACTAAACCAACATTCCTCTTCATCCTTTTCACACCCACAACATTTATACTAGCAATTAGAGGGAACGGTTTCTTGTACTTGTACTTGTTTAGGTCACTCGAGACCGTGTGTTTCTATATTTTTTTTAACCTTCTTATCACTTGGCCACTTCTCCAAACTAAACCAACATTCCTCTTCATCCTTTTCACACCCACAACATTTATACTAGCAATTAGAGGGAATGGTTTCTTGTACTTGTTTAGATTAGATTTTCATATCCTTCCTAGAACAGGGTATACTCAGGAATGACTGCTCACAAAGGTTTATACTAGCCATTAGAGGGAACGATTTCTTGTACTTGTACTTGTTTAGGTCACTGAGACCGTGTTTCTATGTTTTTTTAACCTTCTTATCACTTGGTCACTTCTCCAAACTAAACCAACATTCCTCTTCATCCTTTTCACACCCACAACATTTATACTAGCAATTAGAGGGAATGGTTTCTTGTACTTGTTTAGATTAGATTTTCATATCCTTCCTAGAACAGGGTATACTCGGGAATGACCGTGATGTCAACGGTTTATACTAGCAATTAGAGGGAACAATTTCTTGTACTTGTACTTGTTTAGGTCACTGAGATCGTGTTTCTATGTTTTTTTAACCTTCTTATCACTTGGTCACTTCTCCAAACTAAACCAACATTCCTCTTCATCCTTTTCACACCCACAACATTTATACTAGCAATTAGAGGGAATGGTTTCTTGTACTTGTTTAGATTAGATTTTCATATCCTTCCTAGAATAGGGTATATTCGGGAATGACTGTGATGTTAAAGGTTTATACTAGTAATTAGAGGGAACAATTTCTTGTACTTGGTCCATTCACTTTAAAATGTCTCCCACATCTCTGCCCCATGCTCAAGCTTATATGTACAAAGTTTCAAAATTTTCCATTGGTTATTTTTCAAGTTAGACAACTTTTCCTACATTCAGAAACCCAAGGCAGGGTCTTAACCCGAGAGAAGGTTATTATGAGTTATCGAGTATAAATTTCCTTTTCAAACTCTCTAGTCCACTTGTAAGGTTTGTATCATTGATTAATCCTTTGAAAACTTGTTTCACCACGTAAAAACCCCTCTACTATAGTGATTAATCCACTTTTAATAGTCTTTAACCCCCAAATCTGTGTCTTCACTGTTTCATTGTTCTTAGATTCCTAGAATTTGAATTGGTGCTATTATTTGGAATGCTAAGTCACCTATCAGGCTTCTCTCTTCTCGATGTCAATTTGCACACATGCTCTGCTCTTGACAACTCTTAGGCATTCATTCATTGGTCCTAGATGCCAACTCACTCAAATAGAATCAGTATAATCAATTTTTCTCACAGAAAACCCTTACTCTCATTTCTTAACTTTGAACTTGTCTTTTCACAACCTCAATACAACTTCTACAATTTCTAAATCATTTGTTAATGTTATAACTCTCTTGACACTCCTTAACAATACTACAATAGTTCTCAACTTATAAAACTTAGTTTTCTTACCTCCATGCACTCTGACAACGTTTTCTCCAATGCCCCGATTCCTTGATACTTTATGGAGCTTGTTTCACGCTTCCTCCATGCCCTACAAACTTGCACAGACCTCCATTAATGGAAATAACATTCATTATTCAACAATAAATCATGTTCAATCACAATACATCACATATATGCCATAAAAAGAGAAAATATACTCAAGAAGGCTCCTTTATCATTAATGATACAAAGAATTCATAGCTCCTTGAGCTTCTTGGGTCTGAATACAAGGGTTTTCTTCCCCTTTTCTCCACTTTCTCTTCCTCCTACCACTCATGCATCCTTCTTAATTCTAATACACTTCATAGTAATGAATGATTAAGAAGGTAGTTAGGGTTTTTAACCACTAACTCACCTAGGAATAGTCTAACCAAGTGAGTTAACACCTAGGTGGAGTTGAGTAGGTCAAGTTAGGATGGAAAACATGTCTCATGACCCATCTAAGTCATTTATTACACTTCCACTAACACCTAGGCTTAAGAACTACTAACTAGACATTTGAAAATTCAAACTTGTGGTTTTGGAGGGAAACCTCACAAAATCGACTTATTACAAACAAAGGGGTCGAAATGGACTAATTTCATCACTTAGACCTCCAAATGGACCTCACAAGCTCACACTAGTTGGCTAAATGACACCAAAATTGCCTATTTACAATGATTCTCCTACATCACTTGGTTCCCTCTGGGAACTCTTGGTTTGTCTTTTTTCTCAAATTCATAGGATCGAAGGTCCCATGATCTTCCAAGAGTTCGACCTCTCTTCCGTCCACCCTCTCACCATAGGCGTGGGTTGTGGTTTTGGAGGGAAACCTCACAAAATCCACTTATTACAAAGGGGTCTAAATGGACTAATTTCATCACTTAGACCTCCAAATGGACCTCACAGAGCTCACACACACCTAGTTGGCTAAAGGACACCGAAATTGCCTATTTACAATGATGCTCCTACATCACTTGGTTCCCTTTTGGAATTCGGGTTTGTCTTTTTCTCAAATTCATAGGATTGAAGGCCCCATGATCTTCCAAGAGTCCGACCTCTCTTCCGTCCACCCTCTTACCATAGTTGTGGGTGGACCCACTCACAACAATACTGTTAATGTTGAGGTTCACGGGAAACGTGGTCCTGCCAAGTCCATAGATAATCCATCTCCTTGCTCCTTGGGATATTGTATTCACCGCACTCCATCTCAATTTGAGATATTCTTTTGATTTTTACTTTTGTTTCTTCTATTAGAGAAAAGGAAATGCCCTTTTAAGGTCCGGATGATGAGTTAAAACAAATAAAAAATATAAACCCTAAAACATTAATTCTATGATCAAGAACTAATTTTTAGAATGTTACAAGCTATGTTCACACAAAAGAAAATTGTAAGTGTGGGATCTAGTGGTATTTGTTACATCACAATTTTGGTATTCATTGATAATATTTAATATGTCACTATTTTGGCATATTTATGTCGAAAGGCATGTTCCAAATAAAAATACAAACCTTAAAACATTAATTCTATGATCAAGAACTAATTTTAGAATGTTACAAGATAGGCTCACAAAAAAGAAAATTTTAAGTGTGGGATCTAGTGGTATTTGTTACATCGCAATTTTGGTATTCATCAATAATATTTAATATGTCACAATTTTGGCATATTTGTGTCGAAAGGCATGTCCCAAATAAGAATTACAATGATGCTCCTACATCACTTGGTTCCCTTTTGGAATTCGGGTTTGTCTTTTTTTCTCAAATTCATAGGATTGAAGGCCCTATGATCTTCCAAGAGTCCGACCTCTCTTCCGTCCACCCTCTTACCATAGTTGTGGGTGGACCCACTCCTGACAATAATCTTGTTAATGTTGAGGTTCACGGGAAACGTGGTTGGCCAAGTCCCATAGATAATCCATCTCCTTGCTCCTTGGGATATTGTATTCACCGCACTCCATCTCAATTTGAGATATTCTCTTGATTTTTACTTTTGTTTCTTCTATTAGAGAAAAGGAAATGCCCTTTTAAGGTCCTGGGATGATGAGTTAAAACAAATAAAAATATAAACCCTAAAACATTAATTCTATGATCAAGAACTAATTTTTAGAATGTTACAAGCTATGTTCACAAAAAGAAAATTGTAAGTGTGGGATCTAGTGGTATTTGTTACATCACAATTTTGGTATTCATTGATAATATTTAATATGTCACTATTTTGGCATATTTATGTCGAAAGGCATGTTCCAAATAAAAATACAAACCTTAAAACATTAATTCTATGATCAAGAACTAATTTTAGAATGTTACAAGATAGGTTCACAAAAAAGAAAATTGTAAGTGTGGGATCTAGTGGTATTTGTTACATCACAATTTTGGTATTCATCAATAATATTTAATATGTCACTATTTTGGCATATTTATGTCGAAAGGCATGTTCCAAATAAGAATTCCAGTGGGCCAATTTACTTACTTACAAGAAGCAAAGACATTGACAATAGTGATTTATTGGGTTGTTTGCATACAATTTTATTGCAACCAATCTATATTGGATGGCACTAGATTAACCTTAAGCACCCAACCGTCTATGTTGGATGCCAACGGAGTGTGACCTTATCACCCAATAGTAGCCGTATTTTGATCTATAGACACACTTTGAAGGAGGTTTTTCTCTTGTTGGAGTTGCATATGGACGATTTCATTTATGTTGTGGCTTCTCTATTTTTCTTCTCTACTCAACGGAGTTACGCATGAGAGTGAGTTGTACAAGTTCTGCAAATAACCAATATTTTCTCCTTGTAAACAAGAGATTACAATAGTTGAGCTATGGAAGCTCCTCCATTGATTAAGGCGCGTCATCGTTATTATTCACTATAATTGGAGGGTGGCTATAAGCTCATAGCCAAGAAGGTGGTGGTGTCTTTGAAGGAGAAACAATATATTAATAAGAGCGATTATAGGTCGCGTGTTCAAACATTGATGATAACATTGTTAGCAGCGACGAAGTGGATGAAAGCGTGGTGGTCGTGAAAACCTTGCATGATATAGAAAATATGTATGTAATATTAGAAAATATCATTTAATGAATTAACAATTAGTGCATTCACTTTCGTTAAATTTCTTGACAAAATTTATGAGAACACCCTTACACTTATAAGCTCATAGCCAAGAAGGTGGTGGTGTCTTTGACGAGAAACAATAAATTAATAAGAGCAGATTCTAGCTCGCTTGTTCAAACATTGATGATAACATTGTTAGCAGTGACGAAGTGGACGAAAGTGTGGTGGTCGTGAAAACCTTGCATAATATAGAAAATATGTATATAATATTAGAAAATAACATTTAATGAATCAACAATTAGTGCATTTACTTTCGATAAATTCCTTACAAAATTTATGAGAACACCCATACACTTGGTCCTCTCTCATCTTCTTTGACCACTCCCTCATACTGCAAAGCCCCATAATGCCAAAATTTCAAAATAACAAGACATACAATTATACACATGACAATGCTTCAAATTTAATGAGTGTTAAGAACATGAAATGTTGAGGAGGCGGTGCCAACTACAAATCCACAAGAAAACTCTTGCAACTTATATCTGTTGTTCTTGGGCAAGCATGGAGAATGGCCTAAAATAATGGTCTATAAAAATGGTGCAAAACCTCATATTCGACCATGTTTTGTGGTTATCAAATTCAATTACTACATTAACTTGACATGGAATGCCGAGTCCCCTCCACATGTCCCTATCTCTAAAATGTATTGCGACACGTGCAAGCGAATTCCCTTAAAATTGCCACGTGTTCCAATTACCCACAAAACACAAGGGTTGGCATTGCACAAACAACTATTGACATTGAGAGTATTGATTGATAATGCTTTGCTTTATGAGATATTTCCAAAGTATGTTGCCTCAATAATTCATGCACCAAACCCCCTTATTCAAACAATTGACAAAAATGGGACGTGGTTCATATGTGTCTTGTCATAAGAAAGAAGGGTTTGGACACGTCCCCCTAATATTTTCTCCACCTAGAGACTTCTCCTCCTTCAATCCCTTTTTTCATTGCCCCTCTTCCTCCTAGAATGTTTTTCTTCCTCCAATTTAAGTTCTTCAACCCATCCCTTTTGACATCTCCATTACACCTCTCACGTGTGATTGTTATTTTCATGTGCCAATTATATATAACTAATCACGATTACCTAAATTGTTTATTGATAAATCTATTAAAATATCAGTTTAACATATAAATTATAATGTCATGTGCATTAACTTAAATTTTGACCCTCGCAATATGCATTCCACTTAACACCCCAATCTTGAGAAGCAACGAGATATGCTATGTGCTTTTTAAAAAAAAGTTTTGGTTGGATATGCTTTGTGTTGTGTTGTTTCTAGGGACCCTTGGAAATTTGAAATGTTCAGGGCTCTAACTATATATATTCAAATTTAAATGAATTATTATATATATAACTAATCACGATTACCTAAATTGTTTATTGATAATTCTATTAAAATATCGGTTTAACATATAAATTATAATGTCATGTGCATTAACTTGAATTTTGACCCTCGTAATATGGCATTCCACTTAACACCCCAATCTTGAGAAGCAACAAGATATGCTTTGTGCTTTTTTAAAAAAAAGTTTTGGTTGGATATGCTTTGTGTTGTGTTGTTTAGGGACCCTTGGAAATTTGAAATGTTTAGGGCTCTACCTATATATATTCAAATTTAAATGAATTATTTAACGCATAAATTTATTCTGTTTTGTGCCCCTCGTTTTCTTCATAACATCGAGGAAGGATCTTAACTATAGGGTTTCTTTGGGATCCCCGTGTTGTGCCCTATTTTATGCTAGTCTAGTCTACACGTGTCGGTGTATATATGTTCGAGATCTGTGTTGTGTCTTGTTTTGTGTTGGTTGAGTTTGGGTGTGTCGGTGTTCAATATGTCTTTGGTGTATATGTGGATTTGTGTATATATGTTGTTCTTTCTTTGTGAAGTGAATCCAAGTTGGAGGCCAAAGAAATTAATCGAGAGATGAGATTGCAAGTAATGATGTTTTTGGTGAAATATTTATATTATTTAATCATAGGCATAAGAATTACAAATAAAACCCTCAAGTAATAGTATGGAATTAGTTTGGTTATTTAATGGTTTGTTCTGTTATGTTAATGAGAAAACACAACGTTTTAAATTGATTTTATTAATGGAGTTCCTTGATTCGGCTTTTATAGAAGGCAAGGGATTCAACTATTATGCATGAAATAGAATGTGCATTGTTTACATCACCGATGACGGAATTTTGCGGTATAAAAATCACGATTTTGATGATCACCTTTTAGGTGTTGTAATATTATTACATTGTAATTCATCTGCATCGGGTATTGTATTGTTAGGTGTCTCGCTAATTCACTGGTGATATCCTTACTTTCTTTAGTCTAGGTAGTATTAAACCGAACGTGATAGTGTGGTATTCTTCTATTGTCTACCTTTAGGGTCATTGGAACTGGAACATGTCAAAATTTAGCTAGATAAAAGCAAATAGGAATTTATTGTGAAGCAACTAATATAATGAATTTATGCTTTTCTATAGATAATCACGAAGTGTTCTTTAGTAGGGAGTGTTGTTTCTATTTCGGCTCTGATACAAACACTTGCAAAATTTGCATCCTGGAGGAGGAGGAGAAATTCTTTTCGGCATTGGATGTGACCATTGATTTAGGGCTTGCATTTCTAATGTCATTGAGGTGGACGATTTTTGTAGCATAGTAATGTTGCTTGTATCTTATATTTCTCTCCTTGGTTTATTGCTAGCCTCAAAATTTAGGGCTTGCATTTCTAATGTCATTGAGGTGGACGATTTTTGTAGCATAGTAATGTTGCTTGTATCTTATATTTCTCTCCTTGGTTTATTGCTAGCCTCAAAATTCGGGGCTTGCATTTCTAATGTCATTGAGGTGGACGATTTTTGTAGCATATTCACCGTGCTTGTATCTTATACTTCTCTCCTTGTTGGTTTATTGCACACCTCAAAATTTACCCCACGTTTGAAGGGATATCCTTTTCATGAGTTTTTAACTCAAATATAAAGGATGCTCAATGCCTTGTTTTCACAATGGTAACGATTATAACCTACATTGCTGAAACGACACTCTTGGGTGTTGGGAGCAGTGCACGGACCGGCAGGAGCGGGAGCGGCGAGGACTTGCGGAAATGGTGGGTACTTGATCGTTTCTTAGGTCCCTCGCAGCTCTCTACCCGCTCCCGCCGCCAAAACACATTTAAAAAAAAAAATCATGTTTTAGAAGCCCAACAACATAAAAATTAAATATTCTTCTAATTTACACCCTAAAAGATAACTCGAGCAATAAAACAAAACATAAAGCAAAGAAACTTACCTTTGGTTCTCTAAAATTGCATTGTGTTTTTCTAGGGTTTGAGGAGTTATTGCTTTAAGCTTGTAGGAGTGTGAGGAGTTGTTAAGGATGAAGATTTGTGAAGGATTTGTGGTTTACTAAGTGAAGGGTAAGTTTTTTTAATTTCTAACCTTGTTTCTTTTTTTTGTTTTGTTATTTAATCTAAGTAGCGAAGCGTTTTGGATACAAAGTGGGTATGGAGTATCCGATCGCGAAATGACAATTTTTTTGACCCTGGATACGGCGGACAAAAACTATATAAAAATTAAAAATATATAAATTTTAGCCTTCTAAATAGGAATTTCACTATTAACCACATATTATGCATATGAAAGACAAGATAAAAGACAAGTTATAAGCTAAATAAATGAATATCCACAACAAACAAGCTAGGCTACTTGATAAAACTTAGAAACTTAAAAGCTTAAAAATTAAATTAAAATACATAAATAGAATACAATGTGAACGTCATGAATCTCATGATATATTAAATTAAATCATAGATCAATATTCAAAGTTCAAACTATCTTTCATTGTCAATATTTATCATAGTCCTTTTCATCAAGAGGATCAAGATCAACTACATCAACATCATGATGTGGTTCATTAGAACCACATGGGCTCAAACCACTCGCACTAAGGCCATTACCAGTTTGCACCCCCTTGTGCATGTAGGTCTTGTGATGCCACGAACTCCCCTCATCATCATATGCTCCATGGTAGGAAATGGAAGCATCCAAGTCAACTATCTCTCGGATCAATGTCTCAATGTTTTGTTGACCTTGTCCTCCTGGATGCTTGTGGGATAAAAGACGCATGTTGGAATGTATGTATACCAAATCTTCACCCTTTTAGTCCTCAACCTGTTGTGTTTCGTGAGAGGAAGAAACTATATTTACTTGATTGCACTCGAGAGGAAGATGAAATTGCAACCTATTAAGGCAACCCAAACTTCAATGTCAATGCAAAGTTCAACTTCAAACTTAAACACTCAAACTTAAATTTTAAAAAACTAAAAGAAAAAGAATAAAAAATTAAAAATTTACCTGTGTTAAGACCTTGATTGCAAGAGATTGAAAGTAAACCGATGAAGTACCATGGAGGTACCACCACACATGAGCATCCATCTTATATTTGCGCCGAAGATCGAGAAGGCTATGATCCGATCTTTGTTATGAAATTGTCAAACTCAACCATAACTGGCCTTGGGCCTCGGGATCGGGAAGAACCTAGCTAATGCTTTGGCATATATCCCTCACCGACTTCCGCATCCCCGTATGGTGCTACCCTCCATGGCAAGGAAAGGATCTTTGTCTTTATAAAATTTAAGAGTCAATGCAAAAGCCAATAAATGTAATGGGGTGGTCATTTTGTTACACCGCTCAATGAGGATTGACTTCGCTTGTTTGAAAAATATTTCCTCGGGATCTTGTTCTTTTGCATTTATGACGGCTTTTATATTCTCAATCATTGAGTTGATATCGTCAAATATCTCTCCTAGACATGGTTCATCCGCGTTAGTAAACCGGATCATGCGGATAATCCACTCTATCCCACCAAGGGTCCTCTAAGATCATGTTCTTCACTTTTTGAGCCTCGTTGAGTGTTTGATTGCCTCCATACAGACCAAAGATTGGATGTTACCATCCTCATGAGTGCCTCTCGCACCTTCACTAGTCGTCTCAAGACGATTGTGTGTGATGCAAACCGAGTCTCAACAACCTAATAAGAATGAGGAACAAAAATTAAAAATAAAATTGAAAGCTAAAAGAATACTAAAAAACTTATATTTAAATTTTAAATTAAAAAAAGAAAGAAAACTTTTCCTTAACTTCTGTAGCTCTAAATGCGAGAATGATCTAAAAATGCCCCGTGACATGTGGTGGTTGGTGACAAACATTTAGATCTCTTCAGCTTCTGCATACACTTGTTGGATCCACTCTATTTTGTTTGCCATCTTCTTTAGCATTAAATTCAATGAATGCACGACACATGGTGTCCAAAAAATATGCCCATATCATGCCTCAACTAGCATCCCTGCAGTTTTGCAATTTTTGGCGTTGTCTGTTATGACTTGGATAACATTTTTAGGCTCCACTACCTCAATGGACTCAAAGAGAATGTTGGCTATGAATTGGGCATACTGCAATCACATTGATTAAAGGAGGTTTTCACATTTTTTTTTGTTTATCCAAAAGGTGGTGCGAGATCTTCTCATATCCTAGTGATTTATACCCTTTTGGTGCCTCATTGATGGCTTTCACCATCTCATGCCATTACGGAGATCTCCAAACATTAAAAGAAAGCCCATTACCATATACACACATTCAATGTGTTCATTTGCAATTTCCTTGCTCTCATTTTGAATTTTTTTCTAATGGCCCTCTTATCTTATTTTTCTTTCGTGCAAGGGAAGCATCCTCATCCGTGGAGATAAAAGCTATAAATGGATGTGGCGTGGCCACAATTGGGGATCCACTAGGTGATGGAGCAACAGGAGGCCTCGCTGAACGAGATGAACCTTCTCTTTTGGTCAATGGATGACCAGCTCTCATAGCCACATTTGCCTCTGCATCTTCCTGCTCTTTGATATATGCCAAAACTTTTGCTTTTGGCACCCCAACATTATTCCTCCCCTTGCATACTCTTATACCATTACCCGTTATGGCACACACGTGGCTTTTCACCCTACTGTAAGAGCCTTTGAATACTCAATCACAATCATTGCATTTTCGTTCAAAACAATCAAGACTGTAATTTGTTGAAGTATTGTTACATGCCTACATAACAGTGAATTTGGGTTGAAATCCTGGCCAAAGATTGCGGAAGAAACAAAACTTGTTGTTGCCATTGTAGAAATACCTACAAGGTTTAAAAAAGCAAAGAAAACAATGACATAATTAAACAATGAAAATTAAAAAAATTAAATAGAAAGCAAAAAAATGATGAACATAAGCAAAAAAATGTAATGTGTGAAAGATTAAATTACATATTTTTCAGCAAAGCAATGATTTATGCTCTTTGGAAATTACATACATCGTTTCTTTGAAAGTGGCATTTTCAATGTTTTCTAGCTATATCACCATAAAAGTATGTCCTCTTTCCCTCACAATGGGACATATGACCATCACATATCTAAATTGTTTGTCACTATTTAAGAGAATCGATTCATTTAAAAGCCAAAAAGTGCACACTAAGTTTATAGAAGTTTCTACGGATCATAAATGTAAAGCGAGAAGAGATTCATTCAATATTATTGTGTTGAATATCATTCAAAAGCTTACTTTAAAAGAAAACACTTGTAAATGACATTACAAACACAATATTAATGCTAAGTTCCATGCAAACAATTATTAAGGTTATTTACAAAACGACATTCCTTCTATCGTTTAATTTTACTTTTTCATAATATATTGATTTCTATTTAAATTTGATTGTTAAGTAATTCTCGCATCTATCAACGTAACCAATGCACCTTTAGGGTGCATTTTCTAGTACTATAACAGGTTTTGTGAAAATTCAAACCCTAAACCTAACCCTAAAGCTAATGGATGGCTCGGGTAAAGAAAAGCTACACAAAGTAATTTATGCTCGAGTCGGATTGGATGCTTATTGAACGAGTTCAAATCCTTATCTTTGCACTGACGGATCATTAGATGTAAAGAGACTGTTCCTCACAATATCATCCTTGCCGAGTTTGGGGCTCGCCCTTTCAGACTAGAGGTCATCTTTGGTCTCGTCTCACTCTTGCACCGCATCCAAGGAATGTCAGTTTCTTCCACAGGCAAAGACATGTACATTTACCTTACCTCTTTGTTCTTCCGAGGCCATTGCTCTTCCCGATCAGTAGTGGCATGTGCTCATTGGCTTTGGTATGCCGGGGCCTCTCGTCTCCTAGGATCCCTTGGGATCAACATGGACCGTCTCCCCCCTTTCAGCTACTCCATGGATGCTCCTGCACACCTCCTTCCGAGCAAGCAAGACCTGCATACAATCATTAGAGACAATATATACAGACAGTTCATCCAGATTACTTGGACCAACCCCCGGGATGAGCTACGCCCGAAGATGGCCTTCTATGCCAATCACTTCCTCGAAGTCAACAATGGACTCATCATTCGGCCCACCTATATCTCTTGTCATTGGATGCATGCTCTTCGCATATCCCTGGGCCAATTCAGAGTTGGCTCCCACAGGCTTCGGGTTGAGAGCGATCACCAGTTGGACTGGTCCGAGAGGATTTGTCAGCTTTGGTCCCTCTAGGAGATTGAGAAAGAGGAACACTTCATTATTTGGTGCCCTGTGTATTATGAGATCAGATGGAGGTTTCATTGTCTCATTACATGAACACCCAACGTTCACGACCTTCTTCGTATTATGATCAGAGGTGTCGGCTCTCGATGTACATGAAGCTATTAAACTAAGCGACGGATCCTCCACTCCCCTTATAGGAGACTACTACTCGACGGATCACATCTTTCTTTGTTGTGCTCCCGGGTGAGAGGGGCACCAAGCGGGACCTAATCCTAGTGGAGATCCTCAGATTAGATCTGTCAAGACTAGAGGAGCTTCTTCCCGACTAGAGATATCCGGACTTAGACACGGTGGCGGCAGTCCACTAGGCTCACTTAGAGAGCTCGACTTTCCACGGATCATAGGCGTCCCAAACATCTTCCAGTTCCTGACACCAGACATCAACACATCACCAAATTCTTTCCGGTTGGCCTTGGATGACAGTCGAGAGGGTTGGTGTCGAGGCCTTTCCTCCCCTCCACCTCCTCTCCTTCTTTGTACTCTCTTTCTTCTTTTGTTGTTCTCGGAGACCTTTTGGGTTTCCCCGTTGCTTCTGCTTTGCTTTGTATGGTGCAGTCCCATTGACCTACTTTCTCGAAAGCAGGAAATGCCTAAGAGGGTGCCATTTTTGGGTTAAAACGTTTGAAACGTGAAGCGCGGGGAAACGCCATAGAAACGTGCCCTGGTCGCGATTGATAAAAAATCGTTTGAAAATGCCCTCACAACTGTGGAAAAAGACGTCTCTTTTGTATTTGCCCTCTCGACAGGAGAATAGAAGAGGTCACGATGATTTGCAGAGGCAGAAATTCTTGCTAAGGCACACGATTTGAAGGAAAACGAGATTTGAGGGAGGTCGTTGGTGTAGAAAAATGCGAGTTCATTAAAGTTTTTCTGTGCAGACTAGAATATGCTAGGGCACGACAAAAGAAGGAATAATTTTTGTGCCATAGAGAGCAGTCTTTCGTATTAGTATTAAAATTCATTAACTTTCAAGTTTCTATTTGTTTATATTATTTAAATGTCATGTAATTTAAGTCTTAGTTTAGGAGTTCTATTATTCTATGTATATAAAAAAAGTTATATTGTTATTTAAAAAGTAATTAAGATAGGCTACTTTTTAAAATTAGAGTTTAATGTCTAATGTATCAATTATCTTTTATGGTTCATGGAGTACAATTATAAAACGAGTACTATATATATATATATATATATATATATATATATATATATATATATATATAGTATAGATGTTTCCGAAGCGTTTCGTATCCAAGGTTTTTTGAAAATTGTCGTTTCCGTGTTTTGTATCTGTTTCCGTTTCCGTTTCTTGGCAACATAGCCTACTTTTGTGGTCACTTGTTGGACATTTAATATAATTATCTTATCTTATCTACTCTACATAGAAAACCCATTAAACAATATGCAAATTGTTTGAGAGATGTATAGTGAATATATTCAAAACTATAATACACATACTAGGGGTGGAACCACGGCCCGTAGGTCTTCGGATATAATTGGACACGAATTGAACTATTGGACGCAAATCAAACTCTTGACCCCTATGATGATCGAATTTGAAATCACAAACTTGGGTGCCACCCAAGAAAACACCTTCTCAAACAGAGAAACCGGAAGTTCGTGATGAGGATTTTAGCTTGACAACTAAATTTGATGCTCTACCCCGCACGTCATTAAAAAAGTGTATAGTCTCTAATATGGACATTCAAATTGAGACGTGAATCAAACTCTTGACCCCTATGATGATCAAATTTGAAATCACAAACTTGGGTGCCACCCAAGGAAAGCACCTTCTCAAACAGAGAAACCGGAAGGTCGTGATGAGGATTTTAGCTTGGACAACTAAATTTGATGCTCTACCCTACACGTCATTAAAAATGTGTATAGTCTCTAATATGGACATTCAAATTGATGATTTTGAATATTGCAAGTCAAATTTTTGTAGTATCTCCAAAATGATCTCATGCGGGTATTTCAACAAAATTTAAATATAAAGTTACATACATTCGAACATTTAAAGTAATTAAATGGGAAATATTGACAAAACAAACAAAAAGAAGTAAATATAATGTTTACAAGGTTTTTACTTTAATTATTGTGTATAAATAAAATTGATTTTTATATAATTTATCATATAATTAAAACAATTCAAAACATTAAATTTTGAAAAATAAAATGTATTTTATTTGTATATTTGATATTCATAAAATATGAGACATTCTTTATTTATTACACCTAATTTGAATAAGTGGAAATAATTATAGGGATTGACATTACCAAATTGTATGGGGTGACCTGTAACTGTAATTGCATTGTTGAATATATGGTTCGTGTTCATTGTGGAAAAACCAAGAACAATAGTGGAGCAGGTCTTGGTCGTTAATTTTTATATTGGTTTTTATTGAATATTTTTAAGTGACTAAAGAACTTAAAAATATATGGCGTTTTTTTAACTTTTCAATTCCTTCTTTAATGGTGATAATATGTGCATGATGCGACTACATTTCCTTCATAGAAATTTGATGGAGATTTTTCCAATGTCGTATCACACAAACAAAATTTCCTACCATTGTATTGCAATTTGTATTATAATGTGGGTGCCTTTTAAGTTATCAACACAGTTGTATATTTAATTGTACAAATTTATGCAAATTTCATATTATAATTCATTTACATTTGTGTGTGGGAGCTTGACTTGTAGGTCTTGGGGTGAGAATTCTCCACACCATTGTGACCCATCTTCGAATATATCTAGACACGAATCGAACTCTTGACTTCTCTGATGAACAAATTGAAATCCCAAACCCGGGTATCACCTAAGCAAAGCGCCCCATTTGGCATATGTACTCGATCCAACGTACTTGGAAGCCAGTAGATTATATGACAATTGTGTTAATGCTCGTGTCTAAAGGATAAGCTTCTCAAATACATGTAAAGCTACTATGTTGTTCCAGTTTCAGTTGAACAATGAGTTGTTGCTTGATTTCAGTTGAAGTGTTTCACCTAACAAACCTACTTTAAATTACAACTTATTATGATACGTGGGATAGTATTTGGGCATGTGTTGAGTGCGATGCTTATATACTTTATAGGAATTGAACTACATTTAAAAAGAATTAATAAGTCAAACAGGGAACCAACAAAGAAGTTTTGAGCTTGCTAAGCTGAAGTGCCATAGGATTGGGTGGTCTGGAATAAGGAATTATGAAATATTCAAAGATTCAGTTTGTAAAGTATATACCTAGTTTAAATGAAACATGCCTAACTCTCCTGCTAATAATATATCTCTTCTATGTCATGGCTCACATATAGATTACATTAGATACTAAGAAAGGCTTGAACCAGCTGGTCAACAACGAATCATTCTACCCATTGACTTACAATGTATATATATAATTGAACAATTGATTGAAACACCCCCTTCCAACCAATACTTCCTTCTTCACACCAACCTTTAGATGCAACTACTACATGAATGGCAATCATCTTAACGTTTTTGCATCAAGAAAATAGTAGTTATAGGAGAACATCTACGAAGAGGACGTTTATTTAAAACTGAAACACCTGATATAGCTTACTAAGTCCGAAAATGGGCAAGCAAGTAGTAACTTTATGGTAGAATCTTTGTGAAGAAAATGCTTGCAGTTAAAATACTAATCAATAGGTTGATCCAGTTATAGTAATTATCCTAGTTAGAAGAAAAAGTGGGGATAGTAAGAAGTTTAGCTTAGGAGCTGCAAAATTTTAAAAATAGTTTAGAAAAAAGGTTACCCCGGTGATGAGTAAGAACGTACAAGATATGGACATGGTACGTGACTAAAATTGTGATTTCAAAGCTTTTTTCTTTTGTGCATACATTCCAATAAACATCATGAAAATGTTTCTTTTTTTAAAGAATATCATATGTTTTAATTGGCACCTTGGAGAAGATACATAGACAATATACATGTTAGAAAGGAAAACGAAAAAGAAATAAGACATAGTTTAGGTAGATATTGTGATAAAGTTTACCACTTCAACAGATGATTGCAAACCCATATTGGGCTGGCCCGTTCAATCAACAAACTTGTCATACTATTCCAGCAGCTCTATCTTGGTAGCAAATACCGACATAAGCTTCTATACTAGACCCTTTGTTTATAGCCTTTACTAATCTTTGACAGTAAAACGAGCCAAAATTGCGTCAAAATAAGGCTATAAACATTTATCATGGCATTGACAACCTTTTGAAGATAAATGGCAGAGGTTTACATGGCCTAAAACTCTACTCATACCAAATTAGACAAATCTACATTGAAAAAGAGGTGAAAGCCCTAACCATCTCTCTCTTGCAAGAACAGGTAACGAAAACAAGTGAAATATAGCTCGAAAATAATGTATGGAAGGTGATGAAGACAACCCCGAGAAATTAAAGAAGGCTACCTAAAACCTTGAGAAATAAAAGAGAACTCAACCCAGCATATTTTTATTTGCATTTGTATTTGTAGGTGTTTAACTTATTTTCATTTAAAATATGTTTATGATTAGATTGTGATGACCATAACTTTGATGCGACCTTGTACACGTTTTCTTGTGTTTTCAACAAGAAAATATTTGTAAATTTTGGAAATAACGGTTTTTCTCTCATTAGGTTGTGGAGCTCTGTTTTCATGTGTGAAAGTGTTGAAGATTGCACACTTTTCATGTACCCTCGCCGGGGTTTGAGGCCGGGCTAGGCCTCGAGTGGGGGTCCGGGGGCAGCAGCCCTCAGTAGCGAGGGGTTTAGGGGCACAACCCCGAATTTTTTTCGGCCTCGAAAAAATGCACCGGACATCGGGAAACGTGCTCTTCTCTATATGGGCGAGATTTTTGACCCATATGTTTTGGGCTGGTTTTGGCCCATGGTTTTGATACCCACTATTGTAAAATCGCTTAAGCGCTTGCCTATTTATATGGTTTTATGCATATGGCGGTATAATGAAAAACATTGCATAGATGCTTTGAATTTGGTCATGAATTCTATAGAGTTTGTTGAGCATAGCTCCAAACGGATCTCGAAATTGTATTGAGAGAGTTGTGGCTTGTAATAAAATCTAAGCAAGTGATTCTTGGTGGACGTAGCCCAAATTGGGTGAACCACGTTAAATCTTTTGTCTTTTTATGTTGTGTTATTTTATTTGAGATCTGTAATAATTTCTGCATATTAATTTCTCTTTTGTTGCGATTCTGTGAGGGATTATTTCGCATATTTTATCACTTATTTCCTAACAATTGGTATCGAGCTTGGTTTGGTTTGTTTGAAGTGTTGAATCGTAGGAAATTTTTATCTTGAGTGGGAGCTATGACAGATGATGGAAGATCTAGGGTTGATAAATTCAATGGGCGAATTTCAGTCTTTGGAAGATGTAGATGGAAGATTACCTTTATCAAAAGGATTTTTATACTCCGTTATCTGAGAAGGTGAACAAACCCTCGAGCATGACAGATGTGGAATGAGATTTGTTGGATAGGAAGACACTTGGGACAATCCCATTGTGCTTGCATCTTCGATATTATTTAATGTTTCAAAGGAAAAGACTACAAAAGAACCGGTGGATGCATTAGGAAGTTGTATGAAAAACCCTCTTTCTCTAATAAGATATTTTTAATGAAAAAGTTGTTTAATATGAAGTTGTTTGAGAATCGTTCAAGAAATGATCATCTAAATGATTTTAATACGGTTGTAAATATGCTAGCTTGATTCAATAGAATTTGATGAAGAAGTTAGGGCTTTATTAGTTCTATGCTCTTTACCCGAGAGTTGGAATAACCTGGTAATGGCGGTAAGCAACTTGGTTCCAACTAACTCAAAGTTGAAGTTTGAGGATGTTGTAGGGGTGATTCTAAGCGAGGAAATGCGAAGAAAAGTTCTCGTGAATCTTCTACTTCAGGGGAATGTTTTGACAGTGGAAACTAGAGGGAGACAGAAGAATAGAGGAAGCCGTGGAAAATCAAAGGATCGGGCAAGGTCAAAATCCAAAAGCAAGATAGTATGTTGGCACTATGGAAAGTTTGGGCATGCAAAGAAAGATTATTGGGAGCTTCGAGACAAGAAGAAACAACAGGAAGAAAACAAGGAGGCAAATGTGACAACGAGTAATGTATGTCGATGCTTTGATTCTTTCTTTGCGCAAAATTATTGAATCTTGGGTTTTAGATTCGGGGGCTTCTTTCCATGCTTATCCACATAGGCATTATTTTGTTGATTATGTTCAAGGAGATTTTGGGCATGTTTTTCTTGGTGATGATGAGCCTTGCAGCATAGTTGGAAAAGGTTCTGTTCAGGTTAAGATGCGAGAATGTGAATACTTGGCTATTGAAGGATGTCGGACATGTGCCAACATTAAGACAAAATTTAATATCGGCGGGCGGTTGGGAAGTGATGGTTGTATTGTGATATTTATAGCGGATTTTTGAATGTTACCAAGGGTGCTCTTGTGGTGGCAAGAGGTAAAAAGGTTGGAACCTTGTATTTAACCACTTATAACACTAATGTTTGTAATCTTGTGGCTTCGTAGTAGATACAACATTGTGGCACTATAGGCTCCGTCATATGAGCCATAAGGGCATGGAGATCATAAAGAAGGATTTTCTCGGATATACGTAAACAGTTTGGAGTTTTGTGAGGACTCGCATATATGGGAAACAAAAGCGAGTAAGGTTTCTCAAGGTTGGACCTACAAAGAAAGAGAGTAAGTTAGAGTTAGTGCATTCGATGTGTGGGGGCCACGGGTATCATCTTGTTGGGGTTCAAGTTATTATGTTATTTTTATTGATGATGCAACAAGGAAAGTTTGAGTTTATTGTATTAGAAAGAAATCGATGCATTTGACACTTTTGTTAAATGGAAATCCTTAGTAGAGAATGAAACAAGGCTTAAGCTAAAATGTCTCAGTCGATAATGGAGGGAGTATTGTAGCAATGAATTTGATGATTACTTGTTTTAAGAATGGAATCCGTAGGCAAAAGACAGCTTTCCAGAACTCCGTGCAGAATCAAGTGTCGAAATGATGAACAAAACAATAATGGAATGTGCTAGAAGCATGAGGTTACATGCGGGACCGCCTCTTTCTTTTTGGGCGTATGGTGAGCACAACCGTGTACTTGATAAATAAAGGACCCTCAAGTGCCTTGGATGGAGGCATACTTGTGGAGGCTTAGTATGGTAAGAAAGTTGATTATTCTTTTTTAGAGTCTTTTTGGTGCAAGGTGTTTGTTCATATAGACAAGGATGATAGGACCAAGCTAGAGGCTAAGTCGGGAAAAATGTACTTTTATTGGTTATGGTGGTGATGACTTTGTATATAAATGTTGGAGTATTAAGGACAAGAAAATCATTCAATCTAGGGATGTGGTCTTTAATGAGAAAGTAATGTATAAGCAGCAGCTTGCGGGAAAATAGAGAAGAGTCCAAGAAAGAATATGCAGCGGTAGAGGATCTTCCGGATGGGAAAGTGACACATGAATTAGTTCAGGAACCCCCTCAACAGGAACCCCAAACTCCTATATTGAGGTCTTCTAAGGAAAGAAGAGAACCTGAATGTTTTTCTCCTTCTCTTTATTATTTATTACTCATTGATAGTGGAGAGCCAAAGAATTTTGATGAAGCAATGCGAGATAGATGCTTTAGTAAGAAGTGGGAGCAAGCCATGCATGAGCATCAGGCTCTCATGGAGAACCAGACATGGGATTTGGTGAAGCTACCCGAAGGCAAAAGAGCATTACAGAACAAGTGGGTGTTCAGAGTTAAAGAGGAAGGAGGCAAGAAAAGATACAAGGCCCGATTGGTGGTCAAGGGGTTTGCACAAAAAAAGGTATAGATTTTGATGAGATTTTTTCTCCTGTAGTAAAAATGACTTCTATTAGAATTGTTCTAGGAATAGTTGCAGCAGAAGACTTGCACTTAGAACAGCTTGATGTAAAGACTACATTTCTCCATGGTGATTTGGAGGAGGAACTATATATGTAGCAACCAGAGGGCTATGAGGTCAAAGGTAAAGAGGAGATGGTGTGTAAACTGAAGAAGAACTTGTATGGCTTGAAACAAGCTCCACGTCAATGGTATAAGAAATTTGATTGCTTCATGATGGAGCAAAGTTATATTAGATGTCATTCTGACCATTGCGTGTATACAAAGAAATTTGAAGACGACAGTTATATTATCCAAAGTTGTCCGTATGTGGATGACATGTTGGTCAGCAGGTAAAAACGCAGAAATAAATGTATTCAAGAAGCAAGCCTAAGTGAATCCTTTCTTTATATGAAGGATTTGGGTGCAACCAAACAAATCCTTGGTATGAGGATATCTCGGGATAGGAAGGAACGGAAGCTAACTTTATCTCGGAAAAGTACATTAAGAAAGTCTTGAGATGTTTAATATGTAGAATGCTAAACCGGTTGGGACTCCTTTGGCAGCCACTTCAAGTTATCAAAGGAATAGTGTCCTAAGACAGAGAGCAGAGAGAAACTAGATGTCCAAGACCTACCTTACTCATCAACGGTTGGCGCTTTGATGTATGTCATGGTGTGCACTAGGCATGATATTGCCCATGCAGTGGGAGCGGTGAGTAGATTTATGAGTGATCCAGGTAGAGATCACTTGCAGATAGTAAAGTGGATCCTTCGGTATTTGCGAGGGACAATGTGGACAGCTTTGTGCTACAAAGGATCAAACACCACTTTGTGTGGTTATGTAGATTCGATATGGCTGAAGATGTAGACATCGGGAGGAGCACAACAGATTATGTTTACATTATAGGCGGAATAGTAGTAAGTGGATTTCATGACTACGAGTAGTTGGTGGCTTTGCCAACTACGGAGGCCGAGTATGCTCATCGCCACAGAGGCAAGCAAGGAAATGATTTGGTTACAACAATTACTTGAGGAGTCAGGGCATAAGCAGGGAGGAATGAAAGTTGCATAGTGATAGTCGAGTGCTATACACCTAGCTAAGAACTTTTCTTTCCACTCTAGGGCAAAACATATACAATTAAGATACCATTTCATCAAGACAACTTTGGAGGAAGAGAAGTTGAAGTTGGAGAAGATTCATACCAGTCAGAATCCTGCAAACATGATGACCAAGGTGCTCACAAGGGAAAAATTGAAGCTGTGTTCAGCTTTGGTTGGTCTTCACATAAACTAGTGAAGGGTTGAGAAACTTGCTCAGAGGAAAACTAGTCTCCAAGTGGGAGATTGTTAGGTTGTGGACATTGTTTTCACATGTGAAAGTGTTGAAGACTATACACTAAGAGTACTTGTAGAGTAATTTTTTTGGGAGTAAATTATTTTTTTTGGCCTCGAAAAAAATGCACCCAACATATTGGGAAACATGCTCTTCTCATATGGGAGAGATTTTTGACCCATAGGTTTTTGGGTTGGTTTTGGCCCGTGCTTTTGATACCCACTGGTATTGTAAAACTGCTAAGCAATTGCCTACTTATATGGTTTTATGCATATGGTAGGGTATAATGAAAAACATTACAGATGTGCTTTGAATTCGGTTATGAATTCTATAGAGTTTGTTGAGCATAGCTCCAAACGGATCTGGGAATTGTATTGAGAGAGCGGTGGCTTGTAATAAAATCGAGCAAGTGATTCTTGGTGGACGTACCCAAATTGGGTGAACCACGTTAAATACTCTCTTTGTGTTGTGTTATTTTATTCTATAATTTTATTTGAGATCCGTAATAATTTACGCATATTAGTTTCTACTGCATTGCGATTCTCGTGAGGGATTATTCAACATATTTTATCCCTTATTTCCTAACACTCCCAATTTGCAAGTTTAATATATAATCGTCACTTTTTATAAAGATTTATGTCAAAATTATAGTAATATACATTAAAATTTACATGTAACCTTCTATATTTTTATTAATAATATATTAAAATAAATCTTTTTAATATTTAGAAGGGCTATATTAAAAATTATGGTCACTTAAAAAGTGTGAGGCATAGTGACCAATCAAATTTAAAGTTTGGTTGGGACAAAATTTTAGGAGTGAGGGAGAAAGTATGAATACATTTTTTCTTATGTTTTAATTCGTTGGTCCCACCGTTGAAGTTCCCTTTCCTGGAAAGTGTCAAAATCTGACAATTTTTTCTTTTTTGGCAACATTATTCTCTCTTGTGCCAAAATAAATATATAATATTTAGATTTTATTCGGCGTACTTTGTAACTCCCAATGTGCAATTGCTAGTTATATTACTTATTAAGGATACAATTTTATGGCCAATGGGGTTTGGGTGGAGTGGTCAAGTTGGATGGTTGTTTCCGGCTCCACCCAGGTTCAAATCCCACTATGGCACGATCCCCATTCGGGGTGGTAATGTCCCGGTGGTGCAATTGGCGGGCGGGATTTCACAAAAGGAGTTTCGGATTGAGAAGACTCAGTACTTGGTGGTGTGTGGAGGCTCATGTTTCGCTTGTGGTGGTGTGTGCTTGTGTAACGACTCATGATTCACTGGATCAAGCATGGTTAGTTTGTTGGTGGCGGCTTGTGTTCCATCAGTGGTGAGTGCAAGCAAGATGGCTTGTGTTTCGCCAGACGTGATGCAGCGGCTCGTCGTTCACTGGTGGCGGCTCGTGTTTCGCGAGATGGTGCTTGTTAGGTGGTGCGGTTGGTAGGATTGATATTGCGGAAGGAGTTTCGAGATCGAGAAGACCCGTGCTTGGTGGTGTGTGGCGGCTTGTGTTTTGCCTGTGGTGGTGTGTGCTTGTGCAACGGCTCGTGATTCACCGGATCAAGCATGGTTAGTTTGTTGGTGGTGGCTCGTGTTTCGTCAATGGTGTGTGTAAGCGAGGCGGCTCGTGTTTCACCAAACACGATGCAACGGCTTTGGAGGAGTGCTGAGATCTTGTGGAGATAGAGGAGGTGACTGTAACACCCATTTCTCACCTACTTTTTGTAGGGATGAATTTCATCCATTAGATGGATTCATTTGGAGCCCTTGGATTTAGGGCTCCAACTAACCCTAAACATGATTATGAAAGACTCTTTTTCATTTCATTTGACTTATTGTTTCATTTCTTTTTGTAGATTTGGAGGAGAAAGGAGGTGGAAGCCATGAGAGGAAAACTCAAGCTCATGGAGGGACAACATTTTTTTTTTTGAAATTTCATTTATAACCTCTTCTAGGGTTTGTATGTATTTTTATTATTTGTTACATTATTCTTTCTTTGTATTTGCCCCATTGGGCCTATGGCATTTTGCCCCATTTTTAATGAAATAGATAGAATATATATATATATATATATATATATATATATATATATATATATATATATATATATATATATATATATATATATATATATATATATATATATGTATGTACATTTGTGTGTGTGTGTATAATAAAATTTAAAAGCCACCGGTCGTGGTGAAGGGACTACACACAATCCGTAAGGAATGGAAGGGCCGACTGTGTTTTAAAATTACAGCGACCGGTTTTTTATATTAAGCAATGTATATTGAGATTGGGGGAGGATTGTCAACCCACCCCCATCCCACTTATTAATGGGGTGGGGGATGGGGTCGGCGACACAGAGCGGCAGACTCGACAAACTATGGGCAGATTTGCAGGGGCATTAATGGCAAGTAGCTTGAGCTTCAAATTAGTTTTCCCGCCTCTCTCCTTCTTCTCTCTGTGCAACATCTATAAAAGAAGGCGTTGGGCTCATTGCAAAGGGTTGGACATTTCTGTTTTACACCCTCCCTTCTCCTCTGGTCTGCAGATGAGTTTGTGGAGTCCTAACCTCCCATTCAAGTTGTAATGCTAAGTTTTGCCTCTTGGCCACTATAATGTACTGTATCGACTTTAGATCAATAATATGTCTGTGGATGATTCTCGACCCTCTCATGTGTTTCATTGTTGCCCTTTTGATATCACATTATAGTTTGGTTATATGTGCATGGTGTTTGTTTTACATTTCTGTGGTCTGTGTTAAATTGCAAAACGAGTGTCTAAAATTCCTTTGGTGCATCACCTCGTTAGCTTAGGTTTATTTTTGTATCTTCTCAACCCTATCTCCTTGGTAAGATAGAGTAGGTTTTAGAATAGATCCTCTGCAATTTATTTGTGTGCACCTGAATAGAGGAATAGGAACTGACCTTAATCCGGAGAGCTCTCTCAACTCGCAAGGTCCCACACTTTGAGAGATGCTCCATGTTGTGCAATCACATTAAGAGTCTCAACCCATCTGGTTGTAGACATTTAGGGGTGTTGTGATTCTGCACTAACATTTCCTTTACAACTTCCACATGTGTCGCCTCATTATAGTTTCCTATTTGTAAATTGCCCTCTATAGACTATAAATAGAGGAAGAACCTACGGGTTAAAAGAAATTAGAATTTGTAATCATCATTCTTGTGTTCCAGACTTTGAGCTGAAACCCTTGATAGCTTTCAAAAGTTGAGGAATAGAGAGGAGACAATTTCTAGAGAACTTTGTGTCAATGGTGCATTTGTTTCTTATTTTTTTAGATCTTTGCATAAACTATGTTATCTTAGATCCGGATCTACAACTTTTCTTTGCTTTAAATTCTGCATTTCAAGATCTATTTCTTTCGTCTATGTGTATGTGACCAACTCTGTCAATTATTGGTTAGGTTGCACATTTCCTTTCCTTCTTCTCGTATTTAATTATTTCCTTTTCATGCACATATTTTTTTACAAAATGCTTTGCCAAATTGCCTAGCTATGGTTTATGAACTATGCGCTTAAAGTAAAACCAATAGATAGGTATTTAAAAATATAATTGACAAAAATCTTACACGGGAGCCACATCGGTAAATGAGGGAGATTTATCTCATGATTGCCTAGGTTTTCAGTTGTGTAGAAAATCTAGCCAACATATAGAAAATTGGAATTCCATCAAAGTACTAGGATTAGATAGTGTCACAAAAACATCAAATGGTACTTAATTGCATACAAATATACATCACGAGAGAAAATTCCTAGATAGTTCTCTAGAAATAATTCACATACCCAAGATTGGATAATTACTATTCATAGGTTCTTTGGTGGATAATTACTTAGATTTCTTGGTTATGCAAGAAGAGTACACATACTCGAGGAAGAGGGAAAAAAGAGCTTGTGCATTATCAAGGAAGTCGAGCTCTAACTTAAGAAGACTAATTGAAGGCTAAAAAGAAGATAATGGGTGGAAGAAAATAAGGAAGAGACTATGGAGGATAAGGGAACAATCACACATGAAGAAACATATGCGAACACATGAGGTATTTGTAGAATCTTCTAAAAATTGATAGCTAGATAGTTCTATAAGGATGTCAGTTGGACGTAGCTAGGTGTCAACTTACATGCCAAAGAGTTCCGTAAATCCTATAAATAGCCTCATGAAGCCCCGCATTTGAGACTCTTAGAAACATTGGATGTTTTGTAGAGCACATAAAAGAAACAAGTTTTGAACATTTGTAGAGGTCAAAGGGTTTATAGGGAAAACTTTTGGAGGAATGAGGAAGAGTGTCATAGTAGACCTTACATGGATATGACATGTGTATTGTAATGAACATATTTATGTAGATTGTATATGTTTTTCCCGGGTTATGAAAAGAGATGTATAATTCATTGTATTGAATATATGGGATTTTTATATTCTTCATGATTCATATTGTTAAACGGGGTTTGTTCCTTAGTTTCTTGTACATGAGTTTCCTTATGTATTATTCTCTTAATAGAGGCGTAGATGATCTCTCATTGTGCCTTGGGTGGTTCCTTAGGTGTTAGTCTTATGTAATGTATCACATAGGAGTGTTTTATTTGTTGTGGTAGGTCAAATTTGTGCAAGACCATGCTTGGATGACCAAAATCACACTAACATGTTGGTTTTGTTTTCAATACCTTGTTTGAATTAATTGTGAAGATCAACGGAGTGCATGATAAATTGATTTATGCTATAAACACATAGAGGCATGGATAGAGGAGAAATCCTAGATTTGACATGAAGAGTGAAAGGGAAATGAGGTAGGATATATTTGTTAAACGAGTTATATAATGATCTGCATGAAATTTTTTTCACGTGAGTTCTTGCATCATATATTTGAGTGGATGCATCATATGTCATAGGGAAAAGAAGGAATCTTGGGAAGTGGTATGCGTTGACTAACACACTCATTGAAAAGCTAAAACAAACATATGAGATCTAGACATGTGCAATAGAGGTTTGATGGTATGCCATGCTAAATAGTTAGTTGTATGGAGTTTTCGATGTCAACATATACATGTTCAAAAGAGGTGAAGTTTGAATTTTTGGGTGAACTTAGGGGATCATTTATTGCAAAAATTTCCTATATGGGTAAATATGCTACTAGTAGACTAGGGAATTGAATAGATGAATATGAAAAACTAAAGTTGACATGGTGCAAGGGCTAGGGTGTTCGACAAAAAGTAAGGAATAGGATTATGTAGGTAGTTGAAAGGAAGAAAATGGATGATTTTGAAATGGAAAGGAGACTATAAAAGTATGTTGAGGGAACACTAAGGTTTTTCGATGTTAAGGACCCAAATAAGATGGGGAGGTTAGATTAGGTGTATGCTGCAAGTGCCCACATCTTAGAAGACATGTGATTGACTTGTGTGAGGAAATATCCTCCAATTAAGACTAGGAGTTGCATCGTAGTGTATGGTTTCGTGGAGATGATGCCCTACACGGTGAAGAGGAATGTGCATATTTTAAAAAGAATCAAGCTAGATCATGGAAGAAAGCTAATGCTTGTTCATGTATGCATTTTCAAGGAGTTTCCAAGTGGAGAACATTATAAATGTTAGAGAATTTCTTGCAAAATAAACCGGAGGGTTTGTATTGGAAAAATTGGCTCCTTACACATTATTGGACATTTAAACACATATATAGAAGGTGATAGAATTATCAAACATGATTGAGGGATTGAGTGGAGCAACTATAAATGCATTGGTAGGAAACTAGGCTCGGGAGAGTAGAACTCGTCAAATGTTGAATCCTCTTGTGACAATATAGGTGGGAGTGACTCAAGGTGGAATGAATGCGATGGCCACTAGAGGAGGAACATTAAGAGAATCCATAGTTGGAATTGATTTGGGATGTAGTAGTGCACACACACATGGTCAACAAGTGTTGCAACAAAACACATTTTACAAATGATGACACCCTAAACTCTACGAAGAAAATTGCATGACTAAACAAGAAAAGGTAACACCAATGCCATCCATCTAGCCAAGGGTTCTAAGAATAGGAATGTAAAATTAAGACGAAGCTTAAAAGAATGCTTAACTAGTATGAAAACAATACAAAATCTAACTAAACATGCCTACTATTATGCTTGAATTACCTAACATGGGCCTCAATAGACATAAGAGGGTAATCAAATGGTTATGGTTCCTACTCCAAATAAGGTGAAATAGACTCTCCCAATGACCTACTTGGTCATTTTGGATATCCATGTACTAACCCCATTGAAGGTTTTAAACAAGGATTGAACTTGGCTATATATCATATTTATTATATGAGATGCAAATCAAAGCATGGTGTAAAATACAAAGGAATGAGGTGCACCCTTTTTATAGTTTTCATTTTGGGATAAACTTGTATTTTGGTGCATGTGTGACTAAAAGCCCCAAATTATATTATAATTGCTAATCATGATTAAGCCTTGCTAATCACAATCGTGAATTACCAAGTGATTAAGAGCTGTGAAGCCTTAATCAACCGCTTAGGGTCAACTAGGAGGCTAAGATAAGCTTTTGAAGCTTGTTGAGACGTTGTGGAGGTGAATGGCGTGATTTTGAGTGGTTGGAAGGGGGTTCAAGTCAATACTAGGGTATATTGACCAAAACAAGGGGAAAATAGGCTTAATTAGCTAATAAATGCTAATTGTTTGTTTTGAAGAGGATTTTGACTTATGATTCGCCGTAAAGTGGCATCCTGAATGCAAAAGGGGTTACACAATCAACAAAGCATTGTTAATTGGCTAAAGTGGTAAGAAACGTTAGTTAATTAGCAAAGATCACTAATTATAACGAAATTGGCAAGAATGAGAGTGATTTACGTGCGTTTTGGCAATAAGATTGCAAAAGCGGAATTTAGGTGTCTACAACAAGATGTCAATGAAGTTAGCTTATTAACAATCTATTGAAGATGAATTTGAGCATACAAATAAATGTGAGATTGCATAGAGGGACAAAGGAGTGACCTCATCAAAAGGAAAAAAAAAGATAATTTGTGACGACTCTATAGGATCGCTTTTATGCATAGCACAAAATGTTTTATCTCGAAGCATTGCGTTGTACATTTAAATTTCTTGAATGAATTTCACATGGAAAAGTCTGAGAAGAAATGCATTTGTGTAATCAAAGAGATCATACATGATATGACAAAGATCATACACACATATTTTGTGCAATTTATAACAATGTTATCCAAAATTTCCTATGGCATTCATCAATTGTAGCATGCATAATGGCTTGAAGGATGGTTGTTTATATTATTATGATAAGTGGGGCTAATGTAGGTCTGAGATAATGATGCATGTGCTAAAGGGAAAAATGTAGTGCAAACCATAGGAAAGGGAAAATGTCTATATGAAAACACTTACGCATTTAGAAACCAAAGATGCAATACCAATATTATTGGTAGAATTAAGAAATGTGGTGGAGATGGATAAAGAAATGAGACAAAAATATAGAAGAGGACCAAATCGTAGAGAGGTAGATAAGTACCCATGTTTGATTCTTATGCTTAATACTAAGAAATAATCATATTTATAAGTGTGAAAAATGATCCTAGAATTCCTCTTTCGATATAATAAGGTCTAACATCAACATTTAAAAAAATATTTTGACCATAATTGAGATAGATGTGAATGCGTGAACACGTAACATATAATAACCCAAACTTATTTTAAAAATACATAGAAAAGGTTTTATAAGGTCTCAAGGTATTGGAAAATAATTTCTTTTACATTTCTTAATATACGATATAAAAATTTAAATAACTATTGGAATTGCAGAGTCAAAAGGCTACTAAATTATCTAAAATATATTGGACCCTTGCTTCACAAATATGCCTAAGTGATGCTTTATATAATTATTTCACATTAGATAACAAAGGGATTGAATATGTATTATTATTTTTAATTATATGCTCAAGGCACGATGAAATATGATCTACATGATTAATTGTATGATCTCGGAGACGAGCGACGAATAAAGATGCGAGAATGCATAGATTGGATTAGAAAATACATCGCGGATGTCGTAAGGTTGACGCTTTGGCCTCTCTCTCTTAAAGGAAAAAACAAAAAATGAGGGAGGCAAACAGATCTGTGGGTGCCAAGATAGGCATATACCCCTTCATAGATCTTCCTAAAAGCAAAAACCTTGGATTCTCAAAACACCAACATGAAACAATCAATTGATGATTCGACCTTTTCTTATGCTTACCGAGAATGTATAAACTTCAACAATATTTTTTTATGGTTGTGGATAGTTCTTCAACCAACGAATAGCTTAGGGCTACGCCAACCTTAGCCCATCGATCGGGGTTTATATGGATCTTGGGGATATGGAAGGAAACAATTGACTTGCATCGATGGAACTGTGTGGTTTTACAATGGGTTCGAGGAACAACTCGCTAACTTCGTTGCCCATCACCCTAGTTTTTCGGATAGTCTACTAGGGCTTCCCACTAGTAAGCAAACCCACGAAGAGGATTGTATGGGGATTTTATGGGAAATGATTCCATATATAATTCAGATCTAGTGAAGATAGATCTCACCAGGGAAACATTGTGAAATGAGATCAACGTCATCAAAACTAGGTACATCACTTGGAAATTTTTTGGTGAATGGCCTATAGTCGCGGATGTGCAGGTGTATTCGAGAGAATTGGGGGAATAATATAATCCTTAAAATACCCAAAGGTTTTTTTCATATCAACTTTTGAGAGTGAATAGAAGTTAGACATTCTTGAGAAGCAACATTAGATAAAAAATGGATCTGGTTTGTTTTTTATAGCTTTGGGTGCCTAACTTTAACTCCCTTTAACTCCCTTTTAGCGAGCATGGGATTTTATGCTCTCTTACGAAATTTTGAGTGAATATTTTGTTGGGAAGGATTGGAAACTCAGTATTGGGAAGAAATATGAAATTGATGGGAAACCTTGGATGGCGTTATGGCTTTTTATGCAAGGCTCTACATATCCTAGGATCTATCCAAATTTATACCTTTAAAAATTAAGATCCAATCCATGGATGGGGTGTGGTTTTAAAAGGTGGATATTTAGGATCCGGTGGTCACCACCAACTATTGAACATTCAAAGAGCATTTCAATGCTCAACTGGATTTGAAAGTGGTCTCAAACTCTAACATTCTCAATTATGACCACCCTTTGATGCTTTCCTTCAAAGGAATGATCTTGCTCATCATGCAGAGAAGACTCATCTAGTCATACCTGAACATAGCTTTCCAGGCCTTGTTACTCCTACTCAAAGAGTGTCGAAGGGGAAGGAGAACTTCAAAAAGATGACTCCACATACATTGTTGGCTTAAATTGAAAGCATTCCTTATGAATCTAGTGACACTTCTTCATTGACGTTGGCATCATATGAAGGTGTAAATTCATTTTGAAGGTTACAAAGACGGGTGGAATCAAGGGTTTTGATATTTTGAATGATGAAAATAACTTCGATGATTTGAAGGAACTTATAATCTGTCAAACTTCAAACAAATTGAAAAAGGCCAAGTGTGGCTCCAAAAACAAAAAGGCAAAAAATCCGATGAGAAAAAGACTTTGTAGGTAGTAGAATTCAGGACTCACAATGATACTAACAACTTCTTTAGCTCTAGGAAGCAAGGGTGAAACTCCCTCTTTTGCACATTGAAGATTTTACCCTAGATTCATTACAACCTTAATATTCCTAACTAGTGTTATTTGGTATAACATATGTTTATTTTCTTTGCTAAATTTCTCAACTCATTGATAGTTTAATACAATTTTTGTTATATGAAAGTATTCCTTTCGGGAATTCCTCTTGTGTATATCCCTACGGGGCTTGGTGTTCGTAATTATATCTAGTGAATTATCTTTCATATTTACTTCGGCATAATATGTCAATTTTAGGTTTTTAGTTGGAGACATAGGTTGTCTTGGTTTTTACTTTTTATTCCTAGGGGTCTCACTCCTATGGTATAAAAGCTACTATAAATTTATAATTTTATTATTAATATATTGGGAAAGGGATCATACAACTTATGTTAGAAAATCAAAACAAAATACTACTAAGAAAGTTAATAGATGTGTTATTGACACTATTAGCATAGGATGTATTTTTGTTAATGAGTTGTCACCGTCCTATATATCTATTGGTGAAGTTAGTATTATGTTATCTCCATGTATTGGGACTCTGTTATGAATATCCACTCATAGAGCTAATAGACGATTGTGAAAATAAGTTTGTTGTTAATTTATCAAATTTTCTTCTTGATCACCTCTTCATTAACGTTTTAAAGAGTGGTTTAGGATTTGCAATTACCCTCGATACATTCAAAAAGGAATGTCTTCTCGTTGAAATTGAGAATATGTGATTTGGTAGATGAGGTGAGGCAAAATTGTGTTGTATCTTTAAAGAGAGCAAAAGTGCAACATTTATAAGGATGAATGAAATGCTATGAGGAAATCTAATAGGAATGATGGCCTTGTGATCACAAGGGTAGATAATGGAAACATGAGTGCGTGAACGAATAAGATATATTTTATAGTAACATTTCAGATCACTTAGAAAATAGAGGGAGCTACACGAGGTTAGCATTTAATCTAGTGTCATATTACAAAAATAATAAAATGAAAAAAACCCATAGATCAATCTGCATTGGATAGAAACTTAAAGAAGCGCCTCATTCTTAGAGAGGAGATCACACTTAGGATCTAGAGTTTTCCAAATATGCATAAAGGTGTATCATTAAGCCCAATCGTGGACACTACCGTGGAGTTTAACAAAGATTAAATATTAAGTCTTGGGAGATTATGGTAAGATTTGATGTGATGGCATTATTCACTTAAGTACCCATTGATGTAGCAAATAAAAAAATCACACACAAAATGTGTGATGAAATTTCTAAAGGGGATGTGTCGAAGAAGTTAAATTGAAGGGAGTGAAATATAGAGGAAGAAGGAGGGCTGATGAGAAAGGGGTTTGAGGGAGTAGAAATCAAGGGGTGGGGAAAAGGCTAGGAGGAACCAATTGAAACTCTTCTTTCTTACGAACATACATGTATGAGCCATGTGGCACGTTTTTAATCGTTTGAAAGAGAAAGGGGATGCAATGAGCAAGTTGTTGAGGCAAGGTTCCTTGTTTCATTGATTTCATGCACATTTGTGATAAGGGTTACTCGTTAGTGATTAAGGTGGAAATTAAGGTTTCTCCTTAGAACAATCCCAATGACGTCATCTGTCAATTATCAATAATAAAAGCCTTAACTTTCCATTTCCTCAATGTGTGTTAGGCACAACCACCGAGACTCCCATTTAGAAATGGCTATCAACTTGATTAATGTTTAAGGCATTGGCAAAAGAGTATTTGTGTTTGTGTGTGTGTGCGCACAGCGTGTGCGTGCATGCGCGCGTGTGTAGACTCTCCTTAGATCCTTTAGATCATCCAATGTTATAAATGGGGAATAGTCCAGTTTGAAGATTATAATTATGTTGATTGATTAGAATTTGCATGCATCGATTATTGTTGGACTATCTTTTTGTGTATATATAAGTGATGATGTTTTCTTTTATGATATGTGGTTTGTGGATGCAATGTAGGATTTGTGAATTGTGGGTTTGTTTCTATTATTCTTCAAAGTGAGCGAAAGGTTGTGAAGCAAAATATTAGCACTTAGGGTCTTTCTACCCTCAACGCCGACACAAACATCTGCGTATTCCACCTTCCATTAAGCTTCGATGTTGCTTACGTCCTACCCTACATTCCCATTTTGGCCGACTTGAGAGGATGGTTTCAAAATTTTGAAAATGTTGGCCTATCTTTTAAGTAATGGTGTTTGCTTTTACAATTTTTGATTTGTCATTGCGGTGGAGTATTTATGAATTGTGGGTTTGTTTCTATTATTATGCGGTGAGTGGAAAGTTGCAGAATAAAAGATTGGCACCGGGTCTTTCCACCCTTAATGCTGATAACATCTACAAATCCACCTTCCATCAACTTCGATGGTTGCCTACGGGTGGAAGCACAATGGTGTGTACCACTTCTTGTGCCAAACACGTAACTCAAGAATTGTGGCATTGAATTTTTTTGGGTGGTTTAGGGGAACTACCATGTATGCATTTAATAGGGGTTGGGTGAACCCCCTTTTCCCCGAAGGAGGTTCACACGAACCTCCTTCGGGTGAAATCCCCTATATATTCGTGGCATCTCCAAAGCCGTCACTTTTCCCTCCTCTTTTTCCTTCATCCAAATCCCCTTCACCTCGAAAAGAGGTTCTCCTAAATCCCCTTTAGACGAACCCCCTATATATTGGTGGCATCTCTAACGTTGTCACTTTTCCCTCTAGTTCCTTTTTCCTCAACCCCCTTCGCTTGAAGGAGATTCGCGCGAACCCCCTATATATTGGTGGCATCTCCAAAGCCGTCACTTTTCCCTCCTCTAGTGCCTTCGCCCGAAGCCCTGTTTTCCCGAACCACCTTCAAACACATCCAAAATAGGTATTTATTTGTTTTTAAATTTCTTTTCTTTTTTATTTGTTTTTTTTCAAGATTGAAAAATAGAGAGGAGGTTTTATTTATTTTTTAAATAAAGTTAAAAATGTGAAATAATAGTAGTAATGGTGTATGATATCCTAAATTGTATTCTAAATTGAGTTTTAATTTAATTTTTTACAGTTATGGATGTTTCTTCCGTAAATTTGCATGAGAGAACTGAATTAGAGATTGCCAAACTTTCATCTATTCTTCAACAACCAACTACAATTGGCCAATACAAAGTACATTGTGAAAACATATTAAAATACCTTCAAAAGATACAATTAAACCTTAAAACATTCAACCCTTTCCAGCCCGAGTCACTAAAAATTTTATGGATGAACTAAAATCTAGTGTGATAGGCTGATGTGGGGTATAATGAAGTGATAACTAGACTTCTAGATAAGGAAGTCGTTAAGAGCTCATGTTGGACGAGCTATGTAGGAAAACAAAAAATCAAGGGATATTACGTAAACAAATGTATATGTCGCCTTTGTGCACCTTTGATTTATCCTAGATTTGTGGCCTCCCAAGGCCAATTTCCTATCTTTATACTTCATTATCATGCTATATGTTGAGGTTCACCTAAACCTAAAGGTGAACTATTTAGATATCCTTGATTATTTCAGCAGGGGGAGCACATTAGTACCATGCCTGCATTTTGACAGGAATGAACTCCTCTTGTTGTTGACGTGAGACAACTTGTGGAGAGGCCATGACCTTTCCTAGTTGACTTTAAGGATGTTGTTGCGTCTCTTATTCAAAGTGCCTATGAGGGGGTGATAGAGGTTCTTGGGAGCATTGCTCACGAGACCCAACTTATATCTTATGATCGTTTGGGATAGTTCCTTCTGAGACACGATACCTATGATCTTGATAGTAGGAACAATTAGACACACGCGATGAGTTGTACACTTGCGCACATTTGATATCACCTATTGAGTCGATACAATTACAGGTGTTACATGGTTGCGTCGGCTAGCAAGCATTATGTTTGCCAACATATTTCAACTATACGAGGTGGTTTCATAAGACCACAATATTCCAATTTAAGGGGTATTAGGTTATTTGGATCAAGACCGCTCATGGCAGGCCATCTTCTATTCAAGATCAAGAGTATAGTACATGCGCAATTACACTTGGACCACCTGTTGTTATTGTGACATCATATGTTTAGCTCTATTCTATTCCTGGTGTGTGAAAATTAAAACCTAATTTTAATTAATATTTTGTTTCATTATTACTTTACAATAAAAATATTTAAATAAATATATAATCAAGTGTTGACATGCAATATTTCAACATGTACCTACGTGTTTAGGCTTCGGTTCCAAGTCATGTTGGTGGGCATTTTGGCAATTCCCAACCCACAAAGATTGTTAGAACATTTAATATTAAGTGTTCTAGGTATAGAAACTATAGTTTTTAATTAAATAAATTAGAATATTATATATTTTATTTATTTTTAATATAAACTCTACATTTATGGTTTAATTGGTTTTTTATAAATCAATTATTAAATATTTAAGGGTGCAAATACGGTAGTATTTCCATTACTAAGAAACATGAATTTACTGATCTAGTAAAACTCTAATCACCTAACTCCTCTCCACCACGTGAATTCCATACATTTGATATGTGTTTTTCACTTCGACCATGGGTACATTTAAATAATTTAATCGGGTGTGACTTCTCGAAGCACCCCAAATATTTAGTAATTGATTAATAAAAAACAATTAAGCCATAAATGTAGAGTTTATATTAAATAAATTAAAATATATAATATTCTAATTTATTTAATTATAAACTATAGTTTATATACCTAAAACACTTAATATTAATTGTTCTAACACTCCCTTTAATATTAAGTGGGGATCATATGCCAAAGCTCCTGTTTATGCAACAAGATTTAGAATTTTTAAACCATAGTTAAGGTTTAGGCTAACATATCACTTTTAAAAGATTTGTGCACCTTCATCATGTTAAACTTATCTTTTGGTACAAAATGATTTGGAATCCATAAATTAGAAGTTATGATTTAGGATAAATATGATTTGTGAGACTACATCTCATAGTTTCTCAAGAAAAATTTAAACCAACATCTCTAGGAGTCTTTTATAAAGTAATGATCTCCTTTACAACATGATACAACATTACAACACAGTAAACTTGGAGTTATAAGTTTACTAAGATAATAAAAATATCTTTTACAATGCTTCAAATTAGAGCAAAAGAGGTGAAGTAGAAAACACAAGGTGTCCTGTTAGGAGGTGGCATTGTCATGGACACTCCTCAATGGCAACTCAAAGGCCAATCATTGAATGAAACTTGTAGAACATTACATCACACAATAGCTTCATAAACATATTTGTAACTTGATTTTCAGTCAAATAGTACTAGAAATATATATCATCGCAGAGCACCTTCTCTCGGATAAAATGCATATGTATCTTTATATGCTTCGTTTTCGATGTTGAACTTGATTATTAGCCATTATCTATACAACTTTATCACACAAAAGAGGAGTATTTTCTTTAACTTTCATGTGAATCTCTTCCAACATCCGCTTTAGCCACATGGCTTCTTTCGTTGCTTCCATTGCACTTCTATATTATGCCTCAATAGAAGAGATGGAGACTGTTGGTTGCTTTTTTCTTGCTCCAAGTAATGACACATGTACCAAACTTGAACACATATCCAGTTGTAGATTTTCTATTACATCACCAACATAGTTAGAATCACAATATCCATAAACACATGCATCATAAAAAAGAAGTATAATATAAACCAACATTAATTATTTTTTTAATATATCTTAATATTCTTTTGGCTAACTTCCATTGATCTTAATATGGTTAATGTAAACCAAAATTAATTATTCCTTTAATATATCTTAATATTCTTTTGGCTAACTTCTAATGATCCTAATATGGTTCATGCATAAATTTGGATGCAATACATACTGCATATGCAAAGTTAAGTCTAGTAATAGTAAGATAAATCAAACTACTTACGAGTTTTCGTAAAGAGTAGTAGTTTTTTCGCATGCAGGTTTAGGATCAAGTTTACAACTAATTTTAATACGAATAATAATTGGTGTACAATCTACCATATTAAACATTTTAAGCAAATTAGTAGCATATTGTGACTGAGATAAAACAATAAACAATTTATTTTGAAAAATTGTTATGCCTAAGAAATAATGCAATAGTCGTAAGTCAGTCATTTCAAAGTATTGTTTCAATTTAAGTTTAATTTTTGAAATTAAACTATCAGAATTGTTAGTAATAAGTAAATCATCAACATACAATACAATAAAAATAATATGATTATTTTCAATTTTAACAAAAAGATCATTATCAGAAGAATAGTTAGTAAAACCAATATCTTTGAAAAAACTATTTATTTTTGCATACCAAGCTCTAGGAGATTGTTTTAAACCATATATAGATTTTTTCAGGTTTACAAACATCTAGTTATTTTTCAGTTCCTCAAAACCTTTAGGTTGAGCCATGCAATTTTTTTAAAAATCTATTCAGAATGCATGTGTAACATCCATCTGGTGGATTTCCCAACCATATTGAGCAACTAAGGTAATAAGAATCCTAACAGTGCTCATTTTTACAACATGTGAAAATATTTCAGAGCCGATACTTGGGTTTTTGAGTAAACCCTTGAGCTGCTAGTTTGACTTTGAACTTATCAACATTGTCATCGACTTTATGTTTGATTTTGTAAGTCACTTATAGCCAACAATAATACGTTTTTACGGAGGAGCTAAGTTTGCTTTTTAATTAGGGAAAAATATTCATCTTTCATAGCTTCTATCCATCTTTCATCGTGAGATGCTTCTTTGAAAGATTGGGGTTCCAACTCATACAAATTCATTAAGACATGATAGATATGATGGTTTTTAGTCATTTTACAAAGGTTATTAGAATTTTAGTTTTGAAGAAGAGACTGAGCCCAATTAGGTCTTTTAGTTATAGAGGAGACATGAAGAGACTCTTTTTCAACTACAAAATTATTATGATCTATTTGATCATCACAATCATTATTATCAAGATCATTATGTTATATGGCATTTTCACAATTTTTGAATGTGTCGGTTCATAGCCTTGGTCCATCGATTGATCTTGATGCCATAACTCTTGGTTAATTGACGTCATCTTTATTTCCTAGTGTTGAGGTACTAGATGGAGAGACAATTGATCTTGATTAATGTTTTATTCAAAAAAATTGTTTATCAACTTCTTACATTTGAATTATATGTTTTTCCATAGTGATCTACTGGGAAGAGATATGCACATAGTGCAAATATTCCTAGTGTCATCCCACAAACAGATACAAAGATAATCAATTTAGTTGTACAATATATTCAATTATTTGAAAATGTTTTAGAATTTTGCTCATATTTTAATATCATGTTAAATATATAGATGTATCTAATTTGTATATTACTTTTTATAAATGCAGGGGTGTAACAGTATAGTGAGGGATCGTACTCACCCTCGTAGAGACGACAAATATTATATATGTATACATTTGTTTTCATGTACATGTATATAGTTTGTACATGATATTTTGACATGACTTGGACACACACACACACACACACACACACACACACACACACACATTGGGACATTATTTGTATATAGACATTGATTATGTACATGTGATTTATTGATATTTTGTGTTCAAACATTGTTAATTTCACATGTATTTTGTGGATATATGTTGAAATTATCTCTATATCTAGCATTAAAAATCAAATTAACACCCACATTAAATAAATTGAGGTAAATATCCAATAGTTTCAAACAACTACCTTAATTATTCTATTTTTAACAATTAGTCTAATGATAAGTTTAGATATCAATAATCATTATCACTATAGACTTTATTTAATTTACAATGCAAAACTCAAATTCAAGTACATTTTGTCATCTCCAATTCATGATAATAGCTACAAGTATGAAATGTGCAAATTAAGAAACATTCAATCCATTTTCATGTTCATTCAAATATATTTCATGTTTCAATATATGTATTAAAAATATTTTAAGTACAATAGTTACACTTAATGCCAAAAGGCTTATAAGGATGGTCAAACTAAAAACCACCATTGCATAAGGGCATTCCACAAGAGTTTTAATAAGAAATAAAACATATTAAATATAACTACTATCACTTTAATAAAACATCAATATTATATCACTTTGGATTTTCAACGATGGGTGAAGAAAACAAGTTAATAAAACATCTAGATTATATAACTTTAGGTTTTCAACGATGGGTGAAGAAAATAGTTACATTTGATTATAAAATCACAATGATAATAATGACCAAATTTCACATACTAAATAACATTCTAATAAGTGAAACACCTAACAACATTACACACTAAAACTTTGATCACATATACCTTAATAAACACATGAAAAAGGGTTGGAATTAGTGTAAATAGAAGAGGTGGAAGTGAGAGAATATAATTTATACAATGTTTATAAATGCTTACTGAGTAGTAATTATTATTCTTATATCTATATAATTTTAAATGGGAAAAACAATATTGATCCAAGTGGCATTTCAGGATAGTATTTTGGGTATAATACTGAAAAAATAGTATATCACTAGTGTGTCACAATGTTGAAGTCATGTCGCATTCACTATTAATCAAATTGTAATCCATAATATGTGTTAGAAAGCCTAGAATGAGTATCACATTGCACGAGGGAATACACCTTAGAAATACTTCCTATATTTGACCCTTGAAAAATACTCCAAAGGGCCTAAAAATTTAAAATTTGGCAATGATAGAAAATCATAATTTACATATTAAAATCAAAATTTGGGAGTTTCGAGTAATGAAAAAACCATTCCTCTTCTTCGGTGAATACTTTTCAAGTCCAAGTCAAATCACTTCATATTCAAATTTTAGACTATTAATTTCTTGTTAGAAATAGTTATAAAGGAAATGTCATTCAAATCATAAGAATCTTGGAATGAATTATAAGAAGACTTGAGTCTTGTAAATTGTTTTCCCATTCATCCGCAATTTATTTTCCTACAATTTTGTAGGATATTTTTATGTTTCAATTATTGTAGTTAAATCGCTTGTGCATATAACACATTAAATTTCTACAATTTAGTATGTTGTGCATTGTATTTTTTGTTTAATATGGACAAAATATTGAAACATTTTGATAAGGTGTATATGGGTGGAGAACAAATAAACTATTGTTAGTGTTTAGAAGAGGATTTTCAACATTATCATTTGGTGATTTCAAATTGATATTGGATAATTGTTTTAGGTTATGAAAGTATTTAAATTGAGACATTGAGAAATATTTTATGATCTAATAATGTTGAGTTAAAGAAATCATCCATCCCAAACCAACATATCAATCGTAAGGGTTTTATGGATTTTATCTCCAACTATATCATATCTCCAACTTGCAAATGAAACCAAAATATGTCAATAACCCTAAATCAATTATTAAATTATTGATATGAAATTTGATAAAAGAGAATATAAGGATAAGTCACTGTTGGTTTTCTTTTATAACAACATCCTACAATTCGGTATTTTCCCTAACAATGAGTGATTACTTGAAAATTGGATTAGTTAGATCAAGGACGATACAATTGAGCAAATGAATCAAGATATAACAACATATTTTGTGGAATGATATATTTATTTATCCTAATATATTTCACTAATAGAGGGATTTTGGTATGTGTAAAGCGACTAGGAGTACCCATATGGTCTTGGAGAGATATCAACAAAGCCACATTAGTAATATGTTATCAATCACCTATAGAAGTGAATTTGAGTAACCTAATATTGTGACTAGTTGGTTTACGGTTATATCAAGAGTTATCAACATTCATTGTTCCATAGAAATCCTAAATTACACTAGTGTTCATATCAATACATTCCTTATGTATATCCATTAGACACCCACAAGAGATTATATTGTCATGGAAACCTTATCTCTTGGCTAAACTAAATAAGACTCAATTAATGGGTTAAATTACATTAGGTAATGTATAGTACTCCATTGACTTGTTATGATAAAGTGAATGGGTTAAATTACACTAATGAATTAGGGTTGTCATATTATAAGCGAATGACGATTACACACATTCAAGTGCATGGTCATTTTGGCTTGAATCAATAGTTGGGTAACTTATGACATCTTATGGTGTAATTACAATATATATGCTACAATGTTTATCTTATCTGCTACTTGCAAATTTATTATCATGTGGTGATTTCAAATTGATATTGGATAATTGTTTTAGGTTATGATGATATTTATATTGAGACATTGAGAAATATTGTATGGTCTAATAATGTTGAGTTAAAGAAATCATCCATCCCAAACCAACATATCAAGCGTAAGGGTTTTATGGATTTTATCTCCAACTATATCATATCTCTAACTTGCAAATGAAACTAAAATATATCAATAACCCTAGATTAATTCTTAAATTATTGGTGTGAAATTTGATAAAAGAGACAATAGAAGGATAAATCACTACTTGGTTTTCTTTTATAACAACATTCTACAATTCATGGCGATTTCAATGATTGCAACATCTCTTTGTAGCATAACATGAAACTCTATGATAATCAAAATGTACACATTGAAATTATAAAATTTACATTTAAGGTACATGAGTCAAGTCAAACTCATGTTAACTACATTAAATTAGATAACTATGTTAACTACATTATTAACATCATTGTTACACTTAACATTCACGTATTTTCATTATTTTTCTCGAGGTTCTATTAGATGAAATCTAACAACACTATCTACGTATAAAAATTCCACACAAATAGTAAATAGTTAACCAATTCATAATATAATATGATAATAGGAATTTTTTTTGATGTGGATCTAGTTGTAAGAGGTCGAAATGCCTGCAAAACACACACACACACACACACACAATTTTGCAAAACTACTGAATCTTCAAAATAGTTATCTTCTCATTCTTGAATCCACACTAATCTTTTACAACATTACAATCTTCATTTTATTTCCCACTATCTCTAAGAAAACCCTAAAATGTCAAAAAAACCTAAAACACAAAAAACCCTAAAAGTAAAACACCTCGGATGGACCCCAATTTTGCGTATAAAATATGCCTTCGTAAATTAAGGTGTATCCAAATCTCAGCGTATTACATAAAACATAGAAAAGATATTAAAACTCTAAGTTCTAGACAAAACTAAAAAAATGTTTGGAGCCAATTTTAGACCACTAGACGAAGGAATTTGGCACAAAAATATGCCAAAAATTCACGAACCTTTCTAGATATGATGGTTTTGGCGTATTACTAATCAAGATCTACCACCCTGGAAAATTTCAAGACGATCCAATGGTCGGATCAAAAGTTATGGTCTCTAGAAGTTATGTTCCCGCATCATTCTCCCCTAGTTGAAAATAATTTTGCTCCTGCGAATTTAGTTGATGGAATTCATCCAATTTTCCACTTTCAATATTTTTCAACTCCCACTCAAGAACCAAGCATTTTCTTCCTACTCCAAACCTTCCCACTGTACCAAATATCTATTGTAGCTCCCTTACCTAGTAGTGATTGTAGTATACTTTAGAACACTCATAATAATTATTGTCTTTTTATTAACTAAATAATGTTCAAATTTTTCCTTGTGGGGAATTTGTCACATAACATTTCTCCCCTCCTAAATTAGTTGTTGACCTCAGTAGCTCCATCTTTCTATTTTTTAATTCTTTTAATTTTCTATTTAAATTAAATGATCAAAATCATGCAATAATCGATCGATAATACATATGAAAGCAATAAGTCATAAAATAGATTATGAAGATTTTTAGAGTTGTAAAATCCATTTCAAGATGCATTGAAAGGCACACACAACTTGAGCAATAAGACATATTTAAAGGTGGTTATGTTTTTTTGTTTTTGGGATTATGAAGCCATTAAGGAGAAGGAAGGCCAAACAAGAAAACATATTTATCTCTTTATGGAAAGAGATAAATTTACACCTTAGATACATTGATCACCCTCTTGTCTATGAATAATATTCATCAAATTTTTCTTTATGTAGACCTTGGATACACTCACAATCGTTTGTCACAAAATTTCTAAAGAAAACAAAACATATAAATGAAGGAAGTTCCATTTTAAATATAGCATTTGAGTGCTCACTACACATGAATTGTTTCTCATTTTAATGTTTTTACATCGGATATAAGGAGTTTGCCTCTCAATTCTTTCCTTGATACAAGAAAATAATGAAAATATATGTTAGTAATAATTTAGTTGGCAATTCAACCTAGTTATATAGGTCTATTTTTCTACTATTTACTTCTCCTCTTATTAATCTTTTATACTTCTACTTTTGTATATAATTTAAATTTTATAGTACCTTTATGCTCTATTAAATATATATAAGTAGATCTCTATCATATTATTAACCATCTTAACTGAATTATCTACCCACTTAATTTCTCATATCTCGACTCATCCTTATTATTAACTTTTCCTTTACCATATAAAAATATTTAATAAATCTATTATTTGGTTTAATTTATCTCTACTACCCACAATTTATGATACATCATTCTTTCTTAAGCAAATTACATAATTTTATTATTTATTTAAATCTTTCTTTAATTCATTACTTTAAATTAAATATGCATTCTTTTTCTATGTTATACACTTCACTCTACCATCTATTTTATTATAATATGAATACCATTATATTCTCATCTAATTACATTGAAATAATTCACCCTATACTTTGTTAGTATATAATCACTTTCATTCATCATTTGATATTATTTTAATCTATTCTATTGCATGTTATCTAAAATATCTTAATACAAATTTTTCATACTTACTAAATAAAATATTAGATAATTAATTTTTTAACTCGTGTATTTAACAACAAAATAAAAGTGAGTGGGAAAAAATTAGACCCATGTCAAACCCACGCATTGAGTTAAGCACTCTTCAAAATCCAAAGTAGAACATGAAGAACGACACATCCTAAACGACCTATCATTTTTCTTGCATACTAAGACAAGCACTTTATTTGAGATTCAAAGGCATTATTTGTGTTGAAACTCGAGTTAAAGTTGTAAATATAGCAATAATTAGATACTTTCCGTGAGTGCAACATTAAATAAACAGAACCTTACGAAGAATCGTGCTAAACGGAGCTCTCGCTACTAGCCATCCTTAAAAATCAGTACCAATATGAATTAAATCATCCCTGCACACAGAGATAAATCTGTAACGCTAATATCTTCTCATTTTACTGTATAAAAATTAATTGATCTGGATCTATATCTATATTTGAAGCGGGTTCAAAGGCTCCACGTGGAGACCTGGACAAAAAGGGAGGGAGGGGCAGTTTAAATGGAGTGGACCATAAAAACCACTATGCCAAGTGTCAACCACCACTTAACACATTCAACCAAGGCGTTAAAATCATTCTAATTGCCCAATCCACTACGTGGCATTACATTTAAGCATCCAAGGCAAAAACATCCAAGCCGAGTTCAACGCATAGAGATGGTCTATGACCAAGCAGTTAGGAATAACATGTTTGTATGTCTGTATTTATTTATTTATAAAATTGAATAGGAGTTTAGCTTTAATTATCTCTATAAAGTACATACCAATGTCTTACTTGGATTTGGTCATAAAGTAGTCTAATACACGTATTATGCCCCAAATTTAGATAACATGAATTTTTATACAAAATATTTATATTAATGTGTATCATGGTAGCAAAGTTTTATATATTATATTGTAACACTATTATGGTAGAAATGTTTCCCCATACTTGATTTGATAAATGGTTTAGGATATAAAAATAGGTTAGGGTAGGTTATATTATATAATATAATATAAACATATGTTTATTTTAAACTAGGTATATTGTATAAAAGGGGTTAGGTTTGATACATAGGATATGACATAGATTAATTTCACCAAAATAAATTAACTCCACCTCAAATTTTTTAACATGACCAATAAAAAAGGGAAGCCTAATCTTTAGGAGGGTTGAATGGGACCACAAGTACATAGGTATAACATTTTTTAGAATAATACTTTGAAACAAATTATTTCAAAGAGGGTACTACATGTTACTAGTACACCGAGGAACATAGATAAACTTGAGCCAATAGGAAAAATCAATTTCCTATTCTCATGGGGTGTTGTCTCCTGTAAGAGACCTTAGGTAAATTGAGTTCACTTGATATTTTCATTAATGCAATAACAAAACAATGAAATAAATAAAAATGAAGTGGGCCAAAATCATGAGAGAAAATACTTACATTAAAAACAAGCACATGTTTTCTAAAAGTCTTAGGGATCTCGATACCAATATGTGATATAACTTTAGAACACTCACAATAATTATTTTCTTTTTATTAAATAAATAATGTTCGAACTTTGCCTTGTGGGGAATTTGTCACATAATAGTGACTGCCTTACCGGTCCAAAAACACATTACCCTATCCTTTTTCTTCTTCGGGATCTCTGCTCCTAATTTATTTATTCCTCCTCAAATTTTTCCTCATGACAAGGAAACTTATATAAGTCAAAAACATTAAAAACTGATGAAATAATAAAGTTGTCCGGTATTTCCATCTTATATGCATCATCACTCATTTTCTTCAGAATCCTACATAGTCCAATCTTCTTATACTTCAATTTATTATGTCCCATTTGGAAACCTCTCCTTTCTGAGATGAACCATCACCACATTTCCTTCTTTAAATGCATTTACTCTCTTGTGTACATCCACAATTGTTTTGTATTTTACATTACTAACTTTTATCTTTTCCCTCACTTCTTCCTGCAATTGTAGCATGTGTTCTGCAAATGCTTCTACATTATCACTAGTTTTATCTTCATCAAGAGACACAAACAGATCTAGAACTCCCTTGGGGTTCCTACCATAGAAAATATGGAAATGAGACCTCCTTTGACTTATTTAACGAGTTGTTATAAGCAAACTCAACCTATGGTAAAGCCAAATCCCATTGCTTTCGGCTTTCCTCCAACTATGAAATGTAGAATATTTCCCAAGCTTCAGTTCACTACGTATGTTTTTCCATCAGTCTAGAGGTGATATGCACTATTGAACTGTAGTTGTGTCCCCATTTTCCTCCATACTGAGTCTTCCAAAATTGACTAAAAAAATTGTGTCCCAATCTGAAGTGATCGTTCTTGGAACTCCATGCAACCTAACCACTTTTGAAAAAAATAAATTTGCAACTCTAGAAGCATCACTAGTTGTCTTACAAGCAATGAAATGTGCCATTTTAGAGAACCTATCTACCACAAAAAGATAGAATCATTCCCTTATTGTGTGTTAGGAAGTCCTAATACGAAATCTATACTCAAATCAATTGATGGCCATGTAGGTACATGTAATGGCATATACAACCCAATATTCTTTGCATGGCCCTTAGCCATTTGGAACACTCTACATCTTGATACGATCCTACTTATGTCCCTCTTTACCTTTGGCCAATAATACTTCTCTACCACAAGATAAATTGTCTTACTTATACCAAAGTGTCCAACCAAACCCCATTATGCAATTATCTTATAATATTTTCTCTCATTGAACCAACAGGATGCATAATTTATTTTCCCTGAATAAATAACCATCCTGCATCAAATAATCAAAAGAACCACTACCTACTTTAGGGTCCTTACATTGTCTCACAACATCACCAAAATTTGGATCACTTTCATACAATTCCTTAACTACCTCAAACCCTACCACTTCATTTTCCATTGTTATCAAAAGTGTTACATGCCTACTCAAGGCATCAACAACTTGATTATGCTTACCTAACTTATGCTTTAACACAAAATTATATTCTTGCAAAAATGAAACCCACTTTGCATTCCTAATGTTTAGTTTCTTCTATGTGTTTACATACCTCAATGCTTCATGGTCAATAAAGAGTAAAAATTCCTTGGCTACCAAGTAATGTCTCCAATGCCTTAATGCTTGAATAATAACATAAAATTCCACATCATAAGTAGAATATTTCCTCTTGAATTCATTTAGATTTTCACTAAAGAATGCTACAAGTCGTCCTTCTTGACTCAATATAACTCCAATCCCAACATTTGAGGCATCACAATCAACCTTAAATACCTTGCTAAAATTTGGCAATACCAAAACAGGCACCTTTGACACTTTTTACTTCAAGAATTCAAAACTATCTATTGCTATGTTGGTCCATACAAAATCCTTTCCCTTCATCCACTTGTTAATGGGTGCAACAATGCTACCGAAATTCTTGATGAACTTCCTATAAAATTTTCCAAGCCATGAAAACTATAAACCTCTATCACATTCCTTAGAATAGGCCATTCCAAAATTACCTTCACTTTTTCCTCATCCATCCTCACTCCATCTTCTGAGATGAAAAACCCCAAAAAAACTAGACTTTTCTGAAGAAATCTACACTTCTTTAAGTTTGCATATAAACTCTCTTTTTGTAATAGTTCTAACACCAATTTCAAATGCAACAAGTGTTCTTCCACTGTCCTACTAAATATAAAAATATCATCAAAATAGACAACCACAAACTTATCATTGTATTCTCACATTAATATGTTAATTATCCTCATGAATGTACTAGGTGCATTAGAGAGCTTGAATGACATCACCATCCATTCGTACAAATCCTTCTTTTGTTTTGAAAGTCATTTTCTATTTATCCCCTTCACATGATTTGGATTCGTAATACCCACTATGTAGGTCACTCTTACTAAAATATCGGGCTCCCGCTAGCACATCCATCATATTGTCCAATCTTGGAATTGGGAACCAATACTTAATTGTGATTTTATTTATTACTCTATTGTCCACACACATTCTCTAATATATATTGTTTTTGGGAGTCAATAGTGTTAGAGTTGCACATGGAATCATGCTTTCTCTCACTAACCCTTTATGTATCGATCTCTCACTTGCTTGTTCAACTCCTCACTCTATGTTGGGATCATCATGTAGGATTCCTGATTCGGAAGGGCCAATCCTGGGATCAAATCAATATGGTGTTGTATATCCCTCTTTGGAGGTAACCCATATGGTAGCTCATCTGGTATGACATTTTTGTATTCTTTTAGTACCTATGCTACCACAACGGGTATACTAAAGGCCTCTATTTCCACCTTCTTTACCATCAATGCATAACATCAACCCACTTCTTCCATTTATGCAATAAACTCCTTTGTATCCAATAAACCCTTACTCTCCTCTTTTTTCTTGAAGGGTAAAAGGACGACCTTTACACCATCCTTCTAAAAAGTATAAGTATTCTTCCCTCCATCGTGTGCAACCTTTATACCATATTGTCAAGGCCTCCCCAATAATATATAGTATGCATCCATTGGAATAACATCACACCACACCTCATCCTTGTAGTTATTCCCAATCAAAAAATTTATTAGGCATCTTTTATCTATGGTTACCTCGTTCCCTTTCTTAAACCATGATATGAAATAGGGATATGTGTGCTTCTCACATTTCAGATCGAGCTTATCAACCATCATGATTGAGGCCATATTTTCACAACTACCACCCTCAATAATAATTTTACATACCTTCTTTCCAAAGAAGCATCTTGTTTAAAATATATTTTTCTGCAACCAAGAATCACCATCTTGTTCTTTATTCTATCTCGGGATGATCATCATACTCCTTATCATGAGGGTTTCACCTAAGTTTACGAAACCTCCCTTTCCTCTTCTTCTTTATCTTCAACTAGGTTTACTCGTGGATGTTCCACTTGCAATCTATCTTTTGTATGATAGTGTAGACACACAAAATATTTATACCCTTCTTCACCACATCGATAACAAGTATACTGCCTTTGGAGTCGATTGAAACCCCATCCTCAACCATATCCTCTTCATATCTAAAACCCCTACCTATTTGGTATTTACTGCAACCTTGACCACATTCTTCTTGCCCTTCTACATTAGATGATTCATCGTTTATGGAGTCAAATCTACCCCCTCTCTCATTGGATATGGTGATGGTCCTCTCTTCACTCCTCTTCTAAAATTACTCCTCTTGTTATTTTCTTCTTTTAATGTGAGTTGATAAGCATCATCCATGATATGGATCTAGATCATACTCAATTCATCTTGTATGGTATAACTCAACCCATTTACATACCTTGTAGCCTTTTATTCTTTAGACTCTCCTTGTTCCACCCAGATTGATAGCTTGTAAAATTCATTGGTATACTCTTCAATGCTTGAGATCCTTCATCTTAGGTTTTGAAACCTTTGAAATAGTGTTTGGGCATAATCTACGGAAGAAACTTTTCTTTCAACTTCTTCACCATTTTATTCTAGTTTCGATCTTACCCTTTCATTTCCTTTGTCTTTCATTTTTCAAAAGATCACACCATATCAATGCATGTCCAGCCAAATTAGTGCATGTAAACTTAACCTTATGCTCCTCTGAAATGGTTTTCCACTCAAAGAATTTTTCCATATGATTCAAGAAGTCAATCAACTCCTCTGGTCGTAACTCTCCACCATAATCAGGAACATTAATCTTAATACCGTCATTCTTTCCCTCAAAAATTTGGATCATTCTCTCCTCGAATGGCCGCTCATTAAATGTTTCTTCATCTCTCTCGTTTTCAATTTCATTGCCTCCTTCATTCATTAATGATGGTAATTCTTCATAGCACTATTTGGGTCTATGTCCCCATTTTCATGTCTCTGTTTGAGGTGGGTAACTTCTCTTGTGAGCTCAACAACTTGTCTTTATAGCTCCTGCATATGCCTATTCATCTGGGCATAACATCCTCTCCCACGTCTAGCCATGCTTATATAAAATAGAGGTAATAAATCACATAGAAAAATGTAAGTTATATTACCTTCACCATTCCCGCAAGATCCAAATCCTACTTTGATACCAATTAAAACATCACTATTCTTATACAACATTACAATCTTCCTTTTAATTCCCGCTATCTCTAAGATAACCATAAAATGTGAAAAATCCCTAAAACGCAAAAAAAACCGTAAAAAGTCAAACACCTCGGATGGACCCCAATTTTTGCATACAAAATATGCCTTTGTAAATTAAGGCGTACACCAAATATATTCTTATTACATAAAAAAGATATTTAAACTCTAAGTTCTAGAAAAAACAAAAAAATGTTTAGGCCGATTTTAGATCACTAGACGAATGAATTAAGCCCCGAAAAAATGCCAAAAAGTCACCCAACCTTCTTAGGAACAAAGTGGTCATGGTGTATTACTAATCAAAATCTACCACCCCGAAAATTTCAAGACAATCCAACATTCGGATCAAAAGTTATGGTGTCAAGAAGTTATGCTCCCTCATCGTAAAGTATATGCCAAATATTTAATAAGCACCAATAAATAAGTTTTCACATGTACAATATAGTCTACATAATACCAAGAGGTTCGGCTCGTTGTTCAATAACATGTAATTGTTTTTCATAATCTTCTATATCTAGTCTCTAATTTTTGCGTCCGCGTGCGCTCTTCATCGATGCGGTTGTAACCCGATAACAATTATATGATGGGTGTAATGATATACCTTGTCAGTCTATTTCATAATCAACAAATTGAATCCCACTTTAGAGGAATTTCACTTTCCTTAAATATGTTCCCTATACTACAACTGAGCCAATATAAAATTGTTGTATCCTCACTTTTTATTTCACTTGTTAGCTTAATTATCTCTTCGCACAATGCAACAAGTAGTACTCTACTTTCTTAAGATTTCCTTCTTTTGCAATGACTATGAAGATATCACATGCAATACAATCATTGTAAACAATATTTTTCTTACAATCAAATGATAAAATATTGAAAATTTTAAAATTAATCATGTATTATTATCATTTGTAAATTAATTCAATGATAAAAAACATTCCTTTTACAAAAATACCTTGTTTAACAAATCTAGATATGTGGTCATAATCAGGTGAAATCAAGGGCACATCTTCAAAATTATCATCCTCATTTGATCCATATGAATCATCCAAAACTAAAGGAACTTGCTTCCACTCACCTACATACCTAAGTTGTTGACTAATAATACACTTTGTATATGTTTTCATCATGCGTTCATAACAAAAACAAGAATAATCCCTTGTACAAATTGTTTGGTTATTACTATCCACACCACCACATAGTGCAAAGACCTATAAATAGGAATCCTTTCACATTCATGTTTTTTTCCTTCGATCAACACCCGATTAATTAGGAAAAATCAATAAATTTTAACAAACACCAAAATTAAGAAAATAAATGTGTACACAAATTTATGTATAACTTGTATAATCAATTTCACATTGATGTATGTTATGTGCATACATGTAATTTCTCAAAAAATATGGTTGGGGGCATGTTACTCTCATGCAAGGTTTCCTAAACTCAGTAAAATGTTACCTACACCATTCAAAAATAGTGTCAACATCAATCAATCATTCTCCCTCATAATCAAATATTTGTTTCATTAGAGCATGTTTTTCATGAATCGACACACCATCGTGTTTCCCCTTCCCATGACCACTCAAAAAAATACTCCACAAATGAGGTATTTTGAGATAATGTTGATAATGACTAAGTGAAAAAAATGTGGAGAAGATTTGAACCGTGATGTGCAACCATAAGACCAAACGAAATGTTATTCGATCGCACTCCTCGTTGACTAATATATTGGGAAAATAATTGAAAATAGTGTTGTCACGAAGTGGGTGTCATGTTCCTTATCATCACTGATATAGAAGTGGTACTCCTTAATCAATCACTTCTCATATATACTTTCAACACCATCCAAATCCAATTATACATGCCTATAACATACATGAACCATGATAGTAACCTGATCAATATGATAATATTGTGTCTGAATCTCCTTTTGATGATAAAATGAGTAATTCTCAAAAAAATCAACCACATACAATATCGAACTAAGAGGGAATGTGTCTTTATTTGCGTTAAATTGCTTAACCTTCCAGTTTTCATAGTGAGAATGTTTGATGTAAGCATTAATCAAACTTCAGAAACTATTCATGAATGTTGCAATAAGGATTTCCTCTTCTACCAAGTCCAACCTCGTTGCATTATTTGTAAATCTTGTTGAGTATTTGATGTATTTAAACCTATAAAATCAATACTATTTTGACTTGTTATATTCATGTGCACCAAACATAAAAATCAAAATAAAATATATCCAAATTTAAAATTATATAAATTTTCTTTGAAATGATCACCTCTTACAAGTCACCATTTGAACTATGTCTGAGTCTTCATCTGTTTTCAGAAATATTTTCAAGTCCCCACACTTGTCACAAACACCTTTGATGCAAGCCATAATACCATCAACATTACTCAAATTAATGAATTCACTATATAACATCTCAACAAATTTACTTGTTTTCTTTCTTGACAATGATTCTTGTTGGGCACATTCTTTTAATTTATTGAAATCCATCTTCACCAAGTGTTTCACATTTTTCTTAGGAAGTAATTTCATAACTTTTGTTATCAAATCAACATATGATTTAGGAGAGGTGGGTCATCCCTTTCCAAATCACATTTGTTCATGACACCGAAAGTTGAAAAAAATTATAATACACGATTACACCATTCATGAATGCTTCTCTAGATTCTAGTACTCAAAACAAGTATCAAATACCAAGATTTAATATTCATACAAAATTTAAGTATACCATCCATATAAGAACAAAATACACCATGTGCAACTATGTACATGGTACGTATAAAATTTTCATGTGTACATACATCACGTTACAATATTTAATTTACAACAATACATGTTCAAAACATAAGAAACTAGACGAGGAAAATTAATAATTGCATGAACCCTTATTATGACACTAAATGTTCACAAATTTCCCAACTATACAAAATTCCCCTCAAAACTATTTCATTCAATTTCATCATGAGAATAAGTAGAAAATCATTCAATTTCATCATTTTCTATTTAAAGAGGAAAGGAAGAGGAAACATGTTCAATAAAAGTATTGTTTAAATACAAGATTTAGAAGTAAAAGTAACCCTAGAAAGTTTATTATGTTATATTTTATAGAAAATCATAATCATCATCATTAGATTCATTTCCATTATCACTATAGTCATCATTAGGAACATACTTATGTGTATCTTCAAGACTAGGTACTGTAACTTGTTCTTAAGTAAAGGAAGACTCAATAGGAGGAGAGGAACTAGGCACCTCTAGCTTGGATTTGAGGGGTTTTCCATATTTGTAATGTTGAAATCTAACCCATTTATATTCAACGACTAGATAATAGAGAGTAGAATTAATAATAAGATCATATTCTAGTAAATTAGGAGAGACAAAATGTTGTGTAGAATCTATTTGCTAGTAGGTAGTAATACGAATGTATTTAGATAGGATATTAAAATTGGAAAATCCACTTGGATATGTAGAAAAATGATCCCTACTCATGATGTAGTGCCCACACTTTCTATAGCTCAGTAGCTTGTTGTTTATTTGCTCATAGACATGTTTTGACAGTGATTGGTGATATCTTGGACATTATATTTAGATATTGATTATATTAGACATGTGTGACATTCAGGTGTATAGCGCCAATTTAGCCTAATTTCTTCATTGTCGTTTTTTCTTATTATGACATGGAAACAAATGAATATGATGTGGTTGGAACCTAATTATAGTGATGGATATTTGTTGCATGGTGAGACTATTTGTCACTTTATCATCTTGTCTAACTTTTGGAATATAATTGTGCACATTGTCGCAGCTTGATTTCAGTAGGATGTTAGGTTAGTTTAGCATGCATTGATATCTTACTATGTCATTTAATTATATTGTATTGGACAGGTGCAGTTAATGTGTGCAATGAGTGTGCAGTGACAGTTTTTACACGAGAGAACGTGGGTTTCGTGCCGCTTACTCAAAACTTGCACAAGCAGCCCCACGGGCCGAGTCTAGCCATGTTCACTGTGTGAAGCCCTAGGATAGATGATTATTAATTTTGGGCACTTTGAGTGACCCCAATGTATGTAAAGTATTTTGCTTTGATTTATTAATTTTGTTTAGGGTTGTTAGTAAAGTTGTAAACTTGTTTTGGGAGTTAATAATCCCACTTTCTTTTAAATTGTTGATTTTTGTTAATTAGTCTCTTAATCACAAGGGTTTAGGGTCACATGTGAGACCCTTGGGTGGTCCCCACACCCTCTACCCTTGTGCCAAAATGTAAAACCCGAAATTAGGGTATTTTGGGCATTTTTGGGGACCCCTTTGTAGCTTGGGAGTCCCCCTATCACAAAAATGAGCCCTTGGACCCTACCTAATGGGTAGGGGGGCTTGTTTTCAAGGCTAGAGGAGTTTTCCCTCCCTTTCTACCCTTGTTTTGTCACATCCATGTAAGGGATGTGGATTGGTGTGTTTATCAAAAGTTCAACTAGTTTTGTCTTGCTAACATTTAGGGGATTTTGGGAGAAGAGGGCAAAAAGATAATTTTACCCTTTCTCTCTTTTGTTTTGGCATCTTTGACTATGAAGAGGGAGAGGGGTGACACATGTCACCCCCTCATTTGTGAGGATGCTTGCTTGCTCCTCTTCAAATTCTCATTCATGGGAAATGAGAGGGACTTTTTTGGATTTTCTTGCTTGGATGCTTGGGTGATTTGGAGCTTGGGATTTGCTTGGAGCTAAGAGTGGAAAACTTGAAGTTAGGAAGCTTTTTGGAGAGCTTTCCTTGAGGTAGGCTCTTAGATCTTATTGTTGTGTTGCTTTAATTAAGTTGATAGTTTGATTTGCTTGAAATTGTTACTGTTGATTGTAGCTTGTGGTGTGTTTGTGTGTTTTTACTCCCTCCATCATATGGCATGATGGAGTTTTGGAGTGTGGGGGAAGAGAGAGGGAATTTTCCCTCTCAATCCTCAAGGCTTGATGGCCAAGCCTTGTAGGACCTTATTGTTTTTCCTCAATGGTTGAGGTGGGGAAGTTGATTCATTTGGCTTGAATCTCCTTCCCCATCCTTGGTAAGGAAACCCCCTTTTTGGGGTTTGAAAATCCTTCCAAGGAGGACTTGGAGAAAGGGGGAGGAATAAGGAGGGTTTGTTTTGAATAAGGAGCAATAAGGAGGTTAAGAAGATGTGTTATGTGCAAATAATATTGATGCTTTATTTTGGAGAACTTTCTCCTCTCTTCCCCATTTTTGGGGGATGAACATGGGTTCTCCTCCTTGTAGCTTTCTTTTGGAGTCTTGTTTGTATGTGTCTTATTTTCTTTGCATGTTTTGTATTATTGTTAGTGTATCCTTCCCCTTGTGCAAGTTTTGGTAGCTATCCTCTTTCCCATGGGCTTGGGGGAGGCTAGCATGCATCCCAACCTTTGGGATAGGCATGTGATGATGCCTATGGTTGGGTGGCAAACAAGCTCCTTCTCCTTGTTGGATTTCTTACAGGCATGAAGGATGTATCTCAAGTTTGGAATCTCTTGTCATCTTGGAGCACTCTTTCTCCTTCACCTTGTTGGCATTTCTTTGTTTTTGTAACTCAACTATGGCTATTTGAAGGGTGATCAACCTTTTTGCAAAGTATCTTCTTGGTGGTGTGGAAACCTTTTGCAAGAAATTGTTTTCCTTTATTTGTAAATTAAAGGCCTTACTTCAATTTTGGGAATTAGTTGCTAAGTTGTTCCCTTTGTGTTGTTGCATAGTTTGCATGGAGATGTATTGAAAGTTATGTAAAAAGCAATAAATGAAATATAGCTTGTGATTGTATGTAGTCTCCTTTTGAAATGAAAGAAAATATATAAATGTGGAATTATGCCTTCTTGTTGATATGTATACATTTCATGTTGTAAATCTCTCATGTTAAGAGTATGAATTATTCTTTATTGATACTTTAAAAGAAAGTTGTCCTTGTTAAACCATGGAAGAAACTAAGTCATTTGTAAAATGTACATATCTAGTTTTGGATTACTATAGTTTTAGAAATCCTTCCTTTATTTCGTGCAAAGGAATATATTGCTGTTTTTATTATATTTACAAAAGACAAAACTATATCTCTCTCGCTTTAGAAAATGTATTATCTTGTGGTGACATTTTAATATATAGATTATATTTTTTTCTACAAAAGAGCTATGTTTATATATGTACCGAAGAAAACCTTTTGAATATATGTATATATGTATTTAAAATATATTATATTCATGTCGCTTTTTTAAACACGAGACATGTATATGTATATGTATATGTATATATATATGTATATGTATATGTATATGTATGTATGTATGTATGTATGTATGTATGTATGTATGTATGTATGTATGTATATATATATATATATATATATTCTTGCTTATTTAAATTTAACGTTTATTTTTTTATCAATAAAACATACTATATATATATAAAACGTTATAAAACAAAATTTAAAAAAAAATTAAATTAAATTTGTGGGGGGTTCGGCCCCACTGCAAGGCACTGCGGATAGAATGGGGGTGGGGCGCTGCCCCCACCATCTCCCAAAACCTTGCCGCCTCCCGTGCTCCGCCTCTCGTGACCTCCCCCAAATCTCCAGCCGCCTCTGCCCCTCCCCTCCCGCGCCCGACTCCACTCCCCCTTCGGCCCCGCCCCGCCGCCGACCACCTCGCCCCGCCTCGCTGCGCCGCCCGCTCCCTTCAAGACTCCGAACTCCCTCTCCCCTCGCTTCGCCTCCCCTTCACGCGCCTCCTCTCTCTCTTCCCGCCGCCCGACCCTCCTTCACTTCACCTGCGGCCCTCATACAATTTACAACATGCTTTAAGCAATAGTTATAAAGCTAACCTAGTATATGTATATGTATATGTATGTATATATATATATATATATATATATATATATATATATATATATATATATATATATATATATATATCTATATATATATATATATATATATATGTATCTATATATATATATATATGTATGTATACTCTAAAACAAAGAATAAGATATGAGGGTATGCAAATAAAAAAATAATAAATAAAAAAATAAAATAATAACAATAAATAACCAATAAACAAATGCATGTAGACATAAATATATGTGTAAGAAAATAAAACAAAATGTATAGTAATGTTTATTTTCTTTATTGTTTTAAATCTACCATTTATTCAATGCAAAATCAAATAAAACCCAAAAGCTCCCTTCCTTACAAAGAACAAACAATCAATTGAGAAGAGAAATAGAGAGAAAAAGAACAACAAGGAGATAGTTAGGACTAGTGAACAATTTTTTTAAATTATAGAAATTACATCGTATAAAATTAGAAATCAAGAAAGAGTTTAAGAGTTGTAATACTTCAAAAAAAAATTTACCTGAAATTTTAGCCTGTTTGGTGCGTTTTTTGGTGTCCTAGATGGGGCATTACAGTTGGTATCAGAGCTTGGGGTTCGCACTCGTGGACCACTGGGTAGTTAATTAAAATAATCAAGGTTAATTTTAACAACACAAAATTAACTAAATGAATAAAAACAAACAGTTAAAATAAGTCACCCACTGCCATCAACTTTTAAATTAATAATTTGCTCGCTCACCTCATGCGCAGGATGACGCCTAAGCGAGGATGATTAGCTAGAGGTATGGGGCGTAGCGCATCTACGCAGGAGCCGTCGGCGCCCAATTTTGGGCCTTGGATATTAGAGGCCTTACGCCAGCTGATAGGCGTTGTGGAGCAGCGCCTACCACAACCGCAGGAGACGAGAGTGGAGACACCATTGGGAGACGAGGAGCCGATAGGCGAGGACGCGCATTCGGAGCCGCCAGAGCATGATACACCGAGGCGGGAGAGGTCACGTAGCCCTTCCGTTCATCACGAGAGGGTAGCCTCATTCCGTCGTAGCCGCTCACACAGTCTCGAGGGACCATTCGAGGATAGGCGACTCCCTTCGCCTGTGGGATTGCATCGTCAGGATCGAGATACAGGCAGTGTGATCCGGGATCTTCTTTGCTTGCAGCCGCCCACTTACACCGGCTCTACAGATGGCTTTGGGGCTGAGTCATGGCTCCTTAGCTTGGATAGTTGCTTTGGCTTGCACTCTTACGAGAGCAACGTCAAGGCGAGGTTCGCCATACACCTCCTCCGAGACGCAGCAGGCGTTTGGTGGAGGAATGAGGAGCGGAAGCTCCATCTGACTCGAGAGACAGTGACTTGGGAGTTGTTCGAGGAGCGTTTCAGGGTGCGTTATATGTCCGAGCATTTTGTTCAGAAGAGGATCGACGAGTTTCACGACTTGCGACAGGGATCTGGCACAGTAGCGCAGTATGAGAGCAGGTTCCTGGATCTTCTTCAGTACGTGGATTACCTGCAAGATGAGAAATTGCAGGTTAACAGGTTCATTCGAGGGCTCAATGCAGATATAGCAGGAGCAGTTAGGATGCTATCTCCTCCCACTCTTGAGAAGGCCGTTGAGAAGGCCTACTTAGCTGAGGAGAACATGACCAAGGCACAAGAGCACCGTGATAGGAACAAGCGCAAGTTTCGGGAGAGGATTCGGGCTTTTGAGTCGGGTCGCGAGGTACTTGCACCACCCCTAGAGGAGGATTTTGGCCTCCGCCGGCCAGACCACGAGGGCTCCACCGCACCCACAAAGGATGGCAGACACGGCGGCAGGGGCACCCATAGCAGGGGCTAGGCATACGAGGATTTCGGAGAGGTGTTTCTAGAGGTGGTTTTAGTGGAGCCGGAGATAGGAGGCGGGCACTCAGGCAGACACACGGCCACTCACACTCAGCGATCTGCTAGGGTTGGACCAGCAGGATCAGTACACCAGAGTACAGGAGGGACCCCATCTCAGAGGGGTACAGGAGGTTGTTTTATTTGTGGATCTCCAGATCACTATGTGCGCATGTGCCCACACAAACCCAATACCATGGATACATAGAGAGCTGCTAGATCGAGCAGACGGTGGGTGACGTAGGACGCGCTCATCGTGTATATGCAGCGGTTGACAACCGCCAGGCCGAGCATCAGGCCACAGTCATTGAGACGACAGGTACTATCAGGGGTATTTCTGTCTCAGTACTTTTTGATTCAGGTGCTTCAGATTCTTTTATATCACCTTCTATAGTGGACCAGTGTGGGCTAGTGGTGGCTAGGCAACCAGATAGTTGGCAAGTTGAGTTGGCCTCTGGAGCCAAACTCGTCGTGGACTCGTATGTGGAGAGTTGCGTACTTGATTTAGGAGCCTTCTCCACTACTTTTGACCTCCGAGTTATCCCTCTAGGTTCCTATCAGTTAGTTTTGGGCATGGATTGGCTCGAGTCTCATCGAGCTAAGGTGGATTGTAGAAATAAGATCATTGAGTGTCAGGATGATCTTGGGAGTGCAGTTGTTATATCAGGGATGTAGAGGCCTATCTCCTTACGCATGATATCGGCTAAGCAACTCAAGCGGAGCATGCGTAAGGGTTGTCAGTTGTTTGCTATCACTATCAGTGATCGATCTGAGAGCATTCCAGAGCATTCACCTTTAGATGATCATGCAGTTTTGAGGGAGTATGCAGATGTATTTCCAGGCGAGCTTCCAGGGTTACCACCCCGCAGAGAGGTGGATTTCACCATTGATTTAGTACCTGGATCAGCACCAGTTTCTAGGGCACCCTATCGAATGACGACACCAGAGCTTCATGAGCTTAAGATTCAGTTAGAGGAGTTGTTGGAAAAGGGTCTCATTCGCCCTAGTGTATCTCCTTGGGGAGCGCCAGTCATATTTGTGAAGAAGGACGGTTCTCTCAGGCTTTGTGTAGACTTCAGACAGCTCAACAAAGTCACAATAAAGAACCGTTATCCGCTCCCTATGATTGATGACTTGTTTGATCAGATGCGGGGAGCGAGAGTGTTCTCCAAAATCGATCTCAAGTCAGGGTATCATCAGTTGCGCATTTCAGATGCAGACATCCATAAGACAGCTTTTCGCACACGTTATGGGCATTATGAGTTCACAGTGGTTCCATTTGGTTTGACCAATGCCCCAGCTGTCTTCATGAGCCTCATGAATGGAGTGTTCAGGACTTTTCTGGACCGCTTTGTCTGGTGTTCCTTGATGACATATTGATTTATTCTCGTTCCGAGGAGGAACATGAGGAGCATTTGAGACAGGTACTTCAGGTTTTGAGAGAGCAGAAGTTGTATGGGAACTTGGAAAAATGCAGCTTCTTTCGCATGAGAAATTCGATTACTTGGGTCATATCATTTCAAAGCGAGGGTATCTCCGTAGATCCCTCTAAGATACAGGCTATCTTGGACAGGCCAGCGCCCACATCAGTTACTGAGGTGAGGAGTTTCATGGGTTTGGCAGGGTATTACCGCAGATTCGTACAGGACTTTTCTAGGATTGCTCACCCAATTACTTCTCTTCAGAGGAAAGGGAAGAAGTTTGATTGGTCTGAAAAATGTGAGCAAGCCTTTCAGTTACTTAAGGAGAAGTTAACCACGGCGCCCATCTTAGCAGTTCCAGACCCGATAGAGGATTTTGTTGTTTGTACAGATGCATCACTAGAGGGTTTGGGAGTAGTTCTTATGTAGGAGCGTCAGGTTATTGCTTTTAAGTCTTGTAAGCTCAAGGACTACGAGCTTAATTATCCTACTCATGACTTGGAGCTTGCAGCAGTTGTACATGCTCTAGTGCGTTGGCGACATTTCCTTTTGGGTAGGCCTTTCATTTTGAGGACAGATCACCGGAGTTTGCAGCATATCTTCTCACAGCCAAACCTCAACGCTCGTCAACGGCGTTGGATGGAGTTCCTATGTGAGTATGACATGGAGGTTCAGTACATCAAAGGGAAGGAAAATGTTGTTGCAGATGCTCTTAGTAGACGACGACATGTGCTTGCTTCTTTGACACTTCAGTCAGATTTGAGAGGCAGGATTCTTGAGCACCTTCCAGAGGACAGATTTTATGAGGGAGCTAAACAGATGTTAGAGTCTCAGGGTTCCTTAGAGGGCAAATATTCTGGGTGTGTTTTAGAGACAGATGGTTTGCTTCATTTCCACAGGCACATCTACGTGCCTAAGTCAGGTGATCTGCGTAGCTTCATCCTCTCAGAGGCTCATCGAGCCCCATATGCGGCACATCCAGGAGTGAAGAAAATGCATGCCGATCTGAGGGAGTTATATTATTGGCCAGGTCTTCGACGGGACATAGCAGATTTTGTTGCACGTTGCCTTGAGTGTGTCGAGGGTCAAGGCGCGAGCATTCTCATCCCGCAGACTTTTACATCCTCATGACATTCCCGAGTGGAAATGGGATGTGATCTCCATGGACTTCATAGTCGGACTTCCTATGTCATCTTATCGTCATGACACCATTATGGTCACCGTGGATAAGGCCGACTAAGGTTGCCCATTTTTCGCCAACCAAAGTCGCCTATAATGCATAGGCCATCACCAAGGTATTTATGGAGGGCATTGTTAGGTTGCATGGGATTCCGAAGACCATCATTAATGACAGGGATACTATCTACACTTCAGTATTCTGGACTTCTTTTCAGGCCGCTCTGGGTACTCAGATCAATTTCAGTTCAGCTTATCATCCAGAGACAGATGGGCAGATAGAGAGGGTTAATCAGGTGTTAGAGGACATGTTGAGAATGTATGTCATGGATCAGCAGAGGAAATGGGAGGATTATTTGCATCTAGTTGAGTTTGCCTACAACAACAGCTATCATAGTTCCATTGGTATGGCTCCTTACCAGGCTTTGTATGGACGACCTTGCAGGACACCTTTGAGTTGGGATAGACTAGATGACAGGATCATTTTGGGACCAGCCTATCTTCAGGATTTAGAGCAGCAGGTTGTGTTGATTAGACAACGTCTTGAGCAGGCCAGAGCACGCCAAAAGGCGTATGCAGACACCAAGAGGACTGATCGTCACTTCTCAGTGGGTGACAAAGTCTTCTTGAGGGTTCGTCCGCATAAGAGTCCTATCCGTTATGGAAAGGGTTCTAAGCTATCGCCTCGTTTTGTGGGGCCTTTTGATATTCTTGAGGTCATCGGTCCAGTTGCCTAACGCCTAGCTTTGCCACCACGCCTTGCATGGGCCCACGATATTTTTCATGTTTCTGTACTACGTAGATATGTACCTGATGCTTCTCATGTCTTGGATTGGTCAGCATTACAGGTAGAGGACGGAGGACAATGGAGATTGGAGCCCGTACGCATACTGGAGCACCGGAGGTTGGCCCTTCGGGGTCGAGACTTGGACCAGGTTAGAGTACAGTGGGACCGGTACGACGAGACAGCAGCTACTTGGGAGGATGCGATACCTTTGAGGGCTAGATATCCCTACCTCTTTCAGTGACTTCCAGGAGGAAGTCTAATTTTAGTAGAGGGGGATGTAGTGCCCACACTTTCTATAGCTCAGTAGCTTGTTGTTTATTTGCTCATAGACATGTTTTGACAGTGATTGGTGATATCTTGGACATTATATTTAGATATTGATTATATTAGACATGTGTGACATTCAGGCGTATAGCGCCAATTTAGCCTAATTTATTCATTGTCATTTTTTCTTATTATGACATGGAAACAAATGAATATGATGTGGTTGGAACCTAATTATAGTGATGGATATTTGTTGCATGGTGAGACTATATGTCACTTTATCATCTTGTCTAACTTTTGGAATATAATTGTGCACGTTGTCGCAACTTGATTTCAGTAGGATGTTAGGTTAGTTTAGCATGCATTGATATCTTACTATGTCATTTAATTATATTGTATTGGACAGGTGCAGTTAATGTGTGCAATGAGTGTGCAGTGACAGGAGTTTACGGGATTCATGCCAATTACTCAAAACTTGCACAAGCAGCCCACGGGCTGAGTCCTAGCCATGTTCACTGTGTGAAGCCCTAGGATAGATGATTATTAATTTTGGGCACTTTGAGTGACCCCAATGTATGTAAAGTATTTTGCTTTGATTTATTAATTTTGTTTAGGGTTGTTAGTAAAGTTGTAAACTTGTTTTGGGAGTTAATAATCCCACTTTCTTTTAAATTGTTGATTTTTGTTAATTAGTCTCTTAATCACAAGGGTTTAGGGTCACATGTGAGACCCTTGGGTGGTCCCCACACCCTCTACCCTTGTGCCAAAATGCAAAACCCGAAATTAGGGTATTTTGGGCATTTTTGGGGACCCCTTTGTAGCTTGGGAGTCCCCCTATCACAAAAATGAGCCCTTGGACCCTACCTAATGGGTAGGGGGGCTTGTTTTCAAGGCTAGAGGGAGTTTTCCTCCCTTCTACCCTTGTTTTGTCACATCCATGTAAGGGATGTGGATTGGTGTGTTTATCAAAAGTTCAACTAGTTTTGTCTTGCTAACATTTAAGGGATTTTGGGAGAAGAGGGCAAAAGATAATTTTACCCTTTCTCTCTTTTGTTTTGGCATCTTTGACCATGAGGAGGAGAGGGTGACACATGTCACCCCCTCATTTGTGAGGATGCTTGTTTGCTCCTCTTCAAATTCTCATTCATGGGAAATGAGAGGGACTTTTTTTTAGATTTTCTTGCTTGGATGCTTGGGTGATTTGGAGCTTGGGATTTGCTTGGAGCTAAGAGTGGAAAACTTGAAGTTAGGAAGCTTTTTGGAGAGCTTTCCTTGAGGTAGGCTCTTAGATCTTATTGTTGTGTTGCTTTAATTAAGTTGATAGTTTGATTTGCTTGAAATTGTTACTGTTGATTGTAGCTTGTGGTGTGTTTGTGTGTTTTTACTCCCTCCATCATATGGCATGATGGAGTTTTGGAGTGTGGGGGAAGAGAGAGGGAATTTTCCCTCTCAATCCTCAAGGCTTGATGGTCAAGCCTTGTAGGACCTTATTGTTTTTCCCCTCAATGGTTGAGGTGGGGAAGTTGATTCATTTGGCTTGAATCTCCTTCCCCATCCTTGGTAAGGAAACCCCCTTTTGGGTTTGAAAATCCTTCCAAGGAGGACTTGGAGAAAGGGGGAGGAATAAGGAGGGTTTGTTTTGAATAAGGAGCAATAAGGAGGTTAAGAAGATGTGTTATGTGCAAATAATATTGATGCTTTATTTTGGAGAACTTTCTCCTCTCTTCCCCATTTTTGGGGATGAACATGGGTTCTCCTCCTTGTAGCTTTCTTTTGGAGTCTTGTTTGTATGTGTCTTATTTTCTTTGCATGTTTTGTATTATTGTTAGTGTATCCTTCCCCTTGTGCAAGTTTTGGTAGCTATCCTCTTTCCCATGGGCTTGGGGGAGGCTAGCATGCATCCCAACCTTGGGATAGGCATGTGATGATGCCTATGGTTGGGTGGCAAACAAGCTCCTTCTCCTTGTTGGATCTCTTACAGGCATGAAGGATGTATCTCAAGCTTGGAATCTCTTGTCATCTTGGAGCACTCTTTCTCCTTCACCTTGTTGGCATTCCTTTGTTTTTGTAACTCAACTATGGCTATTTGAAGGGTGATCAACCTTTTTGCAAAGTATCTTCTTGGTGGTGTGGAAACCTTTTGCAAGAAATTGTTTTCCTTTATTTGTAAATTAAAGGCCTTACTTCAATTTTGGGAATTAGTTGCTAAGTTGTTCCCTTTGTGTTATTGCATAGTTTGCATGGAGATGTATTGAAAGTTATGTAAAAAGCAATAAATGAAATATAGCTTGTGATTGTATGTAGTCTCCTTTTGAAATGAAAGAAAATATATAAATGTGGAATTATGCCTTCTTGTTGATATGTATACATTTCATGTTGTAAATCTCTCATGTTAAGAGTATGAATTATTCTTTATTGATACCTGAAAAGAAAGTTGTCCTTGTTAAACCATGGAAGAAACTAAGTCATTTGTAAAATGTACATATCCAGTTTTGGATTACTATAGTTTTAGAAATCCTTCCTTTATTTCGTGCAAAGGAATATATTGCTGTTTTTATTATATTTACAAAAGACAAAACTATATCTCTCTCGGCTTTAGAAAATGGATTATCTTGTGGTGACATTTTAATATATAGATTATTTTTTTTTTTACAAAAGAGCTATGTTTATATATGTACCTGAAGAAAACCTTTTGAATATATGTATATATGTATTTAAAATATATTATATTCATGCTTTTTTAAACACGAGACATGTATATATATATATATATATATATATATATATATATATATGTATATGTATATATTCTTGTTTATTTAAATTTAACAGATTAATTTTTTTATCAATAAAACATACTATATATATATATAATGTTATAAAACAAAATTAAAAAAATAAAAATAAATTTGTGGGGGTTCGGCCCCCTGCGCAGCTTGCAAAGTATAGAATGGGGGTGGGGCGCGCCCCCACCGTCCCCCAAAACCCTGTCGCCTCCCGTGCTCCGCCTCCCGCGACCTCCCCAAATCTCCACCCACCTCTCGCCTCCCTCCCCGCACCCGACTCCACTCCCCCTTCGGCCCCGCCCCGCAGCTCGACCACCACCCCTTCCAGGCTGCTCCGCCGCTCCCCTTCAACACTCCGAACTCCCTCTCCTCCCCGCCTTCGCCTCCCCTTCACGCGCCTCCTCTCTCTCTGCCCGCCGCCCGACCCTCCTCCACCTGCGGCCCTCATACAATTTACAACATGCTTTAAGCAATAGTTATAAAGCTAACCTAGTATATATATGTATATATATATATGTATATATATATATATATATATATATATACATATATATATCTATACATATATAGATACATATATATATGTATCTATATATATGTATATATATATATATATATGTATATATATATATATATATGTATATATACATATATATATATATATATATATATATATATATATACATATATATATGTATATGTATACATATATATATGTATATGTATACATATATATATATATATACATATATATATGTATATGTATATATATATATATATATATGTATACATATATATATGTATATGTATACATATATATATGTATATGTATACATATAGATATCTATATATATATATATATATATATGTATATAGATATATATATATATGTATATATATATATATATATATATATATATATATATATATATATATATATATATATATATATATATATATATATATATATGTATATAGATATATATATATATATGTATCTATATATATATATGTATCTATATATATATATATATATATATACATATATATATATATATATATATATATATATATATGTATCTATATATATATATATATATATATATGTATATATATATATATATATATATACTCTAAAACAAAGAATAAGATAGTGAGGGTATGCAAATAAAAATAATAATAAATAAAAAAATAATAATAATAGCAATAAATAACCAATAAACAAATGCATAGACATAAGGATATGTGTAAGAAAAAACAAAACAAAATGTATAGTAATGATTATTTCCTTTATTGTTTTAAATCTACCATTTATTCAATGTAAAATCAAATAAAACCCAAAAGCTCCCTTCCCTTACAAAGAACAAACAATCAATTGAGAAGAGAAATAGAGAGAGAAAAGAACAACAAGGAGATAGTTAGGACTAGTGAACAATTTTTAAATTATAGAAATTACATCGTATAAAATTAGAAATCAAGAAAGAGTTTAAGAGTTGTAATACTTCAAAAAAAAAAATTCCCTGAAATTTTAGCTTTGTTTGGTGCGGTTTTGGTGTCCCGGATGGGGTATTACACATGAACCGATGAAGGGCATAGATTTGGTTGAAGGGATGGTATCCCTCATCATCTTGGGAGGAAGGAAACTTAGACCTTAAGCTACCCACGAAAATACAAATAGAAATAACCTTATGGAAGCTACGAGAATATAAATACATTGGGTGATCATTAAATCCCGAGGAATTTGCACATTTTTAACACAACCAACCCTTTCTAAAAGGGTCAAATAGTCGTTGATTGGTTGGCTGAAAACCGCTTGGATTCGGGTGATTTAGTGGACATTGAGTTTTCCGACGAGTTAATTTGTTACATAGAAAATCCCTACGTTGCTTTTTATTCTTGGCATACTTGATATGTCCACCGGTGTTTCGTCCCTACCGTGTAAGTTGCATAACCACCTCCCCGAAACAAACAATTCCATCTCCGGTGCATCCGTAATTCAAGTCAAACTTTCTTTTCATGATTTTCCATCCCTCTTTTGACTATGTACGCATTTCACCTTTTTTTTGACACCCATTTCATCAATCCTACCCCCTATCACTTGATTTCACCATCTAGGGATCTAATCTAAGCCATAGATTTGATTTTTGATCTAGAGTTGAGATTGAGATCACTTAGAGGCTTTCTATTAAGAAAAATGAATCACTCATTTGCTATGACCCTCAAAATTTTTGAAGCTATCTTTGCTAGAGAACACTATTGTTACCATATTGTTGATCCAAAGATAAAAACCAAACCCAAAATAAATTGCTTCCAAGACAAGCACCATGGAGATTTTTTATCACGCTTCCACTCAAAAGAGAACGAAAGGTCTTTAAGACCATCCTTTTGACCCCTTGAATCAACCAAAAATTGATGTTCGTTCTTCTTCCAAAGTGCATAAAGCTTATTCTTCTCACTTCGAATACATAATTACTACACCAATCTTCATGAACATCAATTGGAGTCGTCTTTTGAGGATATAAAAAAGAGAACCCAATGTCAACTCCAGTCTACTTCCATAAAGAGGTTGGCATTATGCTTATTTTTGTTTATTTTACATAGATGTTTTAGATTTAATTTCTTGCTTATATCTAATTAGAAAATTCAGAATAAAAAGAAGAGGAAGCACATAATTGTGTTAGACTAGCATTACTTAATTAAAGTCGTGTTTTATGATTTGATAATTTGAAAAAACTTATGCTCTAGACTTCTCCCATCTCTAGGATTAGACTCTAAGTTATTTAGAAGTTTAGTTTTCGTATATACTAATCTAGATTACATTAGTTTTAGATATTGCATCCATAAAACATAATACCAAAAAGAAAAAGCTTAAATAAGTATATTTGTTTTGAAATTGTCATAGATTACGTCAATTGTATTCACCTTCATTTTGCACTAGCTTTCATTAGATATTCCACCATAGAACAAATTAAATTAAGTACAAATTTCATATCTTGGGATTTTACAACATGCACTCATCCAAACATCATTTAAATTAGAGAACCCACATTCAAACAATTGGCAAAACTTAGATTTGAAAACAATAGTTGCATAGGAATAAATCCTTTTTCTATGTCTTATTCTTGTGTTTCTTTAGTCCATTAGAAAATGTTTTACTTTGCTGATGTAAAAACATTTGATTTTGCAAATTGTAGCATCATTAAAACCTCACAAAATTAAAAAAACATAAATAGTTGCATTCTTATAAACTAGAGTAGAAAAAGAAGTAATAGTTATTGATTCGCAATGTACGCCATCGAATATTTAACATCTAAAACTTGTCTTTACAACAGGTAGTTACATTTTTTTGCATATTATTTTGTCTAGCTTTATAACTCATACAAAAATTAGAAAAGTTAAATATAGATAGAAGTTTGGTTTATATACAACAAAACACACGAATTTAAGGCCCAAAGAAGCCTAGAAATCAACAACATCAATCTTGCAATAATTGTGATACATAGTGATGTTATTTCAAGTGAAAGAAAATAATAAAACAAAAAAGGGATGCTCGTTGATCCATAGGACGAGTTAAAACTCTATAAAAAAAAACAACAACACATCTCCAAGGCTCCAGTCCTAGTCCGATATTGTCAGATCACAACCTCAACATATGATCTTACTGTTCTTTTCTCTAGAACATAGCAAGCACTACACAATTTCATTTTCTCCATTGTGGATGAATTTGGATAACCAAATATTCCCAGGAAGTGTTGGACACTTCCCTCACATTCTGCTCAATCCAGGATAATAAAACATCCAAGATGACATATTATATGAAATCAATAGAGAGGTATTTCATTCTTCACCATCCCCAACACATATCACCCCCAATCTTGTTGTTCTTGATGGTGAATCCTCATAGGAAAATGATCACATTTGACATCTCATCGACAACTACTCCCATTGGGGATTTGGACTGATCTTAGTTAAATCTAGTATCCTCCATCACTTCCTTTTATATGACCTTGTCTCGATTAAGGCCATCCTTCAAACAATCAATTTATCTCGAGTTGCACCACCCAACATTCGTCTCTTTACTGATTAAGATGTAAATCTAGAGCTCCACATTGTTATCATTCTTGAACACACCATCCATTGTGAACAAGTTCGTAGGAACTTTGTTTCCCGTAATGATCAAGTATTTCTCTCTAGAGGACACCGGTTGAGGAGTTCCCTCCTATCTTGTTCACAATCCCCATGCTTTTATCGCATGATCCATACCACTCTCCCCCACATTCAATCATCCCTTATGCCGAATACCTTGATTCAAACTCGTGAGAAATCGAGTGTGCAAGAAAGGAATTGAAATTTTTGGCTTTAACAATATCTCCTAGAAATTCATATTTAGACAAGTCAATGAGAACGCAACATGTGGAACTCCTCAATAACCTTTATAACTTGAATACGTATCTACGGGGTTTGTTTCCTACATCTTATCCTTAACAAAATAGATCCTTTGCGCCAATATACAATCTAGGTATTTTTCTATATAAACACTTACTATTTTGTGTCATTACATCTGTGAGATGAATCCTGCTGATTGTGTCCATCCATTTGGAAAATTCCCCATTGCGCTCATTTTTAAAGTATGCAAATGGATTTTTATCTCTTATCTTGTCTTTCCAATGTATTAATGAGCTTAGCTCAAGTTCCCCATGTATGTTTTACTACATTTTCGGCTTTCTATGACCACTACGTGGACTCATGAACATTATAACCACCATTAAAACTTACATTAAGCTTTGATTTCTCCTTTGGGTCCTTAGATTTACTTGCACCAATCTATTGGGGTAATTAATTGAATAAAGCCCCTATTTATGTGCACCTTTTGTTCTCTTCTTCCTTATATCATTTTTTATGGTCTTCTTTTTATGATTTTCTTGGTAAACTTTTTGGAGGCATGATAGAGCGGAGAATCAACAGTTGGGCCGAAAGAGAGGGTAAAAGAGCAAAAGGGCAAGCAGGATTCTCGGCCTAAACACTCAACAATTGACCATTGCATCACTCTTAGGCATTTGATTGAAAAGGTTTGGGACACCCAAGGAGAAGAAGCTTTTTGTTGTTTTGTTGATTTCAGGAAAGCTTTCGACACAGTACCCAGAAACAAACTTTGGAACAGGATGGAGGAGCTTGGGATTCCAGATGAGTTTAGAGCAACGGTTCATAGGTCTGTATGAGCAGGTCAGAGCTAAAATCAAAACCAGAGAAGGTATGTCTCGAATGTTTCGGCAGTGACATTGGTGTCAAGCAAGGTTTCCCTCTTTCCCCCACCTTATTTGGTCTATACATTGACAAGCTTGAGGAATGGTTAAATAAAACTAAGGGAGGAGGTATACAGTTAGCAAGTTACGTGGTGAAGTTACTCCTATATGCTGACGATCTTATCCTAATTTCAAAAACAACCCAAGGATTGAGGGAACAACTAAAAGCACTAGAGCTCTTCTGCCAAGAAGTCGGGATGCAAGTGAACACTAGCAAAACAAAAATCATGATTTTCTCCTTAAAAAGGAAAGAGAGACAAATTAACTTTCTTTTTGAAGGGAGCCCTTTGGAAATAGTCACTGAATACAAATATCTTGGGATTGACTTTCACCACAAGCTTAGCTGGGAGACTTGTAAAGCAAAAAGGATTCAGGGAGGTTGGAAAGCATCTTACCTACTTCAAAACAGGTGTAGGAAAGCTGAGCTTTGGGACTGGAAAACTAAGAAAACCCTTTTTGGTCTATTGGTCATTCTGTTGTTCTCTATGGCTGCGAGGTTTGGGGAAGTAGCATGTCAAATCACGGGTGGAGACAGATAGAAAGAATCCAGAAACATCTAATCACAAGCACTCTCAAAGTCAAATCAATTGTTCCTTATGAGATCCTGTTGGTTGAAGCGGGTACTTCCTCGTTGGAAGCTTTGGCAATATCTCGGATGATAAGCTATTTGAAAAAAGTTGAAAACATGGACAATCTTCGCTGGCCCAAAATAGTTGTGGACGATACTCTGGAGCGTAGAAAGAAAACTTGGATGAAACAAAATAATAAATGGATGAACAAATGGGGCATCAACTTGCAAGAGTGTCCTAACAACAACAGGGAAATAAAAAATTATGTGATAGAAAAGTTCAGGACTGCCATGTGGACGGGACAGATTGGTCGAAAGAAAGCACATTATATCAGAGAATTCAATCCCACTAGGGAGCATGATGAAAAAGCTTATCTAGGGGCAGCTATCAAGGGTAAAGCAAGGATTCTAGTGGCATAGTTAAGGACCGGATCACACCATCTTCGATGCGAAACTGGTAGATGGACTATTCCAAAGGAAGATTGGGAAAGGAGAATTTGTCTTTTCTGCAGCAAAGGGGTCGTTGAGACAGAATGGCATTTCATCATGGAGTGTTCAGCATATGATGATATTCGTATCCAGTACAAAAATAACCTAAAGGTGGACAAACTTGAGGAACTCTTCAAGGTACAAAGCTTGTGTGATCATGGGTTTCATTCTCAAGATTTACGGCGGAGAGTGGATATTGAAAGGAGTCTCAAATCGATTAAAAATCTTGTTTTGTGGTCCCATAAACTCTTCAATTTCGTGGACGTCATTAAAATCTTTCATTTCATTTCATTTCTTCCACTTGACCATGTAACTTTGCAAATGGTCCCTTTTCTATCTTTTTTTCCTTTATAATGCAAGAGACTCTTGGGTATGTTTACTTCTGTTTCCCCAAGCATGTATGTTTTTTTCTCATCAATGCTCAACTCTATCTTCTTTCTCTTCCTTTACACAATCTAAATTAGATTGAGTCTCGTTGATCCCTATGAGGGATTCTTCGTCCCCTCTAAGCTAATTTGGATCATTCTCATGGTGTTTCAATGAATCAAAGAGATTTACTAGCTCTATACTCATGACCTCTCTATTAAATTGGGTTTTTTAGTGAGCCTCTCCTTTTAACACTACACCTACACATAAATACCTTCTAAAAGAGTAAAATAATAAGTGAGCTCAAGTTATTATGCGCACCCAAATTTGCATGGTGTTATATTGTTGGAATAGTAATAATCCCCAATGATGATAACTTTCATTTAAAAATAAATGATGAATCCAAGTCCCATTTCCTTGATTTTTCTTACCTATGTGACTTATAATTCTCTGCTTCATAGTTCCCTAGCTTCGCATGCTATCGTAATTGTTTTTCGCCTTCTTTTTCCTTAGTTGTACCTTTAAGTTACATAACTTCCACGTCCAATTTCAGAATCGCTTCGGTCTTCCCTTAGAGGTGGTTATGCAACCACTTCAGCGATTGCGTAACCGCCGATTTTGCAGACCGACGATTCCGTGTGCATTAATATGAGACTTTAATAACATGTTTTGTACGTATGTTTCTTCCTTCCAAGTTAATTTCTAGCATGTTTCTTGACCAAATCAGTATAGCCTTTGAACTTGTTAGAAGCATTAGTTGGAGTCTCTTGAATTGGAATCACACCATTACTATGTCAGAATATTACCAAGAAGCACACTAGCAAACTTAGAGCCTTTACCTTATTACTCTCTTGCCTGCATTTCTACCAGACTGCAAGCAACCAGCTAGCTCCAACACTTCTACATATGAACCAACACAACTCCCTGGACTACATTGGAATCATCATTGGAAAATAAGCTGAGGGGATCAATAAAAGCACAACCAACATTGGATATTGTCTCTATTCTACATTTCCAAGTTGGAGGTGTATTTAAATTCCTAGAAGCTTTCTCTCAGTAGTTAGATTTCAATTCATAATCTTGTTTTGAAAAGGTAGAATTTACAAGTCATTATATTTCCTATAAGAAGCTTCCATTGAAAACTCCTTCTCATCTTATCCCTATGGATTTTCTTGGGAAGGTTTTGGAGGAAGTTCGTGTGCACAAAGCTTTCATTTTCTTCATTTGTCAAATTATTTGTAGCTTTCCTTTTGTTCATTAGTTAGATTGTATGTGCATATGAGCAAATCTTCTCTTGAAATCTCCCCGCTTATTTATGTGGATATGCAAGGGAGGTAAGTTTGAAGAAGCTTCGTGTGTGTGTGTGTGTGTGTGTGTGTGTGTGTGTGTGTGTGTGTGTGTGTGTGTGTGTGTGTGTGTTTGTACTTTGTTGAGTTTATTCACATTGAAAAATATTTTGTACGAATTTTAGTGTTTTACCGAGGAAGTTTTAGGGGAAGAAATTACTTCGAGATTATTCCCATAATTCGAGGTAAAGCCAGAGGAAATTAGATCCACATTTATAAATTAGAATAAATCCTCTATTTAAAATAGATTAGAATTAATTTATCTGCAACAAAGTAATAGCCACATTCGACTATTTCATTGTTTAGTTTATTTCATTTTAGAGTAGAAGTATTTTTCACTTAATTAGAAACAATTCATATGTGTGTAGATTAATTTTATTTTAATTAATTAGTGAAAAGGTAGATATTAGTTTTTTTAGTTAATTTCCTTTCAAACAAGTAGATTAAATTGTTCATTTCATTTTGGTTAATTAATTGGGAATGAATCTAGCTAGTTAAGATATTAAAACACATTTGTCTTTTAATTAAGTTAGATTTACTTTTCTTAATTGGTTAAAATGAAAATTTCAATATAGTTTAACTTTCAAATCAAACCAAACAATTAAACCATAGGGAACTTACGCTACCCATACATAGCCTCTAATTCCCTCTTGGCCAACTCAGCTCATAGGAATTCACACTACCTATTCTTAGTCCTTAGTTCTCCTATAGCTCCCTTTCAACATTTATTGCAACCTTGCACATTCCCGGCTGTCCCTACACGACCTCAGGAGGTTGAGTGCATCTAGAACACATGTTGATTCTTAGGCGTATAGTTACCCTTCACATGTTCCCTTCTCTTCCGACATGTTTTAAAGTGTTCTTTATGACTCATATTTGTAGTTTTTGGTCTCCTCGGTGACCATTACTATAGTATCATTCACTATTGTGTAACCATGTGGCCCATTATTTTCACAAGATCCTTCAAGTGTAGGATTTTGTAAATTTTACTCCATCATTTTATCTAATTTCATAGGGAATGTTCTAAATAGTTATATCTAAAGTAGAAAGTGATGCATTTCCCCTTATTTTGTCTTATGCAAACTAATGACCAATGGAACTTTCACTAACTACTTTGTTGAGTGATTTGGTGACATATGCAGGCTGATGAGGCACATTTTCTGCCATTTTGAGTAGTTGTAGTCAAGGAGACCGAGTCCACAACCACTACACCATTTTGGAGGATTGACCCACAACCATCTATAAACGAGGGCCCCTATTTCAACAGAATTATAGGGTGCCATGGAAATTTTATGAAATTGTTATTGGTTAATCTGTTTCCTATATTTGTGGCATGTGTTGTAATCAACTATGTCTATAAGACACCTCCTTTGAACTATTAGTTAGTTTTTTTTACCAATATTACAATAGTTAATAGAAGAAGTTATTTTCAGTTGCACTTTGGAGTATGTGATGAACTTATTTTGATCAATATAATACATGTTATTTTGAGTATACATTTGTGTTGAGAGCCTCAATCCCAAGTAGAGAAAGGGCCCACTTGACTAGGAGATTGAGGATTGGTATTTCATGCAAGATCTTTATATTTTCTTAGTTTTAGTTTTTCATCTTGGTTTGATGATTATCTGAATGCAATCTTGTATTTCTTTGTTTCAACACATTTCCTTTTACTTGTCATTTGATTTAAGTAAGTATTTCATTTCAAGTAAACATTTCCTTTAACAAGCATTTCATTTCAACAACTTTGTTTTAGTAGAGTAGATGCAGTTCATATACTTTGTTCTCCATAGATTAGAAGCTTTGATATTCAGTAGTTTAGATCTTTTACTTGCTTTCAGTTTAGTAGTGTAGAACAAGAAAACCAACACTAAACAAAACCCCAAAAAGAGAACCACCATAATACTGAGTTGCATATCAACTTCTCTACATACAACCTTGAACACAACCTTGGTCTATAATGACATCAACATTTGAATAAGTTGATTAAATGATTGGAAGTTACAATGAACCCATCATTTTTGGTGTTGTTGTTGGGACACCATAAGAAAAACACATCATTCTATTCACATTCTATGTTATGGGTGTTATTGAAGTTGAGCTATGCAACCAATAGTGATCCTAAGCCTTTCTTAAAGATAAACATTGATGCACATGCCAAGGGACGCTAGAGGGAGATATATACCTCACAACACTCAAAGAATATCCCAATAGAGAATGTGTAGTAAACATTGATAACACTACTCCTGAGAGTGACACTGAATCTAATACTACTCTTGAGAGTGAATCTAATATCTCAATCAACTTATCTAGAACCTGAACAACTTTACAGAAATGGGAGACAATGGAAATGATGATGATAAACCTTTGGTAGAACCTTTACCTACCCCATTTTCTTAAATGAGGATGAGGAAACACCTATGAAAAACATTTCCCCATCCATTCTGCCTATCTTTCGAGGAATTTCCACAAAAGATCCAGACCAATTCTTGTTTGAATTCAAAGTCCTCTACCAAACATATGACTACAAAACAGATAACCAAAAACTCAAGCTCTTTCCTTCCACCCTCAAGACTCTTCCATGAGGTGGTTTATGGGATTTCCCTCTAACTCCATTCATTCATGGGAACAGATGGAGACTTCCTTTTTGGAAAAATACCAAGACTATTGTAGGGGAAGAGATAAGAGGGAAGAGTTCTTTCGATGAGACAAAAAAAGAAGATGAAAATATGGAAGATTACCTAGAAATATTCCTTTTTTCCATAGGAGAAGTGGTTATGAGTTGAATGCAGAAATAACCAAGACAATCTTCCTTAAAGGACTTGATGATGAAACCAAAGAATCCCTCCATCTCATGGGAGGAGGTGATGTACACAAACTCACCATGACACAAATTGTTGAGTTATGTAGGAGCTACTCTAGAACAAGGGGAGCATTAGAAGAAGAAAACATCAAAACATGCCTTTGGTACCTCAGAACTTCTAGAAGAGATGGCCAATATGAAAACATACATCTTGACACAGTTAACTTCAACCATGGATGGGCTGAAAGCTAAGAATAATGTTGCAAAAGAACCTCTAGACATATATTGTCCCAGATGCAGAAAAAACATCCTTTGAAAGAATTTCCTTTAGATATCACATAAATGTGTTTGATCTGTGATGTCCTTACCATGACACCAACCATTGTACTCTCCTACCTCAGCTAAAAGAAATATTAAATGTTATGACTCAAACAAATGGAGAAGTAAACTTTGTTCAAAGATCAAATAATCAGTCTACTTATGCCCCTAGACCTACTTCAAACCCTGGATGATGCCATGGCCCAATCAGACTCCTCCACCAACTTGGGGACAACCTGATTAGACACCACCAAACTGGATGGCCTACCCAAATCCACAACCATGGATGCCTCCATATAATCAACAAGGTTGGACACCACCAGCCAATGCACATCCATGGCCAAACCAACAATGGTCACCCCAAGAAAACTATAATCAGCCAAGGAGGTTTACACAACAACAATAAGATTTAATGCCTCCACCACAACAAAATTACCAGCAAGGGAAAGCAACACAAACTCCAACTTCCAGCCCAACTTGTCTCAAACCCCAAAAATCAACAAAAAACTTCAATTAATGAAGTAGGACAGGTGAGACAATGCAAGTTAATGCCATTAATAACTTACAACTGAGATCTGGAAAAATAGTGAACAATCCTCCAATAGTTATTACTGAGGTACTTGAGGAAAGTGAGAGAAATTGAACATGTTCCACAAACACAAGAAACTAGGGATGACCAGGAGAAAGACAAGAATGTGCATGCAACTCCTTTCCCAGAGAGATTAAAAGAAATGCAACATGGGGAAGAAACAACACTGGTTCAGGAGAGCTGAAAAAGTTGAATATTGAGGTCCCACTCTTAAGAGAAATAAGGGACATTCCTGAATTAAACCAAACCATTAGAACCATTGCATAAAGACACCAGAAGGAAGAAGAAATACCCAAAAATAGTCAAAGTAGAAGGAAATCTAGTTGACCTTGTAGCTGGAAAACTTCTTTCACCAAAATATGGGGACCTTAGGAGTCCAATCATTACTATTTTTGTAAATGGTCAGTCAATATCTAACATTTTGGTGGATCTTGGTGTGCCATCAATGTCATAACAAATAGATACATTCAATTTTTGTCCTTGACAGATTACAACCAACCAATATTGTCCTCCAGTTAGCAAATCAATCTATTGTTGTACCAGATGGAATAATTGAGGACGTTATGGTTACGGTTGAATCTTGGAGTATCTCGGTAGATTTTATAGTCTTACAACCTAAAACTCAAAAGATGGGATATCCAGTTATCTTAGGAAGACCCTGGCTAGCTACTTATTGTTGCATACATTGACTATAGGTCAGAAAAATGACTATTTCAAATGGGAAAAAAAAAAAGAATATTTCTCTTTATCCTCCTACCCAACCATATGTGGATGTTTGTGAACATGTGTGGGTAGATATTTTTTGGATAATAACAATATGAGTTCTTCTTATCTAGCCACCATTGCAGTAAAAAATCATATGGAAGAAATTATTGAGACATACCCAATGTTTGATGAAGATGATATTGGCTACTAAAACAAAAATGTGGCTACGAAACCAAAACTATGGCTACAGAAATGATTTTTTTGAACTCAGAAGAGAACATCACCTTGGTAAGTGAAATGTCTATAGAAGGTTGTGGAGAGACCTATGATTACCATGAAGGCCAAACATCAACTGATTTTCATTGTCCTTTAGCCAAGATTGTATCTTTTGAGAACATGACTATTTTTCACATGCTACAACCTCATGCTTGTCCATTAAACTCTTTGATTGTTGAGACAGAACTTGCTATTTTGAAAGACACTAAACAAGTAATTGTTGAGATAGGAAAAGAATTGACCATTGGTAACAACTTAGAAGACAACCAAGAGACTAGGGTCATAGACATCTTGAGAAATCATTCAAAGCTTTTTCTTGGGATTATACTTGATATGAAAGGGATTCATCCAAGCATCTGCACTCATCATATTTACACTTGAGGATGTCAAACCAATCAGACAACCACAATGAAGGATTAACCCAACACTAAGAGACATTGTCAAAAATGAAATAGAGAAATTGTTGAGGGTAGGATTCATCTATCCAATATCTGATAGTCATAGTGGGTATCACCACTTGTTATAGTTCCCAAGAAAAATGGTAAGTGGAGAATCTGTATAGATTATAGGGAGCTTAATAAAGCCACCAAGAAAGATTACTTTCCCCATGCCCTTTATAGATCAGTTTTAGACAATTTGGACAGGTAAGAAATACTTCTCCTTCTTGGATGGGTTTAACGGATACAACCAAATTAGTATAACACCTGTTGATCAAGATAAGACCACTTCACTTGTCCCTTGGGGGTACATTTTCATACAAAGTTCTACCATTTGGAATTTTAATGCACCTACCACCTTTCAGAGAGTAGTTTTAGCTATTTTTGCAGACCTCACCAATGACTATGTTGAAGTTTATATGGATGATTTCACTGTCCATGGGTCTACCTTTTTGAGGAATCTTTGAGCAATCTTGAAAAAGTGTTAACCAGATGTGAGCAACACCAACTCTCCTTAAGTCATGAAAAATGCTTGATAATGGTTGATCAAGGGTTGTCTTTGGGTCATCATATCTCTGCTAAGGGTATCCAAGTTGATCCTAAAAGATAGAAGTCATTACTAAGTTGCCTACACCAACAAATCAAATAAACATCAAAATTTTCCTTGGACATGCAAGTTATTACAACGGTTTATAAAATATTTTAGTAAGATTGTTACACCAATGTTCTCTCTACTTGGAAAAAGACTATGTGTTTTTGAATGGACTCCTCAATGTCAACAAGCTTTTGAAGTTATAAAGGAGAAATTGACCACTGCCCCAGTCTTGAGAGGACCCAATTGGGGTCAACCTTTTCATATTCACATTGATGCTTCCAACACTGCAATGGGAGTTGTTCTTGGATAAAAGATGAGGAAGAGAAAATGTATGCCATCTATTTTATCAAAAAAACCTGACCCCCATAGAGAGAAACTACACCACTACGGAAAAGGAATTTCTAGTTGTTGTTTACTCTCTAAACAAATTTAGACACTACATTACTTGGATATAAAATATTTTTTGTATATAGACCATTCAACCATAAGATACTTAATGAACAAACCAGTAGTAGGGGGAAAAATTATCAGGTGGTTACTTCTTTTGTAAGAATTTAACTTGACCATTATTGATAAGCCTAGAAAGGCTAATGTTTTGTTGACTTCCTTTCGAGATTGAATGTTTTAGAGAAGAGGTGAGGCAGGCGAGTTCAAGATCACTTCCTGATGAGACTTGTTTTTGCAATATCAGCATGCCTCCATGGTTTGTTGATCTTTCCAATTATCTAACTACATGGAAGTTTCCAACTTACTTTACTAATAAAAATGAACAAAAATATTAGTCAAAACAATGCTACATATAAGTGGTGTAATGGAATTTTGTTTAAATGTTGTCTTGACATGATTCTTCATAGTGTGTTTGAGAAGATGAAGTATATGACATACTAAGAGCATGCCATGATGAACCTGGAGGAGGGCATTACTCAGTAAAGAGGACAATTCATAAGGTCCTTGGAGTTGGGTACTACTAGCCCTCTCTCCACAAATTTGTCAAGAAATATGTATGGCAATGTGATGCATGTCAAAGAATGGGGAAGCCTACTTTGTCTTTTGAAATGCCCCTCAATCCTCAGCTGGTCTTAGGGCCATTTGAGAAATGGGGGATTGATTTCATTGACCTATAGACCCCCCATCTTATGGAAAAGAGTACCTACTGGTGTGCACTGACTATGTTACAAAATGGGTCGAGGTTCAAGCACTGACATCTGCCAATGAGGATGTTGTAGCTGAATTTTTATGACATGATCATGCTAAGGTTTGGAGCTCCTAAAGCTATAATATCTTATCAAGGACCTCAGTTTGTGTCCAACATGATTGAGGCCTTTTTGAAGATTTACTAGATCAAGCATAGAAATCATCACCATACCACCCCAATCCAATGGGCAGGTGGAAGTCACCAATAGAGAAACTAGAAAACATCTTAACTAAGGTTATCAATGCAGATAGAAAGAATTGGGTGCCAAGACTACTTGAAGTAGTCTGGGCATACAAACACAACTTGAAAACCACCACTGGTTTCTCCCCATATGAACTAGTATATGGGAAGAAGCCATTGCTCCCAGTGGAATTTGAATTACAGACCTGGAGGACAACACTGAAGATAGGAATTGATTTGGATGAAGCTCAATGAGATAGAGTGATGCAACTGCTTGAATGAACTTAGATGAGATGCGGATGGAGGCACAACAACAATGAGATCCTTCAACATCAGGAAGGTCTGACATGAATCTCATATCAAGACCAAGAGATTCAAAGAAGGAGATTGGGCCTTGTTGTTTGACTCAAAATACCAACAATTCAAAGGGAAACTGAGAACAAGATGGCTAGGACCATACCAAATTGAAAAGATATATGATAATGGATCTGTGAGACTATTTCCAATTGATGGTGACAGAAGAAATTTGTTAGTGAATGACCATAGACTGAGGTTGTATCAATGAACCTAGGATAAAGAAACCTTCACTAAGGACATACAATTGTGCCAAGGAATTTGATTCAAGTGGAAGATTTCAACTCTTCCAGCCATGAGTAGTTTTTAGAATCATGCAAATAAAGGAAGAAGACCATAGTTTTTATTATCATCCTCTTCCCCCTATATCTAAAAAAACACAAAAATATGTTTTCTTTCATGCATGCAAATAAAGGTTAGAGATGTAATTTATCAAAATGTGTATTAACCATGATTGCTTTTCAAATGTAGGAGGTGGAGCGCCAACGGTCAAAAGGATGTTGAGTTGGTAAGGTGACATGTACTTACTTTTTTTTATGGATATTAACTATGTTGAACTTCCCAATGCATTTATTAAAACCATAAAAGCAAATCTAACAGAGTAATTGGAGAGATAAGGGTAATGATGATGAATAAAGGCATGTTGTCACTCTTTTTGAGGAATGACATATGGCATGAGTGATAAGGATGGAAGTATGGGAGCCATGCAAATGAATTAAAAGTCTTTCCACCTCAAACAATCACATCATCCTTTTTGCCACCATTTTATGCCAACTTGATGCCATTATAAACTCACGAGTAGTTCAAATTTAAGCTACTAACATTACATACAACTACTTTGTCTCTCTCACAAACCATCACATTGTTCTAAAAATACCCCCTCACTTACCTTTTTTCATTTTTGTTGCAAACCAATATGTGCTATGGGGAAGAAGAAGAAGTCCAAGCCAGAATCATGGAGCCACTACTACGGAATGTTTATCTCTCAAGTCTTCCATGATGTAGGTTGGTTGGATTTTATTCAAAAATTTGAGGGGTTTGATGAGGATTTAATTGAAGAATTTCTGTCAAATTTTGAAGCAACTTGTTCTAGAATAGGAGGGAAAAGAATTGAAGTAGATAACAAATTGTTAGCACAATCTCTAGGTCTTCTAGATTTTGGGCTTAAGGTTGTCACTAACTCCCCCTTAAATATTTGATAGCCTTTTTCATGAGGAAGGGGAAACTCTTCCTGAGATAATCATTAATCCCTAAGGAATTCAAGAAGGGTATTAAGAGGGAGAGCTTTGTTAGGCCATTGGAGGGAGGTTGCTTCTTGGGTAAACATGTATTTCATTTGTGATGGGAAACCATCGGTATTAGGGGGTGATACACTAAAGATTCTAACCCATTTGAAGAAAGATAGGAAAATCCTAAGCTTAAGGTGAATCTTCCCGAATACCTCATGGATGTTGTCATAAAGGTGGGACAAAAGTATAAGAGTGGGGGTGGTGACGCTGCAATTAAGCACCCAAGGCTTATTCAATTGATTTACGTGCACCAGCCTCTAGGAAACCCAAGAGAAAAATAGAAAAGGCTACTTAGGGAGAGATTTCCAAGAAGAAGAAGGGTCAAAGGGGCTCCTACACCAATCTCTTCGAACCAGCCCACATAGCTCACAAAAGCTAAAGCTTCAATCTACTCCTCAACCTTACCCCCTGTGTTTATAAAATATTATCTAGATGAAGTCGAGCAGCCCTCTGAGCCTTGAGCTTTAAAGAAAAATACTATCCTGTCAACCCCTGCTCAGAGTTCGTTGAGAAAAAATAAGGTCTGGTCCCACAAGGAAAGATGAAGTTTCTCGGCCTACATTGTCTGATGAAGGTGCAACCTAGATTTTGGAAGAGTTTGCTGGAATTGAGACTTCCTTTTCCCTAGGAGAAACAATCACGAGATTTTGAGTTTACATTGGCCATTCTTGAAGAATAAAGCCATGTTGTTGAGGCACTGAAACTCCTTTGGAAGCTCCAGAAAGTATGCCTACATCTCCGCCAATCCAAACAAAAAAGCTACGTAAAATTATACTACACAAGAGGTTGGTCGAACGAAATCACAAAGAGATGAGGTTTTGAGGTGACACCAAGATGAAATTTCCACTCTGAAAGAACAACTAAAAGGTATGGAAACAACTCATTTGTCTCTTCAAAATGAGTTTGTACAAAAGAGTGTAGAAAAAGATAAATAAATAACTGCTTTGAGAATGGAAGTTGATAGTTTAAAGAGACAAAAAAATATTGGTTTGAAAGCATGGGATGATTTTCCTCTCATTGTGCCCAACTATCTCTTAGAAATAAAGAGTTGGTAGGAGAAAATAGAAAACTTAAAGAAGAGGTTGAGTCAAGTTCTAATGCAAAGAGAAAATTGGAAACAATTGTTGAGTTTGTTTGTCCTTTGGCTTGTAAACTTCTGGCTTGCAAAAAACCATCTTCGGTTTATAGTTTATTTCTTCAAGAACAATTTTATTCATGGTAGTTGCATAGAATTTGTTGTGGAGAGCCTCATGAGGCTCCTGATGGAAAAACATTCTTACAGATTTATCAAGGTTGTACTCTAAAATCCAAAACTTATTATGTGAATTTTATCTCCATAACATGTTGGTTTCAAATGTTCCTGATTTCTTTATAAATCTATCGTCAGTGGGAGAGTTTCAATTGAAATCCTTTCAATCATTGGTAAGGAATCAAATTATGTGGGAAGAACAAACCGATCTCTTTACTCAACAGGCCAAAACTATTGGTTTTTACATTCGGCCTCAACACCATAATGATGTTTCTATGAAAAAGATTTTAGATCTCTTTATTATCAGGCTAGAATTGGTAGAAACACATCTGAGATCTTGGCCAAATGTGTCCAAGAATTTGAAACTTATTGTCAGCAAAACTTTGGCAAGGCTATGATAACCTGTGATAAGAGATGGGACACTCTGAATTTTCCATTGAAACAAAGAGAAGTTATCTCTCCTCGAATCTCAGCTAGAGTATGCGAAGGGGGATGCACTTGTGGAGATTATTCAGAATTAGTAGAGAAATGGAACAATGAGTATAGCAGTGAATGGGTTGGTATGCAGGTTAGGCCTCCTCTGTCCTTAGCCCAATGACCACTTGGCAAAACAATGCTCCCCAATCACATGAAAGCTTTAAGGCATGGGTGAGGTTATGTTGGAAACCCAAGGATGTAAAGGCACAAGGAAGCAGTATATGTAGATCAATTTGAAGAATATGATATGGCACAAGTAGCTTTGGGCAGAGATCAGGTTAGAGATAGTTTGCACAAGGACTTGTAAAAGGTAAAGTGCAGGGGAGATGATGAGTCCATAAATCGACTCATCATAACATCTATATAACTATAAATTTTACTCCTAAAAATGTTAATCTATGCATGAGAATGTTCTAAATAGTTATATCTAAAGTAGAAAGTGATGCATTTCCCCTTATTTTGTCTTATGTGAACTAATGACCAATGGAACTTTCACTAACTACTTTGTTGAGTGATTTGGTGACATATGCAGGTTGATGAGGTGCATTTTCTATGCCATTTTGAGCAGTTGCAGTCAAGGAGACCGAGTCCACAACCACTATGCCATTTTGGAGGATTGACCCACAACCATCTATAAATGAGGGCCCCTATTTCCAACAAAATTATAGGGTGTCATGGAACTTTTATGAAATTATTATCGGTTAATTTTTTGCCTATATTTGTGGCATGTGTTGTAATCAACTGTGTCTATAAGACACCTCCTTTGAATTGTTACTTAGTTAGTTTTTACTAATATTACAGTAGTTAATAGAAGAAGTTATTTTCAGTTGCACTCTAGAGTATGTGATGAACTTATTTTGATCAATATAATACATGCTATTTTGAGTATACGTTTGTGTTGAGAGCCTCAATCCAAGTAGAGCAAGGGCCCACTCGACTGAGGAGATTGGAGGACTGGTATTTCATGCAAGATCTTTATATTTTCTCAATTTCAATTTCAGTATCTTGGTTTGATGATTATCTAAATGCAATCTTGTATTTCTTTGTTTCAACACATTCCCTTTACTGTCATTTGATTTAAGCAAGTATTTCATTTCAAGTAAACATTTCCTTTAACAAGCATTTCATTTTAGCAACTTCATTTTCAGTAGTAAGATGAATTTGATATACTTTTTTTTTTTGATAGTTTAGAGATTTTGATATTCATTAGTTTATACCTTTTACTAATTTTCGTAGTTTTAGCAGTAGTAGAACAAGAAACCAACTAAAACAAAACCCCCAAAAGAGAACCACCATAATACTGAGTTGCATATATCAACTCCTCTGAATACAACCTTGAACACAACCCTGGTCTATAATGACATCAACATTTGAATAGGTTGATTAAATGATTGGAATTATCTCTACTTCAGTATGTTTAAGTGGCCAACTCTCATCTTATACCACTAATAAATCATTAATCTCTTTCATGAGATCATCCCATCTTCCTCTTTGATTTGAGACTCTTTGTTTGCACTTGGCAAGGCCGAGTGGCTTTATGTCACTACACCACCTTCTTCATTTAGAGGAATCAACTCTCTTCTTTCATCATCCTTCCTTAGTATTGACACAAAATTTATTTCCCCATCATAAATAGATTGTTTTTAAAATGAAATTTCCATGGGATTGTAGCACTAAGTGGCGTGCATCCATGGTTGCATCGATTATACACTTCCCTCATTTTTTCAATCTTCATATCAACTTTACATTCCTCCCAAACATTAATGTCATGGTCACTTATTAGCACCTTATAATGTAGTGGATGTGGTCTACACCCTAAATTCAACTTATTGAAAACCTTCTTAAACAATATATTTTCTATTTTATGTCTATCAATGATCACACGAGTCATTTCCCTTACACATTGCATCTAGTTTTTAAGATGTTCCTTCTCTTCCAAGGATCCTTTTGCTTCTTACTATCATAGTGCTCTTCCTTTGGTACATTAGGTTCACTTTTTGCCACATGACTATGTTGAGGCTTGTTGAATGTGACCTCTCTCTTCTCCATATGTCCACTATAGATTGATAACAAGAAGGATTTTTGCTCCTTGATTCTTCCTCTTTTCATTTGTGACCATTTCGAACACTCATAGACCCTATGATCATAAACACTACAACTAAATAGTCCCCATCGGATGCATGGTTTCCAAAACTCTCTTTACATACCCTCTCATATTCATGTTTGCATGAAGTTATCTCTTCTTCACACTCCATTAATCCACATAGTGAATCCTCCTCTCTTTACAAGACACTCTCTTACATGTCTCTATCCTTTTTAACATTCTCATAAGATCTTTCTCTCTTGAATTGTACAATAAAGAGTTTTCTCAACATATAGGGTATATTGAATGCTTTCGCACACTTTGTATCTCTAGAAAGTGTATCCCAATTTCAATGTATTTATATACCTTTCCACTTTCTCCTTGTCCAAAGTATCATGTGCACGCTTAATAGCTAAGTTTGTAGAAATCCTCAAGTTACTCCCTCACTAATTTCTTCTTCTATTTCAAGTTCACAATCTTCTTAACAAAGTAAGCCCATAATCCAAGGGTATAATATTACACTTCAACTTAGTTGACATCCTCTCCCATCGTACCATTTTTTTTCTTTTCCTCTTCTCATAGCTTGCACTTCCTTCCACCATAGTGCAACATGTCCATTAAACTTTGCTTGTGAAAAATTGAATCCCTTGGGGTCTGTAATCTCTTCAATCTCAAAGTAATATTCCATCTCATTCAAACAATCATCTAGCTCTTTTGGCTCAAGGGATCTTGAAAAGCATGACACCAACATGTGTACAAATCTGCCCATCTTTGAGATTACTCTCATCAATTTATCCTCCTCAACATCATCATATGTTGGTCCTAATCTACTAACCTTTTCTATCTCTTGTTCTTTATTGTCACTTACATCTCGTGTTATAATGAACTACCTTCTCCTATCCTCAAATGCAATTTTTTTATGCACTTCCTTCACACTCTTCAAGAGATGATGAAGTTTCTCTCTTCATTGTTATCTATATTTATTCTTATTCTTGTATCCATCTCTGTTATTTATGCTCAAGGAAAAACATTGTTGCAGTAACTTCTCTTAAAACACACAAAAAATTCAAAGTCACTCTTAACTCTCCTTTCGGTGACACCTTGGTTCTTTACCCACCTTAACTTAGATGGACAACTCAAATTCACACACCAAGTGATATCTACCCATTGTTATGATAATGAAAATTGTAGCACTTTCTATAGTGTTTCTCTCTCCTCACCCTCTACCCAATTTTCACATACTAAATGCCTCTCTCAACTTTTCAACACATTTTACCCAACTCTTTATCCAGGTTGGAAAATGTATTTCCTTTCTCACCTTTTTTTTTCACCCATAATGACTGTCATAAAGTAGAAAATAGACCCAAACCAAGTGTACCTCTATTAATTTGAGTGGTTTCAATAAAAATATCTCATGCACCCTTACCCAAAAGATTTGACTAAACTCTTACACAAATTTTTGTAAACAAAGTTAGGGGCCCAAACAAAACGGAGCCTAACCTTGAAGCATAAGACTATCATAAGTGTTTAAACTTGTGTCTATATGCAACACAAAAGAGTCTCACCTCTCACACAAACAAACACAATGAAAAAGGGACTTAAATAACTCATTAACTAATATTTTCACCCCAAACATTCTCATTTCACCTTTGATAACAGCTTACATATCTCTATTACACATTTTGTTGAGTTTCACTTACATAGGACCTCTATCTATTCACAATGAGATCTCTCCAAACTCTAATTGTCCCTTACAAACTTAAAAACACTATGACAAGGCGTTAAATGGCATATACATACTTTGTGACTTTCACTCTCTTTTCCCACACACTCTAAGCCTCTTAGGGATTTACTAACTGAAATTATTTGCAAAGTTCTACTTACAAATAGTTCTCCAACTCTATTTTGGCAGGATCTAATTACAATGAATAGTTTCCCCCTTCTTATGACATAAAGCTCAGTGTCTTTTAAAGGATTTGTACTACCCAAATCCCTCAAATGTCACTCCAAAACAAATAATTCAAATTGGCTTTGGATCTTTGGCCTCTAATGGCCATGCGTCCGTCTGAGATCCTCATTAAATACGAAGATTTTCTTTCCTTCCTACTATTGGGCTTGAGGAAACCACCACAATCAATTTCTAACCATTGTGTCTTTGTGATAGCTATTCAAGTGCCTCGAATTGAAATTTATATTCCACTAATTCCTCCATAATAAAATGATTCACATGTGCTCCAAAAATTGAGTTCCTCCTCCTCATGGGACCATTCATTCCAATTCCGCACTCCATTTGAAATCTCTTTAATATATTTCCACCGATCCCACTCTCACATCCAACAATGTTCCACATATAAAATTACGAGCTCTTGAAATTCTCGTAGGTCATTTCCACTATCTCATTTTTCTTTTCTTCTCATGCTCACATGGCTTCCAGATCCCTACACTTTTTTCTTGCATGGCTCCCTTTTTTCCCTCACACACTAAAAGTGCCAAAAAGTGGTGTCGTTGTTTAATACATGTTTCCCCCTCAAAGTATCTAATTCCTTTTTCTATTTTCTCTTGATTTTTTATTCTCTATGACCCCCAAATTCCTTTGTGCGAAAACTTTGTGATGCCACCACATAGCATCATCCGAGACTCATTGTTCTTAGGGTCTTTATTTGCTCTATGACCGTTGTGATATCCATGACCACCCACTCCATGATCACACCAAGTGTCCCCATCATGGGTCGCTTTATGTTATTACCTTCATACATTCTCCTCTTCTTAGAATTTTCCACCATTCTATGTTGCCTCCCAATTTGTGATCTTGACATGTGGCATGTTTGAACATAGTTTCTCCCACATAGTCTAAGTTGGATAAGTCGAGTGTACACATGAACACGACACTCCTCCATACTGTATACCTTGACGAGATTTCCACATAATCCCTTTCCTCCTCATGCTTAATAAAATGGACCCTTGGTGTCCTCTATATAATCTAAGTAATTTTCTATACAAGCACTTACTCTTTTTGTGTCCCCATGTATGTGGGATGTATCCCACTAATTGTGTCCCTACATTTTGTAGAATCCACGCGATTGTGTTCACTTTTGAAGCTCGGGAATGGCCTTTTATCCCTTCTCTTGTCTAGACAAAGTGTCTTAATGGGCTTAACCCAAGCTTATCATCCTTGTTTTGTTGTGTTTTGAGCTCTCTAAGGTTGTTAAATGGACTCATGACCATGGTGACCGCAATTAAATCTCACATGAAGCTTTGAGCATTCCCGAGGGTCCCAAATGCTCCTATATGATTGGCTTTATGGGTTTCCCAAACCATGTTCAAATTATAGTTCATGTTGGAAAGTTCACACTTTTTGCATGCATTTTTAGCAAGATATTTAAATAATTCCACAACAATCTTTGCACCAAATGACCACTCCTTCAAGAATGTCCTTTATCTTCCCTCTTTGCTCTTATTATTATCATATATATGTGCGTGTGCGTGTGCGTGTGCGTGTGCATGTGTGTGTGTCAAAAGGAATTTGATATGTTTTAAAGAGGATATAATGAGACCATAATGTTAGTATTGTCATTTTTATCAATGTATTATTAATTATATGTTTTAGTAGTTGACATTAGGTAGTATTGTAACAACTTTTTAGCATGTTCAATTGTTTGTAGTTATGCTTAACTAAAACCTTTGGGTCTTCTTGTAATGCAAATAAAATGATATGTATTGAGATAACATTGCTAAGCATCATGTCTTCCCTATACTTGAATTACATATGAAATACAATTTTGATTACATTCATATTCTTCCATGTTGCATAATGGTATGTATTTATTATTTAACAATTACATTTCCTTTTGTGGTGTAATTTGTATAACAATTTACATCATAAGTTAACTATCTTTCTTGGTGGGAGAGAAGGCACTAATGACAATTTAATGGGCACGATGGTGACTAAAAATCATAGTGGATTTAATTTCTAGTTGGAGACTACTAATTTGAAAATCAAGTATGAAATGGAACATCCAAAGAGAAGGCCATGGCTTCTTCTAGAGATTCGAGCTTCACCCAATCAACCATTGGTTTTTGGGGGACAAATTTGCTAGTTTGGATGAAGGGTGAAGAATGGTTTGGGAAGGTTGAGGGCATGGATACAAGGGTGATACTAAATGTTACTAATACACAATCACTTGCCCAATATAATAAAACTAAGCAAACACTTTGGTTAATTCATAACCCCATTACAATAGGAAAATGTATTGAGAAAGAATCCTAACATAAATATAATGTTTACCCATTAACACCGCCAATGCAACAAAACTTGGGACACAACACACCTATTAGTAAGAATGACATATACCTCATGGCACAATTACTTCTTGTGTATGTTTTTCATTTATTAATTATAAAAGAGGTTACAACTTGTAAGGTGAGGTAGGTAAACATTATATAACCAAAGTGCATTAACTAATTAGATATTAGTTGATATTTACATGTTGATTTAATAACTTTAATACCCCTTCAAATTTGTCTCAAAATTCACAAACACAATGGAACTAGATGATTTAGTCATTAATTCAATAGTTTGCTCCTTATATGTTAATTTGAAATCTACAATCATATGATGTTTTGTCGTTGTCCAATATATGAGCTTTGGTTAAGAAAAAAGTCGAGAAAGGTTGATAAAAGTAATAAATAGATTTGGTCACGTAGGCAAAAGATATATAAGGTTGCTCACCAATTGTCTATAGGATGAATCACCATTGCTCGATAACTTCAACACAAACTTCATAAATTTGAATCCATAATCATGGAGATGATCAATGTGAAAACACCATGCTTGTGGAATCTGCGTGTAGGTTTGTCTTTGGGACTTAATCAATCTACAAACCAAATGATCATGAGTAGGTCCCCAAAACTTCAGCTATACCAAGTAAATCTCCTTGCCTAAATCCTCGTAGAAACGCAACCAAGATGTGACCATCTTCATAGTTTTCATAGTAGGAACAAAGAACTTCACATACCCTTTTCCTCCTATTATGAAATGTCTTTCACAACAAGACACACCTTGTACTTATTGAAAGCATCATCATTTTTATTATTATATACACCCATTTGTATCAAATGGGTAATTCCATCAATACACCCGATGGTAATTCCACCATCTTCAATGTATGGTTCTTTAGTAAGATACCATACTTTGCTTGCATGGAAATCTTCCACTCAAGAATGCATTTTGCTTTAGAGTATCATTGTAGTAAAGGCACTATAAAAGGGTCATATACTCTATTGGATTAACAATCTTCTCTTCAATCCTTTGAGTATTGCCATTCAAGCGGTTATTCCTAACATCACCATCAACGGATTTCCGATAACTCACCAAACACCTATTGTGCATCCTAGAAAGAGGATTCACCCTCCACAATTCTTTGGGTGGCTTTTCCTACTAACTCAATGTGTACCTCCCTTACATCTTGTAATCGAAGCACTTAATCTACCAACACATCCTATAAATCCTTAGTAAGATTTTTTAGTATTATTTAACACAATACATATATCTCCTATCCCTTCTATTCCAAGTGGCTTTCCATCAACTAATGTAAGTGAATCGGAAAGCTATGTATTTGTACTGATTGGTATGTACCATTCCTTTTGGCACCAAAATTGTTTGTCACACACCAACAACAATGAACCAACCAATCATCGTTGTTCAAACAAGATATCGTGAAAGCACATTCTTCCTTAGTATCACATTTTTCAACTACTATCACATTTGCCTAACCTCACCTTTTTGTTGTGGGAAGAAGGATCATACTATCACTTTCGAGAAATTTTTTCATATGCCTAACCTTATAACATTAATGACATTTCCCTAGTATTAGGAACACAATTTGCCAAAATTTGTTTCAATTCCTCCTTTGACCGAACAACGAATCCACTTTTTTTTCTAGAAGTTGACTCACTTTCGCAAATTTGTTTGTGTTCTCTTTGTAGCAAACATAAACTACCATGATCAAAAGGTTAGGGTCTAACTTCCTACAATTCGGTGTGTTAGGCCCCCACAAATGCTTTACAAGGGCTATAAGCTATTCAAGACAAGTGCAACCAAGCCGCCATCAAACATCTTTTTCTTGGTGGCCGCAAGTTAGTCTTAGAGATCTTTCATCCAAAGTAGATGTTTTTAGAGGGACCCACCCTAATGCAACTTTGTTAAAGACAACAAATTCTTTGCGTACAAAACTTTACTTTCCTCCAAAATTTGATGTTTGTTTTGAAGACTAGTCGAAAACAAATTTGCAACAATAGCATTCAAGACCTTAGGGATTAAATCATCTAGCAAAAACAATTTTAGCATGAGGTCCTCCTTATGATGTTTGTCATAATCAACAAACTAAGCAAAGAGGCCTTGATTGTTTATCGAATTTTTTTATCTCAACCACGATATTTCACAATTAAAATGTTTTTGTCTCAAACGATATAGTTTTGTCCAATTAACTTCTATGCTTTTGGCAACACCAAAATTTGAATGTCACCTATTATTTTTAACCTCCAACTCATAAATCAATGCAAAGTATGCTACAATAGAATATGAGCATTAAGTTTGTTATAGTCTAAATTTACACTAGAATCTAAATTTGCTATAGTAGAATGTCAAATTACTTACAATGTTGCTTCACCAAGAATAAACAAGTAAAAATTATTGTTTATCTAGAAATTATGCTCTTAACGTTTTGCAAAGATTATCCTCAACAAACTCAAGAAATCACAATTTGATCTTTATAGTGACATGCTTGTGAAGCAATAGTACAAAAATGGAAATCCACTTGCAAATCTATAAATCCATGCAAAATCATATTTTCTATCTTCTAGAAAATACGTGGCAAAACCTCACAATATTAGAATCATACAATACCAATTTTTGTTTGTTTGTCTAGAATGGAAACATCACAAATAATTATGACCTAGACGACTACAAAAATCATGAAAATGATAACAAATAGACAAAAATTGAGACTATTATTCTTCACGATACAATTTCTATGAAGTATGTTTGCATAATCATGTTTTCCTTTGTCTTGTGTTGGACTACGATGTGTTTGTGCTCGACACAAAAATGTGAAACATTTACCTTACCATTTGGGTCACAAATCTTGTCCAACAATCACAAACCACCACCTCTTGGTCCTAGCAAACCCATGAAACCCTGACAATTTCTATGGCATGACTTTTTCCCCTCATGATATGGGCTAGTATTTTTTCCAATAAATACCGGTCATGATCTTCATCCTCAAGGCCTTGCAAAGCATCTTTTCTAAGCTTTATGTCATTGGATCAACGTCTTTACCTTGTGCTCTTCAACTATCGAAACTAGATTGGCTTGAAAATAACTAAACTATGTTTTTCTTCAAGTCAAACCCTCTACTAGACTCTTCACATCCTCATCTAAAAATTTCTTCTCTTCTTCTTTGTAATTCATATGCTCCCGTGGTCTCCTCAAAGAGTGGCTCTAATACCAATGTTAGTATAAGAGAAAATAAAGAGAATGAAAAGCATATGTCACATGACACACTTCTAGTTTGTGTATTAGGAATAGTTATACGATTTATAACTAAAGCACATTCACTAATTACATATAGATAATGTTTGCATAATAACTCGATAGATTTAGTAACACCCTCAAAAGAACAATTACGAACAATGTACAACTAATTGGAACGCAATCAAACGTATTGACATCTACTTGGTAGGCATTTGTAAAATGTTATTGCACACATGATAAAGTTCAAAAGTGATATAATTCCTAAATTAAGGCAATGATAGCATTCAAACCATGAAGAGGAGAATCAATTACTTACAATACATTACCATATGCAGATGAATATGCAGATTTAAGTGAAGAATTAGATCACAATGCCACAATGTTTTTGAGTAAATTTCTTCAAACATGGGGCACATCTTTGGAAATGTGATTGGGAAACACAATTGAATCATCTACTAGTTGTGCCCTTGTAGGGAATATAAAAGAAACATTTTACATTCATGAGTGTAGTCGGTGACTCCTAGTCCTCTCTAAATAGTAGACTCGAAGACTTAAACATTTTTGTAAATAATCTAGCAACAAAGAAGCGACCTGAAATTTAAAAGTATAAAGTTATAAACACTACATAAACAATATGGTGCCTTAAATGAATTCCACTAGAAATCATTTCACGATAAGCTATAACTGAAATTATCAGATAGAATATATTTTGAGATTGCGTTAAATGTAATGGAAGTGGGCACAACCCAAGCGAGAACCATGTTTCATTACTAGTACCACAAGTCAAGACAGGAAATACTTGTGTAAAATAAGTTTTGCCAGCAAAACTTCAACATAAAGTTCTAATGTTCCCCCTTGAACCGATAGTTTTGATATGCCCACATCTGCCTTTCCCTATATAGATCTTATTAGCAAAACTTTGATAAATACTAAAACATAATATCAAATTAGCGACCTTACTACAACAATTTTTGGATATGAAATCTTCTCCCTTATATTTCTTTATTATGGATAAAGTTCTGCCATATCATAAACTTGTCAGTCTTTATTCTCTTCTCCAAAATTATATGGTAGAACCTTGCCATGGAAGGAAAAGGATTGTGATAGATAGACAGCTCATACTTCAAATAGAGGGTAGTACCCTATGTACTACTATATTTTAGCATCTCATAACGCTTCAAAAAATACATGGAGCCTATAGTAATTAGTGAAGTAAACCTGCTTGGAACGTAGATATTCATTATAATAAGCATGGAGTGGGAAGCTCCTTAATTCAGTCTTGACCACAAGAGCAGCCAATGAGCATGGAATACTTGTAAAAGAAAATCTTAACTGTGCAACACTTCATTTTATATTTACTCAGTTTCAATAATGTGCATATTGAGAAACGCAACCAAAAAAATTGTTTGGTAGTTGCAGTTTTCTAAAATTATTGTACCCTTACAATATTACTTAAACACTCAAAACTTAAGTTGATAAAACAGACAGCTCCTCAAACCCAACATGGGCACATACCAGGACGTGTGGTACGGGTACAATACCCCTTGGATAAGTTCTAAACATATGGGTATGCCCGGGTACATCTACAGTCGCAGTTTTCTAAAAGCATTGCACTCTTACCATACAAAAACACTCGAACTTGCACCTTATCTCCCACAAGAAGCCTGATTACAATGAGGGGTTGTCAAAGCATTGGGATATAAATCCTGAGGATGTTGACCTGAATTCTTCCCTTTCACACCACTCATTGTTTGACATTGACTCTCTTGGGAGGCATAGTATAGTTGGCGGGAGTGGTGGTCCTTGTGGTTCTAGTGCACCACATGATGTTGATATTGATGCTCTCGATGAAGAGCAAGATGACTATGAATATTAATTTTGATGTAATTAATTATGATCAGCACATGACATTTGAGATATTTGATTATTATGACATTTGGCATTCAGATAATATTTTCATTTTTGTGGTTATTTTGTTTTTTATATGCATACTATATGGTTAATGTCTCTAATTTATTAAGCTATAATTTATATTTTATATTTTTTATATATTTTTTGTATGGACATACCCAAGAAAAAAAAAATCCGTACCCATACCCGAACCACCTACTTAGTTTATTTTCAGCAAGTGGACATGAATGAGATCAAATTTTCCCTCAGATTAAGCTATTGATCATTGGCAAAATTTCAAATAAAAGACGGAGGTGCGTTCAAATAACCACAGATAATGACTTTCCCTGTTAAAACTTCCATATTGTTTCAATGATGGCGATCAAAACTGGTGGCATGACAAGATATTTGATACTGTGGAACATTTCCGTAAGTGCTATGGAATTACATTGAGTTGAACTTCATTAGGATTAAAGCAGAATAATACAGTAATGTCATAAATTGACTAAAGAATAATCACATTTGAAAAAATCATGATACTTGCAAGTTCTGCAAAATGTCAAAACAACCAGTTCCAACTTTTGCAACCTGCCCGAGAATTATTCGGGAAGACGGGGATTCCAGGCAGTCTGTCTCACCCTGCAAACAAGACTCCACAATGAATTTGGTGGCAGTTTCAAAGGTCATTTTAAGAAACGGAGATGTGTTTGAACCTATGCCAATTCTGCTCATTGGCCTAAAACCCCATCAAATGTCATGAAATCTGCTATCAAACTCAAATGACTACTATTAACAGCTCTAACATAAGAATCAAATACAATTTTCACTTCTGCAACAATAGTAGCACGAGCAGATTCAACACCATAATTTTCAAGCATGGCATGTATGTCATTTGTTGTTAATCTAGCCAAATCAAGTTCATCACTAAGCAACAATAGGGCTTTGAAGTTAACTCCGTTTGTCTGAAGTGCTGGAACATTAGGATCCCCATTATAGTCTATCACGGAGCAGCGGTCAATATTTGCTACAGAATGGACAAAAATTTGATTTGCAACATTCTCTGCAATCTGCAATTTCACCACACATTTTTATGCAATTAATTCAGGACATCTACAGTAAGACCCATTCAAATTAAAATTTCTTTAGCATGTGTCTCTTAACTTAAATTGCACATTTCCTAGAGCTCTACGTAAAGCATTCATTCCTAGTGAAAACATGGAATAGAGAAGAACACTACATACTTGAGCGAGTAAAATATGAGTATTCCCTGGTAAACGATAGTCCACCTCAAATGTCCTCCCTTTACTACAACTTTTCCTAACTGAAGTTTACTCCTTTTTGAAGCCCCTTTCTTAGTTGATGCACTTCCCTTTGGGTCTTGCTGGATTTTGGAAAATTTTCCGGCTCAATATCTTCAACTTCAACTGCTTCATTCTGCACAGTACTGCAATTGTCATCATTCTCTTCTCCTTCTAATTGATTTTCTTCATTGCAAAGAGACATTTCATTTTCATCAACCTCATCATCATAATCCATTTCATCTGTCCCTTGTACTTTCCTTTTCTGAGCATCTGCTCCATCATCATAAGCTTCTTCATCCTGTTCCTCTTCATCTTCTGTTTGCTCCCCACCCTTTGACTTAACTTGAGAATCATCCTCAGTAACTCCTGCTGTACCTTCTGTAATCAGAGGATCAGAAACAACTTGAATAACATCCCGTTCGCTTCTTCCAGCCAACTTTATAGCTGCATCTATTTTTTTTTCATGGTATCTAAGAACTGGTCATTAAAGACCTTCTCACACTTCTTTGATGTCACACCTGAATAGGGAGGATAAGTTGCTGGGGAATAGAGCTTCATCTTGAGCTTGTACAGAGTACCTACCTGTCCATTTTGTACAGAAAAGGGTATTTTACAAACATCCAAACTCTCTATAATATCTGCAAACCGAATTCTCTTAAGTTTTGCAGCAATTCTTTCTGCATCCTCCCTGTAAATTACCAAGTGAAGCAAAGAAAGTGATTAAAAATTTCAATAAAAAAACGCAATCTATATTCGCTTTTCAAAGTCAGAGCACTTTGTGAACTATAATTATTAATTTTCAACAAAGCAATTTCTCGATAGTTATAGTATTTACTACCTTTATTTATTATCTATAATTTGATATTTGGTGTTCAACCGTGTATGAAAGTTTTAATAAAAAAAAGCAATCTATATTCACTTTTCAAAGCCAGAGCACTTTGTGAACTATAATTATTAATTTTCATCAAAGCAATTTCTTGATAGTTATAGTATTTACTACCTTTATTTCATTATCTATAATCTAAGATTTGGTGTTCAACCCTGTATGAAAGTTGAAACTCCTGTTATTGTACACAGTTATTTGTTCTTTAAACAAATCATAAAAGTAAGAAAACACCCACTTCTTCATATTATCCATATCCACTATTAAAATGGGAGTTTTATGATGAGAAGAGCAATACGGTATTTTTAGAATACACACAGTATCTTGTTGTGACGTTACATGACATTAATAATGTTTGTCAACTTAGCATATTTATATACTTAGATTAGTATTTATGCACCTTCAGGTGATAAATCTAATTCATCATATCACACCTAGCATTCACCCTTTATTTAGTATTTATGCACCTTCGGTGATAAATCTAATCCATCACATCATACCTAGCATTCTCAGTGTCTTACAAATAATAACATTAGCATGCCGGTTGCAGTGTGTTCCGTGGAATTATAATTCTGGTAGCGGAGTGCTCCCGCCTTCAAAACACTGTATAGCTTTTATATTTCCATCTATGTTTTCCCTTGGAGTGAATTTGGAGCCCAACATATCTATGATAAGTCCAACTTACCAATGCAGGGTCAGTTACAGGTACAGGTATTGATTGCCTGCCGTCCAGTAAACTCTACTGGTTTCATTATGAGTGTTACCACTGGCATTACTAAAGAGTAATGCCAGCGGCATTTTCTTGGAAGTGAAAGTATTCATCTGGGACTCAAAATAATGCAGAGGAATAGCAGATAGAGGACTTCAGATAGGGGTAAAATAATCCAGGCCTTCAAAAGAGTTTACTTTGACATGATCTTTTAGTAAAGAGGAGGGCAATTCGCACTGAATCCAATGGTCTTACCAGCCTTTACCCTACCCTTGTTCTTGTTTAAAAAATGAAAAGATCTTGGTAGAGATCTTCCAAAGGTACCAGCTTGCTTTTGAATGGATGCACTGCCTGGGGTGTCCACAACGTCCTCATCCTCCACAATTATGGGATGCTTCTGATGTGCCAGTTTTACTACCTTTAACTGCTGGTGCAACACCTAATTCTGCATCGTTTCCTTTCTTTATTCCCTTATCAAAACCTTGTTGGTTTCTGCAGAACCAGAGCAGCTACATTTTCTTGGGTTGCTCTGCCCAAATCTTTAAGCCCAGGACTTCCGAATTTTATGATTTTATTTTCAAAACCTTGCAAAAACACATACAGTTGGATCTAATAAAAACCCTCTGAGATGACCTCCCACACTTTTGCTCAAGCAAGCCTCTTTTTTCATATGATTGTATTCCCTTAGAATTTGATCAGGGTGTAAATCTCTTAGATGGAATTGGTTTGGTTCAAAAGCATGCAAAGTGACAGCAACAGCAAAGAGCACAATGCCAATCAAATGAGGTGTGCTGAAAAGAACTTACAGTTGACATCATTTTCAATTTCAATTGTGAATGTTGGTCCATTGAATTAAATTTGATCCTTTTATTCTTCTTTGCTACCAATCACATCTGCATTCCACTGTGTCTCGTAGAGTTGAATGAAGAATGCCAAATACCTGACTTTGAAGAGCTTGTTGCAACACTAAAAATAGTGAGCTTGTGAGAGAGGGAAGACCATTCCAGTTGTATTTCCAGAAGAGGATTCTTTCCCCATTTCCAATTTTTCTAGTGAGTTTTCTGATAAGGGGTTCCATACCCATTTTTACTTGTTTATCAGAACTAGAGAGAACAGTTTTCCAAGATTTCTTTAATATTATACTCAAGCGGCTGCATGACATATTGCTCCTTCAAGCAGAGGTAGGATTCCTCCAAAGCCCCTAAGAAATGTTCTCACATAAAGGGCTTTATTAAAAACCTTGATGTCTTTGATACTTAGGTTCCTCTTCCTATTTGATTGTGCATAACTTGGCCCAAGATACCACAAAGTGTTTGAATTTGTCTTCAACTTCTCTTGATAGAAAATTGCATTGGATAATAATAATTAACTGGTCTTCTGTTGGAATACATGAACAAGGAAGAAATAAAGAGAAGGCAGATTGCACACTATGGAGATAGTGTGCCCTCGTTATATTATGAATGAAGTAGTTACAAAACGCTTGATATAGTGACAGCCGGTTACAAGCATCTTTTAGTTAAAAAAATTAAAGACATCCTTATAAATAAGCCTTACATTCTAATCCCCCTCTTAAGCCTTATGCCTTATCCTACATAAAGCAAAAAGAACATTTTAACAAAGCTACAACCAAACTGAACTACGTAATCTTCGAGAGACTTTGAAAGCAGTGCTTTGACTAGGTAGGGCTCCATCAAGTTGCTTCATGACCTTCGTAAAGGTGTAGCTCTTGAGCAGAATTCTTGAGTTCCCGGATTCCACCTCCTCGACTCCGAATCACGCGATCTCCCGAATTATTAGACAACTATCCATATTGAGCCATCCACAAGCTCCATCAAGTTGTCTCATGACCCTTGTGAGGGTATAATTCCCAAGATCCACAAGTCTCCCGAACTATCTGAGCAACCATCCATACCGAGCTTCATCTACCTTGTATCCTTTCCTGCCTTCAAAGTTTAGAGCATCTTTATATTACGTATTTGTCACTGTCCTCACTACCTTTTGCATTTGGTGGGTCTTCAACCATGGCTATATTGGTTGTATTTGATATGCATTTACCCTTGAGCACATCGTTGGCTCGAACACGACAATCCCATGCTATGTGACCTCTTTTCTTACAATAATGGCATTCAATCTCCTGGTTATCTTTATTTGATCTTCTACGAAAGTTTTTGGTTTTGGAATAAAATGCACTTTCTTGTTGAGAATGCCTTCTACATCTTTTGCAGTTATTCACTTTTCTTCAACTAGAAGAGCTGCAAACATATCATCTAGAGATTAAGATTGAATTTGACTGAGGGTAAAAACCATAGTAAGAAAACTCGGCGAGTACTTGCCACTTGTCCTGCCAAATGAATACTCGCCCATTTAACTCGCCGAGTACTCACCAAAACTCAGCAAACCCGAGCCTGTAACTCATCGACGTAAACTGTACATAGAAACACAGTTTCGACACTCAAAAACACTCAAAATACATGGATTTTTCCCTTTATAAGGCCCTACAACACTTCATTTTCATTCACACAACCATTTGAGCTTGCATTGCTTGTGTTGAATGGATTTTGGAGCGAATTCGAAGAGAGAATTTGGATAATTGCATTTGGAGGTAAGTTTTTTTAAATTCTTTCAAGTTTTTCCAAATTTGGTGTATATTATTTATGTTTTATAGATTCATATTGTAATTCTAAATACATGTAATGTAAAATCGAATGCTTTTAATTTTTTTATAGTCATTTGCAGCCGGAGGTATGTTTTTTTAATGCAAATTCGTTTTAAACTATTTAAATTTTATGTATGCGTATTGTAATCGATTCATTGAATAAGTTCTCAATTTTAAATGCGTTGAATATGATTGTGAATCATTTTAAATTCTGAATGCTCATTTCGCAACCGTAGGTATATCATTTTTATTAAATTATGGTGAAATATGATTATTCAGGCATATTTTAAAAAAAAATTAATTAAGCTTACGTTTTTTAAATTTTTTAAATGTGCATTGTGTTGCAGATTAGAGCTTAACAATGACATCGTGCTCAAAGATCAACTTCGACATTTGGGTTAGCATCACTAGCAAGAACCATTCCTATGAATGCTTGTACCCTCACTTGGAAGTATGGTGTACATGGAACAGCTTACTTACAATTTTGTGGCAGAACAATGTCTGGAGGCGTCAATCGTCTAAAGTATCACCTTACATCTATTGTTGGCCGGGACATTGTGGTTTGCCTCAATGTTACAGAAGAGGCAAAGCGAGAGATGAGAGCAGAGCTGACATAGCTAGAGGAGAAGAAACTAGAGAGGGGAAGGGTGCAAGAAGCCATAACACAAGTTTTTAGATTTGGGGCTGCAATGGCAGAGGATTTTGAAGATGATGCGGCAACAATTGTGGGCTATACTGTGGTCCACGCATCGAACCGGGAAGAGCCGGATGTAATGTCCCCTTTTTCGGGACATTACTAATATCTATTTTCATTTGCATTGTAGCCCCTTGGCTCGCTTTAGCACTACAAGTGGGAGTCTCTAGTTAGTTTAAATGTGCACATAAGATAGTTGCTTTTATTATTTAATTAAAAATAATAAAGTGCACGTAGTCTTAGTTTATCGTAGACTTTATTATAATGAGAGTTTTTGTTTTCTCTCCAAAAGGGAAAGGTCGGTCTTTTTTAATGTTGCTACTGTAATGACCCCTTTTGAGGGTTTTATCAAAATATTCAGAATTCTGAGAATTAATTGCAGCAGACTAATTATTTATGGCAGCGACTCGGTTTTCTTCGAAAATTGTGCCCAAACTCATTCCCAATTATCATAGAACACTTAACAATGATTTCTTTATTGATTTGACAATAATTAGAGCCAAATCAAATACAATTATGCAAAAGTATCAATGCAGAAAATTACAATCAGACTGGAAAATTGCAGCAGCCTTAAAGAATTCGATTTGACCATTAAATATGCATAGGAATCCGTGTAAATGCAGATTTGGTCTTTAAAATGCAAGTCGACTTGGAATATTAATTTTATATGGCGATAATATCATCCAAGTATACACAAATAACACTAGAGAAAATCGCACTTCTTGGAATTAATGAGATTAATCTGAAAATGCTCAATAATGTCTTCAAATCTGATAATATAGTTTTAAGTACAAATAGTTTAAAGTCAATATGAAGGGTTTTCATCCTTCATATGGACCTCACATGGGGTTTTTGTCCCAAGTGGTGGAATAATGAGAGAACACTCTCAAAATCAATTTTTACAAATGATAGTTCATATCCACAAATGATATTTCATAGTTACGAGATGGGGGGGACAGGGTTTCTAGGACAGCAAAAAATTTCTAAATTTTGGGGACGGCGAGGGACGGCTAATTAAAAAATATATAAATATTTAAAATATAAAGATATAGTGACTAAATTATATAAATAAGCTGAAATAAAACCATTTGAGATTTAAATAAGGTGGAACTTGAACTCATAAACATCAAATACATTCCTTAATACTATAATATCAATATGTTAATGTCATAAATTGAAAATTCATAATACATATTTGAATTTTGAATTTGAGACAAGCTGAAATTTCATTCTTGCTCTTGCTCTTGCTCTTGCTTGGTGTGAATATGAAATGAGCCCATAATGTAAATTTATAACATAAAATTGCACTTTTAGGGTTAGGGTTAGGTTAGTAATGCTGTTTTTATATTATAAGTGATTTACAATTAAAAAAATAGTTTAAAGTGTTGTTTTTATGTTTTTTTGTTGAAAAAGCGGCAGCCCATGTGGGGGACGTTTGGACGTCCCCCATGTTTCCCAACATCTTCAAACGTCCCCGGGACGTTTCCCAACAAAAAAACACAGTGGGAAACGTTTCCCCCACGTCCCCGGGACGTCCCGAACGTGTCAAAATTGGGGGATGCGTCCCCGCGTAACTATGTGATATTTATATTTGAAGGTCTTGGCGCCAAAACATAAAAAAACATGTCCATTCATTATGTCCCTTCATTATGCCTTGGCCGACCACTTATATTTATTTATTTTGCCTTAATACAAGGCCGACCCATATAATTGAGTCCATTACGCAAAAACATATTAAAAAATATTAATAGATATATTTTTCTCTCTCCTTTATCTTCTTTAATTCGACCATGGAGAAGAATTGCCCGGAAATCCAATTTGCCTTCGAATTTGGAGAAAAGGGGACATTACAGTCCTCCCTCCCCAAGATTGTTTGTCCCCAAGCAATCGCAATCACCTGGATCCCATGTGATCCTTGTAGTCTTCATTTTTGTATCTACACAAGAAGCAAACTCCTTAGAAAAATACGAGTGTTTAACAACACTCCTTTAGGTCTTCTGCAATTGTCTTCTTGTTTGTGGAAGCCTCATAATCTTCATATATTTGATGGTTGCCCCGTACAATACTGTAATCGAGCCTTCTTCTTTCAAAATTCACAAAATTGGCTGATTTCCATTCCCACACATTCACCCATGGACCCAAATCAATCTCCATCATTACATTCATCAATGGCATGGCTAAAGACTGAGCTATTGAAATGGTAGGAAGGCTGATCAAGGTGATGTCAATCGTAGAAATGATGGGACAACAACTTGAAATTTCTTTTCCAATATGAAAGAACATCAATGACTTCCATGAAACTTCATTCCCAATAGCAGCAAACTGAAAATGACTTATAAACATAGCGGAAAATGAAATGCTTTGTGGAAAATTCATACCATATCCCGACTTCCTTTCCAAATCTTCCCTTGAAGCACAAAAGTTTGTGAAGATGCAAGCAAGCACATCAATCAAACACCACAACTGCTGCTCAAAATCTGAAAATGAACTTCTTACCATGCAAGGTGTAGTCCATGTGATCCATCCTTCCTTCAAGGCACATGAAGCAACGTGTGCAAGATGATACCCCAAATTCTTTCTTCTTCTATGCTCACAAAGAAAGGAGAAGGCTGAAGTATAATGCATATCAACATAGAGAAGCCAAAGAACCTTGTACCTTACTTGGTGCCAATGATGTTCTCTTATGAGAAGGAACAAAGTACATGAGCCCAGTATACCATTGTGCCTTCTAATGTTGTACGGATCAGCAAGCTTATGGTCTCCTTCACTGGGGTAGAGTGATAGTCACTCTTTCTCCCTTTCCGGCATGTTCCTTAGGCACCCAAATGTTAAGAGCAGATGTACCAACCAAGAGGTGATCACTATACATCATATTCATCTCCCTATCATCCTCAAAATCATACCCATCAATGCTTAGTATGGAAGGAGAAATGAAACATGAAAATTCATACCTTGGGCTGCCTTTATCATCTACAAAACTCAGAATTTCTGAGTTGAAATCAGACCTCTTCCTTTGGCATTTTCCACTCCACAGAGCATCGAAATTTATGAGAGTCATCTGCTGAAGCAATATGTGGTGCAAGGGGTCCTTCTCATCATGGATGATCAATGAAAAGGGCTGAATTTTTGTATAATGTAACTGCTGTTCCAAATCAGCGGCATATAATTTCAAAAAGGCAAGCTTAAGACACCATAAGCCAACCCTTTTATGGCTCTTGATCATATCTTTCAATCTTAGTTGAGTTATTATGCCCGGATCAAAAGAATAATACTCATTCCAACCCAACTTTATGCACACAACCTTTATGTCAAATGACTGATGAAATGGAAATGCGGAGCTTACCATGTGCCCATGTAGATCATCTTCAAATAAAGATTTGTAATTTGGTACTCCTATTAAAATGCCATCATGTCTAATTTCACCCTCATTGCTATCCCAATCTGAAAATGCTCCCATGCAAAAAATAACATCCCTTACCTCTTCATCCCATGAAGTGTGATGTGCACAAAGGTGTTCCATCATTCGTGACCAAAGAGGATACATCATATATGAAGCATGAGTGTTTCTAACCAACCATTCATGGTAAAAAATCTGAATTGATACATAGGCCCAAACTGAAATGCTTCCATGCCAAGGGCTGCCCATAATATTCAGAACTTCTAAATTTAAATCAGCATATAAACCAAGTTCCAAAATCACCTTTCCTCCATTCTTCTTTGTTTTCCGGGTGCTTGCCTTCACTATGCATTTGTCTGATGCTTCTTTGACAAAATTCTCATCATGACATGAATATGGCAGCGGTATTAAAGAAGGTAAAATGTCATCATACCTCGACTTTCCCATGCATGGAACTTCTTCACAGTTCTCTCCATGATCATATATGCCTTCAATTTGTCTCCGACGAGCTGCTGCTTTGGGAATTCCAGCGAGCTCTTGGTCTTTATTCTTGCCCGAAAAATTGATCCTCCATTGACAACTTATCTTCTCCCATAGGCAAATCTGATTTTTCCTTTTTTTGTGGCTCATGTCCCATGGTTTCTCCTCAAAAACATCCTCCTTTGTATTGCTGTTCTGAATATCAGTCAATGGTTCGTTTTCAACAAGAATGACGGAAGCTTCTATTACTTCTAAGGGCTGCTCCATACCCCACGAATTTGGGTTTTCTTTGACATCTTGCCACATAAAATTATTAGAAGCCAAAGGAATATCATCATACATTAATGAACTTTTACCTTCCTGCTGGAAATCGATCTTCCCTTGTCCTTTTTCTGATGCAACTTGGAAGCTCTTCTCTTCTTGTCTCCCTTCGTGGCTGGGCATGCCTAGGCTTAGGCCTAGATCTTCCACTATCCAACTCCATGAACTTTGTGAATGACATTGCTTCACGGATTTCTTTGGGAAAAGCCATGTATTCCTTATAGCTTGCTTCAACATTTTCTCTTCCCGTGGTGCTTGGATCTTCTTCCGGTAGGACTTCAACTCTGGTCTTCGACTCGATCCTCGGATTGTTCCCATTGTTTGCTTGATATTAATTAGATTTTGGATAGACATGGCAAGAAGGTCCAAGGCTTCCGTGAGTCTTTCTTGTCCCGCCATAAATTTATCCATTGAATTTCCCTCGTGCACTTTGAGACAAAGCTTTGATACCACCGTAATGAGACCCCTTTTGGGGGGTTTATCAAAATATTCAGAATTCTAAGAATTAACAATAGACTAATTATTTATGGCAGCGACTCAGTTTTGTTTGAAAATTGTGCCCAAACTCATTCCCAATTATCATAGAACACTTAACAATGATTTCTTTATTGATTTGACAATAATTAGAGCCAAATCGAATAGGATTATGCAAAAGTATCACTGCGGAAAATTACAATCAGACTGGAAAATTGCAGCAGCCTTAAAGAATTCAATTTGACCATTAAATATGCATAGGAATCCGTGTAAATGCAGATTTGGTCTTTAAAATGCAAGTCGACTTGGAATATTAATTTTATATGGTGATAATATCATCCAATAATTCACAAATAACACTAGAGCAAGTCGCACTTCTTGGAATTAATGAGATTAATCTGAAAATGCTCAATAATGTCTTCAAATCTGATAATATAGTTTAAGTACAAATAGTTTAAAGTCAATATGAAGGGTTTTCGTCCTTCATATGGACCTCACATGGGGTTTTCGTCCCAAGTGGTGGAATAATGAGAGAACACTCTCAAAATCAGTTTTTACAAATGATAGTTCATATCCACAAATGATGCCTAACACCCCTATTTATACTTGTAGGTCTTGGCGCCAAAACATGAAAAGACATGTCCATTCATTATGTCCCTTCATTATGCCTTGGCCGACCACTTATATTTATTTATTTTTCCTTAATACAAGGCCGACCCATATAATTGAGTCCATTACGCTAAAACATATTAAAAAATATTAATAGACATATTTTGCTCTCTCCTTTATCTTCTTTAATTCGACCATGGAGAAGAATTGCCCGAAATCCAATTTGCCTTCAAATTTGGAGAAAATGGACATTACATGCACCCCTTAACTCTATAAAAGGAGGTCGCATTTCCTTTAGTGGGTTATGTTGGATTGATCATTTGATTTTACTCCATGCTTGGAGTAATGGGATGTATGCCCTAGCTCTTGCATTGTGCTCTCTCATTGTAAGCTTCATTTGGATCCATTGTTGAAGATATTGAAGACTCCATTGTTCTCTTCATTGTGCTCTCTTGTGTTGAGTGTGTTTTTGCATGGTTTATCCATTCTAAGCATTGGCACATTTATTTAGAGTGAAATATGCATGTTATTGATCATTGTTGAAGGGTTTGATAGTACCTTTGTGAACTGTTGTTACTGCTGCAATTGTTTTTGCTATAGCGACTTGGATTGGGGTTTGTTTAAGCATGTTTTGATGCCCCAAAATATATTTATGTTGCAGATCTGATTTAGCATAATTTTGTGAGCATGTGTGACCAAATTTGAGGGTTTTGGGAGTGATGCAAGTGCCGGAATTAATCTATGTGCAAAACAACAATTTATTTTGCCCTAGGCGACTTGCTTTTTGGCTATTTTGGGAGTTTGGTAGTTGTTCTAATTTGGTTTGGATCATCTTGTTCCTTGTATTTTTCTCGAGTTCGGGCATATCTCATTTGCCCAAATCAGAGTAGTTTTGAGGAAGATATGAATTTTTGAAAATTGCAGCGACTTGGGTTTGATTATCAATTGTTTCAGTCAGTGTGTGATCAGATTAAAAATCTGATTTGTCTATTAATTATTTCTGAGCAAGGGGAGTTGATTTGGAGTGTTTGAAAGCTTGGAGAAGGGCTGAAATATTTTTATTTATTTTCCTCTAACCCTAGCGACTAGATCTGAGATTTCGGGTCTGTTTTGAGGGGGTTTCAATACTCAAAAAATTCAGATTTATAGTGCATTGGAAAGCTCTTAATTTCTACTTTATTATGCACTTTATTCACAACAAAATATGGAGTATTGAATGAGTTATAAATTTTCCAAGTTTCAGCTTGTCTGTGAGCAATATTTAATTATTATCTGCTGCAATAAAATTCAGATCTGGAAAAGATTAGTTTTCCAATTGGTTCTCCCATCTAACCCACTACCTTGGCTTACTCCAACCCCATTTGGGTTGTATTAATGCTTGACATTGGGTTATTTGAGGTCGAACTAAAAGGATCTAATCCTTCTAGGGTCGATTTGAGTTAATAAAGTGCAGATTTATATTTATCCCAAAAAGGGATATTACTCCGGAAGAGGCACATCTTCATCGAGTTCGAGCAAAGGCATACAAATCTTTTTGTGGTAAGGAACATACTTGGAGCCCAACCTTCATCAGAAGGTATAGCACTGGAACAAGGATATCTACAAGGAAGCGGATAAAGCATGAGCAAATTTCTGGTAATACAACCACCTTCCATTCAATGTGTCAAAGAGCCCATACTAGGAGTACTTGGTGACAACATTGACAGTTGCAGGGAAGGGTACAAGGTACCCTCTCCAAAAGATTTGAGTGAGAAATTGCTCTAAGGTGCAGTTGCAGATGCCACGACAATTCTAGCAAAGCAAAAGAAACAATGGAACAAATACGGATGCACCATTCTTTCAGATGGGTGGACGGATGGAAGGAACCGCACCCTCATTAATTTTTTAGCGGCTTCAAATGGTGAGATGGTGTTTTTGAAGTCTATTGATGCCTCTAACATAGTAAAAAATGCAGAGAAATTGAGTGTTATGTTGGAAATAGTTATATTAGAGGTTGACATACAAAATGTTGTGCAAGTTGTCATATACAATGCAACAAAGATATGTCGCATTGGGAGACTATCAGCAGAGAGACATCCATCACTCTTTTGAATTCCTTGTCAGGCACTCATTGCCTTGGCCTTATTTTGGAGGACAGGCAAAATTGATTGGGTGAGGCCGGTTGTAGAAGATGCAAAAAAATAACAAAGTACATATATAATCACCCTTGGGTTCTAAGCTTGATGAGAGAACACACAAAGGGGAAAGAACTTGTTTGAGCCGGTGTCACAAGGTTTGCAACTAACTTCTTGACGTTGCAAAGTATTTCTAGTTTGTTGACATCTTTGAAGCAAATGTTTGTGAGTCAAACATGGCTAGACTCACAATATTCAAACAAAGTTGATAGAGAGAGAAATGCAAAGATAGTTTTTGATGATATCTTCGCAACGAGAGCTATAGAGATCATCAAGGTAATTTCAAACTTTGATTTATATTTCATTCCTTTATTTTAATTTGTTAAATTATAAATATATTGTTTTTACTTTTTTACTTTATTTGTAAGTTTGTAACCTTACATTTTAATTTGTGTGTAGGTGTCGAGTCGGTGAGGGTTTTGCATTTGATTGATGGGGAGCAAAACCCTATGGGGTATATTTATAAGGCCATGGATAGGGCCAAAGAGTCTATCCAAAATTGCTACAGGGGGATATCATCACATATGGCCCCTTTGGGAGATAATTGATCGGAGGTGGAACAATCAACTCCACCAACCTATTCACGCAAATGGGTACTACCTCAACCCCAAGTATTTATTCTCCAACGGCTTCACAGATGTGAACGGAGAGGTTATGGGGGGCCTTTCAACATGTATTGAGAGGATGATACTAGATGTTGAGACAAGGGACCTCGTCATTTTAAAGCTACAAATTACAAACGTGTCACGGGAGGCTCTTTTCTTCGGTGTTAGCTATTCAAGGGAGAACTACACGCATACACCAAGTAATAAAAATTAGAATGTTTATCAAGTTACTTATTAGTTACATATTTGATTTTATTAATTACTTATAATTTTTTTATTTTCTTGTTTGTAGGTTCTTGGTGGGAGGATTTGGGAGGAAATACACTGCATCTTCAAAAGCTAGCCCTTAGAATTCTATCTCAACCTTGTAAAGTTTCTAGATGTGAACATAACTGGAGTTTGTTTGAGGCTATTCACACGAAGAAGCGCAATAGGTCGAGCCAAAAACGATTCAACAACTTGGTTTTTGTGCAATATAATTTCCACTTGGCACAAGAAAAGTGGAGGCCACATCAGAGGAGCTTATTGATTTGGATGAGATAGATCCATATAGCGAGTGGATTGGGCAAGAAGAGGAAATCCCTGCGTTCACAAGGGGACGAGATTGCTTCTTTTGAGAGGGAAGCTATGGAGGGAGAAGCACTAGCAAGAGATATTGGATTGGATGACATCTTTGGAGGTGATCTCCAACATGCAGCAGAGGAGCCACCACCATCTACTACCATGTCGGAGCGAGTTGTAGCCTTCTAAGAGGAGTGAGAAGAGTGAGATGCAACCGAGTGTGGGGGCTAGTAGACGCATTTAGACCCTCTCCCCAATATTTCTCTAGATTGGGGAAGAGGAAAATGTAACTTGCATATTATAACTTGCATAGATATGAAATTTATGATGATATTTTTCAATTATAATAATTTATAATTGAATTATAAATTATCACTATATGAAATTTATAATGCATATAACTTATCAGCTGGCTTTTGTATTTGCATGATGATGTGATTTTGTATTCAAAAATAATACAAAACACTTCTCCAACATTTTATGGACTCATTTAATACATTTTGTAGCTATATGTTACTTAAAATTTATGTTTTTAAAGAAATTTGCGTATTTTTTAAGTTGCTGAATATTCCCGAGTATTCGCCGAGTTTTGTCAAGTCAATTTTTTTTTGGTCTGCCGAGTATGAGTATGCGAACTATGGTAAGAACTGCATTGTTGTATTTTGAAGACAAATTGTTTAATAGGATAGCTTTGACATCCTCATCCTCTATTGCAGCTTTGACTTCGCTAGTCAGATGATCGGGGACCTTAGATTATGGATGCGGCTTGACAAAGAGACTCTTCATCCATTTTGAACCTATATAATTAAAGTTTTAGGAAAATTTGGCATTAACTGCTTTCACTCCAAATAATTTATTTAGAGGATCCCAAATTTCCTTGGATGATTTGTCTAGGCCTACATGATGAAGTTCAGAGTTGGTGAGAGCAAGGCCAATAATAGTTTTCACTTTATCATCTCTGCTTTGCCAATCTAACAATTTAGATGCATCTGTGGATGCTTTCTCTTTCCCATTTACTATGCCCCACAATTTTTTATTCATAAGTTGCATTTGTATTTTCACTTTCCATGTATGAAAATTTAGACCAAAATATTTTTCTACAGGAATTTCCATTTAAAAAATAAATAATATTGCATAGTTACCGAGATGAGTAAATTAAATACCAGTTCCTCTCGCCTTACAACTGGTTTAACGTGCTTTTATACGGCTGTAATTCATGACTGTTTCGTGGCAATTTCACACATAAAAACCATGACTGTGTTCTACCTGAAAGCTTGCCCTCCCACAACTTTGGTTCTACTATGGAAAAGGGTGGAAATGACTGTGTTTTTCCGTGCCTTGTATGTGCATGTATATGCCCTCGAAAAATCCCTAATAATACTTCAAAATGTTTCCTGTATATCCACGAATGTTGAAAAACGTGACTATTTTTGTGACTGCAACTCGCTGCAAACTCTATTTTTTTCTCCGAGACTTGCGACTAGTTGTGACGACCTCCAGAAATGAAGTTCTAGGCTTTTGCAACTTGTGTGACCTTTGTTCAAGGCTTTTGTGCCCTCGAAAGTTTAAATGACAAATGCTCACGAAAATCCACACGAAAATCTGCAACTGGAATGACTAAAAAGTCTTGATTTCCTTTTCTTAAAAACCTCCTTGCCTCACTTTGATACTAGTGTTGGAATATGTGAACAAGGAAGAAATAAAGAGAAGGCGGATTGCACACCATGGAGATAGTGTGCCCGTCATTATATTATGAATGAAGTAGTTACAAAACGGTTGATATGGTTACAACCGGCTACAAACATCTTTTAATTAAATAACTAATGACATCCTTATAGATAAGCCTTACATTCTAATATCTTCAACATGTTTCTATACTGGAAGAAGTGTAAGGAAGTAGATGGGAACAGCCTGGAGGACAACTTCTATGAGGTGTATCTGTCCAGTAAAAGTAAGCTATCTATTTGTCTATTGGGATGATTTCAACTTTTCTGACTAACTGTTGAGTCCCACAAACTCTTATTCATTGCATGTGGAGCAGGAAGCCCAAGCATTTCATAGGTAGTCTGCCCACCTGAAACTGCAGAACATTGAGAACTTCCTCCGTCTAGCAGGAATGCTAACAAAGATGATATGGGATTTGTTAATTTATTTGTGTCCTGATGCCAGCTAAAATTTGGACCAAAAGGATGATTTTTGACTTGGACTCGGACTCAGACTTGGCAAGGAAACAAGGCCAAAACTTAGCAATTTTTAAAAGAACTGTTTTAAATAATTTTTAACTGGAATTGTTATTTTATAATTTTTGGCACTGAGTGAGTACTTGCTAGGACTGCCTCACTTCATTGGAAGAAACAGCATGTACTTATTGAGACTACCTTGCTTTGTGACTTGGAGAGTACCTGCCAAGTTTCATTGTCAAGATTTCGACAGAAGTTAATTAAGCTTTTGAATTTCCCACAAGATGAGTGATGAGAATAGAGGCATATCATCTGGCAATGAAAGTTGGTATATCTTACCCTCTTTCCAAAGACAGGAACCGGTGTAATGTAGTTATAAACAACATCTGCAAGTATCCTGCAAAGATTCCTCCCCATATTGATGAATATGTGCAGGCTTAAGGGATTTCCCTGCCGTAGTCTTTTTGAGCAGAGGAAAGATTTCGCTGTGACTCCACTGATGGCAATAGTGTATGTAGGGATTTGAATGCAGTTGGTGATCTAGACATTAACTAATTAACTGTATCCAACAGCTTGAAGTGCAGAATCAATGAAGTCCCAACTGCATCAGTCAAACGCTTTCACGCTAACTAATTTGATCAGAATTCCTCCTCTCGTGGGGCTTTTAATGAACGATGAATGTCTTGGACAGAAATTATACTTTTCATAATTTGCTGTCAAGGGACAAAGACAGATTGAGTCTCTAAGACAGTTTCTGAGAGGAACACCTTTATTCTTCAAGGAATCAACTTGGAAAGAATCTTTCATGCCATACTACAGAAGGCAATTGGCCTATATTGATTCAATTTATCAGCACATGCTAATTGGGAACGAGAACGATTTTGGTACCATTCATCTGTTGAAGCATGTTCTTATTTCACAAGATTTGTCAATCAGAGCCAAACATCTTATTTAATTAGCACTCAAAAGATTTGATCAAATAAAGACAGAAATCCTTCTAGTCCAGTGGCATTACCTGGCTGAAAAGAGAAGACTCTTTTTAATCACTCCTACGAAACAAGTCTCAATATACAGTTATTTTTCTCCTCCTGAATGTCATTTTCTCCAGTAGTTTTGTTTGGAATCTTGTTCTTTGCTGGTTTTTGGGGTCCTCTGTCAAAATTTCTTGAAAGACCTAAATGACATATGTCATGATTTCATCAATGGTGGAAAGTAATGTGTCGTCATCCTTTTTAATGTATTGCATCATTTTCATGTGCTACCTTATCAACACAGACTTATGCAGATACTTGTTTGAATCCCCTGCTTGATCCACTGTTTTCTTCATCTTTACTGCCAATACAATTCCTCTTTTTTATGCAAAGAGTGGCAGGACACTTTATCAGAAAACATAGTTTGACTAAAGCTGACTGCATACCCGAAGGAGGACATGTTTCCCAACATTAATCCCTTATAATACATATTAAACTAACTGTTAAAACCTTGAAGACACATTTTAACAAACTTTTTCATTTAAGGCCAAAGTTTTTAATAACCTTAATTTTATCCTTTCATTTTCTTAATTTTTCATTTGAATGAAAAAAAAAAAAACTTATTTCAATATCTCCTAGTGTTCAAGTATTCATTTAAAGATCTTTTCTTAAAGGAAATCTTCCGCCCTTTTCTTTGTACTCATTTGTGGGATTTTTTTAATTACTCTATATGGTCTTGGTGATCTTTTTGGTTTCTTTCTATTTTTTTTAATAAATTTGCCACATGTTTTGTTATTTTAGGGAGGTACAATTTGTATTCTCTACAATATTTAAGGTTCAATGAACTAACTTTAATTATGCCAATAGGCATTCTACAATGGTAGCAAGGAGTGAGATCTAATGGTGTGACTGTGTCAGCTTCAATTCTCTATATTAAATTTGGCATCCATTTGACCATTACTTTTAAAAATAAATTTAGCTTCATTAAGCTTTGAGAAGTCAACCAAAAAATAGTAATATCTTGTTACAATGGCAACAAGGGGCGGGATCTAATGGTGTCACCATTTTTTTAACATTTGAGTAATATATTCACCATATGATAAGTTCGGGGCCCTTTTTCCAAAATATTTTTTCTCACCAGCAAGTGAGAAATATGAAGAGAATGTAATGAAATTATTAATCAATGTGATATGCATAAAATTCAAGATAAAAGCCTCAAAATTGATATCTATCAGCATTTTTCAAATAGATGTATTTAAGATATTTGTACTAGTTAGTTGCTACAAACACAACTATTTTATGTGGATTGAAATAAGATCATAAGAAAAGAAATTGTGTGATGAAGAAAAGGCGCACACGAAAAAATAGGGTGTGGGAGACATTGAAGGATGATGGAAATGCACTATAGGTGTGGTGAGTGGTAGATTACGATAGAAAGCAAGAGAATAGAAACAATGGAGAGACAAAAAAATGGGACAATCTGCAGATATGTGTTTTTGAAAAGAGAGTGTGAATGAAGGCAATGAGACAGGGGGCATACGAAGACAATTACTAGAGGCCAAAGTTGCAGAAAAGGAGCAGGGCGTGTAAGGAGAAGTGACATGTGGAAAAAAAGGACCATAGGAGGATCACTTTCAATTTTTTACACTCGTTATTTTATATTTTTAATATTTTTTCTTTGTATAGGATAGAATAATATACTCAATGTTATAAAATTTGGTACTTTTAAGAATGGGCATGAACCTTGTTTTGTGTTTTTGTATTATAAAGTTAACATAACCCTAAAAGTATAGATCTAAACTGAATTTGGAGATGCATAGGATAAATGAAGGGAGAGTATAGAGAACAAGAGAAACAATATGAATGAGATGCAATTAAATGGCCAAGGGATGATAATAATATTGTGGGTGTAACAGATTAGGCTAGGGATTACTTTTTAAAAATAAACTGACCACAATCCAAAAGAAACATGGACCACGAGCCAATATTTATTTAATTTTTTAGTCTCTGACCAAATGGTCAAACCAAACCACAAGCCCAGTTCCAAGAGAAAAGGAAATCCTAACTAGAGCTTGTGCCACTCGTCATATACCTACCAGGTACATGCATAAATCATATGCAAAGTACTACATCTTGAACATAAAATATCAAATGGATTAATAGATATAACATGGTGAATGAAGGGTCATAAACAAAAAGTCATGTCCTTGTGAAATGGTGTGTTGTGTTTATAAATAGAGACTCTGATAACTTATGACATTTAATTAGACATATAACATGGCAAATATGGAAGAAAATTGGACATTTTCTTGAGCTTTGTCCTTGTGACTTTTCTTATTGTGCCTTGCCACAACTTGGAGAGTTCGAGCATATAACTTGCTATACGCTGTTTAAACGTGGAACACGGTATTTACTGTTCAAAAATGCTGAAAAAACACGGTTTTGGCTCTTTTTAAGGCCCTACACTTGATCATTTTCACTCACACAACCATTTGAGCTTGCATTGCTTGTGTTGAGCGGATTTTGGAGCGAATTCGAAGAGAGAATTTGGAGAATTGCATTTGGAGGTAGGTTTTTTTTTTTTTAATTCTTTCAAGTTTTTTCAAATTTTGTGTATATTATTTATGTTTTATAGATTCATATTGTAATTCTAAATACATGTAATGTAAAATTGAATGCTTGTAATTTTTTTATACTCATTTGCAACCAGAGGTATGTATTTTTTTATGCAAATTCATTCTAAACTAGTTAAATTTTATGTATGTGTATTGTAATCGATTCGTTTTGTAATTCTAAATACATGTAATGTAAAATCAAATGCTTGTAATTTTTTTATAGTCATTTGCAGCCAGAGGTATGTATTTTTTTTTTAATGCAAATTTGTTATTCAAGCACGTTTTTTTTTTAAAATTTAATTAAGCTTACGTTTTTCTAATTTTTTAAATGTGCATTGTGTTGCAGATTAGAGCTTAACAATGGCATCAGGCTCGGCATCAGGTTCGGCATTTGGGTCAACATCACTAGCAGGGACCATTCCTGCGAATGCCCGTACCAAAGCATGGAAGTATGGTGTACGTGGAGGTGGTGAAAATGATGTTATTTGCAATTTTTGTGGCAGAAAAATGTCTGGAGGCATCAATCGTTTGAAATATCACCTTGCATCTATTGTTTGTTGAGATGTTGCGGTTTGCCCCAACGTGACGGAAGAGGCAAAGCGAGAGATGAGAACAGAGCTAGAGGAGAAGAAACTAGAGAGGGCAAGGGTGCAAGCAACCATAGCACAAGCTATTAGACCTAGGGCTGCAATGACAGAGGATTTAGAGGATGATGCGGCAACAATTGTGGGCTCTACTCGTGGTCCACACATACGAAGCGGAAGAGCTGGAAGAGGCACATCTTCATCGAGTTCGAGCAAAGGCATACAGAGCTTTTTTGTGGCAAGGAACACACCTGGAGCACAACCTTCATTGGAAGGTACAGCCTGGAACAAAGATATGCACGAGGAAGCGGATAAAGCTTGTGCAAATTTCTGGTACTACAACAACCTGCCATTCAATACTTGGTGACAACGTTGTGATTCATTGCAGGGAAAGGGTACAAGACACCCTCTCCAAAATATTTGAGTGGGAAATTGCTTGAGGGTGCAATTGCAAATGCCACTACCATTCTAGAAGAGCAAAAGAAACAATGGCAAAAATACGGATGCACCATTCTTTCATATGGGTGGGTGGACAGATGGAAAGAATCGCACTCTTGTTAATTTTTTAGCGGCTTCAAACAAAGTGAGATGGTGTTTTTAAAGTCTATTGATGCCTCTAACATAGTAAAAATGTAGCCAATTTGAGTGTTATGTTAGAGACAATCAGATTAAGGGTTGGTGTACGTAATGTTGTGCAAGTTGTCACGATTTACGATGTAGAACATATGTGGCGGTTGAGAGACTACCGTAGGAGAGACATCCATCACTCTTTTGGACTCCTCAGGCAACTTATTGCCTTGAACTTCTTTTGGAGGACATAGGCAAAATTGATTGGGTCAGGCTGGTTGTAGAAGATGCTAAAAACATAACAAAGTACATATACAATCACCCTTGGGTTCTGAGCTTGATGAGAGAACACACAAAGGGGAAAGAACTTGTTTGAGCTGGTGTCACAAGGTTTGCAACTAACTTCTTGATGTTGCAAAGTATTTCTAGTTTGTTGACACCTTTGAAACAAATGTTTGTGAGTCAAGCATGGCTAAACTCACAATATTCAAAGAAAGCTGATGGAGAGAGGGTTGCAAAGATAGTTTTTGATGATATCTTTGCAAAGAGAGCTATAGAGATCATCAAGGTAATTTCAAACTTCGATTTATATTTCATTCCTTTATTTTAATTTGTTAAATTATAAATATATTGTTTTCACTTTTTTACTTTATTTGTATTGTAAGTTTGTAACCTTACATTTTAATTTGTGTGTAGGTGTCAGAGCCGTTGGTGAGGGTTTTGCGTTTGGTTGATGGGGAGCAAAACCCCATGGGGTTTATTTATGAGGCCATGGATAGGGCCAAAGAGTCTATCCAAAACTATTACAGGGGGAATATCGTCAGATATGGTCCCTTTAGGGAGATTATTGATTGGAGATGGAACAATCAACTCCAACCTATTCATGCAGCGGCGTGCTACCTCAACCCCAAATATTTCTTCTCTGACAGCTTCATAGATGTGAACGGAGAGGTTATGGAGGGCCTTTCAACATGTATAGAGAGGATGATACCAGATGTTGAGACAAGGGACCTCATCATTTTAGAGCTGCAGAGTTAGAAACATGTTAGGGGGAGGCTCTTTTCTTCGGTGCTAGCTATTCGAGGGAGAACCACACAAACATCAAGTAATAAAAATTAGAATGTTTACCAAGTTACTTATTAGTTACATATTTGATTTTATTAATTACTTGTAAATTTTTTATCATCTTGTTTGTAGGTTCTTGATGGGAGGATTAGGGAGGGAATACCCCGCATCTTCAAAAGCTAGAACTCAGAATTCTATCTTAACCTTGTAGTGCTTCTAGATGTGAACGCAACTGGAGTTTTTTTAGGCCATTCACATGAAGAAGTGCAACAGGTTGAGTAAAAAACGGCTCAACGACTTGATTTTTGTGCAATACAATCTCCGACTTCGCACAAGAAAAGTGGAGGCCACATCAAAGGATTTTATTGATTTGGATGAGATAGATCCATACAACGAGTGGACTGGGCGAGAAGAGGAAATCCTGCATTCACGGAGGACAAGATTGCTTCTTTTGAGAGGGAAGTTATGGAGGGAGAAGCACTAAGAACTACAGGATACATTGGATTGAATGACATCTTTGAAGGTGATCTCCAACATGAAGTAGAGGAGCCACCAAAGACCACCATCTGCTTTCAAGTTTGAGCCGAGTCATAGCCTTCAGGAGGAGCAAGGAGATGCAGCCGAGTGTGGGGACTAGTAGAGGCATTAGACCCTCTCCCCAATATTTCTCTAGATTGGGGAAGAGGAAAATGTAACTTATTGTATATTTTAACTTGCATAGATATGAAATTTATGATGATATTTTTCAATGTCAATCATCATAAATTCATATTACTTATCAATCGGTTATTGTATTCGCATGATGATGCGATTTTGTATTGTATTTGTATTCAAATATAATAGAAAACACTTCTCCAACATTTTATGGGCTCATTTGATAGATTTTGTAGCTATGTGTTGCTTAAAATTTATGTTTTTAAAGAAATTTGTGTATTTTTTTAAGTTGCCAAGTATTGGCCGAATATTGCCAAGTTTTTGTCGAGTCGAATTTTTTTGGTCTGCCGAGTATTTGCCGAGTACGAGTATGCGAACTATGATTTTACCACTTGTTAATGAATAAACTAACTATTATGCACTTTATAAGTCTTAGGAATTAAAGCGAAACCGATATTTACAATTAATAATTAGTTATTATTAGTATTAGCATTACTAATTGTTACTAAATTAATTAACTATTTAATCTAGTTTATTAATTTTCAATTTAAGGTCAACAAGTCCTATTAATATTACATCCATTATATTTGTTAATGCGAGTCATGTTGCATAATCTAAATCGCCTCCATTAGATGGCGCTTCACATGGTTATCCTCTATGACTAATACCTTTGCTTTGTCAAAGCAGATGGTATGTTTGGTTGCAAGAGAGTGCTCTGTCAATGCCAACCTTTCCACCCTTTCATATTTAATATTCTTATCGTACTCCTTAATCCTAGTTTGGATCGATCTTCTTCTTTCATCAATGTATGGTTTACCATGAGCATTCAATCATGTACACTCCACTATTTTGTTTAGGGTCAAGCTTGTCCGTTGCGGATCTTAATTTGTTTCAAATGATATTGATCAGTGAGAAAGTTGTTTTAATCAGTAGTGTTTTTATGTCAGGTAAAAAAGCCTTCTGTTTTTTAATCAACATTTACACTTTCACATAAATTCTTTGTTGGAAATCTTTTCTAGAATTCTCGAATGCTTTGTTTATTTGTTTATTATAATATAAAATTGTTTTTGAAAACTCTGAATCTTTTTCATCTACTATCCTCTTGGCTCTAGTAGCAAGTGTTCACACCCCAAATTTTAACTCAACACACCTATAACGGCATAGTCTATAGACTTTTCCCATTCAACACCCCCATCCCTAGAACTATTTTGAAGAAGAGACTTATCACGATCGAGATTGACACATTTTGCATAGTTCAACATACCTAGATTTTTTGTGTATTCAGAGTTCATTACATACTCCCATGTTACATTCCATATTTTATTGAAGGAGGTTACTTGCCAATGTTTAATTGGAAGAAGTGGAAGCCTTACTTATACAAAGACAATGCTTGGGAGATCTTCTATTTGTTGAAGGGAGGGTACTGATGTTTCATGAACAAACCTGATCTTTTCAGGATTGCAGCCCTCCTTAAAATACTAGATATTTCCCTTGCTTGGATGAAAATACAGCGAAGAAATACCCTTTTGGCCTCTTTAGATCATCTACAGATCTTAAGGTTTCCAGTTCTCTTGTATCCATATTGTTTTTGTTTTGGATCCTCGGAAAGCTTCCATGAATTTGTAGATCGATGCTTTCACCCTGAGAAGCCATAATTTGTTCTCGATTTCTACAATGGAAAAACATAGTTTAGGAGGGGTATCCCTACAAAGATGGCTGCCTTTTCCTTTTGAGTGGAGAAATTTGTCCTAGTGGTGGTTGTATGTGCATGGTGTTGCAAGACATGGTGCAGTCCTCTGGATATTTAAGTTGGGTTATTTGAGACTGCAGTCCTAAAATAATGATTTGGGCTTTGTTGGGGAAGAGGCATCTGTGGCCTTCCCTAATGGTTGTTTGGAGTGCAGAGGTTCAGGATTGGAATTGGAATATGTGCTCGTATGAGAATAGTGTGGGTGTGTGTGGGGAGCTGCAGAGCTTTTATTGGGTAGGATTAAGTCTTTCAACTACTAATTTGTAGTGTTACATGGTAACATATTCCCTAGATTTTGGTGACATCTTGGACATCGTGAATGTTTTGGGGACTTGAGGACTTAGAGGGGGCATCCCAAAAAATTTCTTAAAATTTTTCCAATGCTTTTACTTTAAAAAAGCTTTAACTTAAACCAAAGCATTGAACACTAACCCCGAAAGTACCCATAAAAAAACATTAAATAAAGTTTAGACCCCTAAATTTCTTTGAAAAAAATTAAACTAAGTTACCAAAACGCCATCCTTAGGGCATGCGGTAGGGTACGACCCGGATATGTGCCTGGAAATGGTTGGGTAAGGCTGGGCATGTCCAGGCACGGCTGGTACACCTGCAGAGTTAACTGGCCGTACCCTGGCTGTTTCCAGGGCATTTCTAGGCCTAAAACAGTTTTTTTCTACTTTAAATTTAATATATCATTACAGCAAAAATTACAGTTTTTGCAGCAGCATTATTCTATGGAAGGTACCAAATACAAGCCATCAAAAACAAGGACAAAAATAGCATGTATGAGATAAATGTAATAAACACCTAAACTAGATGTGGTAGGGATGATGCTTGTGCCCAGGTTCAATGAAATTAGGAGTGGTTTGTCATGGTTATTTAGCTTGTTTTGTTTTACATATGCATAATATGTGGTTAATTCCTATTTATTAGGCTGGAATTCATATATTTTTCAATATTTATAAATATTTTGTACAGTCTTATCCAGGGCCAATTTTTTTTTACAATATCCATACCCGTATGCAAAACATATCGGCAACTTAGATAATCATTTAAATGTTAGTTTTTATATATTACTTTATAGCTGTACCTCACCATCCCAAAATCTGGGAATTTTTTTACCATCCTGGAGACTGAGGTAACTATGCTAGTTTTCTTTGTTTTTATTCATATCTTAGACTTTGATCACTAACAATATCTAGGTGGTAAAAGTGGTATCAAGTCACACAAGGTAGTTCCTAAATAACTATCAACTAGGCTTTTAAGGCCACTACTTTAGACTCCAAGCCATACATGCTAACTCAGATTTCCATAAAAATAAGGCTGGTAAAACGTTGGGGTAGTTAACCATATTGATGGTTCTAACTCACCTGGAGCTTCATAATAATTTAATGAAAGCAATACTATGCAAAATTTAAACTCTTGCAGGTGCAATACAACACTCAGTCATCTACACTTCAAACAAAGCTTTCCATGCAGAACTGAAATTGATTACCTGACCCATGAAATAGGGTTTAAAATTAAATAACAGTTAATCAAGCTCTTAGTTATCACTCGTGTAACACTTCTATGAAGGTTTCCTAAATAAGCATTGATTGAAAGTTCTAACGTGTGCTTGCATGTGTATCTTATAGAACTTATTAGCATGCTTGGTTTATGTTGTATGGATCCTTTTAGGGTCACCCTATGAGGTGGTTATAGCCAAATTGGCTAACTTTCATGGTAATATTTGACACCATTTATCCCTACAATTCCTAACTAACTTTCAAACAATAAGAACTCCATGAGGGCTGTGGTTAGAAGTAGAACTAAAGAGGGAATTCTGTCATGTCCCTTTTCGAGATAATTCCGTTTGAAGACCTTGACCCATTTTTCTTCCTCATGGGTCCAAGGGAACAAGCTAGAGGAAGCCAACAATGTCATCATGTGCTTAATTTTGTGTTTATTTCTCTAATTGGCATTGTATTTGTTGGTGAGCCTAGCGCCCAACAATAAATTAAAAATAAAAAGATATTGGTGAGCATGTAGGCTCCAAAAATTAAAAAGAAAATAATAATAAAGCAAGTCTAATTGTGGTTGGCCTCATTTGAGAGCCCCAAGACTTGGCGCCACCCTCTTGTTATAAATAGAGGTTGTTGGCATTAGTTTAGATCATGTTTTTGGTAAATTTCATTTTTTGGTGAAGGATTGCTTGTGAAGCACATTTTCCATCTCTCTCAAGGCCAAAACCCTTGATTGATACTCCCGCAAGGATGAAAACCCTTGTGGAGAAGGTGGTGTGGACGAAACCTCATGCTACACTTGGTTCTTTAAACTTCATTGTTGGTTACAACTAATTTATGCCCTAAACGACTTGCTTGGGAGTGTTTTGGGTGAAATGGCTGGTTTTTGTGTGAACAAATAGCATGATTGGAATCTCTATAATTTCTAAAGGTGAAATCTTCCATTTCTATCAATTGTTGATTGTATTTGAATGGTATTTTCAGTTTTGGAAATTATTATTTAGATTTGCAGTGGATGGGTTGCATGATAAATCAAAAATAGCACTTGTGGGTTTCTAAAAAATCAGTCTTCTTGCATTTAATGATTGTTAGTTATTTATTATAAATGCTGAACATTTTTCCTAAAAATTTGAATGAGATTTGTGCCTAGAAAAATGTATTTGACTTCTCCCAAGAGGTCGCTACTATAGTTATCGTGTTTGACTGGATATGTACCAAAACTGGTTTGATCCGGATTTTTAGACACGCCCGAATAAATCTGATTCGGTTTGCTGTTTTTTCTATTTAAAATAAGTAAAAAAACCTACTAGTAAAAAAATGTTAACCCTAATCAGGGGAAATTGAAATTGTTCGGTGCCCCTACATTTGGCGGTTTGCATTCGACCCCTATGTTCGCCTATGGCCTCCATGAAAGAGCACAAAGTGTAGCTTGGGATTGTGTAGTGGACTAGTGGTGGCCGGCAAGAGTGGTACTCGTTGCGGCGATGCTTGGTAGTAGTAAAGGTGAAGCTCGACGACAGAGGCAGCAGAGGTAAGTCACGACTAATTTATTTATGTTTTAAAGTTGGGCGGTTCTTGCTTTAGTGTTAAGTTATGTTCCACAAGGATGCGTCCCTGCCTTTTTATGCTCATCCCATCAAGGGATGTTTAGAAACTCCGGACGGGTAGGAAACGCGTCCTACCCGTCCCCAATCCATTAAAAATTCGGGATGTCCCCGAGACGTCAGAATTGAAGAGGGGGACAGCGGACGACTGCACTTCCCTGGTACGTCCAAGGGACTTCTACAAATCCCTCAACCGTATTGGGGATGTCTGGGCATCCCGTATGTCCCAACAAAGGTTAAGTTAATTTAAAAAAAACAAACAATATTACTGAAAAATTCAACCTGAATGAACTCTAGCATGAGGAAAAAGGGCAAATTATGACATTTGCAAATGAATCTGAATGGACTGTAGCACTAGTTGCAATTTTTCCATGCATATGCCATAAACAGGTTTTTGAGAAGAGTCTTGATTAATATAGCACAGGCAAGAATACTAGTTCTTTGAAGGAGTGTCTCTTCTATAGTTTTCCTAGACACTTCATATTGTCTCCTTGACCATTCGGTTTCCTTTTTAAAATGCATCAGCACATGATATATTCGTTTACTTGTTATAAAGAAGAAGCATTTGGCTGTCATCAGTCATTTTCATCTCTTTGAGTGAGAATAACTGCAATTTTCTCCTCTCTTGCAACTATACAAAACAAGGACATGTAAATGTGTAATCAGTAATTTCTATCTTTATATGAATTGAGAGTAACTGCAAATTTCTCCTCCTCTCTGACAAGTGGTGACAACTATATGAAACAAGGACCTGCAAATGTGTAATGTTGTACTTAAGAATGTGCAGCTTTATCCCTTGTATGAAACTTACTTCTTGAAGGGCCTTGATTAACATAGCATGTCCTTGTCAAGCCCGGGAAAGCTTGCTAGCTGTTCCAAGAATGGTCTTTTAGAATTTCTGTACATTCTAGATGGTATCCTTGACTGTTCATTTTCCTTTTCCAAATGCAACTGTACTTGATATATTCATCCACTTTTAAAGTTAAGGTTGGAGCTCTTTGGAGAATAATTTAGCACTCACGGACATTTTTTCTCTACATGTCCAGGCATAGTCGACATCTTCTAAAGTTTTCTACTCGTGACCTCACGTCTTTACAGTGTCGTGGGGGTCTTCTCTACAGTTCGTTTCTTCATGTTTTCTCCCTTGGAATGGTTGTGACGACTGGCATGGATGGGCTTTTGGCTTCTTCGACTCTGGTCTGAGGCTATCGAATTGATTCTAAGGTCCCCTTCATTGTTGTTTCCCTCTGTCGTGACCATTGTTGCTTAGTATTCTCAGCTCGTGACTTTCGGAAGGCTCGTGAATGGTTTTCGTGGCCCGAAAGTCATGCTCGAGATGACTCGCAAATGACTCGTATCGTGGCTCATGGTTCCAGTTGATGCTCGTTTCTGATCCGTGCACAGTTGGTCGCTGCCGTTGCTCGTGAATTTCCAATTTGACAGGGCAAGTTTTCGTGTGTTGTTTCCTCTTCCTTGCCTCATACTTATACCTCGAATCTGTTGCTCTAGCTTGTTGCATCGTGGTTTGACTTGCTCACAGTTGTGCAACTAATGGGACAAAAAAATCATGCACAGTAAAATCGTGAGCACAGAAATATCGTGGCTCATGTAGTTTTCGAATGCAGAGGGAAATAGTGGGCACAAGGAATGCAATCTGGATCACCTCTCAGCCTCTCCCCTCTTAAGGTGATTTATCCTAGTGGTTTGGCTACAATCATGGCCCCGGAAACTCCTACTGGCAGCGGCATGATCGGGAACCCCCTGGGTAACACCTCTTGCAGTACAGTAGACATTTTATTGGAACTTCTCAACCGAATCCAGAAAGTTGAACATGCCAATCAACAACTCCAAACTGAGGTTTGTACACTTATTGGCAGGGTCGCAGATGTTGAGGCTGAGAATGCCATCCTGAGAGAAAAATTAGCCAACACCACGGATAATACTAGCTCCCCTAATGCTGCCCTACACGCAGAAATCGTTGACCTCCGGTCTCAACAGGAGGAAATCAGAACTAATCAAGCCTCCTTAAAACTGGAAACGGAATCATGGACCAAGGTTGTTAGTGGGACAGGCAACGTTCCCCCTCCTTTGGTTGCGGTTGAGGTTGTTATGCAGGCCAAGTTAATTGAGGAGCGCACTAGGCGTGACAGGGAATTAAACCTCAAGGTGAGGGGTCTCCCACCCCCCATGCCAACACAGGACCCATTGACGGTTGGTAACTCCTTTATCACTGATACTTTGGGGATTCTGACATTACATTAGAAAGAGCTTGGGTTGGCTATGATTCCACACTTTTCATCCATTTCAGAAAACCTCTGACAGGCTGCGAGCTCTCAAGGCGAAGAGGGTTCTATTTTCATGCCTAGACAAGGTCTTCCTTGATGAAGATCTTACCAGGACACAAGTTGGGGAGCTCAAACGCTCTAGGGAGCAAGTCATGGCAGCGAGGAAAGCAGGTAAATGGGCGGTTATCAGGAATCTCCGGGTTGTTATCAGAGACTCTCCTCCTCCTGGTTGGGAACCCCGCCAAGGGGCTCCCCAATGATGGGCCAAGTGGGAGAGGAGCCGGCCAGAGACTTATCTATCAGTTGTTGGAATGGGAATGGTTCCCTTTGGTCTTCCCCTGGCCTTATGTTAGACGCTCTCGGGGCTGCTGACATTCTCTTCATCACAGAGACACACGAGAGCCCGGTTCGTCCTCTCCCAGGTATTACTGGCTTTCTTTGGTTATCAGCTTGCAGACAGGAGACTCGGGGTTCGGGTGGTGTCAGGGGCTCTGGTGGGGTTGCCTGTCTTTATAGGGACTCCCTCCGGAACAAGATCTCGATGGTCGGTTTTGATGAGTCTGCTAGGTACATGTGGATTCGTATCAGTGGATCCGCTCGGTTTTCTAGGGATCTCTATATAGCAGTGTGTTACTTTCCTCCGGCTGCTTCCCCTTATGCCATCCACAATGGCCTGGACGGTGATCCTTTCTTTGACTTATACGACAAAGATTAGCTTGAAGACTGTCATAGGGGAGGTTATCATTTTAGGTGATTTTAATCCTCGTACTGCATGACCACTGGTCCCTCTCCACGATGTGAGATCGGTGGAAATGTTCTCGCACACATAGGATTGACCACGGCTCGGTTTGTCTACATAGGATTTCTGCGGATACAGATGGCCCCTTCACAGCTTATGGACGGTTCCTCCTCCACAGGGGAGTCTCAGGGGATGGTGATCTTTAACGGGATCAAGCGCTTCCCGGATTCACGTTTCTTCACATGTCGTCCCCATGGCGGGGCACTAGTGTGGTAGACTATATCCTTGCCAGCCCGGACATCTCACCCCTCTTCTGCTCCTTTGTTTCCCCCATTCCCCTTGCCGATCATGTTGTCCTATCTTTCTCTCTGCTCGCCAGCTCTCCTACCACCACCACCCCTCCTCCCCACTACCCACCTCGCATCTCCTTTCAATTTGATAAAGGGGATTATGGATCTTACTCATCCCACATCCGCGACCTTCTCCCCTCTGAGCCCCTATTCTCTAACATGCCTAGTGCAGAGGCCAAGTACTCATGCCTTTCCTCTGCCATGTGGGAGGCTACCCTGAGATCCTTTCCCAGCTCCACCACCCATCCCTCAGCCACTAGTACTACTAAATCTTGCCCCATGAACCAATGGTACGATGTAGAGTGCAAATCCCTTCACCGCCGCCTTCGCCAGCTTTTACTCGAGCCCTCCTCCTTCCCCACTCTTAAGGTTGCCTAATGGTGCCTTCTCCGCCGTAAGAAGCGATCCTTCATTTCCAACCGCAGATAGATGCTTTCCACCTCCCTTAGGACTAACCCTCGATCTTTCTCGGCGTCTTATCTTTCCCCACCGCCCCCTCCTCCACAACGATCGATCCTATCTCCACTTTTTTCCCACACCTCGGCCCTTTATGATGTTCAGGCAGCGATCACCCAGATTGGCATCCACCGCCTGGTAATCCCTTCACTCACCGTAATATCAAAGAGGCAATAAGGATTTTGAATCAGTAGCAAGGCAACTGATGTGGACGGTTTCCAGGCCGAGTTCTTCAAGCAGGGTTTTGAGGTTTTTGGTAACTATTTGGCAGATCTTTTCAATCAGGTGGTTAGCGTGGGCTTCCCTCCTACCTGGTCTCATCATATCATTCACCCGATCCACAAAGCTGGGTCCATTTTTGATCCGAACAACTACAGGACTATCATGGTGGGCCATTCTTTCTCCAAACTCTATGCTACAGTCCTCCACAGGTTGTTGTCCGAGATTTTGGAGCAGAAGCAACTCAGAGCCAGAGGTCAGGCTGGTTTTCGCCTTGGTTACCACACCATCGACCACATCTTCACCCTTCGGGCTATTATTGAGGAGGCTCATCACCGCTCTTCGAAAGTTTATTGTTGTTTTGTAGACTTTCGAAAAGCTTTTGACTCCGTACCTCGCATGGCCCTCTTCCAACGACTCCGAGACATTGGTATTTCTGAGATTCTTATTATTGCCATCATGCGCCTCTATGAGTCCATCCTTGGTCATCTTCGTACTACACACAGATTGTCTGATCTCATCAGGAGCACCATTGGGGTTAAACAGGGGTGCCCCTTATCTCCTACCCTCTTTGGCATTTACATTGATGAGCTGGAATCTTTTCTTCGGGATCACATTCAGGAAGGGGATGGTTGCCTTCTTCACCACATCTTGATTTCTATTCTCCTATTTGCCGACGATATTGTTTTACTCGCCTCTTCTCCTGAGGGGCTTCAAAGACAACTTGATGCACTTGCTTTATTTTGTGATCTTCGGCATTTGACGGTCAATCTGGGTAAGACCAAGGTCATGGTCTTCAACGGGTTGCGGACATCACACCTCCATTTCTTCTTCAAGGGGCAGGAGGTTGAAATTACTAATACATACACCTACCTGGGAGTCCAGTTCTCAGGGCCTAGATTCAATATGAGGCATGCTCTTCACCAAGGTGAATAAAGGGTATGGGTCTCTTGCCATTCTCGAGAGACAGTGTTTTCGGCACCACTTCTAGGACATCTCCTCCAAGATGTTTCTTGTGAACTCCCTCATCCGCCCCACTGTTCTCTATGGGTCTGTTGTTTGGGGCCCTCCCTTTTGGACACAGATTGGGCTTCTGCTAAGAGGATTCAGACTCTCCTCCTTCGTCGCTTCGTTAGATGCAAACATACGGTCCCCCAACATATTATTTTGGCAGAGTTTGGAGCCCGACCTTTCCGTTTGGAGACTATATTTGACATATCAACCTTTCTTCATCGTATCAGGAGGTTTGGTGACCTCTCTGATGAGCAGGATAGGTATCCGTATCTCGCTTATTGTTCCTCTGTGATTTTTGCCCAAGCTATGGGCCGTTGTTGGTTTGCTGAGACTTCTACCTTGTTGGACTCGGTATCCAGATTGATTGTCTCCCCCCTTCCAGGTATTCCCTGAATGCTCCCAGTCATCTCTTGCCCACCAAGCAAGTGTTGAATAGGTCCATCCGAGAGGATATCTACAGGAGATTCATTCAGACTACTAGGGTGAACCCTCCTGGGGGTTTGCGCCCTAAGATGTCTTTTTATGCCGAGCACTTTCTTAAAATCAGAGATGGAATCATCATCCGCCCTCAATACACCTCTCATCACTGGGTGCATGCCCTCCATATACCTCTGGGTCAGTTGCGAGTTGGCTCCCACAGACTTCGGTGCGAGACTGATCACCACATTGGTCGGGAGGATAGACTTTGTAGGCTCTGTAGCCTTCATGAGGTGGAGACAGAGATTCATTTCATCTTCTGCTGCCCCATATACTATGACATCAGAGGACGATTTCACTGTCTCTTCAGAGGGATTCAGACTCTCCTGGTCTTCTTCAGATATATTGACCAGCGGTGTCTTGCCCTCTACATCCGTGAGTCTTTGTTGTTCCGAGACCAAATTCTTCATCCCCCTCCGAGAGTCATCCCCACGCGACGGATTACAGCCTTCTTTTTTCGGTTCTATCCATAGGTGGAGGAACTAAACGACAGAGCCTTTCTGACCCAGATACAGTGCATAGATTAGTTCGTCCCCGTTGGACTTTCACACTTCCCTCGATCACCAAAGCGGCGATCGGATGCACACACGTACTGAGGGCAGCCCACCTCTATTCGTCCCCCTAGCCAAGTCGCGTCGGTCTCGTGATCTCAGCAAGGAAGGAGGTTTTCACCCCCTCTTCGGGTTGCCAGTCCATCAGGAGCTTCTTTTCGTCGGCCTCTAATGTTAGGAGGGGTGTGGCTACCATTCCTGAGTAGACCATTGGTCCTCATTTGCCCCCCTTCATTCCCTTCTTTGCTTCTCTCGTTTTCTTCCCCGCTTGCTCCATTGCCCCCGCCTGTGGGGATATTTGGCTTCGGGTTTCCTTTCTGTTGTCTTTTCTCTTCGCTTCGTTTTTGGGAACTCGCTTTTGAGTTGTCCCCGCCGCACTTTGTATATTGTTTAGGTGCAGTCCCATTGACCTACTTTTTGTGGTCATTTGTTGGACACTAATATATTTATCTTATCTATCTTATCTACTTAAATTGAGAATAACTCCGATTTTCCCTCTTTTCTGACAACTCTAGGAAATTAGGACCTGTAAATGTGTGATGCCATACTGGATTTGCTATAGAATATGCAACTTTATCCCCATATGTAACTTAGCTCCTGCAAAGCTCCAATATTTCATCGTTTTAACTTGCATATCTTTTTGTATTTGAACTCTAGTCATTGTAGAGCTTTCTAGACCATTTTTAGCAAATGATATTTTTGTACTTTTGGGTGTTATTTTTTTCCGAAATGGAGAATACAATAATGAATAAAACAAGCAGTAAGAAAATTGCAGCCCTTGGGCATTTCATTGTAATTATTATTGTAATTGAAACTTGAATCTTATGTGAAATCTCAATTCAGCTCCAATTTTATGTATTAAGGTTCTATAATGTGTGTGATGAATGCTTTATCAATATTTGAAATTTCCTATTATAAAAAAAAAATCCCTTATTTTTTAATAGTCACCCCCTGTCATCCCCTAAAAAATGGCCTCCAAAAAAATCTGTCCTAAAAACACATCCTCCCATCCCATGCCATCCCCATCCCCATCCTGGAAACTTGGTGGAACATAGGTGTTAAGTTTTTAATTTTTGTTTTAATATTAGGGTTTCAACACATTTAATGTTAAACTTAATTTTAATAGTTAATATTTAACATAATACTTATATAATATTAAACTTAATATTTAATATTAAACATAATTTTAATATTTAACTTAATAATTGAATAATAATATTCAATTATTAATGTCAAAGTCTAATATTAGTTATTAATATTAACAGCTAAATATTATTATTTAGTTACTGAATGTTATTTTGTTTATAACATTGATAACTAAGTGTCGTTATTTAGTACTTGAATTTTTTTGTCATAGATGCATATATATTTACATGTTTTACACTATATATATATATATATACTGAACCAGATTTTTCCGAAGTTTTTCGGGAATTCTGGATTTTCGATTGTTTTTGTCCTTCCAAACGGATCCAAATTTCTGAACCTGGTAACTATGGTCGCTACCCTAGGAGCAAAGTGCTGGCAGCATTTAAGGGTTTCAAAGTGAATTTTCAGTCATCTACAGTCTGCCCTAGTTCTGATTTCAGACCTTCACAACCAGCTTTTGGTCATTTCCAGAGTCCTCCTTAAAAGGGACATTACAGTATTACAAACATTTGGACATTTTCACATGTATTCTCCAATCTTTTGGTTAATTCTCCATAACTTCCTAGATGCATTGTCATGCTTGGACAATGACTACAAAAGTTACCCAGTGCAACTTCTTAAATTATAAAAATGCAGTGTGTCAAAATTTGCCTTTGGTTTATTTGTTTCACATAACCGCACAGATGAAGATCATAGGAATGTCTTCTTAGTGAATGGTTTAAAATGAAGGAAAGACTTGGTTCTCCTCCTTGACAGTTCATTATCTCACTTTATGTATTGCTATTGAACTTTTTGACACCTGCTGCTTTATTTAGGCTTCCTCATCCCAATCAGCATCTCAGCTAGTATTGATATCAATGAATTATTCAATTACATGTTATAAATGTCTTTATGAAGCCCATCTGATCCTATTGAAATGCACCAGATTAAATCAGAAAGTTTATCCATATCTAATTCTTGGATGATCCTTCCCCATTGTAGCTTCTTAAATTACAACAAGGCACTTGGTTAAGTTTTACAGTTGATCTATTCATTTCACAGTAATCATGCCGATGGATTTACTCTCAGTGGATTGATTACAACGAAAGTAAGACTTCGTTCTTCTCCTTGAAAGTAATATCCATGAAAGGTAAGTACCAACCCCAAACAGAAAAAAAAATACTTCACATAAGCAAATGGTATTGTTATTAAACCCAACGGAATTGTTGTCTAGATTTCAGATGGCATATTGTGCAATGATGATGCTAGATGTTGATGAGATAAAAATAAAATATTGCTATAGTAGTTTGCTAACATGCTGAATGGTAAGAAACTAACGGTACAACACTGAGTGCCGTGTCAACTACCATTAATGAACAAAGTCATAGCACAGTACATTAGCACTCAGTGAAAAATGTAAGCTCACTAAAGCATGGGGAATCTTCCAACAAATGGATTAATGCAACTATCTATTTTGAATAATAAATCACAAGGTATTACCTGAAACCATTAAGAAAAATGTTCAGTTATGGCTACATGGATAGAAAGTTAAAATCTGTTAGGCACTCAACTGAAATTGGTAACAAGAAAAATTCATATATGGATTGCAAACCAAAATAAGAAGAGCAGGATATACATACATCTGGATTAAGATGAAGCCTGTTTGACTTATAGTTTAGTCTTATGCAAAGCTATGACTAGAAAAAATTAAAGTTTAATGAAAAAATACAACAATTCTTCCCCTCTCAGTAAGAGAATGCTGTAAAAAGCTCATGTAGTATCATAGTTATGACTTATAGTATGTCCAGAATCAAAAGTTGGTAGTAAGTTTTGAACAGTAAGCAAAAGACCCAAAGATTTGAAACTTCTAATGGAAAGGCTTACAAACTAAAATGCCTTGATCTTATTAGAGTGTGTTCTTACATAAAAGCTTCTGGAAAGGCAAAACTCATATGGATGAATCAATTCAATGATCAGACAGGACTACGAAGCTACAAGGTTGCGAAATCAGAAATCACTTGATTGAGATTATGACAGCGCATTTGGAGAAGACATGTGGCTAATCTTGCTGGGGACAATAAGTCCCTGTAGGTGTTACATAAAAAGAATATCGGAGGTATTAAGAGTTGGATTTTATGGAATGAATGTTGATGCATCGAACTAGTAAATTTATAAAGAGAAAGGAAGCAAGATAAGGAAACCACTATAGAATATTTTCTATACAACATGGAATGGTATCAGAACCTGAAAAGAAAGATTTACAATAACCAAAGAAAAATGTCCTCCGTCCACAAATTAGTTTTAGTATGATGAACCGTTAAGTAATCAACTTCATACTTGCCTTGTTTTACCCTTATGCAACGGACAAGTCATCACAGGAGTAAGTATTTCCTTTGATGCCGTCATTAAAATCTCACGTAAACGTGGGATACCCAATGTCACATTCATTTCACCTCGACCAGCAAAATGAAATGTGTTCAAACTGCAAAATAGAAGACATATGGTTAGCAAGAATAATAGCAAAGATACATTCCTAAAACTGCCAAAAGATTAAACACAACAATATTATCCAGGTGAAGGAAAATATAAGGATTTTGAAACAGAAAACAAAGGAAGTATAATGCAAGAGATATCCACAGCTTTGATTATTGAATTTTATGATTGTCTGCATATGTTCCAATAGTACACTTAAAATTGCAAATACTCTAATATAAAAATCACGAGCCTGTTTAATTACATGGAAGATTTCATAGATAACCATCTTGAAGTGCTTCATAAATATCTTGATAATCAATATTCCTCTTGCTTGCTGATCTGAATACTTACTGGCAACACCTGCCCACTTCTTCATATAGGTCAGGAGAAACATCAATGATCTGAAATCAGTCAGCACTAAGGACACGAGCATCACAAACAGCAAGTGGATAATGTAACTTAGCACCCACTCATCTGAGTGTAGTTGGTGAAGGAAGCTCAAACTCAGCTCCAAGGACATCGAGAAGCCAGCCTAAGTATGGAAATGAGATCAGCAATTACATCCAGAAGATGTAACAACTATCAGTTTGTATAGGAACTCGAATTTGACAACTCTGATATTTCTGACAACCATCACATGTAGTGTTGCGTGATTTCCAGTGTTAACTGAGGTTTTCTGGTTATGTGTCACAAGATTTGCATTAAACTTAGCATGAGATACTGGGAAAACTGACAGGCAGAGAGACACAGAGGTTGGGAATGTTCAAATACCGAGCCTCTGAAATGCGCAATCTTGACTCAAAATACTACATATAATTCTACTGCAAGAGGTTTTTTTGGCAACATCCAGCAATATGAGGACAGAAAAACCAGATTTTTGTAAGGGTAGGGCAGAGGAACAAAGTTCTAAGCTCCAGAGCAGGCCTAATTAACACATTGTATTGACCAATTTGAGTGCAAGAATAAAGAAAGAGCGTCTTCTTGTGGTGGAATTTTTATATCCATGTGGTATTTCTCCATGCCAAACAGTGTACTGATTAAATGAACATTTTGTTCTGAATACATTCTTGCAGTTTCTTTCCATTCTTTTGCTTCGTATTGGAAGTAGTGATCATTTGGGTGCATGTAATTAGTTAATCAGTTTTCAGTTATGTTTTATGTCGAGTTTCTGTAGCATCTCATTGGAATCAGAATTGATGAAGGGATGACGTTTGTTTCATCAATTGAAGTCCCTCAAAGACTGTTCAATTACAAATAAAAATTTGTATTGGACCTTATTCTAGCTTTTGGTGAGAAAAGTAAAAGTTATGCCTTAAACCCAACAAGGGAAAGACCGCCATGCAAAAATATTAGAGCGTTTTGACCCATGATCAGATCTAGGTGGAAAGTCCAAGTTTCAACCATAGAAGCATATGAACAAGATGCACATGAGGTGATCCACGAGGATCCGAGAAAAACACACCACTTCATCAGTTCCATTAGCACCAAGAAGGAGAAACAAGAAAAATGAATAAAATGAGGTAAACGGAGGTTCTGGAAGGAACCGCCGCTCCGTGCAGAGCGGCGGTCCCGAGATCTGCCCGGTGTGCTCGGGCGGCGGTCCTGACACTTTCGAACAAAAAAGAAGAATGCAATGCAAATGGACGCGAATTTAAAGCGCCCAGCCTTGTCTCTTCCCCTTCCATCCCCGTTCACATCCTCCAATGCACAGGAGGACATGGGAAGGCCTATAAATGCATGAAACGAGCAAGAGAATGGGATTCAAAGATTCAAAGCTAGAGGTTTGGATACGGATACGGGTGCGAACGGCAGTGCAGTGCGCCGATACAGAAAATTTTTAAAAATCTTGGGTACGGTACGCTTTTGGGTACGTTTTATATATATATATATATATACATGTATATAAATATATAAATATGTATATAAATTATAAATTTAAAGAAGCATTTGCATACTTATTGAAATTTAATTCTCATACATTGCATACTTATTGAAATTTATTATTTCTCTATCACAGTTATTTATCTTAGTGACTGTGATAAGATTCAAGGAGTTTTGATTGTTCATGGTGACCTTCCTTGATCCACTCAGAGCCACGATAGTATTGTCTCGACATATTTCTTGAAACATCATAACTAAGCAGGAAAAATATGGATCCAAGTGGCAGGTGGGACGATTAGTCCGAGCACGGAGAATACTCGCCGAGTTTTGGAAAGCTATCCAATATTTTTAATTACTAATCTGTCTATAGGCAATCAAAGCTCATGATTCTTTCAAAAGATTGCAAGAAGTTGCTTGGTACAAAAAGGTGCAAAAATGGATTTTATGAAAATAAGAAAAATATTGCCATCAATGCGTAGAGCTCGAGAAAATATACACTTTTAGAGAAAACGACACTTGAAACGGAGTCACAAAATGAAAGTTATGGCACATGCAAGTTTTTATTGCTACATCTTCCCGGACCCTTTCCAAAAATGGCAAAAAAATTTCTATGCTTGTGATTTTTTCACCAAAAATCCAAAAAAGGAAAGAATTGCCAAAAAAGGAAACAAACAGTCTTTGGCAAGTTTTTTTTTGATGGGTACGCTTCGAAACATACCCACAGGGGACAGGGGAGACGTCCGGGCATGGCAAAACCGCACCGCATCCGTACCATGTCCTCGTGGGTACGCGTTCCAGCGTACCACAGGCAGACATACCCCGTGCATAAGACCTGCACGTTTCGGCCGGATGCAGGGGGCCTTAGGCGTTTCCGTGCATCTAGATTCAAAGAGATCGAGAAGCGAGTTTAATGAGAGCAAATCTGAGCAAGATCTTTAGTCTTTGGAATGGAATTGTAGGAGCAAAAAGGGGACTGTAGAAAGCAGAGCAAGCAAGTAATTGGAGAGAAGGTTTACATTGTTGCTTCTTTTCATACTTATTGTAATCTGTAATTGTCTATATTAGACCAATAAAAGTGGGAAGAAAGAGCAGTTGCCCTTCCCGATTGGTTTTCCTCCATTGGAGGTTTCCAGGATAAAATTGTTGGTGTGAATCACTAATCAAACTTCTCTGGATTCAAATGCAGATGAAGTTTTGAATTATTTCCTTTCTCTGCAATTTCCTTTCTATAACACTAGATAATCAATCATGAAGCTCTAATTTGTCAAACAAATCAAATTTTCCAAAGTTGAAAGTAGAACAACATAGTTGTGTGATTCGTAGAGTTCCAAAGTAGAAGTTTACGGATCACGAGGCATGATTTGCAAGGTTTGAAGCTATTGTTTGATTTGGCCCAATCATAAGCTAGTCTCACTAATTGATTGATGGATAAGTGGCAGATTTAACCAGAGGGATTGGCACTCCTCTCGAAACAAGACCAACAAAAGGAGGAAGATAAGGCGAAAAAGGATGGCAAAGGCCTTGTAGAGGAGCCTATCGAAGTAGAGAATTTGAATACTCCGATTTCCAAAACCACCCTTAAAGGTGAAAGAATAAGTTGAGATTTAACTCCATGAGGTGAAAATTAATGCGGAAACCTCCACAATTGACTTAAAAAAACTTTAAGTCTAATTTGAATACATAGTCCAAATGATGAGAAAAACATCTCATCCACTTGCTTGGAGATGTTTAGGTATAATTTGACAAGGTGGGGGTGTAATATCCCCTTCTCAAAAATAATAGGTTGAAGACCCTTAGCCTATTCTTTGTTTCTCGATAGCTAAGGGGTAGAAAATAAGGAAACTAATCCTAATAAATTAATTAAAAGTGCATAATGATTTTATTATAAGCACTTTAATTATTTATTAGTGATAAAGTAATAAAATAAAAGGTCACTTTATTTTTATTTTCCCCTAAGGAGAAAATGTGACCCATATAGGGAAATAAAGCAAGGGGATAAAAATATTAAATAAAGTAACCTTTACCCAAGTGGAGCAAGCTGATTGGGCTTTTGTGTGGGCTCATGTGCCAATTGAAATTATAAAAGGAGGTCGCCACACTTGGGAGAGGCATCACTTTGCATATTTTTACATCTGAATTTTGGTTGAGCTGATTGCTTTCCAATTTTACATTGAAGGACGAAAACCCTTTGATGTGTTTGCATTAGAGGACAAAAACCCTCTATTGCCAAGGTTGAAGAACGAAAACTCTTCATCCTTTGTGAGAGGAAACTCTATTCAAGGGTTTCCATTGAATTTCAAGTATCAATCTGAATTTCCAACAGTGTTTGAAGGCCCTAAATTATAGATTTATGTTATCTCCAGCTAGGGTTTGAAGAAGTGTTGTGGCTGATTTTTGACATGCATTTCCAGTTGTTTTCTAGAGGAGCGACCCACTTGTGGGAGGATTTTGAGCACCCTAGGGCACGGCTGTTCCAGATCTGATTTCTATCTTCATTGCCATATTTTTAGAGGTCATTTCCAACTTGTTTGCATGTGATTTGGGCTTGGGAAACCTCTTTTCCAGGCATTTCTGTAAGCTGATTTTCTGCAGACTTTGAATAAAAATACAGCTCTTCTTCTTGGGTCTAAAATTTATATTTTTGATATTCATGCCTCTATGATAAATTTTGATCAGTATTGCAAAGATTTGAGTAATTTTAAATCAGTTTTGAGTGTCCACAATCTCTAGATCAAGTCGCATTTTCTAGAAGAAATTCAGATCTGCATTCTTTTTTATCAAATACATCTTCTATTAGTTGCTGTTATAAATCAGATTTGCAGGTGTTCCTTCTGGGTTTAGAAATTACCCCATTGGGGACATTACAAGGGCAAACCTTGAGACTAAATGAACCACCAATGACAAAACATGACCTTTCCAACGATCTCATCAAGATGCAAGTCTACACCCACAAGACATGAGGAGTTGACAACATGTCAATTCTTCTAAAAAAACATGTAAAAAAATGTTATAATGACTGCAGAAATTTGGAAGCAAGCAATCATGTCAAGCATTTCTCCAAAATATTTAAGGGAGGGCAGGCACTATCTGACTGTCCAAGGCACATGGCTTCATAGTCATATTCAGAGGAACCTTGATATCTTCAGTGTAAAGAGTATAGACGAGGTATGTATGAAGGCTCTCTGCATCAAGATCAACCAGGAGTAGGGCCAAAAGTAGGTTCTCCTCCAATCCAAAACAACAAAAACCCTCCAAGACACAAGAAAAGAATCAAAAGGGGTAGTATGAGAAAATTATGGCAACCAGGATTGAGGGCAAGTCAAATGTAATTCGGATGAAAAGGAAAAGCTAGTATGTACGAAAAATAGATTGGACAGAAAACAAACAAATTTAAGCGAAGCTCAATCAAGAAAGGGAAAGCTATTTCACTCAAAATCCATGTGAAGACAATGAAGTTTAATATGTTATTTGATTTCTTTCAACAAGGGAATCTGATTGTTGAAGCATTGGTGCAAAATATTGGGGTTAAGTGATCCACAATCAGCTCTATTTCACAATTCTGCTTATCTCATGGCTGATTAATGTAAGATATGTGTAGGTCTAAGTCACCTAACACCAGGACATGAGACATGCAAATACAAGTATCTGACATGGGAGACTCGTTATATATATATATAACAAATTACAAATACAAAAATGAAATATGGACAATGGAAATTAAAATATTTAAAAAAATTGATATAAGCTACAACTTACAACTAGTTAATCAATAAAAATCATAATCAAACACACAAGAAATTAGAATGTTGAACAATGAAAACACATAAAATAGACGTTTCCTCCAGTTAGAACCATAAGAACCATAAACTGTAATTTTCTCATTGAGTCATTTGATGTCATCAAAATCAAAATGTATCACATAGGTACTAAATAACTAATACTAAAGATGGGAATGCCAATGGCTAATACAAAATAGGATAGATACTAGAACAATAGATGGAAGAATCCCATGCCTCATCAATAGTCCTCCATGTCAAAACCATCAAGATAACCACCACTGCCACTGCTCTCTCCTCTATAACCAATCCAAGACCTGTGTCTACTAGTGTGGAGGATGACCCCTCAAGAGGATCACCATCATCAAAAGTGACCGGCTCAAGCACTGGTTCATTAAGATCCAAGTCGGCTAATGCCAACTAAATGCTCTTGTCCAAACTCAAATTATTAAGAAATACATCTCACATCTTTGCCTTTCCTTCAACCACTCATCCCTCTACCTATAAATAAGACAATGTTTGGAGTGCACATACACTAGTGTCTTTGCTCAAAGTTGCTCTTCTTCAAAGTGTGCGAATTCCCATATGTACTCCAATTCCTCTTACAACAAGAGGATGAAGTAACCTGAGAGAAGAGCCTCATGGCTAATTGTTGTAGAATAGGGCATGTTGCCCCATGAGTTCCCCACCAAGCATAGGGATTCTTAATCCGATGTCTCTTAGCACATCATAGTATCCAAATCTCATGGAGTCAATGGACTCGAACATGAAGTCTCAACCCTCATAAACCTCTCCTAAGATGGATTGGTCTCGTGTTTGCAAACCACAACAAAGAAATGATAGGGTCCATGATCTTAATGGTAAGATCTACCCTATCCCACCAACCATCATCTAACACTGTATCCTTGACCTTTTTTGAAGCATTTTGATCCGTCTTTCTCCAAAAAGACCAAAACTTTGAAATAACCATGGCCCCAACTCCAAGAGTGCTCTTGACCTCCCTCAACCTCTTAAGCATGATGAATGAGGAGGCAAACCAAGTATCTACAATCTTCAACAATGATAGATTTGTGTACTCTTTATAGATTGTGAGGGCATTGGTATGGTTTTGTACAAAATTGTGGATATGGCATGCATCATCAATGAGAGTTCCCATCCATGCCACATTGAAGCAATAGATTTAAGTGCTAAATTCAAAGAATGAACAATGCAAGGTGTCCAAAATATCTGTGGATATTTAGTTTCCACAATCATGCCAACAACCTTGCAAACAGGTGCATTATCTGTGATAATTTGCACACAAGAATCAACACCTACATCTTCAATGACTTTAATGAACAACTCACCCATATATTGTGCATCCTTGTATTTTCCAAGAGCATCCACCGCTTTCAAGAAGACTGGTCCATTTTGGGATGCCACCATGAAATTGATGAGTGGATGGCATGTTGCATCCGTCCATCCATCAGAAACAATACTAACACCGGATGAGGGCCATGATGCTTTAATAGGTGCTAGGATTTTATCCACCTCCTTTTCCTTAACCAACAATGTGGTTCTAAGCTTCTCTAAACCGGGAGGCACATACCTCACTTTCATCCCGTTCTTCAAGTAGAGCTCAACACATCTCAAAAAACAAAGTAGATCATGGAACATTAAATGAAATGAAGTTGAGATGGAAAAAGAACCCAAAGCAAAGATCAACATCATCTTTGTTAGAATGTGCAGAGAGAAATAATAAACAAAGAATAGAATGTACAAAGAACAAATGAAGAGTAACTGAATGCACACATTATTCATTATTATCTGTTCTTTATTATGTGAGAGAAAATTACAAAATGGTTGAATTGGTTACAATCGTTTATTAGTTAATACTTAACTAATTTTAACATAACGCTAATCTATAAGCCTTATATTCTAATTACCCTCTTAAGGATTACATTATAGAACATACTGACAAAAGATTAAGGTAATATAACCAAATAAGATCATGCATGCTTCGAAGCATCCTCTTTGAACACAAAGTGCTTTGACCGGTAGAACTCCATCAAGCTACCTCCCCGACCCTTGTAAAGGTGTAGTTTCTAAGCAAAATTCCCGAGTCCCCTGGATTCCTAAAATGTCCCGCTTCCTAAGATAGTCATGACGAAGACCCTTAGCCTATTTTGTCTTCCCGATGGCTAAGGAAAAATTTAAAAGGGAGACTTAAGTTATAATATTTTATTATAAAGTGCAAAAATAAATAAAACATTATAAAAGCACTTATAATAAATTATTATGGACTTAATCATAAATTAAAGATAGAAAAAGTAAACAAAAGGGTAAAAGCAATTAGCAAAAGTATATTATCCATGGAAAAGTGCAATTTGCTAAGGGAGCAAAAAGAAATGGGAAAAAAGGCCACATATAGAAAAAAACATATGGGCCAAAGTTATTTCCTCTAGAAAAATGTGACTTGCATTAGGAAGGCAAAATGGAGGGAAAAGGGCATTTAATGAGGAAAAAGATGATTGGTTGTTGGAGGTGGCCATTAGGCCCAATTCTTCTATTTAAGCAATGGGATTTGCTTGGAGAAGACACACTTGAATATTCATTTATTTGTTGATTTTTGTCTGAAGCTTACATGTTTTGTCAAAGAAATTTCTAAAGACGAATCCCTTTAGAAATACACTCTTGAGGACGAAAACCCTCCAAGAGTTCAAGGGGATTCTCCACCATTGGGGTTTCCATTGTGCTTCATCGAGTTTACAGTAATTTTCAGAGTATTTCCAGCAGTGAATAAAGAAGATTTGCAGATTTTTGTACAAGGGTTTGTGGGAAAGATTGCAGTTGTGATTTTCTTATTTATCCCATGTGGAGCAACCCACTTCTTGGCAAATCTGGTATGTTTTAAGGTTGTTTCAGATCTGATTTGGAGAGCTATCAACAAAGCTCATTTTTAGAGATTGAATCAATCTATTTTCAGAAATTTTGGTGTGTAAAAGTGTCATTTTCAAGGCAGCTTGTCTGCAGATTTTTATAATTTATTTCCAGCCCATTGTGCCTCTGAAATATGGGTTTTAATGCATATTTTGGCTTTATAAATATATGGGATCAGATTTGAGTGAAAAGATATAAATTTAAAGGCTGATTTATTTGGGTTTTCCACCTAACCCTAGTCGCATTTTCCAAATAAAATTCAGATCTGCATAACAAAAATCTGATATATATTTTATAAGTTTGCATTTGGTGTTTGGATTTGCTAAAATCCAAGTGGGGGTCAAATATGTCCATTTGGGGACATTATAGTGGTATCAAAGCATGAAATCCTCCCATCCTGTGAGAAAAAGAAGCAAAAATCAAATCTAAATGCAACCAAGAAAAAAAATGAAGTGGACCCAAGTCCCTTTCTTTGATGGAACCAAGGAAATCTCTGCGAGATCTTGGTTGAAAGAATTTGAGACATTCTTGTGTTATAATCCTATGTGTCAAGATGATGCCCTCATGCTCATCTCTAGATACATGGATGGAGTAGCACACAAATGGTGGTACCAAACGTTAAAGACCCAAGGGGTTGAATCCTTTGCTTCACTTGCAAATTTCTCACAAAGGTTTCTAGAAAGATTCGATGCGCAATCTTGCAAGGATGAACAAGGTAAGATATTTTTATTGGTGAAATATGTTCATGTCTTCTAATGATTGTTTGCATGATAGAGAAGTATCAGATGATGGAGTCATGGAGCATGAACACCAAGGTAAAAACTCATTGGTATTTAATGATATTCCTTTGGTTTCTAATGATTGTATGTGGCAAAGTGTTGAAGAAAACTCAGATTTGCATGAAGATGATAAGGATGATGTAGGGGGCCAGTTTGTCTTGGAAAAGAGTACACTTTCGGTTACCCTTGATCATGAACACTTTGCTGAAAATTCCCAAACAACGGTTCATGATGAGCTGATTGAGGGAGTTCACACCATGGAAGGAAGCTATGAAGAGTTTCCAAGTATGTGCCCACAAGATTTGGTGATTGGGGCTCACTTACCGGAAGAAAATAACGACATTCAGCTTGCTGGTCTGCACAAAACGGCAGTCCATATGAAGCAAAAGGATGAGGTTGGTAACTCAAGCACAAGCCATGAGGATGATACATACATGTGTGCACAAAGTACGATGATTCACAGATTTTACTCCCGGGTGGGTAAGATCTGATTGCATGGCAAAAGTAACTCCATTTGTTGAAGATAAGTGGCTTCCAAGGGGCACAACATCAAAGGGAGCAACACATTGGTTAGCATAACATGGATCGATAACACACGAATTTGTATGTACACTTCCGGATTATTGTTTCCATCTTTGCATTCATTGGGACATGTCTTGAGTAGTGATAAGAGGATACTAAAGGAAATGTTAAGCTTGCAAGTTCCTAATAGCATGCACATGAAGAAATGGGATCCGGGTGATCCTAAAGGTGGATTGGAAGAGAAGCCATTTGCTGATTTCCCGAACAACAATGAGGAGAAGCTAGTGGTTGACATGCCCTTAACGCAAATCATGCAAAGAGAAGAAAGTAAAACCCTTTAATAGTTGATGATATTTCCGTGGCTACTAATATTGGCATGTGGTCAAATGATGCAAGGAAGTCAAATTTGCATGAAGGGAAGATTGCCAAAGATACCCCACACAAGTGCCATCAAAAATTGGGTGAAGATAAGAGGAAGAAGAATGCTGATCCTAAATCAGAAATTATGTGTTGTTATGTTCTTCTGGGCAGTCCTAACATGGTGTATCTTTGTAGGGGAATTCAGCCCTTAGCATGGATACTACATGGTGGGAAAGACTTCATACATGCAATATTGTCACGACAATCATTGGAAGAGGTAAATTCGCCTTTTATAGTGTTGAAACATGATATGATACATCTTCTACATCCAGTTTTACTACAACAGCCCCTTAGTAAGTTAATTGAGCTCTTTGGGGGAAGTACACATAGGGCAATTCATCTCCTACACCCCTTGTTACACTCAATTTGGAACAACAATCATGTGGAGGAAAGATTTCATCTTTTATAGGGTGGAAACATGATGAAATACGCCCTCTAAATTCAGTTTTGCTACAACTCGTACTTGAAAAGGCAATTCCATGTTTTATGGTGGTGATACATGAGGTAAATCATCTTCAACACTCATTTTTGCATGCAGTTTTGGAACAACAATCTTTCCAAGGAGAAATTCCGCATTTCGTAGCATGGGAAAGTGGTATAAGTCACCCTCCAAGTTCGGTTTTGCTACAGCTGTCATCCCAAGTTGAACCGCCGCTTTTTGGAGCACTACAACATGATGTAAGTCCTGCTCTTATTTCAGTTTTAGTGCAGCAGTCATTGTATGGGTTGTTTTCATCCTTCTACATAATGTATGAGGCTAGGAAGAGCCCATCTATGCCATGGAGAAAAGGTCTCAGGAAGGTAATTGAAGAAAGGGTGTTTGATGGACACTTCATGGCCATTTTTAGCCACACAACTCAGCCGGGCATGGAAGAAAAGAAGGCAAGTGTAAAATTGGTGAACTGAAGTTTTGGCATGCAAAGGTGAATGTGAATACTGCTATACTTTTTGCCACTATAATCAATATTGAAATGACTACCATACAAAGGGATGTGATCACCAATGAAGATGATTTTCAATTGAGCACTTGTATTGATGATAGTTCAATCAAGGAAGGTATGTGCGTACATAATAGCTCCATCATTTCTGATTTTTATGCTACTGTCATACACATTTCCAGTTTGCATAGGGACATGTGGGCAAGTTCACAAGAGAAGTCAGTTAAAGGGTGTGCTAATTTTCAGTTTGTAACATCATTGGCACATGGTATGGGATCATTTCCAACCTCTATAACACTGCTGTTGTGTTGGGATCAACAAGGGGTGAGGCTTGATATTGGTCTTTCATTCTATATTGTGGGAAATGGAAGCAATCATGATGCATTCCTAGCAGTCCTAGAAGAAACGGATGTTGTACTTGAAGGTAAAAAGAGTGCACAATTCTGAACTGAAAGTGGTTGGTATGAGGAAGGGAGTTCCTCAAAGAATGGCAGCAAAGAGCATGATTGTAGTATTCCAAGAAGGGCAGATCTCACAAGAGGTGATTGGTGAAGAAAGAGACATAACATCACAGCAGCTGATTTATGATGAAATTCAGCCTTTTATGGATCATGGTGACTTCATGAGGTATGATACAAGCAAATTAATGTCATATATGCTGCGTATTCAAATTTTTTTAGAAGAGTGATGATCTTGATGATAAAATATGCGATTGGCATTATGAAATACCTCAGATGCAAGCATGTATTTATGAGCATCTTGTGAATGACAAGTGGTGGCAAGTTTTAGCTCATCTAACAGGTATAGGTGCCAGGATCCTGAGACATTTCAACATGTTTTGTCTATTGTGCATGGCACTTAGACAAAAGAGTTCAAAATTGCTTGAGGGCAAACAATCTTGGGAAGGGAGGACTGAAATGCCCCACTTCCTAGGATAGTCATGACGAAGACCCTTAGCCTATTTTATCTTCTGACGACTAAGGAAAATTTTAAAAGCGAGACTTAAGTTATAATATTTTATTATAAAGTGCAAAAATAAATAAAACATTATAAAAACACTTATAATAAATTATTATGGACTTAATCATAAATTAAAGATAGAAAAAGTAAACAAAGGGTAAAAGCACTTAGCAAAAATATATTATCCATGGAAAAGTGCGACTTGCTTAGGGAGTAAAATGAAATGGGAAAAAAGGCCACATATAGAAAAAGCATATGGGGCAAAGTTATTTCCTCTAGAAAAAAAGTGACTTCCATTAGGAAGGCAAAATGGAGGGAAAGGGCATTTAATGAGGAAAAAGATGATTGGTTGTTGAAGGTGGCCATTAGGCCCAATTCTTCTTTTTAAGCAACGGGATTCTCTAGGAGAAGACGCACTTGAATCTTCATCTATTTGCTGATTTTTGTCTAAAGCTTGCATGCTTTGTCAAAGAAATTTCTAAAGACGAAACCCTTTAGAAATACACTCTTGAGGACGAAAACCCTCCAAGAGTTCAAGGGGATTCTCCACCATTGGGGTTTCCATTGTGCTTTATCGAGTTTATAGTAATTTTCAAAGTATTTCCTACGGTGAATAAAGAAGAATTGCATATTTTTGTACAAGGATTTGTGTGAAAGATTGCAGCTGTGTTTTCGTTATTTATCCCATGTGGATCGACCCACTTCTTGGCAAATCTAGTATGTTTTAAGGTTGTTTCAGATCTGATTTGGAGAGCTATCAACAAAGCTCATTTTTAGAGATTGAATCAATCTATTTTCAGAAATTTTGGTGTGTAAAAGTGTCATTTTCAGGGCAGCTTATCTGCAGATTTTTATAGTTTATTTCCAGCCCATTGTGCCTCTGACATCTGGGTTTTAGTGCATTTTTGACTTTATCGATATATGGGATCAAGTTTGAGTGGAAAGATATAAATTTTAAGGCTGATTTGTTTGGGTTTTCCACCTAACCCTAGTCACATTTTCCAAATAAAATTCAGATCTGCATAACAAAAATATTATATATATATTTTATAAGTTTGCATTTGGTGTTTGGATTTGCTAAAAATCCAAGTGGGGGTCAAATATGTCCATTTGGGGACATTACAATTCCACCTCTCCAAACTCCCCGAATTACGAATCTCCTAAATTATTCGACAATCATCCATACTGATATACTCCCACACTGCTCCATCAAGTTGTCTCATGACACTCATAAGGGTAAATTCTCGAGATCCACAGACTCCCAAACTATCTGGGCAACCATCCATGTCGAGTTTTACCTACACTAGATCCCTTACTATCTTCAAAGTGTGAGGCTTCTTTTAAAATATGTATTCTCTATCAGTGAGTTCATCACTTTTAGCATCCGGTGGATTTTCAACAATGGCTACATTAACTTCATTTGATTTGTCTTTCATTTGGATTTTTACTTTCCAAGTATGAAAGTTGAGGCCAGAATATTTGTCTAATGGAATTTCTATTCTCAGACAAAATACCTCAAAAAATAACCCTTTCCCAAAATATATAATGACTTGCAAATTAAAGTAGCAAGATTTTAGAAAACCGATATTTTTTAAAAGCAAAGAAATGAAACCATACCAAACAAGTTTCTCGTAGTAGACGGTTGATTGTGGACTGAAAATTTACAAATCATGTGCCCTTGCAAGAAAGCACCCTCAAAAAATTGCAAATTTGGAAATGCATGAGTGTATTATTTTTGTTTTGCACTAACTGCGAAAATCATGTTTTTTCCTCTTACTTGTGATTATATTGTGTTTTTCTAAAAAAAAGTGCCCTAAATCATGTTTCTCTTTGTTGCATTCTTCCATCACTTTTTTCCTAAAAATATTTTATTTTCATGCCCTAACTGCACAAACAACCCTAAAAAAATTTGAAAATGGCAAATTCCTATTTTTGTGCCCTAACACTTTGAAATGCCCTAAAATTTGTTTGAAAACACAGCCAAAATTGTGCCCTCGAATGGTGTTTTAATGGGTTTTTATCCGCACCTTTGCAATGGCATCAACTGTGTTTTGTGGTTATGTTTGCTAAATGGCCTCAAACTAAAATAGGGTTGTTTTTTGCCCTTTTTAATGACATTTTTCTACCCTACGTTATTGTTTGTTGCCTCACGATATTGCTCTTACGTCTAGCATTCGAATTGGTCTTTTGCTCTTTCATGCCCTAACAAGACTGGTTTGAACTTCTTCCCTTCTCTTTCTCCTTGCTTGCCTAGCTCTGATACCAATGTTAGAATACGTGGAGAGAGAGAATAAAGAAATAATAGAATGTACAAAGAACAAATGAAGAGTAACCTGAATGCACACATTACTCATTATGTCCATTCTATTATTATGTGACAAACGGTTACAAAATGGTTGAAGTGGTTACAACCGTTTATTAGTTAACACTTAACTAATTTTAACATAACGTTAATTTATCACCTTACATTCTAATAATCTCATTGTTCTTGTTAAAAGATCCTATCCATAAAACTAACTAGGAAATGGTTTCTTTCTTGTTGGCTGAATTGCAGTCCACTTCCTAAACTTGTTGGATCGCTTCAAAAATCCACACATATTAGAAAATCTCTACCAAAAACATATTAGTAAATCTCTATCAAAATTTTAACTTTCGACACTCCAAAGTGGGCAATCCCCTTTTAGACTTACATGCACAAGCTTTGAATTATTAAAAATAATAAACTCCTTCTCCATGTTGGTGCCCCATCCTAAGAAAATAGGATTAAACACATTTAAAAATACTTTATCGACCTCCTATCGTAAAATTTGGATTTTGGTATTCATGCAAATTTCTCTTTATTTATTTAATTATTAAGTCCAACTCAGTGGGTGCCCAATAATAGATGTCAACCTTCTATTATTATTTTATTTTATTAATGCGTCTTGGATTAAAATATAATTTAAGTGTCCTTTTCCAATTAAAATATAAAAAATATCCTTGGACCACTTAAATTAATTTATTTTCCTCTTTTAATTTCTCTTTAGCCTACGTAAATCAATAAAAATATGCTTCAGTATCCAGAATTAATTAATTTTAAAAAGGGGACATTACAGTCCGCCCTTCCTAGAATTGCTTGCCCTCAAGCAATTGCAAGTCTCTTCTGCAAATACCCGGATCCCAAACTCTCATGTTCACACAATTTGGAACTTGTATGAACAGATCTATGTGCCCTTTGCCACTCAAAGTGTTCTTCACTCTATTACCATTTCCACTATGTTGTCCATGATGACCACACATATGTAATGACTTAGTAGGAAGCAACAAATCCACAACACTTTCATACCTTTGGTTGTCCTCAACTTGTTCACCTTCCTTTGTTGAATGAAGCTTGGTTGAGATATCTTCAACATCCCCAACCTTGTGACTCAAAACTTTTGGGTTAAGATCAACATTCTTCTTCACCTTGAACTCTTCACATTCAACAAGTGAATCTTGTTGACGCATGCAAACATTAGAAGTCAATAAAACATCTTCATGATTCTTGTTAAAGTCATGAACACAGTCAATTTGCTTTCCATAGGTTGTTCTGAAAATTCCAGCAAATTGAAAATCAACATTAGCAACCGGTAAAGCCCATTTTTCATTTTTATGCCCTTCAACATGGTCTTCTTGGAACTCCACGCCAAAACTTCTCGCAGAGTAATAAAATTGGTGAGGGGTATGGCATCTCTAATCTCACCGGAAAGTACCATGTACTCCTCATTCTAGTAAGTGATATCATCTCGCTATCAGTAGGCTGAATTTTTGCCTCCCGAATTGCTTCCTCTCTATGTAGGAATTTTGGTTGGAAGGGCCTAACAATAGAACCAATGACCGTCCTCTGAGTGAGTTGGTTATTGTTCACCCTTAAAGAACTTCCCTCACTTTGTTTAGAGCCCTTTGCACATTCATGCCCTGCATAGCTTGGATCAATTGACCCATCATATCAGCTAACATGTCCTATCCTTGAACAAGCCTATCAAAATGTACATCTTTCGGGTCCCTGTTTTCCATGACTTCTAGCAATTCTATAGCTTTCTTCTTCTCCCTTTGTTGGTACCTGACTTCTCTGTCACTAACCTGCATGAAGTTCAAAGCTATAATTTTAATATTTTCCTTTGTTTTTTTAATTTCATGTCCACAAGCTAGGAGGAAATTCGCTCTGATACCATTGTAATATCCCTGAAAAATACTTTCTAACAAATCTGGATATTTTTGTTAATCCCTAGGGCAGCAATATTAAAAATCTGATTTCTATAACAGCAGCACTAATCTGATTTTTTTAATAAAAAAACAGCAAACCATAACACGTAAAAACAGTATTTTATATATTGAATATGAACCAACTACAATAAAGATACCAGTGTTTGAATACTGCAACCCCTAAATGGGATTGCCAAGCTCAGACGTGGGGGTTTACGTCCCCAAACCTGTATGCAAATGAGGGATTGCATCCTCTATTGCTATTGTAGAAGCTGAAGCCACTTGCAGACAAACAATATAATTGATAAATTTCTAAGATGTGTTACAATGAACCCCCAAGTCTGCCTTTATAGCTTTCAAACACTCAAAAGTGGGCACTCCCTTTTAGACTTACATGCCCAAGCTTTGATTTATTAAAAATAATAAAATCCTCCTTCATGTTGGTGCCCCATCTTAAGAATAGGATTAAACACATTTAAAAATACTTTATCCACATCCTATCCTAAAATTAGGATTTTGGTATTCATGCAACTCTCTTTATTTATTTATTTATTAATTCCAACTTATGTGCCCAATAATAGATGTCAACCTTCTATTGTTATTTTATTCTATGAATGTTTTTTGGATTAAAATATCATTTAAGTGTCCTTTTCCAATTAAAATATACAAAATATCGTTGGACCACTTAAATTAATTTATTTTCCTCTTTTAATTCCCCCTTAGCCTACGAAAAATAATAAAAAAATAGGCTTCGTATCCGGAATTGATTAATTTTGAAAAATGGACATTACAACAATCTTCCTTCTAAATACAACAAAGGAAAAGTCACTAATAGAGAATATGTATTTTCAAAGAAGCCCCACACTTTGAAGACAATAAGGGATCCAATGTAGGTAAGACTCATCATGGATGGATGCCCAAATAGCTCTGGAGTTGTGGATCTCTGGAATTTACCCTTATGAGGGTCATGAGACAACGTGATAGAGCATTATGGGTGTAGCTCGATGGATGGTTGTCCAACAATTTGGGAGATTTTGTAATTCAAGAGTTCGAGGGGAACTTGGGAACTACGCCTTTACTGAGCGTTAGGTAGGCGGTTTCACGAGAGTTTTGTTTGATCAAAGCATTGTTTTCAAAGCAAAAATCTTTAGAAGAATGCATGGGCTTGTTTGGATATGTGACTTTATTTTTGTTAGTATGTTCTATAGTGTAAGCCTTAAGAAGGGGTATCGAATACAAGGCTTATAAATTAGCACTAAGTTAATACTAGTTAAGTGTTAACTAATAAAAGGTTGCAACCACTTACAATCATTTAGTAACTATCTCTCACATGATAAAATGACGGACATACATGAATAACGTGTGCATTGCAGCTTTCTCTTCATTCGTTCTTTGTACATTTTGATCTTTCTTTATTCTTTCTTTCTCTAAATATTCTAGCAATTGCAGAATTTAAACTGTGAGATATTTCAACCTTCAAGTTTTGTCTACATATACATTCACTTTTACTTCTATAGGGTTCTTTTGGAATGAGTAGTCAATAGTAGAGATAGAATTGAGCAGAGGTGAGCAGAGCAAAGAAGAGGAAGGTGATGTAGCACTCCATCGTGAGTGGTTTGCGAGCTTGTTCCCATGCTCCAAAGGGTCTTGTCGAGGTTTCTTCCAACAATGGGTTTCTTCACGTAAAATTGGTTTCCCTTGTGTGTGACAATGTGGTATCATATTTATTTGCAAGGTATTTTGATTGTTGTTCGTATAGAAGAATAAGTTGACAATTGGGCTCTCTTTTATATGAACTTCAATTATCAATATGGATTTTTAATAGTAAAGGCACCGAATTCATAATTTTAACAATGCCAATATCGGTGTAGTTATTTGTATCACCTATATGTAATGTAGCTAGAGATCGTAGATGGTTACAAGTTAAAATAATAATGTTTATTATGGGTAGGACTTGTTTCTTAACCAACCAATTAGACGTAAACTGCAAATAATATGTATGGGTTCATAACCCGCTCAATCAATGGCATAGACTAAAAGATGGATTTAAAAAGCTAACACCAAAAACATTGTCCACAACTAGAACAAACTCCAATGATAGGCGAAAACATCATCATACCTATAAATATTAATTTTTAAATATATAAATTCAACAATTGCTTACCTCACTATGGACCACCAATCATCGTCTAGGATCTTTTGTTTTACATGTTTTCCTTCAGAAGTGTTTGCCTCTGGCCATCTACCCCACTCTTGATTAACCATCATTAATTGTAGAGCCTCCTGCACCTCAAGCATCCTCTCTAACAAAATGAAATAGTTAGCATATCTAGTGTCCACAGAGCTTGAGGAATTCCTTCCTCAAAAAGACCCATAGTTATGCGGGGATGCGTCCCCCATTTTTGACACGTCCGGGACGTCCCAGACGTCCTGAAGACATGGGGACGTGGGGGAAACATTTCCCCCACGTTTCCCACAGTGCATGCTTGATGGGAAACATCCTAGGGACGTCTAAAAAGGCATATTTCAATAAAAAAACATAAAAACAACACTCTAAACTATTTTTTTAATTGTAAATCACTTATAACATAAAAACAACATTACTAACCTAACCCTAACCCTAAAAGTGCAATTTTATGTTATAAATTTACATTATGGGCTCATTTCATATTCACACCAAGCAAGAGCAAGAGTGAGAGTAAGAGCAAGAGCTATGAGATTAATGATATGAATATCAGCTATTGTCACTTGATCAATCGTAATTTAGAATGGTTTTACTTTTATATTTTATAATATATTTGAAATTTCAACTTGTCTCAAATTCAAAATTCAAATATGTATTATGAATTTTCAATTTATGACATTAACATATTGATATTATAGTATTAAGGAATGTATTTGATGTTTATGAGTTCAAGTTTCACCTTATTTAAATCTCAAATGGTTTTATTTCAGCTTATTTATATAATTTAATCACTATATCTTTATATTTTAAATATTTATATATTTTTTAATTAGCCGTCCCCAAAATTTAGAATTTTTTTGCTGTCCCGAAACCCCGTCCCGTCGTCCCCGTCTCGCTCGTAACTATGAAAAGACTGTATAGAGCAAGTGAGGTGTGATGGTTGCAAATGAACATTTGTATGTGTCTAGCCTCTGCCACCACTATCTTCACCCAATCTATCTTTCCAATGTCTTTCAATGCATTGTTCAACGCATGAACACAACATGGAGTCCAGAAAATGTGTTTGTAAGCACCCTCAACCATCAAGCCAGCTAACTTACATACGCGGGCTGAATCAGTCACCACTTGTACAACATTAGAGGGCCAATCTCCTCTATGGCATCCTTCAAAATTTGAAATTGGAAGGTTGCATCCTTTCTCTTCCTTGTACAATCAATAGCTCTAAGAAAATAAGGGCCAACAGGGACATGTGACAATGATATTGATGAGTGGTCGATGTTTAATATCGGTCCACCCATCCATGATGATAGAGCAACCCACCCGTATCCAAGTTTGCCTCATCTCCTCCATCACCACACTCACCTTAGAATATTCTTTATCAAGGAGGTTGGCTGCAGTTTATGTTCTCTAGGAGGGACATACGAGGAACCAACAACAATTACATCTTTGAACATTTGTTTGAAGGGGAATGTGACACATGAAATGGTATTGCATTGGCAAAGAAGAATTTGGCAATAGAAGAGTCAGCTACTTCCCATGATTGCACATTGAACATCCCCGCAACAATAGTAGCCTTTCTCTTTCCCTTGGTAGAATCCTCTCCCCTTTGACTTTCAACATCCACGGATTGGGTAGGCAATTGTGTACCATGCATAGTCTCCAATGGCATCTCTTTTTCTTGCCTCACCCTCCATGTGCAACCTAGTCACTTCGGCCTTCTCAGCTAATGTTATTTTTCACAACCTTTTACCCCCTGTCCAACTATGCCCAAAAGATGACAATAAACTGTGTGTAGCTGCCCCTAAAATCTTTGTTGCAAATATGACACAACCACACTCTACTCCCCCGAGTTTTTTTCTTTGTCAATTGTTGTAAATTGTGAAAGAGGCTTTTTAGGATTGAATGGGCCCTTTGCATAGATTTTGAGGAGTTGAGAAGGGCATTCAAATGGATTATTTGAACCCACAGTTGCTACAACACTCTCACTCCCTGAAGAAACCCTATTTCTACCTCTATGTTGCATTTGAATCTCTTCACCCTCACTTTGCTCATTGTTTTTTATTGAAAATGCAACACCCAACTGCAATTGCAAGTGAAAACAAACAAAAAATAAAACTTCCCTAAGTCTTTGAAGTTTGAAACTTTGAAAAAAAAATGAAAAATAATTTGTGTAAATTTGTAAAATGAACAAAGGATGTGAAACATACCTCAAATGGTGTAGAATATTGCTCTCTTGCCTTCTTCTCATTGTTCTCTTTTCTTCTCTCTGTTGTTTTCTTTCTTTGTCTTCTCCTTCACAAGATGGGAAATGACAAAAATGAGCTTCTTTTTTTGTTTTAGTTGTAAGAGAGGTTGTTTTAGGTTTAGGTTAGTTAGGAATGAATGTGGGGTCCTTGTGGGCCCCACATTCTTTTTTATATTAACTTTGTGTGTTTTTTTTTAAGTTTAAACTTTGTTGGGACGTAGGGGATGCCCAAATGTCCCAAGTACGGTCGAGGGACTTGTAGAAGTTCGTTGTTGTTCCCTGCTCCAATTTTGACGTTTCCGGGATGTTCCTGATTTTTTTAACAGATTGGGGACAGGTAGGGGACATTTCCTACCTGTCCCTGAGTTTCTGAAATGTCCCGATACGGGGACGAGCCTAAAAAGGCAGGGGACGCGTCCCCGTGGAACATAGGACATTTTGAGTTGAATTTTTACTGCCTTTATCAAATAACTGAATTTTCTTTCTAACTCTTTGCTATCCATGATAATATTCTAGTAAAACATTCATTAAGAAGCTATGGTCCTATGCTTTTACATTCGCAAGTTCTTTGATTGTTTTTGCAAGGTTTTTCAATTATTTATACAGTTGTCTTTTTCTCTTTTGGTGCCACTGTTTATACCAAAGAAATCTAATACTAAAATTACCGAACACAAGTGACATATATATCTTGCCTCCATTGGTAATATAACCAAAAGGAATCTAATGCTGTGTTATTAAACAAATCTGTCAAATAACTGTCACAGTTACATATTTGACTAGACATCAGATGCCACAGCAAATCTAAGCTAAAAAGATGTATAGCTTAAAATGCAACATAAAATGAGCAGGATAATTTTAGCAGGTATTTTTTTGTTAGGAAAGAAGATGCAACAAGGAGAGGTGAAATCAGGCCATCCTTCACAAATAATTTATGCAATACACTTTAAAAACAATCATCTAAAGAGTATCTAAGTATAGAATACATACGTCATTTGTGTTGATGGCTCACCGATAGACTGACCAGCAATAACACCTACAGGTTCACCTGGTTGGGCGAGGCTTGTAATATACTTGAGCCTCATCAAGTTCATAAAATTATTTTGATCCTCCAAGTTAAGAGATTTCTTCTTTTCATTTGAAAGATTATTGATGAAATCTTGTACTTTCTTTCTAAGAGCTTCTGGTAAGTCATTTGTATAGCTGTCTGAAATTAGAGACTTCTCTTTGTTTGAAGACTGCCGAATTAATTCATCAAATTGGTCCTTACCAAGCCTCTGTATAACTAGCTTTTGATTCTGAGAAACACGGAGATAACTACTTAGGATTTCCAAATGAACTATGGATTAGTGAATTATCAAAAATGAGTATACAACATTAAGACAGCTGATATAAATTCTAGAGCTTACAGCGGCAAGAACATTGAATTGAGTCAAGCAGCTGGTTTTCATGACATCCACTCCATCATCTCCATAATGAAATTGGATAATGGAGCCATCTGAATCTCTTACAGTATAATCATAGTTCACCTTCAAACATTCAAGATTCTTAATAAGGCATCGCTGCAAATACCCACTTCGGATGTTTTTACTGCAGTGTCAACAAGCCTGTAATATACACATATTAGTAAATCTCTACCAAAAATATAGTCAACCTTTATAAGAAAACCCAATGCAAGTCCAACATGTTGAAGCAAAGAAACCAATTAATTAACAAAAACTTATAACAAAGAAACCAGTCAACCAGCAAATAGCTACATCTGTAATAACATAAAAGGACAACATTATGGTACACAAATTGGTTAATAGAGCCATGATATAGGTGGCATACCACAGAAAATGTTGCAAAATATATCCAGAATCACATCCCAAGAACTACACCAAAGGGCACCCCAAGAAGGTCATGGCAATATTGGTAGAAGGGACAGAGATTGGAAGCAGCTCCAATGTTGACAAGAAGGTTGCTTGTATTATGATCCAAATAGAGGTATGTTTTGATAGAAAAGTGGCCAAGAATGAGGTGAATGAACCAAACCCTTCTGTATCAGAATATAAAAAAGGTTGATGGTCATTTTTGTTATTTTAAAGACGTGAAATTTTCAGTCCATAACATTGCAACATGAAAATTTCAGATAAATTGATGTTTCCGATTTTGAATCAACATTTTGGATCACACTCTGTGATACATCATCGGAAACAAGAAAGTTTGCATGGATTACAGACTCGCATTCTTTTAAAAGATAATTTAGGTGAAGACATGATGCCACATATTGGGTCTAGACTCGGATACCCGGAAACACCAACCAAAGCAGCGTACTGATGTACCAAGTAATGGTACGGGTCCTGGTATACGCCCGAAATGCTTCCGAGCCATACCTGGGATGTTTCCCTATCGTTTCAGCAGTACTATTTTTAAATGCTGAAAATAAAAACAAAGACACTAGATACTTCTGTTTGAACGGTACTTGAGGAAAATCTGTTAAAATATAGAGCTATAGAGCATTATATAGAATGTAATGCGGTTCTAGGCAGTTGAAGAGGTTGTAACCAAACAACCAAATGTAACTAAATGTAACCACCTCTTCACATATAAATAAACCTCTGCCTGTGTCATTTGAAGGGTACGGGCGAATGCAAATGGTTTGAGGAAGCCCAGTCACAGTTTGATAGGGCACAAACCATTTATGTTTATAGCCGTGTAGGGAAGAACAACTGTTAGAAAGTCGAAATCTGGCGTATTCGCATTTTCCGAGGGCAGAGAAGATTATATTTTCTGTGTGAAGTCGTAGTTCGCTGTTGCTGCCGGAAATCGTGGGTTCCTATTCACAAGGGCAGAATCGTGGACGAAAAAGAAAAACGAGGGCACAGAAATCGTGCAAGTTTTTAACAGTCGTGAGGGGCATAGCAAAGTCGTGGTTCGTGTTTTGAATCAATAGTGCTAGTTGATGGAGAATCACTTGCAGTAGAAAGGGATAGGAGATATATGCATTATATTGAATAATGCTCATAAATTGTTGGTAAGGAATGTTAGATATGTACCTTCTTTACAAAATAATCTTCTATATATATTCGTCAATTGACTGAAAATCCCAATATTTCTGTGGATTTCTGTGGAAAGAAGCGTGGTGTCTCGATGTCAAACAGAGACGGATAATTGTCCTTGGTATTGGGGAAGGTGGTCAGTATCGGCTTGTTGATCCGGCTGCGATCAACATGAATGCACATGTGGAGGACAGCTCCACCATTCAGGATGTGCAGGAGGCTGCAATGCCTTGGGAGGAAGCCATTCCTCACAAATCTGTTGACTTGGATACAGTCAACCTACATGCACCTATTGTGGAGGGAGTATCCACTATACCAGGTGTACGGGAGGCGGACATGCCTTGGGAGGATGGATTTCCTCATTCTAAAGAACAGTTTGTTGTGGACGGAGACTCCACTATTCCAAATGCACTAACGGTGCATGGTGAGATGGCATGCCAAGCCACTCACTTAGAGGTCCTTGCTCGAAGGACAATAGAGCATGAACAGTTTGTTCATTGTGTTGTGAAGGATCTTTCCCAACAGAGGGGGATAGATGAGCAAATAGATGAGGAGTTGGTTCTCACTCCTACCACTTTGCTAAGACGGAGACCATTCTGAGACAGAGATGGTTATTTCTCCTACTATTGCAGAGTTGGTTCTAACTCCTACTGCACAGATGGTCACATTTCTCTTCTTGAAAAATTGGATGACCACTACATGGTGGTGCAAGGACGTGATCGAGGTGACTTCGATTGTAGGATAACTGAGTCTTTGTATAGACTCCAACAGGCTACACAAGCCTGGAACAGAGTTTTCAATCCACTTCTCCGAGGTTCTGATTTCAGCACTCTGGAGATGGGGTTGACACTCTCAGCCATTGGTGATTCATCACTGGTCAATGAGTCATGTAACAAAGAACTAATGGACCACTTGCCATATCCTTTGTTCATGGGACCAAATTTTTGTTTTGCGGTTTTTCTTCATTCGACAACCGCAACACAATCATGGACTGCTGATTTTGAAGTCCAACCTATGGCACAGTCTATAGATGTAATGACTAAACATATGAGCTTTAAGAAATTTGTAAAATTTCGGGATAAACTTGATATTGTTTCTGGTTTAGTCATTAAGAGGGGGTGTTGAAATATGGAGCTATAGAGCATTATATAGAATGTAATGTGGTTCTAGGTTGTTGGAGAGGTTGTAACCAAACAACCAAATGTAACTAAATGTAACCATCTCTTCACATGTAAATAAACTTCTACCCGTGTCATTTGAGCGGTGCTTTGCGTTCTCTAATTTTGTCTTCTCTTTGCATATGCGAACAAAATCTAGATGATATACTCTAGAATCTAGATAATGATTATGTTCATACGAAAATTTAAGCATGTTGAATGTTCACGAACTTTCATGAATACAAAGTATTTTAGGTGTTTTATCTTTTATGGTAAAAATGTGTATTATGTATTTTTTAATATATATTTATATTTTAAAGTAATATAGTGTACTGATGTTTACGTACTATTTCGTACCCAAGGATATTTTGATAATTGGTGTTCCCGCATTCCGTATTCATTTCTTGGCAACCTAGGGATTAGATAAGGAAATGAATTAATTACATGCCTTAGGCTTTATATTTTTACAACCTTTAAAAAATTTACATATATAATTATATATTTTTAAATTTGATTTCAATATTTTTATTAATAATTATGAATAAGTTAAAAGCTCTAGCATTAAATATTTCAAACTTGACTAAATAAATAAATATATGTTTTTTTGAAATTTTATGAAAAACTTGTAATTATGATTTTAATTCATGCTTAAAAATTTCCCTAGCTCATTGTAATGTACCTTTCTATGGGACCTTAGGAAATGGCTAAAAGCTCTCAAATCAGATTTGAAACACTGTTGTCATAACCCTACAAAAATTGATCTCAAACCCTTCCTAGGGAAGAACAGCCCTTCGAAATAGAGTTAGACCTTGCAAAATAATTTCAAACTTGTGCCAAAATTAATGGAAAACCCTTATCAACCAATTACAGTTGTTAGAAATCAGATTTGCATGTGAAATTAATTAATTTTAGAACCCTAACCAGCGAACATTCCCAAGCTTGCTAAAAATAGTAGAACATCACCAAAAATCACCAAACTCGAGATATTGGCTTAATAAAATATAGAGAATAAGATGATGATTTCAGATTTGCCAAAATGTCACCGTACATACCAAAACACCACCTCAATATAGGTCACTCCACTTGAAATAAAATATAAATTGCACCAAAGAGACAACACATGCAAGAGAAAAATACTTTATTTCCTTTCAAACTAGCTTGCATACCAAAATCCTCATGAAGGGTTTTCGTCCTTCACAAGTTCCCCAACCAAGGGTTTTCGTCCTTGGAAGAGATCCTCAACCCAAGGGGTTTCGTCCTTGAGAGAGAGAGAGAGAGAGAGAGAGTAAAAGGGCTACACTAGCCAACTTTCACCAAAATAAGAATAATCTCCAAAAACATAATTCATTAATGCCCAAGCGACCTCCTTAAATAGGCATAAGGAGTGCTTAAAGCAATCATTACATCATGGCCGACCCCTTAAGTAATTGCATTTTAAATATTAAAAGGTTATTGGAGCCTACATGCTCACAATACCATTAATACTAAACTACTTAAATTCCTCTATTGGAGTAAAAAGGCCTCCAATAGGATAAATGATGGTAAACGAAAAATGAATATCTAATCAATAATAAATAAAAAAATCTTGATTTCCCCTTGCTTTTCTCCTTAGACTCATGGGGAAAGAATGGGTTAAGGTCTTCGGAAGTTAGCCTCAAAAAAGAGACATGACACTCATGGGCTTTTAAGCATGTTTATAACTGGCCTCCGATTATGCCTTGGGCCTAGACTCCCTCATCTCTACTTAAAATCAAGTGAATGTTTATTTATCTAATGGCTTCTCCTTAACGTTTATTGAAATTGCATTCCCCTATAGCTAGGACCTTAGCAAAGTGCTTTATTTTAGAAGAGTGTTCTACCAATGCTAACTCAATAACTAGCGTTATATTCCTTAGCTCTAGTGTCGATGGAGCGCTCTGTTTTGCCAACATATGGAACCCCACATGAGCAATCAATTCTGTAAACTCCACTTCGTTGTCTAGTCCCCGATCAACCCTTCGAGGTTTTAATCACATTTCTAAGTTTTTGAGTGGCAAGAATGTTAACTTGATGTTCTTTTCCTTTAGAGTTTTGGCTATCGAGTGGAGATATCGAGTGGAGATACCCTCAAAATCTATGAAGCAATTTTATCCAAAAGCCCATTGTTTAATTTTTACGTTGGATCAAACGCAAGAATTCTCAAAAGCTAATAAAAATCTTTGGTTGGAGGCCTATAGTTATTCTCATCCATATTCTTTAGTTTGGGTGAATCAAGAAATAGAAATATATAGGCAACCAATGAATGAAAAGTCAAGGTTATTATAAATAAGCATTTCATTGATAAACTAGCAAGACATGTTTAGCTCATTTATGGTCATGATGTATTGTTTGGCAGCCCCTAAATGTACAAGAAAGATACTATCTTCATAAGGATAGCAGCAGAATTACCATTTGGTCAAAGGATGGTAAGCGCTTCATTATTAATGCATATAAAGAAAAATCCAAACTTGTGTTGCTTAGTGCAAACAAAGACATAAGCTAATTAATGTAAGTGGGAGGTTTAACTCACTCCATTTAAGAGATGAGCAAGATGGTGAGGTATTGAATAAAAGGCTACTTCGACACGTGTGCTAACAAAGAGGAAAGGAGAATGGACGATTTGTTTCGAATCTTAATGGAGGCATTCCAAGAGCCCAAAGGGATGCAACACAAGAGAAAGGTAGATCATGTAATCCAATTAATACCAAATTTTCCTCTTCCAATAAATTCCTCAATAAAGAAATCTATTTTGGAGGCAACTAAAGCGATCTTTTTGGAAGACAATCAAATGTTGCAATTGTGCTTTATATGTAGCATCTCATTCATACGAATACAATCTTCCGACAAGGATGTCGCAAACTTCTAGAGGCGCAATGTCATGCGTGATCCAGCCTCCTCCATAGGCTTCACATTGTAGTTCAAAGTGCATTGTTGATGGACTGTATATCCTTCCTTTGTTGAGCCACCCCGAGAAATAGGGCTTCAAATGCACAACAATGATAAGGACAAGAGGTTGGATTGTTTCTTGTGTAATGATGTTCTCTTGGCTTCATCATCAAATAACATAAAGAGGAGGAATTTGTGATCCTCAAAGTTGTCCATGGTAGAGGCATTGGTGCTCAAACAACTATGAAAGATCCCCAATAGATCTTTTTGCCCAAAATGAATTTTTCTCCAATCACAAATATCAAAACAAATTTGTTGAAGACTATGGCAATAAAACTAGGGCAAATCTGAATTGAATAGAGGAAATGCAACTAGGGTTTGGATGAGAAACCAATGCAAATCACTCTCAAAAAATTATATTCTTATCACAAATTGATTGCCATATTTTTTGAAGCCCAAATATATTAAAATCAGAATTTTTAGAAGCCACAAATGATTAAAAATCAGATCTGAAATCTGAATATTAAACTGGCTGAAATACCACTGAAAAACCCTCTTAAAATTTATGAAACTTCTTTGCTTTGCTTCCCAAAAATAAGTAGATGATTTGACGATAAAAATCAGATCAAAATACCTCAGAAACAATGCCCAATCTGCCAAAAGACTGGGTCACTCTACCAGAAGAATTTGTAATAAAATTGCTGCAATTTTTATTCAAAACACGCTGTTGGAAATGACTGAAAATCTGATTACATTCAATGGGAATTTCTGAGTGAGAAACCCTCACAACTCTTGGGGTTTTCATCCACAACAGATAGGATTCCTAAGGGGTTTCGTTCTTGGAATTTTTTGCAAACGTTGAGAGCTCAATACAAGAGAAAATATCATATAAAATTTCTGGATATCCCAAAGAGGCAAGTCAACTTTCCTTTTAAAGGAAAATGACCACAAAGTGACCTCCCAAACAGCCAATGAAATTACATGATTATTCCTAGGCCAAGTCGACTTGCTCTAAAAATATTTTGTCACACATTTCTAATTTTCCATTACTTGGGCAAGTCGCATTTTTCACTAGATGAATACATTTATTTTTTAATTGCTTTTTGACTTTGCCCAAGTTCTAATTTTTTATTAAGTTTTATTATTTTATTGTATGCGCATTATAATTTTATATTTTAATATTTTGCACAATACAAATAAAATAAATAAAACTTAGTTACCCTGATTTCACCCTTTGGCCATCGGGTAAGAATGGGCCAAAGCCTAAGAGGCTCAAATGTGGTGTGCACACAAAGTATGTCTATTTTTGTGTAAAAAAGATAAGAACATATTATGTGTGCGCCCCGTGCCCAAAGGTCTTCACTCGAACTATCCGAAAAGAGGGACATTACAGTCCTCCCTTAACGGGATTGCTTGCCCCCAAACAATCACAAGTAGCAAATCTACATCCGCATCAGTTCCTGGATCCCAAATCAGCTTGATCTTTTTGAATGGCTTCAAATGCACCATACAAAACTGCTCAAAGGCTGCAAAAAAGAACTTATGCAACTTACTTGTCGAAGTGCCACAATCCTCCTCATGTATGCCCCAAATTTTCCGTACTCTTCATCATGTACTTGTTGTTCCATGCTGAAATGTAGAGAAAAGTCCTCAAATATGTTTTCATTTGTGACAATCTTGGTTGGCATGTCATCTAAACCAACTATGGTTTCAACTTTGGGCACAATATCTCAATTTGAACTATTTTTCATGAGTCATATGGTGAAGACTATAGGCATATTGTGAAGACTGCACAAAATGAAGATTTTGGGAATGTTTATTACAATTTGCAATGGGCAAAGATGGTTGATTTTACACACAGAGAACTAAAACCCCCAAACATGGTTTCTCTCTAGTTCAACAAACTTTGTACACCAATGAGTGGAAGAATTCGCTTCTTGACAATGGCACACACTTCTAACAGAGCTGGTTACTTTGGTGTGACAAATACTATGGAAAATTTGCAAATGTATGTTTATTGGTCAATGATGCAAGAAGTTTCCAAATTTATATGGGGCTGATTGTTGTGCATTACAGGTAAGTTAAACAATACAAACTTGGAGTTATATATGCCATTATCGGTTCCCACAACCCTTCCATTAATTTTGTATAAGTTTTCTCGTGTCAAGAAAAGGACCGGTTTGGCATGATGTGCATCCTTATTCCATGTAACTTAGCTAAATTTAACTATTATTTGGATTCTTTTAGTTTACATAAATCAATTGTTAAAAAAGGATGCAAGGTTTTCCGATGTCATGAAAGTTTAATGGACCATATTTCTTGGGAGCAAGGACTATTGGACTCTTGCAAGTAGAAGATGAGGCCTGATCTTGCCCCAAATCTAGGAGCACTTTATTTGGACCGGACTTCATCGTTCTCCCAAATTGATTTGTGTTACAAAGGCCTATATACAAGAGGGGATCCAAGGACCAAATCTATGTGGTGCTTTATTACACAGTATATTCGAAGACCCTTGAGCTTGGTGGACCATTGGCAACAACAACTTATGTAGGTGCAACATGATTTTGTGACATTATTTGGCAAAGACCAAAGGGACTTTGGTCATTGAGTTGACTCCAAGAGATTGAAAAAGCGATCTTTTTGGAAGACAACCAAATGCTGCAATTCTGCTTTATATGTAGCATCTCATTCATATGAATACAATCTTCCCACTAGAATGTCGCAGACTTCTAGAGGTGCAATGTCACACGTGATCGAGTCCTCCATCGGCTTGACTTCGTAGTTCAAAGTGCATTATTGATGGACCTGTATATCCTTCCCTTGCTGAACCACCCCAAGAAATATGACTTTGGATGCACAACAATGATAAGGACAAGACGTATTGTTGCTTGCGTAATGATGTTCTTTTGGCTTCTAATGTCAATGATAACATTAAATGTTGACCCTTCACCCAAAACTTGGTCTAGAAGAGGCATTTGTGATTCTCAAGGTTGTCTATGGTAGAGGCATTGCTGCTAAAACAACTAATGCGTGGATCATTGTCATCCCTTTGCACATGATACGATGTAGACTACAAAAGCAAGGATTGTGGTGTGCGGTATTGAGAATCGGCACATGTGTCTAAGAAATGTTGATGACACCACTTGTCACCCGATTTCTTCTTTCCTTTCAACAAGTCAAAGGTGCAAAAGCCTTCTAATGTTGCGCGAACCTTCTTAGGTTGCTCTCCTTTGTGCAACATGTTTTGCTTCTATTGCACAAGAGGATGAGATGATGCGTTATTCGTGGGTTGACTCTTGCACACGTCATTGGACGAAGACGTAAACTTTGCTTCATCTTGACCTTGGCTTTGATATTTGCAGCATGATGGTATGCTTTCCCCAAAGAGTCGGAAGTCAAGAACTCCATCTTAGCACGTACATAAGGCACGAGGTTGCTGATGTATTTCCACACATTATGTTGTTCTATGAGGTCCTCATGTAGGAATGCAATGTAGTCATGGAACTCATTAGTATAACTCGTTAGAAGCACGGGAATACTGAGAGGGGGTGAATCAATATTCGACAATAAAAACTTTTTCTCCAACTTATTAATTTTCTACTTAACAAGATATTCAAATCTGAAAGTAAAATGAGAGCATACACAAAAATCAAATGCACATAACACCAGAAATATCGTGGTTCACCCAGTGTGGGCTACATCCACCAAAAGAGATTGCTTGGATCTACTGTCCAAATCCAGCGAAAAAATAGTGTTTACAAAGTGTGAGCACCCACTCACAGAAGACACCAATCTCCAAGCCGAACACCAATTCAGCCCTTGAATGCAAACACCACTGACTATGCAATCTCTTATTCAAAGCACCAACTTCTGGAGACACCAATCCCCAATCCGAAGCACCCACTCCAGAAAATCTGCAATACAAATCAATGATAATTTCTCCTTCTATATTCTCTCTCTCACATACTCATACTCACTTAAGAGATTTATAATATCAACTCACATACATATCACACTCATGCAAAATGCTCTCTTTCTCACTCTGCAAAAAATGTGCACACAACACTTGCTTATATAGAAAGAAGGAGAGGAAAAACCACTTGTGGTTTCCCTAAAACCATGTGCCCATACCATCGGCCAATTTGCTCCAAATATTAAATATTTACTCCAAATAGAAATATTCTCTTACACATGTAAGAGTAACTCCTCTTACACATCATAGAATCTCTTACACGTCATAAACTGTCATAAAATCTCTTACGCGTCATAAGCTGCCATAGAATCTCTTACGCGTCATAAACTGTCATAAAATCTCTTACGCGTCATAAGCTGCCATAAAATCTCTTAAACGTCATAAGCTACCATAGAATTTCTTACACGTCATAAGCTGCCATATGTCATAAGATTCCTTGGTGATGTTGAATATTAAAATATTCAAATTTTGACATCACACTAATTGTGACATGGATAAATATTTTACAAACACTAATGTTGTAATGTTGAATATTAAACAAATATTCAAACCTCAATATTTCCATCAACACTAATGTTGTACCTTTGACATCAATGACAAAATACTCAACAAACTCCCCCTTTGTCATTGATGGCAAACCCTTGCTAAAAATAGACATGAAAACTTGTTTGCTTTGAAATCCAACTTTCTGCCTCTGAGCTCTTTCTGTACTACTACATTGTACCTGTTCTATGCAACTCTCCCCCATTCTACAATTCTCCCCCTTTGACATCAATGGCAAGGGGATAACTGAACTGTCACACGAACTTGTTCTCGAGTCAAGATACCGCAATGTGTAGCTCCCCCGATGTCCATACTCCCGATGTCCATACTCCCCCTGAGATAGTCAATGAGTAAGAGTGACATGGATCACTCCTAACTTTTGTCTGAGTGACTCAAAAGATTCCTTCGGTAGGGGTTTTGTAAATATATCAGCAATCTGATCCTTAGTCCCAACATATTCTAATTTCACCTGCTGATCTGCAACTTTCTCTCTCAAAAAGTGATACTTAATGGGAATGTGCTTTGTCCTGGAATGCATGACTAGATTTTTCGAGATGTTAATAACACTCGTATTGTCACATAAAAATGGAAATAGGATGCTCATACTCTACCTTCATGTCCTTCAATGTTTGCTTCATCCAAAGCACCTGTGTACAACATGCCATTGCTGCAATATACTCTGCTTCTGCTGTAGACAATGAAACTGAGGCTTGTTTCTTGCTAAACCATGACACTAATTTGTCACCAAGATAAAAAGCTCCCCCACTTGTACTTTTCCTGTCATCAACACTTCCTGCCTAATCTGCATTTGTGAATGCTATAAGATTGAAATCATCACTCTTTGGATACCATAAACCATAATCCAACGTACCTTTCAAATATTTGAAAATTCTTTTTACTGCTGCCACATGAGTTTCCTTTGGTGCCACCTAAAATCATGCAACTAATCCAACAACTTTCGCATAATATCTGGTCTAGATGTTGTGGTATATAGCAAGCTACCTATCATGGACCTATACAAGGTCTGATTAGCATCGGAGACTCATCATTCTTACTCAACTTGCAACCTGTAATCATGGGTGTACTAACTGGATTGCAATCTTCCATTCTAAACTTTTTCAACATCTCCTTTATATACTTGGTTTGTGAAATAAAAATGCCTTGACTAGACTGCTGAATTTGCAAACCAAGAAAATAAGACAACTCACCAAGCATAGACATCTCAAACTCCTTTTGCATCTCCTCTGCAAATTCTTTGCATAGTCTCCTGCAACCGCTTCCAAAATAATGTCATCCACATAAACCACAACTATCACTTGATGTTCTCCTTCTGTCTTGATGTACAAATTGCTATCCGCAATTCCCTTTTTGAATCCTTGTTCCTGCAAGTACTTGTCCAGTCTAGAGTACCAAGCTCTAGGAGCTTGTTTCAAACCATAAAGAGCCTTTTTTAACTTGCACACAAAATCTGAATTTTCTGATAGAATAAAACCTTCTGGTTGCTCTATATAAACTTCTTCCTCTAAGTTTCCAATCAAGAATGCTGATTTTACATCCATTTGATAAACTTTAAAATTCTAGAAACAAGCAAATGCTAAAAAGATTCTTACCGCTTCCATACGAGCAACAGGTGCAAATGTCTCCTCGAAATCAATGCCTTCAACTTGTGAGTACCCTTTGCACACTAATCTGGCCTTGTTTCTGACAACTTCTCCTTCTTCGTTCATCTTGTTTCTAAAGACCCACTTGGTACCAATGATATTCTTGTCCTTTGGCCTTGGTACTAACTCCCATGTGTCATTCTTTTCTATCTGATTAAGTTCTTCTTCCATGGATTTTATCCAAAACTTATCCTTGCTAGCTTCATTAAAATTACTCGGTTCAACTTTTGACAATAAGGAAAAGTTTACCTCTTGTGGTGCACTTGCTAGTCTCCTCCTTGTCTATACTCCAGTATCTTTGTTTCCAATGATTTGATTTGTTGTATGATTCTTCTGAACGAATCTGGATGGTGCCTTTGTGTTTTCTCCTTCTTCTTCTTCTTCTTCTTCTTCTTCTTCTTCTTCTTCTTCTTCCTCTTCTCAGATTTGATTTCTTCATCCTCTTTTTGCACCACTGAGTGTCCTATTTTCTTCTTCGGCTTCCAATCATCGACTTTCACATTTATACTTTCCACTACTTTTTGTAGTCTCTTGTTATAGCACCTGTAAGCCTTGCTTCTTGATGAATAACCAAGGAATATGCCCTCATCTGCTCTAGAATCAAATTTACCAAGCTCATCTTCATTATCTCTCTTAATGTAGCACTTACTTCCGAACACTTTGAAGTGTTTCACGGAAGCTGGTCTTCCCTTCCATAGTTCGTATGGTGTCTTTTCTGTGTTTACTCGAATCTATGCTCTGTTCAAAATATACACCGTTGTGTACACTACTTCTCTCCAAAAAGCATCTAGTAACTTGGACTCATTTAGCATTGTTCTTGCCATTTCCTACACTGTTCTATTTTTCATTCAACTACACCATTCTATTGTGGTGTTCTTGCTATAGAAAATTGTCTTCTGATTCCATGCTCTTCACAAAACTCATCAAATTCATTAGACATAAATTCACCTCCTCTGTCTGATCTCAAACACTTAATCCTAGAGTTTGTCTCATTCTCAATCAAAGCTTTAAAATTTTTTGAATTGATCAAAAGCTTCTAATTTTTCTTTTAGAAATGCAACCCATGTCATTCTAGTAAAGTCATCAATTAATAACATAAAATAAGAATCACCTTGCAAGCTTTGTGTTTTTGTTGGCCCACAGAGATCAATATGAATTAGCTCTAATGGCTTCATTGTAGAGTACTCCTTTGTCCTGAATCTGACCCTTGTCTACTTCCCATGTTGACACTGTCTGCAGATAGTACTTTGCGGTTTTGTGATCTTGGGTAAATCTCTCACTGCTTGTTTTGAGCTGATTTTTACCATGTTGTCAAAATTAATGTGACCCAATCTCTTGTGCCATAACCAGCTTTCATCAATTTGACTCATGCAACACTTTTCTCCCTTCACATCACTTAGCATGTACAAGTTGTTCCTTGTTCTATTTGCATCTGCAACCCAATTACCTATATCCTTCTTTCTAATTTCACAACCCTCAGCATAAAACGTGAGTGTATAACCTTGATCACACATTTGACTGACACTTAAAAGATTATGTTTCAGTCCTTCAACGAGTAAAACATTTTCAACTTTAGCTTGACCATTTAATTTTATGTTACCTCTTCCTGTGATCTTGGCTATAGTGTTATCTCCAAACTTTACTGTACCTCTACTGGCCTTTTTCAACTTCAGAACTTGCTTCTGTCACCTGTCATGTGGCTGGAACATCCACTATCAATGTACCAAGGTTGTTCTTCATCTTGTGCATGGAGTGTGGTTTGTACCAACATAGCCTCTTCCTTTTCTCCCTCCTTTATCTTTTGCCACACTTTCTTATTGTTGGCTTTCTGAATGATTTGTTTTCCCTCTTTCTCTTGCTTTGGCTTTTCTGTAATCTTACTCCTGCAAAATCTTGCTATGTGGCCAACTTGGTTGCATTCATAACATCTAATCGCATGCTCATTCAAATTTGACAATGCAACAAAAGAATTGTAGTTTCTAGCATGAAAATTCTGATTCCAACTTTGAAACCTCGATCTACAGTCCATCATCTTATGACCAAAATTGTGACATGAAAAACAATAACCGTAAAAAGAATACCTGGTCATGTAGGGTTGCCTCTGATAAGATAAACTTCTGAAACTTCTTATTGGTACCTTATTCCACTTGCTCTCTTCTTTGTTTTTGTTCTGTGGAGAATGATCTTCTTGTTTCTTGCTGCTTTCTCCTTTATTGGAGCCTTTTAGGATATCTGCATAGTTGGCTTTCTTCTCTGGTTCTTTGGTCTCTTTCTTTTCTACTTCATTGAATCCAATACCACCTTTGGATGATTTTGGTTTCTATTCTCTCATAATGTTGCTCAACACCTCATAACTTTTTTCAAACTTGAGTCTCTTGTTCAACTTTTCAGTTTCCTGTCTTAGTGCGACAATCTCTGCCTCCAATCTCTCGCATTCTTTTTCTTTTGATTTCAGTTGTTCTCTGATCACTTCCTCTATTCTTTTTGCCTCTTCAACTTGGGTCTTTAGATCAACAATAGTATTCTCATGTTCTTTGTCAGCATGCAGATTTATCTTTGCTTCTTCATACTCTTGAAGTTGCAATTTTTGCTTCAGGGTCTTCTTTTTGAGTCTCTTGATCTCACCCAAGGCACAGATGAGTTCTTCTTCTAAGTTTACCTCACCTTCTTCATCAACTGCATCTTCAACTTCAACTTTTCCATCTTCAAGGGCCATAAACAAAAGTTCTTCAATGTCACCTTCTGAACAATCTTCCTCTGAGCTATCATCTTCTCTGGTGCATAGACTCTTCTTGTTTTGGTTCTAGTTCTTCTTTTCAAACTTCCTTTGCTTGAAATTCTTTTTGTAGAAAGGCTTTCCTTTCTTTGCTTTGACAGGCTCTTCATCATCACTTTCACTTTTTGCATGCGGACACTTAGCTGCAAAATGTCCAATCTCACCACAGTTAAAACATTTAAAAGGAAGTTTACCTTTGTACTTGCCAGATCCTCTTTTCAGATTTTTCACCAATAGGGCTTCTTCTTCCTCATCGGATTCATCATCTGATTCAACCTTCTTCTCCTTTCCTTTTGAAGCTTTGAAAGCAGATTCCTTTTTCTTGGCTTATCTAGTTCTGTTCTCATCTCATAAGCCGTGAGTATTCCATGTAACTCATCCATTTTCATTTTATCTAGATCCTTAAGTTCTTCAATAGCTGAAACTTTAGCATCAAATCTAGGAAGTAGAGATCTTAATACCTTTTGTACTATTACTGGGTCTTCCATCTCTTCACCCAAGCCTTTGATCATGTTTACGGTCTCATCCACACGGAGTAGATATGCTGCAATGTTCTCTTCCTCTTTCATCTTTAGACTTTCAAACTTTCTTCTGTGTGTCTGAAGCTTTGCCATCTTTACTTTTGAATCTCCTTCATATAAACTATTGAGCTTATCCCACATCTCCTTGGCAGTTTTGCAAAGCATAATCTTTACAAACTCCGAATCTGCTACACCACACAAAATAGCATTCATAGCTTTAGCATTATTTTCACATGCTCTCTTACCACCGATTTTGTCGGTGGCTTGCCGTATAGCCATTCTCAACCGAATGCCAAATATCATGTCCAAGAGAATTCAAATAGGTTCACATCCTTATGCTCCAAAAGGCATAGTTTGATCCATCGAACAATAGAGCTTTATTTGTGGAGAATCCTTCCTGAGCTGCCATCGTGCTTTCTGATCTACCTTCTAGTTGTTAAGCTACACGTAGAACCTGCTCTCGATACCAATTGTTAGAAGCACGGAATACCGAGAGGGGGTGAATCAAGATTCAACAATAAAAACTTTTTCTCCAACTTATTAATTTTCTACTTAACAAGATATTCAAATCTGAAAGTAAAATGAGAGCATACACAAAAATCAAATGCACATAACACCAGAAATACCGTGGTTCACCCAGTGTGGGCTACATCCACCAAAAGAGACTGCTTGGATCTACTATCCAAATCCAGCTGAAAAAATAGTGTTTACAAAGTGTGAGCACCCACTCACAGAAGACACCAATCTCCAAGCCGAACACCAATTCAGCCCTTGAATGCAAACACCACTGACTATGCAATCTCTTATTCGAAGCACCAACTTCTAGAGACACCAATCCCCAATCCGAAGCACCCACTCCAGAAAATCTGCAATACAAATCAATGATAATTTCTCCTTCTATATTCTCTCTCTCACATACTCATACTCACTTAAGAGATTTATAATATCAGCTCACATACATATCACACTCATGCAAAATGCTCTCTTTCTCACTCTAAAAAATGTGCACACAACACTTGTTTATATAGAAAGAAGGAGAGGAAAACCACTTGTGGTTTCCCTAAAACCATGTGCCCATACCATGGGCCAATTTGCTCCAAATATTAAATATTTGCTCCAAATAGAAATATTCTCTTACACATGTAAGAGTAACTCCTCTTACGCATCATAGAATCTCTTACACGTCATAAATTGTCATAAAATCTCTTACGCATCATAAGCTGCCATAGAATCTCTTACGCGTCATAAACTGTCATAAAATCTCTTACGCATCATAAGCTGCCATAGAATCTCTTACACGTCATAAGTTGTCATAGAATCTCTTACGCGTCATAAGCTGCCATAGAATCTCTTATGCGTCATAAGCTGCCATATGTCGTAAGATTCCTTGGTGATGTTGAATATTAAAATATTCAAATTTTGACATCACACTAATTTTGACATGAATAAATATTTTACAAACACTAATGTTGTAATGTTGAATATTAAACAAATATTCAAACCTCAATATTTCCATCAACACTAATGTTGTACCTTTGACATCAATGACAAAATACTCAACATAACCCTCCCCTATACCTCCTTGCATTGTCACAGCTATGAGAACTTTGTCTATTTCTCAAGGTCAACAATTTGTTTATCTCCTACAAATGGCTCTACAAAGCAAGGATTTTCATCTTCGTTTTGCTAGAAAACCTTCAAGCATACGTAAATTGTTGTGAACAAACACAAGATCTGATCCCTTTTGAATCACCAAATGGTTCCTCTAACTAGTATGAATCAAATCATGAATGCTCCAAAAATCACATACAAAAGCACTAGAAACTTGGCAATAAACATGGATGGCAAGTTTTTGCAACTTTATAGTAGAAAGCACATAAATATGCCACCATTTACAAGGATCTCACATAAGCTTGTTTCATTTTTCCTCAAAATTAATCATGTTTTCTTGGTTCTTGATAGTATTATGTCGATTTCTTACCCTTCCCTTTGATCTTCATCACAAACAAAATTGCCTATTGTTGTCAATATACCTCCCCCTTATTTCCTCATCAACATCATGATCCATCTCTATAAATTGAAGACTTAAACAAACAATTGATGAATGTAGTGGGTGATCTGACATGTCCACAAAAGCATGAATGTGCACTTGTTCTTCAACATCATTTGCAAGTACTATAATGATTTTTTCCTTTCTTTTATCTATAACCTCATACACTAAACCCATGCAAGGCTTACCGCTATCAACTAATATCCAATTTTCATAAAGTGGCTTAAACACCTTTACAACCTTCCATGGCCCCTCCCAAAATGGACGCCCTTGCAAAAGTATTGTTAGGCATTTCCAACTCCATGGTTTTAGTGTGATTCATCACATTGTTGTCGTGTTTTAAATACGTAGTCAACACATCATCTCTCTCCTTTTTGTCAGTGTTTATTGCAACTACAACTTGTGTGGCTTGCATTTTCAATATCCTCCCGATCTTCTATTAGCATTGTCTCATGCTATATGATCTAATCCTATGGATGTGTACTCCAATCTACTCGTCCCGAGTCACCGTCTAGGCTATTGTATTCTTGTATTACTCCAATAGAAAAACAAGAACTAGGCATCCTCTTTCGTTTACGCACCTACATTTTTATTCGCACCATCCTCTCATTGTCGCGCCCATCATCTGTGAACTTTGTGAATAAAGACATGAGCAAGAGTTGTCCACTTATTACTTGATCCTCGATCGCTTCTTTAACCAATTCCAAGCACTTTTAATCAATCTCCTTCCACATCTTGACCATTGTGTTTTCGAGATCATTGTTGTATTGAAAGAGTCGTAAAGCAATGTTCCTAACAATAGCATGAAATTTATTCGCACCTTCCCGTGTTGCTAAACCAATATATTAATGTTAATGGCCACTTTTTCGAGTAAGACAATGAGTAGGAGTTGTTTAGCCTATTGTGTTTGTTTTGTTTTAGAGGTTCACGTGTGGGTGGTGGGCAAGAAGAAGGTTCTTCTTCTTGTTTTTTCCACTTGGGCCCTAATCACCAGGAGTCCAATGTATCTTTTACGCACTATGAACCCAAATCTTTCATTGCCAAACTTAAGGTCGATTGTTATGTATTCTTCTTAACCCCTCCTTTCCTTTGTTGCATTGTATCTTGGCCTTGAGTATCTTGTTTCGTCTCTTCCTCTTGCACATCTATATCCATTTTTAACCTCAACTTCATGTGTTGCTTTCTTTTCCTCATCTTTCTTTTGCTGCTCTTCTTTCTCCTTTCATTATTTGTCATGTCCCTTTTTCGAGATAATTTTGTTTGAAGACCTTGAGCTATTTTTCTTCTTCAAGGGTCCAAGGGAACAAGCTAGAGGAAGCCAACAACGTCATCATATGCTTAATTTTGTCATTATTTCTTTAATTGGCATTGTATTTGTTGGTGAGCCTAGCACCCAACAATAAATTAAAAATAGAAATATATGGGTGAGCATGTGGGCTCCAAAAAGCAAAAAGAAGATAACAATATAGCAAGTCTAATTGTGGTTGGCCTCATTTGAGAGCCCCAAGACTTGGCGCCACCCTCTTATTATAAATAGAGGTTGTTGGCATTAGTTTGGGATATACTGATTTTATGAATTTTATATCTTGGTGAAGGTTGGCTAGTGTGGAGGTAAGGTGCATTTGATATATTTTACTATCTCTCTCAAGGACGAAACCCCTTCATTGAGGGCTTGTGTGGAGGTAAGGTGCATTTGATATATTTTTGGAGTGCTGATTCTAACTCAGAAATTCTGAGTTGTAAAAAGGTTAGGGACAGCTCATGGTCCAAAAAGTCTTCAATTTCATTGCCTACAAGCATGTTAGTACAGTTTGGTCTTCACCATGCACAATCGGTCAGGTATAATGTCTATGTTGCATTGCTCCGCTCCATGATACTGCTGTGTTTTTATCCTCATGATCAACTTGCACCAAGTGTAGAGAAGGTAAGAAATGAATAGTGTAGCAAAAGGTGCATGGATGCTTGGGTACAATGCCAAAGTTGTTTTAGCATATGTGGGGTTGGTACCATTGTGGGCATCAAAAAGAAAAGAAGTTCGGGAGTGACCCACACCTTTGCATCTTGGTTTAACACTCATACATATCAACTTCTCCAAGTAATTGGTTTCTTATTTGACCATGGAATAGTAATGCTCGTAGATAATGGCACCACTCATAAATTAATTAGAGGAGAACTTACAGTTAAGCATGGGCTGAGCATGATTAACTTTGGAGACTTCAAGTTCATCAATGTCAATAATAATTTCATGCCTTACAAAAAAATATGGTACAGCAGTCAAATCTCGTAGGAATGTGCATGGTATGTGATGTTTTCCTTGAAATTAAGCCAATTGAAGTTACTGTTGTTTGTGGGATGCAATGGATTCAATTTTTGGAGGAATTCATGCATTAGTTACCAAATCCGGCCGGAATTGCACAAAATCCGATCGATCCGAATTTTTCAGCCGACTTCGAATAAATTCGGTCCGGGTTGGCCTAATTTAGGGAAAGAAAGGGAAAGAAATTATTATTATTTTTAATTTTTTTAGTTTTCTAGAAAAAACAGTCAACTATCAACCTTCATAGTAAAAATATAACATTTTACATTACATTATTTAAGTTTTTCATTGTATTTATCAAATTTTCATATTTGTAGTATTTAGCTCATATATTTTGGACCAGATTTTTCCGAACTTTTTCAAGAATTCCGTATTTTCGGATTTTTTTGCTCTCCCAAATGGATCCAGATTTCCGGACCTGGTAACTATGATTCATGGTAGCAAAGCAAGGGGAATTTCATTATTGTTCTCCTTTTCATATATCAGCTCATGGGAAGAACATAATTACAGCTGGGCATGCACAAATTCAGCCTCCAAATAAATTTATAAAGGGAGAATTTAAGTTGTTGATCATGATGGTGAAAGTTGACAAGGTTAAGCAAAGGGGAATTGAACTCTACCCCTTACCAACAGTCCAGGAAAGGCGGTTCATGGCTGAGTTTGCAAACTCAAGTTTGGCAAGCAACATCATGGGAACATATGGAGAGAGTCAAAAGATGCATGACTGATTTTTCTTTACCAGCTCTCCTATATTTTATTTCAGTCATCATATATTCCCTTCCTAAAGGTAAATTGATGAGTTACAGTTGTGTCAATGATAGTATGGATGCATATCAGCCAAACAGAGAGGACAAGAGGTTTGATAGGCACGAGAGGAAGTTGATCATCATGCCTACAAGGCATGAGGGAGGATGGACAGAAGATCAATTTTCTTGAATAAGTTTGTTTCTTGTGCAGGTACAAAGTAGCGCCTGAGATTTACTTGGGATCCGGGTACTTGCAATTTCTTGGGGCCAAGCAATTTCGAGAGGGGAGGACTGTCATGTCCCTTTTTCGAGATAATTTTTTTGGAAGACCTTGAGCTATTTTTCTTCCTCATGGGTCCAAAGGAACAAGCTAGAGGAAGCCAACAATGTTATCATATGCTTAATTTTGTGTTTATTTCTTTCATCGGCATTGTATTTGTCGGTGAACCTAGCTCCAACAATAAATTAAAAATAAAAAATATTGGTGAGCATGTAGGCTCCAAAAAGTAAAAGAAAATAATAATAAAGCAAGTCTAATTGTGGTCGGCCTCATTTGAGAGCCCCAAGACTTGGCACCACCCTCTTATTATAAATAGAGGTTGTTGGCATTAGTTTGGGATATGTTGATTTTATGAATTTTATATCTTGGTGAAGGTTGGCTAGTGTAGCCCCTTTTACTATCTCTCTCAAGGACGAAACCCCTTGATTGAGGGCTTGTGTGGAGGACAAAAACCCTCTCACAAGGGTGGTGAGGACGAAAACCCTCTCCCACAATTGTATTTTGCAAAGAGGCATTCAAGGAGTAATATATTTATCATTCTTTGTTGGTATTTCTTTGAGTTTGCTGGTTATCTTCCCTTTTTAGTGGAGCGACCCACTTGGGAGTGATTATGTGGTATGTGTGATGATAAATTGGCAAATCTGAATTTACTATCTTGTTTTCCATATTTTCTAAGGCCAAGATCTTGAGTTTCATGAATTTTGGAGCTTCCTAAGTAAAGTTATGAATTTTTAAAGTAACTCTGCAGACAAGGGTTTATAGAAATTCATATCTCCAATTCTAGGGCACTAAAAATCAGTTTTCTTGCATGATATGATTGTTGGTGATATATAATAATTTTAGAGACTTAAGTGGAGTTGATTTGAAGGGTTTTGAAGGCACAAAAGTGGGTTTGAAACCCCAAAAAGGTTGCTGCCCTAGAAGGGTGTTGGCTGGCAGCAGTTAAGGGTTTTTATATATTTATTTCAGTCACTAACAGCCTACTAAAAATCTGAAAAGTGTTGTTTATCTTCAGCTTTGCATAGTTTCTTGTGAGTCCCCAAAAAGGGACATTACATTCTTGTTTTGATTCTTCCTTCTCTAGTTTCTCTTTATTGAATTTGTTTGAAGCATCCTATTCTCGTAGAGCTTTCTCCCTTCCATTTTGTGTAGTTCTTCATGCTTCATAAGCTTTCCTCATTTGGACTCTTCTTTTCCTCTACCTTCCAATATCAAGTGCCTTTATCCCAGATTGTTTTTTTGCCATTCCTTGTCGATTACTTCACAAGCAATTAATTCCCTCTTAACAATTGCTTTCTCAATTCTCTCTCTATTTTTGCTTTATGTGGTTTCTCTTTAGCAACCCATTTTTATTGTTGATTGTAGCTCTCTTACCTTGTAAATATCCATTTGTCAATTTTTTCCAAATTGGATAGTAACTGCCCTCTACGTTTATTACTCGTTCCATTTATTTCCAATGTGTGAAACAAACAAGCAATACCAAGAATGTATATTGGAATACCTATTTTATTCTTGTGAAGACTTTCTGTGCAATCAAGTTGACCTCATTGGCCAAGAATTCTGGCCAATCAAAATCCACATTCTTTCACATCATGCAACATGCAATATCCACAACTCCGAGTGATGTTTGCTTGCATCCTTTTTGTATTGCCAATATATTTTTGAGATGAGCTTAGCCATTACTCACACAACTTTTTCGACAATTAGCACGGTATGAACTCCTTGGCCTTTTAGCTTTTTGTTTAGGATCTACTAGTTGGCATTTCGTTTTAAAGGCCATGAAGTACCCTTACTCAATAGTCTTGTCGCTTTTGTTATAGTTGTGACAATTGTTGGGATCGCAACCCCTTCCTCGAATCATGACAACAAGAAGAAAATTTTGGGCATTTTGTCAAACAATTAGGTTGTTTGTCGAACTCAATTACACACTACATGCTTTGAGTTACAACCCAAGCTTTTTTATCCACCATTAGGTACCAAAACCCACTACAAACCCGTTTTTAGATCTTCCTAGCAATTCTCCAATTGCTTCAACCATTGCATGGCAGGTACATCCCCCATTTTCATGTGGTCTCTATGCAAAATTTCTTTGTTAATCGACCAAAAACCCAATTAATGCACCTTGTTTATCTCCTCGTGATTTTTGCACCCAACCACCATAAAAACATTTTTGCTTTAATAACATTTTTGACATTTCCATGCTCCTAAATCTTACCTCTACAACCTTGAAAAAATGCTTAGATGTTTCGAGGGTGGTCCTCCTTGTTCCAAGCTTGACTTGGCTAGAAATAACCACAAAGATGGAAGCTAGCATAAGTGTATGAAGATGATATCACCTTGACAACTCAAAAAAATAGCCCACCGAAGGTCATTACGAAGCCAACCATTTATTGAAAGAAACAAACTTGCTTTTGGGTTGATGTTGGCTAGCAACTTCATCCCAAGGATGCTCCTACATCAGCATAAAGGAAAAGAGAAAGATCCCATGGAAATATTTTAGAATACATTCAGGTACATTATCAAGAAGAGGTGGAATAAATTGACCACACAATTATTGTTGGAGCATGTAATGTTTGTGGGGACACACCTATTGCGGCCCACTCATCACAAACCCATCTCCACATTAAGTTTATTTTTAAACTTGTAAACTTATATCCTAAGTTTATACTTCATATATAAAGTTATTTAAAGTTAATAAACTAATGTCGTAGTTGCTAGGGTCATTCAATACAACCTTTCAGTTATAATCAATCATCACCTTTAAAAGGTGATTTTTCCATTGGTTGAAAATGTAGCATTGACATTTGAATATTTAAATTATCTTGTGAACTTGAATTCATATGAAGTGAGGAGAAAGGTATTTGATAGGTCTTAAGCCTTTCCTGGTCGTTAAGGTCTAAAATTGTCAAACAATTTGTAAGGCCATTATTAATGTAATTGGATATGTGCATTTCTATGGGGATTTTACCTTTATGGTTTCCCCACGGTAGATATTATGTTCATTATTATTTTTATATATCATTTACTCTTTTGTAATCTATATGTCATTTAATTTATGTTATAATTATTGGAAAAGCAATCCTATTGTTTTTCGTGTAGTGCGAATATGGATTGTATGCAAATTTTATGGTTTTTTCTACATATGCTAATTTTATGCTTTGCTCTACGAACTGATTTTCTCCTTCAGAATGGTCATGACAACCCGACATGAATAGGGTTTTTAGCTTCTTCGACTCGACTCAAGGCTATCGATTTGATTATGGGGTCCCTTTCATTGTTTTATATCACACATCTCAACCCTTAGGGTCGGGTTTGGTTTTCGTGTGTATTTACATTGTCATTTTCTTCTACCAACCCCTGCGCTCCTTTCCTCTATGACCACTTTTTGCTTTTCTAATTTCCAAGTTCTATCTTTTCCTTCTTCGTTTCTTAAATCCATGTCGTTTTTTGTTTATTGGGCACGCTTTTCTCAAAATTGTTTAGGTTTAATCATCCCTTGTTGTTTCTCCCTAACTCACTCTCTTCATATTTAGCCTTTATCCACACAAACTCGGGCACGAACTGTTTGCTTTATGCCCACACCAACACTCGGACAACTCGGTCATCTGGGGGACTCCCTTAGCTTTCCCCTCTCTTTAACTCCAATTCAAGCAATCCATCCACCAACAATGTCTCCATCCAATTCAGTTGTGCAAGCATGTTATATCGCAGGGAGAACAGAACAAGGATAGCACAAGGGAGGACTACCCAACATAATTGAGGAACTATTACATAGGTTGGAAATCGTTGAATCCTCCAACAGGGCTCTCCAAATGGAGGTCTTCGAGCTTACTTCGCAGATGGAGAAGGTGGAAGCAGATAATATCTCTCTACGGAGATTGCTAGCAGATACCACATCACACTCCACTCCCAAAGATTGTCAACGACTAGCTGCAAGCTAAGATATTGGGCCTAAAACACAAACACGAAGAGTTCAAACACCAACATGAAAATCTCAAACAACACAAACAAGAAGAGTTCAAAACCCAACATGAAAATCTCAAACAACAAACAAAATCTTGGCCCAGTGGTGAAGGAAAAGGCGAGTTCCTTCTCCTCCTCGCGAAGTTAAACAAATAGTGCAGAAAAGTTGTTAGAGGAACTAACCAGTGAGCTAGGGAACTCAACCTCAAGGTAAGTGGGCTGCCCACACCTCCGCCTTCTTCGAACCAGATGGCCACTAGGTCTAACTTTCTCAATGAGAAATTGGAATTTTCTTGGATGTGCGGCTTGACGGGTTATGGTCCAGGTTGGACTCAACGTTCTTCCCTGTTTCAAATCAGCGGAAGGCGGAGTTAAGGGCACTCAGAGCCAAGCGTAAGCTATTCTCCCTTCCCAATAAGGTCTTCCTTGATGAAGACCTCACCAAAGCCCACGTTGCCGAAATCTCGTGAAGCTGTGATAATTGACTACGAAAGCAAGCGAGTTGTAATTCATAATCTTAGACCTATTATCCGAGACTCTTTCCCTCCTGGTTGGGCTCCCAGGTCTGCAGTCCCAAATGACGGTCTCGCTTGGGAGAAGCGACGGAACAGGGGCATTTCCATCACATGCTAGAATGGTAACGGGTTATTTTGGTCTTCTCCAGGTGTACTATATGACACTCTGGGTTTTTCAGACCTCCTTTTTGTCATAGAGACTCATGAGAGCCCTGTTCATCCTCTCCCGGAGATTAGGGGGTATCATTGGCTTTCTGTCTGCAGGCAGGAGAGTAGAAGCTCTGGTACTGTCAGGGGGTCAAGCAGGGTTGCTTGCTTGGTCAGAAACCTTTTCTAGAACAAAAATCCAGTGGTCGTTGCAGATGAGTTTGCCCGCTTCCTTTGGTCAAGATCATATGGACTTCACTCCACCTCAGAAACGTTTTTATAACATCTGCTATTTTCCCCCAGCTTCCTCTCCTTATCCCATTCATAATGACCCATACGAGGACCCTTTCTTCGACCTCTATACAGGTATTTCTCAGTTTTCAACGATTGGAGAGGTTTTTATTTTGTGGAACTTTCCGCACGGAGACCAAAAACCTTCAGTCCCTTTGCACAACATGATTGATGATGTGCTTTGTGCTTTTGAGGTGGATCTCGACTCTATTGGTCTTCAGAGAGAGTCAGAGGACTCTAGGGGACCTTTAGTGTCCTATAGTCGGCATCTCTTACGAGATGGGAGAGTCTCGGAGCTACGATTCGAATGGCATTTTGTGTTTTCTCGACTCTGAGTTCTTCACTTGTACACCTCACTGTGGAGGGGCTAGTGTGGTGGATTACATCTTAACTACCCCTAACCTGGTTCCTTACATCCACCACTTGTCTGTCTCCCCCATCCCTCTTGTTGATCATGCGACCCTTTCCTTCTCTCTGCAAGTTGATCCCCCAGTCCTACCTCCCTTTCGTTGTCCACGCACTATTTTGGAGTTTGATGAGGGCGACCACAAACCTTTTCCTCTCACCTTTGTCAATTTCTCCCCCTTAAGCATTAGGTCACCTCACTCTCCATAAATGTGAAGTCAACCTCCTCTCTTCCATTATCCATGAGGTTGCCTCGAATTCCTACCCCCATATCACCCTCACCCTTCCTAACAAAAAAACTTGCCCCATGAACCAATGGTATGATGAGGATTGTAAAGCCCTTCACCGGCAGCTTCACTTTGCTTCATTCATGCTCTCCCATCCTTTCCCTCTCTCAAGTTTGCTTATCGCCACCTCCTTCGCCACAAGAAACACATTTTCATATCACGACGGAGGCGAGAGCTCCGTGAGTCCCTTTTACACTCTCCTAAGCGTTTCTGGCATACCATTCTCCCCCGGCATTCCCCTTCCACAAGACATAGATCCGAACACCATGTGTGTTCATACCTACACTCTTTACGACGTCGCTAGCCAACCCCGATCCAGGTTGTGTCCCCACCTTCTCGCTTGTCACATTTTCACCCACATGTTGTCTTCTCCACCAGGTTCTGATCTATATTCTCCTTTTTGTAGACGATGTGGTCCTTCTCGCCTCCTCTGCGGAGGGTTTACAGAGACAATTGGATGCCTTAGCCCTCTTTTGCGACCACAAGCAGCTGATAGTTAACCTAGGTAAGACCAAAGTTATGATCTTCAATGGCCTGAAGACATCTGATTTTCATTTCTTCTACAAGGGGGATGAGCTTGAGATCACCAACTCTTACACTTACTTGGGAGTACTATTTTCTAGACCTCGCTTCAGTTTACGATCGACACTTCAGCCTCGGGTTAATAAGGGCTATGGCTCCTTGGCGATCTTGGAGAGACAATGCTTCCACCATCACTTCCAGGACATCCTGTCCAAGATGTCCCTCTTAGACTCTCTTGTCAGGCCCATGATTCTTTATGGCTCTGAGGTTTGGGGGCCCTCCTTACTTGAGTCCGATTGGGCTGCAATGGAGAGAGTTCGATCCTTCTTAGGCGTATCATCAGATGCAAGGAGACGGTTCCCCACAATATCATCCTGGCAGAGTTTGGGGCTCGTCCCTTTAGGTTGGAAGTAATTTTTGGCCTTGTTTCCCTCTTGCATCGCATTCGAAGACTTGTTGATTCTTCTACGGTAAGAGACAGTATCCCTACCTTGCTTACTGCTCCTCTGAGGCCATTGCTTCGACGGATCGCTCTGGTCGATCTCGTTGTTGGTATGTCGGAGTCTCACGACTACTTGAGTCTATTGGGATTCAAGACGGGTCACCTCCCACCATATAGTTATTCCTTGGACGTTCTCGCCCATCTCCTTCCAAGCAAGCAGGATCTGAACAAAATCATCAAAGATGATATCTACAGACAGTTCATTCAATGCACTGGACTAACCCCTAGGGTGGGTTACGTCCAAAGATGGCCTTCTATGTTGCGCATTTTCTTGAGGTCAATAATGGTCTTATTTCTTAGCCCCAGTATATTTCCCAACATTGGATGCACGCCCTTCGCATTTCCCTAGGTCAGTTTAGGGTTGGCTCTCATAGGCTCCGGGTTGAGTGTGATCATCAAATTGACTCGTTTCGAGCAGATTTGTCAGCTTTGTTCCCTCTAGGAGATCGAAACGGAAGAGCACTTCATCTTCCGGTGCCCCATCTACTACGAGATCAAAGGGAGATTTCACTGCTTGTTCAGAGAGCATCCGACATTCACAGACTTCTTCAAATACTATGATCAAAGGTGCCTTGCTCTCTATCTCAGGAGGCTCTTAGGCTCCGGGAAGAGACCCTCCACCCCCTTTTAGGCAGACATTTATCATTCGGCAGATCACTTCCTTTTTTACAGTGCTCTTCCCTGGAACCTGGGAGGGGCACTAAGCGGCAGGGTGATACCAATCCTAATTCCCAGATGAGATCGGTCCAAACCCGAGGCACTATTTCACATACCAAGGATGCACAAAACACATACAAGGTCGAGGCCCTCTTCTCATAGATGGCCTTTGAGATCCACCAGACGAGCAAGGAGAGTTCATCCCTCCTCCGGGCATCGGCACTCCAAATCTTCCACAACCTCAGATACTGGGCTTCACATTACTAGCTTCTTTCAGTTGGCCTTGGATGTTAGATGAGGGGTCTCCTCTCTTGCCTCCTATTTCTTTTCTTACTCCACATGATCAATTTTTGCGACTTCTACTGGGCTTTTTCCGAGCCTCTCTTTTTGCTTGTTCTTTCTTTTCCTTCTCTTTTCTGGTTGTTCTCAGGACCTTTTGGTCCTCTTGCTGGACTCTTTTTTTCCCTTTGTATGGGTGCAGTCCCATTGACCTACTTTTGTGGTCATTCGTTGGACATTTAATATATTTATCTTTATCTTTATCTTTCTAAGATTTGTGCAAGTTCAAATTCATACAAATGTTTGTGTGGAAATTCAATAATTTATTACTGCAGGAAGTGCAAGAAAACCTTTAGCAACGTCGAAACAAAATTTGCAAGAACAGATCCGCAATTACAAAAAAATATATTGAGAAATATGCCCTTTCTAGAAGTGGGTCCTACATGTGTTGAAATAGAATAAAATTAAATAAAAAAGTAAATTACATTTTATGTGGTCCCCTCAAGCCTCAATCTTCCTAATTTTTGTGCTCCCCTGTCTCATTGAGCTCCTCTTGTCACAGCTGACTCAACTCGGCATCACGAGCAGCCTTAATCCACAAACACGTGCTCTGCTCGCCATCCCTAGAGCTTGACATGCACAAATCAGGCATAACAAAACCCATCTTGGTCTCACATTACAAACAAATATAACTCGACATTCATACCTTTAATTACACCGAGCTCGGCCTTAAATGGATCCCCTGTCTCTACATTGAGCAAACACAACTTGTCTTGGCTCTCCACAAGCTCTACTTGACACAATTCAACACACTCAAAAGACAACCGTCCACCATGCATTGAGCTCAAACAACTTGCTCAAACTCGCCTAAGCTCATTACCAAGCTCAATATCGGGCTCATAAAAACTAACGGCTTAAGCTTCCCTATTCAGCCCCGTTTGTGGGCACCATACAACTTTTCCATACCTCGACTCAAACCGCTTCACGTCCATTCATTATAACTCAGCAACAAATACTCACTAGATTGCGAATCCTAGCCGAGCTCCTCCTGCATAAGCTTCTTTTCAAGCTTGAACCAGCTTGCTTTGAGCATCGACATTAATTTAGGTTTGATCTTCGACACAATCTTTATTTGTTAATTGTATCACCTTGCAAATTGTTTGAATTTGCCTTGACTAATCCAATTGCTCAACCTTGCCATATACTTTGTCCACTACAATGCACTCAACAAGCTCTTGACAAAACTCCACTCAAACCTTGACAACGGTCTCCTCGACCCTAAAATTCAATCAAGATTTGCAAAGGAAGAGACTTTTTCTCTCACTTTCTAATCTCACTCCTCGACGGTGGCATAGGTTAACCTTCTCTCCTCTCGATTGCTACTCTCATCCTTGGTTGTTGTTTAGCACCACTTGATCACGAGCTTCCCAAACGCCTCCATCTCGAGCTCGAAGTTTGCTCAATCTTGCCGTAAAGGCAACCTTAAAAACGAGCCTTTGGTTAATACGACTTGTAATGCCCGTATGCGATCTTTTCAATAAGCAAGCTACGAGGAAAGCTCTACGAGGCAAAACAATCAACCAAAATCTATCCCAACAACAAGAAAATACAATAAAATATTAATCGTTCGTTGACATAAAAAATCTCGAAAACCCTAACTCATAACAGATCAATACGTGGATTAACAATTAAAATCAAACTCGGTGAGGATTGGCCTTAACTTGCCTTATTAGCTACCTAGCTCGCTCTGCCACATTGGCAAGACGGTCTTGATTCCTTTTCTAAATTCAGTTCAAGAAGCCTTCAAATAGAGTCTTTGACATATACATGCTTGTTCACAACTAGTAGCACGAGAGGTAGCTAATAATTTTATTAAAACTTTCATTGAGGAGGTCAAGGGTTTGACCCTTCCCTCTTTTAAAAAATCTGACTTACTAAAGTTAAATCTTCAAATGGAAACCTTAGTTACACAGGTATTTGTTTAGAATGTAGCTTGATCAGCTACATATACTTTTGTTAAAACCTACATCCGGAGGTTTAGGGTTCAACACCCCCAAACCTAATTTAACTTGATTTTTATCAAAATGAATTTTTTAAGAAAGAGGATTTAATTTTTTAAGAACTTCAAAATATGTTTTAAAATATAACTATTTTAAAAAATATTGGGAAAATTATTATGAATCCCAAAAAATTGTTTCTCAAATTTAAAAATTATTGCAGGTTCTAAAAAATTGTTGGTCATGAATTTATTTATTTTATATATTGGAAAAATATTTTAAGTTTCGGAAAAGATTTATAGGCCCTAAAAATATTATTTTACTCCTCGATTTTGCTAAACATTTTTTTATAACAAAATGTAAATTAGAATATGAAAAATATTATAGAAAAATATAAAATGTTTTCATATGAAAAATATTTTTTTAATTTTATTTTATGATTTATGTATACATTAAAATATTGAATCTTCTAGAATCCAATAATACATTTTCAACTCTATTTTTTGTTTGTATAAACATTTTGGGATGGTAGAGTCGATAAATTACCCAAACTAGTTTATATTTGTGTTGAAAGAATTTTGATCAATATGTGTGTGTGCACGCATGCGATCTCACATACTACGGAAGTTGTAGACGTGTCAAAACATTAATAATGGTGAAAATAGATAGAAGGTGGAAGTAACACTCTAGGATCCATGTGACACCACATGAAACTTCACATCTTCTAAGTACTTATATGAAAAATGGATATCTCCAAGATACATGTCCATGTGTATCATAGTAATTTCTAGAATTATACATAATGCGGTAATATATTTTGCAAAGACACTATTGCCATTATATTTCGTATATATATCTAGAAATATATTTTGTTGTATATTTGATAGTATATTTGTTATATATTGGAAGTTGTAATAAGAAGGGAAATCAAGAGATACCGCAAGTTACAAAGAGTTTCTAAGATGCGAAGTCTTATAAGCATTTCCTTTGGAAGCCTATATAATATTGCAAATTAGTTGCAAAAGAGAAAAGACCCCATAAGTGAGTTGTATGAAGTGGAATGCATAATATCCATGAGTGATACGAACCCATACAAGAACATAATTAATACGTCCAAGTAATAAAAAAATGTGTAAATTATGGTGGCTTGAAATAGAGATTAATAATATTTAAAGTGTTATAGTATGAAATAATGGTGCACTAGGAATTCAAGGTCTTGGGCTATTGGTGAGTTACAGAGTGTTTGTTCATCAACCCAAGTTCCATTCCCATTGAGTTCATTGGATGCTTTCAATAAGTAGCCATGGGGACACCTTGAGGTAGGGGTCGAACTTCTCCATATGGACCAAGCGGAATATAGCGGGGCGCTCCGAATGCGGATCGCTCGGTGGACATTAAGGACCCAAGCCCACCCCCATGTCCCACTTAGAGAAATTGCTCCTCCACCACTCCAGTTCATAGCTCTGGTATAATAAAAGTGTTTACCATCAAAAGTTATGCCAATGGGGGTCGAATGGATTAGTTAAGACGGACGGTTGTGTCCAGATCCACTCAGGTTCAAATCTCGTTGGGCACGATCTCCTTCGGGGTGGTTTATCGGTGGTGGTGGGTGTTGCATCACCGTAGGTTGCAGCAACGGTTTATCGGTGGCGGTGGGTGTTGCATCACCGATGGTTGCAGCTGGTGGTTCTTCTAGGCAATGGCGGACTTTGCATCATCGGCATTGGCGTTGACAGAAGAAAAATTGCATCGTCGGTGAGGGGCGCAGTGGTCGCGGTTTGTGATTTTGTTCGCTTAATTGTAATATCTTCTAAGGATGTTGGCATTGTTAAGGGAGGGGGCCCAAGAACCCCCCAGTTCATAGCTCCGGTCAAAAGTGTTTAATGATCTAAAAATAAAATAATGGTGCACTATGTTATGTGGATGTAAGATTGTAAATGCACATACGAGATAAAGTAGATTTTAAAGTTTCTTTATAGTTTTCTTCTCTTTGCATAGTCATAGTCCAGGATCGGAACTCAATTGTGGTATCACTAGCAAGATACGCACATGACCCTATAATCAAATTCAATATGATTGAGTGTAAACCAATTTTTCATCCCTTTAAAACATCTTTTGAAAATAGCCTACCCTACTCTCTACAAGCAACTTGTTGGTAGTTTAATTTATGTAATTATTACTACGCCGAGATGTTTCTTATGTTAAAGGAGTTGCTTCGCATTTATGGAGGATACATATCTGGATTATTGGAAATTTGCAAAAAAAATATAAATATATCAAAAATACAATAAATTATTATATTAATTATTTCGGTACAAATAATTCTAGAATATTTGGATATTGTAATGTTGATTGTATAGGTGATACTACACATAGGATATCTACTTCTAGATATGTGTTTTCAGTTTGGTTCAGAGCTATTTACTAGGGCAACAAAAACAACCTACAATTTCTATCTCATCTATAGAAGTTAATTATAGAAGTGTTATGGAAGTTGTGAAAGAAGTAATGTGACTAAGATTATTGTTAAAAGAACTCCATATGGGTATCAATTCAACACTTCTATGTAATATTCAAAATTGCAAAGCTCTTGCCAAAAATCCAATCCACAAAGAACTCAAAAAGTTATATGCATTATTTTGAGAAGTGTAAAAGAAGATACAAGATATAAATGGATATTCAGTCATACCAATGTGTGTGTGAGCAATATTCGTAATTTATTATTTATCAATTAATTATATGTTTTTAATATATTTTTGAGCTTAAGATATAAATTACGAAAAATTATAAAATTAATATGTATTTATAATTCTTTTATCATGAATAACATTAATATTTTTAAATTAAGTTTAATCTTTCATTGGACTTAATTATAATTTAGTTATTTATTATTCTTTTTAGAAGGCTTTTAAGTTTTAATAATTTAATTAGATTATTATTATTTTGGATGTTTACTTGGTATTAAAGTTATATAGGTATTATAATCTCATCGTCTTTAAAACATGTAGGTTCCTAACATAATTCAATGGCACCCCCGAAATCGAAAGCTGAGGGATGGAAACACGTAACATGCAATGGTTGTCATATCAAATGTAATTTGTGTGGTCATTCATTTGTCGGGAGTATCACAAGGGTAGTGGACCACCTACTTGGCATTTCAGTTGGTGCAGGAGGGGGTGTTATTGCATGCCCAAATGTAACTCCAAGCATCAAAGTTGCTTTAGAGAAAGACCAAGCCTCTTCGTCCGCAGAAAGCAAAAATCAGTGCAAAAAAAGCGAGAGAATTCAAGCAGAAATATCTAGGTTCACTACAAATTTTGTGTCTTTTGCTTCAAACATTCCCACGTCTGGTGATGCAACAAGGGGATCAAAGAGTGGAACTTTGAACAGCCTTTGGAAACCAGTGGAGAAACAACATGTGGATGATGCATTTGCTGATTTGTTTTATTCAAGTGCAATTCCATTCAATGTTGCAAGAAATCCGCATTTTAAGAATGCAATTCAGAAAGTTGCAGAGTTTGGCAAAGGGTATACACCTCCTACTTCAGAGGCTCTTCGAACAACTCTTTTGAAGAAATCAAAAGAAAGGGTGACTGAGAAACTGGCAGCGGTCAAAGCCTCTTGGAGTGTAACAGGGTGCACCATATTGAGTGATGGATGGTCAGACATGTGTCAGAGGCCATTGATTAATGTTTTGGTGGCTTGCCCTCTGGGCGTAGTGTTTTTGAAAGTAGTTGATGCCATGAACCACAAGAAGACCTCTGAGTATATTTTCAAAATATTAGAGGAAGCCATTCTTGAAGTGGGTATAGAGAACGTGGTTCAAGTTGTGACTGATAGTGCTGCAAACTGTGTGGGCGCTGGGAAGTTGATTATGGATAAGTACCCACATATATTTTGGAGTCCATGTGCAGCACATTGCCTTGATTTGTTGCTTCATGACTTGGCTAAATTTCCATGGGTGCATGAAGCAATTCACGGAGGAGAGCAATTGAATTTCATCAGGAACCACCGGCTCACATTGAACATTTATAGGCAACATGCATCCAGAGAGTTGTTGAGGCCTTGTGAAACAAGATTTGCCTCATTTTATATCACTTTGAAAAGAGTGGTTGAAGAGAAAGCAGCGCTAATATCACTCCTTCACTTGAGTTGCCTCCACTGGATGAAGAAGGCAAATTGATCCTAATACCTGAAGAAATCCTAGATGTTCGTGAAAGAAGACTAAGAAATCGAAGCATCAAAGAATATTTGGTTTGTTGGAAAGATCTACCCCTCGAAGATGCTACATGGGAGAATGCAACCATTTTAGAGCATCCACAGTTGCGATTGCTTGAGGGCAAGCAATCTTGGGCTAAGTCACCGCATTCGAATTCGTGTTCGAATTTGCAAGATGAAATTCGTAAAAATTCGTCGCTAAAAAATCAACGATAAAATTCGTGATTAAATTCGACTACAAAAAATACTATATATTTTTAAAAATATAAAATAAAAATATTACTAAATACAAATATAATAAAAACTATATATATATATATATATATATATATAAATAAATAATACAAATATAATAAAAACTATCTATATATAATAAAAATATAAAAAATATTATATATAAAGTATATATATAATAAGAATGTTAAAATAAAACCTAAACTAAAAACTATATAAACTAAAACTGTAACTTACATATATTAAAAAGCTAAAATAAAACCAAAAGTTAAATATATTCACCAATGTTAAAGTTAAAGTTAAAACCTAAAGTTATAACTTATATTCGTGAAGGTAAATCTTCACGAATCTTCTATTTTTAATATGGCGAATGCAAACAGAGGAAATGGCCCACGAAAAACATAGGCTTCGCGACTGCAAACAGGAAATGTAACGATTTTCGACTTTCAACTTTCGAAATGGCCCACAAATGGAACGATTTTCGATTTTCGAGCGATTTCAGTGACACAGGTTTCAACTTTTAACTGTAAAAACCGGCACTATAGAAGACGGCACGATTTCAGTTATATGGGATTTTTTTTTGGTAGACTGCGAATAAAATCGCGAATTTCAACTAATTTCATGTGAAAGCTTGAGATTCGACGAATTTCGCATTTTTCCCTTGAAAATCGGCGAATGCGGTGACTTAGATCTTGGGGAGGAAAAGATTCCGTAATGCCCCTTTTTCCCACGTGACAGCTAAAAAGGGACTTTCAGCCATTCCTTCTTCGTGGCTTGAAAGAGGATTGCAAGGAGAACTACACTACATTTTCTATAATATTTTGTATAAATAAATAAATAAAACATAGGTCGGCCTAAGCATAATTAAAAAGATTATTAAAAGGGCGGTTATGCTTGGGAAAGGACACCACGTTTGGGGAAGAATAAATAGGGGTGTGGGACACCCATTTGATCATCGACTTGCTTTGTAATCATTTGATTTCGAGAGAATACTCTCAAATCCAGCCTATAGGACGAAAACCCCTTTAGAGGTCTCTTGCAAGGGACGAAACCCTCTTGCTTGTGACTTAAAACAATTGAGATTCATTGAATATTATTATATACAAGTTATTTTACCAAATCTGATTATATTGTGCATTTTTCAGAAGTGCGACTTGCATAAACTGAGTTATTTAATTGTTTATGGGCAAATAACTTCATATTTCTTCATCAAATCAGGTCGCCTATATATAAGAAGGCTTAATTTACCCTTTGTAAGCATTTATATATATTTTTGGGGCCAAATCGATTTAATCTGTGATGCTGCAATTTACCAGTCTGCTAATGCATTTTCAGATTTGAATATTTTAATCAAATCAAATAGATTTGAGTGAATAAGTGAATCAAGTGATAAAATAACAATTTAAGATTGTTTATAGAAGAATTCTGGAGAATTTGAGCTCCTGATTTGTGATATTTTCTCCGCTGTTGCAAAACACCATCTGCAGCAATTTTTATTCCAGAATTTGCAATTTTCAATTATAACCCCAAAAAGGGTTATTACAGATCAGTGTTGGACATAGGTTATAGGAAAAAAGTTTGGAATACCAGCAGCCAAGTATGACATGTCACGCCCAGATGTTGAAGGATATAGGTGGTGGAGTAACTTTGGAGCAGATACTTGTGAGCTACAACGCTTTGCTGTTAGAGTATTGAGTCAGGGAGCTAGTTCATCAGCGTGTGAAAGGAATTGGAGTTGCTTTGACCACATTCAGTCAAAGAAGCGGAACAAGTTGTTGTCTGGGAGGTTGGGAGATCTTGTTTATATTCGCAGCAATCTGCAATTGTGTATGAAGAAAGCAACGAAAGACTCATCTACTTCGTCTTCACAACTCCAACCCATTTCAGAACACATGGCAGATGCGGATGATGTTGACTTGCTTTCACAAGATGGATTCAGTGGTGAATCTGAAGATGATGATATCAAACATCTAATCCAAGTGCTCTTGATGATTTTGAGCTTTTTTGATGTAAAAGTTTAGAGAAATCCAAAAGTTTGAGAATAGTGGTAGAACTTAGATGCTTTAGAATCTAGACTCTTTTTGAAACAAGAAACCCTCTTTAAGTTTGTGATTTCACATGCGTGTAATGCTCTATTTAGTATTTTGATCAACTTATAAGTTACAAATATGTTTTGACATCATTTCATAATGTTTTTGAAAGTATTTAATAATATTTGTGTATTTCAAGTTCAACCATTCTTGTATGTTTATTATTTATTTAAAAAATTAAATAATAAAAAATGCAGATTTATATAATCCGAACTTATTGACGAATTTTTTCCCGAACTTTATCGGTTGACGAATTTTTGTCGAATTTTATCCTCGCCGAACACGAACACGAACCTAGTGACTTAGTGTGTGTGTGTGTGTGTGTGTATATATATATATATATATATTGTTTCATTTAAATGTTCCGTGCTGCATAATTCAGTATGGTTTTTAAGGTCTTTCTTATCCCCATTTCCATTTTGTATTGGTTGTTGTTTCTAATGGCTCAAGGTAAAGTCTCTAAGAAATGACATGGATGTTGATGAACATATTAAAATGAATAGATTGTAAGAGGGCATTTGAAATCATAAGCTTTTCAAACATCTTGAACATGAAAGAGTGGTATGGAGGAAAATGGAAATTTAGATTTGAGCCTCCAAGCCCCACTTTCACAAAACCTTCAAAAAAATACAACAAACTTTCAAAGAATGGAAATGCAAATTCGCATATTTTTACTATAATCAATAGTTCAACAAGAAAAATGCCAAAATTCAATCATGTGAAGATAAACAGAATCTTCAACTAAGACAAAAGTCAGTACATTCCACTAACATTTGCAAGGAGCGTAGGAAACTTACCCATCACGCCCTGCCATACAATGAAAAAAGTATTCTTGAGGGCGAAGGCCAGTCAAAAATCGATCACTGATAAAACCACCAGCTCGAGCTCTACTATCCCAAGGGGAAACATGGCAAAGTTTTGCCAGAAATCATACGAGGAACACGCTTTCCTTCCAACTCTTGTTGCCCAAGTAATGAGGTTATTTGGGTAAAATTTACCTGAAAATTAGCCAAAAGATGTGTCATCAGTATGCCTTTTAAGTTGCAGTATAGAATTAACTATGGCCAACAATATGGAAAACACATTGATCAAACTAAATAGACTACGACGTTAGCTTTTAGTACCATGAACAAGATTGTTAATGTATAAATATATATTTCTTATAAGAAAGTAAAATAATCTCACATGAAGATGAACAATCAGAATGTAGCAATGTTTATGTTTGTTTTGACCAATGGTGCAGAAAATGGGCAACCTAGCAAATAACATAGATGAATGCCAACCTAGTTTGTTTAACAGTCAATAGTTGTTTTTGTCTCTTTCCTATGTCATTGAGATCTCTTTCCACATTTCTACACAATCTCTAGTAGATTTCCATATCTATTTAGACATGTTCATTCTTTATGTACTCCATAGTGTGCTTGATGGTTAAGGCATGTGCACTTCATAGTGGAGGTCACAAGTTTGAATCTAAAGCGGCGTAGTGATGTACGCCAAATTTCACAATACATAAGTTAAATACAACCACAAGGGGAGTCTCACACACCGAATTTGAGTCTCGGTTGGCTGGAGGTCACAAGTTTGAATCCACGGTGGGATAGTTTTGTTCACCACATTGAACAATACATAAGGTAAATACAAAAAGAATCTTCTTGCGAGCTTCTAAAGGGGCGTCCCATACACCAAATTTGTGACTAAAGCTTGGCGCTAACCATAGTTACCAGGTTCGGAAATCCGATTAAATTCGGAAGGGCAAAAAAATCCGAAAATTCGGAGTTCTCGAAAAAATCCGAAAAAATACGGAAAAATCCGGTTCGGAATATATATACTTATATTATTATAAATTTATATTATTGTATACTTATATCATTATATATAGACAAATCATACAAAAAAGCATCCATCTACCATAATCATCATCATCATAATGATTCTTTCAAAAGATTGCAAGAAGTTGCTTGGTCCAAAAAGGTACAAAAATGGATTTTATGAAAATAAGAAAAATATTGCCATCAATGCGTAGAGCTCGAGAAAATATATACTTTTAGAGAAGACGACACCTAAAACGGAGCCACAGAATGAAAGTTATGGCACATGCAAGTTTTTGCTGCTACATCTTCCCGGACCCTTTCCAAAAATGGCAAATTTTTTTCCATACTTGCGATTTTTTCACCAAAAAAAAAAAATATGCCAAAAAAGGAAAAAAAAAAATTCCTGCAAAAACAAGGCCGAACCGAACCGGATTTATTCGGTTGCTTCAAAAAATACGGTTCGAACCGGATTTCATACAGATCCGGCCGAACCTGGTAACTATGGCGCTAACACAAAAACTATATTTATCGTGCTTGCGTGCGTGTTTTTATATGATTGATTTTTGTGAGATTTTTACTTGTGCATTTTTAGTCATTACCCAAATGACCTCCATCGCTAGTCATTGCCACAAAAATCAATAATCTAATTAAATTGCTCACAGAAAATTTCAGTGGAAATCATATATATATATATATCGCTCTCCCTCAATGTTGTATCACTCTAGCATAGTTTGAATTAATGATACTTGCTTAGAGGTATTATTGCCCATATTTTCTATTTTTTGTTTCATGGTGCAATTGCCTTCAAGTCCAACATGGTATCAAAACCATGCTAGAGGAGATGTCGTGTTGACTTTTGAAGAAGAGATGGCAAATTCTTCAATTGGTTTTGAAGAAAACCAATACTGCAATTAGATTCATGGTTGAATACATTTCCTCTTTGCATGTGACAACATCCACATAACAAGGACAAGGGATGGAAATAACAGTTGAAGTTGGATTAGATAAAACACAAATCAAAAAATCTTCAATTTTTGCATCCCACTAAAGGTTATGAGCCATGATTTCAAACAATGCCCTCTAAGTTTTGAACTTGATGGTTGTAATGGTAAGGACCCTAACTTCAGTACTATATTACACCTTGATGGATGATAAAATAAATTGTGTTGTGCAGACAAGTCCCAAGCTCAAGACACTTGTTTCAGGAACCAGCATCCCCTATCATTTTGGAGATGCGGCAAAGAGGACAAAATGTCCCCATTTAGTTCCCAACAAACCCACACCAAGTGCAAGAAGCCACCAACTCATCCCCAAGCCTTGGAAAAGCCCCACATTTGTTAAGAATAACCATGACACCTAAACATTCTTCAAATGGTTTAAGACATAGGGACACTCCATGAATTATTCAAATAGCTAGGCATTCCAAAAAAATTGGTGACGACCAGTCATCTTAGACACAGCTAAAGCAACACTTAAACACCCCTCTACCACCTCAGGGTTGATTGGGCATTCGTAATGGCATCCCAATGGAGAATTAAGAAAACACTAAACACATGATAAAGTCAAAATAACAATTTAAAAACTTGTGGGACCAATAAATAACCCCACACTTTTATTCTTCTCTAGAAGTCGCAAACCTCTCATTCTAATGTGGAGCTTGGAGCTAGAAAACTATAATAACCACTAAGGGGAGAGATTTACAGATTGCCAAGAAGATATTTGGGCAGATTTTGGATAGGAGAGGTAAGTAAATGTTTTCCTTTCTATTTTCCCTTAACATATTTATACATTTAGAAATTACTTTTATGCATTTTATTGCATTTTTTCTTCTATTTAGCAAAAAAGAAATCTAGTAATGAGGAAACCCAAACGCCAACGAGTCAAATACAGCAAACACAAATGTCATTGAGAGAAATAAGAAGTGTGAATCATGATATGTGGAAGTTTAATTTGAAGTGGATATTAACAAAAAGCAATTTGAAGTCCCCTCTCTAATTCTAGCAATTTATGCAAAGGAGCCATTCCAACCAACTAAACCTCCACTTCAATTTTTGAAAAAAAAGAAATAATGTTGAGCCCAAAAGTTCATGAGATACGATTCAATATCTTCATTACTGATTTTAATGGAAGCTATAGTAGGGTACATGCTGATTTCTTAGACATACTTGGACAAAGGGGTGTGATGTAGTGTACAACTAACATTTTTTAAGATGGCTAATATATCTACTCTATATTACATGGATGGTGCATAATCAAAATCAGTACCAAATCCGATACCTCCTTAAGGAGACGGGCTAAAACCAAAGATCGAGGCATATAGACAAATAGGTGCCACCCGTCTAGGGCGCCACTATCTATTTATGGGGCACCCATAGCAACATTTGACGCCCAGCCAAGAGGGAGGTGTGTGATCAACAAATGAAGCACCCCCTATAAATCGTTACAAGAGCCCACCATAGCCAACGGCCCTACATACATATGGGGAGAAGCACATGAAGAACCACAAAGCACTCAACCCACTCTCCCCTAGGGTTTGGAGGTGAGTGATCAATAGATCAAGCAGCCCCTATCTCCCTTATATTCTGTGGGAGGGAGTTGGCCGGGGGTCGGGGGTTGGGTGCAGGGCAGGGGTTGGGCGAGGTGGGTGCACAGATCTCTTGGGGAGCCCTCCCCAACCAACGGCCCGATATAGATATGGGGACTAGCACTTAAACAACTGCAGAGCACTCAACCCACTATCCCCTGTGGTTTAGGGTCGAGCAAGGATAGGGAGCAATTACTTCTCACACTACTAGGTCTGCATAGCAATAGGTTAATGTGGAGAGACAAGAGCAATCTTCCAAAGCTAATAAGGCCACAAGTACAATTCCAAACAAATCAAATTCAGGAACATAATGATGCAATTGATAAATTATTCTTGCTTAATCTGCTTATTAGAACATGACAATTAGGCATGCATATTCTTTAGGTGTGTCGTATGTACTGCTAGGAGAATAGAATATTCAAACAATACTTATTGATGAAAATTGTTTTCATGTTATCTAAATGATGGAGTTGTGGGAAACATGGGTGAGTAATGGGTGATGATAATCATGATTGTGTGAACAAACAGCAGGCACCAATCACTCATCAATGTCATTGTTACATGCAAGCAAGGCAGTATTTTATCACAGTAGTTGACCGTTATGGGAAATATTCCAATTTCATAGTTCAAGAATGTTTTACAAGAGGTTGGGTACTACAATGAGATGCTGGCAGTGAACTATGCAGCTCATTTGTATAGATCGGTTGAAATGATTATTCACACCACCTACATACGTATTTATGGACACTATGTTGTGTGGATATGTTGAACACATTTTTTTGAAAAAGGTAAAATAGTTTACTATACTTGGAGTCAGTTAAATTTAGTGAGTGCCTACAGGGGCAAAAATGAGGCAATCAATAATTGTCCACAGATATTTCTGAATGACATTGAACAAGGACGCTTTGGAATTGTGACTTTCATATGCCTTCCTCTTAATCCATTGATAATATACATTTCTGATATTTTCAATTTTATCTAATGTACAAAAAGCAGTTTTAAAACTGAGAACACCTATAAAGAGATTTGTGACAACTTTGAACAACACATTTAACAAAATTAGCAAAGATTCAGTGTGTAAATCAATTTACCTATAAGAGGAACTGTTGTATTTGGTTTTGTTTAGTGAGTGGAGTAGGAATGGAGACTATTTGATAAAAGAGGGAAAATATGGTGCTCAATGATGATTGATGGGAAAATGTGAAGTAGCTAGTGACCTTCTCAGTACTTATTGTATACAATATTAGATATTGTGATAAAGGCTCTCCTAAACTTAAGAGAGATTTATGAGGCATTCAAAGTACGCAGGGTCAGATGAGACTTGTTGTCAATGAAGGATTCCAAACTTACACTCTACAAATAGCATCTCCAAACATTTACATGTATTAAAACAACACACCATTGCACATGGCAAAATGTGCACTTAATTCTAACTCGAACATCTCCATACCTCAGAAAGTACTTCCTATTGAAAATAAAAAAACCAAGCAGAGGCTTATGAAGGGATTTAGTAAGAAGTACAATAAATATGAGGCAATAACACTTGGGAACTAATGAGATATATTTTAAATGCTCAATAGCACAAACATTAACTCATGGGAGATTAGAAAGTAAAGACTTGCTATTACCCAGAAGGACCCCATTCAATAGCGGAACCTATGGAGGCTTCAATGCTTCACATGATTTCCATTCACCTCCTTTGTCGTGAGTTATTCCTTCACTTGTTCAAAAGAATTGGTGAACTTCAAGCTTCATCCACAATATCATAAGAAATAAGCTTACCTTATAAGGCAGAAAAGCCATTATGGTGCACAATTCCCTACATGTTCATGATTGGTAGCCACCTCAACATGATTGATCCTTGCCTCGGGACCCAAAAGGATGGCACATAGGACAACCCAATAAACTAGCTAGTGATGGAGAATTATAATATGAACATATAATAGAAACTCATGTTAGTAAACCATTACGCATGTAAAAACAAGAGATAGTAGAATAGTGCTCTTTTATTCAATGAGATGAAGAGATAACAAAATCTTCCAGCTTTTATAACAAATGATGGTTTTCCTATAGGTGAGATAATTCGCTTTCCAATTGTGAGTGGTACTAGCAAGTCTTAGATATGGCGAGAGCCCTATGAGCATTTGTTAACATGGTGCGGTGTGGTGCAAATATTCCCCATGGATTAGAGATTGAGCTTTGTGTCTAACCTTGCATCATGATTCATGGCCATGCAACAACTCAATATGCTCCACTCAAGTTGGGCATCATGAAGAGGTATACGCCCAAGGGCATACTAATGGTGCGAAAATTTGGCATCATGAAACATGGTGCTGATGCCTATGTGGGTCAGTCTTGCATGGTTTGGTGCACATAATAGATTTGAGTTGCACAGAGTGTCAAAGACACCAAAGTGGGAACATAAACCGGAGCTACTATGCTCGGATCATTTTCCCTTTCTTTAGAAGCAATGGTCCCCATCACGTCTTCAATCAAATGTGGGAAGCAAACATGAAGTTGTTGAAGGTTATACCACTTACCCTTGTCGAGAATTGTCCTTCCTTTGCCACTCTAAACATTGATTGTGCCTTGGTGGGTATGCATAGTTGTGATTTCAACCATTTGATACTGGGCATTGTTTGAAAATGCTCTAGATCCAAACCAAAGGATGTTGAGTTGGCACAAGCAAGGCTGAAATGTAGAGCTTAATGTAATGTCCCCTTTTCAGATTTAATTAATTATGAATACCTAAAGTCTATTTTTATTATTTTCTATGGGTTAAAGGGATATTAAAGGAGGAAAATAAATTAATAGAGAAAGGACACTTAAATTATATTTTAATCCAAAAAGCATAAATAGAATAGCTTAATAATAGAAGGGGTGACTTATATTATTGGGCGCCAAAGTTAGATTATTAATTAAATAAAGAATGGGGCGCCAAAGTTAAAGAGGGTTGCATGAGTACCAAGGTCTTAATTTTAGGATGCAAGGTGGATAAAGTATTTTTAAAATTGTTTAATCCTATTCTTAGGATGGGGCGCCAACATGGGGGAGGAATTATATTATTTTTAATTGTTTAAAGATCATGCATGTAATTCTAAAAGGGGTACCCACTTTGGAGAGTGATTGGAAGTTATAAAGGTAGATTTGGGGTTTATTGTACAGACATCTTGGAAATTTATCAACTACATCTTTGTCTACAAGTAGCTTCTACTTCCCTTCCTGCACCAACAATAGAGGACGAAATCCCTCATTCACACATGGGTTTGAAGACAGAATCCCTCACATCTCAGCTTGGTAACACCATTCAAGGGTTGCAGTGGCCATTCAAGGTACAGGTGTTCATCCAGTCAGCTCCAAAATACTTGTATTCAAACACTCTGGTATTCTTTGTGTAACTGGTTCAAAATCAATAAATAAAAGTTTGTTTTGGCGCATTGTGGTTTGCTGTTTTTTTGTTTAAAAATCAGATTATCACTCTTTTGTCATAAGTCAATTTTATATCTTTGTTGTCTAAAGGTTTTGTGAAATATTTAGATTCATCTTAAGTGTTTTACGGATATTACGGTGGTATCGAGCAACTTTGCTCCAAGCCTATCGAAGGAAAAAAAAAGAGGAAACAATAACAAAAATTACAGCTTTGAACTTCATGCAAGGTGGTGATAGAGAAGTTAGGTGCCAACAAAGGGAGAAAAAGAAAACTATAGAACAATAAGAAGTCATGGGTAACAAAGACCCATAAGACATACATTTCGGCAGAGCTTGTTGATGACAGGACATATTAGCGATATGATGGGTTAGTTGATCCAACCTATGCAGGGCACAATTGTGTAAAGGGCTCCAAACTGTGAGGGAAGTTCTTCAGGGGTGAACAGTAACCAACACACTCGAGAGGACGGTCACTGATTCTATTGCCAAGTGCTTCCATCCTAACTTCCTTCGTAGGGAGGAAGCAATTCCAAAGGTGGAAACTCAGCCATCTATAGCAGTTGATATTTTTGCCAGCTATGAGGAGTACAAGGCACTTCCAGGTGAGATTAAAGAGGCTATATCGATCACTAATTTCATCAATATGAAGAAAAGCATGAGTGGACCAGAGTTGATCCTAGACCACAAGCTAATTTGAGAGACTTGCAATAGGTATTAGGGAATTTGTGACTCTCTACTTTTGATGGTCGTCGCAAGATTATAGCTCGTGCATGCATACAAAAGTTGGATACCTTCTTATCCCGTAGCCCAATGATGGAAGAGGAAGCTATCAAATTTGTAACTCTTCATCTGGAAGGTATAGCACATGAGTGGTGGCACCATGGGTTAATCACACAATGATACAATCTCATCCGCTCATATAGTGATTTCAATGACAGGTTGATAAAAGTTTTGATAGAGTGGATCCAGAAATTTATTTTCAGGAATTAGCTCAGCTAAAACAACTACATTCGATGAAGTTTACTATATAGCTGAATTTCAAAAGCTTTCAGTGATGGTACTTGAAGTGACAGAGAGGAGATTGGTTGTTTTGTTCATGGAAGATTTAATTGAATCTCTTAGGGGTTTAGTGAAAGCTTTCAGCCCTGCTTCTTTACAAGGAGACATCAAACGGATTTAGATTTGGAAACTTCAGCCCCAAAAGGGAGATATCAACCTATAGGACAGCCTACAACACAGCCAAAACCAACACCTTATGAACAACAGAAAAAGGCATTTCAGCAGGGTGATCTTCAACAAAAGGAGCTGCCTAAAACCAGCAAGGAGATAGAGACAGGAAATGAACGCGGCAGGAGGATTTAGATTTGGAAACTTCAGCCCCAAAATTGTGGGTTATGGTATACAATCTGACTTGCAAAGAATAATATTACATGACTCCAATGGCATTGTCACATGTGATTGTATTGTGAATAGGCTTGATTCATACTTGAATGTGCATTGCTCACAAACTAACTAGCATTACCCTATTGTAACTATCCTAATTAGTATGATTGAGGAGGTGCTTTAGTGTAAGGCCTACGCATTGGATGGCATCTTGTGTAATGATGTTCTTTTGGCTCCCACTTGTCAATGATGGCGATAACCCTTGACCCAACACTTTGTGTATAAGAGGCGTTGTAATTCCTCAAAATGCCAATGGAAGAAGTGTTGGCACTCGACAAGTAGCATCTAGATTGGTGTCTTATGCTTGTGTGGGACATGATATAGAGTCTTATTTGCATAATCAAGGATTGTTGGCAACATCATTCAACATCGTTGTGGTTTCTTGTCTAGTGTAAATGGCACAACCTTCAGCATTGATGGCAACAAGGCCTTTTGTTGTGTCTGAGGTTATTTTGACTGTTCTCCTTATCATGTGATTTCTACTTCAGCGCTGCAGAGTTTGGTGAGCCATGTGTAGACTTATTCTTGTGTGTGGCACTAGATCAAGAGGTAAACTTTTTATTCATTTAGGAATTGGCCTAAATCTTGGCAACATTGCAATAGGTGTGCTCCATTATGTCAGACATCAAGAATTCCATCTTCACATGGCTATAGGGGACAATACGTTGATGTACTTTCAAAACCCTTTCTTGCTCTGTTGTGTCTTCTAACATGCAATCAATGTAGTCAAGGAAATCCTTGGAGTTTTATACTAACTATTCCTTACATTGGCACAAATGTTGAAACTTCATGTGCTGATCCTCATAGTTCTTGAGAGGGTAGTTTCAAGGGAACAACATTGATGAACCGATCCCTAGTCTTGATTGAGTCATAAACTTTCTCATGTAAGGCACTATAAGATTCACAATTGTAGACGACTAATGTGGTCATCTTCGGTGTAGATAACGTGAATTTTCCAAAATTAGTGAAGTGATTAATGGATAAGTAGGCCTCTAGCTACCGAGTCCAACCATCCGGTGTTGTGGCATATGTCTTTCCTTGAAACACAAGGGTCTAGATTGACATGAACCTTGAAAGAGCTATGAAGCTGAATTGATGTGTTAACAATTGTGGGAGAAGAATTCGTTGCATTCAAAGGATTAACTACATCACGAATTCGTAAGACTCACTAAAGTGTGTGGTGCGGTACTCCTTGAGGGCATCCCGAATGAGTTGTCGGACATCCGGAGAGTCATCAAAAGGTTTCTTCTGAGATCCGATTATCTTACTCTTGTGTTGGCATTCTTTTGAAAATTCACCAAAGCATTGCCCTTGATGAAATTTGCGTTAACTTCAAGATGTGTCTCAAGGATGATGCTCTTAAAGTAGCATTAATGGCTGATGCCAACTCCAATCTGAAATGTGAAACAAGTGACCTAATGCAACTTTTTTCCTTAAAAATTCTTGCGACTTTTTATGAAAATGAATACCTAATTAGGCTAAGTGTTTCTCAAACCCATATGGCATTGATGTAATGTGACATTTTTCATAAAACATACATGTGACCCCTTTATGTCAATGGCTACCTAATTATGCTAAGTTACCCAGCCCCATATGAGATATTTGTATGATATTAGTTAATATTGTGACCTATTCTACCCAAAATAAAAGTTCAGGGAAAGAGAGAAATATAATAATGTTTACTTTTGTGTCAGAAGATAGCGCACGCAATAGTTAATCTAGCTGACATAATAAACAATGGCGACCTGTACAAATTTGCAATTGATTCATGTTTTTCGTTTGTAGTATCTTTTGAATCCCTTTGCATGTTTCTACTGAGTAGCCGATCCGTTTGGTACAGTGAATCAGGTTTTCTAATACTGTGATTTTCCCCTGTGCATGGCTTGGGTACACTCTACATATATATATATATATATATATATATATATATATATATATATATATATATATATATATATATTACAGCCTAATAAACAAGAAACAAACACATCGTATGCATAGAATAGACAAAACAGACACAAAAACACTAAGATAAATTGATGTGATTTCTTATATATTTCAAGAGATATTCTAAAACTAATCCACATCTATATTGACTGGATAATCCTCTGATATAGTTGAAGCTCTCCAACATATTTAATATCAATATAATGCACTTAGTGGTGCTACCGCATCTTTTTTTATTTTTAGTTTCACAATGCAATTGTGCTTTAGATCGAGCAGGAACACATTTTTCATTTTACCACTGAAAATAAGTCCTGCTGAGTTGTATCGCACCACTCTTCATATTTGATGTGCTTGCAAATTGCCTTTGTGATAGAGCTTGTGTTCTATACCATTGTAGAAACTTGTATACATGAAATGATTATGAAAAGTTACAAAATTAACCTAATTGTATGATACATCAACAATACTTATATATCACCTTGGGGACACCAAGCTTGCCCGCTAAATGCTTGTCAAATGTCAAAAGATGAGCTAAATTTAGATTTATTCTTTAGAATGAAAACTACAATTTCTCATAATAACTTCTTACAAATGGTCAAGTAACCTTTATAAACTTACCAAACCACCTTTTGCTCCGGTAGTTGTCATCAAAGAGAGACAATTGCTAGGAAAAGGCTTTAACAATCCTTTTGGAAAAAGGCTATTGTTCACATCAGATGTTATGCGATTCAAAGCACTTGACATCAGCCTGTCCAACCGAGCAGATGCAACTTCCCCTTTGCTTCGTAGAACTTTCTCTATATCCTCTCCGAAGTCCACCAACTCTACAACAAAGGAAAATCAAAATGAAAATGCAAATTTCTTGCATTCAAGCAATCAGACCAAGAATATTTTTATGGAGAATAATTCTCTTAATAATTTAATATATCAGAGAATTTTATAGACATCCTTTTATAACCTTCAGGAGTACAGAGTTTTCTCAAGAATTGCTTGGAAAAATATTCATCCAAATTAATAGGGATTTTTTGAAACAAAAATTCCTTAATACAAGTATTTCAATGGGAGAAAAACAAGAGCCCTTTGTATGACCCTAAATATCCAATGACTAGAGATACCCCTGAAAATATAAGGCATATAGGGGTATCACTAGAATGCTAATTACAAACACAAACAACTTGCGCATTGTCTTAAGTAATGGGAGTCTGAACTCTAAAATATTTGTAAAAGAGAAATGTAAACTTAACTAGGAGAATGTAAACAGGGAAATGGATATCATGCATACTCTGTTACTTAAATTGAAACATAAACAGATGGGCAGCAACTTAGAAACTCACAGACTGAAGAAGATAGGGATGGAATGTATCATAACACATATTATCATATTGTGCTTAGGCCTTAAGCAAATGAGATTTCTGTAAAATGACTCATGGTGGAATTTTGCATCCAAAGAAAGCTGTATATGGGCTTGATTGTAAGTCAGAAACTCTTGAAATAAGAATGACATTTTTCTTGGCATAGTTACCTGAGTCTCAAGGATGGTGGACAGGGTTTCTAGGAGGGCAACAAATTTTCTCAGATTTGTCTAATACGTAAAATACACAACTTTAAAAAAAAAAAAAAAATAGTTGGGGACGTCTCATTTTTTTATTTTTTTCAAAATTGGGAACATGTGAGGATTTTTCCTCCCAAAACATCCCACACGTCCAGGATGGCAGTAGGAAGTCAAAGAAAACATTCACAGGACAAGAGAACAAAAGGCTTCCACTTCCCTTCAAAATACACAACGAGGGTCAAGAGATGTCACATTTCACTAATCAGGATAACAGTAAGATGAATGGTTGTAGATACTGTAGTTACCAAGATAGGAAATCTAGATATGAACATCCAAGGAAAAAATCCAAAAACCTGAATATTCGGAACAAATTCGGAAAATCCAGTTCAAAAAAGAAGCATGTGTGCGAGCACGTCTGTGTCTCTCTACATCTGTAAAATTATCATATAATATAAGCATATGTCAAGACATTTATTGCTAAGCTTAGCAGGGCAAGTGTGCTGGGACATAAATTTACGTAGAAACAAAATATATTTTTTTTTAAAAGAAAGAATTATAAAATATAATGTCCAGATTGAATTGGGACCAATTTGGTGTGTTTGAAAACTCCAAATACAGCATCTAGGCAAATAAGATGTGTATCACCGAAAATAGTTATAATCCAGGTGATAGGTCCAATTTCGTCTACTCTACTATTGTTGTAAGAGAATTGTAAGGTGAGCTTTGAAGGCATCAGGTAAAGCATTTTGTAGTTTTAGAAGAGTCAGATTTCTAAAATGACTTAGCTACTCTTATAAAGCTCTTATTATTTAGAAAATGCATCTGGATTCTCATATCAGGGCCAATTCATTGAATATAAGAATAATTTTCTTGTCCAAAAAGAGGATTGCAAGTAGTAAGATTGAAAGATACCATCATCCTTTCATTGCGAATTTACATAATCCATGGCTTTCATTTTGTTCAAAGGAGGGTAATGAGGGGACTCATCCTCTAACCCTTGGAAATTCAGCAGGACAAGACAGTCACATGAGCTAAGCATATTTTATCAAATATAGTCACATGGCCTAGTTTACTTTATTAAATGTTTTAGAGAGTCAAATTGGATTCTTGCATATTCATAAATGCATGTAGTATATACATCTTTCTTCTCTTAGAAACTTCCATATATTATCTTTTGTAATCATTCTATATGCAAAATACAAATGAAGGTACCACGTGTACAGTTGCAGCAATGTCCTCTCTCCCTCTTCTTGTAGTTGCAATTGTCTTCCTTAGTTCAATTCATTTCGTATTAGACTGCATCCATCATGGCTTTTATATCTTAGTCCGCTCAAGGGTTTCTATATTTTACCCTTACTAGATCTAGTCTCCTAGAGTGTTCTTAACTCTTAGCCTTCACTAATCTACCGTCTTCAGAAACTCGAGATTTGGTAAGTAACTTCAACTTCAGTTGGATCTCATCAGACGAGCACTTCAACTTATCAGGCAGTTGCTTCTCAAATATGTGTCGGTGTTCTAGTCATTTTGCTGAGCATTTACCCAGACAAAACACCTCGTCTTCTAGTACATATTTCTCGTAAAAGGAGTTTTCAATCAGAAAGATTCTCGCACCAGCAAAAAGTACTCTTCGAGAGAATTCCGCAAAATGGTCAAATTAAAAATTAAGAACAAGTATTGAGAGTTCTATGACCTTAAGTCAGCCTTCCAGAATTGCAGTACTGTCTTTTTCACAATCATTACTGAGACAAAAGAAAGACAATTTCATATCATGCAACCCAGGTTAGCAAATCAAGCACCATTTTTGCAATGGGAAAGAACACTTTTATATCTACCTGCCTCAACGATTTGTTTTTAGATCATTGGCAAAACAATATTGGTGCATTCTCTTTCTTAATCCCTAATCTGATCCAGAATAGCTCCGAAACTTACAAGGGAATCCTCACAAGAATTGGAATGTATTAGCACTCTTGAGCATATCCTGGTCAGCCATGCTAACTCTTGAACAGAATCTGGCAGGACAAACTGAGATCCATACCAGTTTAATGAAAGAAATAATGAATATTCTAAGTTATGATTCCACAAAATCAATCCCATGCAGACACATAAGACATCTCCACAATGATTCCACTTACAAACCTGGCTCTGCTAAAACAACCTAGTTTGTCAACTTCACTTACTAGAGTTGTCATCATCATGCACTCCTCAAATAGTTATATACACGAACATGGTAAAGATATTGTTTAGGAGACAACTCTTCTACAACAGGTTCCTCAATACCCAAAAGCTACTTGTTGGGCACACATCTCCTAAAAAGGAAAGCATCTACCCTCGTACTTTGCCCGTCCACAATATAGTGAAACATATTTCCTCTACAACTGACGGCCGCCATGCAATCAAAAACATATTAAAAAACCAGGTTAAGTGCTTGTATTGCCTTGTATATGAAAATATATCACTTGAAATACCTCAAGTCAGTCATCTAGCAAAACAAATGAAAATTTTGCCCCTGTCTCAGTCAGGAAACCCAGTTTAAAATTGACAGATAGAACAGGGAAAAGTAGGGGTACGAGCTGCCAAGAGAGGGCCATGTGTCCCTTGCTGGGACGGTACATTTTTAAAGCACTTTTAAAGTGTGAAATACACAGGGGAGCCATGTGGAGAAGAAATAAAGGGAGCCAGGAGGCATGTGCAAATGAGGACACAATAAAAGGCCAACGATGGAAGAAACAGCCTTCAGAAATTCAAGTGACCATAACTTTGGATTGGGACCCCCATTGGATGCAAGATTGAAATCAACAGAAAGATCTTAAAGAAAACCTTTGAATGAGACTTAAATTGAAGCAAATGGTCACTTGTGAAGGGAGAATTTGATGTTTAGAGCCCATGGGAACTGTTTTACTGTACAGGCAGCAGAGTTAATTCGAATAAAGGATCACTTGAGCATGCATTCAAAGGACACAGTAGTTGGAAATAAAGTGTGGTGGTTGCTTGAGCCCAGCAACAGGAGTGATATTCGAATTCTCTATAATTGATAGTCCAGAAAGATCACAGGGCCCACAACTTTCAAATCAAGTCACCTACCATTCTTAAATGCAGGAGAGTGTTTTGGGAGGCTCAAAGTGTTTAAACATTGAAGTATTCAGTGGTGCCTTTAAAAGGCCTGAAGATTTGTGTCTCAAAGCGAGTAACTATGCACTCTATGTAAATGCAGCCAAAATTGAGTTAGAAATCTATGTAAAGAGCAGAGCTCTACAAAGACTGCGAGCTAGCAGAGTTAAAGAGTGTCTAGGTGCGCGCACAGAGAATCTGTAAAGTCTTGAGGGGCTTAAAAAGTATTGTAAAGGCCTGAGAGGCTTAAAGATTGTAGACAAGAGACAAAAGGAATCACAGAGTCTGATATGTGTTACAAAGTGTCTGTCAGTTCTTAGAGCATAAAATAGGAGATAGAGAATAGCTCAAAATGAGAAGACAATAGATAGAACGTTGTTAGTGTTTGGGGACTCAGAAAAATGTGTATAAGAGATGTGTAATTAAGATAGGAGGTGAAACGAGAATGTTTTAGAGTGAATTTTGAGTCTATGAGATCTTGTAAGTCCCTTTTGTCATTGTGTGTGCATGTTTGAGTAAGACTCTTGTGATGCTGCACATAGACACACGTTTAGAACTTGTGAAAGAGTCTCGGGCGGCTAAGTTGGGCTCTAGTTCATTCAAGACACCAGCCTTGCACTGCACCACTTATTATTCCTGTGCTATACTTTCAACAAATGCAAGGGAAATTCGTATTTGCCACCTACTTCCCACCAAACCATGGAGAAAGCTACATATGCACTTAATTAGACATTTTGTGATCTACAAGATTCTAGGGTACAGCAACATTTATCAAAGACATGTTAATGATTTTCTTCATTAATTGATGAAATGGAGAAAATCTTTCATCAAGTAATAGCACAATGTTAGATCCCATCCTCAAAAATCCCACAGGGGCTTATTTCAATATCAAAGCCAATTCTGATAAGTGACAAGTACATTTCTCTTAAAAACATATTCTCACTATTCATGAACATAAAGAACCTTTGGACAATCACACCAATGGAATGTATGCTATCAGAAAAGCTAGCAGCTAACATTAATGACTGCATTTATGTAGCCAGTCATTTCCAATAAACTAATAGGCAAGTGAATGATAACACCTAGAAATCCTATACCTTTCGAAAAAGCGTCACTGTATTCACACCAAAAAGTTGTTATTTTATGTTAAGTTGGAGGCTTTCACGAGCAATTGAATTAGATAATGTATTTTTGTGAGACTTTCATTCGTGTGATTTTAGTCATTACCCAAATGACCTTTGTAAGTATTCATTACTCTAATGACATTTTTCTCATGTATTTTTGGTAATAATAACAAGGCAAGGGAACCCACTATAGCACAAAACCACCACGAGCATTTGCTAGTAGTGAGAAGGAATGATGAATATAATTCACCAATTTGGGCTTCTCACCCTCTAGCCTCTTTCCCCATTGGCAAAGCATTTTGGTGAGTGTAGTATTTAATAAATCATCCTTGCCTTACAATTATTACCAATGTGGGATTAACCCAATGACAACCCAATCACGTATTTTATGTTAAGTGTAATGCCCCAACCAACCTTGTCGGTCAGCTTTATCTCCTCGGCGTGGAGGGTGGAGTCATTAAATCTTGGCGTGTTCAACTCTTCTGCTGGTGGTCGCACTTTCTCCTGCATTTATTATTTTTGATTTGCAAATTTCTTGCGCCCTGTGCTACCTGCTCCCTTTGACCTGTTCCGGCCGCGTGAACAAGGAGGAGCGTTTTTTTGGTTGGGATTTGAGTTGAACTGCTTCAGCGTGTTCTGGCGGTGGATTCTTTGATGGTGAAATGAAGGTCTATCGCCCTGATGTTGCGTGGGTGGGGGTGGATTCTCAAAATCGTGCTGTACAGGCAGATTTGGTGGAGCTGTCTTGCCTTTTCATCTTGGAAAGTCGCTGCTGTCTAGGTGGTGAATTTAACATGGAAGGAGCTCGATCAAATCTTGAGGCTGGCTGCTGCTGCTCTAGGAGGTGTCCTTGCGGCTGGTAGAGACTGGATCAGGCATGCTACAGTTTGGTAGAAGCCTTCGTGAGCGCCTCCAACAGGCAGGCTGTCCAACTATGATGTTATCTGTTCTGTATCGACTGCATCCTCAATTCGGGATTCTCCTTCAAGGTGGCAGATCACACCCACGGGCACAGGAGATCTATGCAATGTTGGAGAAAATGTCTTGGGAGATGAAGGTAGCAGGATAAATTTCAGATCCAGAGCAAACGAACATTGAAGTGCATCCTGGGAGTTTGAATAAATTTGTTGGTATCCATAATGCAAGTTATCTCCATGTCAGTAGCTGTAACAGTTGTTTTTATGCAAAAAGATGACGTCGAAGGCATCTCTCCAAAAAAAAAATGGTGTTGCATTGTCATTTATACAAGTCGAGGGCGTTCATTTTATTACCCCTCTCACACTCATCTTTTGCTAATTTCCATCGTCGCCCAAAACGCATCACATCTTGCACAGCATTTGCAACCATGGTAAAGGCCATCAGAGTACACGAGCTGGGAGGTCCCGAGGTACTTAAGTGGGAGGACGTGGAGGTAGGGGAACCTGGTGAAGGAGAAATATGTGTTAAACACAAAGCTATTGGTGTGAATTTTATTGATGTATACTTCCGCAAAGGCGTGTACAAAACTGAGCTGCCTTTCATTCTCGGAAGAGAAGCAGTGGGACTGGTAACTGCAGTAGGACCAGGACTAACAGGGAGAAAGGTTGGTGATTTAGTTGGATATGCGGGGAATCCTATGGGTTCATACACTGAGGAGCAGATTCTTCCTGCAAGTTTTGTTGTACCAGTGCCATCTACCATTGATCCTATTGTGGGTGCTGCAATTATGCTGAAGGGTATGACTGCTCAGTTTCTTCTTCGGCGTTGCTTTAAGGTGGAGCCCGGGCATACAATTCTTGTGCACGCTGCAGCTGGAGGAGTAGGATCTTTGTATGTCAATGGGGTAATGCCCTTGGTGCCACTGTCATTGGTACTGTATCGACCAAGGAGAAGGCCGCACAAGCAATTGAAGATGGATGCCATCATCCCATTATCTATACCCAGGAAGATTTTGTAGATTGTGTTAAAGAAATTACAAAAGGACAAGGTGTGCAGGTCGTTTATGATTCTGTGGGCAAGGACACATTCCAGGGATCTTTGGAGTGCTTGGCTTCTAGAGGATACATGGTGAGCTTTGGTCAGTCATCAGGTGCAATTGATCCTGTTCCTCTGTCAGCCCTTGCCCCAAAATCGTTGTTTTTGACACGGCCTTCCATGATGCAATACACTGCAACTCGAGAAGAGCTCCTGGAAACTGCAGGAGAATTATTTACAAATGTTGCATCTGGTGTTCTAAAAGTCCGTGTGACAAAAACATACCCACTGGCAGAAGCTGCAAAGGCTCATGCCGACCTCGAGGGTAGGAAGACAAGCGGTTCAATAGTTTTGATTCTGATAACTAGCTGATGTGGAAAAACATAGATCCAGGAGCGTGATGTTATCATTATGTCTTGTGTCCGAGCTTCAAATCATGGGGTTGGCTGTGTAGCTGTTTTTCACCGCGTGTTTGGGGCGCTAGCACGAGCTCACAGAGCACTTCGGGTTAAGGGCAAGCCGCTGCATTGAAACAATCATATGCATATGGAGATGGCGTTTTAAACCAGGCATGTTAAACCTGCCCTTGCAATCTTCTGCTACCCTTTTATTATGTCATGAATTGAATGTCCTATTTCTTTTATCTGTTATGGCTTTTAGAATGAGCTTACGCTTTTTCCTTGCTCCTCGATTAATTGCTCTCGGCTTCGAAAATGGTTTTTGTTTGTAGCATAAAAATTTTCATAATGGACAAACTGAATGAACTAGGTAAACAAAGTGAAACTTAACCTTTGTTTATGTTATTACTGCAATTGTCTGATCAATAATGGTAATTTATGAAAAGCTATCTCAAACCGATTACAATTCTAATTCCAATTTTAAAAAAAAAAAAAAATTGGCTAGGTTGCTTTATGACTGCCTGATAATGCTTGTATTCTAAATGGATGTAATAGTGAAAGGCAAAAATTAAAATTGTAGAGTTTTCTCTTTCTTGGTAAAGTGTATGATGTTATAGACGTTCTATGTAAATTATTTTTCCTTGTGAAACGAACTCTGTAGTAGCAGATGTTTTCCCTTGGAGCGACTGTGAGGATAGGTTGAGTAGACTGTCGTGAGATAGATGGGTATGCTCAAGCTATTCATATGTTGATTTAGAGACGGAAGAGAAGGCTTAGTTCGTAAGAAGAGTATTTTGCTTTGCTTTCCTCCTTCGCTGACCGTAAACCTTGTGATTGGTGACTCGTGTTGGGTCACGGTAGAGGATCTTGTGTCGATTCACTTATTTTTTTTAACAGACTATCCCTTGCTTGTTTAAATTCAAGTATCGAATGAAATGGGTTTCTATTAAATCCCTTCTGTAGCTTAGCAAACCTTCAATAATTCAGGTAGGGACCTTCTGAGTAAGTGTTGACTGAGGCATGTGTGAAAATAGAATGGTTATCCTTCTTCGAATTGGGTTAGACTTGTATGATAATGGAAAAAGGTATGAATCGACTCAGTTACATATTTTAGTGAGCTAAGTCCTTAACTCTTACAATGATCATACGAGGGGTGGATTACGGGTTTATTACTGATTATGTGATGTAAGATAATAACAACCTTTGGTGAAAAGACGTCTTCTTGATCCTTGCCTGTGTAATCCAACTATAGTTGTTGTATGTAATTTTAATTGGATAGAATCTAATTTATTTAACTTCTTGTTGAAAAATAATTAGGTTCGGTGAGAATTGCTTGGTATATTGAACCTTCAGATAGCTAGTTATAATGTTGTGAGTATTATATGTATGTTGGTTTATTCAGCCGAGTGAAGTTAACTTTAATCTTTGACTGATTTGTGTTCATATATGGTTGGGACCTATATTCTTCCTAAAACATGGATGTGCGTTAATGCAGTCTTGTTAACAAGGAATTTTGAATATGTGAAGTCTTTTGACTGATCTTTATCTTTTGGTTAATAATATTAGAATGATGTTTGGGTGTTAGATTTCAATCACGTAATCCATAGGATTACATGACTGAAATCTCAATACTCTCAGCCTGGTTGTCTTCACCAATAAGGTCTCACCTTGTTTGTCTTTGGAATATCTCTCTCTCTTGAATATTGGGATTCCTCCTTGTTGGCTGGTATAAATCTCGTCATCTTGTGAAACATATTGATTAGTGGTTTGTGATTTGATCCATTCTTGAGTTTAGAATTTTACCTTCATGATATTATAAAATGTTAGCTTACTGTTGCTATGGGTAGTCTTAACATGCTCGCCTTCTTGCGAACTAACTTGATTAATGTTTGTGCAGATGGATTATGCGAGTAGACTAGAGGAAAAGAGTGTTAAAGGTTCATCTGTACAATTTATGAAGTTCCTTGTAATAATGTCGAATGTATTGTAGAGTATTGTTGTTGTAACTGTTGAAACTTTGGCCTGTTTGGTTATCATGTGAGAGATGAAATTTGATACCGCTTGGTTAAGGGATATTCTAGTGTATTTTTTTAAATCCTTAGAATAGTAGCGTGGCATGTTCCATGTTATTACGCTCTTGTTCCCTAGTCATGGGTTAATAGAGATAGTATGTTCCTTTGGTTTGTGCATCGTGTTGGAATGAACTGATGAAATCTTGTTTTGTTTTCGCAACGAGTACTGTTAAACTTTGCTCTTGAGTTAAAATGTTGAGTTGTAAATCCTTCTAAGGCATGGTAGCAATGAGTTTGTAAGTACTATGAAGTGAGCTGGATAGTCCTTATAAAAGTTAAACTAAAATTTATATATATGAATGTATTAATGTAGATGTGATCTACTTGATAACCTTTGAGACCTGGAACAATCAAGAGGAAACTATCTTTTGTAACGAAATATGATTACTTATTTCTTTCCCGAGCCAAACCAATAAACACTATCCTTTTACGGTGAAACCTTAAATGATCTCATGGTGAAATCAATGGTTAGATTATAGAAAATGATAGGGTTTAATAAGTAGGAGTGAAAGTGATTAATAAAACCTTAAATTTCTCTTTATCGTTTGAAATGTTCCCCTTTGTCAAACTTAATTAAGTAAAGTCTAGATGGAACATTTAACCAATCTCGATAAACTCTTAACTTCAATGAAAGATTGATAGTAAACAATGTGACCCTGAAGCTAAATTCTGTTGTCCTGTTCTGTTAACCCTTGCCTTGATTCATGGTGATATTTCTTAAGCAAGGTCAAAATTTAATCCTTAAACAAGAAGGCTATTGTTATGAACCCTAAGCGGTACTTTCACTCAATCGGAGCTTATGCCTTCACCTGTGCAATAGAGTTGTGGAACATGTGTTAGTGGCTTGAATAAGATAAATTAACCTTGTAAGAAATGGAAAATGTTCTAAAATCAAATGAATAAGAAAGATTTGGACATCAAATTGATGATCCCAGTTTAGAAAGCTTGGCCTTAAGCTATTTAGTCAACCGTTGAAAAGAAAGAAGTTCTCCCTTGTGAAAAGAATTGTGTGAATCATTACATGAAATTTTATAAGAACGTAAGTTAAGAATTAAGAGACACTTTAGTAAACAAGAAAATTTAACAAGAAATTCCTCATGGGATGCCCTAGCTGTGAGTGTGTCATGTGGATTGGACTTCCATGTTGTCTTGTCAAAAGAAGAGTACATTGTCCTTGATAGGTGTGAACGTTTCCGTGCTGACTTTGTGGTCTCCCCGTAACAAGTGGTTCTTAGTGTTGGTTGTAACCTTGTGACGACATGTTGTGTCATGTTGAGTCAAAGCAAGTCAAAAAAAAGTTATCCTGTATTTCACTGTGTTGTCCTTGTGTTGGTATTTTTGGTGTGTTACATTAAGTTGGTGGCTTTCACGAGCAAATTTAATAACAACCCAATCATGTATTTAATGTTAAGTTGGCAGCTTTCACAAGAAATTTAATTAGATAATGTATTGTTGTGGGATTTTTACTCATGTGATTTTAGTCATTACATGAATAACCTCTGTGAGTCGGCATTACTCTAATGACATTTTTCCTCGTATTTTTGGCAAAAATAACAAGGCAAGGGGACCCACTTTAGCACACAAGCACCATAAGCATTTGTTAGTAGTGGGGAGGAATGGTGAATACAATACACAAATTTGGGATTCTCACCCTCTAGCCTCTTTCCCCATTGGCAAAGGTGTTTGGTAATGTGGTGGCCTAATAAGTCATCCTTGTCTTAAAAGTATTACCAATGTGGGAATAACCCAATTACAACCCAATCATGTATTTTATGTTAAGTTGGAGGCTTTCACGAGCAATTTAATTAGATAATGTATTTTTGTGGGTTTTTTACTCGTGTGATTTTGGTCATTACCCAAATGACCTCCATGAGTAGTCATTACTCTAATGACATTTTTCCTCATGTATTTTTGGCAAGAATAACAAAGTAAGGGACCCACTTTAGCACGCAAGCAATGTAAGCATGCGTTAGTGGGAGGAGGAATGATGACTACAATTCATCAATTCAGGTTTCTCACCCAATAGCCTCTTCCCCCATTGGCAGATCTTTTCGGGTGAGTGCATGCCTAATAAATCGTTTGTCTTATATATCGGCCTTGTCTTACAATAATTGCCAATATGAGTTTAACCCAATTACAACCCAATCATGTATTTTATGTTATGTCGATGGCTTTCACAAGCAATTTTATTAGATGATAGAATTTTGTGGGATTTTTACAAGTGTGATTTTAGTCATCACCCAAATGATCTCCATGAGTAGTCATTGCTCTAATGCCTTTTTCATGCATTTTTGGTAATAATAAGGCAAGGGAACCCATTTTAACATACAAGCACCGTAAGCATTTGTTTGTATTGTAAGCACCGTATATCTTAAATTGTTAGTTGAGTATATATCTTGTGTTGCCTTGGTCTTAATAGTATTTTCAAATTTTTTTGAAACTCGACTTCCTATAGCAATAGATGGTATCAAGAACCAAATAGTCCAACCTAAAACCATGTATGATTTCAGCGGCATAGCAAACTTAATCAAAGTACTTGGCACAAAAGAGATAATCAAGAACATGATCAAACAAGAAATAAGATTGCCACATTCAGCGCAAAACAAATCAACTTGCAGGAAGTGAAATGTGAACTATAGCTTACATCATTTTGGGAGAATCCTATAATTGTGAAGAGTGGATGAATTAGTTACAAACCACAACAATATCATGTTAAGCGGGTATTTTATTGGAAAAGCCGCTCCAGGTGGTATATTGAAATGTTCCTTTTTAGGAATTTAATGAATTCTTCTAGAATTCTGATCAGCGAAGGAAATTTATGGAAATGAGTGCAAATGTCTTCAATGAATATCTAGAAACCCTTAGTAATAAATATCAAATACTTTTAGATTGATTTCAACAAAATCAAATTGAATTTAGGCAAGGACGAACTGCTGGAACTAATTATCCTAATCTGGTAATTGCAGCAGTATAGATTGAATCGATTTAGCCCTGAAAAATGTATTAAAATGCTTGCAAAGGGTGGATTAACCCTTCTTATATATAGGCGACCTGATTTGATGAAGAAATACGAAATTATTTGCCCACAAACAATTAGATATCTCAATTTATGCAAGTCGTACTTGAAATGCACACTTATATATATTAATATTCAATGAATCTCAAATGTTTTAAGTCACAAGCAAGAGGTTTTCGTCCCTTGCAAGAGACCTCTAAAGGGGTTTTCGTCCCAATAGGCTGGCTGTGAGAGTATTCTCTCAAAATCAAATGATTACAAAGCAAGTCGATATCCCAAATGCAGCCCCTTAACCCCTATTTATGCTTCCCAAGAGTGGCGTCCCTTCCCAAGCATGACCGACCCCTTAAGAGCTTGTTTTATTCATGTTCGGCAGACCCATGTTTATTTATTAAAAAACATACAAAATATTATGGAAAATACAGCGTAATTCTTCTCCTTGCAATCCTCTTTCAAGCCACAAAGAAGGAATGGCTGAAAGTCTTCTTTTAGCTGTCACGTGGGAAAAAGGGACATTACATATATCCTCAATAATTGAGGTTAGTTTAGAGACTTTTGGCTATGCACCACGTGTCTACTGAGCCACAACCAAATGGAGCAAGCCCAAATAAAATAATTAGAGAAACATTCATTACATAAACCTAGCATATTGTGTGTGCACGTGTGGTAACATAATAATATGTGAGCATCTCTTGTATATTTTCAATAATAGTACTCTATTATAACTTGAAAACCATATTATATATTACTTGCATAATATTAAACTAGTGCATATTTTTATACATAATTACTAAATTGTTTTATAGAACAATTCAGAATTTGAGGTATATAATATTCCACGATCAAGGGATCCATTTAAGAAGCGTCCTTAGAGCTCAAGGAAAGTGGGATCCAACCCCAAGAACACAATTTTTATTTGAATTTAAATAATGCCTCGAAAGTAACCTTGGCAAGGCCAACACGAGACTCAACAAAACTCATTTGCACCAATTCAGTTAAAATACTAGAATGCACAAACAATATGGTAGAAGTGACCAATGGACCGGCCAAAGGACATATGGGCCGAGACATGACTGAGAGGAAAATTTTTCTCACAGGACTATGGAGGTTCACCCTCTTTAGGGATACAAAAACAATTGGTAGTTGCTTGACACACTGCCAAAGGACACATAAACCACTACAAAGAAACTATCCCTCTATACTCAATGCAACCATAGAAATTGTTCGAGAGATGGGGCCTAGACTTCATTTGACCTTTGTAGAAAATGATTCAAAGGAAATGTCAATACATAGTTATTGCATCAAAGTATTTGACTAGATGGCAAAAGTAAGAGCATTATTGGACAACTCTACCTTGAGCACAAGTTTTTGTGTGACCAAATCATAACAAGGTTAGGGGTTCCTTTGCATCTACCAACTATTCGAAAAGGGCATCTTATCAACCAAATAATCCAATACCTTACAAAGAGCTTTAAGATATTCCACTATCCAATATCTTGTCAAGTCCGTGGTAGGACCTCAAGATATCCTGCTCATTGTTGTGTTACCCAAGAGCCATTAGACAATCAGAGCCAACAAACAAGGTCTTGGTCTTGGCGATTGTTATACCCATATTTTCAAATTGCCAAAAACCACAAAAATTGTGTTCAACATGTTCACATCAAAAGAAAAACATTTTTATTTAAAGTGTCATGTGTCAAAATCATATTTTCATCATAAGAAATGCTAGCGCATTTTTGGAAGTCACATGGAAGTTTGGCAAGAGCAATGAGATGTTACCCAAGCGGACGAAGTTCGACAAGTTCAAAGAGGTGCTAGTTAGCACGAGAGGAAGAGAAGGGATTTTGGCAAGTGTGAGACGATGTTGGCAAGAGCGTAATCAAGAAACGGAGTTTGGCAAGTGAAAGAAGGTGCAAGCAACACGGCCTACGTGAGGAAGTGAGGGAAGTTCGAAAGAGGATGCCAAGGCACGAAAAGCCCACAAAAAGGCTCACCTAGAAGTATCACACAAGAATTAAAAGCACACCCTACACGTTTGACCAAATGAAAAAACTATGGCATTCTAAAGGCAGCTGGAAGCTCGAATTACGTTCGAGGCTTTGTCCACAGATCCTAAAAGGGTTCCGCGCCCTCCGACCTTGTTGGGGGCAACAACCCTCAAACCCCCACTTGCAGATTCAAAAGAGCCAAATACATATTGGGGAAAACAGTGTCAGCCATAAACTTGTGGGCATTGTGCTCAAAAGAAAAAAAAAAACCTAGATTTTTATTCAAAACCCTTGAAAAAACATTTATTGATTTCGAAAACAACAAGGTTATATGGGTAGCTGAGTCAGGATCTGAATACTCGCCGTTTAAATTGGTAAATTATAGGAGGGAAAATTATATTAAGAAAAACAAAACCCAACTAAAATACTTTCCAAGTACCTTATACAACCATGCAAAATGTGAGAAAAACACTTGGCAAATCGTTTGATCAGTTAAATGATGAGAAAAACCCATGGAAAAAAATTGAAAAAGGCCTTTACAAAAGAATTCAAAATTTGGCATACGGATGACCATATACTCAATAAAATAGCAAGTATTAAACAAAGAAAATAAGATCCTATCTACAACTACAATAGGAGGATGTTGAATTCGGTCCAAATGTTAGGTAATCATACTAGAGATGATTAAAAACAACAATATTTCCTATATGGCCTATGAAAAGCATTTTAGGATAAACCTGAAACAAGCTACAAATTTCAAATATCAGACACCTATCAAAGAATGTGAGATTTTAATTAATAATACATGCAAAAACAACATAACGATGATAAGGGAGATTAATCTTAATTGAGATAAAATAAAAAACTGATAAATGAAAAGGATGAAAAAAGCTCCAGCTTGGGAAAACGGGAATTTAGTGCTTCAAGTGTAAAACCAAAGGGCATAAGGAAAAGGAATGCCCCATTAAATACTACAAAATTTGCAATGCAAGGACACATGATATAAGTGAAGGTCCATTCAACTTGTACAACAATAAACTGATAAACAATGTAAGATGGGCCATCAAGCACCATCAAACAGAGGATATAGGAATCAAATAAATCAACAGTACTCAAGAAGTAGCAGTAGTGGAGGTCGAGAAACAACCGCAACAATCATGAGGGACAAAAAGGGCAGACCTATAATACAATTTAGCCTTAGGTTATTAAATGGGGGCACAGTGCTAATAAATGCCTAAATGCACCAATGCAAGTCTTGATATAATGAACCAAATTTGATACAAACAACCATGGTGATGAAGACTGACCTAAATTTAAATCAGCTAATATGGTAGAAATAAAAGAGAGGAAGAAGATAGGTACCTATTGGTAGTCACTACCGCAGCAAAAAGATAGCATTAGATATACTGATTTAAACACAGAAAATGAGGCAGTGACAATACTGATTTATACTGATATACATCTTTGTTTAACTATCGCTGGGACAATCACTTTGCTCATATATGTCTTGTCGGCTATCCCTTTGTATTTGCATTCTTTCATTTATGCTCCCTCTTGGGCTATTAATTACTTGGACAAAATCCTGAGATTCTTCCCATGGAAAGGCATGAGAGAGCAAGAGAAAAAGAATTTTCATCTTGGTAAGAGAGCAGTTGTTGATCTTCCCAAGTCTGCAGGTGGTTTGGAACTTAAACATGTCTCCCTCCTTCCAAAAGTCTTTGAACCAAAATTGGTGTGGACAATGATTGTGAAAAGGAAACCCTATAGAGCAGAATTTTGGGAAACAAATATCTTGGAAATAGTTTGCGGGAAGTAACTTTATCCATGACAAGCCCGTCATCAATGGGTTAAGCTGTGTGGATGAATATGTGTGCTGGAGTTACCCTGCTCAAAAAGGCTGATCTTGGCATGTAGGTAACGGCACTAAGGCTGATATTTGGACAGATGCCGTCATCAATGGCATGTCACATTTGGGTGGTATCATGGACAATTCAGAATTCACGAGCTTTTCATGAATGATAGACTGAAAAATTAGGGACTCTTTCAGATAGGAAAGCCTCGGGTTTTCTATGGATGAGCACATTTTCAAATCTTGGTAGGATTGGGTTTGCATTCACAATGATGTTAAAGCTGGAATTTGAAGCTTTTTCAATGTCAGTAAGTGACAGAAACATCTTATTGAGGGATAAAGAATAAACTATTATATGGGGTTTGTGGGGGAAAGATGGGAAATATGAGGTGAAACCAGGCTATTGTATGTTGTTTATGCGGTGTTACAATCATCTATTTCAATCTGATAGCAAATGGAAAATCTAATCCACTCATAAGATAGATTCTTTCATTTGGATTCCAATGCATAAGATGGCATTGGCAGCTGAGAATTTAATCAGGTGTGCATTTGACAGTCATTCAATCTGGGTGTTATGTAAATTGAGAGGTTAGGACATGAACATTTGTTCATTCACTGTGAGTTGTTCATTCACTGTGAGTTGACCACCAGAACACGGAATTATGCTTGGCAGATCTTAGGTTTCAGCATTAGCATTCAAGCTCAGATTCAGGTTTGCAGCTCTTTTATGACTAGAAACTATCCAGTATTGTTGGCAAGTCTACAGTGAATCATCATGTGGCAGACATCAAAACCTAGAAACCTTATCTTCTATATAACCAAAAAGTCAAACTGTTTAATCACTTCCCTTGGCCTATTTCTGTATTGAAATTTACAGTAAAACTTCTGGAGTTTTATCTAATTTTCATCTAAGCAGGAGTGAAGAATGGTGCATTTGCTCATTATTCGTCTACAAATTCCTAAGACAAGAGGAGTTATTGGCAATCTGCCTATGTTTCAGCTTGGGTATTTTCATCTTTTTTTTTGACAGGAACCTATAACATAAACACAATAGCTGCTGGGGCGGGTGGAGACTTGTTCGATGAAAATGAAAGGCGATGTTGGCATATGCTGAAAGTTTGGGAAGCAGCTCAAATAATGTTGCTGAAAAGTCTGCTCTCCTAAGAGTTCTGAAATTTTTGTGGCTAAGGGATTTGAAATGGTTGCTGTTTTTGGTGATTCACTCCTAATCATCATTTCTTTGAAAGGAATCTGAAGTATAATGCACCTTTCCAGGCTGAGTTGAAATAAAAAAGAAATAGCACCAACCCAAATCAAAGCAAACTGAAATTTATAAGAGCAAGCTAAGCCATCTAAAATGACCTAAGATACCGATCGGCACCACGGGAGGGCTGGGAGCATATCGGGAGCGGCACAAGAGCGAGAGCGGGAGCGCGACAGGAGCGGCGGGAGCGGCCAGTGGTACGGCGCTGCCCCTATGGAAACACCCGGTACGGCCGCTTCCCCAATGGAAACGCCCGGGTACCGGGTGTTTCCACAGGGGCAGCGTCGTGCACCTGTGCCACTCCCCGCCACTCCCGTGTTGGTATACTACAAGTACATGCCCAACAAGAGCTTATCATAGTGACGAGTGAGGTGGTTTACGAGGAAGGGGTGCACATGATCACACAATGGGTTCGCAACATAATTCAGATGGTTGAGTTAGGTAGCAACGTTGGATTGGATAAAAATTTCTTGGAGCAAATATTGATGTCTACTTGTGTTGCGTGTGGGTGTGATTTGCACGAATGAGGTGACCAGCAATCGACCTTCAATGCAGCAGAAAGTGGTGGAGATGTTGTTGAGCTTTGGTTGTAGTGAGAAGAACGAAGAAGAAGATGAAATGAGACATTTGAATAAGATTTCTACTCCTACTCATGCACTTCCCCATTCTGAGAATGAAATAGTTTATTTTTCAAATTAATGTCCAGAATTAAAATTCTAGTATAATCCTTTTTTTTAAGTATATTATAATTGTCTATGTATTCATAAAATTTAAAATATTTATATAAATTATTGATGGTACATGTTATATACTATTTTATTCATGTAACCCTCTTTTATTTTAAAGAGTAGTCTTAATTTCATGTTGAAGGGTGTTTTAAATAGTTATATTTTCAATTGACAAGAATAAATTGAAATATGTTTAATAAAATAAGGCTCTTCCAACATTTAGCTTATAACTTGTCTTTTATCTTGTCTTTCATATGCATAATATGTGGTTAATACCTTAATTCCTATTTAGAAGGCTGAAATTTCTATATGTTTTAATTTTTATATATTTTTTGTACTACCGTATCTAGACCCAAAAAAATTTGTCGTTTCACGCGTATCGGATACTCCGTGCACTGCTCCCGTATCCAAAACGTATCGACTACTTAGCTGAAATCTTATGACAGCAAGAGAGAAATTGCAATTATTCGCCACCAATACCACATTTACACCATCCAAAGCATGTAGGAAATAATAATTATTATTTTAGAGCAAGTACCAACCAAGAACTGAATTTTAGAACCCTAGTTGAAGCATAATAATTAATTTTGCAGCAGCCGCGAACCCATTTACAAAAATGGCCGGAAATAATGATTCCAAGGCCTAAATACAATTATGGAAAGTACAATCAGCCTCCAAAAATATGAAGAATCCAAATACAGGAGGAAAGTGACTTGTCGTGCCCTAGAAACCAATGAACTCCTCCCAAGGAGGGGTCACTACCCTACAAGAGGATTTGAAATTGGCCAAACAGCTGGTCCAAAACCCTTGAAAGCTCAAACACGAGACTTGTGTGGCTGTCCCGCACTCAAAACCAAGCAAATCTGACCTGCTCTAGCTGTGAATGATGTCTTAGCACTGATTAATCTTCCTTGAACATTCGTAAATATGATTGTAGCACAAGTGTGATCTTTGTACAAGATCACCAATGAAGATATGCGGGTTTCCTTCCTCAAATCTAGGTGTTATTGAGGGATTTTGTCATCAATTGACTTCCACAGAGGATTTCCGTTTTCAATGGATAAGAGAGAGAAAATTGTGCCCCAACTCTTCAAAGAAAAGCAAATAATATGCAAAAATAACTACCTCCACCCCAAGCGACCCCTTTGAATACTTGAGGGTGGCACCAAACACCGAAAAGGAACCCGAGGAGACCGACCTCCTTTTTGGGATGTTATGATTCACCTTTAACTCCATTACCTTCTTTAATTGAAGTTGGCTTTTCCCTTTTTCACCTCTTTCTTTTGACTTCCTCAAAGCCATTTAAAAAATTAAAATTAATAATAATCCTAAGTGCGTAAAATCACTATTTTGCACTTAATCAAATTATTAATTTGTTATCATTTTTTTTATTTTTAAAAGATAAACTTGAAAAGCGGGACATTACATTCCTCCCTTCCCAAAATCGCTTGCCCTCAAGCAATTGCGAGTCCCTTTTACAGATACCAAGATCCCAAAACAATCTTGGGAATTTGCAATCCCATATGCTGAATAAATACTTCCTTACTATTACCTCAGAGAATCTGAAACTGAACTGTAAAACAGCACTCTTACAGTAGGAGTGATTGTCAAATTCTTCCATCAAAGATTGTTCCTTCTTTTGTGCAAGCTCACAAATGTCCTTAGCTGGTAACAGCAGTCCTTTACCCGTTATTTTTATGGCCAACAACATGAAAAAGGTACAGCAGGTACCAAATTGAAACATTTTTGCAAGAAACAAAAATGCGTGCAATGTAGCAGCTGAAAACAGCCATGTAATGGCTGCAAATATCGTATTAGCAGTCACAAACTGAAAAGAACTCCTTCCCCTAACTGAAGGCACCTGTAAACCCCTTCGTATTACCTTTGTTGTTGTTATGCTATCATCTTGTTTCACCTTGTTGCCTTGCTTCTCATATATGTGAACATGCTGGTCTGAATCACACTTATGTTTTTCTTCTCTTTCTTCTCCATTCCTGGACCTGCACATAGAGCAAACACATTAAAGGAAACAAGAGCTCTCAACATTACTTCTTCATGCCTCATAGATATGTGAACTAGCTCCCTTCCCTTGCTTGCATTTTCCTCAAAATTCCTCTTCATATGATGGACTCTCAAAGGTACATTCATGCTGCCCCAAGCATGGTTGTAGCCATGTATTTCCTCCCTCAAAATCAGAATGATCATTGTTGGGATCCACCTGATGACAGCTACAAATGTTTCAACATTGGTGGTAGGCCGGAGATCTTTCCACCATGTGACCAAAAACTCATTTATGACTCATAAATGTGTGAAAGGGGCTTAAACTATTGCTGACAGCAGATAAACGGATAGTACAGTCAGTAATGTTAGCAACACGGGTTGTAAATAAAAATAAAAATGACAAGAAATGCTTCATTAGCAGCAACAAACGAAAAATCTGTAATGTCCCTTTTTCCCAAGTAGAAGATTAAAAAGGGATCTTTTGGCCATTCCTTCTCCATGGACCGAAAGAAGAATGCAAGGAGAAGACCAATAATATGTTTTTATTATTATTTTATATACCGTATGGGTCGGCCTTGGTGGTTAAGGCTTATCAAAGATTATAAGGGGTCGGCCATCCTTTATTGGTTTTGGCACCAAAACTAAAAGTATAAATAGGGGTGTTGGGAGCTCATTTGGGCATCTTGAATTATCATATTGTATTTTCGGATATTGAGCTTGAGCTCTCTTATCTATCACTTGGGGACGAAAACCTCCATGTGAGGCCTCATTTGAAGGACGAAAACCCTTCACTTAGGCTTTAAACCTTTTGTACTTTGAAGAAGAATATTAATTGAAGATATTTTGGTGCATTTTCAGATTTATTCTATTTCTTTCTAGAAGTGCGACTTGCATATGACTGATTTCTGATTTATTGGCAAAATATATTATCAAATCGACTTGGTATTCTAATTCGCCTTGTCCTAAAAGGCCTAAATCTCAAAGTTCATGAATTTTAATGCAATATTTCATGTGAAATCGAATTTCCCAAGTGGCTGCAATTTCCAGAAAGAAGTATATTTCCAGCAGTGTTATTTTTGTATTTTCCCATTCGATTTGGCTCATAAAATTCATAAAATAATATATATATCATTGAGCAATTTGATGATGAAGTTTATGGTATGTTTGCAATAATTTTGAGGTGATATAAATCGCTGCAATAAAATTACAGTCTGCTGCAAATAAATTTCCAGAACTGTAAAATTTGATTCAACCCTCAGAGGGGTTATTACAAAAATTATTCAATTTTATGATCGAAAGCACCTGTATGGTTGCAAATGATGCAATGTAGCAGCTAGAAGTAGTGATGATTTTAGCTTTCAAGCTGAAAGTTTGGGTCATGGCTGTCCCCATTATGTTCTCTTTTTCCTTGGGACCCCTCCACCCAAATCATATGCAAAAACTAACTACCTCCACCCCAAGCGACCCCTTTAAATACTTGAGGGTGGTGCCAAACACCAAAAAGGAACCCAAGGAGACCGACCTCCTTTTTGGGATGTTATGATTCACCTTTAACTCCATTACCTTCTTTATTTTAAGTCAGCATTTGCACTTTTTGACCTCTTTCTTTTCACTTCCTCAAAGCCACTTAAAAATTTAAATTAATAATAATCCTAAGTAAAATAACTATTTTTGCACTTAATCAAATTATTAATTTGTTATTATTATTTTCTTTTTATTTTTAAAAGAAAAACTTGAAAAAGGGGACATTACAGGGAAGATAGACGACTTGATCATTGCCTCCTTAGTGAAAGAAACTCATTTTTGAGTTATGTTTTCAGCACATCAGCTTCAAGCACACTTGAAGGAGCTTCAATGTCAATGCAAACTCACTTGCAAACAAAGGAGTTAATTTGGCCCAAGGGGAAGTCATTTTGTGCAATTAGTCCTACTCATTTCTTGCAGGGAAATTCTTTGTTGGGCGCCATTGCTGTAATCTTCATCTTGATTTATCAATATATTTTAGGGACTCTTCAGATTCATCTTTCTTCCAGGCTTTTCCCTGCCATGACATGGAGCATTTTGGGTAGAGGGCAATGTATTAACATTTCAATTTGATTTGATCAAAAATAATAATAATAATAAAAGTAATGTGGGCTGGGTTTAGGCCATCACGCACTACTAGAGACCGACAAGGGATGATAATGGATTAGAAAGTATGAAAACATGAAGAAAATGAAGAGAATATCGCAATACAATATAGTGTCATCAACCAATAGAAGCATTCTCATGATACAATGTAAAACTTTTAAGTATTAATGGATTGGTTACCACAATTAGCACAAGTCTAAAAGCCAAACCACCAAAAGGAATGACGTGTGTTGTTATTGGTAAAAATGGTGTTACAGAGATCACTATAGAAATCAAAGATATGGTTCTCTAGAATACTCTAATTGATGTTGGTTTATGTCTGAACATCTTAGCTGAAAAAGTATGGAAAATTAGTATGAGCATTAACTTCTGCAAATTTTTTATTGAAATTGGAAGATCAAGAACAGGTTGCTTCCTTGGGTATCCTATTAGAACAACAAATAATCTTACTAAGAAAAGATTTTGAGTGCAGGATTCATTACAATATGGATGGAAAGTGATTTAAAATCAGTGATACATGAGGAAGCGTCCCGCCCCAAATTTTGATGTTTCCAGCGACGGGACCTCTCGGGGACTTGGAGACTTCAAGGAAACGTCGCCACGCCCCACCACCACCACCAAGAATCAAGGAACGCCCCCGAAAGAGAGGACATTTCCTTCTCATAGGGTACATTTCTTAGGGACATCCCCGAGACTTCAGGAAACTTGCCCAAGTCCCTCAGCCATCCCAGATACTTGCTGTCATCCCCTACTCCATAAAAGACAAAAAGGTGTTTTTTTAAAAATTAAAAACACTTTTTTGGGATGTTTGTGCCCCCAACCCTAACCCTAATAGTTTATGGGGCCCCACCCACACTTTAAGCACTCAAAAAAACTATAAATGAACCTCACACCCTCACTCCAAATCACTATCAAAGCTTGAAAACATTGAGCAAGGCTGCAAGTGCAAGAGTGAGAGCAAGCAAGGTTGCAAGAGTGAGAGGTTGAGAGCATTAACAAGAGGGAGAGCGATAGCAAGATCTAGAAGAGTAAGTGCCATCAGTTTGAGGGATGAGGAGTTTGGTGCGGCCTTTGGAGATGATTTTTGATTAGAGTTATTGGACCATTGGCCAATTATATTTAACATTTGGACATAATCATCATTTTCAATAAATTATGATACAAATATTAATAAACTGATATTCGGCATTTTCATTGTTCAAAGCACTGATATTATACATTTTTTTATAACTGATTTTCAAGTACTATAAATTTGCATTGTCGTCCCCCCACTGTCCCTACATTGTCCCCAAACCTAGGCCCTTGCTTCCCCGTCCCGAGACCCCGCCCCTCATTCCGAGACTTCCTAGAACTATGGTTGAAATTCTATGATGCTATATTAGGACGTAAGTCACTCAAACAAGTAAATAACATTCAGAATTGAGAGCATAAAACTATCACAGACAGACAGACTAACCATGGATACCCTAAGAATTAAAATAATTGGTGAATGACAGTCAAGCTCTAGTGGTGGATCTGATATTGATAACGAACCTGACAAAGAGTGTGTGTTACACCCAAACAAATGATTTGAAGATGGAAAGTATACAAATAGAGGCCTATATCATTGGTAGATTGGAGAATATGAAATACTTAAACCTGCATACTTAGTTAACTTTGTAGAAATTGAATTACTTGCAATTTGGGTGCATTTATTAAATACTGATCAAAAATTAGACTAAGTTTAATGATGATGCTACACTAAATTAAATAAATTAATAGTGTGAAAAGGTATAATCAAATGTGCACCTTATAATCATACCTAAGTGCATATTTCCAAGTTACGAATCATCAAGCCATATCATTCATTTGTTATCTATTATTGTTATTTGCATGGATAGTTGTTTAATTATTGATATGATATTTTGTTGTTACTATACTTTCCTAAATAACTGTAAACAATTTACATGTATAGTTGTTTCATCATACCTATAATATTCTATTATCATACGGTTGTTACTATACATTTCTAAAAAAACTATAAAGAACACACAAGGCTAAATGCATGTTATCAATCTGCCCTATGAGATCTTTTGAATTAACATAGAAAATAATGTGAAGGGTTGCATATCTCTAGAACGTACTTCTTGTAGTCAAACCTCATTCATTGGGACCAGTGTTTTAAAAACTATTATGGTTCCAATTTGGTTCAACCGGTTTGACCAGTTCATTAAAAAAATTGCAAACCATTAGAAAAACCAAACCAATGACCAGTTCAGTATGGAACCGACTGATTCAATACCGGTTCAGTACTAAATCGTCTAGTTCCGTATTGAACCGGTCAAACCAGTCGATTTCGTATTGGACCAATCTGAACTAGTTGAGGGGTAGGGTTTGCCTTAAAACATTTTTTTCCAATTTTAGCTTTTAAGTTACCTTTTTCCAACCCTAACCCTAAATGATGTTATATAGACCCCTGTTTGGAACAACGGTTGAATGATCTCGTCTTCGTGCAATACAACCGCTGGCTAAGGCGCAACCAATTACTTGAATAGGATACCTAATACAAATCCCATTGTCTTGGATGATATTGATCCAACCTCATAATGGATAGAGGAGAGTCACTTGGCATAGTTTGATCCTGATGACTTGGGGTGGATGGCTTTGGATGATGAACCACTAGTAGCACTAGACATGGCAAACAATAGCCATGCTACTACAAATGTCCCTGAGGAGTCCGATGTGTTTGAGCCAAAGGAACAAGATGACATTGATGAGGATGAGGATCCCATTCTTAGCAGTGGTGTTGAGTTTGATGATTGATATCAAACATGTAGTAGCTTGTAGCATATTGTTTTTGGACTCTATAGGCCATTTAGAGCCTCATTGTTTATGTATTTTGTTTCGGATATGTAGTGCACTCGGTGTTGTTTTGCTATATTTACCCTTACATGGTATATACATGAGCAAACTTTGCATATTTTGTTTCTAATTGTTTGTAATCATGGTTTGGAATCTTTAAAATTTCTTGTTTTCATTAAAATTGTAATATTTTATGTATTTTTTAGTAAACCAGTTCATATGTTTTAAACCGGTCTCGATTCCGGTTCGGTTCCGGTCTGACCCTCGGTCGGTTCCGAGTCCGGTTCCAATTTTTAAAACATTGGTTAGGGCATCAAAACATGGAAAAACTGCTCCAATACGATTGATCAGGATTTAAATGGCAACCTAGTGGACAACACACTAAATTTAAAAAGTTAACATGTTATGAACACAATGAATATAAACAAGGGGCGTGATCTGATACACATAAGACACTATAATGTAAAGAAAGCTCTATTGGAAATGCAAGTAATTTACAGGGTAACAATTCTTGCAAACAAATGTGAAGCTACAACCCTTATTTTTTCATTAGGATGGCAATTCTTTTATAGCTTTTACCGAATGATGAAAAGTATAAAACATGCACCGAACTTTCTATTTTTTTATTTTACAATTTCAAGGATCTTTGGTGCAATTTTGGGGGTCAATTTTTTCTAGCCAAAGCATACAAGCATACACTATCTTGGTGGTCGCAGAGCATGACCTAATATTTTCGACGCATTACAAGGTTTTGAACAATGATCGATGTAGTTATCTCATTCCCCTTAAAAGGTGACCTAGTTTCTCGGTATAGTTCTTTAATTTTTCCCAACCTTCCACTTGGATCATGTTATGCGAACCTATGTATTTTAAATGCCCATTTGCCTCTAGAAAGCTTGGATCCCCACCCATCAATGGCAAGAAGCGATGATGCCAAGTCTATTAGCAACATGAAATGGGTGGGCGCACCTTTGAGAATGAGAAACAAATGGTTGTTTCCTTCAACTCAACAACACCGAGATGCAAGATGCGAGCCCATGCCTAAGGAGGTAAAAGTCTCGGGAGTTTCAAGAAGCACCAACTAAAGGCTCGCTTTGTTGGATCATACGAAAAAGACGTTGAGTACAATCACCATGGGTCCATATTTTTCTCTTGTCAATCAAAGTCCATGGCAATGGATCTAGGTTGCATTAAAATGCACTCCCCTACCTTTTACACGGAAACATATTCCTAAGTATAAAACATGTCGAAATGCCCGGTGCACGTGACAAAAATGGAACAAAAGTGGCTTGTCATTTATGTGCCATTTTTATACATGTCGAAATGCTTGAGCACGTCTTTAAAACGGAACGAAAGTGATGTGTCATTTATGTGCCATTTTTGATACATGCTCGAGCATTTCCGAGTCGCTTCGATGTGTTGGTTGTTTAAAACGGCAAAATAAAAAGGATTACAATCCTTGACATTACATTCCATTGAGGCTTCTCACCTATGGAAAAAAAAATTGTAAATCACAATATTTTGATCATTGCAATTAAATCCCGTAAGGGAATTTTGCCTAAAGAAAAAAATGCATCCTATATTAGAATATAAGGCTTACCTTTATTATTAAGTCACTATTAGTTATATATTAACTAATGGTCTGCAGAAACTACCTCAACCATTTCGTAACTCTCTTGAATAATAAAATGACGGACATGCAATATACAATGTGTACATTCCAATTCCTCTTCATTGTTTATCTATACATCTTTTAACATTGGTATTGGAGCCAATGGTGTTTGGTAGGGTTCGCAGCTCAAGTAGAACGTTGTGAATGTCAAGGAGGAAATTGTGAGGTGAAATTTTGAGGGCAAAAGTTGTCATTCACAAGTTTGAAGCCATTGAAAAATTGTACAATGCGATTACTCAAAAAACCAAAAACATGAGTAAAATCGCAAGCGAGCCGTCAAGGTAAAATTGAAGTCAAAACACAGTCATGAGGACTCGACACGAAATACAATCAATATATATGAAAACACAAGAATACAGAATTTCAAGGGCGTAAAGAGCATAATCATGAGAAAACACAAGACTTAGAGCACATATATAAGAAGTCGCAAATTTTTGAAGGAATTCTAGGGATGTTCGTGCAATTAGGGCATGAAAATATGACATTTTTGGACAAATCGACAGAAAGAAAGCAACAGAGAAACATGATTTAGGCACGTTTTGGGAAGAAAAACACTCCAAAATGACGAGGAAGAGAAAAAAGTGATTTTCGAAGGTATGTGTCATGTCCCTTTTTGGAGATTAGCGGAATTAAAGACTTGTCACCAAGAAGTTGCACCCTGATAGAGAATGGTGTGTGTACTCTCTCTCTTGTTGACAAAATTGGAACACCTCAAGGTTGTGGGTAACCTATGTCTGAGGTGAACCTCCAGAGAGGGTTGGTTCCCTTATGAATCACCTAAAAATGAAAACTTTGACAAGGAAAAGGAGAAGGAATGTAGGAAAAGGGAAACAAATGTGATACACCAATAATTTAACACATGTATGTACTTCCGCACACGGGAAATCAAATATCCACACACCTGCACAACTCTAAGCTATTTTGCAAAATTAATTCAAGGGTTTAGGAGAAAGGACAACGGTAGAGGGAGTAAATTCCACACTAAAACACAATATTCCTATCAAACACAATGAATAATAAAAAAACAGCGATATGAGAGGGCAAAACGGAGCTTTTTTATTCAGAGGTGCAAGTGCAAGGCAAGAATTGCCAGACCAAAACAACCCACAGTGTGTATCATATCTTTTTTACAATAAAAATCAGCTTATATGAAGATGAATCAGCTTTGTCTTCCCAATAATAGTTTGACGCTATTTTTGGACTCGTTGTTCTTTTATTTTATTTATTTTCTTCAACCCCTTTTGTGCCATTTATAGGACTGCAGCTTGCTCAATTTATCCAAAGTACTTCTCTTTTAGCCAATTTTTATTCGGAGCAGCACTTGCTACATTTAATAAAAGCTATCTTTATCCATCCACTCATGCACTCCTTCAACTCCTAAAAATGAAGGCTCGGAACTTCTATTTTTAGCACCTCTATCTAAAAATAGCCAAGCACTATTTTTAGCCACGCTATTTTTAGCCAAGTTAAAAATAGCCAATCTTCCAAAAATAACTCTTCCAAAAATAGTCAATCCTTTGCGTGGAAAATATGGTAACATTTTGGCGACTTATCAAGGCGTGCTTTAAACTGTTGTCACCTTGAAGTTGCACCCGATAGAGAATGGTGTGTGTATTCTCTCTCTTGTTGAAAAATTAAAACACCTCAAGGCTATGGGTAACCTATGTCTAAGGTAAACCTCCAAAGAGGGCTGGTTCCCTTGTGAATCACCTTAAAAATGAAAACTTTGACAAGGAAAAGGGAGGAGGAATGCGGGAAAAAAGAAATAAGGGTGATACACCCATAATTTAACACATGCTTGTACTTCTACACACATGGAAATCGAAACCCACACACCCGCACAATTCTAACCTATTTTGCATAATAAATTCAAGGGTTTAGGAGAAAGGACAGCGGTAGAGGGAGTAAAATCCACACTAGAGCAACACAATATTCCTATCAAACACAATGAAAAATCAGAAAAACAACAATATGAGAGGGCAAAAACGGAGTTTTTTTATTCAGAGGTGCAAGTGCAAGTACAAAGCTAGAATTGCCGAGAAAAAACAACCCACAGTGTGTATCATATCCTTTTTACAATAGAAATCAGCTTATATGAAGATGAATCAGCTCATATGAAGATGAATCAGCTCTACCTTTCCAATAATAGTCTGCTGCTATTTTGGGACTATTGTTCTTTTATTTTATTTATTTTCTTCAACCCCTTTTGTGCCAATTATAGGACTGCAGTTGCTAAATTTATCCAAAGCACTTCTCTTTTAGCCAATTTCTATTTGGAGCAGCACTTGCTAAATTTAATAAAAGTTATCTTTATCCATCCACTCATGCACTCCTTCAACTCCTAAAAATAGAACTGAAACTTCTATTTTTAGCTCTTCTTATTTTTAGCACCTCTATCTAAAAATAGCCAAGTGCTATTTTTAGCCACGCTATTTTTAGCCAAGCTAAAAATAGCCAATCTTCCAAAAATAGTCAATCCTTTGTGTGGAAAATATGCTAACAAGACCTTAGGTCCTTAACCCATTCTCCTCCCCGTGCGTTTAAGGAAAGAAGCAAGGGGAAGACTAAGATGACATTTTCTAAATAGATATTTTTATTATTATAACGTATTCCTATTAGGAAGCCAAGTGCTCCAATAGATGAACTCATTTTATTAGAATATAAAGTATTTTCAGCATGTAGGCTCCAAATATAAATTAGATAATTAAAATACACTTATTATAAAGTCGGCCATAAGTTATGTCGTAGCACACCTTATTGTTATAAAAGGAGGTTGCTTTGCCATTTGATTATTATGTGAATTCTATTATCTCTTGGAAAGATTGCTTGTGAAGCATCTCTACCTCTCCTAAGGACGAAAACCCTTGGAGAGTCTTGTGTGAGGACGAAACCCTTCACCAAGTCTAGGGAAGACTTCAACACAGGAGTCTCCACCTCCTTGAGGGATTTCTTTGTTCTTATCTTGATTTCGCTTAAGCGAGTTGCCCTGTGGAGCACTTTCGGTCAAATATTGAAGATATTGCTTTCTTTTTGTTATTGATGCAAAATTGGCTTCCTTCAAAGTGGAGCGACTCATTTGTGGAGTGATTTGGTACATTATTTGGTTGTTCTAAAAGGGCGACCAGCATTGAATGGTGTTTTGAAGTATTCAAGGGTCTTCTATGTGTTTGGATTACATCATCTCATTGCATATAATTTATAAGGGTGAAATCTGGTTTTACATTGAAATTTGGAGGGTTTTGGCATGCATAATCAAATCTGAAAATATTTATTTATTTTTGCAACAACTAGGGTTTGAAGGAAATTCATTCCAGCATTCCTAGGCTTCCAAAAATTATAATTCCTTCACCAATTGATTGTTGAGCTTGAATAATAATTTCATAATATATTTGGAGTGATCTTGCATGGTTTTTAGGGCATTTCCAAGAGGGCGAATTGCTTGAAAGGCAGGTTTGGCATGTTTTGGTGGATGTTTGGGCAAGCTGATTTGATATTTGCATTCGTCATATTTTTAAACCCCAAGATCCCAAGTTTCGTGAATTTTGGAGGTGATTTACTATTTTTCCAAGCTTGTTGAAGTTCGTTGGTTAAGGGTTTCCAAAATTAATTATTTCCAAGCTCAATTCTGATTTCTAACAGTTGATTGTGTTTGCTAAGGGTTTCTTAATATTTTTGGCATAAGAATCGAAGTGTGTTAACAAGGTTTAACCCACTTTTGAAGGGTTTAAATTTTCCAAGGAGGTCGCTGCCCTAGGAAGGGCATAATTTGCAGGTTGCAAGGCTGATATCAATCATCTACAGAAGCTTACTAATCTGATTTTTAAGTTACATCTCAGCTCTTTGGTTATTTCTTGAGTCACCATAAAAGGGATATTACAAGATCTTGGGCCAAACAAATCAAATATAGTCATGTTTTAACAATTAAAAGAGAAATAAGAAGCATAAACACGAAGGTACAAACACACTCGAGGGCATAGGTATTTTTGAAGGAGACGATGCATTTTTCAAACACATGCCAAGGCGCAATCACTGAAAGACGAAACCATACAAAAACGTGAGGTTTCTAATTGTGCTCTAATAGTTTGGTCTATAAGTAAGAAATCAGGAATTAGAAATCATAATATTAAGTATGTATTATGTTGTGCAATTTCCAAGTAAATAAATCAAGTTACAATATTGTATTGTTACATTTATTTCCGTGCCCTAAAGTGAGAAATTTTGAATATAGATTGTAACTATGTAATCAAATACTATGTAAAATGGACGGTGAAGTCGATGTCAAGCCACATAACCAATTTAAGGTCTCTCATCGAATGCTACGGTAAATGGTAAAGATGCCATAAGCTATTTTGGTAATAGTATGCCTTCTAAATACAACAAGAAGCTCTAGCATGGATGGTTGCCTAGTTAGTTTGGGAGCATGTGGATCTTGGGGATTATACCCTCATAAGACAACTTCATGGAGCACTTTGTCGATGTAGCTCAAGATGGATGGTTGTCCAATAATTCGGGAGTTTGAAGAGGTGGAATCCAGAATTTGGAAATTTAACTTGCAAGCTACACCTTTACAAAGGTTACGAGGCAGCTTGATGGAGTTCTAAAAAGTCAAAAAAATGTTTTCAAAGAGAAAGCTTCAAAAGAATGTGTTGTTTTGTTTGGCTCTATTGTTTTAATTTTTGTTAACGTGTTTGTTTTTGCTCCCTCTACAATAAGCCTTATGAGGGGTATTAGAATATAAGGCTCATCTTTTATTATCAAGTCACCATTAGTTGTGTATTAATTAATGGTCGGTCAGTAACCACCTCAACACTTTTCTAAGTATCTCTTGCATGATTAAATGACAGAAACACAATTTACGATGTGTGTATTTTGATTCCTCTTTATTATTTCCTTTCAATCTTTTAATATCTTGTTCAGGGCTTTCGTCTACAGTAGAAAAAATGGATTTCACAATATTCTAATGATTGCAATCCTTTACCTTGCATTTTGTACAAGCATTTTGTCTACATAAAAAAGAATTTTATATCACAACATTTATTTAGTTTATTGATAACAAGAAAGACTTTTGGTTATATTCTTTGTGCTTTTATATAAACAACAATATTCTTTGGCCATTCTTTGTGCTTTTATATAAATTTTGCATGTCACATGATTCATGAACATGTGAAATTTTAAGCATGTTGAATGTTTTGAACCTTCTCAAATACTATATTTTTGAAGTTTTTTATCTTTTATGGACTAAAAATGGGTATTATATATTTATATATATATATTGTGTATGTCACATGCATGTTGAATGTTTTGAACTTTCACGAATACTATATTTCTAAAATGTTTTATCTTTTATGGACTAAAAATTTATGTATTCATATTTATTTATATTTATTATAATATATTGTATGGATATTTCAGTGTCGTTTCGTATGCAAGGATTTCCGTTTTCGGCATCTTAGTGATGAATGTGATGACAATCTGAAACAAAATGATCTATATTTTTGTTTTAGTATTTTAGTTTTGTTGATGTTTAGGCATGCAGATAGTTCAGGACATACACACACCCAAGTTTTGATGCTCAATTGAACATATTTTTATAATTTAAACCTTGTATCGATATAATATATATTTTATATGTGAATCTTGTGCATTTGTTTCATTTGATTCACGCTTATTTCCCTGATTTAATCTAGTGTGGCAGAACCATTGTCAACCCCAATTTAACATGCAAGACAGTAAAAAAACACTATATATGATAGGTTTAGAATTTACAATATGTATCAAATAGAAAGGGCACCTAGATCTCCAATGCTCCCTACTTTTGAAAAAAAAAAAAAAACGCATCAGCACTTATACATGGAACCAGACATGCACACCCTCGGAAATATTGAGGTACTATGAGAAATGCCACACATGAATATCACAGAGAATACTCTTCTCGTTCTTCAGATTCAGTAAGTTGTGAACCTCTTTAGGTCACTTATTTAGAGGACATTCTCCCAAAATGAGAACTGATGGCAAAATATAAATACATGCAAATTCTTAGTGCAACAAAAATAGAATCACTTGCACTTGAGTGTGTGGAAATGAACAAATAATTTAAACTCGATATCCTACAACTGTGTACGCTGTATGCATGAGACTTAAAAGTCAATGCACACTAAAGCACCTTTTTCATGAAAATTGTCTTTCATGAAGAAAAACTACGTTACCTGGTATTTTTGCCCTAGCATACCGGTCTTTGTATGAATGTACTAGATATTGGTCCAGGTCTGAATCACAGGTAAATACAGCCCAAGAACTGCCCAGTGAGTTTGGGTATCGCTGGGCTTGTCCCTTAAAAGTCAATCCACAGTAGAGCACCTTTTTCATGAAAATTGTATTTCACAAAGGAAAACTATGTTACTTGGGTAATTGCAATTTTCTACAAAGACCCGCAGAAAAAAAAAAACAATTTTAAAAAAAAAAGATTTAGATTTAAATAAGTCAAACTTGGAATTAACAATATGAAAAAACATGAGAAAGAATGGGGAAACCTTAAAACCCAAATTCATATTCATTTCATCAAAAGAAAACGACGATGACACATTCGGCTTTGAATTATTAGTATGTTTTGTGATTATTCAACTTATTTTGTTTACTTTGCATATTATGTGAATAATTTTCTTATTTGACTACATTTTTGGTATTTTTAAACTTTAATTTTTTTGTACAGCTGTTACCCAAGCCATACCCAAGCCAAAAAAATCATCATACTTGGCATACCCAAACCCTATGTTGCCAGGAAACGGAAATGGAAACGAAACGAAACGCGGAAACGACAATTTTCAAAAAACCTTGGATACGAAACGTTACCGGAAACGTCCGTACAATATATATATATATATATATATATATATATATATATATATATATATAGTACTCATTTTATAATTGTAGACCATAAGAGATAATTGATAAAGCACTCAAAATATTTTGTATTCATTGAAATTTGAACTTCTAAAGAGTCATGACTCATCATTCAACATGGTTACAATTTCAATGATTCACATATACATGATAATAATCTAGATTCTAGAATATATCATCCAGATTTTCCTCATAATCATCTCCATGAAAACTGAATTTAACAAGAGAAAAATGAGAGTGTGATTTAGAATAGACCCAAGATGTCATTATATAGCTTTTAGGAAGTGTCTTTAGCAAGTCTAGGTAGGTAGATTAGGTTTAGGTTCATTAAATGCAGTTATTTTTTTTTTAAAAAGTTTTGATGCTTTAAAATTTAAAAAACTTTGGAAACGTTTCCGGAAACGCCTGCCACGTTTCCCCACCGTTTCCCCACGTTTCCGTTTCTGAAACGTTTCTGGGGTGAAACACCACCCTCCTAGGCATTTCCTGGCATCACAGCCCAAACCTATACCAGGATCAGATATATAGAGGAAAAGTACAAAATACTGCCACTTGGAAATGCAGCATAGGGTTGCAGTAAACAAACCAGTTTGGTCTTGATATCCGCCAAGAAATTGTGAGTGAACTTTGTCGCCAAGCTCTTCACTCATGTCTAATGTTGTTTTTCTCACATCCTCTGCTTCAGGTATGAGAAGAAGATCAGCTAATCCACAAGTAAACCCATGCATCTGAATAAAAATGTAGGAAATGTTACTTTCAACATTATCAAAAATGCAACCATACACATTAATCAATAGACATAACTTCGTAAGTAAATATATAGAAAGCAATTGAAGTATCTATACAAATTCTAGGCCAACCTGCAAGTACCCAGTGAATAGACGACTGAAAATTGAGAGTAAATGACCTGCTACACTAGCTCCATATAGTTCTTGGACAATATGAACTAACCCATATTTTCCAAACTGTGCCTTGTCAATAATCCCACAAATATGTTCGTTATTTTGAATTAAAACTTCCAGCTCCCCACTACTTCTTCCCCAGTAATCTCCTGGAACCTTCCCATACTTATTCATGCTAAAAGATGGTCTCCCCTTGGTGATATGATTTAAGACTGTTGTTATGACCTGTGCACAGCATACGCAGAATAATGATTGCAACACAAACTCATACATAGATCCATGGAACTTTTGAAAAAACATGGAAATATGCACTCCTGGAATCCCTTAGTGATATAAAGTCTGCCATTATAAACCGCACACAACATACACAGAAAAGATCCGTGAACTGCTCTACAAACTCAATTACCTGCTTTCCGGTCCACAAAGGTTCTGGCTTCCATATTGTTGGAGTAAGTGATAAAACCCATGGTCATCTTCAACAATGCCAACTTTTGGCCTTGACTTTCCACGCTGAAAAACGGGAGCGGAATTTGAGACACAAGCATTGTATACAAGATGTTGATAGTCCTCCTTGGTCAAGAACGTATCCCTTTTAGTAAGCAGGGTGGCACTTACTATATGATCCTGCAACATATAAAATCTCTGATGTTTAGATCAAAACCATAGATTTTTCTGTATCTCATATGGAAATGCTTTGGCTAAACATTCTTTTCTACTATCTTAAAATGACAGTAGTTAAGATTAACAAAAATCTGAAAGAAGTTAAAGAAGATGCTACTGAACTGAAGATTACAACAATGCCTGAAGAATGAATATTTTGTACCTGAATCAAGCCCCGAATTGGATCACCACTTGTTGGTACAATGTATTGTTCATTGGCATTTACAATGTTATATGCTTCAGCTCTAGAAATTTCATCTTGCGGAAAGTGCACATTCATTTCATCACCATCAAAGTCGGCATTGTACGTGCTGCACCAATGTTTACAATGACAAATCAATGATTTAAAATTATATCATACTTGGACCAGCATACAAGTATCACATAAAAATACAAAAAAGTACCTGCAATTTGCATAATGCATCCGAAGTGTTTTCTCCCTTTAAGAACCCGAACAATATGTGCCATCATACTTGGCTTGTGAAGTGTAGGCTGATGACATATTGCAAATTAATCCATATTTAATAAGTGAGAAGTTTAAAATTGAAATACATCATATAAAGCATGTCAGAGGAAGAATTTTTATTTATCCCTACCACATATATAAAAACATGCAGCAAACGTCTCAGAGAAGCATGTCACAAAGAAGACAAATCAGACAGAGAATGCGTGATAATCATATAAATCAAATGGGATAGTGAATAATCAAGCATGGAGGGTTCATGTCAAGTATGTGACCACTCACAAAGCAAACACACTGAATACATGGATATATCATATAACATAGGAGAATTATATAGGTAGGAAGATCACACAAAGGTGGTGGTCTATAGCTAAAATACTCGAATCATTAACGCATATGTTCATTCTAGTGAACGAGTCTTTTAAGACAATTTCATCACATGCAATATTAGTCATATATATAAAGATGCATTAAAAAGTGAAATGATAGTATTTCTCACCTGTCGATTAACAAGTACAACATCCCCATCTTGAAGATGACGATACACAGTCTTTCCTTGAATTTTTGAAGAGTCGATGTTATGCCCAGAGCCACTAGACGAAACCACCCCAGGTGTTGATAACATTTTTTTAGCAACAGAATTGCGTTGGTATGATGAAAGGCTGGACAAATGGACAATTCCTTGTTCATCCTCAAAATGTGTTGCTCCAGGATAAACATGAGGCCCATTTCGCACGAACTTCCTTGCCTTCTCCACATTCCAATGAGTCACTTTCTGGAAAGAAACCCCATAACATCTTAAGCACGCTGCTTCAAAAAGGACATGAAAACCACCGTCTAGAAATTCCTCATATTAAACTGTTGGCATGTGAGTTTCAAAAGAAGAAACCTCATAAACTGTCCACATCCAAAATTTCAATAACACAGAGAATCTGGCCAGTGCAAGTGTTAAATTTTAATGAAAGTCGATCACACAAGTTATGACAGCATTCTATAGTATTCATGTTCTTGGAATCCCTTACAAATGCATTTGGATTCACAGGTAAAATATGAAAAATTAGCCATTACATGCATACTAACAAAAAAATGAAGGTGCATACAACAGCAGCTGCATAATTATAGCCCCTACCAAAATGCTCCGAGTATTTTCTATTGTTTTCACTAGATCACAAACGGTAGTCACTAGTCAAAATTATTAACCCCCATTTTGCTCATTGACCGTGCTATGAATGGAAAAATATGAAATAAGCATGTAAGTTTCAGAAATGTAGCACCTTAGTAATATAAACCCTCTCTATATTATCCTTTCCAAAAAAAGCAATAAGCCACAAAAGGAAGCATGTCCATGCAGCCAATGTCCCTTTGATCATCCAAGGTTCATGGAATGTTTCCACCAAATATAGGATTTCAATAGATAATAAAAGCACCAATAGAGATAAGAAGTGATGCCACCTTCATAATATTCAACATAGTTGCTGTCTTATGCAAATTGCATTTATGAAAAATATATGAATCTGACTAAAAACACACTTGTCAACCAAATGAGAGGAAGTTCAGTAAAGACCTCTGGATATGTAAGCCGCACTGCGAAATACGGAGGAATTCCAATCTCATTTACTTTTAAGTAAGGATCAGGAGATATGACAGATCGGCACGCATAATTAACTCTCTTTCCCATCAGGTTTTGTCGAAATAAACCCTCTTTCTTCTCCAACAACTGTCGTACTCCTGTGGTTTCTTTGCCTCTTGTAGCTGGCATGTACAAAGAAAAACAATCACCAATTATACATGTAGCACGGGACTGAAACATACAACTAACATTAGTATAAAATTTGATGAATAGATGACAACATATGGGCATGATTAAAAAAGTACAGTTATCAACTCTAGTTTTTCCCTTTATAACAATATCCATACAGCACCTGTGTTAATTCATAATCAGTATTGAAGGATATTAACAATTCAACAGAAGCTACCCATCTCATTTAATGCAAAAGCGAAACAAATATCATAAAAGAGTCCCAACAATCCAAACTAAGTATTCCTAATGTAATGCAAAGTACAATTATGTTCAATGATTTCTATATTGTGAGAAATTTCAGACATATCCTTAAGAATTAAAAAAATAACTTTTGCCTCATTTGTTTTGGATAGAGTCAAGAGCTATTACATTAAAAATTCAAAAGCAGTTACACTAAAAGGGCCTTACAATTAAAAAAATTGGTCCATGTCAAACAGCAGAGACAGTATAAGCATTTAGCATTTAAAGGAACAAAAAAAAAAATCTGCTGAGAAGCTACAGTGGTTTGAAACAAATGTTGTGAGCTCCACTATAGAACATCAAACCCCAAAACAAAGAAAACATCAAACTAGCGACTATACTGTGTTATACATAGCAAGACAAGCAAACCACAGTTAATGTTTGTATGTCGTTCAACCCCATATACCACTGACAATGTCCACGCCCAATGAGACTAAACAAAAGTTTTTGCCGCGCAAAAAAATCAAAACAGCACAAATGGAAGAACAGTGTGGTCTGGCCAGAGCCTCATCAAAGGAATGCGTGGACTTTGGTCCCCTTCCATCCTGTCATATGCCCTGTCTGCAAAGGTTGTCAAGACTGGAGGCAATAAACAGGAATAGACCACTCCATGAGTCCCTTCCCTCCACTTCCCTAGCTCCCCGCTTGCGTGGCTTGTCGTTTTGAGGTTGGCCCAAGCACCTTGCACTACTCCTACAGCATTTCCCAAGCTTTCTTTTTAGCATCTTCCTGCGCCATGAGGTCTTCAATAATGGCTATTGTCTTCTCAAGTATGGTCATCCAATGAGCATGTTGCTCATAGCATACAAGGAGCTGGAGAGAACAGAGTTCAAGCACCGGATTTGAAGACCTCTTCTCTTAATTTTGCTGACTCAGACATTGGACACATTTCCATGTAACTTGGATGAAGTTGATGAGGAATGGATCACATGGGAGAATAGAGCCTGGACTTCAATCAAGCACTTCCACAAGGGGAATCAGTGTCGTTTCCTTTAGCTGGTTGTGGAATAGGGAAACAAATCATCCACTGGGGAATGGCGGACACAGGGAAGCTGTATACAGATCAAATTGAAATGCAGATGAACAACTATAAGGGCAGAAGGTGGAATGCAAGATGTCAGGGCAAGTCCCAGCAAAGCATGAAGGACATAGGATTCTTGACATTGGATTCTCAAATCCAGACATAGATTTGACATGAACGTGGGGTTTTAGATATAGGGAAGGAAGCTGAGACCTCAACATGCTACCAAAAACAGCATTTTAGTTCCAAATGAAAAGAAGGAAAGAGAAGGCAGCAATCCTATGATAGTCCCACCAGGGGATTAGGATGTAGTTGTCAAGTGGTGCTCACTTGAATGAGTGGAAGAGCTTCCTCATCGTCAATTTTAATGGTGGTAAACAGCTTGTAGCTTTGCTGGGCTATTCTCCCAGCTCCAACTGGTGAATTATAAGAGTAGGGCTGCATTATTCCAGTCCTTGCATTAAAATACCTTTGGTCTTTTTGGCTTAGATTCACAGTTACAATTGCAGCAGTGTGTAATCTTATCTTAAGCAATAGCCAGAAGCCTGGGGCTACTACAAGGTGCCATGAATACAATGTTAATGCAGGATTTCACTCAAGTGAAGTTCAAAGGCTCAAATCTGCCAACAAGACCACATTCCCTAGACACGTGTGAGGTGCTGTACGCTTTTACTCAACAGAATTGAAAATAATATGAACTTGGTCATGGGAATCAATGGCATCCTTAGTGGAAGTTGGCAGATGTACAATTTGAAGAGACTCAACACAAATGGGTGGTGGAAGCAAAGCACGTAGAATTTCACTGCTTGGTCGAAAATTAGTGCACCTTCAAATCTCTTATTCCCTTGTTTCATGTTGTTACATGGAAGCATCTATACATTCTCCTCCACATCGTGACTTTAAGTGCTTTCCATCCCTTTCAAACATCCGGGATATAAACAGCAGTTAATTCCAGTGAAATTCTGATTGAATTGCCAATTAGTCAGTGCCGAATCAATTTCCCTATTGCAAAGGCAACAAATAAGGAATTCCATTTAATTTCCACCTAACTGATTGGCATAAAAATAAAGAAGAGCTTCAGTTAGGTTAGATGACAACTGGGAGCATCAGAATACATATCATTTGGTGGACTGGAAAAGACAACATAATAGAAAGTAAGGGTTCAAAAGGTATAAGTTTGTAACCATTAATAGAACTTAGCGATGGTGGTTGATTAATAATCACAAATGAAAAAGGAGCCTGGATACAGTAAAGAGCATTGAATGCATGAAGGCATCCTATATCATCGTACAAGAAAGGAAGGAGATTCCCATTGTGTTTTACATGCTAAAACCAAGAGGGACAAGGGGGCTCAAAATAGTGCATTTTGCATAACAGAAAAATGCCTTAGAGAAAATGAATAATCTAAGATGCATAACAAAAGGATAAGCCATAACATTGATGTAATGTGGGTTATGAAGTTTTCAAGGCCCCTTGGGGTGTATTGTAGCCTGTGGGTGTGTAACGTCTAGTATGACTAGGAGAAATAGCGAATCCATCGTCGATGGGAAGAAGTATAAACGAGAGATTTAAAAAATATGTGTAGGTATGCAAAAATAAGACAAAGTGGTATGTCAGCGAGAGTTGGGTATAGGGAAAGGACAAGCTTGTTTTTGGGACGGGGCAACATGGGTAAAGTGACTTGCATGCATGTTTCTTTGTGCTTCATAGATTAAGAATATGTGTATGCTGACAAAATCCACCCTAGCTTTGGCTCTTGCTTTGGTAGTAGGGATGGTGTTTTTGGCTTTTTACACATGGTTCTTATCATTTGGATTGGTATTTTTCTCCAAGGTATTCGGTGTGGAGACTTTGGTTGGTAAGTAGTTGTCATCATTGGTAGCCAACCCCTTATGTGAATGTTGTGAAACCATCACATTGGCTTGGCAATTTACAAACTTGTTACTTTTTGCATTTGTGAAGGAAAATTCATAAAGATTTGACTTTGCCTTTTTATGTGCATCAAGGAATGTCCCATTTTCAACTATAAGGAAGACGAGTTTGGTCCCCCGAATCCATCTCCCTAAATCCACGAAGTCAGCACGAGTTTAATGATTATAATCATAGTTACCTAAGATGGGGGATGGCAAGACGGCGGACGGAGTTTCCGGACAGCAAAAAAATTCCAAATTTTGGGGACGGCTAATTAAAAAATAGTTAAAATATAAAGATATAGTGACTAAATTATATAAATAAGCTGAAATAAAACCATTTGAGATTTAAATAAGGTGAAACTTGAACTCATAAACATCAAATACATTCATTAATACTATAATATCATAGTTGTAGGGAGACGCGTCCCCCACCTATCGGGACGTGTACTAGGTGGTACGTACATATACACTGTGCACGTCGTCTCCCATATGCAGAACCTTTGTGTAACGTTTCCTCCCGTCTCCCACACACACATTAGTGTGTTTATTACTGTCTGCAGAATTAGTGTGTTTATTACTGCCTGCAGAATTCTTGGAGTCTAGCATTGAGAACGTGTCAGGTAGGACTCGTAAAGTTAACAATGAGAAGTCGCATCTTAATACAATTAACAATAAAAATGAGCTCGAAACAAATTTTGAGATCATAGTCATGACCATAAAGGATGAAAACACGCACTTCTCTCCCAATTTTGCACCTCACCATGCACACGCAGAGACCTTGTGCTTGATTATGAATGCATTAAATCCTAAAGTGCAATTTATTCTTAAGATGGAATCAATGTCTTATGTGGATACTTAGTAATCTATAACAAAAATAGTGCATTCTCGAATCTAAATAAATTAATAATGTACAATAGTATTTTTCTAGTAATTTCATATATATTGTCATCTTCCCGTACCCATCTCCCACTTTTCTCAAAATGTCGTATCAAGATTACATTGTTACCATGCACTACACTGCACTGTCTCCGGTAACTATGTATAATATCAATATGTTAATGTCGTAAATTGAAAATTCATAATACATATTTGAATTTTGAATTTGAGACAAGCTGAAATTTCAAATATATTATAAAATATAAAAGTAAACCATTCTAAATTACGATTGATCAAGTGATAATAGTTGATATTCATATCATTAATCTCGTAATAGCCAAATACACCAACAATTGTCTATTGTCAATATTACAAAAAAAGAGGACAACTAATAGTATCAACCTAAAAATCAGAATCAACATCTGAAGTAATATCCATGAACTCCTCGCTGGTACTAGCATCCTCGTCCTCAAAGGTAAGCCCAATCAATCCCCGCTGCACAATATTGTCCTCTTCAACCTGCCTCAGCTCCTCGGGATCTACATCCCACCGTAATGTTGGGGTCTGTTTGTACTCAGGTGTCTTGCAATCCATAAGACGCAAAGCACTGTGTACAGCTACAAGTTTCTCCGCTCTCGCAAAGGTAAGCCTATTCCTCTTAACAGAGTGTATCCAACCATATGTAGACCAATTCCTCTCAGAGGTAGAGGAGCTAGAAACCTGGGAAAGGAGGCGAATGGCAAGTGGTCGCAGCAGTCTTGGAAGCCCATACAGTCGCCACCAACTCACTAGCTTCTCTTGTGCTATTGTTACCCTGTCTGCCTTTGCTGATGTTTTGTACCCATCAAGTTCAATGAAGTTCGAGCCACTCCAATCTGATCTGTGAAGCCTCTTGTGGAGTGTACATTTTTTTAAAGGCCTTCATAAGGCCCTTCTTCACCTCATCATCATCCAATGGGATAACTCTGCCTAGCCTCTCCACATACCATTTGGGATTCAATGCATACACAGCCATATGAAGAGGAGTGTTCAACTTCTCCCATCTCTGCTGAATAATGGGTTGTATATGTTCATTATAGAACTCCAAAGTGGGGTCCCTCACCCGAATAGTTGCCTTCATTTGCCCAAGCATGTTGTCAATGCACTCGTAGATCTCACCAAGATTGGGGTTGTTAGAATCCCCATATTTGATGACACTAAAATCGGAGCTATGATTGATATGATGTATTTCATATCAACCCAAAATGTTTCCCGAACACCAAATCCTTTACTCTTTTCCCTTGATTTGTCTTGGACTCACGCCACCTAGTCCAATCCCGTGTCATAATCAAAATTTGCGGGGCTCCTGCAACTCGGACATCCTCTCCAACAAAATAAAATAAGATGCAAAATGGGTGTCAACAGGGTTTCAAAATTCCTTCTTCAAAAACTTGAAAAGTGTCAATGATGTGTGGTGATTACATATGAACTTCGCACATCCCTAGCCTCAATCACTATCCGGTTAACCCACCGAATCTTCCCTATGTCTTTCAAAGGCATTTTTCATGGCATGCACACAACATGGAGTCCAACAAATATGCCTATATTCCCGCTCCACTACCTTGCCTGTTGCTCTACACACATAAGTTGCATCTCGTGGATAACTTGTACAACGTTTGAAGGTCCAAACTCCTCAATGGCATTTTTAAAATCTGATATTGAAACTCAAAGATCTTTCCACTTCCCGCGAACAATCAATTGCTCTCAAGAAGTACGGTCCATCTTTGCAAGAGACAATGATATTGATGAGAGAGGATTGTCTAATATCCGTCCACCCATCCATGATAATGCTACATCCATGTGACACCCATGTCACCTTCATCTCCTCCATCAACGGATTAACCTTGGAATAGTTTCTATCCAAGATTGTCGTCTTCAATTTTGTGTCTCCAAGAGGCACATAACTTGTACCTGCTTTTACAACCTTAGCCATAGCCTCCTTGTAATAAGAAGAGCGAGCGGCATTAAATGGAAACCAGGCAACATAAAAAAATTTCCCAATAGCATCATTTGCCCCTTCCCTTGCCTTTGAATCAAACATGTCAACTAAATTTGGGGCTGCCCCCACGGCCTTTCTCTTCCCTCTACTTTCCACTTCTGACACTCCAAAACTAGAACCAGCCAAAGTGTTACAATGTTTGCAACCAGAGTAGAACCACGAACTTCTGGCACATTGTCTATAGTATTTCCATTGAAGATTCTCACCATCTCAGCTCTTTGCTCTAGTGAAAGGCCCTTACAAGTGTCAACCCCCTTCCTGTAAGGTGCAACAAGTGTGCATTGGTCCTAGTGATACTGCCATGCCAAGTCAGTGGACATATGTTGCACTTCCATACTTTGCTCCCCCCTCGAGACTTGGAGGCGGGGTTATCAATTATTTGGGCAAATTGTTGCAATGGCTTCTTCTTATCAAATGGTCCAATGGCAAATTTGGACAACATTTGAGAGGGGCAATTGGTAGCACTACCAACTGAACTACCAATTGTCGCTGCCACTACATTTTGTGTCCCTTCTCCACTCTCCCCCATTGTGGCATCACCAACTCTTCCACGGCCACCTATCTCAACTTCCTGTTCAACCCTCTCGTACTCTAATTCATGCTCTGATTCATACTCATACTCAAAAGAACTCATGGTGATGATTGCTGCAATGAATTAAAAACAACCATAACTATATGATTGATTGATTATGTAATGAATTAATTTAAAAAAAAAAAACGTAACCAATATGCATTTTTTAAAATCCTACAAACTATATGCGACGTGCGTGATTATATTGTGAATGTAGATGCAAATGCTAAAAAACAGCCCCTAAAAAATGCAAATATAATATAAATTTTAAACTAGAAATAAAATGTAATTAAAAAAAACGTAAACATTTAAATTTTACAACCAAACCCTATGCAAGATGCATTTTTTTAAATCCCACAAACTATATGCATGATGGCATTATGAATGTAGATGCAAATGCTAAAAAACAACCCCTAAAAAATGCAAATATAATATAAATTTTAAAATAAAAATAAAAATGTAATTTAAAAAAATGTAACCATTTACAACCAAATCCTATGCAATATGCATTTTTAAAAATCCCACAAACTATATGCATGATGGCATTATGAATGTAGATGCAAATGCTAAAAACATCCCCTAAAAAATGCAAATATAATATAAATTTTAAAATAGAAATAAAAATGTAATTTAAAAAACGTAACCATTTACAACCAAACCCTATGCAATATGCATTTTTTTAAATCCTACAAACTACATGCATGATTACATTGTGAATGTAGATGCAAATGCTAAAAAACAGCCCCTAAAAATGCAAATCTAAATTTAAAAAAAAAAAATCTTTCACAAGTATTGTAAGCAAATAAAATTATAAATACCTCTTGCTTGCTCTTGCTCTTGCTCTTGCTTGGTGTGAATATGAAATGAGCCCATAATGTAAATTTATAACATAAAATTGCACTTTTAGGGTTAGGGTTAGGTTAGTAATGTTGTTTTTATATTATAAGTGATTTACAATTAAAAAAATATAGTTTAGAGTGTTGTTTTTATGTTTTTTTATTGAAAAATGTGGCAGACCACATGGGGGACGTCTGACGTCCCCCCACATTTCTCACATCCCCCATGTTTCCCCGTCCCCGAGACATTTCCCAGCTTCCTTAGACGTCCCCAAGACATTTCCCATCATGCATGCACTGTGGGAAACGTGGGGGAAACGTTTCCCCCACATCCCCATGTCCCGGATGTGTCAAAAATGGAGGGGACGCGTCCCCGCGTAATTATGTGATTATTTGGGAATCTCCTTCAACTTGTAGATTGGAGGTGGTTGTGCCCACTGTTATCTAAATTCCTTACCTCTAGGAGGATATATCGGCATAGTTGTTAGTTTGTATGTCTATTTCTTGAAGATAATAAGATAATAAGTGATATAATCTCCATATGCATTATTCTTCTAATACCTACTAATCCAAGGTTTCTCTTGGCACCCCATCAAAGTTAAGTTTGTGAAAACAAGGTTCAATGGGAAGCCAAACACTTGTGACCACAACCCCAACCTAAGGCAACATGTGAAAGGGCACATTCCAATTCTTGCATATGCAAATATTTCCGTAAATACTTGATTGAAATTGCAATGGCAAACATACTATAGATATGAGAAGTGGCCCAAACTCTCATTTGTATTCTTATCATTGATTTTCATGATGACATCTTTATACCTTTGAATGTTAGATATTCTTTCATTCCATAGTCCTGACATGATAAAACATGGGAATAAGGTATCATTGCCTAGAAAACTTCAATCCAAGGAGACTGTTTGGACCATATTCGAATTAGTTTAATCAAAATCTCAAAGTTGGGGTGGGAATATTGGCAAAAGATCAAACTGATGTTTTGATGCACCTCGAAACAACCCATTTTCAGAGCTATATGTCACCATGCATTTTACAACATCTGATGTTGATTCAAAACCTCATTTATTATTGAGTGGAACAATGAAAAAATCCTTAATCAACCAATTGCATTTCTCTTTCTTTGATTGACCTTCTCTTTTGCAATTTTTGACTCTTTAGTCTCTTCATCGTTATTTGCTACATTTCTTCTCGTATGTCACTTTCTACTTTTGAAACCCTAATTTACCTAGGAAACCTCCCTACTCTCATTTCGCACCCCAAAAAGCTCTTCAAAGACTTCAATGCTTCACTTTTTGCCTAATCTGGGGCAACTAGGACTCTAGTCGAAATTTCACCTAACGTGTAGCACTTTGACCCAAAGTGTCATTTGACTACTAGCACTTTGGTCCAAAGTGCCACCTATATATGGCGCTTTGACCCAAAGTGCCATTTGACTACTAGTACTTTGGTCCAAAGTGCAACCTATAGATGGTGTTTTGACCCAAAGTGTCATCACCATGTGGCACTTTGACCTAGAGTGCCGGTATCCTATTATCCCTTCATAATACAGTTTACACAAACAAGCTATGGCAACACACCAATGGCGCTTTGACTACTAGTAGGAGCTTTATTTCCAATACCGAGCTTTGAGAGTTTTGCCCCCGCAGATCAATTTGAAAAAAATTATGATAGCACTAACTAGTTTACAATTCCCCACACCACTTCTTGATGTAATAAAAGTAGCGCAATCGGTTTAAACTAAAGATCAAAGGTCTTAGGTCCTTGATCCATTTTTGAAGCTCTATTGAATTCTCTTGAATTCGTACACTAATTGATTGCTTTGATTTCTTGTTTCTTTGCAATTTCCTTTCTTCTTCATTCGCAAGAAATCTTTAAAGACCATGCTCCTTTGACCAAAATTGTTTGTTTCACTATCCTTGTTTTACTTTTGCCAATAAGAGACATGTAAAGCTTCTCATATTCAATAGGGTTGTACCTGCCTAATGTTAATTGCATGAACCATCTACTCTTAATACGGTGAGCAAGCACCATTGAATGGTATTCCATTCACATATAAGGAGTGTGCAATCACTACATCTCAACATCACACATCGAACATGTCTTCAATGGGGTTTGAACTACCAATGTTCGAACATCACACATCGAACATGTCTTCAATGGGGTTTAAACTACCAATGTTCGGTCATGTTTCACATTCCACACATGTCTAGATGACACACCTAGCTTTAATTTTGTTTCCTGGTTTCTCTTCTAGAATGGATCTAAGCTTACAACTCTTGCTGAAATTTGAGAGCTTATATTAGGCCCTCAACCTTCAACTCTTTCTTATTCCATCATAGCTTCATACCGCATTCCTCTTTTCAGCAAAGTCTCAACCCCTTTCCTCGTGTGAAAAAATAAGCCCACACCATTGTGAAAGTGCACTAAAAGGACTTCCCATAAAGTTTGCATATGATAATTGTTGCTCCACCGCTCCTTTGTCAACCGAAATGCTATCACAATACTCCCACAACGGGAAAAGGGTATCTTTCCTTCCCGACATTTTTTTTAAAAAAATAGAAAATAAAAAGATCAAGAATTGACAAAATTAAAGTAGCAAATCAAAAATTCTAAAAATAAATTAAATATAAAATAGCAATAATAATTAAAAATTAATATTTTTTATGCCAATGGGGTTTGGGTGGATCGGTTAAGGCAGCATTTATTGTGTCCGATCCAAATTAAGTTCAAATCCCGTTGGGTGTGATCCCTTCGGGGTGGTTTATCGGTGGTGGCGGGTGTTGCATCACCGATGGTTACAACTCGGTTATTCTCGGCGGTGGCGGACTTTGCATCGTCGGCATTGGCGTCATGGCGGGCCGGTGGCTCAAAAAAAATCGGCGGTGGCAAAAAAATTGCATCGTCGGTGCGGGCTCAGTGGTCGCGGTTTGTGATGGATTAATTGTAATATCTTGTCTAAGGACGTTGTTAAGGGAGGGGACCCAAGAACCCCTAGTTCTAAGCTCTGGTCAAAAGCGTTAAACTATCTTTAAAAAAAAACAATTAATATTTTTAAATCGATGACCTGTTTATATTTAATAATTACAACATAAATATAATAAATAAATTAAATTGGTGATATTTAAGTATTAAAAAAACAAAAGACGAAACAAAATAAATAACTTTAAAAGTTTAAACCTTACAAGTTAAAATTTGAAACCTAAACAAACAAACAAAAAATGCGAATGTAAAAATGGGAAAAAGGAAAAGTCTAAATGACAAAGGTGAATGCATACATGTGTCTCAACACGGTAACATCTAATCTTTTAGACTAATGACTCCACAACGGAAACCTTCCAATCAACACTCTTTGCTCTAAAAACACGATCGATCGACACCCTTTCCAACAACACCTTCTATACATCATAAACATCAGTATGAATAAAATGATTAATGACATGTTTTTATAACTAGAAAATGAATTTTTTAGTGTTGTGGGAAACATGTTTAGGGTTTTTGTTTTTACCTATTTTTTAGAGATGTTGAAAGTCTACTTGGAAATGGCAACACACGTATATCAAACTCTCCAAAGGTGGTACGAGACACATCTCCTGCAACACTAATTAATATATGACATTAGAAGCTACACAAATATTTTATAGGTAGGTAAATTACACAACATTGCATAGTAGTATTTACTACTAGTTTGGTAGGCAAAGTGAATGATAATTATCTATTCTTATCTTGCACACTACTTCACACTTTTTCGAGGGCTCCCGAAGAATCACTTGAGTTGTTTAATGTTTTTTCGGATTCAATTTAAAATTCGCTTAAACAATTACACATAGGCTTAATTCATCCATATCACAATATTAAAGTGAAACTTGAGGATCCTAGCTTCTAATGTGTTGTTGACATTGCTTGCTTCGGTACATTTTGCATTTGATAGTCTTTCAAAGTTGCATTAAGTTTATATTAATACTTTTAAAAGACTAGTTTTACTTATGGTCATTCAAAACATTTGCACTTATCTAGAATGGAATATATGCTTACACACATTCATGTACAATATTTCTAAGTCACATCCATCCTAAAGTGCATTTTCTTGAGATAGATTTGTTCTCGTGGTAGTATATCCTCTCTTTCTAATCACATCATTGTTCTAAAAACTAAAAACATTGTATGTCCCATTTTATTCACTTGGAAAGCTTACAACATTGATTTAGTTGTCTAACATGTTTGCTTGGTTTATCACCTACACTTGTGCTTGCAAGATTGACACTATTTCTAATTGTTTTATAAGTGCATGGCAATGTGTACAACATGGAATGCACCAACAATGTATACGATAGGTGTAGCTCCTCCCATATTTGCTTCAATTTTCAGTTTGGTAAAAGGAAATAGAATAGTCATTTAAACCACTTGTAATCAAGAAGGATTGGCCATCCACTTGTGAGCTTGGCCATGTGTTAAGGTGGTCATGTCTAAGCTCAAATCATCCCAGATCAGAGGTTGAGGACTAATCCTCAAGAGAAACCTAGTAGACGCCAACCGGTGGCTTAACCTATATTGAGTGACCATCCAAAACATAGTGGGTTGGATGAATCCTCCCCTAGCCAGATAACTTCTCAACTTAAGGAGACAACTTCTTTTGTTGCTGCTTCAATTGCACCAGAGCACGCTGTTTCAGCGATCAAACTGCATGTAAGGTATTTCACTTTCACATTTCAATTTCACTTTGCACTACACGTTCTTTTGAATCTAAAATGAGCAACCCTTCATCATACATCTTTACTCACACAACCGAGAGTTATCGCAACTCTCCAATACACAAATGCTCAAATGCACTCTCACACAATAACATCAAGAGTTCATTGCGACCTCCCAATTGCTTGGAGTGTATGAACTCTTGAATCATGGATCCTTCAAGAAGGGTGCACAAAGTGTCCATATATCCTATACACGTCACAAAAGAGATGCACAATTGCATCAAAGAAAGAGATGCTCAATAGTTTTTTTAGTCTCGACGCACTAGAACAATCCAGTGCACCTTATTTCTTATAACCTGTCAGATGTGAGAATTTTTGGTTCATCGCAAGCAACATAAAAGATTTAGTTTTAGGCCAACTTCGTAATTTCCATAGCTTTTCCCATTCCTTGTCCTGTTGATAGATCAGCCCTTGTAACAATAAATAAAAAAAGGATAGTGAGAACATACCAGGCCCAAACTTGTCTATCCTCCTCATTTGGATGTGATATACGACAGAATAGTTTATGCCTCACTTTCATTTACATTGCCAACAATGACAAAATCTAAATTTGGCATCATAACAACATAACCAGCAAAACACGATGTGTTCTCCAGGGGTATCAAGAAGCCTGACTATACTGCACTAACCAAAAACATCACCAAGCTATCTGCAAACACCAGTAGCATTGCCACAACAGAATTCGTGGATGTTGATGGGAAGCATAGATATATCTCCTAGTTGCAGCCGATTGAAAATAACTCTATCAATGATCATAATGCCTATCAGAATTTGACTTGAAAATGACTCCTCTGCCTCAACAACCAAATGATAAAAGACGAACAATTACACTCTACAAATGAACAGCTTTGTTGTCCTTTTCCACATATGGATAAAATCATATTATAAGTATTCTATGAGGTTCAGCTTCCATATTTGTTGTCTTAATACATCGAAAGCTCTCAGATTTTTGCATAGCTTACAAATTAATTAATAATGCATAATCTGTTATTATAGTTCTCATAGGCTAAGTCACAAGGTTCATGTTCACGTTCGTGTTCAGCGAGTATAAAATTTGAAACAAGTTCGTCAGTCAATAAAAATCGGGAAAACATAATGATTAAATTCGAGGATTGTAAATCTATTTTGTTATTTTTAAAATAAAAATATTAAAATAGATATTATATTACTAATTTTTGTGATATTTTACCCATGTAAAATACAATTATATAATATTAAGTATATTCAATTACTTAGCATTAATAAATATAATAAAATAGCTCGCCAATGAGGTGGAGTGAGTTGATTGGGTCATTTGGATGTTTCTATGCCCACCAAGGTTCAATTCCCACTGAGGTATTAGAGGCCGGTTGTGGCCGTGAGTATTCGGCGATGGATCGTGTGGGTGGATTCTGTGATGGAGGAGGCGATTTTGATTGTGGGTAATGCTTGAAGGTTGGCACAGCATACAAACTGTGGGTTACAGTGTTTCGTCAAAAGTTATGTGGTCTTGGGGATCTAGGCCCTGGTTGTGTCTCAAACCGGTTGTCACTCCGGTGATTATAAAAGCGAAACAAAGGGAAAGGGACCCTTCAACCCTTGTTTACCAATCAAATATATATATATATATATATATATATAATGGCTTACAAAAATATAAAACATTTAAATAACATTTAATAGGATATTTATTTAATTACATCCTTTTTATAAAAAGACTAAAGTCTTAGGATATTTATCAGAATATGTGTTTAGAAAGGTACATTTATTTATTAGGATATTTATTAACTTATAAATAATAATACAAAGTTTTTTAAAATATATTTTATAAATTTAAAAACCTAAATAATGATCATTAGCTCTATTTATTACTTTTTAATATTCATTATAAATTTCTATTAGCTATGGTTCTCATCTATTATAAGACTACTTTTACTAAATGGTGAAATATGTTCACAACACGGGGCAATCTTTTATCATAGTCGCAACTTGCAGCAGTGCTATCAACGAGCTTCAAAAATGGAAAAGTAAGCTTTAGAGGCCCTTTCCATTGGTCGATGCCCTCTCAAAGCTTTGAGACAGAAATGGAAACAGAATTAGCAGCAATAAACAGATTCACGACTGCAAATACACAGATTTCAACAGCAACAAAAGGATTTCCTGCACCGTACTTTCATATGCAGACTGCACAATAATTGATTAGAATGAAATCCAAATCCCACACAATACAAACCCTAGAAGACAGCACCATTTCAAGGATTTTGCTCTAATTTTCAACCATTTTTAGCGTGTTACATTAAATTATGAAAAATTTCAAGTTGTACGATTTTTCCATCGATTTTGAATGAATTTTGTTGCCTTTTTTAAAATTCGCTGAATTCCGAATTTTTCCAATGGAATTCGATGAATCTTGTGACATAGCTCATTGATTGATTTGTAGTTTCTTTTGTGAGTGTTGATCTTTGCTCTTTGTCATGGCACTCACGTTGTTGTTCGGAAGAAGCAACACAAAACATAAAGTAATTATAAATAATAAACATGTATTTATAAATGGTTAACGTTAAGTCGTGTCTTTTTTTCATTCTTGGAAACAATCAAATCCCTTAACTCTGACTTCTTAGTTTGATATATTTTTATTTGTGTTCTGAATGTGAGACATCTACAAGCTACTGAAAATACTCATTGCCTAGTGGCTAAATGATGCCAGTCAAGATCCATAGAGAAGGCATCCAACCCAACATTTGAAAATTCAAAATAATTCATCACATAAAGAGAAGTATTTCAAACTGCAATGAATGAATGATTACAAGTCTCTAGGATTACTATGATTTTCAATTTTGGCTTATGTATATTCAGAACCACCAGCGGTTTCAATTGACTATGTAAAATTTTGTACCTTGTGGTACATATTCAAACAAGCCATGTTTGACAAACTATAATCAGAATCTATCAATGTCTGTGTCTATTTCAAGTGAAAGATAAATAGATACTTGTGGGAATAGAACAGCAATACAGCCTCCATTCAACGCCCTTTCTTTTACAAAACAAGACGCTATTAATATACAATAGCAGTACAAATAATTGAAAAGCCGGTAGATATACATCATAAAACATAAAGAACATACTGTTTGAAGTGCTGCTATCAATAAGGATATTCACATAATCTTGAAGACTTATTCATTTATTTGTAGGTTGTACAACATTAAGTGAATGGCTGCCATCCTTTTCTGCCTTTATCGCCTCCGCTAGAGCAATGTTTGACTGTAAGACTCTACCATACAAAATGTTCTGTGGATGCTCTAACAACTGGAAATCAAAAAGAAAAAAAAATAAGAGGAATAATTTGAAAGTCTTCATAATTATTCTACTACACAAACAGTTCACTTGTTAGAAAGTAAACTTGTATTGTATGCTAAACATATTTTGCAGATTATACTGGCAGTGGCAGCATATGCCACTTCAACTACAATTTGGAAAATAACCTACAAAACGTAACATAGAAATGCAATGTTTTTTTACCTTCATATCTCATGCAGATATAATTTTTATTTACATATATCTGCTTTTCTGTTTCTTCAATAATAGCAAATGGGAACTGATTTCAAAATCAAACTGAAAGTCAGATGTATTTTACTCACAATCAGTTATAATGATTCATAACAGGACTTCTGTATGTGTTTATACAAGTAGTGCATACTCACCAGGAAACTCGGGTTCAAGAACACTGACATTGTCATTCCTGTACCGGTAATTGAGTCTTCTGGAAGCTATTTAAAATTTGAATATAATATAGCCATATGCTAATTCATCTATACAAGTACCTGGTTTCAAAATGGCATTCATTTCACGTTCACATCCCTGTCCCCACATGTGATTTCCACATCTCTTGGGGACTATGTAGTAGAGTTACAAGATTAGTTGACTATATTAAATAGATGGGGATTTCATGTGTACAGTGTAACCTGTCACCACCTACATGGAGTTTCCTCCTTGGTATGACATCTCTAAAACAAGTGCATATTGTCTGATATAATCATCAATTTGTCTCCTAAGTCTTGTTTTCTATCTTGATTCTTATGTGTCATGGTTCACCCACCTGCACGTGTGTCCCCATGCTGATTCAAGCATGGGCAATAAGTTATACTCTAACATTGAGTGTAACTTACCATAAACATAGCGAAGGAATTATTAAAAAAATATGACGATTCAAGTTCTTAGGTAGTAGATACAGATACAAGAAATAGAAGACAATTACCCGGTGGCAATTATTATGGTTGCATTTTGACTCTTGAGCTTCATATCTCAGTGCCTGTGCCATTACATCCTAGGACGCACAACTTGAAAACAACCAAAAGGAAGATGAGCTATACCCCCAAAGGTTCTGATTTTCAACAAGTATTGTCAACATGGTGGCACATATTGCATGATCATTCCTTTTAATCAGAAAACAATAGACATTCATAAAACTCCTGCTTCCATTTGACAGTGATTCTATTACGGTGTGGAAAGAATGTTAGTGGTAGTACCAATATTGAATGCAGAATGTATAGAAGAATTATATCATGATAATTGGTTGTTCATTGACTTCATATTAGAAATGGTGCTCAAGAATCCGGAGAGTTTCTATTATCACAAATGGTGCTCAAGAATTCGGAGAGTTTTTGTTATCACCCAAAAGTGCACCCTGATAGAGAATGGTGTGTACTCTCTCTTGTTGACAAAATTGGAACACCTCAAGGTTGTGGGTAACCTAAAACTAAGGTGAACCTCCAAAGAGGGCTGGTTCCCTTGTGAATCACCTAAAAACTAATAAAATTGACAAGGAAAAGGGAGAAGGAATGCGGGAAATATAAAATTGAGGTGATACACCAATGATTTGACACACATGTACTACTGCATACAAAAAATATAGAGATCCACACACTTGCACAACTCTAAGCTAATCTGCAAAATTAATTCAAAAGTTTGGGTAAGGGAAAACACTATATGGAAGAATTTTCACAACAAAGCAATACAATACCCTGATAAACACAATGAATACTCAGAAAACTAGTGATATGAGAAGGCAAAATGGAGTTTTTCTATTCAAAGATGCAAGTACAAGTTAGGACTACAAATGTAGAACAGCTGGAGGAGTGTGTATGTATTTTTCTTTACAAGAATATAGCCTTTAAAGGCTGCTGCCCTCTGTACCTACCTTGAATTTTGTGCATGCAACACTTCTATTGATAGAATCTAAGTCACAAGGTTCGAGTTCGAGTTCAAGTTCGACGAGGATAAAATTCGGTTTAAGTTCGTCCAATGGATAAAGTTCAAAAAAAATCGCCATTAAGTTCGAATAATAGAAAAATATATAAAATTAAAATAAGAAAACAAAAAAATATTTAATTTTAAATATTACAAATAAAAAACATCAAAATTTATATTTAATATAGTAATACTTTATAATAAATACATTAAAAACATTAATAAACTTAACATAGAAAAGATTAAATTATAAAAATTATAAAAACAAATGAAATGAATAGAAAATGTAATATAAAATTAAATATTAAAAATAAATTAAATGAACAAAATTATTAACCTACCTTTTTAAATGTAATAAAAGAAAAAAATAACGAATACCTTTAAAAACTAAGCTAAAGAATTAAATGTATAGATAACATTAAAATAAAATAAAAACGTATAATGGAAAAAAGTCGTGGTCACGATAATAGAGGGCTTCTTCTCGCGAGTCCTGGTCACGATCCTCTGCAACTCGGCCACCCTCTTGGTACTCTCCTCGCAGGTTTGGGATCGACAGCTAGTCAAGACTGTTGACGTTTTTTTAATTTTTTCCTGTAACTCTTCTCGCGGGTTTATTGAACCTGGTAACTATCCGGACGCAAAAGCCTCACACAGAACGCCAAACCTCCACAAATCTCCTCGCTGTTTTCCTGTGATTCAGATCACCATTTTCCTGCGCGATTTTCAAGACGAACTAGACACGAATTTCAACGAATATTTGTTCTCTAGCAAAAGTTCGGCGAATTTCAAACTTGAAGCAAAAAATTTGCCAAACCTTGTGACATAGGATAGAATAATCACCCTCTTTGACTCCCTGAAGCATGCAACTGCTTGGGAATAATAAAGAAAATATTTATTACCCTGCTGCACCAATTTTAATGTATGTTAAGTGTCTAAAACATAAAACAAAGACCATCTTTGACTGCTGCGTTGAAATTCCTTGTAACTGCTGCACCTTATTTTATTTATTTATCCCCTCATCTCTGTTTTGTCCTATGCACTTTTCTGTTTTGTCTTTAGTGCCTTACCTTTTGCTAAGGCTACGTGGAAGATAGAGGCTTTGTGTTTAATAAAAACAAATAAAATCTCTTCCTTTTAAGCTGTTGCGTTGAATCTTGGGAGACTGCTGTGTTGAATGGCATGCAAAGTGTCCATAAATAAATAAATATCCTCTCTTTCAACCTGCTGCGTGGAAGATAAGCCTGCTGCTAAAACAATTAAATATCCTTCCCTTTAACTGCTGTTAATAACAATTAAAAATACCCCTGATTTACTGCTGGAAATGGCGCAGCCTTTTAGGCAAATAACAGCATGCAAAAATTCTTTTAATTCACCCTTGAAGCTTTTATCCTTGGCGCAGATTTCCATGCACAATTTTAGCTGCCTTCAGCTGCCTCTATCGTGGGCCACAAGTCTATTTTTAACTGCTGCTTTTATTGATTTAATAATAGCAACTCTATCTCTTAATTATCCATTCTTATCTGCCTTTAGCTGCCTCTATTTTTGGCGCTAATTTCCATGCATTGCCTCTAATTCTTTGTGCATGCAAGCACTCTATTTTGGGCACGTGCTATTTTTAGCAAATGCTAAAAATAGTGTTTTTTCCAATTCACCCAATTTCAATCTAGATCACTTTATTTTTGGCGAGTGCTAAAAATAGCAAAAAGCTAAAAATAGACTTTTCGCCAAAATAGCCAATTTACCCAAAAATACCTTTGTTCGATCTGGCATGGAAAACTATGGTAGCAGTTCCAAGATAAAAGACGTTACTGATGCAAGGGAAAATGAAATGGCGCCCATTTTCCACAATGGTAGGCAACAATACAACTTTGATTGCATCGAGGAAAACAACTTGAATAAAGTTCTCAGTTGTTTTTGTATTTCATAAAAAAACTGAAATTATCTTCATTAATAAATGTGCATATTTTATTTATAATGAACTTGGATCAGTTTTACACAGGCATAACACAAATCTTCGGTTGTATTTCTTTTATTGTTCAATACAATACATTTGCAAATATATAGGATTGTTTTCTCCTAAATTATAGGAGAACTATAAACAACCTAGGCTAAATACGTGAGTAGTTTCAACCACTATTATTCACATATTCAACTAACAACTTTCTACTAATGAATAATTACTCACGTAATTATTCATATTACTAACATACCCAATCATATTTACCATACCGGTAAATAACCCATAACCATGTGAACGCTAGATTCCTAACATTCCCCCCTTAGTGTTTACATGGTAGAAAAACATTCACACTTCCTCTGCAGCCAACCGCCCGTGCACGCTCATGATCTTGGTACACACTCAAACTAAAGGTAGAAGAAGGAACACATCAACTTCTTATCAACCAAGCACTATTGAGAACACATCTGACTAAACTAGTGTGGGAACACGTACAAGAACCATTTGCTTATCAACCAATCACTGTAGGGAACACATCTGACCTACTCAGTGTGGGAACTCAAGCAGGAACCATTTGTACAGCCTTCAATGGTTTTACAAAGGTTTACCACAAACCTAGGTATGAACAGGAACACATCTGATTGTTCAACCTCTTCAAGAATCATGATGTTGCATTTCATTGTGCTATCTGTTCTTCACTATGTTATTACATCAAGGAATTATGTAGGAATAGCCACATACACATGTGAATAGGAATGAACATCTGCTCTTATTTTTCACACCACACTAAAAATCTAAAAACTGAAATCCACACCACAACTGAAAAGAACAAGTCACCATACCGTAAGTGGGCCCCGTTGTTGGCGGCGACGAGAGGTTGATGATTGACCTCCAACCTCCTGTGCCTCCGTCCTCCAGTGTCATGTTGCTAACTCAGTCGGATTTGGATATGAAGCTCAATGATTCCCACATTGTTTATTATTCCCCCACAATGTGAAATCATTTTTTTGGACATCGGGTAACACTAAAAATGCGTCCATGAGGAATTTTTCTCGACATTTTTGAGACTCTTGACACCACGATAACAAAAACCTAAAATCAACAATTTGAATTTTACGATACTTAACTTCGACAACATTGATGTCTCTTGACAAGACTATGATATATTAAATTTTTACATTACAACAGATCTTGACACGGAAAACTAACTTTTGATAATGAGACAATAATAAAAATATGACACGGCGTTATATGAAAATATCGACCAACAAAATGACAAAAAAATTAACTCTATTTTGATATTTATGAGACCTTGACTTTTAACACATAAAAATAATTCTCAATTGCTTTTTGTAATGTACCAAATTATTCAACTTAATGACAATATACATTAGACTCACACTTAATAATTTAAACAATGGAACCTTTTAGCAAGAGAGAACCTTTTAGTGAAAAAGAGAGAATCGACCTATTAGCGAGACTTTCTTAAAGACGAATTGAAGTGGACAGGATACATACAACAAGCAAACAGGATTGACAGGATAATAGGAGGAAAGGACCGTCACGTGCGTGTGGTCGTGAGAAAAATAGAAGACAAACATGATATCTTAAAAAAAAGGGGACTTCTTAGAGGCACACACATATATCTAGATGAGGATTTGACATTTGCTCAACAAGAAGAGCTAAGGAAAGAATGGGAGAAAGTAAGAAAAGCAAGGGAAGCAGGAAAATGGGCACATATGAGAAATGGGAAAGCCCAAATCAGCGATCATTTATCAAACATGAAATAGGAATTAGGGGCCCCACGGGAATTCATGCACATAGTAAGTTGGAATTACGGAGGATATCCGTGCGAAGGGAAAGATATTATTATTCTTACGGAAACACATGAGCACAAAGGCTACAAGGTACCAGAGTTTGAAGGCTACAAGAAAATTCAGTTTGGAATGAAGGGAATGAAACAGGGAAAGGTCATGGCGGAATCACAGTGCTAATCAAGGAAATATGGCTCGAAAATGTCAAAGTTGAAAAAGAAGATCCAAATAAGCAATACATATGGCTGAAAATAACAGATGACAAGACAACAATCAGATTGGTGCCTGCTACTTTGCACCGAAAGGTTCAAAGACATATAAGAGAAGAAATCTAGATAGCGAAGATCCATACGCTTCAATAAAAAAAGACATTTCTATTTTCAGTGCATCTGGGGAAATAATTCTTTTGGGGGATTTCAATGCGAGGACTGCCAATAATCAATCCCTTCAGTTGACCAGCTTAGAAGGAGATGAAGACAATCCGTTATGGCTTAAGGAAGAAGAAAACAAGCTTTGGGAAAGAGTATCTCAAGACGGTAATGGAGGGGTGACACATTTTGGGGTTGAGCTTCTTGGCCTATGTAGCTTATACAACATGGTCATTTGTAATGGCATGAGGGCTTGGCCCAAATCAGGCAATATCACTTGTAAAACATACAATGGTCAAAGTGTAGTGGACTATGTAATCTGTTCTCAAAGTTCTATCTCCACGCTGCTTGAGTTTGAAATTGGAGTTTGTCCTATCGAATTAAAATCAGATCATAGTCCTCTTTTGGTAAAGCTTGTGACCGTCTTAAATCAGCAACAAAAGAATCAGACTCATCACATGCAAAAGGCATCTCAAAAACAGGGAAAAATCATTCTCAATAAAGAAAATCAGGAAATCTTTGTTGCAGCCCTTAAACAGCAATTTCAGATAATGAGGAAAGATATAGAGAACACGACGTCTAAGGGAATGAGTGGTTATATACGTAGTAATCTGCTGATATCTTTAATCCAAAAGGCTCTAAGTGTTTGTGAGCGATCTAAACCCAGAAAGGGAGCGGCAAATACTTTTCCAACAAACCCGTGGTATGATGAAGAGTGTAAAGCTGCCAAGAGAGCTTTGAAGGAAAGTGGGATGAACAAAGAAAATAAAAAGACTTATGAGAGATTGGTGCAACACAAAAAAGAAAGCTATGTGAGCAAGAGAAGAACAGAATTAATTTCTCTTGGAAAACACAACCCCAAAGGTTTTTGGAGGGAGCTACAACAAAAGAAAAAATACATAGAAAATAATATCACAGGTGCTCATTGGTTAGAATATGCAAGGACCCTTTATGAGCGTTCCCAACAAAAAGATATTCCTCCCATAATCAAGACTTCGTTTGAGCTTTTTTCGACAGAAGACATCAAGCAGGGCATAAAGAATCTAGCAAGTGGTAAAGCTCAAGACATCGATGGTCTACAGGCTGAATTTTTAAAATGGGGAGTTGAGGTCCTCACACCACACATCAGAAAAATATTCAATGATGTCAATCGAATGGCATTCCGGATGAGCTTAGAGCAGCAATTCATAAACTGTATGAGTAGGTCAGAGCTAAAATCAAAACCAAAGAAGGTATGTCCGAGTGTTTTGGCAGTGACATTGGTGTCAAGCAAGGTTGCCCTCTCTCTCCCACTTTATTTGGTCTATACATTGACAAGCTTGAAGAATGGTTAAATAAAACTGAGGGAGGAGGTATACAGTTGGCAAGTTACGTGGTGAAGTTACTTCTTTATGCTGACGATCTTATCCTAATTTCAAAAACAGCCCAAGGTTTGAGGGAACAACTAAAAGCGCTAGAGCTCTTCTGCCAAGAAGTTGGGATGCAAGTGAACACTAGCAAAACAAAAATCATGATTTTCTCCTTGAAAAGGAAAGAGAGACAAATTAACTTTCTTTTTGAAGGGAGCCCTTTGGAAATAGTCACTGAATACAAATATCTTGGGATTGACTTTCACCACAAACTCAGTTGGGAGACTTGTAAAGCAAAAAGGATACAGGGAGGCTGGAAAGCATCTTACCTACTTCAAAACAGGTGTAGGAAAGCTGAACTTTGGGACTGGAAAACTAAGAAAACTCTTTTTGGATTGTTGGTCACTCCAGTTGTTCTCTATGGCTGCGAAGTTTGGGGAAGTAGCATGTCAAATCACGGGTGGAGACAGATAGAACGAATTCAAAAACATCTAATCACAAGCACTCTCAAAGTCAAATCGACTGTTCCTTATGAGATCCTGTTGGCTGAAGCGGGTACTTCCTCGTTGGAAGCTTCGGCAATATCTCGGATGATAAGCTATTTGAAGAAAGTTGAAAGCATGGACAATCTTCGCTGGCCCAAAATAGTTGTGGACGATACTTTGGAACGCAGAAAGAAAACCTGGATGAAACAAAATACTAAATGGATGAACAAATGGGGCATCAACTTGCAAGAGTGTCCTAACAATAACAGGGAAATAAAGAATTATGTGATAGAAAAGTTCAGGACTGCCATGTGGAAGGGACAGATTGGTCGAAAGAAAGCGCATTATATCAGAGAATTCAACCCCACTGGGGAACATGATGAAAAAGCTTATCTAGGGGCTGCTATCAAGGGTAAAGCAAGGATTCTAGTGGCACAGTTAAGGACCGGATCGCATCATCTTCGATGCGAAACTGGTAGATGGACTATTCCAAAGGAAGATTGGGAAATGAGAATTTGTCTTTTCTGCAACAAAGGGGTCGTGGAGACAGAATGGCATTTCGTCATGGAGTGTTCGGCATATGATGATATTCGTATCCAGTACGAAAACAACTTGAAGGTGGACGGACTTGAGGATCTCTTCGAAGGAACAAAGCTTCAAGCGACCGCGAGTTTCATCCTCAAGATTCACAGCCGAAGAGCGGATATTGAAAGGAGTCTGAAAGCTGATTAAAAATCTCTGTTTTGTGGTCCCATAGACTCTTTAGTCTCGTGGACGTCATTAAAATCTTTCATTTCATTTCATTTAAAGACTTTACTTTTGCTTGGAACCAAACACTAAATAAGACACGTGGAAATCTATTTTAGATCGACAAAATCGCCTATATAAAGAAACTGAGGAATGATTTAACAAAACCATTCAAAATAGTCAGGTTATTTGAAGCTGAATAATTTAATACAGTTTTTATCGTGGGTAAAGACAGACCATTACCTCCAAAAATTGTTGCATGGATCGAGAGCCAAAGATGATTGGCCTATTGTGACTACGACAACGGTGGGGAGGTGAACATATGTGTTGAAATATTTTGAACGCGACTCAATGCAAGTGTGATGCTCAATGGATAACCCAAGTGGCAATGCGTTGACATCTGCTTCGATATGGCTGCGTTGGTAAAGTCAAGAAGAACTGCCGGATTAATGAGGCCAAATTGCATGCAATAAGAGTTGCATTTGGCAAGACTGCGTACGGTAATACAAAACGTGGTGATATCAAATACAACAGAGCACAAGGAAAGATGCATGTACTAGAGAATCGATGCACATTCAAAACAGAAACCACAACACTGACGCCTATGTCAAGGTCGGGCCCAACGTTAGATCCTTTTTCTCGCCCCATGTCTCCCTATTATGTATCTCCTTCTCTCGAACACACACATCCACATGTATGAATGTTTCTTTCTAATTTGATACGTCCTTTGGGAATGTGGAGATGCAAACAAGTTGACTTGTCAATGAAGTCGTATGTGAAAGGATCGGATGTGCACACCGTTGAATGGAAGATACTATGGTTATAAATGTAGTATGAGATCTATACACATAAGTCGTTGAAGCCACTAGCAAAATGAATCCGCTTTGAACACCTATTTGCCAAAGTTGTACGAAGCTACAAAAGCTAAATCAACACCAAAAAAACTACAAAGCTCATCAGTAACCGCCCCTCACAAATTCTTAGAACCCCATTCTCGCTCCGATACCAAATAATGAATTTGGATCAGTTTTACACAGGAATAACACAAATCTTCGGGTGTATTTCTCTTATTGTTCAATACAATACATTTGCAAATATATAGGATTGTTTTCTCCTAAAATATAGGAGAACTATAAACAACCCAAGCTAAATACGTGAGTAGTTTCAACCACTATTAATCGTGAATTCAACAACTAACAACTAAGTAATTATTCATATTACTAACATACCCAATCATATTTATCATACTGGTAAATAACCCATAACCATGTGAACGCTAGATTCCTAACAATCTATTCCTAAATATTTATAGTTATTAATAAATATATTTAATTATTAACAAATGTACACTTTTATTTATTACTAAATATATATAGTTATTAATAAACATATATGTTCATTAACAATTGTATTCAATAAGTATTATTAATTAATTGGTTAAAATTATTATGTACATTAATATATATTATATAGTAATTGAAAAATATATACTCTGAATACATTTATTAATGTATATCAATAAGTTAGATACAATATATTTAACATATGTATATCAATACATGTATAAATTTCTTTCTTTTTCACTCCCTTTAGATTAAGTTCTGATACTACATTCTGGATCTCAAGTGTAACATGCCTATGTCTATGTCCTATACTCCTGGCTCTTGCAGAACCAACTAAATGAATATCTAAGCTTCTGCAAGGGAAACAAGAACAATCTCAGCAAGTAATTCTCATATTGTAAACAAACAGAAACAAGAACAATCTCAGTAAGTAATTCTTATATTGTAAACAAACTACTAGAGACAATGCCTTAAGTTCCCACATATGCGAGTTGTGGTGAGAAATATAGGATCGAGGACTAACTATAAATACAGATCCACACGTCCATTTCAAATATGGAAGGATGTGAAGCTACAAATATTTTACTAGAAAATCTCAACTAAAAGCCCACTAATGAAGCCCCTTTCCATCCATTTCCTGAAGCGCTAGATTGGAAAGAGGAAAGGGGAATATCTGTATATTTTGTTCAGATTCACTGTGTTTATTAAAAGAAAGCCTAAAATTTGATAAACTCAGTTTCTCGAAAAAAATGAGTAAATGCTTGTTTCTTGGTCATAGACTTGTGTACATACACATAATTGGTTTCAAATTTCATTCCATGTCTCGAATCTAAGTAACCCACTCTTACATTGACACAAATACAAATCAAACCCAGGGAACTGCTGGGAAAACTCCTGATAAATGCATATAACGTATATGCATATAAAACCACATGCAGTAACACACCTAGAGAATGGGCCCCCAAGATTATGATCTTCTCCAATAGAAAGAAAAGAACTCAGTATGATTTCTATTTCAATGGAAACATTTTAGAGGAAGTAACAGAGTATAAATATCTTGGGTTTGACTTTAATAACAAGCTCAATTGGGAGATTTGTAGCAAAAAGAGAATTTTAGGGGGGTGGAGAGCTTTTTATGCTTTTCAAAACAAATGCAGAGAGGCGGAATTATGGGATTGGAAAACTATGCAAACTTTATTTGGGCTTTTAGTAACTCCAGTGGTGCTTTACAGTTGTGAAGTTTGGGCTAGCAGCATTTCAAATTCAAGGTGGAAACAATTTGAGAGGATTCAAAAAGCATGATTATTAGCAAGTTCAAATTAAAGATCTCAGTTCCATATGAGATTCTTCTAGCTGAAATGGGGTTGTACCTCTTGAAGCTATTGCTATGGTTTGTCTCATAACATATTTAAAAAGGATCGAGCAAATGGAAGGTAGTAGATGGCCTAAGGTTGTCCTCAATGAGTTTTTGGAGAAAAGAAAGAAGTCATGGATGAATCAAAACAACAAATGGCTTAAAAAATGGAACATTTACTTGAATGCATGTCCTAATAATAGCCAAGAGATAAAAACTTTTGTTATAGATAAATTCCACCAAGTTATGTGGGGAAAGCCGTTAGGGAGAAAGAAGAGGTATTATTTGGAGGAATTTAACTCTACATGTGATCATCAACAAAAGGCTTTTATAGGGGCTAATATCCTGTGGAAAGCAAAGATCTTCATAGCTCAATTGAGAACTAATTCACATCGTCTTCGATGTGAAATAGGAAGATGGAAAAGACCTAAACAGGCTAATGGAGCTCTTGTTATTCCAAACAAGACTCGACTTATGTCCTATTCAAAGATAAAATGGCATCACTTAATTATACTTCATCACATTAAATCAAGCAAATGTTGCACAAAGTCTTTCTATGAGAATGGTTGTCTCCAAAATATGTAAAAAAGATAAACTTACCAAAAATGTATTCTAACAACCCAGAAAATGACAGAATTAGCAGCTTGTCTACATACCTTTACCATTCATTTCCAATAGAACAGCTGCCTGATTGGTATAAGCAGGGAAGAGAAGAATACTTCTGGTAAATATGTGAATTTATTCTTAAACTGTTATATATACATTTCCCAAAAAAAGATCAGAATTTCAGTTTTGTCTCTATATCACAGCATCCTATATCACACAACTTAGGTATTGGTATCTCATCCATGTAAAATTATCTGACTTATTACACAAAAAATCATGTCTAAGTCCATCTTTGAGTAGCATTCACTTCTAAAGATTGTGGTCGCCAAGAAAATGTCTTCTCAAAATCCAGCAAATGTAACAAAGCATCTTGACTGCAAACCCTCTCCATACATTTCCCAGAAGTAATTTCTTGATGATATAAGCAAGATCAGAAGTAAACCGCTATGAGATGAACTTGAATTGCTTCCCAATTGACATTATCCATATAAAAATAGGTAAGTTTCTTAGTATTATTATTTCACATCCTGGTTCCTTATTCCATGCAGCATTTTTATAATTTGCATTTGAGATCCTATCTAATTATCTGACTGATTTTCTAATCCCAGTTCCTATACCCTAATCTTGTTTTTTAGTACAATTTACCCCCATATGCTTTTTGCTGCCTGAAAAATCAAATCACATATTTTCTGGGCAATAGAAGACCAACAAAGAACGTATTTGTCTTCTCCAGAAAACAACTATTACCATAGCTACCTAAGACTCGGGACAGTGAGGCAGAATTTTTGTGACAGGAAAAAAACTCCCAGATTTTGGGGACAGCAGGGTAATGGCTAGGGAGACAGCTGATAAAATAATATATAACGACTAAAAATATACAAATAATTTTTTTAAATATCTTGAACAAATTATAATATGCTGAAATTTAAATTATTAAAAAAACGCCATTAATCAAATAATCCATCTACTCAGTGACAAATCTAGATTATTACTATCACAGTGTTTTGAATTTTGCTACCGAGTACTCACATAGTAATATATTCCTTCATTTATAATCTTCAAAATTCTCTACCTTAATCTGGTGTTCGAGTAGAAGATAGGGAGTGAGTGGAAATGGTTCTAAGCAATTTTTCACTTCATCTAATCTGAATCCACATTGAAAGATGTCTTATACATTGAAAGGTAAGGAAACAATGTGAAGGCAAGGAGGCTTAATCTTATGTCTGGTTGATATATATTTTCTACTCTGCATCTTAAGAAGCTTATAGATAGAAACTGAAAGAAAAAACAATGGGTGGAGAAAAAGTATGTTGCTGCTATGCTTCAGAATCAGGTGAAAAATAAGGCTGATAAATTGCTGCTGTGTCTGGCTTTTATGGATCCTCTTCATAAAAACATGTACACCTGAGTTGGCCTAATGTACACCTGAGTTGACCTAATGGTGAAGAACATGTGCTCTTGAAATAGAGGTCACAAGTTCAAATCCTGCAGGGGGTAGGGTATGTATGCCTCGTTTGTAGCAAAGTTAGTTGCCTCCCGCATGTGAGTACGAGGTAGTCCCATATGCTATAAGCCGCTTGTAGACCCAAAAACAGGCCGCCTGGCATCTTGGACTGTAAAATCCTATTATTATTATTCATTGGAATGCTGTGCGGTTTGTTTGACTGACGGGTGAGAGAACTTTGGTGTGGGAGTGATGGTGAGATGAGTTGAAAAGATTATAAGCTATGTTTCAAACATTCGGTGCATTATTGGCTATGAAAAAACTGAATGTTACCTAGGCATGAAATGTATGATAATTTCCTTCTCTTTTCTATATTCCCTTACTCACCTTCTTGTGCGTGGATGACTATGAGAAACGAAGAGAGATGGAAAGACATGGTGAAAGAAAAATGAATTTGTGTAGTTGAATTCATCTGCAGCAGGTTTGGATGCTGGGGACGTAACGGCGTCCTTGTTGCCGTCTCTGACATACAGAAGACTCTGGGATGTACGGAAACATTCCTGAAAATCAGGGGATGCCACTTTGGTTTTCTTTATTTTTGGGTACTTGGAGGTAACATTTTGTCCCCGTCCCCAAGATGTCTGGGACCTATGGAAAGTGGAGGAGGGGATGTGTCCCGGCGTGACACTGACTATTACAGACCTATTCAACTACAAAAATGTATTTCCTTACTATAAAACATAATTGCAAGGAACATTCAGATATAAGTCATTCCTGGAAACATCTCCTATCAACCCAATCATTCATATTCTATTTCTGTCTTGAACTAGTCCATAGGACGTTTCCAGCTAGCTTGTTGACCAATCATCAATTTCCACAATGGAAAAAAATTTACAAAGATAAGGAAAGTAAGGGTATGAACAGAGTTTAACACATCTTAAACATTCATTTCAACCCCTAAAACTCTAGAATTATGATTCCGGATTTCAGACAGAACTTATCATTTTCCTAATTATGACAGCCAATGTCATAGAAAGACTTTACAAACTTTAATCTTTTAAATCCCAAATTTTCTGGTTCCTAATACCAAAAACTTGCACTTCCCTCGAATAGAATGTTACAAAAATCAAACTATGTACTCTATAATTTCATTTACTTGTGCAGCCATTCTACAAAGTCATTCCTTTATTTGATAATAATCTAGCAAAGTCACATAATGACAAATTACAAACTAAATGTCTAAAAGATAATATTATCCATTGCTGTGGTTTACAGACTGTACTGCACAACTAGAACCTTTTATTCATATCCTCCCAAATCAGTACAAATATTGAAGTATGCCAAATATTTATGTTTCACACTTTTTAAGTACAGAATCAGTAGATTCTTGACTGGAAATTTACAGGCAACGATGATCATATTTATGCTTCCAAGAAAAGGCATTCCAATTTTCTTTAAAAGGCTCCTACCTTGCAGATAAAATAATGCATCAGGAAGTAGAGGCCAAATATCTCGGAAAGACTCGCCAATTGTTATTAAAGGAAATTGCTCCCCAGAAGTAGGCGCTAAATATCATCAATCTATAGTGTTTTAAAAATCGCGATTTATCGCACGTTTATCGCGATTTATCGGCTAGGGCATCCAAACGATTTATCTTTACAAAAATCGCGATTTTTGTACTGCCGATAAATCGACGATTTTTGCGAGAAAACCTTCAAAAAATCGTGGAATATCGCCGGGAAATCCGTGGAAAATCGCTTGGGTTTGGTGTAAAAGCAAAAAAAGACCAAATCGAAAAAACGTGAACCATTTTTCTACTGCACAATTTGTTTTTCCTCCTGCGACCATTTCCGCGTCTGTTTTAGAGCATTTCGTGGCTTCGTGTTTGGTTTCGTGGCTTCCTGCAACAATTTTCGTGACCACCTGCAATCATTTTTGTGGCCACCTGCAACCATTTTCGTGGCCTCCTAAAAATTCGTTTTTAATTTATTTTCATAGTTTTTTGATAATCTATTCATGGCCCTAGGTTTTGATTTTTTTATTTAGTGTATGGTTAGTTTATAATAGTTTATTTAGTATATAATTAGTTTATAATAGTTTATTTAGTATATAGTTAGTTTATAATAGTTTATTTAGTATATAGTTAGTTTATAATAAACTATATGCCATAGATGATATTTAATATATAATAGTATATAATATATATTATATATGTTATACATTAATTACATACGCATACAAAAATAATAAAGATAAATCGTTTATAATAGTTAATTTAAGTTTAACAATGTCTATAAATCGTTTATAATAGTAATAATAAAAATAAATCGTCTATAGAGTCACTTCTCGCATTATTTAACAATGTACTTACCTTTAATTTAAGTTTATTTTATGAATTTAAATGTTTTTAAAAGTAGCGATAAAGTTGCCGATTGATGCCGATTAATTGCCGATAAAATGCCAATTCCCGATTTCCGAGTCAAAATTTGGCCTAACGATTAATCGCCGATAACAATTTTTTGAACTATGATCTATACTATGAAGTTTGATGGAAAATTCTTGATATTTTTACATATATATTTCATTACCTCAAATCAATTACAGATATAACAAAACAAGCACATCGGAATCAAATGTTATAATAAAGAAGTATAGCTGTTAGAAATTTTAAATGATTTATGTTTCTGGCTATGACCAATGTTCACAAAAGGCATAACATCCACATGGTATGCTCAAATAAACACATACCGCATTGTTCATTCTATTGGGTGGTCGAAACTTGCTAGGCGGCACAAGTAGAGCTTGCAAGAAGAACATCGAATAGCTCGAGGATTTGCCCCAAGACTTTCTTTTCTCTTGTTGAATATCCCAAATTAGCGAACAGATATGAGATTCGTTCTCCCACAATAACTTAAGATGCTCTTTCACCTGGTATGAATATAGCATTCCAAGCAAAAACATCTTAAAAAAAGACACAAATCTGAGAAACCCATTCCCAAAAAAATTATAGAAAGAAAGTGTGTCAGCACCATTCAAGATCTTCCAAACAACAATACGTCCAAAAAGCAAGGCTAAATCATAAACAACAAATGAATAAATGGCTGTTACCAAAAACGGACCTCTAAAGGTGTGAGATATCTTTCTTTAAACTTCTTCAACCCAGAATCTGCACCCATCTTAGGCTTGATCTGTTTCTTTGGATCTCTGATTCTAGGAGCTTTCTCCAATGTAGTGTCAGATACCTCTGCCTCTGAAGGATCTATAATATCATCAGTCATAATCTGATTTTCAGACACTCCACTACTAGGGTGATACTTCTCAGCTTCATTCATGGCATTTTTAGTGATACTGCTACCTTGCAAAGCTTTCTTTCAAACATGACACGGGTTTGAAATTTAGTATTTCAGAGGGATAGCATAATCCTAAACTACTAACATATGCTTTAAACAATTTATTCATTTGCACGTTAACACAAGCAAAGCTATGGCAATAAACCAAAAGTATGTCCAATCTTTCTACAGTATTCTATTGCATTCTTTTTATGATCTAAGATTCTCAAGAAAGCAATTCCTGATTAGGTCGTGTTAAAAATTTCAATGCATCCAAATATCTTCCATCACAAGTCAAGTTCCCGCATGTAACAGTGCCATTCTACACCCCATAATATAATCTCCTAAAGTTGATTGTAAAAATTAGGGAACATGTAAATTTCAAAATAAATGAAACCAAAGAAAAGAGGTGTACAGCAAGAAAAAACCATTCAATGTGCATGTTAATCAAGATCAGAGAGCTCCAAAATTTCAGTAAAGGGCAAATTACAACTACTGCTAAACAAATAATTATTTTATTCCAAATAGATTCTGTAAAGATTACAAATACAAGACACTGAAATAAATTATGTGCTAAAAATGTTTTATGTAATGTCATATGCATCCTTGTAAGAAAACCAAATAAATGGTGATATACCCCATGACAAAAACTAATACCTGATACAAACTTCCAAAACTATGACTTATAATTTTTGGAACTGTTGCTCCACAGTTATCACATTTTTTCCCCTTCAGATCAGACATCATGGCATTCAAGGTTGCCCTAGCCTCTGCAAGCTGGAGAGATGTCCAAGGGTATGTTTCAGACTGTGAGGTTGAAGAGTGTGTGTTTCTCTCATCAATTGAATGTAGTTTACTCTGTTTTCCAGATAACAATCCATTATCCACCGTCATCAGATCATCCACCTCCATCAAATCTTTTACTGCCGCCGGATCATCCATAGATTTAGCCCCAATCACATCTCCATTAACAATGAGCTCCAGCTTTGAGCATATTTATTAATCTAGCACACAATCATGAAAGTAGGTGACAATAAGCACCAATATACTTGTGACGATTCATAGAACAATACATCTAACAAATAAAAGCTAAAAGTAGATTCATTGTGCAACCAAATATTCCTTGGACCTAGTTTTGTTCTTTGGAAGTGTGCTATCCAGAAAACTTGGATCAACAAATTTCAACTGAAAATTCCAAGAATTGGATGTTTGATTGTACCATTTTTCTCTCCAGCTTGAAATGGTGACAGAAGATGCAAATGTAGTTCATGAACTTTGTAGCAAACCTAAAGAGCAATGG